>OY720230.1:1390000-2772500 GCA_963082605.1 Rhodophaea formosa | reverse complement strand
GGACAAGTCCATGGAGCAGTCTCGGGACAAAGTGCGACCTCAAAACCACCAGCCTTTGCTGGGGTTTCAAGGGTGCCCTCGTGATGTTCTCGAGGGCTGCACTTAGGTCGAGCTCTAGCGTCGCAGACCCAGCTGTGTCAAATTCAATACCCAGATAGCGCCAACGTTTGACGCAGTCCACCTGCCTTATCCATCGACGACCCAACTTGAAAGTCCGGTCGACGAGGAAATGCGGCTTTTTGCGCTTTCCGTCAGGCACCATTGACAGCGCCGAACACTTTCCCACATTAATGCTCAACCCCACTTGGCCACCTACTGCTAACACGGCATCTAGTGCTGTCTGCATGCCTACCCTGGACCCCGACAGGAGTACTAGGTCGTCGGCATAGGCCAAAGCCGAAACAGGTTCCGACTCAAGCCTATAACCGACTCCCCATGGCAGGTTAGCCAGAACAACATCCATCGCCATATTAAACAGAATTGGCGAAAGCGGGTCACCTTGACGCACACCACGACCAACCTGCAGGAGTACATCACTGACACATCCATTCGCCGACAACCTGGTAGTCGCCGACTCGTAGATGGCCGCAATGTAATCACAGAATGTCACCGGCATGCCCCTCTGCCTCAGCAAGTCGATCAGCACCGCATGCGATACTGTGTCGAACGCCTTGGCGAAGTCTAGCACCGCCACGTGACATTCACGTAATTTACTCCTGCAATCCCCCAGTACCGCATCAAGGATTGCGGTACATTCGAGTGTGCCATCAGCACGAATAAATCCGCGCTGACGCACACTATGGGGGCGGCAAGCCATCAGGCGTTTAGCCAAGACGGAATGCATGTGCCTGAGCGGTATCGACGCGATAGATATCGGCCTATAATCGCCCGGGCCAGCAGAGTCCGTCTTCTTCGGCACGAACACCGTCCGGCTGCCCTTTAGGTCGGCAGGTATACTCTTGGTGCTGAGCCAGTGGTTGAATATCTCCGCTTTTTCATTCAGGGAAACTTTGCGCCATTCCTCCGGGAGGATCCCGTCTGGACCCGGCGCAGTCCTGTAATCGAACCTTGCCGCCCTAATCTCTTCCGAGGTAAAAGGGCGACATAGCTCGGAGAATATCTCGGCTTCACCGGCATGCTCCTTACGCAAAGCGCGTAGAGCTTCCGGTGTCGGGCCAGGGGCGTCCGACACAGCCTCCATGATAGGGCGCCAATGCTCCTCTAATTCACGGAGGCTATGTCTAACACCACTAGCCTTGCCGTCGATAACCTCCTTCGCTGCTCGACCAGGACACTTTTTAAAAAGTTCCTGAATGCGAGAGTACTCATAGCGTCTTTGCTGCCTTCTGGACAGACGCGTATTAGGCTGCGTGTGTATGTGAATTCCCTGCCTGCGGGAACCGCCACCTCTACCCTCAACAGCTGCCGCCCTACGCACAGCTCTAGCTTTAGCCCTAGCAAGTAGGGCATCCACCTTCACCGCGCAGTCCGGTATGACAGCCGCATCGGGTTCCAGTCTCGGCGTCAGAGGCTCGACCGGGCTGACTGGCACAGTCGCCCCAGCATCGGCAATCGGGGTCCCCTCTAAAGCAACATCATCCCGAACGCTAGTTTCAGGAGAGGCTCTCGCTAGGAGCATTGCAACCTGCTCCCTATAAGAGGCCTTCCTCCTTACTCCTTTGATGGCCTCAAAAGTCCTGCTTAAATTAGGCAGGGCTGCCACCAAGTCCAGGACAATGTTGCGGGATCCACCCGCCACTAGCCGGGCTTCTGCTTCCGCCAACAATGTCAGCTCTTCGTCTCGCCATCTGCGCTTCAACTGCGGAGGAGCGGAGGCCGCATTCGCAGTCCTCGGGTGGCTCAGACGCACGTGCTGGCCTAATCCCCGAAAGGTGCGGAATTCCTTCCCACACTCACCGCAAGCGAACACCTCGCCACTCGGGCCCACAGACAATTCAGCCTGAGGTCTCGAGGTTGGGTTTAAAGAGGCCCGAGGGTGACTGCGGAGGCGCATCCGGTACTCTAGTTCTATTTCCTTTATCACTTCGAGTAGTAGCCCTTTAAAACCCGGTCATGCGGGTAGCTAGCCCGCATGCCAGTTGCGACCACGGATCTCGCTAGGTCCCGACCGAAGTCACCGTTGGACGACTAGCAGCCTCCCAGGGGGCCGACTACACAACCTTGCGTCGGGCCGGACGCTAGAAGCGTGCGCGGTTCACAGTTATACCGTCCGACAGCCGGCCGGCCACCGCAAGGTAACTTTTCATTCAATTTTAATCACATATTTATATGCCAATTTGTCTGTCCTCTCATTTCCAACTAATTTTTTGAATAACCTATGTACACAAACTTAATACCGTATGAAAGGACTTTATTAGTACGTTACGAAACAGACATTTTAAATTTTTTTAATCACACAGTTTCGGAAATAAAATAAAAAATAAGTTTTTTTTTCAATATCATGTAATTTTTGTAACAAGCTTCAAAGATCTCGTACTGTGATGTACTTTACAAGACTATATAAATACAATGGGTGTATTTTAATAAATAAAATAATTTACACTATTTTCTTCTTAGAATATTTGACAGTTGACAGCTTACAAACGTCACTGACCTGACAGCTAGTGCATAAAAACAATAAAAAAAAATAATATAATTTATACTATTTTCTTCTACCAATATTTGACAGTTGACAGCTTACAAACGGCACTGATCTGACAGCTAGTGCATAAAAACAATTTAAAAAAATATAATTTACACTATTTTCTTCTTACTATATTTGACAGTTGACAGCTTACAAACGTCACAATCTGACAATTAAAAAAAATGACAAGTGCGATTTGGATTCATAGACACGCACTAATATTAATTATCTATGATTTGACACCTTCTCAGTAATAAATTAACAGTACAACATTTAACTGAATCTAGAGTCTAAAAAAAATCAGGCACGTTGCATATTATAATTTTTATTTTATTTTTAAATTTTTTGCCTAGCATTTACCTACATTCTGTGAAAATTTCAAGTATCTAACCCTTCAAAGGATCCAGCCCTGTGACAGGATTTTACCTATATTTTTACCCGACTGCGAGGGAAGGAGTATTATGTTATTGTCGATTTCGTTTTACTTATTTATGGCTACATCTATGTATATCTTTGCAAATGCCGTCTATATACTTATTATTTATTTAGGCTTTATCTATCAAGCCCTATATATTCCATATATAGGGCTTGATAGATAAAGCCAGTCAATAAGGAAACCAAAGATAACATCAAACATTGCAATCCTTTACTTAATGATGTCTTTTATCCGACTCCACAAGAGGGTAATGTTTTTAGCTTGCATTTATATGTGGTATTTTTTTATTGCCTCGTAGGTATCCTTGAAACGGCTGTATAGATTTCTGTAATCAACGTATCGTTAGATGCATCTTCCCGATCCATGTATTTGTATGTCTGGCGCCAAAATATTGTTCTTGTATTTAAAATAAAAAATTATGTTGACCTGAGGTAACAAAGTTTTATTTCGTTAGAAACATAAATAACAATTGATTATCTTAAACCAAAGAAACGGCAAAACCATTACCTGAAATATTATGTAGGAACTGGGGAAACCACAATTTATGTTTATTTCTTAGTTGGTGATAAAATAAGTAACCAAATTCGACAAAAAAAAATATGGTTACTTACACGTTTGTACTAATTATTAAAATTAAATTTTTCCCTCCATTGACATCTTGACAACAATGTTATTTTGTTGCTATGGTTACTTCGCAGCACACGTCAGGTACCAAAGAGGTTAAATACAAGAGAAAAAACCGGCCAAGTGTGAGTCAAACTCGCGCAATGAGGGTTCCGTACAATATGCTTCGTGAACACACACACACAATGTGCAAAAATGTTTTATTCAATTGACTAGCGCCATCTAGTGGTGTTTTAGTGAACTATTTCCCTAGATGAACTTATTATAGTGAGTTTACCACTTAATTTTCAAGTGATAGAATTCTTATTATTTTTCCTGTACTCTTCAAGGAATGAACTATATTTTGTAATTTTTTCAAAATTTTCGGCTTAGTGTTTCGGAGATCAAGGGGGGGGAATGGTCAATTTTTGCCTTCTTTCGTGAATAAAATCAAAAGTATAGATTTTACCCGAACAAAAAAAAATATTTTTGTGATCCTTATAATGAGCCCTTTCATTTGATATATGACACAGTAAGGTTTGCAAAACTTTCTTTTAAAATTTTGTAATTGGGCTCCTGAAAATGACCCTTATTTCAAAAAAATCTTTATTTACTTTGCACATCCGTGTTTGGGTCATAGGATTACACCATCTTACCAAATTTCACCTAATTTGGTTCAGTAGATTTGAAGAAAATCGGCTGTGACAGACGGACGGACGGACAGACAGACGCCCGAGTGATCCTATAAGGGTTCCGTTTTTCAATTATTGTACGGAACCCTAAAAATAAATAAATAAATAGGTAAAATACTTTTTTAGGGTTCCGTACAAAAGTTGAAAAACGGAACCCTTATAGGATCACTCGAGCGTCTGTCTGTCCGTCCGTCCGTCTGTCACAGCCGATTTTCTCCGAATCTACTGAACCAAATTAGATGAAATTTGGTAAGATAGTGTAATCCTATGACCCAAACACGGATGTGCAAAGTAAATAAAGATTTTTTTGAAATAAGGGTCATTTTCAGGGGCCCAATTACAAAATTTTAAAAGAAAGTTTTGCAAACCTTACTGTGTCATATATCAAACGAAAGGGCTCATTATGAGGATCTCAAAAATATTTTTTTTTGTTCGGGTAAAATCAATACTTTTGATTTTATTCACGAAAGAAGGCAAAAATTTACCATTCCCCCCCCCCCCTGATCTCCGAAACTACTGGGCCAAAAATTTTGAAAAAATTACAAAATATAGTTCATTCCTTGAAGATTACAGGAAAAATAATAAGAATTCTATCACTTGAAAATTAAGTGGTAAACTCACAATAATAAGTTCATCTAGGGAAATAGTTCACTAAAACACCACTAGATGGCGCTAGTCAATTGAATAAAACATTTTTTGCACATTGTGTGTGTGTTCACGAAGCATATTGTACGGAACCCTCATTGCGCGAGTTTGACTCACACTTGGCCGGTTTTTTCTTTACATAATGTAGAAACTTATATGATGAGCACTCAGAAATTTTCCCGTGACTTCGTCCGCGTAAGTGCGCACATCAGTTTCCTCTTTATAATATTTTTATTTATAAAATATGTGACTGTAGAGTTATTGGTAGTTCCTAAGACTATATAAAATGTTATTAAAAAAAAAACCAGATGTCTGGATGTTTTTTTTTTTTTAGAAAGTATTCCATAACATAAGTGAGAATAGTCTACGGAGGGAGTCGAAAATATGCACGTTTTTGCACGTTTAATAAAAAACTACCTGAAGGAAGCCTTTTTCGGCTTTATTAAAATTTGCTAACTTTTAAGCGTTGTTTGATTTCTCTATAATGCATCGTTTCCGAGTAACGACCCGTCAAATATACAAACAGTTCTTATTTTTGTGCATATTTCCGTTTTGTTTCCACGTTGCAGTCTAACTAACGATCACACAGGAAATTTGTAATGAAACAAATTATAGAAGAATATATGAGCTTTAAATTTAACTTATTTCGATGTATATCAATTTATTCGTTTCAGAGGGGCGGCCTTTTAAAAAAAATGAAATTTTCCAACGAAAAGTTAAAATTTATCAATACCTTATAAATATTAACTGACTAAACTAATGATGTTAAGGAGAAACCGTTAATATTAGTTTGAGATGATTAAAATACCTATAATTTTAATAAAAAAATAATTCATTAAGTCAATTTATATAATAAAGATAAATTCGATTGAAAATACTCATTTTCCGCGTAGATTTCGTAGCGTAACTCAAAAACACATTTCATGTTTAAACTAAAACTTTTATAGAAAGGTTTTTAGAACATTTTTACACTCTTCATACTTATTTCAGATATTTTACATTGCTGTTATCCCTCGATAAGGGTCTGTGAAGACGATATTTTTAGTATTTTGCTCATATCTCGTAAAATATAAGTTGAATCGAAAAAAAATAAAGCTCTTTTAATTCTCTACAAAAAAGGTTCTATGCATTTTTGTCGTAGTATTAGCCGTTTAGTAGATATGGCTGTATAATTCGAAACGAAACTGAATACACGAACGTTCAGATGCACGGTGGTTTTGAAATGATAAACTTTTCTCGATCGCGCGCGGCACCACGCGTGAGGCTCGCTACGCGCGCATCTCGTATGTCTTCTCAGGCCGTCACACGAACGTCCCGCTGAAGGATATTCGTGTAGTCCTTCTGAAGTAGTACATCAATCAACAAGAGTATACACAATAAATTAACTTTGTTAGTTATCAAACCAAAAACCGGGACAGTTCCTCTTCCCTCCTCCATCCCATGGTCCTGCCAACCTTTCGGTTATAGGGACCGAATCTAATACAAATTATTTTTTCAAAATACGAGAGGAACTCCCCCCCGCTACCACCACCCATTAGTCTATCGCACGCCCCTGCGGCGAGTGTTGGTCACTTACCTTAGGAGCGGCTACGACATTATTGATGCCTGCCCTGTCAAAGGGCCATGACGGTCACAACACGTGTGCTTCACCCTCGGCATAGTCATAGTTGCAGACTTCCCCGGCGAAAATTCCAGACGGTTCCTCTGCCCCCACTCACCGACGAGATCCAAAGTCATAGAGGCTTTCGCCTCTATGCTCGCCCGGTTGTCGGCCTCTATCAGTATCGTCACATCGTCGGCGTACGCCACGAGCCTGACCCCCCCAGGAAGGGGCAGTCGAAACAAGTCGTCCATAAGCAGGTTCCAAAGCGTGGGTCCAAGCACCGATCCCTGCGGGCAACCCATCGTTGCCGCTTTCCACTCCCCCCTTCGCCTTCAGCAGAATCATCGGCCACCACGCATTGTCGAAAGCCCCGGAGATGTCGAGAAAGATAACCTGAACGTATTTCGACGAGCTCTCCCTTGCCACGCTGAAGATAGCCTTCAGAGCGGTAACCGTGGACCGACCCCGAGTGAACCCATGCTGGCAGTCCGATAGACCCACAGTCATTTGCGGGGCGCACCTTAACATTACTCGCTCCAAAATTTTGCCAAGGATCGACAACAACGTGACGGGGCGATACGCTTTTGGGTCGGTAAGCGGCTTGCCATTACCTTTCGGCAGGACAATCAACCTACCGACCTTCCACGCATCCGGAAAGCACCCCTCTTGGACGCATCGCCTAAACATTTCCGCGAATTCTACTGGCACGGCAGCGTAAACGTGCTTAATAATACGGGCAGTTATCCCATCGATTCCCGGTGCAGTGTTAGGAAGATTCTTGACTATGTCCGCGACGATCTCGGCTGTCGGAGGGGGGGCATCTTCTCCTGGCGGAGTGAGCGGAGCCATTACGCGCACCTGCCTATGATGCTCCGTGTCTCTAGACAAATCGTCGTCCGGGCACAGAGCATGCATTAAGCTGTGCATGGCCCCGTCCACGTCCTCAGCATGTCCTTCGGCATATTGCGTGCCACTAATAACGTTACTGGGTGGGCGATGCCTCCCGCTCGCGGCCCGGTATGCCTGTCCCCAGGGGTCCAGGTTCCCAGAGTCCGCGATTCTCCTAAGATGCAAAAGTTGCGCCTCCTCCATGGCCGCCCTATACCTACTCCTATGCTCATGGAACCGTTCCCGTGCAGCCTCCTCACGCTCCCCACCTACCCTACGGAGGGACTGCCAGACACACCGCAGCCTGTTATTGTCCGCGCGCAACTGCGTGAGCGCCGGACTCCACCATTCATACCCCCGCCCACTTTTCCTGGGTTTCACCACCCCCAGAGTCCGTTTTGCGGTGTTCAGTACCATCTCGGTAAACTGAGTGCAGATCTCTGAGGCGGGGCGATTCCATCTAATTTTACCCACCTCCCAATGTATCGCCCGCTCGAAGCGGGCCCAGGGCACCCCACGATCACGCAGTCGGATCAGCTCTTTTATTTATTTATTTAAAAACTTTAATTGAGCCTTAAAAGCTACAATAGGTAGACTTAATGCTAATAGCATTCTCTCCCAGCCAACCTTTAGGAACTGACAAACAGATAAAGTAAATAGGTGTCAAACTAAAGAAAGATAGGTATGTAAGATGTTACTAAGCGTAATATATAAAATATATAACCTAATATAAAATAAATATATACATACATATACATAAAGAATAACATATACATAAATATAATATAATAAGCGCAAATATTCAGCTGAGAAAAATGATGATTTCCTAGTAAATTATTTAGAAAGAAAAGTGATAACTTTTTTCTTAAAGAGAAAACGATTTGAGACTTCCTTGATGTCTTCGGGTAAGGCGTTCCAGAGTCGTATAACTTGTATAGTGAAAGAATTGGACATAAAGCCAGTACGAAATAGTGGGGTGTAAAGCATATGAGAATCAGAAGAGCGAAGTTGACGGTCATGAGTGTTAGCGAGATACTGAAATTTACATTTCAAGTACTCAGGAGAAAAAGGATTTTTGAGAATAGAAAAAAGAGAACAAAGTAATCTCTGTTGTCTACGCAATCGAATGGGAAGCCAATTAAGTTTGGTTCGGAAATCAGAGATGTGATCGTATTTACGCAGACAGAAGATAAAACGAATACAATTGTTGAGAAGACGGTCAAGTTTATTGAGAAGATCTTCATTTAGATCAGGATAGCACACATCAGCATAGTCGATAATGGGGAAGATTAATGTTTGGATAAGTGTGATTTTTGTTTTGATAGGTAGAAAATTCCTAAACCGGTTTAAATATTGGAGAGAATAAGTAACCATTCGGCTAATCTCTGTAATTTGTTTAATCCAGTTGAGAGACGAATCTACATAGAGACCAAGATTTTTAATCACTGATTTATAAGCAATTACAGTACCATTAAACATGACCGGAGATACATGATTTAAATCAACTTTTGCTAACTGTTTAGTACTGCCCGTAATCATAGCCTGACATTTGGATGCATTGACGGAGATACCGAAGTCTTGGGACCAGGAAAAAATCTTTGATAAAGCCGCATTTATCTCAGAAACTCCAGAATCAATACTTCCTGCAGGTGTTTGTACATAAATTTGAAGATCGTCCGCATAGAGGTGATAAGAGCAGCCAAGAAAAGAAGACAGGAGATTAATAAATAACGAAAACAAAAGGGGTGAAAGAATTCCACCCTCTGGAACACCAGTAACGAGATCATTCCATAGAGACAGTTCACGATCTACTCGAACCGCTTGCTGACGTCCACGGAGATAAGAAGAGAGCCATTCCAGCGCTGAGGATGAGAACTCGAGATGTTTAAGGATTGCAAGGAGGATATCATGATCTACCATGTTAAAAGCATTAGAGAAGTCGATAAGAACTATAATGGTGACCATTTTATTCTCCATGCCAAGGCGCAAATCTTCAGTGACTTTGAGAAGGGCAGTAGTAGTACTGTGTCCAGGGCGAAAACCAGACTGAAGTGGGGAGAGTAAATTATTATCATAAATATAAGAGGAAATTTGCCTATGCGCAACTGCTTCAAGGATTTTGGACAGGAAAGGTAGGATGGATATAGGACGAAAATTATTTAGTGTTTGAGGGTTTGATATTTTTGGTAAAGGAAGTACAAAAGCTTTTCGCCAGAGAGTGGGGAATTCATCCGTAGAAAGAGAAAAATTGATAATGTGAGTAATGATAGGCACGAGAACATTAAGTACAGTAATAACCATTTGCCTACTCACATTATCACATCCTAAAGCTTTGGACTTAATGGAAAGGATTGTTTTTCGTATTTCATCCTCAGAAACTGGAGAAAAGGAGAAAGGGTCTATTGAGAGATTTGGCATGGAAGCAATTTTCGAAATAGTACAGGATTTAACAGAAGCATCAAGAATTTTAGCAGAGGAAAAATGATCATTGAAGTCATTAGGAGAAAAGGAAGAACGAAAGTTACTTCCAGCTTTGCCTAAATCCAGGGATTTAAGGAACTTCCACATATCAGCCGAAGAAGAATCATTCAATTGGGAATCAAAATAGACGCGCTTAGCTGTTCTTACCATCAAGTTGCAACGATTACGAGCCTTCTTGTATGCATTCCAAAGTTCATCCGACCTATCCCTTTTATATGCCCGGAAAGCACGGTCACGGCGAGTCATGGCCATCCGAACTCCTCTGTTGATCCAGGGTGCTGGAGGCCGTTTCACTTTAACCGCATGTAAAGGGGCATGGGCATCATACAACTTTAAAACGGAAGCATTAAACAAAGAAACTTTTTCATCAGCTGTAGGTGCATCAATAACATTAGAAAAATCTATATTTCCAGCATCCTGTAAAAGTGAATCCTCATTGATTCTGGCAAAATTACGCATAAAAATAAATTTAGGCTTACATTTAGAGGGCTTGAGCTTATATTGTAGGTAAATCAGGTCATGTTTAGAGAAAGCTGGCGCAGGCAATTGTCCATACTTCATCACGCTCTCAAGTGAAGAAGTCAGAATTAGATCAAGAAAAGTGTCATCAGTTGTGACGTTCATATGGGTGGGATCAAGAGGTAAAACGGAAAGATTGACAGAATTTAAAATATTAAGAAGTTTTTG
The DNA here is from genome assembly GCA_963082605.1 of Rhodophaea formosa. Lineage (NCBI taxonomy): Eukaryota > Metazoa > Arthropoda > Insecta > Lepidoptera > Pyralidae > Rhodophaea > Rhodophaea formosa. Next base: position 2,761,821 of record OY720230.1, on the reverse strand, counting down.
AGAGCGAGCCAAAACTCTTGGGTCTCCACGAGTCCCAAGAAGGTCAGTGTTAAAATCCCCCATTACTATGTGATGTGCATAGTCCGAACAAAGGGAATCAAAGACAGACTCAATTTGAGTAAAATAATCAAGAGAGGGGGAGGAATATACGACTCCGAGAAGCACCTTAACGCCATTGACAGAAATTTCAAGAAAAAGATATTCTGCTGTATCCGCATACGGAGCAGGCGAGGTAGCTAAAATTTTATAAGGAATGTGGCTTCGTAAGTAAATTGCAACACCACCCCCGCCTTTACCAACACGGTCGTTACGGATTAGAACAAAATCGGGGAGAGAACAAGATGAAGAAGGAAGGAAAGTCGGTAACCAAGTCTCAGAAACCAGAATAGCATGGAAAAAAGTGGAAGAGAAAGTATCAAGAAGATCTGAATAATGACCCGGAACACTTTGGGCATTGATGTGACAGACATTAAAAGCATGGCATGATTTATCTACGACATCATGCAGTACGGTATGCAAGGTTTCCGGGTCATGAAATGAGTCACTACTAAAACTAGAAGAAAGAGAAACATTTACATCATTCAAAGCAGATAAGAACGAATCATCCTTAGATTCATCAGAAGACATTTGCACATATAATAAATAAATAAAATATACCTAGTACTAAAAATAAACAATACCAATTGAATTAAATACAAATTAAATACTATTTGCAAGTCCTGCCAGTTACCAGTAAGTGTTAAAAAAAAAAAAAAAAACAATACAAAAATTGTTTGATACAAAGAAAAGATTAACAAAACGCAAAGAAAAAAAAACAACAACAGAAATTGATTTGACATGACATTGACAGTGACAACCAGTCTAGAGTTAACAAATTACTTATGTCAAAATAAAGTGAAAGTGTAAGGTAATTATCAAACAAAACAACAGTTAGAATAAAATATAAAACGATGTAGGTAGCGATAGGACGACATAAACAAATATATAGTTATGGAACAAGTATATCTTAATTGATTTTGTCGCCACACGCAAGGAAATGAAAAGAAAAAAAAAAACCCAAGAAAAGAAACATGAATAAGCCTTCACTTTTTCGCCCTGGTCGTCCTTTTCTGCCTTGGCTGATGCTCAGCCGACGCAGCCTCCTGGGGCGCACTCGATGCCGCCGCCGCCGCCGCCGCCGCCTGCTCATCCTCACTGCTGTCAATCCTAGCAAGGTCCAATTCGGAGTAGATATTTCGCCTCGAGCCGTTCTTCAATCTCACAACGACATTGCCATTTGACGTCCAACATCTCCTCATACCGAAGCGTTTCCGCGCCTTGATGAAAACAGTTTGCCGTTGACGGGTCAGAAACTCTGATACATTGTATGGAGTACCTTTAAGCATCGTCTTCTTACTCCAGATGGCAGATTTCACTGACAAATCGGTGAAACGTACAAGGATTGGTCGAGGCTTTCCTTCATCCTGCTTACCAATTCGATGACAGACAGAGATTTTGTCTGGTGTTATGTCAGGAATACTCAATTTCTCTGTGAGGATCCTCAAAACAACACTGGGCAAATTGCTAGCAACATCCTCTGGCACACCCGCAAACAACAGAAACTTCCTCCGATGTCTACTCTCTATTGAATCAACAGTAGAAGCAATAGATGCGATTAGCTGACACAGTTTGTTCATCTGGTCAAGCACATAAGTCTTAAAACTATAGAACTGTTGGGCCAGATCCAAAGACTTGTCACAATGATTATCCACAGGTGTCGTCATGGAGGCTTCTGAAGACCCGGGGGCCTTCATTTGGGCTTCAAAAGCACTCATCTGCTTCGTGAACATTTCCTGCATGGAGCGCTGAGCTTGTAGAACATCATCAAGACTCGCCATGGATGTGCAGAAATAATTTTGTGTGAGAAATTGAGGTTAGGTAGGCAGGCAGGACAGTGCAGTGAAAAAAATAGTGACTTAAACCATTAACAAAGGCAAGATAACACTAATATGGAGTGTGACACTTACAGTTAAATGGAATTAATGTTAATGGATGCACTGTAAGTATTTAATTTAAATTTAATTAAATAAATTCGATAGAGCTCAGTGTTTACTTTTTTACACCTACCGCCGAAAATTCTCGGAGCTCTTCCGGCGGCTCTGCGCACTGGGCGGCCTCGGTTGCCAACTCATACGTGATGAGCCTATGGTCGCTCTCAATCACCCCTGGGTGCACACTCCATCTCGTTACCGAGATGCCTCTTGTTGACATTGTGAGGTCGATATTGGACGCCCCATTCGCGGACCAGAATGTGTGCGGCTGCCCCTCCACGTTGGCCAGTCCTAGGCCCCGGGCGAGAATGAACGCCTCCATCATATCCCGACGGTGTGCGACATCCCGCCCGCGTCCGGTGTACTGCTTTTCTTCGCAGAACCACATTTGGAAGTACGCGGACACCACATATACACCCCCCGTTCCCACTCCCAAATGACACACCGTACAGTGTGTATTCGAGAGATGGTGCAGGAGGACGCACGGGATGTCCGCGCGACGAAGATAGACGCACGCCTTCGCATCCGGGCCGCCGCATTGCAGAATCCTGCTTGCAGCGTCATTCTGGGCCCCGGGATAATGTTCTTGGCACAGAACGACGTCCAGGTCCATTTCAACTGCGGCTTGTGGAAGCTCTCTGGTGGCAACCTTTGCTCCCTCTAAATTTACCTGATCCACCCGGAGTATTATGTTGCCGACGTCCGCCATTGTATTGGTATAGTTTTCATCCATATTAGTGCATGATGCCCGCCGCCTCCGCCATACGCCTTTCGGCATGCACGCGGGCCGGGCAATCACGGGCACCAGTGACGTGGTCGCCCTCTTCCTCACGACGGCCCAGTCTCTTGCACGTCGCACACACTCTATTCGTGGCCGGGCACTCAGCCTCTTTGTGGCCTGTTACTCCGCACGAGGCACAGGTGTGGGCCTCTTGCTTGCACTTCTTCTCCGGGTGGCCGTACATTTGGCACTTAGGGCACTTTATGGCCGTCGTGAAGTCTGCCACCTCGCAGACTTCCCAGTCAATGTAGAGCGTCCCTCTAGTAACTAGCGTGTTACGCAGGGCGGGGGTGCAGGACAGCACCACCGTTGTCCGGTTTCCTCCATCGCGCCTTCCTTTCCTGAACGCTATCCTGCTTGCCTCCATTAGCGCTGCCAGCGTCCATCTAGCGTCCTCATTAAAGTTTTGTTTGTGTACTGCCCTTATGAGGTCCTCGTGGGAGATGTCCCTCCCTTCCACGCCGCGAACAGCGACCAGCGGAGCTGGGCCCTGCACTTCATTTGCTCTTAGGGAAGCCGGAAGGGCAGTACGTATTTTCTCCATGTCTTCCTTGGATTTCGCCTGGACTAGGACGCCGGCGTTACCCACCCTGCGGACCTTGTCGACTTGGACGTTTAGTGCCGAGGGAGTAATAGAGGACTTCAGGATCTTCTTCGTTTCCTCGGCCGATTTGACGTTGTCATTCGTTGGATAGATGGCAATCAGCGGACCTGTGGCTGGAGGCCTGCGGGCCCTATCTGCGTACGATTGGCCGCCTTGGCCTGTTGTCGATGCCGCCGTGATGGCAGCCTGGGCGGCGGCAGCTGCCTGCGCGGCAGCGGCCTGCGCAGCGACGGCTGCTTCAGCCCTCGCGCGCTCGGCCTCTGCTCTTGCCGCACGCCTGCTCTCAAAAGCGCGAGCCTCCTCCGACGTCGTCTTTTCCTTCTTTGCCAGCTTAAAACGGGAGTTACCGTCCTCGGCCAGCAGGGCCAGTTGGCCCACAATTTCGAGCATGACAGAAATATGCCCGTTTATGGCCGCCAAGTCCGCTTTGTTGAGTCTGCTGTTTGGTCCTCCAGCCACCATTGCGACGTTACGCCCCTCCCTGATCGCGCGGGACAACAGTTGGCAGGTATTGGCCACCGACAGATCATCAGAACCCTCCTCTTCGGACGTTTCCGCCTCCGTCGAGTAGGGGGTTTCAAAGTCAGAGCCCTGCGGTGTGTGCACTGGCAGCTTCAGTGGCGTCGTCATCCTTGCGAGCCTCCTTTTTGGCCTCGCCGTCTCGGTCAGCTCGTCCGGAGATAGTACCCTTTTTGCGGCCGGGATTGTTCGGGGCGCGAGGGGCGCTGGCTGCGGGGTCGGGGGAGCTGGGTCGTCCAATGTCGGGCGACCTTGCCCAGTCGGCACCGGGGTCGTTTCACCGTCCGCTGATGCCTTCGGCGATAAAGCCTCAATCACCGCCGCCGCGGCATGAAAAGCCGCGGCTGCAGCGATCGACGAGGGGTCGTCTACACTAATAATTGCCGGCGGCGCGGCGAGATTCGGTGGCGTCCGGAGCAGGGAGTCCCTGGGCTTGAAAGGATCCCGCCCAGGTGGCGTCCGGATCGGTGGCGGGCCTTCGTCGTCCGAGTCCATCGTTTCAATTACCGAGCGGAAAATTTCTATACAAACCGAATGTGGGAGTTCGTGTACCAAGGTTTGAGCACGGCTGACACCAGGCGGTCGGTACACCCAAGGCGACCACTACCGTCGATGGGGCGCGTCGCCAACAATTTTCCAGGGGTGTTTACCCTTCCCTACAGGAACCCTTCGGACGCGTGGACAGCACTGTCCACGCCTATGACGACCCTCTTGCCCTTGAGAGCGTCCATTACCTTACCCAGATGCTCTAAGTGCCCGCCTATCTCGTCGCTGTATTGGAAGTACGCGGACACCACATATACTTCCTCCCTCCCAACCCCCAAGTGGCATACCGTGCAGTGTGTACTCGAGAGGTGGTACAGAAGGGCGCACGGGATGTCCGCGCGGCGAAGATAGACGCACGCCATAGCATCCAGGCCACCGCACTGCAAAAGTCTGCTTGCGCACTGCGTGCCGGAATGTGGAGTGCGTGCTGTGCGCACACACTCCACATTCCGGATGGCCACTAACGGTGACTTACTTTGTACTTCATTCGCCCTAAGTGTTGTCGGAAGTGCTGACTTTAGTTTTTCAAGGTCTGCCTTGGTGCGCGTCTGCACCAGCACTCCCGCGTTCCCAACCCTCCTGACTTTGTCCACCTGAATATTGAGACTGGCGGGGGCGACAGAGTTCTTGAGCACCTTCTTTGCCTCTTCGGCTGACTTTATGTTGTCCGATGTGGGGTAGACCGCTATAAGCGGTCCCACCGGCGCCTTTTTGGCTTTCTCCGCATATGATAACCCGCTTCTTGCAGCAGTTGCGACCGCCGCAGCGACCGCTGCCTCAGCCGCGGCAGCCTGAGCAGCAGCCGCAGCCGCCGCGTCCGGCCTTGCTCGTGCTGCCTCCGCCTCCGCACGTGCGGCCCGCTGCCGCTGTTCCCTCGCAGCCTCCTCGCTAGCCGACTTTTCGGTGTGCGTGAGGCGAATCTGCGACCGCGACTCTTCGGCTATTAGAGCCAAGTTCCCGACAATTTCCATAATTGTGGAGATATGGCTGTTGATGGTCGACTGATCCGTCTTATTTAGCTTACTTACTGGGCCGCCAGTCACTGCTGCGACACCACGAGCCTCCTTATTGGCCTTGGCAATTAATTGTCTTGAGGTCAACTTGGACAGGTCATCTCCCGCGCGATCGTCCGCCGACTCCTCATCCTCGCTAGAGAAAGGCGTCCCGAACTCGGATGCCTGGGGAGTCTGCGGCAACGCTGATTGAGTCACCGTCAGCGTGCCTGGGCCTCTTGCGATACGCCTCTTCGCCTTCGTGCTCGCTGTGGTCTCGTCTGGCGACAAAACCCTCTTGGCCGCCGGTGCCTGCCTAGCTCCTCCCGAGGTTGTCTCCTGGGACGGGGTAACTGAACGCATTGTCGGCTGGTATACGGTCGTCATCTCTGAGCTTGCTGGCGTCGGCCGGGGGCCCGATGGTGACGTCCTCGGCGACAACTCTGCCAGCACAGCAGTGGCCGCCTGGTAAGCGGCAGCAGTTGCGATCATGGCCGGATCCATGTCGTCCCCCAATGATGCCCGTGGTGGCGTCCTTAGCAAGGATTCCCTCGGCCGGAAGGGGTCATACGGCGGCGTCCGGATCGGCGGTGGGCCGTCGTCGTCCGAATCCATGGTGTCAATCAAGTTCCTGAACGTACTTGTTTCTACCGGACAGTTCGTGTACCCTTACACTCAAAACTAAACAAGCCGGAACCGATACCGGTCCGTCAACCGGAATGCCGTGGAGTAACCGGATGTTCTGTCTATTCGGCCGAACACAACACAATAACAAAACAAAAAAAAAAAATTAAAAAGTAAAAGATCCTATGATGACAGCTGACAGCCTAACTAAGTGTCACTGTCACAAAAGACAGCTGTCAATATGACAGCTGACAGCCGTCACTTGTCCACGCGGTCACCACGCGGTCCGCACGCGGTGGCGTTATAGGTTACAATTATTATTTATTGTAATAACCATTAGCACAACATCACAATATCAGTCTCTATCTGTAATAATTAAAGTTCAAGGCTTACCGGGGGCGTAACAACTTACGCACTCCAGTGATCCCACAGGCACGATGGGAGCCACGTGCGGCCCGCCAGCAGCCACCCCCAACACCAACACTACGCGTCCCTTCGCACTTCACTACTATTAAACCAAAACAAAACACAATTAAAATAAATAAATAAATAAATAAATATATACGGACAAATCACACAGATTGAGCTAGCCGCAAAGTAAGTTCGAGACTTGTGTTATGGGATACTAACTCAACGATACTATATTTTATAACAAATACATATATAGATAAACATCCAAGACCCAGGTCAATCTGAAAAAGATCGTTTTTTCTTCTTGACCTGACCGGGGATCGAACCCGGGACCATCCGTGTCGCAGCCTGGCGTGTTGACCGCTGCGCCACGGAGCTCGTCAATTAAAATAAACACAGCAGGAAGATCTGAATAGCTCCGTACAACAACAATAAAATACTAAAGGCAGCGATAGCGCGCGCGCGAGACGTCCGCTCTCTATGGCAGCGAGCGAACGAGCCCTAAAAAGGACTTTATTACTAATGTCACTATCTTATATCTACCACTCACTGTTACACGTTCCAGAATGAGGTCCAAATCCTTCAAAAACAGGAGCCGTGGCACACACGCACTTAACACTAAATAAGCACTAATTAAGCCTAAAGCGTCCTGTCGCGAGTGTCAATATCACTAATAATAGTCCACAAAATCACAAATACACCGAATCCGGGAAAAACCGGGAGAAACGGGAGAGATTTCCGAAATTCGAAAAACAATAAATACGGAGCGCTCCGAAACACGTTCGCTCTCGACGGCTGCCGAGAGTGAGTCCAGCAACTGGGACATCTTTTCGTCCCGGGAGAGTTAATCTCTCCACTCCGCCACCCATGGGCTCACCAACCTTTCGGTTATAGAGCCCGAAACATTCTACAAATAATTATTTATTGTAATAACCATTAGCACAACATCACAATATCAGTCTCTATCTGTAATAATTAAAGTTCAAGGCTTACCGGGGGCGTAACAACTTACGCACTCCAGTGATCCCACAGGCACGATGGGAGCCACGTGCGGCCCGCCAGCAGCCACCCCCAACACCAACACTACGCGTCCCTTCGCACTTCACTACTATTAAACCAAAACAAAACACAATTAAAATAAATAAATAAATAAATAAATATATACGGACAAATCACACAGATTGAGCTAGCCGCAAAGTAAGTTCGAGACTTGTGTTATGGGATACTAACTCAACGATACTATATTTTATAACAAATACATATATAGATAAACATCCAAGACCCAGGTCAATCTGAAAAAGATCGTTTTTTCTTCTTGACCTGACCGGGGATCGAACCCGGGACCATCCGTGTCGCAGCCTGGCGTGTTGACCGCTGCGCCACGGAGCTCGTCAATTAAAATAAACACAGCAGGAAGATCTGAATAGCTCCGTACAACAACAATAAAATACTAAAGGCAGCGATAGCGCGCGCGCGAGACGTCCGCTCTCTATGGCAGCGAGCGAACGAGCCCTAAAAAGGACTTTATTACTAATGTCACTATCTTATATCTACCACTCACTGTTACACGTTCCAGAATGAGGTCCAAATCCTTCAAAAACAGGAGCCGTGGCACACACGCACTTAACACTAAATAAGCACTAATTAAGCCTAAAGCGTCCTGTCGCGAGTGTCAATATCACTAATAATAGTCCACAAAATCACAAATACACCGAATCCGGGAAAAACCGGGAGAAACGGGAGAGATTTCCGAAATTCGAAAAACAATAAATACGGAGCGCTCCGAAACACGTTCGCTCTCGACGGCTGCCGAGAGTGAGTCCAGCAACTGGGACATCTTTTCGTCCCGGGAGAGTTAATCTCTCCACTCCGCCACCCATGGGCTCACCAACCTTTCGGTTATAGAGCCCGAAACATTCTACAAATTATTGAATACGAAAAGATGTCCCGATCTCTAGGATTTCGGCTCGCGAGGAGCGTGCACGAACACTTAACAGTTGTGTTGCGCTCGGCTGCCGGCCGGTTGTGCGGCCGCTTCTGTCTTCTTCTACTGCATTCTTCATCATTCATTCATTCTTCATTTCTTTCTTCTTTACATTCTTCATTCTTCTCTCTTCATTCTTCTCACTTCATTCTTCTCTCTTCATTCTTTATTCTTCGTTATTCATTCTTCATGCATCCTTCATCTTCCCGTCCTCTTGTCTCAGCCCGGACCTAGGTAATACCTCTTTCGAGGCCGCTCCGGTATTTGTGCCACCGGTGCGCAAATTCTGCTAGCCGCTTGAAGTTCGACTCACTTCCTACAAGATCGGTGTAGTATACCGGGCCCACTTCGAGCGGAACTACATTATCTAGTAAAACCCTACGCTCTTCCCTATAAAGGGGGCATTCCCACAGCACATGGTGCAAGTCCTCCAAAACTCCTTCCTCGCAGAAGCAGAGCCCCGTATCCGAGAGCTTCATCCGGTGAAGCCTCGCCCTGAAACAGCCATGTCCTGACAGGATCTGTGTGGTCTCATAGTCCGGCTCGACCCAAGTAAACTTGCACATACTTGGCGCTTGACTGTGGTCGAGTGCGGACGCGTTTCACGGTGCTCTCCGTATTAGCGGTTAAGTGCTCCTAGTGTTCCTCGCGCTTTTCGCGAATTTTTCGTCGGTTTTTCCGCGAAATCCTCTTAATAATAATTTGACTAATTAGCGAAAGGACGCATATCAGTGGTTTTCAGTGTTATTTGTGTTTTGTGTTAGTATTTAAGAGGTGCGCACGTGGATGCTGTTTTTATTGGATTTCTGACCGTTTCCCAATCCGGGGCAGTCACAGTAAGTTTAGTTCATAAGCCAGATATAGACTGCAAATAGTATATAAGTTTCATCTAGACTTTTGTAAACAATTTTTGATTTTATAACCCCAATTGTGCACCGCGTGTTGACCGCGTGGTGGCCGCGTGGTCGTCGGAGTGACAGTGACAGTGACAGTTGACAGCTGACAGGTGGTGAAGTGACGCTGTCAATATTGACAGGACTTAAACTTTTTACTTGTTTCGATTGTTGAATATATCCTTTTGGACAAGTGTTCTCTGAAACTCGGGGTTGCCCGGGCTTTTCAGTTTTTACTTTTGGGATCCGTAGTATAGGAGCGTTCGGCTCCTATTTAGGCATACATCACGTCTTTATTCCGAAACTTGATAGACACTATGGATTCGGAGGATGAGGGCCCGCCCCCGATCCCGTCGCCTCCAGCTGGCGACCCATTTAAGCCCCGAGGTTCCCTGATGAGGACCCCGCCAGGACCATCGGCCGTCGAACCTATACCGGACCCGGCCGACCCCATGACCATCGCCGCTGCTGCCGCATACCAGGCTGCTGCAGCGGTCATAGCTTCTTTGTCTCCCAAGAGCACTCAAGGAACTCCTACGGAACCTGCAGCTGCCCAGATGAAGGTGCGTTCGGCAACGGTGGCCAAGAGAGTATTGTCGCCTGACGAGGCCACTGCAACAACGAAGGCCAAGAGGAGGCAACCTAGACCGTCTGTCCCGACCCCTCCGGCTCCAATCGGCGCGCCGGTGGTGCCTAGCACCCCACTTGCATCTGAGTTTGGGACCCCCTATTCGACCGAGACGGAGACCTCTGAGGACGAACAAGACACCGAGGATCTGTCGATTTCCACGGCCCGGCAGCTACTGGTGAAGGCAACCCGAGAGTCCCGTTGCGTCAGTATGGTTGCAGGAGGCCCGACCAGTAAACTCAACAAGGCGGACCTAGCGGCCATCAATGGACACATGTCCGTCATAATGGAAATTGTGGGCCACTTGGCGCTACTGGCAGAGGACGGGAAGTCTAGAGTCAAGATAGCGACTAGAGAGAAGACGTCATCGGACGAGGCCTGTGAACTTGAGAGTCGAAGGGCGGCAAGAGCTGAGGAAGAAGCCGCGCGTGCACGAGCCGAGGCTGCGGTCGCCGCGCAGGCGGCACAAGCTGCTGCTGCTGCCCAGGCTGCCGCAATCGGCACGTCTAACGCCGACAAGGCTCGTCGTCAACCGCCCACGGGTCCTCTGATTGCGGTATACCCTGCGGAAGGCAACGTCGACATCAAATCCGCTGAAGAAACGAAACAAGTACTCAAGACCTCGATTGCTCCCGCGGCACTTAATGTTCAAATAGACAAGGTGCGCAGAGTCGGCAACTCAGGAGTAATCATCCAGGCCAAAACAAAGGAGGACGTGGAGAAAATCCGCACGGCCCTCCCGCCAACGCTACGAGCCAGTAACGTCCAGGGGCGCTCGCCATTAGTGGCCGTACGGGGGGTAGAGGGGAAAAATATTACCCATGACGCGTTGATGTCGGCTATTTACGTCCAAAACTTTGAAGGGGACCAGCGCTGGACCCTAAACAAGTTAAAGGAGTCTAGCAAGATCGCCTTCTTGAAGGGCCGCCGAGACAACAATACAAGAACGACTGTGGTACTGTCATGCACTGCCGACCTGCGCAACACCTTATTAAGGAAAGGAGTTCTATATATTGAATGGGAGGTATGTGAAGTAGGTGACTTCACGACAGCCATTAAGTGCCCGAAATGTCAAACCTACGGCCACCCGGAACGAAAGTGCAAACAAGATCACCCGACGTGTGGGAAATGTGGCGCTTCAGGCCACAGGGAATCGGAATGCAAGGAAACCACGGCCATATGTGCAACCTGCAAGAAATTCGCACGCAGAGAGGCGACCAACCTCTTAACAGGGGCCCGTGACTGCCCAGCCCGCGTCCACGCGGAGAAGCGCATGGCTGAGTCAGCGGGTGTACCCTATTAATATGGATTACGCCCATAACAATCAAAATGATATCGACGTGAGTACGACTATCCGGGTGGGCCAAATAAATCTCATGGGAGCAATGGCTGCCACAAGGGAGCTGCCACAAGCCGCGGAGGAGTTGGGCCTCGACGTCGTTCTCGCCCAACAACATTACCCCGGGGCCCAAGAAGAAGAAGACGCTGCAGGCAGGTTCCTGCAGTGCGGCGGCCCGGATGCGGTGGCGTGCGTTTACCTTCGTCGCGCGGACATCCCGTGCGCCCTTCTGCATCACCTCTCGAGTACTCACTGTACGGTGTGCCACTTGGGGGTGGGGAGGGAGGGCGTATATGTGGTGTCCGCGTACTTTCAGTACAGCGATGATATAGACGTGCACCTACTGCATCTGGGTAAAGTGTTAGATGCCCTCAGAGGAAAGAGGGTAATCATTGGCGTGGACAGCAATGCGCACTCGCCAATGTGGTACTGCGACGAGAGGCAGGTTACCGGACGCGGACCCGATGCGGCGCACAGGCGCGCCTCCATGGAAGGGTTTATCTTGGCCCGTGGCTTAATTCTAGCCAATGTAGAAGGGCAACCCCACACGTTTTGGACGGCAAACGGGGCGTCAAACATCGACCTCACACTAACAACGAGAGGCATCCCGGTGACGGGATGGAGTGTGCATGCAGGAGTGATGGAGAGCGACCACCGGCTCATTACATTTAATGTGGCAGCCGAGGCCGCTCAGTGCGCAGAGCCGCTGGAAGAGCCGATCCGACTGCGGGATCGTGGAGTGTCCTGGGCCCGCTTCGAGCGGGCAATACATGGGAAGGTGGGTAGAATAAGATGGAATCGTCCCGCCTCGGAGATCTGCGCCCAGTTTACCTCTATGGTACTGGACACCGCAAAACAGACTCTGGGGGTGGTGAAACCAAGGAACAGCGGGCGGGGGTACGAATGGTGGACGCCGGCGCTCACGGAGCTGCGCGGCGAGAATAACAGGCTGCGGTGTGCCTGGCAGTCCCTCCGAAGGGTAGGTGGGGCGCGTGAGGAGACTGCACGGGTGCAATTCCATGCGCATAGGAGTAGGTATAGGGCGGCCATGGAGGAGGCGCAGCTTTTGTACTTTGAGAGAATCGCCGACTCGGGAAACCTGAACCCTTGGGGACAGGCATACCGGGTTGCGACTGGGAGGCACAGACCTCCTCGTAATGTTGTTAGTGGCACGCATTATGCCGAAGCATGCTGAGGACGTGGACGGGGCCATGCATGGCTTGATGCATGCTCTGTGCCCGGACGACGATATGTCTAGAGACACGGAGTATCACAGGCAAGTGCGCCTTATGGCTCAGCTCAATCCATCAGGAGAAGATGCCCCCCCTCCAACAGCCGAGATCATCGCGGACATAGTCAGGGATCTCCCTAACACTGCACCGGGAATCGATGGGATCACCGCACGAATCATTAAACATGTACATGCAGCCGCGCCGCGTGAATTTGCAGAAATGTTTAGGCGGTGCGTCCAAGAGGGGTGTTTCCCGGACGCGTGGAAGGACGGTAAGCTGATTGTCGTGCCGAAAGGCAACGGCAAGCCGCTTACCGACCTGAAAGCGTACCGCCCCGTCACGTTGTTGTCGATCCTTGGCAAGATTTTGGAACGCGTCATGTTAAGGTGCGCCCCGCAAATGACGAGCAGTCTATCGGACCGCCAGCACGGATTCACTCGGGGACGGTCGACGGTTACCGCACTGAAGGCTATCTTCAGCATGTCTCACGACGGTCTAAACCCAGCTCACGTTCCCTTTTGATGGGTGAACAATCCAACGCTTGGCGAATTTTGCTTCGCAATGATAGGAAGAGCCGACATCGAAGGATCAAAAAGCAACGTCGCTATGAACGCTTGGCTGCCACAAGCCAGTTATCCCTGTGGTAACTTTTCTGGCACCTCTTGCTAAAAACTCTTTATACTAAAGGATCGATAGGCCGTGCTTTCGCAGTCCCTATGCGTACTGAACATCTGGATCAAGCCAGCTTTTGCCCTTTTGCTCTACGCGAGGTTTCTGTCCTCGCTGAGCTGGCCTTAGGACACCTGCGTTATTCTTTGACAGATGTACCGCCCCAGTCAAACTCCCCGCCTAGCAGTGTCCTCGAACCGGATCACGCGGGAGTTGTACGGCGCCGAGCGTTGCCGCCACGACGCCACTCTGCACGCTTGGAACGAAACACCGTGCGCTCGCCTATATAATCGACCGCGCACCGCCTCCGCCCAACCGAGTAAGTAATGAAACAATGAAAGTAGTGGTTTTTCAGCGACGACCTGGACCCTGGCTAGGGACCAACAGGTTGGGCGAGGAAGGCGACGGAGGAAAAGAGAAGAGATGGAGAAACTTTGGGCAGGGCGTTGGAAGATAAAGAAGAAGAAGGAACAATAAGGAAGAAGACTCAAGAAGAAGCAGAAGGCGGCGAGCAGAGAGTCAACGTTTGTGTTGTACTACCCCCCCCCCCCCCTATTGGGGGTGAGACAATTTTTTATTTTCTATGAAGATAGAGAAAGAAAATGGGACGTCAATGGAATTTGTAGGGAGCTCAAGAAGGGTGCGCTCTAGATGGCTAGGAGCAGGTAGAGCGCAGACCCCTCCCAAAGTTTAGCCTCATATAACCGCAAGGTTGGTAGAGGCATGGGTGGAGGAGAGGAGTTCAAACTCCCGGGAGATGTCCCGGTCTGTCCCGGAGTTAGCGCTCGGCTGTTGACGAGTGCGGACGTGTGCTTGGTGCTCTGAGCATTTAATTTCTTTTAATTTAATTAATCGAGATTTCCCCGGTTTTCGCGGTTTTTTGGTGATCCCGGTTTTTCCCATTTTCCGCGCATCTGGGTTGAGTGACTTTGTGGCGAAAGGACGCATTTTCAGTGTTATTTGTACAATTTTATCGTGATAAGTGTGTGTTGTTTTGTTCTTTTAAATTTTTGGCCGTTTCCGCAAGCCAGAGCGGTCCACGTAAGTTTTTAGCCTGTAAGCCAGACAGTGACTGTTTTAGTGTTAAGTTTTAGACCCTTTTTGGGCCTAATTTTAGAATTCTAACCTAAAAGTGCACCGCGTGGTGACCGCGTGCACCAACGGTCTTATTTGACAGTGACATTTAGTGACAGGTGTCAGTTTGCCGTCACAACTCTTAGGCAAAGGCATTACAGGCCGGAGCCCGGTTTCGGTTACCGTAAGGTTTGCCGTGTCCGGAGTGTCGGGTAGTGCACTTGGCTGACCGGACCACCTGGTGTGCCGTGCTCGCCAAATAAAGTGCGCATTTTATTGACTGTACGGTTTTGGACATTTTACATTGTGCTTTTGGACTTGATTACACACCCCTTGAACCCCCCCCCCCCCCTCCCCACCGTACCCCTCGGGTACACGAATTGCCCGGGTGCCTTATAATTTTAGTGTTTCTATCGCGTCCTGTTTAAAAACCTTATCGACACGATGGACTCGGAGGACGAGGGTCCACCGCCGATCCGGACGCCGCCGGGTTACGACCCGTTTAGACCCCGGGACTCGTTGCTGAGGACCCCGCCGGGACAGGCCACGGGACTGGACGCATCCGACCCGGTGGCTGTTGCTACTGCCGCCGCATACCAGGCGGCCGCGGCTGTGATAGCGTCCCTCTCGCCGAAGCAGCCAACGCCGGCAACTTCATCAACATCGACCGGAGGGACCACCCCCCTCGACGTCGCGGTGCCGTGTCCCTCGACCCCCCAGCAGTTGCCTGCCAAGACCTGCACAGCCTCAGTATCGAAAATAATGCTTTCCCCGGACGAGGCTACGACAACCACGAAGGCCAAAAGAAGGCAGGCCAGAGCTGCGGCTTCAGCCCCGGTCCCACCCTTGCTGACTGTTCCCCATACCCCGCAGGCCTCGGAATTTGGAACCCCTTGTTCCACGGAGACGGAGATGTCGGACAAAGAGGAACGTCATGAGGACCTGTCGGGCCTCAGTACCAGACAGCTTTTGACAAGGGCCAATAGAGAATCCAGGTGCGTCAGCATGGTGGCTGGAGGCCCTACCAGCAAGTTGAATAAGGCGGATTTGGCCTCAATCAACGGCCACCTCTCGAAAATCATGGAGGTGGTAGGCCATCTGGCACTCATCGCTGAGGACGGCAGATCAAAGGTTAAAATAGCGGTGACTGAAAAGTCGTCATTTGAAGAAGCGCGCGAACTGGAGAGCCGCCGAGCGGCTCGAGCCGAGGCAGAGGTGGAGCGCGCAAGAGAGGAAGCGGCGGCGACTGGACAAGCAGCGGCTGAACGAGCGGTGGCTGCTGCAGTTGCGCACGCAGCTGCTGTAGCCAACAACAGCGGTGGTAGCACCTATGCAGACAAGGCGAGGAAACGTCCAGCGACCGGACCTATGGTGACGATATACCCGGTCAACGACGCCGTTAAAACTGCAGAGGAAACAAAGAAAATTTTAAAGACCTCTATAGCTCCCGCGGCACTGAATATCCAGGTTGACAAGGTCCGCAGGGTGGGGAACGCCGGCGTCCTGGTCCAAGCTAAGTCCCGAGAGGACATGGAGAAAATTAAGACCGCCCTGCCATCAACCCTTAGGGCAAGCGACGTCCAGGGCCGCTCACCATTGGTGGCCATCAGGGGGGTGGAAGGGAGAGACATTAGCCACGAAGACTTAATAAGGGCGGTCCATAAACAGAATTACCTGGAGGACCCGCAATGGACGCTGGCAAAAATGAAGGAGGCGAGCAGAATCGCCTTTATGAAGGGCAGGAGGGAAGGCGGGAATAGAACAACCGTCGTGTTATCATGCAGCCCCGCCCTGCGCAACTCGCTAATTGCAAAGAGAAATTTATACATCGACTGGGAGGTTTGTGAGGTGGCCGATTTCACCACGGCCATCAAATGTCCTGCTGACTCTTCGAGTGAACCCGTGCTGACTGCCAGCACGGGTTCACTCGAGGACGGTTGACGGTGACTGCGTTGAAGACTCCTTATTCGAGCGAAGATGAAGGGCCATTAGATTAACAAGGAGAGGACGACCTCGCCAAATTAACGGCGAGGCATCTGATCGTACTAGCCAATAAAGAGGCCCGCGGCGTGGCTGCTGTGACAGGCGGTCCGGTCAGCAAATTAAATAAATCCGACCAATCGACTATAAACGGCCATATCTCAGTGATTATGGAGATAATGGGGATCTGGCTCTAATCGCGGAGGAAAGCAAATCAAAAATAAAGATAACTAACAACGAGAAGACGGCGAGCGAGGTGGTTGCGAGGGAGCAGCGGTAGCGGGCCGCGCGCGCGGAGGCGGAGGCTGAGCGAGCCAGGGCGGATGCCGCGGCTGCGGCAGCTGCTCAGGCCGCCGCGGCCGAGGCTGCCGTTGCTGCGGCGGTCGCGACTGCAGCCAAAACCGGATCCGGGACATATGCAGCAGTAGCCAGGAAACCACACGTTGGGGCGATGATGGCGCTCTACCCTAATAGTGAAGACATAAAATCAGCGGAGGAGACCAAGAAAGTGCTAAAGATCTCCGTCGCACCCGCCAGCCTAAATATAAAAATCGACAAGGTCCGTAGAGTCGGGAATGCCGGAGTTATAGTTCAAACAAGGACAAAAGAAGACTTGGAAAGGTTAAGGACGGCCCTGCCATCCACTTTGAAGGCAAATGATGTTCAAAATCGCTCCCCTCTCGTTGCGATAAGGAACGTAGAGGGTAAGAAGATGACACTGGAGGAGTCGCTACCGGCTCTACATGAGCAAAACTTCAAGGACGATTGCACATGGACTCTCGACAAATTGAGGGAGAACTGTCGACTAGCCTTCAGGAAGAGCTTCCGGAATGGCGGTAATCGGACCACAATGGTCCTTACGTGTACCCCGGCTCTGCGGCAGGCCTTGATTATGAAAGGGGAAGTTTACATCAACTGGGAGGTCTGCGAAGTAAGGGACTTCACTACAGCGATCAGGTGCCCCAAGTGTCAAACATACGGCCACCCTGAGAAGAAATGCAGACAAGAAAATCCCACCTGCGGGAAATGCGGCAAGATCGGCCATAAGGAGGGGGAGTGCAAGAGTGAGACCTCGGTGTGCGCTACATGCACCAGGTTCGGTCGCCGCGAGACAACGACCCATGAGACTGGAGACCGGCTGTGCCCCGCCCATCTTTACTAAGGACGCCACCACGGGCATCAATGGGGGACGACATGGACCCGGCCATGATCGCAACTGCTGCCGCTTACCAGGCGGCCGCTGCTGTGCTGGCAGAGTTGTCGCCGAGGACGTCACCATCGGGCCCCCCGCCGATGCCAGCAAGCTCTGAGACGACGACCGTATACCAGCCAACAATGCGCTCAGTTACCCCGTCCCAGGAGACGACCTCGGGAGGAGCTAGGCAGGCACCGGCGGCCAAGAGGGTTTTGTCGCCAGACGAGACCACGGCGAGCACGAAGGCGAAGAGGCGCATCGCAAGAGGCCCAGGCTCGCTGACGGTGACTCAAACAGCGTTGCCGCAGACTCCTCAGGCATCCGAGTTCGGGACGCCTTTCTCTATCGAGGATGAGGAATCGGCGGACGACCGCGCGGGAGACGAGCTGTCCAAGTTGACCTCTAGACAGTTAATTGCCAAGGCCAATAAGGAGGCTCGTGGTGTCGCAGCAGTGACTGGCGGCCCAGTAAGCAAGTTAAACAAGACGGATCAGTCGACCATCAACGGCTATATCTCCACAATTATGGAAATCATAGGGCACTTGACTCTAATAGCTGAAGAGTCGCGGTCGCAGATTCGTCTCACGCACACCGAAAAGTCGGCTAGCGAGGAGGCTGCGAGGGATCAGCGGCAGCGGGCCGCACGTGCGGAGGCGGAGGCAGCACGAGCAAGGGCGTACGCGGCGGCTGCGGCTGCTGCTCAGGCTGCCGCGGCTGAGGCAGCCGTCGCTGCAGCGGTCACAACTGCTGCCAGAACACGGGTCGAGTTGAACGGGTAACATATGCGGAAAAAGCCAAAAAGGCGCCGGCGGGACCGCTCATAGCAGTCTACCCTACATCGGACAGCATAAAGTCGGCCGAAGAGGTTCCACCGTGTTTCCTTTCACGTTGTGCGGAGTGCGCTTCTGCGCACCCAGAGAGCCTTTATCCTCATGACCAAGGCGTACCGTTCGACGAGCACTGCCGCTCAACCGGTCTTGGCCGGCGTGCTGCCGGCCGACCTCGAGGTAATTCGGGCTGGCAGACTAGGTGAGGCGCGCGAGTCCGCGCAGTCCAAGGAGGAACTCCAACGTGCCAATCTCAGCATTGCTGAGTCCGCGCTGGCCGACTGGCAAGCGCGTTGGGACGCATCGGGGGACGGGAGAGAGTCGTATCGATTTTTCCCGGACGTGGCGGCTCGATGCAAGTTTACTTGGGTCAAGCCGGACTATGAAACCTCACAGATCCTGTCAGGACACGGCTGCTTCAGGGCGAGGCTTTTCCGGATGAAGCTCTCGGATACGGGGCTCTGCTTCTGCGAGGAAGGAGTTTTGGAGGACTTGCACCATGTGCTGTGGGAATGCCCCCTCTATAGGGATGAGCGTAGGATTCTCTTAGATAATGTAGTTCCACTCGAAGTGGGTCCGGTATACTACACCGGTCTAGTGGGAAGTGACGCGAACTTCAAGCGGCTAGCAGAATTTGCGCACCGGTGGCATACAACCCGGAGCGGCCTCGAACGAGGCATCACTTAAGATACCAAGACGGCTACAAGAAGACGGAGAAATAAGAAGAAATGGAAACCAAGACGGGTACATGAAGAAAGAAGAGTCGAAGCGGTAGAAGACAGCGGCCGTTACTACGGCCGTCAGGACAGCGCCAGGTGTATGTGCTGTGCCGTCTGTTTCCCTTCGCGGGTAGAAGTTAGAGGAAGATAGAGACATCTTGAATAATTTGTAATTTTTTTCGGGCCCTATAACCGAAAGGTTGGTGAGCCCATGGGTGGTGGTGTGGAGAATTTCTCTCTCCCGGGACGAAAAGTACCCGGCGACCGACGAACATACCAATCCGCCGTTGAGAGAAGTAGGCCGTCAACATTTTAAAAATGTTCGGCGGGCATCCCCCTCCATTCGCCTTTAGGAGAATCATCGGCCACCACGCATTGTCGAAAGCCCCCGAGATATCTAGAAAAATTACCTGAACATACTTCAACGAACTCTCCCTTGCCACGCTGAAGATAGCCTTCAGTGCGGTAACCGTCGACCGTCCCCGAGTGAATCCGTGCTGGCGGTCCGATAGACTGCTCGTCATTTGCGGGGCGCACCTTAATATGACGCGTTCCAATATCTTGCAAAGGATCGACAACAACGTGACGGGGCGGTACGCTTTCGGGTCGGAAGCGGCTTGCCGTTACCTTTCGGCACGTCAATCAGCTTACCGTCCTTCCACGCGTCCGGGAAACACCCCTCTTGGACGCACCGCCTATACATTTCTGCAAATTCACGCGGCGCGGCTGCATACACATGTTTAATGATTCGTGCGGTGATCCCGTCGATTCCCGGAGCAGTATGTTAGGGAGATCCCTGACTATGTCCGCGATGATCTCGGCTGTCGGAGGAGGGGCATCTTCTCCCGATGGATTGAGCGGAGCCATAAGGCGCACTTGCCTGTGATACTCTGTGTCTCTAGACATATCGTCGTCCGGGCACAGAGCATGCATGAAGACATGCATGGCCAATGTGAGCGCCGGCGTCCACCATTCGTACCCCCACCCGCTTTTCTTGGGTTTCACCACCCCCAGAGTCTGTTTTGCGGTGTCCAGTACCATGGAGGTAAACTGGGCGCAGATCTCCGAGGCGGGACGATTCCATCTTATTCTACCCACCTTCCCATGTATTGCCCGCTCGAAGCGGGCCCAGGACACTCCACGATCTCGCAGTCGGATCGGCTCTTCCAGCGGCTCTGCGCACTGAGCGGCCTCGGCTGCCACATTAAATGTAATGAGCCGGTGGTCGCTCTCCATCACTCCTGTATGCACACTCCATCCCGTCACCGGGATGCCTCTCGTTGTTAGTGTGAGGTCGATGTTTGACGCCCCGTTTGCCGTCCAAAACGTGTGGGGTTACCCTTCTACATTGGCTAGAATTAAGCCGCGGGCCAGGATGAACCCTTCCATGGTACAGTGAGTACTCGAGAGGTGATGCAGAAGGGCGCACGGGATGTCCGCGCGACGAAGGTAAACGCACGCCACCGCATCCGGGCCGCCGCACTACAGAAACCTGCTTGCAGCGTCTTCTTCTTTTTGGGCCCCGGAGTAATGTTCTTGGGCGAGAACGACGTCGAGGCCCAACTCCTCCGCGGCTTGTGACAGCTCCCTTGTGGCAGCCATTGCTCCCATGAGATTTATTCGGCCCACCCGGATAGTCGTACTCACGTTGTAATCATTATGATTGTTATGGGCGTAATCCATATTAGTAGGGTACACCCGCGGACTCAGCCATGCGCTTCTCCGCGTGGACGCGGGCTGGGCAGTCGCGGGCCCCTGTTAAGAGGTTGGTCGCCTCTCTGCGTGCGAATTTCTTACAGGTTGCACAGACGGCCGTAGTTTCCTTACATTCAGACTCCCTGTGGCCTGTAACGCCACATTTACCGCACGTCGGGTGATCTTGTTTGCATTTTCGTTCCGGGTGGCCGTAGGTTTGACACTTCGGGCACTTAATAGCTGTCGTGAACATTTCCTGCATGGAGCGCTGAGCTTGTAGAACATCATCAAGACTCGCCATGGATGTGCAGAAATAATTTTGTGTGAGAAATTGAGGTTAGGTAGGCAGGCAGGACAGTGCAGTGAAAAAAATAGTGACTTAAACCATTAACAAAGGCAAGATAACACTAATATGGAGTGTGACACTTACAGTTAAATGGAATTAATGTTAATGGATGCACTGTAAGTATTTAATTTAAATTTAATTAAATAAATTCGATAGAGCTCAGTGTTTACTTTTTTACACCTACCGCCGAAAATTCTCGGAGCTCTTCCGGCGGCTCTGCGCACTGGGCGGCCTCGGTTGCCAACTCATACGTGATGAGCCTATGGTCGCTCTCAATCACCCCTGGGTGCACACTCCATCTCGTTACCGAGATGCCTCTTGTTGACATTGTGAGGTCGATATTGGACGCCCCATTCGCGGACCAGAATGTGTGCGGCTGCCCCTCCACGTTGGCCAGTCCTAGGCCCCGGGCGAGAATGAACGCCTCCATCATATCCCGACGGTGTGCGACATCCCGCCCGCGTCCGGTGTACTGCTTTTCTTCGCAGAACCACATTTGGAAGTACGCGGACACCACATATACACCCCCCGTTCCCACTCCCAAATGACACACCGTACAGTGTGTATTCGAGAGATGGTGCAGGAGGACGCACGGGATGTCCGCGCGACGAAGATAGACGCACGCCTTCGCATCCGGGCCGCCGCATTGCAGAATCCTGCTTGCAGCGTCATTCTGGGCCCCGGGATAATGTTCTTGGCACAGAACGACGTCCAGGTCCATTTCAACTGCGGCTTGTGGAAGCTCTCTGGTGGCAACCTTTGCTCCCTCTAAATTTACCTGATCCACCCGGAGTATTATGTTGCCGACGTCCGCCATTGTATTGGTATAGTTTTCATCCATATTAGTGCATGATGCCCGCCGCCTCCGCCATACGCCTTTCGGCATGCACGCGGGCCGGGCAATCACGGGCACCAGTGACGTGGTCGCCCTCTTCCTCACGACGGCCCAGTCTCTTGCACGTCGCACACACTCTATTCGTGGCCGGGCACTCAGCCTCTTTGTGGCCTGTTACTCCGCACGAGGCACAGGTGTGGGCCTCTTGCTTGCACTTCTTCTCCGGGTGGCCGTACATTTGGCACTTAGGGCACTTTATGGCCGTCGTGAAGTCTGCCACCTCGCAGACTTCCCAGTCAATGTAGAGCGTCCCTCTAGTAACTAGCGTGTTACGTAGGGCGGGGGTGCAGGACAGCACCACCGTTGTCCGGTTTCCTCCATCGCGCCTTCCTTTCCTGAACGCTATCCTGCTTGCCTCCATTAGCGCTGCCAGCGTCCATCTAGCGTCCTCATTAAAGTTTTGTTTGTGTACTGCCCTTATGAGGTCCTCGTGGGAGATGTCCCTCCCTTCCACGCCGCGAACAGCGACCAGCGGAGCTGGGCCCTGCACTTCATTTGCTCTTAGGGAAGCCGGAAGGGCAGTACGTATTTTCTCCATGTCTTCCTTGGATTTCGCCTGGACTAGGACGCCGGCGTTACCCACCCTGCGGACCTTGTCGACTTGGACGTTTAGTGCCGAGGGAGTAATAGAGGACTTTAGGATCTTCTTCGTTTCCTCGGCCGATTTGACGTTGTCATTCGTTGGATAGATGGCAATCAGCGGACCTGTGGCTGGAGGCCTGCGGGCCCTATCTGCGTACGATTGGCCGCCTTGGCCTGTTGTCGATGCCGCCGTGATGGCAGCCTGGGCGGCGGCAGCTGCCTGCGCGGCAGCGGCCTGCGCAGCGACGGCTGCTTCAGCCCTCGCGCGCTCGGCCTCTGCTCTTGCCGCACGCCTGCTCTCAAAAGCGCGAGCCTCCTCCGACGTCGTCTTTTCCTTCTTTGCCAGCTTAAAACGGGAGTTACCGTCCTCGGCCAGCAGGGCCAGTTGGCCCACAATTTCGAGCATGACAGAAATATGCCCGTTTATGGCCGCCAAGTCCGCTTTGTTGAGTCTGCTGTTTGGTCCTCCAGCCACCATTGCGACGTTACGCCCCTCCCTGATCGCGCGGGACAACAGTTGGCAGGTATTGGCCACCGACAGATCATCAGAACCCTCCTCTTCGGACGTTTCCGCCTCCGTCGAGTAGGGGGTTTCAAAGTCAGAGCCCTGCGGTGTGTGCACTGGCAGCTTCAGTGGCGTCGTCATCCTTGCGAGCCTCCTTTTTGGCCTCGCCGTCTCGGTCAGCTCGTCCGGAGATAGTACCCTTTTTGCGGCCGGGATTGTTCGGGGCGCGAGGGGCGCTGGCTGCGGGGTCGGGGGAGCTGGGTCGTCCAATGTCGGGCGACCTTGCCCAGTCGGCACCGGGGTCGTTTCACCGTCCGCTGATGCCTTCGGCGATAAAGCCTCAATCACCGCCGCCGCGGCATGAAAAGCCGCGGCTGCAGCGATCGACGAGGGGTCGTCTACACTAATAATTGCCGGCGGCGCGGCGAGATTCGGTGGCGTCCGGAGCAGGGAGTCCCTGGGCTTGAAAGGATCCCGCCCAGGTGGCGTCCGGATCGGTGGCGGGCCTTCGTCGTCCGAGTCCATCGTTTCAATTACCGAGCGGAAAATTTCTATACAAACCGAATGTGGGAGTTCGTGTACCAAGGTTTGAGCACGGCTGACACCAGGCGGTCGGTACACCCAAGGCGACCACTACCGTCGATGGGGCGCGTCGCCAACAATTTTCCAGGGGTGTTTACCCTTCCCTACAGGAACCCTTCGGACGCGTGGACAGCACTGTCCACGCCTATGACGACCCTCTTGCCCTTGAGAGCGTCCATTACCTTACCCAGATGCTCTAAGTGCCCGCCTATCTCGTCGCTGTATTGGAAGTACGCGGACACCACATATACTTCCTCCCTCCCAACCCCCAAGTGGCATACCGTGCAGTGTGTACTCGAGAGGTGGTACAGAAGGGCGCACGGGATGTCCGCGCGGCGAAGATAGACGCACGCCATAGCATCCAGGCCACCGCACTGCAAAAGTCTGCTTGCGCACTGCGTGCCGGAATGTGGAGTGCGTGCTGTGCGCACACACTCCACATTCCGGATGGCCACTAACGGTGACTTACTTTGTACTTCATTCGCCCTAAGTGTTGTCGGAAGTGCTGACTTTAGTTTTTCAAGGTCTGCCTTGGTGCGCGTCTGCACCAGCACTCCCGCGTTCCCAACCCTCCTGACTTTGTCCACCTGAATATTGAGACTGGCGGGGGCGACAGAGTTCTTGAGCACCTTCTTTGCCTCTTCGGCTGACTTTATGTTGTCCGATGTGGGGTAGACCGCTATAAGCGGTCCCACCGGCGCCTTTTTGGCTTTCTCCGCATATGATAACCCGCTTCTTGCAGCAGTTGCGACCGCCGCAGCGACCGCTGCCTCAGCCGCGGCAGCCTGAGCAGCAGCCGCAGCCGCCGCGTCCGGCCTTGCTCGTGCTGCCTCCGCCTCCGCACGTGCGGCCCGCTGCCGCTGTTCCCTCGCAGCCTCCTCGCTAGCCGACTTTTCGGTGTGCGTGAGGCGAATCTGCGACCGCGACTCTTCGGCTATTAGAGCCAAGTTCCCGACAATTTCCATAATTGTGGAGATATGGCTGTTGATGGTCGACTGATCCGTCTTATTTAGCTTACTTACTGGGCCGCCAGTCACTGCTGCGACACCACGAGCCTCCTTATTGGCCTTGGCAATTAATTGTCTTGAGGTCAACTTGGACAGGTCATCTCCCGCGCGATCGTCCGCCGACTCCTCATCCTCGCTAGAGAAAGGCGTCCCGAACTCGGATGCCTGGGGAGTCTGCGGCAACGCTGATTGAGTCACCGTCAGCGTGCCTGGGCCTCTTGCGATACGCCTCTTCGCCTTCGTGCTCGCTGTGGTCTCGTCTGGCGACAAAACCCTCTTGGCCGCCGGTGCCTGCCTAGCTCCTCCCGAGGTTGTCTCCTGGGACGGGGTAACTGAACGCATTGTCGGCTGGTATACGGTCGTCATCTCTGAGCTTGCTGGCGTCGGCCGGGGGCCCGATGGTGACGTCCTCGGCGACAACTCTGCCAGCACAGCAGTGGCCGCCTGGTAAGCGGCAGCAGTTGCGATCATGGCCGGATCCATGTCGTCCCCCAATGATGCCCGTGGTGGCGTCCTTAGCAAGGATTCCCTCGGCCGGAAGGGGTCATACGGCGGCGTCCGGATCGGCGGTGGGCCGTCGTCGTCCGAATCCATGGTGTCAATCAAGTTCCTGAACGTACTTGTTTCTACCGGACAGTTCGTGTACCCTTACACTCAAAACTAAACAAGCCGGAACCGATACCGGTCCGTCAACCGGAATGCCGTGGAGTAACCGGATGTTCTGTCTATTCGGCCGAACACAACACAATAACAAAACAAAAAAAAAAAATTAAAAAGTAAAAGATCCTATGATGACAGCTGACAGCCTAACTAAGTGTCACTGTCACAAAAGACAGCTGTCAATATGACAGCTGACAGCCGTCACTTGTCCACGCGGTCACCACGCGGTCCGCACGCGGTGGCGTTATAGGTTACAATTATTATTTATTGTAATAACCATTAGCACAACATCACAATATCAGTCTCTATCTGTAATAATTAAAGTTCAAGGCTTACCGGGGGCGTAACAACTTACGCACTCCAGTGATCCCACAGGCACGATGGGAGCCACGTGCGGCCCGCCAGCAGCCACCCCCAACACCAACACTACGCGTCCCTTCGCACTTCACTACTATTAAACCAAAACAAAACACAATTAAAATAAATAAATAAATAAATAAATATATACGGACAAATCACACAGATTGAGCTAGCCGCAAAGTAAGTTCGAGACTTGTGTTATGGGATACTAACTCAACGATACTATATTTTATAACAAATACATATATAGATAAACATCCAAGACCCAGGTCAATCTGAAAAAGATCGTTTTTTCTTCTTGACCTGACCGGGGATCGAACCCGGGACCATCCGTGTCGCAGCCTGGCGTGTTGACCGCTGCGCCACGGAGCTCGTCAATTAAAATAAACACAGCAGGAAGATCTGAATAGCTCCGTACAACAACAATAAAATACTAAAGGCAGCGATAGCGCGCGCGCGAGACGTCCGCTCTCTATGGCAGCGAGCGAACGAGCCCTAAAAAGGACTTTATTACTAATGTCACTATCTTATATCTACCACTCACTGTTACACGTTCCAGAATGAGGTCCAAATCCTTCAAAAACAGGAGCCGTGGCACACACGCACTTAACACTAAATAAGCACTAATTAAGCCTAAAGCGTCCTGTCGCGAGTGTCAATATCACTAATAATAGTCCACAAAATCACAAATACACCGAATCCGGGAAAAACCGGGAGAAACGGGAGAGATTTCCGAAATTCGAAAAACAATAAATACGGAGCGCTCCGAAACACGTTCGCTCTCGACGGCTGCCGAGAGTGAGTCCAGCAACTGGGACATCTTTTCGTCCCGGGAGAGTTAATCTCTCCACTCCGCCACCCATGGGCTCACCAACCTTTCGGTTATAGAGCCCGAAACATTCTACAAATAATTATTTATTGTAATAACCATTAGCACAACATCACAATATCAGTCTCTATCTGTAATAATTAAAGTTCAAGGCTTACCGGGGGCGTAACAACTTACGCACTCCAGTGATCCCACAGGCACGATGGGAGCCACGTGCGGCCCGCCAGCAGCCACCCCCAACACCAACACTACGCGTCCCTTCGCACTTCACTACTATTAAACCAAAACAAAACACAATTAAAATAAATAAATAAATAAATAAATATATACGGACAAATCACACAGATTGAGCTAGCCGCAAAGTAAGTTCGAGACTTGTGTTATGGGATACTAACTCAACGATACTATATTTTATAACAAATACATATATAGATAAACATCCAAGACCCAGGTCAATCTGAAAAAGATCGTTTTTTCTTCTTGACCTGACCGGGGATCGAACCCGGGACCATCCGTGTCGCAGCCTGGCGTGTTGACCGCTGCGCCACGGAGCTCGTCAATTAAAATAAACACAGCAGGAAGATCTGAATAGCTCCGTACAACAACAATAAAATACTAAAGGCAGCGATAGCGCGCGCGCGAGACGTCCGCTCTCTATGGCAGCGAGCGAACGAGCCCTAAAAAGGACTTTATTACTAATGTCACTATCTTATATCTACCACTCACTGTTACACGTTCCAGAATGAGGTCCAAATCCTTCAAAAACAGGAGCCGTGGCACACACGCACTTAACACTAAATAAGCACTAATTAAGCCTAAAGCGTCCTGTCGCGAGTGTCAATATCACTAATAATAGTCCACAAAATCACAAATACACCGAATCCGGGAAAAACCGGGAGAAACGGGAGAGATTTCCGAAATTCGAAAAACAATAAATACGGAGCGCTCCGAAACACGTTCGCTCTCGACGGCTGCCGAGAGTGAGTCCAGCAACTGGGACATCTTTTCGTCCCGGGAGAGTTAATCTCTCCACTCCGCCACCCATGGGCTCACCAACCTTTCGGTTATAGAGCCCGAAACATTCTACAAATTATTGAATACGAAAAGATGTCCCGATCTCTAGGATTTCGGCTCGCGAGGAGCGTGCACGAACACTTAACAGTTGTGTTGCGCTCGGCTGCCGGCCGGTTGTGCGGCCGCTTCTGTCTTCTTCTACTGCATTCTTCATCATTCATTCATTCTTCATTTCTTTCTTCTTTACATTCTTCATTCTTCTCTCTTCATTCTTCTCACTTCATTCTTCTCTCTTCATTCTTTATTCTTCGTTATTCATTCTTCATGCATCCTTCATCTTCCCGTCCTCTTGTCTCAGCCCGGACCTAGGTAATACCTCTTTCGAGGCCGCTCCGGTATTTGTGCCACCGGTGCGCAAATTCTGCTAGCCGCTTGAAGTTCGACTCACTTCCTACAAGATCGGTGTAGTATACCGGGCCCACTTCGAGCGGAACTACATTATCTAGTAAAACCCTACGCTCTTCCCTATAAAGGGGGCATTCCCACAGCACATGGTGCAAGTCCTCCAAAACTCCTTCCTCGCAGAAGCAGAGCCCCGTATCCGAGAGCTTCATCCGGTGAAGCCTCGCCCTGAAACAGCCATGTCCTGACAGGATCTGTGTGGTCTCATAGTCCGGCTCGACCCAAGTAAACTTGCACATACTTGGCGCTTGACTGTGGTCGAGTGCGGACGCGTTTCACGGTGCTCTCCGTATTAGCGGTTAAGTGCTCCTAGTGTTCCTCGCGCTTTTCGCGAATTTTTCGTCGGTTTTTCCGCGAAATCCTCTTAATAATAATTTGACTAATTAGCGAAAGGACGCATATCAGTGGTTTTCAGTGTTATTTGTGTTTTGTGTTAGTATTTAAGAGGTGCGCACGTGGATGCTGTTTTTATTGGATTTCTGACCGTTTCCCAATCCGGGGCAGTCACAGTAAGTTTAGTTCATAAGCCAGATATAGACTGCAAATAGTATATAAGTTTCATCTAGACTTTTGTAAACAATTTTTGATTTTATAACCCCAATTGTGCACCGCGTGTTGACCGCGTGGTGGCCGCGTGGTCGTCGGAGTGACAGTGACAGTGACAGTTGACAGCTGACAGGTGGTGAAGTGACGCTGTCAATATTGACAGGACTTAAACTTTTTACTTGTTTCGATTGTTGAATATATCCTTTTGGACAAGTGTTCTCTGAAACTCGGGGTTGCCCGGGCTTTTCAGTTTTTACTTTTGGGATCCGTAGTATAGGAGCGTTCGGCTCCTATTTAGGCATACATCACGTCTTTATTCCGAAACTTGATAGACACTATGGATTCGGAGGATGAGGGCCCGCCCCCGATCCCGTCGCCTCCAGCTGGCGACCCATTTAAGCCCCGAGGTTCCCTGATGAGGACCCCGCCAGGACCATCGGCCGTCGAACCTATACCGGACCCGGCCGACCCCATGACCATCGCCGCTGCTGCCGCATACCAGGCTGCTGCAGCGGTCATAGCTTCTTTGTCTCCCAAGAGCACTCAAGGAACTCCTACGGAACCTGCAGCTGCCCAGATGAAGGTGCGTTCGGCAACGGTGGCCAAGAGAGTATTGTCGCCTGACGAGGCCACTGCAACAACGAAGGCCAAGAGGAGGCAACCTAGACCGTCTGTCCCGACCCCTCCGGCTCCAATCGGCG
The DNA here is from genome assembly GCA_963082605.1 of Rhodophaea formosa. Lineage (NCBI taxonomy): Eukaryota > Metazoa > Arthropoda > Insecta > Lepidoptera > Pyralidae > Rhodophaea > Rhodophaea formosa. Next base: position 2,732,590 of record OY720230.1, on the reverse strand, counting down.
CGCCGGTGGTGCCTAGCACCCCACTTGCATCTGAGTTTGGGACCCCCTATTCGACCGAGACGGAGACCTCTGAGGACGAACAAGACACCGAGGATCTGTCGATTTCCACGGCCCGGCAGCTACTGGTGAAGGCAACCCGAGAGTCCCGTTGCGTCAGTATGGTTGCAGGAGGCCCGACCAGTAAACTCAACAAGGCGGACCTAGCGGCCATCAATGGACACATGTCCGTCATAATGGAAATTGTGGGCCACTTGGCGCTACTGGCAGAGGACGGGAAGTCTAGAGTCAAGATAGCGACTAGAGAGAAGACGTCATCGGACGAGGCCTGTGAACTTGAGAGTCGAAGGGCGGCAAGAGCTGAGGAAGAAGCCGCGCGTGCACGAGCCGAGGCTGCGGTCGCCGCGCAGGCGGCACAAGCTGCTGCTGCTGCCCAGGCTGCCGCAATCGGCACGTCTAACGCCGACAAGGCTCGTCGTCAACCGCCCACGGGTCCTCTGATTGCGGTATACCCTGCGGAAGGCAACGTCGACATCAAATCCGCTGAAGAAACGAAACAAGTACTCAAGACCTCGATTGCTCCCGCGGCACTTAATGTTCAAATAGACAAGGTGCGCAGAGTCGGCAACTCAGGAGTAATCATCCAGGCCAAAACAAAGGAGGACGTGGAGAAAATCCGCACGGCCCTCCCGCCAACGCTACGAGCCAGTAACGTCCAGGGGCGCTCGCCATTAGTGGCCGTACGGGGGGTAGAGGGGAAAAATATTACCCATGACGCGTTGATGTCGGCTATTTACGTCCAAAACTTTGAAGGGGACCAGCGCTGGACCCTAAACAAGTTAAAGGAGTCTAGCAAGATCGCCTTCTTGAAGGGCCGCCGAGACAACAATACAAGAACGACTGTGGTACTGTCATGCACTGCCGACCTGCGCAACACCTTATTAAGGAAAGGAGTTCTATATATTGAATGGGAGGTATGTGAAGTAGGTGACTTCACGACAGCCATTAAGTGCCCGAAATGTCAAACCTACGGCCACCCGGAACGAAAGTGCAAACAAGATCACCCGACGTGTGGGAAATGTGGCGCTTCAGGCCACAGGGAATCGGAATGCAAGGAAACCACGGCCATATGTGCAACCTGCAAGAAATTCGCACGCAGAGAGGCGACCAACCTCTTAACAGGGGCCCGTGACTGCCCAGCCCGCGTCCACGCGGAGAAGCGCATGGCTGAGTCAGCGGGTGTACCCTATTAATATGGATTACGCCCATAACAATCAAAATGATATCGACGTGAGTACGACTATCCGGGTGGGCCAAATAAATCTCATGGGAGCAATGGCTGCCACAAGGGAGCTGCCACAAGCCGCGGAGGAGTTGGGCCTCGACGTCGTTCTCGCCCAAGAACATTACCCCGGGGCCCAAGAAGAAGAAGACGCTGCAGGCAGGTTCCTGCAGTGCGGCGGCCCGGATGCGGTGGCGTGCGTTTACCTTCGTCGCGCGGACATCCCGTGCGCCCTTCTGCATCACCTCTCGAGTACTCACTGTACGGTGTGCCACTTGGGGGTGGGGAGGGAGGGCGTATATGTGGTGTCCGCGTACTTTCAGTACAGCGATGATATAGACGTGCACCTACTGCATCTGGGTAAAGTGTTAGATGCCCTCAGAGGAAAGAGGGTAATCATTGGCGTGGACAGCAATGCGCACTCGCCAATGTGGTACTGCGACGAGAGGCAGGTTACCGGACGCGGACCCGATGCGGCGCACAGGCGCGCCTCCATGGAAGGGTTTATCTTGGCCCGTGGCTTAATTCTAGCCAATGTAGAAGGGCAACCCCACACGTTTTGGACGGCAAACGGGGCGTCAAACATCGACCTCACACTAACAACGAGAGGCATCCCGGTGACGGGATGGAGTGTGCATGCAGGAGTGATGGAGAGCGACCACCGGCTCATTACATTTAATGTGGCAGCCGAGGCCGCTCAGTGCGCAGAGCCGCTGGAAGAGCCGATCCGACTGCGGGATCGTGGAGTGTCCTGGGCCCGCTTCGAGCGGGCAATACATGGGAAGGTGGGTAGAATAAGATGGAATCGTCCCGCCTCGGAGATCTGCGCCCAGTTTACCTCTATGGTACTGGACACCGCAAAACAGACTCTGGGGGTGGTGAAACCAAGGAACAGCGGGCGGGGGTACGAATGGTGGACGCCGGCGCTCACGGAGCTGCGCGGCGAGAATAACAGGCTGCGGTGTGCCTGGCAGTCCCTCCGAAGGGTAGGTGGGGCGCGTGAGGAGACTGCACGGGTGCAATTCCATGCGCATAGGAGTAGGTATAGGGCGGCCATGGAGGAGGCGCAGCTTTTGTACTTTGAGAGAATCGCCGACTCGGGAAACCTGAACCCTTGGGGACAGGCATACCGGGTTGCGACTGGGAGGCACAGACCTCCTCGTAATGTTGTTAGTGGCACGCATTATGCCGAAGCATGCTGAGGACGTGGACGGGGCCATGCATGGCTTGATGCATGCTCTGTGCCCGGACGACGATATGTCTAGAGACACGGAGTATCACAGGCAAGTGCGCCTTATGGCTCAGCTCAATCCATCAGGAGAAGATGCCCCCCCTCCAACAGCCGAGATCATCGCGGACATAGTCAGGGATCTCCCTAACACTGCACCGGGAATCGATGGGATCACCGCACGAATCATTAAACATGTACATGCAGCCGCGCCGCGTGAATTTGCAGAAATGTTTAGGCGGTGCGTCCAAGAGGGGTGTTTCCCGGACGCGTGGAAGGACGGTAAGCTGATTGTCGTGCCGAAAGGCAACGGCAAGCCGCTTACCGACCTGAAAGCGTACCGCCCCGTCACGTTGTTGTCGATCCTTGGCAAGATTTTGGAACGCGTCATGTTAAGGTGCGCCCCGCAAATGACGAGCAGTCTATCGGACCGCCAGCACGGATTCACTCGGGGACGGTCGACGGTTACCGCACTGAAGGCTATCTTCAGCATGTCTCACGACGGTCTAAACCCAGCTCACGTTCCCTTTTGATGGGTGAACAATCCAACGCTTGGCGAATTTTGCTTCGCAATGATAGGAAGAGCCGACATCGAAGGATCAAAAAGCAACGTCGCTATGAACGCTTGGCTGCCACAAGCCAGTTATCCCTGTGGTAACTTTTCTGGCACCTCTTGCTAAAAACTCTTTATACTAAAGGATCGATAGGCCGTGCTTTCGCAGTCCCTATGCGTACTGAACATCTGGATCAAGCCAGCTTTTGCCCTTTTGCTCTACGCGAGGTTTCTGTCCTCGCTGAGCTGGCCTTAGGACACCTGCGTTATTCTTTGACAGATGTACCGCCCCAGTCAAACTCCCCGCCTAGCAGTGTCCTCGAACCGGATCACGCGGGAGTTGTACGGCGCCGAGCGTTGCCGCCACGACGCCACTCTGCACGCTTGGAACGAAACACCGTGCGCTCGCCTATATAATCGACCGCGCACCGCCTCCGCCCAACCGAGTAAGTAATGAAACAATGAAAGTAGTGGTTTTTCAGCGACGACCTGGACCCTGGCTAGGGACCAACAGGTTGGGCGAGGAAGGCGACGGAGGAAAAGAGAAGAGATGGAGAAACTTTGGGCAGGGCGTTGGAAGATAAAGAAGAAGAAGGAACAATAAGGAAGAAGACTCAAGAAGAAGCAGAAGGCGGCGAGCAGAGAGTCAACGTTTGTGTTGTACTACCCCCCCCCCCCCCTATTGGGGGTGAGACAATTTTTTATTTTCTATGAAGATAGAGAAAGAAAATGGGACGTCAATGGAATTTGTAGGGAGCTCAAGAAGGGTGCGCTCTAGATGGCTAGGAGCAGGTAGAGCGCAGACCCCTCCCAAAGTTTAGCCTCATATAACCGCAAGGTTGGTAGAGGCATGGGTGGAGGAGAGGAGTTCAAACTCCCGGGAGATGTCCCGGTCTGTCCCGGAGTTAGCGCTCGGCTGTTGACGAGTGCGGACGTGTGCTTGGTGCTCTGAGCATTTAATTTCTTTTAATTTAATTAATCGAGATTTCCCCGGTTTTCGCGGTTTTTTGGTGATCCCGGTTTTTCCCATTTTCCGCGCATCTGGGTTGAGTGACTTTGTGGCGAAAGGACGCATTTTCAGTGTTATTTGTACAATTTTATCGTGATAAGTGTGTGTTGTTTTGTTCTTTTAAATTTTTGGCCGTTTCCGCAAGCCAGAGCGGTCCACGTAAGTTTTTAGCCTGTAAGCCAGACAGTGACTGTTTTAGTGTTAAGTTTTAGACCCTTTTTGGGCCTAATTTTAGAATTCTAACCTAAAAGTGCACCGCGTGGTGACCGCGTGCACCAACGGTCTTATTTGACAGTGACATTTAGTGACAGGTGTCAGTTTGCCGTCACAACTCTTAGGCAAAGGCATTACAGGCCGGAGCCCGGTTTCGGTTACCGTAAGGTTTGCCGTGTCCGGAGTGTCGGGTAGTGCACTTGGCTGACCGGACCACCTGGTGTGCCGTGCTCGCCAAATAAAGTGCGCATTTTATTGACTGTACGGTTTTGGACATTTTACATTGTGCTTTTGGACTTGATTACACACCCCTTGAACCCCCCCCCCCCCTCCCCACCGTACCCCTCGGGTACACGAATTGCCCGGGTGCCTTATAATTTTAGTGTTTCTATCGCGTCCTGTTTAAAAACCTTATCGACACGATGGACTCGGAGGACGAGGGTCCACCGCCGATCCGGACGCCGCCGGGTTACGACCCGTTTAGACCCCGGGACTCGTTGCTGAGGACCCCGCCGGGACAGGCCACGGGACTGGACGCATCCGACCCGGTGGCTGTTGCTACTGCCGCCGCATACCAGGCGGCCGCGGCTGTGATAGCGTCCCTCTCGCCGAAGCAGCCAACGCCGGCAACTTCATCAACATCGACCGGAGGGACCACCCCCCTCGACGTCGCGGTGCCGTGTCCCTCGACCCCCCAGCAGTTGCCTGCCAAGACCTGCACAGCCTCAGTATCGAAAATAATGCTTTCCCCGGACGAGGCTACGACAACCACGAAGGCCAAAAGAAGGCAGGCCAGAGCTGCGGCTTCAGCCCCGGTCCCACCCTTGCTGACTGTTCCCCATACCCCGCAGGCCTCGGAATTTGGAACCCCTTGTTCCACGGAGACGGAGATGTCGGACAAAGAGGAACGTCATGAGGACCTGTCGGGCCTCAGTACCAGACAGCTTTTGACAAGGGCCAATAGAGAATCCAGGTGCGTCAGCATGGTGGCTGGAGGCCCTACCAGCAAGTTGAATAAGGCGGATTTGGCCTCAATCAACGGCCACCTCTCGAAAATCATGGAGGTGGTAGGCCATCTGGCACTCATCGCTGAGGACGGCAGATCAAAGGTTAAAATAGCGGTGACTGAAAAGTCGTCATTTGAAGAAGCGCGCGAACTGGAGAGCCGCCGAGCGGCTCGAGCCGAGGCAGAGGTGGAGCGCGCAAGAGAGGAAGCGGCGGCGACTGGACAAGCAGCGGCTGAACGAGCGGTGGCTGCTGCAGTTGCGCACGCAGCTGCTGTAGCCAACAACAGCGGTGGTAGCACCTATGCAGACAAGGCGAGGAAACGTCCAGCGACCGGACCTATGGTGACGATATACCCGGTCAACGACGCCGTTAAAACTGCAGAGGAAACAAAGAAAATTTTAAAGACCTCTATAGCTCCCGCGGCACTGAATATCCAGGTTGACAAGGTCCGCAGGGTGGGGAACGCCGGCGTCCTGGTCCAAGCTAAGTCCCGAGAGGACATGGAGAAAATTAAGACCGCCCTGCCATCAACCCTTAGGGCAAGCGACGTCCAGGGCCGCTCACCATTGGTGGCCATCAGGGGGGTGGAAGGGAGAGACATTAGCCACGAAGACTTAATAAGGGCGGTCCATAAACAGAATTACCTGGAGGACCCGCAATGGACGCTGGCAAAAATGAAGGAGGCGAGCAGAATCGCCTTTATGAAGGGCAGGAGGGAAGGCGGGAATAGAACAACCGTCGTGTTATCATGCAGCCCCGCCCTGCGCAACTCGCTAATTGCAAAGAGAAATTTATACATCGACTGGGAGGTTTGTGAGGTGGCCGATTTCACCACGGCCATCAAATGTCCTGCTGACTCTTCGAGTGAACCCGTGCTGACTGCCAGCACGGGTTCACTCGAGGACGGTTGACGGTGACTGCGTTGAAGACTCCTTATTCGAGCGAAGATGAAGGGCCATTAGATTAACAAGGAGAGGACGACCTCGCCAAATTAACGGCGAGGCATCTGATCGTACTAGCCAATAAAGAGGCCCGCGGCGTGGCTGCTGTGACAGGCGGTCCGGTCAGCAAATTAAATAAATCCGACCAATCGACTATAAACGGCCATATCTCAGTGATTATGGAGATAATGGGGATCTGGCTCTAATCGCGGAGGAAAGCAAATCAAAAATAAAGATAACTAACAACGAGAAGACGGCGAGCGAGGTGGTTGCGAGGGAGCAGCGGTAGCGGGCCGCGCGCGCGGAGGCGGAGGCTGAGCGAGCCAGGGCGGATGCCGCGGCTGCGGCAGCTGCTCAGGCCGCCGCGGCCGAGGCTGCCGTTGCTGCGGCGGTCGCGACTGCAGCCAAAACCGGATCCGGGACATATGCAGCAGTAGCCAGGAAACCACACGTTGGGGCGATGATGGCGCTCTACCCTAATAGTGAAGACATAAAATCAGCGGAGGAGACCAAGAAAGTGCTAAAGATCTCCGTCGCACCCGCCAGCCTAAATATAAAAATCGACAAGGTCCGTAGAGTCGGGAATGCCGGAGTTATAGTTCAAACAAGGACAAAAGAAGACTTGGAAAGGTTAAGGACGGCCCTGCCATCCACTTTGAAGGCAAATGATGTTCAAAATCGCTCCCCTCTCGTTGCGATAAGGAACGTAGAGGGTAAGAAGATGACACTGGAGGAGTCGCTACCGGCTCTACATGAGCAAAACTTCAAGGACGATTGCACATGGACTCTCGACAAATTGAGGGAGAACTGTCGACTAGCCTTCAGGAAGAGCTTCCGGAATGGCGGTAATCGGACCACAATGGTCCTTACGTGTACCCCGGCTCTGCGGCAGGCCTTGATTATGAAAGGGGAAGTTTACATCAACTGGGAGGTCTGCGAAGTCAGGGACTTCACTACAGCGATCAGGTGCCCCAAGTGTCAAACATACGGCCACCCTGAGAAGAAATGCAGACAAGAAAATCCCACCTGCGGGAAATGCGGCAAGATCGGCCATAAGGAGGGGGAGTGCAAGAGTGAGACCTCGGTGTGCGCTACATGCACCAGGTTCGGTCGCCGCGAGACAACGACCCATGAGACTGGAGACCGGCTGTGCCCCGCCCATCTTTACTAAGGACGCCACCACGGGCATCAATGGGGGACGACATGGACCCGGCCATGATCGCAACTGCTGCCGCTTACCAGGCGGCCGCTGCTGTGCTGGCAGAGTTGTCGCCGAGGACGTCACCATCGGGCCCCCCGCCGATGCCAGCAAGCTCTGAGACGACGACCGTATACCAGCCAACAATGCGCTCAGTTACCCCGTCCCAGGAGACGACCTCGGGAGGAGCTAGGCAGGCACCGGCGGCCAAGAGGGTTTTGTCGCCAGACGAGACCACGGCGAGCACGAAGGCGAAGAGGCGCATCGCAAGAGGCCCAGGCTCGCTGACGGTGACTCAAACAGCGTTGCCGCAGACTCCTCAGGCATCCGAGTTCGGGACGCCTTTCTCTATCGAGGATGAGGAATCGGCGGACGACCGCGCGGGAGACGAGCTGTCCAAGTTGACCTCTAGACAGTTAATTGCCAAGGCCAATAAGGAGGCTCGTGGTGTCGCAGCAGTGACTGGCGGCCCAGTAAGCAAGTTAAACAAGACGGATCAGTCGACCATCAACGGCTATATCTCCACAATTATGGAAATCATAGGGCACTTGACTCTAATAGCTGAAGAGTCGCGGTCGCAGATTCGTCTCACGCACACCGAAAAGTCGGCTAGCGAGGAGGCTGCGAGGGATCAGCGGCAGCGGGCCGCACGTGCGGAGGCGGAGGCAGCACGAGCAAGGGCGTACGCGGCGGCTGCGGCTGCTGCTCAGGCTGCCGCGGCTGAGGCAGCCGTCGCTGCAGCGGTCACAACTGCTGCCAGAACACGGGTCGAGTTGAACGGGTAACATATGCGGAAAAAGCCAAAAAGGCGCCGGCGGGACCGCTCATAGCAGTCTACCCTACATCGGACAGCATAAAGTCGGCCGAAGAGGTTCCACCGTGTTTCCTTTCACGTTGTGCGGAGTGCGCTTCTGCGCACCCAGAGAGCCTTTATCCTCATGACCAAGGCGTACCGTTCGACGAGCACTGCCGCTCAACCGGTCTTGGCCGGCGTGCTGCCGGCCGACCTCGAGGTAATTCGGGCTGGCAGACTAGGTGAGGCGCGCGAGTCCGCGCAGTCCAAGGAGGAACTCCAACGTGCCAATCTCAGCATTGCTGAGTCCGCGCTGGCCGACTGGCAAGCGCGTTGGGACGCATCGGGGGACGGGAGAGAGTCGTATCGATTTTTCCCGGACGTGGCGGCTCGATGCAAGTTTACTTGGGTCAAGCCGGACTATGAAACCTCACAGATCCTGTCAGGACACGGCTGCTTCAGGGCGAGGCTTTTCCGGATGAAGCTCTCGGATACGGGGCTCTGCTTCTGCGAGGAAGGAGTTTTGGAGGACTTGCACCATGTGCTGTGGGAATGCCCCCTCTATAGGGATGAGCGTAGGATTCTCTTAGATAATGTAGTTCCACTCGAAGTGGGTCCGGTATACTACACCGGTCTAGTGGGAAGTGACGCGAACTTCAAGCGGCTAGCAGAATTTGCGCACCGGTGGCATACAACCCGGAGCGGCCTCGAACGAGGCATCACTTAAGATACCAAGACGGCTACAAGAAGACGGAGAAATAAGAAGAAATGGAAACCAAGACGGGTACATGAAGAAAGAAGAGTCGAAGCGGTAGAAGACAGCGGCCGTTACTACGGCCGTCAGGACAGCGCCAGGTGTATGTGCTGTGCCGTCTGTTTCCCTTCGCGGGTAGAAGTTAGAGGAAGATAGAGACATCTTGAATAATTTGTAATTTTTTTCGGGCCCTATAACCGAAAGGTTGGTGAGCCCATGGGTGGTGGTGTGGAGAATTTCTCTCTCCCGGGACGAAAAGTACCCGGCGACCGACGAACATACCAATCCGCCGTTGAGAGAAGTAGGCCGTCAACATTTTAAAAATGTTCGGCGGGCATCCCCCTCCATTCGCCTTTAGGAGAATCATCGGCCACCACGCATTGTCGAAAGCCCCCGAGATATCTAGAAAAATTACCTGAACATACTTCAACGAACTCTCCCTTGCCACGCTGAAGATAGCCTTCAGTGCGGTAACCGTCGACCGTCCCCGAGTGAATCCGTGCTGGCGGTCCGATAGACTGCTCGTCATTTGCGGGGCGCACCTTAATATGACGCGTTCCAATATCTTGCAAAGGATCGACAACAACGTGACGGGGCGGTACGCTTTCGGGTCGGAAGCGGCTTGCCGTTACCTTTCGGCACGTCAATCAGCTTACCGTCCTTCCACGCGTCCGGGAAACACCCCTCTTGGACGCACCGCCTATACATTTCTGCAAATTCACGCGGCGCGGCTGCATACACATGTTTAATGATTCGTGCGGTGATCCCGTCGATTCCCGGAGCAGTATGTTAGGGAGATCCCTGACTATGTCCGCGATGATCTCGGCTGTCGGAGGAGGGGCATCTTCTCCCGATGGATTGAGCGGAGCCATAAGGCGCACTTGCCTGTGATACTCTGTGTCTCTAGACATATCGTCGTCCGGGCACAGAGCATGCATGAAGACATGCATGGCCAATGTGAGCGCCGGCGTCCACCATTCGTACCCCCACCCGCTTTTCTTGGGTTTCACCACCCCCAGAGTCTGTTTTGCGGTGTCCAGTACCATGGAGGTAAACTGGGCGCAGATCTCCGAGGCGGGACGATTCCATCTTATTCTACCCACCTTCCCATGTATTGCCCGCTCGAAGCGGGCCCAGGACACTCCACGATCTCGCAGTCGGATCGGCTCTTCCAGCGGCTCTGCGCACTGAGCGGCCTCGGCTGCCACATTAAATGTAATGAGCCGGTGGTCGCTCTCCATCACTCCTGTATGCACACTCCATCCCGTCACCGGGATGCCTCTCGTTGTTAGTGTGAGGTCGATGTTTGACGCCCCGTTTGCCGTCCAAAACGTGTGGGGTTACCCTTCTACATTGGCTAGAATTAAGCCGCGGGCCAGGATGAACCCTTCCATGGTACAGTGAGTACTCGAGAGGTGATGCAGAAGGGCGCACGGGATGTCCGCGCGACGAAGGTAAACGCACGCCACCGCATCCGGGCCGCCGCACTACAGAAACCTGCTTGCAGCGTCTTCTTCTTTTTGGGCCCCGGAGTAATGTTCTTGGGCGAGAACGACGTCGAGGCCCAACTCCTCCGCGGCTTGTGACAGCTCCCTTGTGGCAGCCATTGCTCCCATGAGATTTATTCGGCCCACCCGGATAGTCGTACTCACGTTGTAATCATTATGATTGTTATGGGCGTAATCCATATTAGTAGGGTACACCCGCGGACTCAGCCATGCGCTTCTCCGCGTGGACGCGGGCTGGGCAGTCGCGGGCCCCTGTTAAGAGGTTGGTCGCCTCTCTGCGTGCGAATTTCTTACAGGTTGCACAGACGGCCGTAGTTTCCTTACATTCAGACTCCCTGTGGCCTGTAACGCCACATTTACCGCACGTCGGGTGATCTTGTTTGCATTTTCGTTCCGGGTGGCCGTAGGTTTGACACTTCGGGCACTTAATAGCTGTCGTGAAGTCTCCTACTTCACACACCTCCCATTCAATATACAGGACTCCTTTCCTTATTAGGGTGTTGCGCAGGTCGGCAGTGCATGAAAGTACCACAGTGGTTCTTGTGCCATTGTCTCGTCGGCCCTTCAAGAAGGCGATTTTGCTAGATTCCTTCAATTTGTTTAGGGTCCAACGTTGGTCTCCTTCAAAATTTTGGACGTGAATAGCCGTCATAAGAGCGTCATGAGAGATATCTTTCCCCTCTACCCCCCGCACGGCCACTAATGGCGAGCGTCCCTGGACATTGCTGGCTCGTAACGTTGGCGGGAGAGTCATGCGGATTTTCTCCACGTCCTCCTTAGTTTTGGCCTGTATGATAACTCCTGAGTTGCCGACTCTGCGCACCTCGTCTATTTGAACATTAAGTGCCGCGGAAGCAATCGAGGACTTGAGAACTTTTTTCGTCTCCTCAGCTAATTTAATGTCGGCGTTGCCTTCCGCTGGGTATGCCGCAATCAAAGGTCCCGTAGGCGGTTGTCGTCGAGTCTTGTCGGCGTCAGAAGTGCCGATTGCGGCGGCCTGGGCAGCAGCAGCAGCTTGTGCCACCTGCGCAGCGACCGCGGCCTCGGCTCGTGCACGCACGGCTTCCTCCTCCGCTCTTGCAGCCCTTCGACTCTCAAGTTCACGGGCCTCGTCCGATGACGTCTTCTCTCTAGTCGCTATCTTCACTCTAGATTTCCCGTCCTCTGCCAGTAGCGCCAATGGACATATGTCCATTGATGGCCGCTAGGTCCGCCTTATTGAGCTTACTGGTCGGGCCTCCTGCAACCATACTGACGCTACGAGACTCTCGGGTTGCCTTCACTAGTAGCTGCCGAGCCGTAGAAGTCGACAGATCCTCGGCGTCATGTTCGCCCTCAGAGGCCTCCGTCTCGGTCGAATAGGGGGTCCCAAACTCACTACTACGACTACCAAGTTGTCGGCGAATGGATGTGTCAGTGATGTACTCCTGCAGGTTCGTCGTGGTGTGCGTCAAGATGACCCACTTTCGCCAATTCTGTTTACCTAATATGGCGATGGATGTTGTTCTGGCTAACCTGCCAAGGGGAGTCGGTTATAGGCTTGAGTCGGAACCAGTTTCGGCTTTGGCCTATGCTGACGACCTAGTACTCCTGTCGGGGTCCAGGGTAGGCATGCAGACAGCACTAGATGCCGTGTTAGCAGTAGGTGGCCAAGTGAGCGTCAATGTAGGAAAGTGCTCGGCGCTATCAATGGTGCCTGACGGGAAGCGTAAGAAGCCGCATTTCCTCGTGGACCGGACTTTTAAGTTGGGTCGTCGATGGAGAAGGCAGGTGGACTGCGTCGAACGTTGGCGCTATCTTGGTGTTGAATTTGACACAGCTGGGTCTGCGACGCTAGAGCTCGACCTAAGTGCTGCCCTCGAGAACATCACGAGGGCACTATCTATCATTTCCTCTCTGATCCCGTTAATTCCGTGATGATTACCACCAGCATCACTAATGACGAGGCACTGTGTCGCTGAAATGCGTCGTCATCTAATTAGTGACGCGCATGAATGGATTAACGAGATTCCCACTGTCCCTATCGTTCCCGGCACTGACTCGGCAGCCGTCGAGAGCGGACGTGTTTCGGAGCGCTCCGTATTTATTGTTTTTTTTTCGAATTTCGAAAATCTCTCCCGTTTCTCCCGGTTTTCCCCAGATTCGATGTTTTTGTGATTTTGTGGATTATTATTAGTGATATTGACACTCGCGACAGGACGCCTTAGGCTTAATTAGTGCTTATTTAGTGTTTAAGTGCGTGTGTGCCACGGCTCCTGTTTTTGAAGGATTTGGACCTCATTCTGGAACGTGTAACAGTGAGTGGTAGATATAAGAAAGACATTAGTAATATAGACCTTTTAGGGCTCCTAACTTAGGTTTTCCTCGATACATTACCTAAAAAGCCCCGCGTGGTGACCGTGTGGGGACCGCGTGGTCTAACGGCCAACACTGTCCCAGTGACAGTGACTTTGACGCCTGTCATCCAGTGACACCTGTCAACCGATTTAGTTCGACTTTGACAACTGACAGTGGCAAGCTGCGTTTGGTTGCGTTCACAACCAAGTATTTTGTGTTTTAAATTTTGTACTTCTAATTTTCGTAACTTCACCTTTTTTGGCTGTGGGTCAAGTGTATTTGTCCGAAGGGATTCCTGTAGGGAAGAGTGTTCACCCCTGGAAAATTGTTGGCGACGCGCCCCCATCGACGGTAGTGGTCGCCTTGGGTGTACCGACCACCTGGTGTCGGCCATGCTCAGACCTCAGAACACGAACTCCCACATTCGGTTTGTGAAGAAATTTTTCGCTCAATAATAGAAACTATGGACTCGGACGACGAATGCCCGCCGCCGATTCGGACGCCACCTAGGCGGGATCCATTCAAGCCCAGGGACTCCCTGCTCCGGACGACGCCGAATCTCGCCGCACCGCCGGTAATTATTAGTGGAGATGACCCGTCGTCGATTGCTGCAGCCGCGGCTTTTCATGCCGTGGTGGCGATAATTGCGGCTTTATCGCCGAAGGCTCCAGCGGACGGTGAGACGACCCCGGTGCTGACTGGGCAAGGTCGCCCGACATCGGACGACCCAGCTCCCCCGACCCCGCAACCAGCGCCCCCCGCGCCCCGAACAATCCCGGTCGCTAAAAGGGTCCTATCTCCGGACGAGCTGACCGAGACGGCGAGGCCAAAAAGAAGGCACGCAAGAATGACGACGCCATTGAAGCCGCCACTATACACACCGCAGGGCTCTGATTTCGGAACCCCCTACTCGACGGAGGCGGAAACATGAGAAGAGGAGGGTCCTGAGGATTTGTCGGTGGCCAATACCCACCAATTGCTGTTTCGCGCTAACAGAGAGGGGCGTAACGTCGCAATGGTGGCTGGAGGACCAAATAGCAGACTGAACAAAGCGGACTTGGCGGCCATAAACGGACATATTTCAGTTATGCTTGAAATCGAGGGCTAACTGGCCCTACTGGCCGAGGACGGTAACTCCCGAGTTAAGCTGGCGAAAAAGGAAAAGACGACGTCGGAGGAGGCTCGCGCATTTGAGAGCAGACGTGCGGCAAGAGCAGAGGAGGAGGCCGAGCGCGCGAGGGCTGAAGCAGCCGTTGCTGCGCAGGCCGCTGCCGCTGCCCAGGCTGCCATCACGGCGGCATCGACATCGGGCCAAGGTGGCCAATCGTATGCAGATAGGGCCCGTAGGCCTCCAGCCACAGGACCGCTGATTGCTATTTACCCGACGAACGACAACGTTAAATCGGCCGAAGAAACGAGGAAGATCCTGAAGTCCTCTATTGCTCCCTCGGCACTCAACGTCCAAGTCGACAAGGTCCGCAGGGTGGGTAACGCCGGCGTCCTATTCCAGGCGAAATCTAAGGAGGACATGGAGAAAATACGTACCGCCCTCCCGGCTTCCCTCAGAGCAAATGAAGTGCCGGGACGAGCTCCGCTGGTCGCTGTTCGCGGCGTGGAAGGGAGGGACATCTCCCACGAGGACCTAATTAGGGCGGTACACAAACAAAACTTCAACGAGGACGCCAAATAGCCGCTGGCAGCGCTAATGGAGGCAAGCAAGATAGCGTTGCGATAAGGAAGCGCGATGGAGGAAACCGAACAACGGTGGTGCTGTCCTGCACCCCCGCCCTGCGCAACACGCTAGTAAACAGAAGGACGCTCTACATCGACTGGGAAGTCTGCGAGGTGGTAGACTTCACGACGGCCATAAAGTGCCCTAAGTGCCAAATGTACGGCCACCCGGAGAAGAAGTGCAAGCAAGAGACACCTGTGCCAAGTGCGGAGTGACAGGCCACAAAGAGGCTGAGTGCACGGCCACGAGTAAAGTGTGCGCGACGTGCAAGAGACTGGGCCGCCGTAAGGAAGAGGGCGACCACGTCACTGGTGCCCGTGATTGCCCGGCCCGCGTGCATGCCGAAAGGCGTATGGCGGAGGCGGCGGGCATCATGCACTAATATGGGTGACAACCCTACTAATACAATGGCGGACGTTGTCTCCGGGTGGGTCAGGTAAATTTAGAGGGAGCAAAGGTTGCCACCAGAGAGCTTCCACAAGCCGCAGTAGAGATGGATCTGGACGTCGTACTGTGCCAAGAACATTATCCCGGGGCCCAGGATGACGCCGCAAGCAGGATTCTGCAGTGCGGCGGCCTGGATGCGAAGGCGTGCGTCTATCTTCGTCGCGCGGACATCCCATGCGTCCTCCTGCACCATCTCTCGAATACACACTGTACGGTGTGTCATTTGGGAG
This sequence comes from Rhodophaea formosa, assembly GCA_963082605.1. Classification (NCBI taxonomy): domain Eukaryota; kingdom Metazoa; phylum Arthropoda; class Insecta; order Lepidoptera; family Pyralidae; genus Rhodophaea; species Rhodophaea formosa. The sequence goes on along the minus strand of OY720230.1, from coordinate 2,717,360 downwards.
TGGGAACGGGGGGTGTATATGTGGTGTCCGCATACTTCCAATACAGCGACGAAATAGATAGGCATCTGCAGCATCTGGGTAAGGTAATGGACGCTAAAGGAAAGAGGGTTGTCATAGGCGTGGACTGCAACGCACACTCGCCGATATGGTTCTGCGAAGAAAAGCAGTACACCGGACGCGGGCGGGATGTCGCACACCGTCGGGATATGATCGAGGCGTTCATTCTCGCCCGGGGCCTAGGACTGGCCAACGTGGAGGTGCAACCGCACACTTTCTGATCCGCGAATGGGGCGTCCAACATCGACCTCACACTGTCAACAAGAGGCATCTCGGTAACGAGATAGAGTGTGCACCCAGGGGTGATTGAGAGCGACCATAGGCTCATCACATATGAGGTGGCAACCGAGGCCGCCCAGTGCGCAGAGCCGCCAGAAGAGCTGATGCGACTGCGTGATCGTGGAGTGCCCTGGGCCCGCTTCGAGCGGGCGATACATTGGGAGGTGGGTAAAATTAGATGGAATCGCCCCGCCTCAGAGATCTGCACTCAGTTTACCGAGATGGTACTGAACACCGCATAACGGACTCTGGGGGTGGTGAAACCCAGGAAAAGTGGGCGGAAAAGTACGAATGGTGGAGTCCGGCGCTCACGCAGTTGCGCGCGGACAATAACAGGCTGCGGTGTGTCTGGAAATCCCTCCGAAGGGTAGGTGGGGAGCGTGAGGAGGCTGTTGTCGATCCTTGGCAAGATTTTAGAACGCGTTATAATAAGGTGCGCCCCGCAAATGACGAGCAGTCTATCGGACCGCCAGCACGTATTCACTCGGGGACGGTTGACGGTCACCGCACTGAAAAGCTATCTTCAGCGTGGCAAGGGAGAGTTCGTCGAAGTATGTTCAGGTAATTTTTCTAGATATCTCGGGGGCTTTCGACAATGCGTGGTGGCCGATGATTCTCCTAAAGGCGAAGGGAGGGGGATGCCCGTCGAACATTTTTAAAATGTTGACGGACTACTTCTCTCATCGGCGGATAGGTATGTTCGTCGGTTCGTCGTTGTAAATTCAAAATTTATGTGAAACTATTATTATGTAAAAAGGCATATTACAAGACTGAAGATTACCTTACTGATGGCAATATTTGGCTTGTGCTTGGCGCAGACGCCTCGTTATTCTGTATACACATAAATATTACCTTTGGTAATAATATTTTATAATATGACATTTTTATTTAATTTCAATACTTTGACATTTTGCTATTTCATATTTACCTATTTAACATTTCAATGATTATCATGACATTTAATTAAAACAATGCACACTCAGTCCACATACGACAGACAGTAATTACGAGAATGTCACGTGGCGGTGCTAGACTTCGCCAAGGCGTTCGATACAGTATCGCATGCAGTGCTGCAGTAGGTTGCAGGGATATCTTCCCGGAAGTTTGAACTCCTCTCCTCCACCCATGCCTCCACCAAACTTGCGGTTATATGAGGCTAAACTTTGGGAGCGGTCTGCGCTCTACTTGCTCTATGGCCATCTCGAGCGCACCCTTCTTAAGCTCCCTACAAATTCTCCTGAAGTCCACATTCTCTTCACTATCTATATATGAATAATAATTTCCAGATCTCACCCCCAATTGGGGGGGGGGGGTTATTAACAATACAAACAAGCAGACTTGCTGAACGCTGGTTCTGTTGCGCTCTTCCATTCTCCTTCCATTCCTACTTCCTTCCTGGGCTCCTTCCGATGTTTGCCGCCGTTGCCCTCTCTTCCCCTTCCTCCTTCCGTGCGCCTTACTGCCTACTCTGTTGCCTCTACCTGTGTAGGGTAGCGGGTAGTGATTTTTATCTGCAACCTACTCTCTTCCGCTATTAGCGGCAATTGGCCAACTAATTTCATGATGATTGAGATGTAACCATTGATTACCGACACCGACTGATCCGCTTTATTGAGCTTGCTCACCGGTCCGCCCGGTTCAAAATTCAGTAACTAACCATACAGTAAAAGTCCCAAAGAACTCACTTGGGTGCGCCCTACATACGCACAATACTAAGTAGTCCCGGGCTGGAGAGACGGAAAGCCATGTCACCGCAAAACACTCCTTAATACACCTTCGCACAACACTTAAAACACTATACTAAACTCTACTCTATAATAAACGAACAGAAAAAAAATTTGATAAACAATTTAAAAAATCAAAATAAGATGTGGGAAAAACAGACACAAAGTACCTACTAAATGCGCGCACGCGGCACGTCCGCTCGCTGAGATAGCGAAATAACGAACGATTTTTTCAGCGACACAGTGCCTAGTCTTAGTGACACCGGTGGTAATAATCATCACAGATTAACGGGCTCAGCAAGGAAATTATAGTGCCTGTCCCTATTTACTGATCCAGGTCGCATTTGCTAGTTACAACGGTCCCCCAGGTGACCAACGAGATGAAGTACAAGGCATTAGGATCGCCGTCAACGGCCGTATCGCGTTCAAAGGAAGACGGGTGTGGACTGGCTCACCCCATCTCCACAAGAAACTCGAGGCCTTCTGCCGAGCCGTAGAGGACATGAGTGAACTGGTTGAACCTTGTCCAGTTCATGTGGGATCCACGCAAAGCGAAAACAGGGATCTCATAGAAATCGTGATCAGGGAGCCTCAAATATTCAACATGATCCTTATAGGACTTGAGTCTACACCCCGCGCCAAGATACCGTGCACGGTTGTCTTGATACTGGAATCGGGTAGTCCCAGTTAATCAGCGACTTTCTGAACAAGCTCCTCATCGGTGGCCTATTTCCTACGCTGAGCAGCTCGTCCAGACATCACCGACCCGAGACCACCTGAGCATCCACGATGGGGTCATCGTGGATGCTCAGGTCGTCTCTCATGAGGGGCTCCTCACCATCCTTTCACGGGATGATGTCAGGCTTCCTGATGCCTTGTGAGGTTCGTATCTTAGACTCCAGCTCGAGGGAGCAGCCCGCACGAACAATCTTCCCCGTCAGGTACTTGGCAATCGTATCATGGCGCAACAACCAGCCGTATGAGCCGTAGTTAGTCATTAGTCTAACTAGCTTAGAAACCTGCACGGCACGTGAGATCACGACCTTCCGATCGACACCCCCTCGAGACTCTCACCGACGAAGGTAAGGCATTTAAGCGCGTATGGACCAAATCCACGTAATCGCGACCAGTATAATTCATGCATCTCTCCCGCACCTACTTTGTAGATGCAGGAGTGGACGATTGTCGAAGCTCGACACTGTCCACAGACGTATGAAGTTTGTCACGCCAGAATGCCGCCACGCTCTTGACAGTGAAAGATCGGCCGATTTCGTTAGAGAACTTTAGGAATTACTTCCGGGCCCACAGCATCTTAGCCGTGATCCTTTTGGATCTTGACGTGGCCTCCGCCACAACCCAACTTGACTTACGTAGGCACCCCGACCTTTTTACAACAAGCTCAGGCACCGCAGTTTGAAGAGAGGGAATGGCAAACCAAAGTTTACGACCGATACGTGGAAGTACCCCGTAGGTACATCCATTCAACTAAAAAGTAGCGAAGGCCGCATTTGCAATCTTCGGGTAGCGCAGATGTACATGCTGGCCTAACCCCCAAACTTGTACGATAACATCCGTTTTTTCTAACTTCGTATGACGTCGGTGACCTGATTTATTGCGTCATTGATGCGAGAACCCCTAATTGCGTGAACCGGGATCACATAAAACACGAAATCAGGAAGCTTGAACCACGGATGTTAGCAACCTGCGGCTTCAGACATCACGCCAGGACACTGTTCATGAAGTTCTTTGACGCTAGAAACGGCCTAATCTATCGCCTCCCTAACCTGAAGGTTCGGTCGACGAGTTATTGCGGCTTCTTACGCTTCCCGTCAGGCACCATTGACAGGGCAGAGCACTTTTTAACGTTCAAATTAAGACCCACTTTTTCACCTACCGTCTTCACAGCGTCCAGAGCCGCCTATATACCTACCCTGGCCCCAAAAAGAGTACTAGGTCGTCAGCATAGACCAAAGCTGAAACAATTCAGACCTATAGCCAACTCCCTTTGGCAGGTTGACAAGGATGACGTCTATCACCTTGTTGAACATTAAAGGCGATAGCAGATCCCTTTGACGAACTCCACGACCAATGTGCAGAAGCAAATGACTCTCACATCCATTCACCAACAACCTGGTGTTCACCGACTCGTCGATGGACGCGATATAGTCGCCGAACTCCACAAGCATGCCTCGACGCTTCGGCAGTTCAATTAGTACCGCATGCGACACTGCATCTACGCCTTGGCAAAGTGTAACAATCCCACGTAGCACTCCCGCAACATACTCATGCAATCCCAGCACCGCGTCAAGAATCGCGCCATTATAATAAATCCACACTGACCCACATCAGGGGCGCGGCAAGCCATCAAGCATTTCGCCAAGACAGAATAAGATCAGTTTCTATTGTGTCTTTATGCCTGAGCGATAAAGACACAATAAAAACTGATCTTTAGTCATCTGGCCAGCAGGTTCTGTCTTAACGAACACTGTTCGACTGCACTTTAAATCGGCAGAAATGTGTTTGGTACCTTCTTAGCCAGTAGTTAAATATTTTGGCTTTTTCGTGCCGAGAAACTCGGCGCCATACCTGCAGAAGAATTCCATCTGGAACTGGCGCCTTCCTTCTGATATCTAACTTCACAGCTCTAATCTTATCTACAGATATAGGTCTCCATAATTCCGAGTATATCTCAGGGTTATGATATAATACTCCATAGTGAGCGTCAGCGAGGATTTATTCGTGCTGATGGCACATTCGAATGTACTACAATTCCTGATGCGGTACTGGGGGATCTGACACTCCCGTAACTTAATCCTGCAAAGATTAAATTACGGGAGTGTCGCGTGTGGTGCTAGACTTTGCCAAAGAGTTCGATACAGTATCGCATGTGGTACTGGTTTACTTGAGCTGGTTTACTTGAGTTTTGATTGAGGCAGAGGGACATGGGCATGCCTGTGGCCTTCTGTGACAACATTGCGTCCATTTATGAATCGGCGAATGGATGCGTGCGAGTTGGTAGAGTAGTGTGTCAAGGTGAGCCTTTGTCGCTAATTCTGTCCAATTAAGTGATGAATGTTGTCCTTGCAAATCTGCCAAGGGGAGTTGCCTATAGGCTAAAGTTGGAACTTGTTTCGGCTTTGGCTTATGTTTATTGATAATCTAGTACTCTTTTTGGGATCCAGGGTAGGAATGCAGACAGTTCTAGATGCTGTGTTGGCAGTAGGAGGCCAAGTAAGTTCGAACAAGTATGTAGGGAAGTGTTTCGTGGCTTCAATGGTGCCGGACGGGAAGCGCTAGAAAGCTTGCTATTCCTTTTTTTAAAACTGTAGGGCCTGAGCTGTACTTGGGCGTTGGGCGTATACGTGAGTCGAATTGGGTGGTGGCGGTAGCCGCGTCGAGATACAAACGATCACGGCTAAGATGTAGTGGGCCCGGAAGCAATTCCAAAAGTTCTCCAAGGGGATCAGCCCTGCTTCCAGTGTGCTGCGGCGTTCTGACGCATTAAGTTCATACATCTTAGCTGGTGTCGAGCTTCTACAATTGTCCTTAACTCCTGCATATACAATATTGACTAGTCAAGCCGCGATTACGTGGATTTTGGACAAAATCCACGTAAGTAAGGCGTTTATGTAAATGCCTTACTTTCGAAGGAGGGAATCTCGAGGGGGTGTCGATCGGGTGGTCGCTATCTTATGTGCCGTGCAGGTTGCAGGGACATGAAACTACGGCACACACCATCTAGCAGTGCTGAAGGACCCACGGTGACCGGTTTTTTCGCCATGACGCTATAGGTAAATACCTGACTGGGAAAATTATTCATAACGGCTGGTCTCTGAAGCTGGAATATAATCTCACGCGTAGAAAATACGCGACCGATGTGGAGCTTCTTTAAAAAATTGCTGACAAGCTAGGACTGCCCGTTTTGAGTATTAAAGAAACCTCGTGCATGGTATCCTGTCGCAGGGTGTGGAGACGCAAGTACTATAAGGAAATTAAATGATTTATTTACGTGAAACATGTTAAAAATATGACAAATAATAACAAGATCCAATATGCCTCGCCATCAAATGTTAAAAGGATATTGTATAATATTTTGGGCACCCTGATTACGTGTTCTATGAGACCCCTGTTTTCACTTTGCGTGGGGAACATGAACATACAGCTAGTCCACTCATATCCACTATGGTGACTTGGCAGGTGGCCTCGAGAATGTGCGAGTCCCACCCGTCCTCCTTCGAACGCACTATCCGTCGATCGTAATGTCTTGCACTTCGCCCCACTGGTCACCTGGGGGAACGTTTCAACTGGAAAAGGTGAGCTGGTTCAGTAGATGGGGGCAGGAACTATTGTTTCACTGCTGATCCCGTTAATCTGCGTATATCTACCTGCAGACTACACCAGATCTACCTGCGACTCCGATTTTTTCTGAAGAGTTCTTGCATGCGCGAGTATGCGCGCCTACCACCTATACACCTCGACTTCAGATCTCAGCTGCAGCAAAGAATATATAAACTACGCGAAAAGAAACGACACTTAAGCATGTGTGCACGTGAACCCATTTGCGGATATGTGTGAGTGTCTGGAAGCTTACGGGGGCAGCGAGTGGCGCGCGGGACGGGAACGGCCCGAAACGAAACTGGCTTGGTCGAAAGCTGTCTGTGTTGTGTTAAGTCTCTCGCACGTCCCGTACCGCAGGCACGACCTACCTAATTAGACATCAAGCCCTGCACAAAGCTGCGGTGCGGGACCCATTAGACACTAACCAGGCTTCCACTTCCACCAACAACGTCAGCTCTGTGGATGCCGCATTCGATACCTTTCGTAACGCAGGCACACATATTGACCCCAGCTCCTACAAGTGCTCTAAAACTCTTTATCTACTCACACACTATAAAATGTCTATAACGATATCAGAAATGTCAATTAATAGGGGTCATTACGTCAATCACATTTATAACAACAATAATATTGTCTCTTGCCGTAGGTAATATTGTACGTATTTTCATTACGACATCGTTTTTCGATTAAATAATGACTTTCAAATTTCGAATACCTACCTTCATTTGAAATCCTTTTCAAATGAAGGTAGTTTTTAACACTTTATAGTGTGTTTGTATATAAAGTATTGTATGAAATTGTTCGTAATTAGTCCTTAAAATACTCATGTGATATTATTATGAAACGAGCCGTCGGCGAGAAACCCACATTCGTATTTTAAGGACCCTTATTACTTAACAGTTACATAATAGTACATTGTGTACCAAGGGCGGTATAGAAGACATTACGTCAAACGAGCGACTACAAACAAGCACGAGGCGAGTGCTTTTAGTAGTCCGAGTTTGTAATGTCTAATACCGGCCGTGATACACACAATGTTTTTCATCTCACCGAGTAAATAGTAGAGTAAAAAAAATATTTTTCATATTATATTGGTTAAAATTGTATAGTATGAATATAGTTTACCTTGAAAATTAATATTTATGCGTCGTCATAGGTCGTCAAGCTGGCTGATTATATTACTTAAATCAACATTATTGACCATCTATTAATTTATCATAGGGAATGTATTCCATGCAAATTAATGAAGATTACGATTACTTATAAATGTTTTGCCTAAAAATAAATAGCAGCAAACTAGAATGAGCAGAAAATTTATCCGAGGATTCACACAGATAATGAAAATGTTTTATCCAAAAAGTGGAAGTCAAAGATCGATGAATACAAACAGCCAGCCACCACGGCCATTAACAATTCCAAATTTGAATTATGGACAAAAATCTCGCAGTGTATTTAATTTTTTTTATCGGGTTCACTAGCAATTCCAAATTTGAATATACGACCAGAAAACTTTAGTAGAAGATTTGTGCATGGTATAGTGCCCTATTAAATTTAAAAAAATACTTAATGCGCTCTCGGGCTTTATGGAATTTGTATGAAATCTTATAGCCCCCGGTCGTAATAGCGACCATCCAGCCCACTTTGCTTGCATTTAATGACACTGTTTAAGGGGAAGTGAGATGAAAAGTACTATTCCCACACTCGCCACACGCATACATACATAGGCCCCAAAACAAGGTTTCGATTGACTTCGGACAAGTGCGAGGTGCGTCCGGTTCTATTTCAATATTATTCTCTATATTTACCATTGAAGTAGCCACCAAGAGTTTGGACTTGCCGGTGGCTACCCCACATGTCAGTTCCGTTCACGGATCTCGCTCTCAGCCATACGCTTCTCGGCGTGTATGCAGCCTGGACAGGCACGGCCCCCCGTTACATTTGCTATTACGTTGCTTATTGCATCGAAACGGATTATTATGTTGTATTCTACGGCCTCTTTTTTACTTAACACCAATCACAACTGCTCAATAGCCCAATGGGACACATGCATAATTGAATTTTTATAGAATCCGTGCAAAACATTTTCTTGTTCACCATGGAACTTCGATAAAATAGTACATTATGACGCAAGTACGGTAAACTGGCAAATAGGCACGAGGCGAATCCGAGCGCTTATTACAGTTTTTATGCGATGGCCAAGTCATTCTTTATATTAAAAACATTAACCGACTTGGTGTTACATGGATCTCACAACTGTTGACGGTAGAAAAACTGAGTTGCGAGACTTGATTCTTTTACAAGAATTGTTTTTGACGGCATATAGTAGTCTTCCTACCAAGTTTCAACGGTGTAGTCTCAATAGTTCCAAAATATAAAAGTAAAATTAAAAATTTAAAGACCCCTCCGACACTTTCAATATCATTGAAGTAACAAAGCACCAAATTTCGAATCGATCGAACATAAGGAAGTTAGATCCCCTCATCAACTAGAAAAGTGGCGATGATCTTCAAACGGCTGAACAGATTTTCATGCAACATGAATAAGAACACTCGGGATAAAATTATTTATAACAAAGGACACAAAAAAAAACTATACGAAAATCGGTTCATCCGTGTGGGAGCTACGATACCTCAGACAGATACACAGTTAAACTTATAACAATTCTTTTTGCGTCCGGGGTTAAAAATAAATAAATTTATAGGGACATATCACACAAATTGAGCCCTACAGTAAGTTGTAAACTTACTATACTATCACTACATATTATTAAGCAAAGTCCTCCGCCGCGTCAGTCTGTCTGTCTATCTGTCTGTTCGCGATAAACTCAAACATGAATGCACGGATTTTCATGTGGTTTTCACAAATAGATAGAGTGATTCATATCACTCATATTCATATCATGAAGGAAGGTTTACAGGTAAATTCATGCCCGAGGGTAGCCAGGGAGGCTGCTAGTGTTTTATAAATATTAAAATGGCTGTGACATACGGACAGACAGACAAACAGACGGACATACAACTACAATTTATCTTAAATGCTAGTCTGCTCTCCTTCAACTTTTAAAAAACCAGTTCTTATCCTCCTTAAAGTTCTGCTCATGCAGGGCACACTCGTAGTTCCGTAATGGTTGTCTTCTTATCCTCAACAATTCTGATGCCCACGCGTAGCGTCGATTGCAAGGTCGAGTTTTATTTTTCCAGGTCTTCCTCTGAAACAAATTTCCCAATGCTTAAAAACGGATCACTTACGTGCTATTTTGTCGGGATTGCCGACTATAGTTTCGGGCTCATCAGATGGATGTTGGATGCGCGAAGCCGAAGTATCCCAGGCCCTTCCACCACAGTCTGCGTACCTTGTCCACCTCGATGTTGAGACAAGCGGGGGAGACGAAGATTTTGAGGACTTTCGTCTTTTCTTCGGCAGATTTTATTGGGTCCTTTATTGGGTACACAGCTACCAGTGGTTCCGACGATGCCTTTTTGATATTATCTGCATAGGATGTATCGGGCTTACAGCACCACTCTTCGCTCTTGAAGCTCTGCCTCTGCTCCTGTGAAGCCATTTTGCTAGCTGTATTTGCGTTATTGTCAATTATAGAAGATCAGGACAATGTGGCCGAGAATTTCCATGGTTGTCGAGACCGGTTCTCCTGTCACCGTAGCCACCCCTCGGGCCTTTTTTTACCCTGGCTATAGGTTGCCTCGCGGTGAGCTTAGAAATATCCTCCCCTGCTGCTTTTCATCTCGGGGAGTACCTCCTCGCTAGAAAAGGGCGTTCAAAATTCTGACGTCTGGAGCGTCTGTGACAGTGGACGAGCAGTCGCGGTTGAGGCACCGAGATCATAAGGCTCGCAATCCTTGCGACGTGCCTTTTCGCCTTTGTAGTCACCGTCGACTCGTCCGGTGACAGTATCTACTTCGCAACCGGAGCGACTCTCACGGTCATTGGAGCCGGCTGCTATGTTGGGAAGGTCAGTTGCGGGATCGGAGATCGATAGGTCGCCGGGTCGAAGCTTGCTAGAAACGGAGATGGTCCGGGCGATGACGTCTTGTTGAGCGCTGGAAAAGATAAAAACAAATTTAGTTAGTATCTATTTTAGACCGACTTCAAAAAAGGAGGAGGTTCTCAATTCGGGTTAGGTATTAAGTGGCCCTAAGAAAATATGGTCCGCGGACCAGTTAATAACTTTTTCAAATTCTAGTGATTATCTGGTCCGAAAGCCTCGGTAGTGGGCCAGTTAATTACTTCGAAGAAATACTAGGGTACAACAGGCCCGATCATTTTTTAAAAATAACAACCAGTCTTATTCTATAGGGGGGGGGGGGGGACACTTACCTCTAACAAAAATTTGCACTTTAAAACCAAATATTTCGGAAACAAATCCCTAAATCGAAAAATGGTGTTCTCAACCTCACAATATTTTTTACAAGTTTTCTATACGATTTATATTTTGAAAACTTCAACTCGCTGTAATTTTGTATAGGTATTGTTTTAAAATTGAAATGTGATATATACATCAATATGCCTTATCCGGTCGTATGTACGAAATTTGCTTGAGATTGGCTTAACTGTTGTAAAACTAAAACCAAGCTACGTTTGTATGGGATTGCGGTTTTACGTTGGACTCTTAATAATACCCAACACGATGGGTTTGTATCGAAAAAAAAATTACTTCTTATCTACTACTGCAATACTTTACAGATGATCCCATTAAATTTTTATCGAATTATGTCGAACGCTTTTTGAAAAATTACACAAAAACCAAAAAAAATTATACACGGATGCCGTTCGGTTAGCACTCATTTAAATTTTATTCTTATGCTTATTAAATCAAATTGATAGTGTTGAAGTCGGTTTTTGTCTTTTGTTAAAAATATTTAAATTTTATATTTTCCAAAATAAATAAGGATAAAATTGTTATATTTTTCTTGCAAAAACGAGTCTCATTTTGAATTATATGTAGATTTGGACTTGTCATGCCCAGACAGACACGGGAGAATAAGATTAGGTTGTTATTTTTAAAAAATAATCGGGCCAGTTGTACCCTAGTTTTTCTTCGAAGTTATTAACTGGCCCACTACCGAGGCTTTCGGACCAGATCAGTGGCGGCTCCCCCTTAAGTGCACTCGTGCGGTGCACTACCAGTCTAAGCTTAAATATATACTAAATAATAATTTAAAAAACAAAAAACCCGCCTGCATGGATAACTACAATTATTTTATATTTCACCTACCTAAGAACACTCGGGCTATTAAGACAAATATAACGATACCTCAAATGTGAAAATCCATTTAACGGTTCTAGAGATACAAGGTAATAAAGAATATTACATACATACAAGATACGCGCTAAACACATAACCCTCCTGGCAGTCGGGTAAAAATAACATTGCTATAAAAAATAATTAAGTCGTTTAACGTAAAAATATATTAATTTTGTGTCAAATGATAATCAGTCGTGTCTTTAACAAAATAAGTATTATTTTCGCTTGACAAAATAATTTGCCGTGCGCCCGCTCCCAGTGCACTCAACGCGCCCATACAGCTACTATGGATAAGACGACAAAACGCCTGGCGCGTGAGACGGAAGATTAGTATGGAAGTTTAGCGAAATCTCGTGCGCCGCACGGGGCCCGACGGCGGACGAACGCCGACGTTCGGATATGTTCGTATTAGGTAGTTTTCGTGTAAATTGGCTTACGTTTGTATTTGTTCGTGTTTTACTTTCGCTGTTTTTATGTTTTGTTTTACTTATCAATCTCATTATTATACATTGTATATGTAAATAAAAAATGCCTACCTATCTAAATAAGAGAATTATTTCTGCAGTTAGGAATTATCGATATTGTTTAGGCATGTTTTATGATGTGCACCACCAGGTCTTTGAGTCACGAGCCGCCACTGGACCAGATAATCACTAGAATTTGGAAAAGTTATTAACTGGTCCGCGGACCATATTTTCTTTGGGCCACTTAATACCTAACCCCTCAATTCAATCTAGGGTTCCGTAGTAAACTAGGAACCCTTATAGTTTTGCCATGTCTGTCTGTCTGTCTGTCCGTCCGCGGTTTTACTCAGAGACTATAAGCACTAGAAAGGTGTAATTTAGTATAGGTATGTATTTTTATCATGGCAAATAAGTCGTAGAAAAATATTTTGAAAAAAAATTTTTTCTGGATATCTCCCATACAAGTAAAGTAGGGGAGTATTTTTTTTTCTCTACTTACCCATCGTGTGGGGTATCGTTAAATAGGTCTTTAAAAAATATTGTGAGGTTGAGAACACCATTTTTCGTTTTAGTGAACCGTTTCCGAAATATTTGGTTTTAAAGTGCAAATTTTTGTAAGAGGTAAGTGTAATCTATCTGCTAAACGGTTATATATGGATACGTGAAAAAAATTACAGCAATAGTATATACACTGAAGTTGAAAGGAAAACTATCAGAGCTGAGTACTAAGTGCAAACTAAAAAGTTATAGGCAACCAACTTATAAAATGTACTGGAAAATGTAAAATTTCATACAATTTTCATTGTTAGATGTTATTGGTCGTTAAACTGTGAGGTGCGAGTGTGAACAGTGTGAACTCAAAGTTTTCATTTGCAACTACGGAACTCTACACTGCGCGTGGCCCGACACGCACTTGGCCGATTTTTAATGTATGTTCCTCAATTTCTGGAAGACGCCTGGACTGATCAAAGAAATTATTTTTTTGTCTGAAATGTTGCACCCTCTAGGTGGTCCCATGGTCACGAAGTCAGTTTCTTATAAAGGGATCCTCGAATTTTTTTTTATTTCCAATTTCTACACTTACTTATGAATAGGGTTGAAGTCGGTTACGTTTTCAACTACTTACACTTCAGCTTTTCAATTATGGAAAATATAACCGAAAACATTGAGAAAGAAATACAAAAACCCATAAACATAAGTGTACAAAGCGAAATAAAAAATTGGCCAAATGGTTCATAGTTTATTAGATACAGCCTGCTGACAGACAGACATCGAAGTCTCAGTAATAGGGTCCCGTTTTCACCCTATGGATCGTCATCATCATCAGGTCTTTTTAAGCCTCCACTGCAGGAGCACGACCCACTCTGTACTGCCAGAGCCATATATAAGCAGAGCAGTCAGAGGATTCGGCCTATGTCTCCTTTCTGGCCAGACGGGTTGGAGAGGTCCAATTAATATAAATTTATAAGTATATAGTATAGTATATAATATAGTCTATGAAATTCCACGGGAATGCTTGGAATGGTCTCATTCTACTCCGCCGGGAACCACACGGCCCTTTGGGTACGAAAACCTAAAAAAACAGGTCAGTCGTATTTTTCGACATGACCAAACCTACACTAAGTTTTAGTACTAGTACCACATTATCTGTACTTATTCTTTCTGAGGGGAGGCCTGGTGTCCTGTAAGACAGGTTCCTCTGGATTCCTAGTTCAGGCCACAAACTACGAAGAAGATACTATTACTAGGTTCAGGCAGCAGTTCTCAACAGAATATTTTGTAATGTGTACATGTACACTGTACAATAATTAGTTTTATATTAGACTAGCTGTTACCCGCAGCTTCGCCCGCGGGATATATAGCCTATGTCCTTCTCAGTACCCTAACCTAAATGTATGCAAAATTTCATAATGATCGGTTCAGTAGATACGATGAAAGCGTAACAAACAAATAAACACACAAACACTTTCGCATTTATAATATTAGTTAGGATAAAGATATAGTAGATTGTTGCACTGAGCAGAAAGTAAGTTATTGCTGCACGAGTGATTATTTGGAGCCCGAGCGCGAGCGAGGGCTCTAAAAAGCACGAGTGCAATATAACTTACTTAATGCGAGGTGCATAATCTGCTTTTCTTTCAACTACTGCAATAAAAGTAAGTGAAAAATAAAACTGAAGACAAATTACAAAAGTTAAAAATTTGTTGTTTACATTCCCACCTTTTTTCTTTATGGCCAGTATTTTTTTAGGCAATACACACGTCCCTTTGTAAACTCCATACGGCCGTTAGATTGGCCATCCTTCTTTATGACATGTGACAACTATTGTCCCGCAATTTAAAATAAGAAAAAAACCGGCCAAGTGTGAGTCAAACTCGCGCAATGAGGGTTCCGTACAATATATTTCGTGAACACACACACAATGTGCAAAAAATGTTTTATTCAATTGACTAGCGCCATCTAGTGGTGTTTTAGTGAACTATTTCCCTAGATGAACTTATTATTGTGAGTTTACCACTTAATTTTCAAGTGATAGAATTCTTATTATTTTTCCTGTAATCTTCAAGGAATGAACTACAATTTGTAATTTTTTCAAAATTTTCGGCCCAGTAGTTTCGGAGATCAGGGGGGGGGGATGGTCAATTTTTGCCTTCTTTCGTGAATAAAATCAAAAGTATTGATTTTACCCGAACAAAAAAAAATATTTTTGAGATCCTCATAATGAGCCCTTTTATTTGATATATGACACAGTAAGGTTTGCAAAACTTTTTTTTTAAATTTTGTAATAGGGCCCCTCAAAATGACCCTCATTTCAAAAAAATCTTTATTTACTTTGCACATCCGTGTTTGGGTCATAGGATTACACTATCTTACCAAATTTCATCTAATTTGGTTCAGTAGATTCGGAGAAAATCGGCTGTGACAGACGGACAGACGGACAGACAGACGCTCGAGTGATCCTATAAGGGTTCCGTTTTTCAACTTTTGTACGGAACCCTAAAAAGAACCAAACAGTGCAGTAAAGGATTTCCATACATTTTTGCTGCACTAGAGCAGCAAAAATGTATGGAAATCCTTTACTGCACTGTTTTGTTTTTTTTTTTACTCCTAGTGCAGCAAAGTTGCGCTTTGTGCTGGATATATAGTGCAGTTATAATAGAATTGCAGCGTAGTTGGAAGAAAAGAGTATTTATCTACTCACACACTATAAAACATCTATAACAATGTCAGAAATTATTGACAATTAACAAGTGTCATTATTACATCGATCACGTTTATAATAACAATTATATTGTCTTTGGCCGTAGGTAATATTGTACGAATTTTCATTACGATATCGTTTCTCGATTAGGTTTTGACTTTTTCAATACATTTGCTAATAATACGGTTTGTATGACATCGAAATCTGTATCTTATTGATGTATTTGCAATACATTTGCTAATAATACGGTTCTTATGACATCGAAAGCTGTATCGTCATGTGATGTATTTACGGCACTAGTGCATTTTACTTTACACCAATCACAACCGCTTTATTGAGCGGTTGTGATTAGTGTAAAGTACAATGCCACAGATGCAAAATTTAAACATTTTCATAGAATCCGAGCAAAGAGTTTCAAGTTCAGCATGAAAACTTTATTCTGAATCGTGAGATATGATTTTTAATGGACTTCGAAAGGGAGAAGATTATCAATGTACTTTTTAGGGTTCCGTACAAAAAATGAAAAACGGAACCCTTATAGGATCACTCGTGCGTCTGTCTGTCCGTCCATCCGTCTGTCACAGTCGATTTTCTCCGAATCTACTGAACCAAATTTAATGAAATTTGGTAAGATGGTGTAAACCTATGACCCAAACACGAATGTGCAAAGTATATTTTTTTCTTTAAATAAGGGTCAGTTTAGGGGGTCCAAATAGAAAATGTAAAAAAAAAGTTTTGCAAACCTCACCGTGTTATTTGTTCGGGAAAAATCAATACTTTTGATTTTATTCACGAAAGAAGGCAAAATTTGACCACGACTTGAGTTTGATTTGCCGCCATTGCGAAATAGGTAGATTAATTTGTAATTAAAAGTGAATACTAGCGAATCGAAAAAGTGATGATAGTGAATCGAAAAAGTGCAGAGGAAGCAGGTATGTACGCTACACAAAATTCTCTACGGGGTAGCGAACATATCAACAATTTGTGGCTGTAGTCTGAAACATTATTATGGAGAACAATAAAGTATATTATTATTATTTATTTATTATTTGACATGGTTCACCTGTTTCCGTGAGCAATTTTCCACGTTGAGTAGACTCCGTTCTCCTTCCTTTGAATTTTGGGTTGTTGTGGGATGGTACTCGAGCCAACCCAGCTTGTCGAGGAAGCGTAGAAGAACTGCATAGAGTGTGCTGCATGCCTCGCTCATAGTTGCTGGATGTCCCAGGAATTCTTCTCTTGTAGATGCTATGCTAGGGTATTCCAATAGGAGTTGCTTAGCAGTTTCTTCAGTCTCTAAGCAGCCATTGCAAGGGGACCGTCAGTTATTCCTATAACAGATAGGTGATTGTTTAGCATTTAATGCCCATTTGACAAAGTAAATCCGAATATAGTCGGTCAGGTCAAGATGGAAAAAGATCCTTTTCAGATTGACCTGGGTCTTGGATGTTTATCTAAGTAAGTATATATGTATTTGTTATAAAATATAGTATAGTTGAGTTAGTATCCCATAACACAAGTATTACTTAAGAACTTACTTTGGAGCTAGCTTTATCTGTGTTATTTGTCCGTATATACTTATTTATTTTATATAATAAAGCAATGTGAAAAAATCCTGGCGTCGTGTGAGTTGAACTCGCTCGGAGAGGGTTCCGTGCAATGCCAAAGTTAAATGTTTTTAACCGACGACACAAAAAGGAGGAGATTCTCGAAGACGCCTGGACCGATCTAAGAAATTCTTTGTTTTTTTGATAGGTAATACTTTACGGATGGTCCCATTAAATATTTATCGAAATGTATCAAACGCTTTTTGAAATAATACACAATAAAAAAATTTACACTTATGCCGTTCGGTTTACACTTATTTTTCATTTTATTCTTATTCAAACAAATTGGTAGGGATGAACTCGGTTTTTGACCGAGGGAGCACCTAAAGGGTGCAACCTTTCAGACAAAATAAGTGTTTCTTAAATCGGTCCAGGTGTCTTTTAGAAATCGGGGAACAATCATGAATAATTAAGCAAAATTTTTTTTTTAAAAACCCACGTCACAACATTGTTTTGCACTAATATTGTGGCGCCCCCTAGTAAGTTACAGCCATGACACCTGTCTAAGAACATGAACTCATCAAACACAAATCCGTTATTGAAAACCGCATCAAAATCGGATCATTAGTTTAGAAGATAGGTGGGAACATTACTTTGCACAAACGCACACACAAACAAACATCTCTCACCCTAAACGCATATACCTGCTCCGTTCCGTCGTGGGTAGAACTGCAAAAGGTGTGCTGCATGCCTCGCTCACAGTTGCTGGATGTCCCAGGAATTCTTCTCTTGATAATATGCTTGGGTGTTCCAATAGCGTACTTAGCAGTATTTTCAGTTTCTAAGCAGCCACTGCAAAGGGACCATTAGATAATCCTGTAACAAATAGGTATTGGTTAAGCATTCAATGCCCATTTGACAAAGTAAATCACAATTTAAACAAATGTGGAAAAAACCTGGCCAAGTGCGAGTTGAACCCGCGTGGAGAGTGTTTCGTATTATACATACATACTATCACGTCTTTTACCCTTGCGGGGTAGACAGAGCCCAGGTCTATAAAACCTAAAAGGCCACATTTAGCATGTTAGTGGGGCATAAAGGAGGAGAACGGAATCAAAACAATGATGGGTTGCTAGCCTTTTTAACCGACTTCAAAAAAAGGAGGAGGTTTACAATTCCTCGTAATATTTTTTTTTATGTATTTTCCCCGATTGCTCGAAGACGTCTGGACCGATTGAAGAAATTCTTTTTTTGTTCGATAGGTAATACTTTACAGATGGTCCCATTACATTTTTATCGAAATGTGTCGAGCGCTTTTTGAAAAAATACACAAAACCAAAAAATTGTTTACAGGTATGCCGTTCGGATTACATTTATTTCCATTTTTAGGGTTCCGTAGTAAACAAGGAACCCTTATAGTTTTGCCATGTCTGTCTGTCTGTTTGTCTATCCGCCCGCGGTTTTACTCAGAGACTATAAGTACTAGAAAGCTGTAATTTGGTATGGGTATGTATATTAATTATGGCGAAAAAGTGGTAGAAAAAAATCTTGAAACAAAATTTTTTTTAATGTCGCTCCCATACATCTAAAGTGGGAGAATTTTTTTTTTATAGGACCACATAATATTTTATCGAAATGTGTCCAGTGCTTTTAGAAAAAATCAACAAAAACCAAAAAAAATTGTACAAGTATGCCGTTTGGTTTAATTTTATTTCTGTTTGATTCTTTCGCGAATCAAGACAAGTTGATGACGACGTTGTTCCTCTATTTTGATTGAACTACCACACCCACTAAAACCTAATTTTAAGTTCCAGTTTGTACATTTACGTATAGGGTTTAAGTCGGTTTTACTTTTTAACCGACTTCAAAAAAAGGAGGTTTACAATTCGTCGTAATCTTAATTTTTTTATGTTTGTTCCCCGATTTCTCGTACTCTCGTTGGTTTTTGTGTATTTTTTCAAAAAGCGCTCGTCATATTTCAGTAAAAATTTTGTGGGACCATCTGTAAAGAATTACCAATCGAACAAAAAAAGAATTTCTTAAATCGGTCCACTCGTCTTCGAGAAATCGGGGAACATACATAAAAAAAACCGGCCAAGTGCGAGTCAAACTCGCGCAATGAGGGTTCCGTACAATATGCTTCGTGAACACACACACAATGTGCAAAAATGTTTTATTCAATTGACTAGCGCTATCTAGTGGTGTTTTAGTGAACTATTTCCCTAGGTGAACTTAGTATACTAGTAAATTTACCACTTTATTTTCAACTGATAGAATTCTTAATATTTTTCCTGTAATCTTCAAGCAAAGAACTATATATTGTAATTTTTTCGAAATTTTAGGCCCAGTAGTTTCGGAGATCAGGGGGGGGGGAATGGTCAAATTTTGCCTTCTTTTGTGAATAAAATCAAAAGTATTGATTTTTCCGGAACAAAAAAAAATATTTTTGAGATCCTCATAACAAGCCCTTTCATTTGATATATAACACGGTAAGGTTTAAAAAACTTTTTTTTAACATTTTCTATTTGGACCCCCTTAACTGACGCTTATTTAAAAAGAAAATATATTTACTTTGCACATCCGTGTTTGGGTCATACTCGTAGGTTTACACCATTTTACCAAATTTCATTTAATTTGGTTCAGTAGATTCGGATAAAATCGATTGTGATAGACGAACGGACGGACAGACAGACGCACGAGTGATCCTATAAGGGTTCCGTTTTTCATTTTTTGTACGGAACCCTAAAAACAATAAAGATTATAACGAATTGAGAACCACCCCCTTTTTGAAGTTGGTTAAAAAGGTCAATGAAATTTGTCTACAAATATGCAACTGAATCATCTCGGTAGAAGCTTTAAGTTTTGGCCATCAGCCATACACAGCATTCGGAGTTCTTTGCTCTCATAAATGATAACTGGTCTTAAATTATATATGTAAGGTGCACAACACTGCACTTTCCTTGTATGATTTAAGATTCTTTCAAAAAGGGAAAATAGTGACAATGTCAAGGTTGAAATCAAAAAGCTTTATGGATAATAAAGCAAAATTAAAAATTTTGAAAAACACCCACTACACAACATTGGTTTTTGCACTAATATTGTGGCGCCTCCTAGTGAGTTACAGCCATGACAACTGTCTAAGAACATGAACTCATCAAACACCGTTATTGAAAACCGCAGTAAAATCGGATCATTAGTTTAGAAGATAGTTGGGAACATTACTTTGCACAAACGTACACACAAACAAACATCTCTCACCCTAAAAACCGTCGTGGGTAAAAAAACAATAATTATGCTTAATTTAATTGAAAAATAAAATGGTTTATTGGCAAATTTTATACTGACTAACTTGACCGGTCATTATAGAAAAGTGGGTTTCCTAAAACAAAACAGCAACACATTACAATGATACAACTTTATTAATGTTTAGTAAAGTATAATTGAGTACCAAGTATAATTTGTTATTATATCATTCAATTGAATTATAAATTAAATACAATTTTGTATTCTTGCTTTTACCGGCTATTATATTCTTGGTGCCATTTTATTGTTCTTAAAGGTAAAAACAAGAAATTACAAAATATGGAACAGAGATAGTCGGTAAAGCTGGTTAAAGGCATAAATTATTTATTTAAATTGCTTTTTCACGATTAAGCAATATTAATGCAGTCTTTGTTTATCAACACGACCGAATGACAAACGGATGAACGGATGAATGACTGACAGCCAACATCCAACAAGTTTGACAGCTAAGCAGTAGTGCCAATCACGCAAAATATCCCAGCTAGGCCGGCTAGCAGGTACCTCCAAAAAAATATTATCTTGCATACCCACAAGTGCAAAAAAAAAAAAAGATTTTGCTTTTTTCACTCACAAAAACATGAAATAGTCCTTGATTTGGAAGGATCTATACAAAAAGAAAACGTAACTGTACCTGCAGCGTTGTCTTCATGCAGAATACTGTAGAATTTGCGCACCGCTCGCCACCCACGTGAAGCAAACGATGAACGCTTACACTTCGCGATCACAATTCACAATTTACTGGAATTTACACTGGCACCAAATTATGAGGAGAAGCGAACCACAAATCTAGCGCATCGACAATCCGTAGTTTGTATCATTATAAATTAGAAAATTTATACTACAGTATCTACATGTCTAACACGTTTGAAGGCTAGCAGATCAGAAAGCAAGAGTATCAATGTTGCCATAATAAAGCAAAATATACTTATATTTGAAAGACGAAAGATTTGATTGTTTAATTGTTTGCATAGAATAGGCTCCGAAATAACCAGACTGATTTTCAATAATTCTTCCACCTATAGGAAGCTTTTATTTTACTACGGGTGCCATAAGCTATAATTTACGCGGATAAAGTCGCGGGAAAATTGCTAGTATTAATATAAAATAGAAAAATTGTGCGTCAGAGTATCTACACGTCTAGCACGTTTGAAGACAACTGAAGTTAACAGAACAGAATGCGAGAGTATTAGTTTACGAATATTATAAAGAGAAGACATTTGTTTGGTTGTTTATTTGCGTTTATTAGGTTCCAAAATTACTGTACCTTCAAAATTATTTCATCAGTAGAAAGCTAATTTATGTGCGGGTGACATAGGCTGTATTATATGCGGACTAAGTCGCGGAAAAATCGCTAGAGTTATAATATATATATATAAATATGTCACAATAAATTCTCCTCTCTCAGGCCTACTGGAAGAAATTTCTTTAGAAATACGTAAGTAGTGCTTTTGTATATTTTTTTTATTGTAAATGTTGTTCTTAATCTTTTTTTTTTACTTTTGAATAAATAAACAAATCAAAATTATTTATCACACACAGACAATCCTTGTACGCCACGCTCCGGTTTCTAGAGAAAAATGCACAAAGTTTGTAAACGTTTTAGGGCTGCCCACATACAATCAAATGAATACCCATATTCTGGGGAAAAGTAATAAACTATGAAGTTCACGTAAATATTAATGGTATTTTTCTGTATTTACTTTTAATAACCATGAAATTCAAATAATGGGATGATCAGTTATTTCAATGACTATGGCAACTGTCACGTTGATAGTTTGTACGGTTGTTCCGAAACAAAATGTTAAATGTATGTATTTTTGAACTAATCAATATTTTTCTTAATAATTAGATCAAATCTCGTCAAATAAACTATTTAATTGTTCATATTAGCTAGTAGAATTGGCATATATATAATAATGGAACTAAAATTAAAATTACTTTGATTTGTTATGTTTGCAAAAATCTTTTGTTAAGGCAAGTAAGCAAATAAGAGTTAAAAAACCGGCCAAGTGTGAGTCCAACTCGCGCAATGAGGGTTCCGTACAATATGCTTCGTGAACACACACACAATGTGCAAAAATGTTTTATTCAATTGACTAGCGCTATCTAGTGGTGTTTTAGTGAACTATTTCCCTAGATGAACTTATTATAGTTAGTTTACCACTTTATTTTCAAGTGATAGCATTCTTATTATTTTTCCTGTAATCTTCAAGGAATGAACTATATTTTGTAATTTTTTCAAATTTCCGGGGTGGTCAATTTTTGCCTTCTTTTGTGAATAAAATCAAAAGTATTCATTTTACCCCAACAAAAAAAAATGTTTTTGTGATCCTCATAATGAGCCCTTTCATTTGATATATGACACAGTAAGGTTTGCAAAACTTTCTTTTAAAATTTTGTAATAGGGCCCCTGAAAATTACCATTATTTCAAAAAAAATTTAATTTACTTTGCACATCCGTGTTTGGGTCATAGGATTACACTATATTACCAAATTTCATCTAATTTGGTTCAGTAGATTCAGAGGAAATCGGCTGTGACGGACGGACGGACGGACAGACAGACGCACGAGTGATCCTATAAGGGTTCCGTTTTTCAATTTTTGTACGGAACACTAAAACCATTTTTTACGAAAGGTCAAATGTTTTGTCACTCACTATTCTTATCTTATGAACTAATAACTTGCATAAAGGTAGGAACCTTGCAACACACACAACACATGACTTTAATGATAAAATCACCGCTAATGCTTAAATAGAAAATTCATTATTTTGCAAGCTATCGCCATGAAATTGTACTCTATTTATGATTTTATGTAAAATATATTCAAATTAACTTGAAAGAATGGTTTTAAAAATTTATCAGTTAAGGGTAAAATAGGGCTTGAAAGTTGGTATGGGAATTTTACGAAGTTATCACCTTTAGAATTAGTATTGATGTCAAGAATATGTATTCCGGAAAAAATATTTTTGTGGGATCATAATCATCTTTAAAGCAAGCGAAGCCGCGGGCAAATGCTCATAATATGATTTTATTTTGGTCGAATGAAACTTGAAATCACGAAATATTATTCCAAGTTTTATTCGACCATAGAGTAAAGGTAATGTTTTATTTCAATGGTCCAAAAAAATATCACAGCTGAATGAAACTGACCTGACGTCTGTCAATGCCATTACGGTTGAAGTGATAACTTTATAACCAAAGTAGTTTGTTTACTTCATTATATTTCCCTATTTTCCAAACATGCAAGTATAAATTACATAATGATTCGAATGATCGCCAGGCGTTTAATTGCAACGCAGATTTTAAAGGCCGTGAGACCAGTAGCTCCTTCAAATTTTAGACGAATACATGTAACATCAGGTGACTACATACACAAATATTTTTGCATTAAGTGTATATGTTATTCAAAATTGTGATAATAGCTTTGTTTGTTTAGGTCTAAGACATGGTGAATACGAATGGCAGGACCCCAAATCGGAAGATGAAGTGTAAGTTATGTTATTATTGTTCTTTCTTTCCATACATGATAACTAATCTGCACTATGATTAGAACTAGCTTTCTAGGCAACTGTTAACCCAAAGTTGTATTTATCAGATGTTTGTTGACCGCAAAAGGCGTCAATTATTTTGCCAGTGCCAGTTCTCATCATTTCGAGACAGTTATTAACCTCAAAAGCCTTAAGGCAGCTTAAAAATTGACAACAGTGATGGCTACTCAACTTCTCTAAATTAAACTAAATTGGCCCTGTGATAATTGAAGGAGATTACTTTAGTGTCTGAACATTTATATTGCACCAATCGAGTTATCCAACCAGGGATGGATTCAACGATATGCAAGCTCTAAGCGTAAGCCTAATTAGACATAGCTGTATCAGTAGCTTTAAAAGAGGGATGCAGCATGCTGCAAATTTATTTGAAGTGCGTTGGAGATATCTCCATATTTGTCTAAGTGGCTGAGGTGTCTCTCACACCAATGACTGGATTTAGTCAAATCATTCCGTCATATAAAACCTTCTCTGCAAACAATATTTAGCTATTGGGAATGGCTCAGTTTGAGTTACTTCAAGCCTCAGGAATATTATGGTGAATCTTATGTTATCTTTAATGAGGCCGATTGAAAATGGGAAGCACATCTAACCTTAGGGTTATTTTTTACTTACCCCATTTCTTACTCATCCACACTGTGATTCACTATAGTCCTCCAGATCAGGATAATCCAATACGAAGAGGTCCAAGAGCTTACCAGCTGTCAAGTCACAACAACACAACATGACGTGTCTGTTTGTCTCCTCCAATTCCTCACATACTCTTATATACATAGGCTTATATTATGGTAAAACTTTTATAGAAAGGCACAGCCCAGTCTAGGGCATCTCTTCCCTATATGGGCCTTATGGGCCTAGTGAGAAATCCACAACCAAATCTACATATATGCCCATTTTATCACATCTTTGCCTTTCCTTCTTTATGAGGTAGACAGACCCTAAAGTCACTTTGAGCATAGCACAGGCTTTTTCACTTACTCGGAGAGGGATACTACATAATAAAAAATATCATCATCATCAGGTCTCTTTGGTCTCCACTGCAGGAGCATGAACCTCTTTGTACTACCAGAGCTATATATTAGCCAAAGCAGTAAGAGGATAATAAAAGAAGAATTTTTTTTTATTTAGCCATTACTTGAGATATACACTAAAATAATAACTTAAATGACACTTTCTTGTGTAAATTGAATTGTTTGTCTTGTCTTGTTAATATTTTATTTAATTTTCAGAGTAAATATTACTTATGTTGACAAAGATGGCAAAAAGACAAAAGTTAGAGGCAAAATCGGGGACAATATCTTGTACCTAGCGCATAGATACGGCATTGAAATGGAAGGTAAGACAAAATAGTTGATACTATTTGTTTCTGTCTGTCTCTCTCTCTCTCTGCATCCTCAGGCTTCGGTGCCTGAGGTCTGCTTTCCAGCTTTTCTCCTCCTCTTTGCGTGGTTTTTGGCATCCTTGATAGCGAGACCACTGCATGCATATTTTCTTAAAAACCTCAAGTCAACACTAATGGATTGTGACTATCCTGCAAAATAGATGTTTTATTTGCCATAACCTTTTTGGAAACAAACTTTTGCTAATATCCAGGAATCTGCCCTGTCCTAATTTTTGTAAATTAAATGTTATTCTCTTCTAACTATGAGAGTTTTTATGGTGGCATTGGGACCTAGGATTTGCTATTATGACAGCATTCATGCTGTGATATGATTATGCAATGTTTTCAGTAAAATGCTTTAGAATAACTTCATTTTGAATCATTCATCATCAGGTCTTTGTTAGTCTCTACTGCAGGAGCATGACACTGTGTGTACCACTAGAGCCATATATTAGCCAGAGCAGTCAGAGGATTTGGCCTTCGATCTCCCATGCTGGCCAGACGGGTCGGACAGAGAGGTCCCTTTGATGTTTATGCTTTTAAGATGATTTAAGCTTGTGTTTGCTAAGTCACCTCTCTACGGGATAACTTGGAATGGTCCTATTCTTCTCTGCCAGGAACCACGCGTCGAATTATTCATTTATTACAATTTGGGATACAAAAAAATTTTGAAAAATGTTTATTAGTAAAGAAGTATATATGTGACAGACTTTTATTAATAACTAGCTGACCCGGCGAACTTCGTACCGCCAAACAGTCAATGATTAAGTATTCATTACACATATCGAGTTTTTATTGTTTAAAGATGTATTCTACTATTCCCATTCATTCAATAACCATGAAAATTGGTTCTGCAGATCTCGAGTTATAAGTGTTGTAACAAACCCGTCTTTGTTTTATATATATAAGATAGACACAACACAATATAGTTTAAGACCCACCATACCACCAGTGGTATGGCCGGTGGTATATAAGGTCCGCTATGAAAACATTCACTGTCTCATATATTTTTCAGGAGCATGTGAGGCGTCGCTGGCTTGCACTACATGCCATGTCTACGTACACCAGAACTACTGCGACAAGCTGCCAGAGTCTGAGGAAAAGGAGGACGACTTGTTAGACATGGCACCGTTTCTAAAGGAAAACTCTAGACTAGGTTACACCAATTTAATTTTATAGCTCTAAGAAAAAAAACTTGAGAGGTGTCAAGGGACACCCGGATGGAACGAAGTTCCTTTCGATCAATCAATCGACAACGTCTAAACTCACACCGTCTTTGAAAAAAGTGAGAGCTCTAGTTACACTGAATGGATCAAAAATTGTACCAACTTCTCTATTCAAACCAGATTAACCTGACCCCGACTCAAGTTATAATTGACGGAAAGGGGAGAAGTGTGAATTCCTCGGTCGCCACTATTTAAACAGACCTATGGCAAAAAGTGTCGTTACAACTTTTGGTCTTAATTTTTTCCGTCTAGCCACCTTTCGCAACGCGCGATAAGGAACTTCGTTCCAAAAATAAAATGGAAAGATTTGATTGTTTGTTTGCATTGAATAGGCTCTGCAGCTACTGGACCGATTTTACAAACTTCTTTCACCTATCGACAGCTTATTTATCTACCGTAAAGTTTGTTTGTTTATTTATTACGCCTTCACGCCCAATCTACTGAACTGATCATTATGAAATTTCGCATACACAACTAATATTAGGGTGTAAATATTTTAATAAACGGCTTAGCTTAGTAATTCAGCGTCCAATCATCAAGAAATTTTGCATAGGTTAGGGTACTGAGAAGGACATAGGCTATATATCACGCCGGCAAAACCGCGGGTAACAGCAAGTAGGCTATAATTTACGCGGAAAAAGTCGCGGGAAAATTGCTAGTATGGGATATAGACGCGATTTTATATAGACTTATTATTTTCAGGGTGTCAAATAGTATTAACCAAAGAACTGGATGGAATAGAGGTGACGTTACCGAAAGCGACTCGCAATTTCTACGTCGACGGACACAAACCCCAACCGCACTGAAGATGGCGCTTGAAGAATTCAACGTTGCAGAAATAGTTGGTGCAGGCACGGGTGTCTCCTCTTTATATAATTCTCTTCTGCTTTATATAATGGCTTCCAACCGAAATTTCAGTTATTCTGCCAATGTCCAGTGTAATTAGGGTTGCCAGGCGTCCGGATAAGGCCGGACAGTCAGGCTTTTTGGTTACGCGTCCGACCAAATTACTCGGAGTAGGGCCTGTCCGGCTTCGGTTAGGCTTTTAAAATTTGACCATTTTTATGAAGATTGATAGAATTTATGAAGATTTTATGGTGACAAACCGTCTATTGACCTTGATTTACCTACATCAAATAAATGTCGTGTTATATCATCATCATCAGGTCTTTTATAGTCCCCACTGCAGGAGCACGACCCTCTCTGTACTTCCAGAGCCATATATTAGCCAATACAGTCAGAGAATTTGGCCTACACTCCTTATACACATCTCTCCTGTCGTGTTATTTACTATGACTTAAATATTAAGGGGCTTTGTTACCCAAATGTCTGGCTGAACTGGCTGCTCTGTCCGGCTACTCACTTTGAAGACCTGACAACCCTATATAATGAGATACAAAGTATCGGTGATGTACGGTATAGTTTTAACAAGTAGCGATCAAAGATGACGTATGTCTTTCGATTGCCTCGTAGGAGCTTCTGAGACCATTCAAGTATCACGTAAGCAGAAAAATAGCTACTTTTACCCCCTCCCCCTTCTTGTCGGCAAAAGTAAGAAAAGTGATTTCGGCCTGCTGTCCCTTACATCATCAAAAATAAGCCAAGCCTAGACCCCCCTCCCCCCCCCACCCCCTTTCAATGTAATGACCCCAGATGACAAATCTATACGAGTCCGTATATAACAGTCTACTTAATCTACTTTGACTATTTCTCAAGTTGTTAATAAGCACAAGCATTTATCACACCAATTTCATTTTATAAAGTCCACTAAAATCAATTTGCAAAATCATCTAATGAGATTATTCTGCAAATTGAATGAGACATCATGGGATGATTCGTGCCTAATTGACATATTATAACTTTCCAACGTTAAGTACATACTGTCATGTTGCGCCTCTGTTGCAAATTTTTTTTGTAAATACTATTATTTTTTAAGTTGTATAAAATGTAGATAGATTTAAAAAGACTAGAAATAAAACAATTTATTACAAAAATCAGTCTTTACTTTGTAGTTAAATATTTTTTAATTCCTTTTCTTGATAAAGTGACGCAAAATGACGGCCATGGATCCCGATTGAAATTGAAAAGTGTGACGATTGAATACTCAAAAGCATTTTTACCCACGACGGAACGGAGCAGGTATATGCGTTTAGGGTGAGAGATGTTTGTTTGTGTATGCATTTGTACAAAGTAATGTTCTACTAATGATCCGATTTTGATGCGGTTTTCAATAACGGGTTTGTGTTTGATGAGTTCATGTTCTGAGACAGGTGTCATGGCTGTAACTCACTAGGGGGCGCCACAATATTAGTGTAAAACAATGTTGTGTCGTGGGTATTTTTCAAAATTATTAATTTTGCTTAATTATAGCTAAAAGCGTTCTCAAAACACAGGCAGCACAAGATTAAAACTTCGGCAGTTTGTTTTCTAAGTATTAAGGCGTAAATCTCAGTTCCAACCTATATTCGTAGGTTCCAACGCTCTACAGCTCTCTAAACCAGTTACCGCCTGCTGAGAAACTACCACCGGGTGGCAGTCTGCCCTGGCCAGTCTGGAAGTCTTTAAATAGACTGCGGGCTGGTGTTGGCAGATGCAACGAAAATAGAGCAAAATGGGGTTTCTCCAGCAATACTGAATGCGACTGCGGTGCTGTCCAGTCTATGGATCACCTTTTGGTGTGCCCAGAAAACCAAACTTCTTGCACTATGCAGGATCTCAATGAGGCAAACGAACGGGCAATCATAGTTGCAAAGCGCTGGTTAAAACATATTTAATATGTACAAATATTGCCATTCTACGACTCGATAGAAGAAGAACGCTCTACAATTACCTATTAGCTTATCAACAGAATAAATAATATACTTAGTTGACATGGATACTAATAACTGATGTATGAGACTATTAATAAATAATAGCAAGTAAATAGGATATTGACCTATTTTAAAATAAATAAAGTGTATTTATTGCACTGTACAATAATGTAGCTCATGTCCGAATACTTAAAAGCATCTTAACTAAAAATGTTCTCAAATCTCGTTCTGCCTCTGTCCTGACAATAAAGAAAGACTGCGGCTGAATGTCATTAGTTAAGATTCTTTTGAGTATTCGGGGGTATGATCGATTGTGTTCCAAATGATGTGATTCAGCAAATTGGTAACTACGTGAAACAAAGTATGCGATTTACTTCATCTTGTAAGGGCTTTTTTAGGGTTCCGTAGTAAACAAGGAACCCTTATAGTTTCGCCATGTCTGTCTGTCTGTCTGTCTGTCCGTCCGCGGTTTTACTCAGAGACCATAAGTACTAGAATGCTGTAATTTGGTATGAGTGTGTTGTGTGATATTAATCATGGCAAAAAAGTCGTAGAATAAAATCTTGAAAAAAATTTTTTTTGGGTAGCTCCCATACAAGTAAAGTGGGGGAGTATTTTTTTTCTCTATTTACCCATCGTGTGGGGTATCGTTAAAAAGGTCTTTCAAAAATATTGTGAGGTTGAGAACACTATTTTTTGATTTAGGGATCCGTTTCCGAAATATTTGGTTTTAAAGTGCAAAATTTTGTTAGAGGTACGTGTCCCCTCTATCTGCTAAACGGTTATATATGGATACGTGAAAAAAATTACAGAAGTAGTATATATACTGAAGTTGAAAGGAAAACTATCAGAGCTTGGTACTAAGTGCAAACTAAAAAGTTATAAGCAACCAACTTATAAAATGTACTGGAAAATGTAAAATTTCATACAATCTTCATTGTTAGATGTTTTTGGTCGTTAAACTGTGAGGTGCGAGTGTAAACAGTGTGAACTCAAAGTTGTCATTCGCAACTACGGAACCCTACACTGCGCGTGGCCCGACACGCACTTGGCCGGTTTTTTTATATAAGAGTTATTAGTAAGCATACATTAGTAGTATATGAAATCAAACTTGTACATCAATTTTGTAAAAAGTATCGCGCTCAGCTATTCAATTGAGTGTCTTACCAAAAATGTGAAAATAATAAAGAATTTAAAATAAATAAATAAATATATATGGACAAATCACACAGATTGAGCTAGCCCCAAAGTAAGTTCGAGACCTGTGTTATGGGATACTAACTCAACGATAGAATATTTTATAACAAATACATATATAGATAAACATCCAAGACCCAGGTCAATCTGAAAAAGATCGTTTTTCATTTTGACCTGACCGGGGATCGAACCCGGGACCATCCGTGTCGCAGCCTGGCGTGGTGACCGCTGCGCCATGGAGCTCGTCAAATTTGTGTTAGATAATAGTACATTATAATACAAGTACGGTAAGCTGGATATTACAGTCGAGGTGTTTAAAGGCACGAGGCGAAGCCGAGTGCTTATAATAAACTGAAGACTATAATAGACAGTTTACCGTACGAGTATCATACGAAGTTTTTCAATACAGTTGTAATTACTATAAACTTAAACAAGATTGCAGTTTAGCAAATAAGAAATTTATATACGTTAGAAACTAAAGCAGTTTGTTAAAATACAAACATACATTGATAACCTTCTCCTTTTCGAAGTCGGTTAAAAAATCACATTTCACGAATCAGAAAATAGTTTTCATGCTGAACTTGAAACTCTTTGCTCGGATTCTACGAAAAAGTTTAAATTTTGCATCTGTAGCATTAGGCTATTGAGCGGCTGTGATTGGTGTAAAGTAAAAAGCACTAGTGGCGTAAATTCATCATTACGATACAGATTTCGATGTCATAAGAACTCTATTATTAGCAAATGTATTGAAAATACATCATCATTCATCACGATACAGATTTCGATGTCATAAGAACCGTGTTATTGGCAAATGAATTGAAAAAGATTTTTATATAGTAAACTTTGATAAGAACTGAAAAGAAATGCTAAAAGCGATATTTTGTAAAGAAGATTATAAAAACAATTCAGGACTCAGCAACATTTTAACAATAAAGGCCTGACAAGATAAAATCATAAGTGAAATTACAGAAATAAATCATACACTTTGTGATTGTTTCATTATCATTACCAAAATACACTTTAATTTTAAAATCGAAACATCTAGACTAGAACTTCCTTTCACTATAGAATATTCCCACTATAGCTCAATGACCGTCATTTACTAGCTAATTGGCAACTAAGTATAGCATTTAAGGCATAATACAACAAGGATGTCAAATCAAGTATACGAGTCACCGTCACAACATTATAGCCGACAAGCTGGAAATTTGTAAACGTACTTAGAAGTACTCATAACCTTCTTTTGAACCTTACGGAACATCTTTGCTGTAATGTATCAGTCAAATATTTATCACAATAAAATATCTTCACCTCCTCATGTGGCTTTCAACGTGTACCTTCAAAGATGGTCTATAAACTGTCTTATAGCTACATTTGTCACAATGCAACATATTCTTTTCAGGGTAATGTTTTTGTGCGTGGAAACTCAAGCTGGTCAAATCTGTGAACGCGTTTCTACAGCCTTCAAAAACACATAGAAACGGTTTATGTTTTGTATGTATACGAACATGGTTCTTCAAGTTCGATGCATGATTAGTAGCGTAATCACAGTACGGGCATTTTAGACTCTTTTCCTTTAAATGCGTGTTGCTGTGCTGTTTAAAATGCGACATTTTATTCGTTCTGTAACCACACGTGTGACAAATATGTAATTTTTTATACAATTCATTATGATTCGTTTCTAAATGTTGAATTAATTCTTGTGTATCACTAAACGCTGCGTTGCAATAACGGCAAGAATTGGAGACGTTTTCTATTTCGTGATTTTTTATATGACTAGTCAATTCTGATAGATCTTTAAATCTTTTTTTGCAGAGATGGCATAGAGGCTGACTTTTTCTTCTATTGTTCAGGATTCTTTTCTTCAAAGCAATAACTTCGTTGGGATGTTTTGCTTTAACGTGAAATCGTAGACTGGTGAGCACTGCGTACGTTCGATCGCAGAAGTTGCAGATGTACTTCCCATTGCTATCGACGGCTTTGTACCAGGTTGTTTCGTCTTCGTAGGTGTCCTGGAACGGAAAATATGTATTATAAGTCAACTGGCAATCGACCCTGGCTTCGCACAAGTCGTTCCGGCCTCTACACACAAAAAAAAACTTTTACTTACTACCCGTATGTATTAGTTTTTTTTTTTATCTCACACAGATTGAGCTAGCCCCAAAGTAAGTTCTTATGAAAGACTTGTGTTATGGGATACTAACTCAACGATACTATATTTTATAACAAATACATATATAGATTAACATCCAAGACCCAGGTCAATCTGAAAAAGATCATTTTCCATCTTGACCTGACCGGGGATCGAACCCGGGACCATCCGTGTCGCAGGCAGGCGTGATGACCGCTGCGCCACGGAGCTCGTCATTAGTTGATAAAATGTTGCTGATATTAGGTACAATAAATGTGTAAATACCACAGTTACACTTTACAGTGTTCGTGGTCGCAGGTAGACTGTCTACCTGCGACCACGAACACTGTAGAGTGCTCGAAACGTTAGGTGTATAAATAATGTAATAAACGCGATAAAAACCGTATTAAAATAATTTTATTTAAATGTGTAACAATCGCGAAAACATAAGAAAACATTAAATACCACAGATTTGTGTCCTCGATGATTTGAATAATTTCTTATAAAACTTTTTTTAGTCCATAGGTACGACGATATTCTAGTTGACGTTATATGAAATGCTAACGACAATATATAGTAATAGACTATATGACCGACGTGTGGTTCCCGGCAGAGTAGAATAGGACTTCTTCAAGTCTTCAAGTTATGTCGTAGAAGGCGACTTATGAAACACAAGCTAAACAAAGCCTGATGATGATGAGACTAGGTATATGAACTGTTGCCTATACAACTGTAATAGTTCTAAATACTTAAAAGTTGTGCTAAGAACTACGACCTTGTAGAACCTAATGAAAATCACAACATACTGCCCTGTAGAAAATTGACAATATACATTTGTTATTACATCATGTGAGTTACATATATAGACATATGTTTATAACCAAATCAAATAAAACTGAAATCTGCACGGACTAACTTTTCTACATATATCTGAATTGAACATTGTTTTTAGGGTTCCGTAGTAAATAAGGAACCCTTATAGTTTCGCCATGTCTGTCTGTCTGTCCATCCGCGGTTTTACTAGTTGAGTATTGATTATTTAGTTACACGATGTCAATACGCACACAAATGTTATATTAGTGTTAGCGGCTCAGTTTATTATGGCGTTGTGTGTACACGAACGAATAAAGTATTTTATGATTGAGTCACAAGAATAAGATATTGACGGACTACATTAAAAGTTCAATTCAATTGTTGTCGTAACATCGATAAAGCAATTTCTGCAATACTGCAATAAATTCTTTGTTACACGAACTCTCCTTTAATTGAATATTTATTCTGTTTATTTTTTTGCAAGGAATGAGGATTTTAGGATTGTCAAAACGCATATAAAGGTTGGGTTTGTCCAGGGCATGTTCGAAGTCTGCAGACTTAAATAAGAATCTATTATCTATTGGTCGTAAGATAAAAATATTAAGCTTGTAATGTAATAACAAAGTGCGGTTGATTCTGTATTTAATAAACCGAAAAAAAAATTGAGTAAGAGATTAAACGTAAAATAAAACACTCACATTTTACAGAGCTTGATAGATGTTTTATATTGCCATATTTTAATATTCTGCTCGGATATTAGGTGAAAGTGAACATGCGCAAGACCTGTGCAGTGAAATTTATTAGTTCATGATACTAAATGAGGAAAATACAGGCCGCGCCAAACTTTATTGCGAGTCCGAACAACGCGCGAGTCGATGCGCAGTACACAGAGTCGCCCGGAAGCGCATGTCTCCATACAAACGGAAAAAGGGAATTGTGGCAATATTTGATAATTTTGGAGTAAAATTAAGCATTTAATCAATTAATCTTATTATAATCTACGTACGTTCCTATACAGCTTGGTTAAAATACAAATGGTTTGAGAATTACAAGCCTTTTCAAATTTGTATGGAATTCTTCAGAGGCGTATAATTCTCAAACTATTGATAATTTAACCAAAATGTATAGGAACGTACGTAGATTATAATGAGATTAATTGATTGGATGCTTAATTTTACTCCAAAATTATCAAATATTGCCACAATTCCCTTTTTCCGTTTGTATGGAGACATGCGCGTCCATAGGCGAACCTTAAGCGGGGCGTGCGCGGAGTCGGGGCGCGTACTACGCAGCTCGCAGCTTATATCCAACTCGCGATAAAGTTTCGCGAAACCTGTAATAAAGGCTGAAAGTTCGGTTTCAGTCGGCAATAGTTTCGGTTTTGGCATAAAACCGGCCGAACCTTCGCCATACGCGCTTAGGTACAATGGCGTCGCGACACGGGCTCAGCCAGCCAGCCAGTCAGCCCAGTGTAGTAATGGGCGTAATACTTAATGTATAATATAAGATATTTTTAACAAGAAACAAATGTAAATAAGTGTAAACCGAACAGCTTACTCGTACACATTTTTTTTGTTTTTGTGTATTTTTTCAAAAAGCGCTCTACACATTTCGATAAAAAATTTATGGGACCATCTGTAAAGTATTACCTATCGAACAAAAAAAGAATTTCTTAAATCGGTCCAGGCGTCTTCGAGAAATCGGGGAACATACATAAAAAAAAACATTACGACGAATTGAGAACCTCCTCCTTTTTTTTAAGCCGGTTTAAAAGTGTCGACCTTTTTATTAACATGAAAAGCACTTTTCCGGCGACATCGTCCGCGTGGAATATGGGCTATACCACCCGCAGATAAATAAGCTTTCCTTAAGTAAAAGAATTTTTAAAATCGGTCCAGCAGTTTCGGAGCCTATATAGTGCAAACGAACAAACTAACGATCCAATCTTTTCTCCTTATAATACTGCTATAGATAGTAATGTAAGTATTTATATTCATTAATACCTATTTACATTTATTTTTATAGGTTAGACGTCAAAGTGTGAAGAATTTTATATGTTACTAGCTGTTACCCGCGGCTTCGCCCGCGTATATATAGCCTATGTCCTTCTCAGTACCCTAAGCTATGTGTATGCAAAATTTCATGATGATTGGTTCAGTAGGTTGGGCGTGAAAGCGTAAGAAACAAACAAACTCACTTTCGCATTTATAATATTAGTTAGGATTAGGCGCTACTGGCATTGGTGCGTCGTTGATGCCACAAAAGGTGACGGCTGAAAATCAGTGCTGGCCATCTTTGTGTCCAGCGTAACACTGAGCTGCCACCTATTGTGGTGCACCATGCATATGTTTTGTACTGTACTTACTGTTTTTTTCTTCTATTTTTTGTGTGCGTTTGTGTTCCACTATAAATAATATTTCATTTCATTTCAAAGCGCGCAAAAGTAAAGTCTATTGGATATTTTCATCGTAAAATTTCACTTTAAAATGCTTTGTTTTTCGTGTGTGTAAGTGGTCAATAGTGGTTTCAGATTTATATCAAGCTACCTCATATGTAAAGCTCAACGACTGCCATTTGAAAATAACAGCTGGGCTGAGATCCACAACCGGGTTAACGTGCCTTCCGAAGCGAAATATTTTATGAAACACGTGATTTAAAAAAATATATCATGTGAAATGGTGTATATTTGTTTACTTTTTGATAAGGGTAAGTATATAATTGTGTTTTCTTTGTCATATACAAAACTAACCGGTATTACCAGAAGATCTGAGGAATCTTTGATACCTGAAACAGGAGAATGAGGTGACAGGGTATGAAGGATACATCATCAGGTCTCTTTTAGTCTCCACTGCAGGAGCACGACCCTCTCTGTCCAACCAGGGCCATATATTAGACAAAGCAGTCAGAGGATTTGGCCACATTCTCCACGCTGGTCAGACGGGTTGGAGAGGTCGCTTAGATGTTTATAGGCTTTGTTTAGTTTGTGTTTCCTAAGTAGCCTTCTACGACATCCACGGGAAGACTTGGAGTAGTCCTATTCTACTCTACCGGGAACCAAGCGGCATGAGGGATTAGGAAGGATATGTTAAGGATATCACAGGATGCATAATAATTTGACAGAAAAACCATATTGTATATACAATCTTGCCATGCCATACAAAGATTTCATTATACATTTTGGGTAACAAAGTGTTGTAATGGAAGAACTAAAAACACAATACATATATGTATTGTGTATGGTATTAAACTAGCCAAAATTTCAATTCACATTCTCAACATGAATCAATATCATCATCATCAGGTCTGTTTTAGTCGCCACTGAAGACGCACGACCCTCTCTGTACTCCCAGAGCCATATATTAGACAGAGAAGTCAGAGGATTTGGCCGTGTGGCATGCGGCTAAGTAGAATAGGACCACTCCAAGTCTTTTCGTGGATATCGTAGAAGGCGACTTAGGAAACACAAGCTAAACAAAGCTTATAAACATCAAAGAAACCTCTCCAACCCGTCTAGCCAGCGTGGAGAGTGTAGGCCAAATCCTCTGACTGCTCTGGCTAATGTATGGCTCTGGTAGTACCTCAATGGAGACTACAAGTACTACAACAGACCTGATGATGATGTGATACTAAATGTTGCTTTTGGGTCTTAAAACGTTGGGCTCTGTCTACCCCGCAAGGGATAAAGACGTGATAACATGAATGTAAGTGGCATCTGACATAGCTTAACGACTGCCATCAATAATGACAGCCGGGACGCCGGGACCAAATGATGATGATGATAAGGGCTGTGACTTAATTATAACACTTACCTCTTTGCCCTGCTGCTTGTCACTATTCACAGGCTTCACAGTCTCATGACTTTTTGTGACAGGAACCACCATCCTCTCCACATTCTAAAAAAACATGATGAACACATTAGCATAATAAATGAAAATCTCAGAAGATACTAGATAAAATCTAAACTACAGGACCGATTACAAAATAGTACATTATGATACAAGTACGGTAAGCTGGATATCATAGTCGAGGCGTTTATAGGCACGAGGCAAAGCCGAGTGCTTATAATAAACCGACGAATATAATAGACAGCTTACCGTACGAGTATCATATGACGTTTTTCAATACATTTGCGATTACCTTAAGCTGAAACAAGATTGAAGTTCAGCAAATAATAATAAGTTTATAAAAGTTAGGAACTAAAGCAGTTTGTAAAAATACATTTATCAGGTACATTTACATAGTCAGGTTTATTTTCTCCAAAAAGTACATTGATAACCTTCTCCTTATTACCTGTTCTTATGACATCGAAATCTGTATCGTAATGATGTATTTTACAGCACTAGTGCTTTTTACTTTACACCAATCACAACCGCTTATTAGCCCAATGCCACAGATGCAAAATTTAAACATTTTCATAGAATCCGAGCAAAAAGTTTCAAGTTCGGCATGAAAATTTTATCTGATTTGTGCGATGTGATTTTTTAACCGAATTCGAAAAGGAGAAGGTTATCAATGTACTTTTTGGAGAAAATAATCCTGAGTAAATAGTAAGATCATTAAAAATATATTTTTAGAAGCTGCTTTAGTTCCTAACTTTTATAAATAACTTATTTGCTGAACTTCAATCTTGTTTTAGTTCAAGGTAATCGCAAATGTATTGAAAAACGTCGTATGGTACTCGTACGGTAAGCTGTCTATTATAGTCGTCGGTTTATTATAAGCACTCGGCTTCGCCTCGTGCCTATAACCACGTCGTCTATATTATCCAGCTTACCGTACTTGTATCATAATGTACTATTACCGTTCAAGAGGTATGGTCACCTGCATAGCATCCAAGTCCATACAAACCCTTAAGGTGAAAATCAATTGCACTGATTAGGAAGACAAATATTTAGCAATATCATGAATCTTATGCATAATACATAAGGTTTAAATTGCTACTATTCCTATCCTATCCTAATCCTAACTAATCTTAACTTATCCTAACTATCCTATCCTAACTAATATTATAAATGCGAAAGTGAGTTTGTTTGTTTGTTTATTTGTTTGTTTGTTACGCTTTTCCGCCGTATCTACTGAACCGATTATCATGAAATTTTGCACACACATAGGTAAGGGTAATGAGAAGGACATAGGCTATATATATTACGCGGGCGGAGCTGCGGGTAACGGCTAGTTTTTTATATAATATCTGGAGCTACAAGCAATTTTTTAAGAAAATTCTATATGGAATTTTGCAGGTGACCGTACATTATCCTTGAGTGCTATAGGCTATATATGTTCAAGGGGCGGACGGCTAGTTTATTACACTATAATTCAGATTACATTCTTATATGTTTTAAAAATGTCTATAACCGTAGCATAAACATGCATTTATACATTTAAAACCCGCCCTGTAAAGTTTCAAGTGCAAAGGCACCCAAGATGTTATAGTAGTGTGAAATAATATTAACAGTCAACTACCTACATTTATTTGATTGAAAGTTTTCATACTAATAAATTCACTGAATATTCATATAAAACTAAAATAAGAAATTTTAAAAAACCCCTACACAGATTTAAATTCAACATACCAAAAGAATACTAAACGAAAATTAGTTCAGCCGTTTGTAGATCATCAGCTCTTTTCTAGTTCAACAGGGGATCTGACTAACTTCCTTATGTTCGATTGATTCAAAAGGTACCGTGTGTCATGGGAATAAAATAGTTTTTAATTTAAGTTTTATATTATTATTTAGAAAAAGAAAAAGTTAATGTTGCTACTTACAGAGAAGTGAAACAACTGGCGGAAGAAAGAGAGGAATGGAAGAAGCTCCACCGACAAGAGCCCAGCTCTTAAATTTGATGATGATGATTATTATTTAGGTTAGACATTAAAATTTTAGTTTTATTTAGGTAAGGCGTTAAAAACTATCTACTTACCCGAACTTCCATACTCTCCTCCATCTGGGCTCGAGCACAGGGCTCACTCTTAGGGTCAGCTAAAACACATGGCTGTTTTAGAGGGTCCGTCCTGTTAGCCTCCTCTTCATATTCGATTTTAATTGCATTTTCGTCTTCCATTTCCATTTTGATCTGTAAATAATAATTAATAATATTTAAAAGTTATACTTTAATAAATATAGTGTTAAAACGGCAAGCGCAGCATTTGACACCCACCGGCCAGGTGGTCAGACAACCTGATAAAGGTCGCAGGAAGGCACTGGATGCAGGCCGCTTCCAACCGGGCGTATTGGAAATCCTTAGGGGTGGCCTATGTCCAGCAGTGGACTTCTTGAGGCTGAGATGATGATGAAAAATACTGTTATGTTAAAATCACACAACAATTCTATGGGATGCCTAATTTTCTCCCATAACTGTGGGCATTTTTGTTTTTTTTTTGCAATGCAAGTAAATAAATACTATCATGGCATAGCAGTCTAGGTGCATTAAGCAGATATTGCCGGGAAAGGGGTTGAAAATTTCACAAGATTAGAAATAAAGTATTTTCTTAAAATAAAATCTTTGTGATTGAATAGAATAACTCTATTACAATCCCTCAGAATACAGAATATGTGCCATAACTGCCTGTCCAGTGGGTGCAGGTATGGTACTGGGTGTCCTGACTTCCTATGTACTACTTTCTCATCCCTGATCGAAAATAAAGTTATTTAGATGCTACTTGCTGACTTTATCCTGCCCCCCATTTCAACAAACTCTGCTTCCCTTGCTTAAAAAAACGAATGGCAGCAGAATCAGAACCAATTTAAGCCAAATAAACTACGCTCAACACAACAAACCATTTGCCAGGTGTGGTTGAGTACGGAAAACCACCACAATGATGAAATGTCTTGGGGAGGCCTATGTCCAGCGATAACCTTCTTGGTTGAGATGGTGATTAATACCTCAGAAACTTGATAATCTAATGATACAACATGTTACTTAAGTTCAGTGTTTCATCTTAATATTTTCAGTAACTTAATAAACATCCAAAAAGCAAAGGAATCTTTGACCTACATCGCTTCTTCCGAGTACAAGGGGCTTAGGGCTAACATTAGAGGCAAGTCGAGCTCCGTGGAGCAGTGGTCAACACGCCAGCCTGCGACACGGAGGTCCCGGGTTCGATCCCCGGCCAGGTCAAGATGGAAAACTATCTTTTTCAGATTGGCCTGGGTCTTGGGTGTTTATCTATATAAGTATATGTTATAAAATATAGTATTGTTGAGTTAGTATCCCACGACACAAGTTCACAAGTTACTGTGGGCTAGCTCAATTTGTGTGATGTCCCTATATATTTATATTTATAATTTTCGAGGCAAGCTACATAATTAAATCTAACATTAGCTTTCTAACGCTTCCTTCTTTCTAGAAAATGACACCATAGCGACATGAACGTCGAAGAAGGGCGCTGAACTGTCGGTAATCTTCTTAGGACCTGCCTAACAAGATGACAAACATAAATCACAAAATACGTGTCTACACTCACCGGTTTTAGTGGGGATCTGAGGTCCAGGTGAATCTAACTTTTGAGCGAGAGCAAGATTTCCGAAAATGACGAAATTACTCTTTTGATTTTGGTAAAAGTTGCAAATAATATTATCAGAAAATAGACTGTTTACTTTTCGCCTATCTTACGTACAAATTTATTTAGGAATTACTGGATTTTGCAATGAACACAATTTTGCATTTTTTTGGCCTGAAATATTGAAACCACAAAACTAAAACAGTTATTGATTGAGAATTTGAGAATAAACAAAAACACATCAAATCAAAATTGATCGAATGAGTGAATGACATTGACGTTGACAGCTTGAAAAATGTTACCACCAGTAAAAATCTAACTAGCCTAGGGCTAGCAAAGCAATCACGTAAGTTTTTGCCAACCTGCATTAATAAGATGAGTTAAATATATCGATCTTCTAGTTTTGCGTTTGCGTTTAATGTAAAATTATTACTATATAATCCGTTTTTACTTACTGTTGTAAGTAAAAACCGGCCAAGTGCGTGTCGGGCCACGCGCAGTGTAGGGTTCCGTAGTTGCGAATGACAACTTTGAGTTCACACTATTCACACTCGCACCTTACAGTTTAACGACCAAAAACATCTAACAATGAAAATAGTATGAAATTTTACAGTTTATAAGTTGGTTGCCTATAACTTTTTAGTTTGTAATTACTACTCAGCTCTGATAGTTTTCCTTTCAACTTCAGTATATATGCTACTGCTGTAATTTTTTTCACGTATCTATATATAACCGTTTAGCAGATAGAGGGGGGGGACACTTACCTCTAACAAAAATTCGCACTTTAAAACCAAATATTTCGGAAACGGAGCCCTTAATCAAAAAATGGTGTTCTCAACCTCACAATATTTTTGAAAGACCTATTTAACGATACCCCACACAATAGGTAAATAGAGAAAAAAAAATTACTCCCTCATTTTACTTGTATGGGAGCTACCCTAAAAAAAGTTTTTTTTCAAGATTTTATTCTACCACTTTTTTGCCATGATTAATATACATACCCATACCAAATTACAGCTTTCTAGTACTTATAGTCTCTGCGTAAAACCGCGGACGGACGGACAGACAGACAGACAGACAGACATGGCGAAACTATAAGGGTTCCTTGTTTACTACGGAACCCTAAAAACGGATTATATAGTGTTATGCACAGCTAGTAACGCCATTATTTGACCATCATAAGATCATTTTCATGATTTTACGTCGAAAGACCTCATCATGACCTCATCAATGAAGCTAATCTGGATAAATTGACCCAAGTTGACATATTAGTCCACAACTTCAAGGGTTGAGTTCCCAACATAAACCGGTGAAGGCGCAACATGGATATTCGACATGATGTTTATATTAAAGCCTACCCGATGGAAAACCTCATTGAGCATATAATTTAGGTCCTCCGATGATTCTGCCATGACAAACGATACCTATTATCAGCAATCGAAGGTGATTGATATACGCGCTAATGACTTTGATGCCAAATCCTTCCCATGCCAGGGGCTTTAAGGCATCTTCCAAGACAGTGGTGATCAGTTTTGGAGAAATTACGTCTCCCTGTCTCACTTACCTCTCTCTGCAGTGGACGAGCCCTCGTACTTTGCTCCTGTACTTACTCAGACTGACATGGTGGCGTTCTTGCATAGGCATTTTAACCCGACAAACAAATGGTCAACGCGACACCGCTGGAGTGACTGATGTGATTATCCATAATCGTGAAATAGGCAGAAAGAACCTAGGCACCACTGGCGTTAGTGACGCTTACGCTTATGACCTTTGTGAGTTTGCGATAATTTAATAACAAAATTAGAATTTTGTCATGGGAGATGAAAGACTGACTGGTCTGGCTTTAATGAGCGTACATCGAGATCTGCCGGCCTATTTACTAACTCGGATGACAGGTGTCGATGCCTATCAATCTAGGATTTGCTGTTACAATGCGGTTTTTGTATTCCAAATAAAAAGTTCGAGCAAACAAAACCCGCATTGTAACTGGAAATCCTAGATTGATAGGCATCGACACCTGTCATCCGAGTTAGTAAATAAGGGGGCTGGTGGTGCAACTAGATTCCAAAGATCCGTCGCCAGTCACTGTACGCCGAGACGTAACCTCCATCAAATTTGTCTGAATACTGCAATAATGTTTGACTACATACTGCAATACTATACTCCTATATTTTTTTATTTGAAGGCACCACCTGTTTTTTGGAGTACATATCTAACCAGAGTTGTAATTATAAATTACACGGGACTTTAGTGGCTTTGCTTGGATAAAGGTCAAATCTATTTACAATGTGGGACCCTCCCCATTCATCAAAGCTATAACTACGTCCGTGATTATAGACAGTTTAGAATCTAGGAGTAGCTATTTAAAAGTCTTGAGTTAGAAATTCTAACTCAAGACTTTTAATTTCCTATTCTAACTTAGAATCTAGGCGGTAGATGTTTATATTTGCATAATTTTTGCAATGTAGTTTTTTGCCGAGTTTATTAAGTTTCTTTTAATAGGTAAGTATTATAAACCTCTCCTTTGCTTATTTACATAGAAAACTTGCATTGAAGTATATTATCATCTCAGCCTATCTTTCCCCATATATACTGCTGATCATTCATCATAGTTATTGTTCGTTTGTATGTGTATGTAACATTATTTAATCATTATATTTTTATACGCTCTTATTTCTTTGTTTTAAGATATATGATAAAAAATTATAATTTTTTTAAATATCCGAAGACATACTGGCGAGGTCTACAGCTCACAGAGCCACTAGAATTAAATAATAAGTAAGTGGATAATTTAATATTACCAATAAACGCTATAATTATTTAGGTGTGTGAATACCTTCTTTGCTAAAAATAGATTTCTCTATCGCAAGTAGATTTTTTTTAATTCAAGTACCGACAAGGAAAGTTCCTGTAAACCCATTTGCTTACAAACTTTCCATATTTATTTATTGCATGCCTTGATTCGAACTTACAAGTTCTTCACGCTTCCAGAAAATGTATTAAAGCATCATTATTTATTTTTCGTTTCACTCAATATTATCTGTGGCCTAGCCTCCTCCCCTTGTCATTCCTCCGCCTCTCCGCGTCCCACCCCTCAGTAATTTCCTTCGTTCAGTTTGTTTCAGTTTCATTCGTTCAGTTAGTCTGCCCGCGACCGTCGAGAGAGGTGGTATGCTCTTTCCGTCATTTGCGTAACGCGATTCCGGTGTGATTTGTGTTTTGTTTAGTGGTGCGCGATGGCTTACAACGGTAGTGGTGGCAAGAGACTGTGTACTGGGACTGACCTCGATGTTGAAAGGGTGAGTTTCAGGTTTTGGAAGAGATAGCGAGCCCCCGACTTGCACAGAGCCATCGAAAAATGGCCGTGTTTTGGCCGTCTGCTTCATGTTTTGAGGTTTTATCGCGTATTGTTACGTTAAAAAAGGTTTTAAAGTCGTTTAACATGTTAATGAGTTGTTTGATATCATATCAGTGGTGTTGTAATTGTGTGTTGTCATTCGCACGTCCGTATGTTATTTTGCGAATTTTGAGGTTACATTTTGTTGACACTCGCTAGAATTTTGGATAATTCCGCGATAAGATAAAACTTGGCGTCGTGAAATTGGTTTTTTCACGTGGTTCGGTGTTGGAAATATACTAAAATAGCTAGTCGAGCCGCCGTAGGTAGGCTGTCAATTATTGTGATTGACATTCCTTGGTCATTAGGGCTGGGCGGGAAGCTCGGTATTTTCTGGGTCGAAGACAATAGCTCTTTGAAAATTCTCTCGTCTATTTCATGATAAATATAGCAATTTAATCTACAGCGTCTAATGACGATAGTCGAAGCATATCTTGCTAATTGGCGTGTCATTGACCTTATTTGCGGAGAATTATTTAACCGGCTAGAGGAATAATAAATTAGTTCATTATTATGATGTCGACAACAGTAAGAAAAGAATGTACTTTACATTACCTCGTGTATTTATTAACCAAGTATAATTTATCTAATTCCAACTAATATAATAAATGCGAAAGTGACTTTGTTTGTTTGTTACGCTTTCACGCCGTATCTACTGAACCGATCATCATGAAATTTTGCATGCACATAGGTTAGGGTACTGAGAAAGACATAGGCTATATAACACGCGTTCGAAGCCGCGGGTA
This sequence comes from Rhodophaea formosa, assembly GCA_963082605.1. Classification (NCBI taxonomy): domain Eukaryota; kingdom Metazoa; phylum Arthropoda; class Insecta; order Lepidoptera; family Pyralidae; genus Rhodophaea; species Rhodophaea formosa. Next base: position 2,672,434 of record OY720230.1, on the reverse strand, counting down.
ACAGCTAGTGCTAATATATAATAAAGAGGAACGATTGGATTGTTTGTTTATTTGCACTAAATAAACTAAGGGGATTTAAATTAAATTAAGGAACCGATTTTCAAAATTATTTCACCTATAGAAAGCTAATTAATCTGCAGCTGGCATAAGTCATAATTTACGCGTATGAAGTCGCGGGAAAATTGCTAGTAAGTATTTAAATAAATCAGTACCTATCTAGTAAAATCATTTTGTAATTATTATCATACTTTAGTTACTTTGTGTCAAAATATATCTTAAATATTATTTACAAATCCATTCAAATTTGCCACTCAAAAAATAAGCCTTTCTTTGATTTAGTATCCTTAGTTAGTACCTATAATTTTTACTACTGATGCTTAGGACAATAGAATAGAATAGAAAAATATTTATTCAGTGATTTACAAACGGTACAGTACAATAACAATAATCATCCTAGCACATTTGGAAAATAACTGGCACCTGCAACAATAACAATTTATGTTAGCTATTGATGCGTGATTTGATAAAAAATAAAGTTTATTTACTTTATTTTCTCCATTACATAAAGTAAAGACATTGTGAACATTCCTAACTATAATATTATAAATGCGATAGTGAGTTTGTTTATTTGTTTGTTTGTTATGCTTTATCTACTGAACCGATCATCATTAAATTTTGCATACACATTGGTTAAGGTACTGAGAAGGACATAGGCTATACCACGCGTGCGAAGCCGCGGGTAACAGCTAGTAATAAATAAAAATCACATTCCAGTCATATAAAATGGCAGAGAGTCTAGTAGGTATAATCTTCATTCCCAAGCGATTTTTAGATTATGTGAATCTGGAACATAACTACCCAAGAGCTTTATTCATGAAACAAAAAAGTCCATAAATCTTATTAAAACTCAATTGTAGTTTAAATTTAAGTTGCCTAAGTTACCAAAAGTGTAAAGTAGATAATATCCTGTGAGAAGATATGCCTAGTGAAAAGTAAATATTGATGATTCAACAAAGCGCTCTTATCTTTTATCTTTAATTTTATCTGACCATGCGTGAGAACTGTAGGCTCTTCATACTTTATATTTATTTTGTATTTCTATCTTTTTGATAGGTCAAAAACCTCTTGTTTTATACCACACCTCTGCAACCTATCTAGTCAGCATGGAGAGTATAGTTAGGTCAAATCCTCTGACTGCTTTAAGTAGCTATATATCTGGCAGTAGAGACTAAAACCACCCACTGACTAGGTGGTTGGACGACCTGATAAGGGATGCAGGAAGGCGCTGGATGCAAGCCGCTTCCAACCGGTCATATTGTAAATCCTTGGGGGAGGCCTGTGTCTAGCAGTGGACTTCTTGCGGCTGAAATGATGATGATGAGAGACTAAAAAAGACCTGAAGATGACATGATTACACCACACATTAATATCTAGACTGATATGGTAATATAAGTGGCTAGTAGAAAAATGTTTTCATAATATTAATGAATTTTTGAAATCAAAATATAACTTAATTCAATTATATTAATTGTTACTTATTGATAAATTGTTAAATTATCAATAAGTAACAATTAATATAATTGAAACATAAATGTTGACCGCTGCAACTAAGAATCAAGACCTATTTTATGTAGTAGAAGTTACACATTCTAATCTATGTAAAAATATACTTAACTTAAATACTTAAATCTTTTCATACTAATACAAAGTTTCAATTGTAAAAAAACAATATTTTTACAAAAATGACATACTTAAATTAAAATATAAAATACCTAAACAGATACGGACAAATCACACAGATTGAGCTAGCCCCAACGTAAGTCCTCAAGTAAGACTTGCGTTATGGGATACTAATATATATAATATCAAGAACCTACTTTTTGTTATGGTGGTTAAAAAGCGAAAACGATAAGCTCCTGATGTGACTGTGTCTGGTGTAAGCCATTAGTTCCACTAAATGTAGTTTTATAGCTGAGTTAAAAATACAAACGCCTCTTGTATACTTGATAAACAGCTGTTGCTATTAATTTTGATCAAAGAATGACACTTTGAATATTCTGATTCTAAATTTAAAAACTTTCACAGAACAATAGGCATAGACAATGTGGATTTGATTTTTTAAATGATTTATGGAGACAAATATTTTCTTAATGAGTGAATGATGTCAGTCCTATACAGTTAAAAAGGGTTCCATTAATTTGATGGTCAGTTAATGTTATCTTGAATTATTTGTCTCAGATGTAAATCCTATATCAAAGGATACTGCTTTACATTATCCTTTGAAGATCTATGTAATTTATGTTTTAATTTATTTTCAATCAGTGATTCTGTTTTATTGCTAAGGAATTTTACCTTTGATCATCTGTGAATAGATAAAAATGTTAATTGATTTTGTTTGAAATACCATTTAATTGTCTTTAGATAAGTGCTTATGGTTGATTCTTTAATTAATATTCTGTGAATATTTCGAGCATCTATGTTATAACTTAGGAAACAGGCTAAACAAAACTATAAACATCAAAGAGACCTCTCCAACCCGTCTGGCCAGTGTGGAGAGTGTAGGCCAAATCCTCTGACTGCTCTGGCTAATATACGCCTCTGGTAGTACAGAGAGGGTCGTGCTTCAGCAGTGGAGACTAATAAAAAGACCTGATGATGATGTTATAAGTATCGAGCAAGATAAAAAATCACTTTTTTGTATGGTAATCACGTTTTAAGTATTTATTTTATTCTGTTTTTAGTATAGCTGTTGTCGTAGCGGCAACAGAAATACATCGTCTGTGAAAATTTCTAGCTATCACGGTTCATGAGAGATAGCCTGGTGACAGACTAGATGGACGGACGGACAGTAAAGTCGTAATAGGATCTCTGTTTTTCCTTTGTGTAGAAACCCTAAAATTAGCAACAGACCGAGGTGTAGGTTAAGTAGGTATTCGCACAAACCCGATCCCCGGTGCAAATAGAACTTACTTAATTCACTATTTTCGTCAAAAAAATCTTGTTAAAAGTTTTTTCATAAGACTTCGTTTAAAGAAGTGTTACCGACGGAATTCGCACGAAAATATGCTCGTTATATTTTGTGACGTTCGTCGAGTAAACTTCAAAATACTACGTGATAAATTATTTCCGATTTTCACGGCGAAAAAAATTTAAGAGGAAGACGTGATTTATGAGTTGTCAATAGACCCGCGGGAAACACCCCCACAAAAAATGCTTAGCGTTGAGTTTATTTATGGGGTCCCATAGCAAAAGGGTACCAACGAGATATTATTACTGAGCGTCCACTGTCCGTTGGTCTGCTCGTGTTTCATGAACCGTAATAGGCGGGCGGGTTTAAATTTGACAGCAAAGGCTTTTTATGAGAAAATAAACATATATACTTATTTTACTACACATACATACTATCACGTCTTAATTCCTTACGGGGTAGACAGAGCCCAAGATCATTACACCCAAAGGCCACATTTAGCATCTTAGTGGGCGTAAAGGTGGAAAACGGAATCAAAATAGTGATGGGTCTACATCGCTAACTAGTACACACAGCACTAGTCGCATCGCCTATTGATGTGATTTCTTCGATTATAGCCAAGCTGATATAATCTATGTTTTTAGGGTTCCGTACAAAAGTTGAAAAACGGAACCCTTATAGGATCACTCGAGCGTCTGTCTGTCCGTCCGTCCGTCTGTCACAGCCGATTTTCTCCGAATCTACTGAACCAAATTATGTGAAATTTGGTAAGATGGTGAAATCCTATGACCCAAACACGGATGTGCAAAGTAAATAAAGATTTTTAAAAATAAGTGTCATTTTCAGGGGCCCATATAAAAATAAAAAAAAAAAAAAACTTTTGCTAACCTTACTGTGTCATATATCAAATGAAAGGGCTCATTATGAGGATCTCAAAAATATTCTTTTCTGTTCGGGTAAAATTAATACTTTTGATTTTATTCACGAAAGAAGGCAAAATTTGACCCCCCCTGATCTCCGAAACTACTAGGCCGAAAATTTTGAAAAAATTACAAAATATAGTTCATTCCTTGAAGATTACAGGAAAAATAATAAGAATTCTATCACTTGAAAATTAAGTGGTAATCTCACTATAATAAGTTCATCTAAGGAAATAGTTCACTAAAACACCACTAGATGGCGCTAGTCAATTGAATAAAACATTTTTTGCACATTGTGTGTGTGTTCACGAAGCATATTGTACGGAACCCTCATTGTGCGAGTTTGACTCACACTTGGCCGGTTTTTTTTTTCTCCCAAACCAGCATGGCAGAGTCCAAAACCTGAATGGAAGCGTATATTTTAATACTTTTTTAAAATTCCGATAAAAGTTATAGAACATTACATGTGCGCACAGATTACCCATTTGCGTCTTCTCGCACGTGGTCGGTATTTATTGTTGCCAAAAAAGTATTTATTGAAGTAGCTTGCAGTGTGAATGTTGTCATTAATCATCGTCATTCTCATTATGTCGGATCTCCGTTTCTGCATGTGTGTGTAGAATATTATTTTTTAGTTTGACTAAATATTGAGGGTCATGGTCTTTCTAGAAGTGTCTGTCAGTGGCTAAAATACTAGTGTAGAATTTAGCGTCACATCCAAGAGAATCCGTCGAACCGATTGCAATTCTACCAATGGTAAAAGTACAGAGGAGATCTCAAATATTTCTTACCACTTGTAGGGACACTAATCTAACTGTGGCCAAGCCGAAATGCATAAGCACAACTTAATTTGCCGGTTCTGTATGGAGTTTCTCAAGAACAGTCTAATGTTTATTTACTTAACACTTAAAAACACCGAAAGAACTAAAAAATAAATAAGAAAGAGGATTTAGTCTCGTTTCAGAGATTCGTCCTTGATGTAATTTTTGCTAAAACATAAGAATGTGAGGTAAAAGTTAATAATGAAAAAAAAAATATAGTGCAAATTCTCAAATTTGAAATATTGTACGCTAGTGAAAATTCAAAACGAGTACTTCGAGACAAGGTATTTAGCAAGTTGTAAAGAATATAAAAATCGTGCTCGATATTGCTGCGATTGCGGAAATATTGTATAACTGAGAGAAAAGCACGGGTAAGAAAATAACATGCATTTCCTGAAATGAAACCTTTTCCATCTCCCTAAACTGGTGAAACGTTATTTTGCAAAATAACGAGGGTTTCGAAGAGTAACTTATGTAATAGAAAGATGTCACTACTGTTTTGAAATTATTGCGTCTCTTTGTTAAAAAGATACATCTTTTGAGGTACAGTGCTGCCCTCATTTCAAAGAATTATGACCTATTTTGTAAAATAATTCAGTTAGATAGGTAGGGCTTCACTATTGATTTTTTCTAGTAATTTATTGCAAATGGCACCGCAATATGCAAATCCGGCCAAGTGTGAGTCAAACTCGCGCAATGAGGGTTCCGTACAATATGCTTCGTGAACACACACACAATGTGCAGAATTTTTTTATTCAATTGACTAGCGCCATCTAGTGGTGTTTTAGTGAACCTTTTAGTTTCCCTAGATGAACTTATTATAGTTAGTTTACCACTTTATTTTCAAGTGATAGAATTCTTATTATTTTTCCTGTAATCTTCAAGGAATGAACTACATTCAGTACAGTAGTAAACAGTAGTTTTGGAGATCAGCCCCGAGCTGTCAATGTCAGTGTCAATGGTCAATTTTTGCCTTCTTTCGTGAATAAAATCAAAAGTATTGATTTTACCCGAACAAAAAAAATATTTTTGTGATCCTCATAATAAGCCCTTTCATTTGATATATGACACAGTAAGGTTTGCAAAACTTTCTTAATTGTAAATTTGTAATTGTAAGTATGTATGGCTATTTTATTATGCATCCTTAGTCCAAAAGCTTGACCGATTTTGAAGTGTGAGGTATCATTCTCTGGAGTGTCATAGGCTATGTAACGTCAACAAAAATCTATATGGCTGACGTTAACTGTCAAAAAGCAGTCGGGATTTTTATTTTCTGAACTAATGCTACTTGTTTGCATACTCGTTTTGGGAAGTTGTCATTCTAGGAAGTTGTCTTAGGAAAATAATGTACAGTTTTGGGACGACTATGACCTGGATATATTCTCATTCGAGTACCGGATAAACTTTATTCCGCGACAACATTTCCACAGCCGTCAGTCCGTCTCTAATTTATCGAATTTGTAATTAGTGCAATTTAATTTTGATCTCCCGGCCAGATGCTCCGTCAATTTGTGGTTGCCGACATCTGTTCGCTTTAATGAATCCCAACTTGGGCCCTTGTTGATGTGTCAAATCTCTTTGATGTGGCTAGACCCGGAACTGTACCGTTGTACATAATGGTTGTGCCCTATTATGTGACTAAAAGTAATTTCCGCCTATATCTCCCATATAAATAAATAAATATATAGGGACATATCACACCAGTTGAGCTAGCCCCACAGTAAGTTGTGAACTTGTGTCGCAGGATACTAACTCAACGATACTATATTTTATAATGTATACTTATATAGATAAACATCCAAGACCCAGGCCAATATGAAAAAGATCTTTTTCCATCTTGATCTGACCGGGGATCGAACCCGGGACCCCCGTGTCGCAGGCTAGCGTGTTGACCGCAGCGTCACGGAGCTTATATTGAAATGAAATGAAATTATATTTGCGTTAAATGTAGTCATAAAAGGTGGAGTTAGGAATATTATAATATCACAACATGTAGCCAATAGTGGCATGAAAATTAAAAGTTACTAAAGAATTAAATTTTTAAACATGTATGAATTAAATTAATTGGTCAATATTAACTAAGAAGCATGTCATATTATGTGTTAAGCAGAATCAGATAATATCGATTCTGCTTGTACATTAAGTAATAAATTTTTTTTCTGTAATTTATAAAAGGAAAGATTTGATTGGTTATTTGTTTGGCTCCGATAGTCGAAACTACTGGCCCGTTTTTCAAATGTTTTTCATCTATAGATAGCTAATTTATCTGCGGGTTACTTGGGCTATGATTTACCCGGATGAAGTAGCACGAAAATTGCTAGCGGAATCAATTTAAAAAACCAAAATTCAGTCTTAGAAGATTCAATTCAATTTGTTTATTGCATTTCATATCGTAATTATTACATTAGTTCTTAATATACACTGCACTGTAATTATAGTATAGGTACAATATGAACCCTGTCGGGCATAGCAAAAGTTAAGTTGGAACGGCAAACGGGTTTTATAAGCTTGTTAATATTAAAATAATAGAAAATATTATCATGCTGCGTTTCTACAAAGAAAACGTTTTGCGCAATGATTTTTAGCTCAATGACAAGTCTTCCGTAATTTTTTTATCAAGTCTATTATTATATGACTATGATCGGTTTAAGTTCACAACTTGTGACAATCAAATGTGACCCCCATATCTATTTCTCTACGAAGTGCATGTAGGACAATGTCTGTGTTGCTTGAAACATTATTTTACGCTTTGTTCTTCTCGGAGAAAGCGTCCGAAGATAATAAAATTAAATATAAAAGTTTGTACAGCATACGACAAAAACATGGAAACTTTGCTAATCCATCGAAACTTTTTCAATTTTCACTTTAGGTGCATGTGTATTATTGTAACGTACGTGAACGTTGTTTTAGTGGGACAATGGGTGTTGTTGAAAGCGAAGAAAATTGAGTTTATTATTTAAACCGTTTAGACAGTTATTAATTGATTTCTGATTCGATCGTTATTACTTTTGTTGTAGTTTTATTGTAATAGACATAAAAACTGTACATAAGACAAATTTTATAGAGTTAAACCAGATATTGTGACGAAATTGCAGCAACCATGATTCTAGAAGACTGAAGAACATAGGTGGATAGAATTTTGAGCTGTCAAATGTGCTAACAGTTCTTAGGCATCATCATCATCATCAGGTCTTTCTAGTCTCCACTGCAGGAGCACGACCCTCTCGATACTACCAGAGCCATATACTAGCCTGAGTAGTCAGAGGATTTGGCCTACACTCTCCACGCTGGCCAGACGGGTTGGAGAGGTATCTTTGATGTTAATAAGCTTTGTTTAGCTTGTGTTTCCTTAGTCGCCTTTTACGATATCCACGGGATGACTTGGAGTGGTTCTATTCTACTCTGCCGGGAACTACACGGCTAAGTTCTTAGGCAATTTATATGCAATTTTGATACGATTGTATATAACTAACAATTGCACCCCCTTTGGAGTTGCATTTCTAAAAATGCTTTCCTAGTGCTCTTTTAAGTACATCATGAAAGGAACCCAATTTTAAGTTTCTAGGTACGGGAGCTGTGCGTCGATCGATATATACCTCAGTCAGTGAGTCAGGTTATTTGTCGACATCATTTATTTCCGGACTTTGGGAATATTTAAGATGCGAATATTTGACCTTTAATGGGATGAATCATTTCAATGTTTCAAAATTTTTGGTCCATATGGACTATATAGTTTGACCAAAAATTTAGCTCTGTAATAAGATTCATGAATAATAAGAATTGGTCACGACCTACATAGTCAAATTCGAAGACTGGGGTAATATCTATAGCCGATGGGCGTGTCCGACACACATCAACTCGCACCTTTACTACCGCAATTAACACACGAATCCAAAACTAAAAGCGTCCGTCAACACGGCCCGGACTTCAATTATGAGGTAAACCGATCCTTCACGTCACTACTGTCACGCCAGACGCGGTTGACATTTCCGAATGAGTCACGGAATCGCCGCATGCCAAGAGGCGTGCCAATGCGCGCGCGCCAAGCGATCCTAGGCCGCGATTGGCCCGGAACTATCGCTCGGAATTATATCAGTCAGCACGCCCTATTGCCCATCACTATTGGTGTTCGAAATTTGAATTGTTGGAGGAAATTTATGGGGAAAGCGAAAGAACGAACGAATGCTTTGAAAAGGTCGTGAGAGTATACTTCGTACTCCTGGTTTTGCACCCATGTATGGTATTTTCCATTGGACCATATAGATTCCCAATCTCGTTGAAAAAAGCCTAAATTGTGTGTGGCAATGCTATTTGCATTGCCACCCACCCATTGGTTAATACCCCGTTTTATTTTTCGAAGCAGGTGACTTCTAATATCTGGAACGGAAAACTATTCATTATTTTAAAGTAGCCCGTGCCAATGTCTTTGATTGACAGTTCTAATTTAGACAAGTGTCGCTATTTATTATCTGTGGTATCGCATTTTGCGTTTTCAAAATAGGTAATGTCTGTTCACATATACTATTTCACGCAATATTTACTACAAACATTCAGTCTAAATTAGACAATGTAAAGCTGCTCTGTTATTAATATTTTACTTCGATATAGGTAAATAGACAAACCACTTATTGTTCATAATTGATATAGGTACTTAATTGCAGCTAATTGCATCGCATTGTGCGTTCAACCGAAGCCGTCCTATACATACCCAAGAAAGATAAGTGTTCCATAAAAAGATGACCGTATATCCTTATATGTATGTATCTATGTATTTATGTATAAATATTTATAGTTTATATTATATTATATCAATTTCGCACTATCGCCCATGCTTAATTTTCTGTTTGGTCCTATGGTCGACTGGCAGAGAATGCCATATGGCATTAAGTCCACTATTTTTACACTTTTGTTCTTATTTGTGCAGTAAAGCTTAAATTAAATAAATACCTTTTTACAGCATGAATAGTAAACCAGCGGACCTTAAACTTTTTTTTACGGCGAACCACTATCGGAAAACAAAAGATTACAAACTATTATTTTTTATTCTTCCGTATTTTCGTGGCGCCTTTACAGACGCTTTGCAAGTACACTTTGGGAATAAACCAACTAACATGCTGTCTTACCAGACGTAGCATTTTAGCACCTGTGGTTGAAAATGTAACCAGAAAAACTCCCACTCAGATGAGACTAAATAAAAACCGGCCAAGTGCGTGTCGGGCCACGCGCAGTATAGGGTTCCGTAGTTGTGAATGACAACTTTGAGTACACACTGTTTACACTCGCACCTCACAGTTTAACGACCAAAAACATCTAACAATAAAGATTGTATGAAATTTTACATTTTCCAGTACATTTTATAAGTTGGTTGCCTATAACTTTTTAGTTTGCACTTAGTACTTAGCTCTGATAGTTTTCCTTTCAACTTCAGTATATATACTACTGCTGTAATTTTTTTCACGTATCTATATATAACCGTTTAGGAGATAGAGGGGGGGGACACTTACCTCTAACAAAAATTTGCACTTTAAAACCAAATATTTCGGAAACGGATCCCTAAATCGAAAAATGGTGTTCTCAACCTCACAATATTTTTTAAAGACCTTTTTAACGATACCCCACAAGATGGGTAAGTAGAGAAAAAAAAATGACTCCCCCACTTTACTTGTATGGGAGCTACCCAAAAAAAAATTTTTTTTCAAGATTTTTTTCTACGACTTTTTTGCCATGATTAATATACATACTCATACCAAATTACAGCTTTCTAGTACTTATGGTCTCTGAGTAAAACCGCGGACGGACAGACAGACAGACAGACAGACATGGCGAAACTATAAGGGTTCCTAGTTTACTACGGAACCCTAAAAATGGGCAAACTGTTTTCCAACTATGATTGATATAATTGCAGCTAAGTGCACACCATTGAAAATAGTGCATTAGGGCGAAGCCATTACATAACCCGTGCACTCTGAACATAATCGATGGCTGATATATTAAATTAGGCCATTGCTAATCCATTTGATATAACTTTGAGTATGTTTGTTGTACAAATCACATCTATACGTTATATCCGAGTTATATTCCGTTGTAGTGTTCTAATAAAATACGAGCAGCAATATGCTTTTTAATTTCAAGTATTATATTATGACATATTGTTAACGACGAAAATGCCACCAAATATTAAATGATTGCAGGTCGATTCTGTACGACTGTCTGAGTCTGTACGTAAATCACTGCCGTACCACTTCAGCCGGAGTGGTACAGCAATGGGATACCTAATTATTATCTATCAATTGTTTTGCTTTAGTTTATAAATAACTTAACAGAACTAGTCTATAAATTTTTTATACTAACAATCTTGTGAGACGGTGTTTCTCGAATAAATACATACATACATATAATCACGCCTTTTTCCCATAGGGGTAGGCAGAGACTATGCATCTCCACTTGCTACGATCCTGACAAATTACTCTAGCTTCATCTACACTCATCACTCTCCCCATGCATGCTCTTCATTCATTCGAATTAATAATTTTTCATTTCATTCATTAAGTCGTTAAAATGACTATTTAACAAAATTTTCTATGTTTATGCTCTTGTCAGCGTAGTGTGAAGAGATACACACACAGTGACTATTCTTTCTATGTTATGGCTAACGAATTTTAATGAATTTTCTTAGGTAACTTTTAGAAATTTCCTACGGAGTACAATAGGCTTATTCTATGCTAGCAGTTTCATCGGCTTCGCCTGTGATTGTGATACATATGTCGCAGTCATCTGGTGGAATCTGCTATTTGATTGAATGACTAGCGCGTTATTGAATGACCACGTTTAATTGAATGAATAAAGGACAACTCGTCAAGTCGTTTAATGTAACGTTTAACGTCTTGACTGAATGAACGTCATTTAGCGAAGTCGTTAAATCTTAGCCGACTTTGTAATATTTGGTTGTAGTATGATTTCCAAAGCTGTATTTAATCTCACATTTTTGCAATTTTTTCTTAGTTTTTCAAGTAGCCGGCGCCGGCGGCGGTGTAATAACTGGTAAATCCATGTTGCCATACTATTTATTAAAAGTATCGCACTTTTAAGTAAATTTAATCGAAAAAAATATCAACACCGTGCCATCTGTGCGAGCTGTTTGATGCCATATTTGTTTGACTACTAGCGCCGCAGTGGGGAAAAAATGAACTAAATTTTAATCACCTGTCTGATTTTATGTCCGCTCTGTTCAAAGGGCTATGTTACAATCCGCTAACTAGTTGGACGTTGAGCGACGCTTGTTCAATCAACGTTCGGCCTAGTCATTCAATCAAATAGCATTTTCAACCAGATGACTGCGACACATACATACATTACATACCTAGCCAACATAGTGAATTTTTGAAATCGGCCCAATAGTTCCTTAGAATAGCGCGTTCACCCAAATAAACAAACTCTTCAGCTTTATAATATTAGTGTAGATCATCATCATCAGGTCATTCTAGTCTCCACTGCAGGAGCACGACCCTCTCTGTACTACCAGAGCCATATACTAGCCTGAGTAGTCAGAGGATTTGGCCTACACTCTCCACGCTGGCCAGACGGGTTAGATAAGGAATTTTAATAAATAGACAAATCGATTAATGTTTTCAAGGCTTAGGCAAGAATGTTGAAATAATTTACTATTACCATCTCCTCCTCATCACTCCTCATTGCCATATCAAACTAATAGTCCTTTCCGAGTATCCCGTCTTTGCTCTCGTAAAATACGGGCTCAATAGATGCATTTGCTATTCCGATGTTTATCATACAGCATTATCATACATATTGTCAACGACCACCGTGCCACAAATATGGAGCGGTACAGAAGATCAACAGTATGTGTATCTTACTAACTTCATAAGCCGACTATTTTATCATAAACTAGCTGTCCGCACGGCTTCGCCCGTGGTACATATGTAGCCTTTAGCACTCAGGGATAACGGACCTATCAAACGGTGAAAATTTTTTGAAATCAGTACTGTAGTTCTTGAGATTAGCGCCTTCAACCAAACCAAATTTCAGCTTTATAATATTTGTATAGACGACGAAACTTATGATCTGTCTGTTTTAATTTTCTCGGCTAATCCACTTAACTGTTATTAAGGAAATTTCAGGTCAATTAGAACTCGAAGATTAATAATACGAGTGGCTCTGTGATCTGTAGACCTCGTGATTCTATCTTTGGTTGGATAGTTTAAAATTGAATAAATGTTCATTTTGCTGGTTAAAGCAAATACCTAGATGGTTGAAATTATAAAGAAGATTACAAATACAAACGACCTCTCTTCGTTTGTATTTGTAATTTTCTTTTTAATGCTCAGAAAGTTTTAAGTAATTTTTGAATCTGCAACCTCACAAAATTTCACGAAAATCGGACGGACACACATGCCATAAAACGGTCAATAAGCTGACAAATTGTAATGATCCCAAAATGATTAATTTATTTTCCAGGTGTTATGTTAAATATGCAGAGTTGAAGTTTAGTAAGTAGATTCTTAAGAGGATCGACTACTACCTGTAATTTTCATACAAAAAGCGATAACTCTTCCAGGGTCCCTTAACCTTTACGAAATGAGGAAATTTTGGTGTAATTCGATTTAGCACACCTTAATCTAGGGCTAACCGTTTTTCTTTTTAGGGTTCCGTAGTAAACAACGAACCCTTATAGTTTCGCCATGTCTGTCTGTCTGTCCGTCCATCCGCGGTTTTACGCAGAGACTATAAGTACTAGAAAGCTGTAATATGGTATGGATATGTATATTAATCATGTCAAAAAAGTGGTAGAAAAAAATCTTAAAAACAATTTTTTTTTTAGGTTAACTCCCAAACAAGTAAAGTGGGGGAGTAATTTTTTTTCTCTGTTTACCCATCGTGTGGGGTATCGTAAAATAGGTCTTAAAAAAATATTGTGAGGTTGAGAACACCATTTTTCGATTTAGGGATCCGTTTCCGAAATATTTGGTTTTAAAGTACGAATTTTTGTTAGAGATAAGTGTCCCCCCCCCCCCCCCCCCCCTTCTATCTGCTAAACGGTTAACTATAGATACGTGAAAAAAAATACAGCAGTAGTATATATACTGAAGTTGAAAGAAAAACTATCAGAGCTGAGTACTAAGTTCAAACTAAAAAGTTATAGGCAACCAACTTATAAAATGTACTCGAAAATGTAAAATTTCATACAATTTTCATTGTTAGATGTTTTTGGTCGTTAAACTGTGAGGTGCGAGTGTGAACAGTGTGAACTCAAAGTTGTCATTCGCAACTACGGAACCCTACATTGCGCGTGGCCCGACACGCACTTGGCCGGTTTTTTTTTATTAGTTCGGTTTAGATTAATTTAAATAAATTAAAATGCCCTAGGTATTTTATATGTTAAAAATAGGGATATTTACTTAGATGCTCATAATTTTTGTTGTAAGCAATATAGTTATCTTAAATATTAAAACGTACAGCCCTACTTCTCCAATTTATCAATAATTAAAAAAAAAATATTGAAATTGGCCTATGTTTTAGGGATGGGAAGCGTTATCACTTTTTGTATGAAAATTTACAGGTAGTCTGTCTTCTTACGATGTAGTTTTATTTTAAAGTGCTTTAGTATATCAATAATTACTTTGAGTGTTCTACTTGTAAGTTTTGTCCGTTGCAAAATAAAAAGAATTTTCCTATCCCACATGTGGTCAAGTTTTCATTGTATAAAATAACATATTACGTATTTTTAACGTTACTAATAGTTTGTGAGTAATGTTTTAATGAATTTGATGAAGTGTCAGTTCTGAAAGCGCCTTTATTTTATTCCTCTGAGAGAGCCGGCCATGGTTTTTATTCATTCGTCGTAACTAAGATCCTGGGCCGGATCTACAAGTCAATTGCCTTGTGTGTTTTATGCTGTATGATAAGTTTGTATGGATTTCTCCAGTCAGGGCTGTTCGTATCTCGTCTTAGTATAAAATTGAGACAATACTTGTCTGGCATTTAAATAAAATTATTTTGATACGGTTTTTATCGCGTTTATTACATTATTTATATACCTAACGTTTCGAGCACAACGTGTAACAATCGCGAAAATATAAGAAAACATTATAATACTTGTCTGGGTTGGGTTATTATTCATACAATACTTGTTTAACCTTTAAACTTATTAAATATAAACGGCTGTAATGCAGATACATTTTTATTGGTATAAGTACAGAATCCAGACTTTCGGAGGTTTGCAAAGTAATACGAGTGCATGTGCACATGAATAGTGTATTAGAAAAACCAAAGTACAGTCTTTAGAAGAAATGTAATTCTGAAGCTTCAGAATCTACAAGTCAATAAGCTTTTGGACCTGAAGATTTAACTGCCTCCGTGGTCCAGTGGTTAAGGCGTTTGCCTTGTTGACCCGGGGGTCGTGGATTCGATTCCCACGGGAAGCATACTTTGTTGTTTCTAGTTTGGTTAGGACATTGCAGGCATGAATCACCTGATTGTCTGATAAGAAAGATGATTCCGTGCTTTGGAAGGCACGTTAAGCCGGTGGTCCCGGCTGCCATCTGGTAGTAGTTAAATGAACCACGTCAGAGGCCAAGAGGCGGTGCCGAAGAACTCTGACACCAGGGTGTGCATGATGATGAGAGCTGAAGATGTGATAATATCTTCAGCTCTAAAGCTTATTTCCGGTGGGAAATACACGCATCATCATCATTTCGTGTAGGTGACACGGTCAGTCGACCATGCACACCCTGGTGTCAGAGTTCTTCGGAACCGCCTCTCGGCCTCTGACGTGGTTCCTTTAACGACTACCAGATGGCAGCCGGGACCACCGGCTTAACGTGCACGAGTTGATACACGCAGAAGATAAATGAGAACTTGTGTCTTTCACAACATACTTTCAAGTTTTCTTCTGATTCTGAAAAGCATCGCTCATCTAAAAATATAATCTGTCTACTTTCTCAGATCGGGACAGGCAGAGCGACGGTTGTTTATGTAAATATTCCGACTTCTATATTACATTATGCTAAGTCTCATCCAATATAAAATAAAGTATGATCAGAAGCAACTATTGCTTGAGAGAAGGTGT
The DNA here is from genome assembly GCA_963082605.1 of Rhodophaea formosa. Classification (NCBI taxonomy): domain Eukaryota; kingdom Metazoa; phylum Arthropoda; class Insecta; order Lepidoptera; family Pyralidae; genus Rhodophaea; species Rhodophaea formosa. Next base: position 2,656,642 of record OY720230.1, on the reverse strand, counting down.
ACCATTCGAATCATATTTTTTTTGTAGATTTGGTGATAATAAAGTATGTTGAGCAGCAAAAATACGATAGACAACCTGTTTGCCGATGTAGTCCTTTCTTCTGTCATTCATCATTTCGTGTAGGTGACACGGTCAGTCGATTATGCACAATCTCTTCTGTCATTTACTTATTCTGTGTAAGATTGATTGAACAGAAATGCCTACCTAGTTATTTATGAATGAGACTTTATACACCAATTATCGTTCTGTACTCACGTTATTTTGTGTTGTCGATGACTTGGGGCAAAAACTGCTAACAAATAGAATAAGCTGAACTTGTGACTTATATTTATTGTAGTACAGAAACTTATTTTTGTTTCGCTTCCTTATTGTTTTAGTAGCTGGTTCTTGTGGCTTTATTGCTGTTTACGTGACTGTCAAAAAAGGAGTGTTTTGTATATTAGTTTCTACTAATCTAAATGCCTGATTAATTTTAAATTTTAGATTATTCATTAGAATGTTTGCTTCTAGCCAGTCGTATTTTTGTTGATTGAAATACGATGAGTTTATTTTTGTCAGGGGTGAGATTTTGCAATTTGATACCAAGCATAATTTAAAATTTATTTAGTAGGTGGCAGATCTGTGCATTTTATTTTGGAACAGATAAAGTAAAGACGTCATTTTATATGTGTTTATTACATCCTACCGAATTACATCTGTTTGTAATAAAATGACGATGTACTTTGCTATAAACATTTCTTCTACCAATTGATTTATCAAATTTATATAATATTATTGGAAATTATGATGTTGCTGAATTGATTAAGAGATTTAAACAAGTTGAGAGTAATATAACTAGGGTTGACAGAGTTATATGAATAGGGTTGCCAGATGGGATGACTAAACTATCTGGGCTAATTTTCAAAAAGTCGTAAAGTTTTTTTAAATGGCGGGATATCAGGCTTGCGAGGTCTTCAGCTTCATCGTGAGGTCTTTTTAAATCTCCACTCCAGGAGCACGACCCTCTCTGCACTACCAGAGCCATATATTATCCAGAGCAGTCAGAAGATTTGTCTTCAGCTTACTGAGCCTCAAGTGAATAAATATGATCATTGATCAATCGCAGTGATTCAAATCATATTCTGATTGAAGCCAGACGTTCGGCCGAGACGAGACAGCACTGCTATTTTTACTGGCATGCCATCGGAGGATATTGACCTTTTAATTTAATGCAGTACTTTGTAATACAAAGTAATTTATGTGAAACTAATCGATATCCATTCACATTCGACCGTTTTCGGTTGCATCTACTTTTGTGCTGATTTACTATCAAGATAAACCAAACTCATAACTACATATTTTTTTCATTGTAAGATATTTTAAATATTATTTTTCTCCAATAATGTTTACAATAGCAATTTATTGTTTACAATGTTATATTATTGTTGCCGTCAATTTAGTTTAGAGCCTTTTCCAAAGCGGGTGCAGAATAAACGGCAACAAACTGTACAGCATTTTCTCCTAAACGAAGTCGTCAAAGAGAATTAAACAAGTCGTAAAAAGAAACAGTCGCTAAGCTATGTCAGCATGCCTTTAGGCAGCCTGAAAAATCTGCTAGAGTTGGCCACTTACACACACGATAGAAAAAGTAGTTTACTACTAACTTCGTAATTATTTGAAAGACTGGAAGAAAACGAAGAATGATGCAGCCGCTTCTTGCTCCTCGCAGACTGTAGGCGTCCGAGGGATTGGGATTAAATCTACGGAATCATGTGAACAGGCAGCTATATAACTAACTCTATTTTGATTCCCTTTTCCACCGGCAAGCCGACCAACGCGTTAAAAGTTACTTCGGGACTTGTGGCCTCAGGCTAATTTAAGTTTTAAGAGTCACAGTCATGATTAGTATAGCTAAGTTTGTATGTATTTGAAGCTGCAGTTCGCGCGTTTCTCTCTCGTGTACTCACTTTTCCCGGTTGCACCCTCAGCTATGTTGCTTCGGAGCCCGGATTCCCTATGGTAACAGCATTCATGCTGTAATATGATTATTGAATTTTTTTCGGCTGCCGATCTGACGCCGTCCCTTCTTAGTTCACAGGTAGCGCAAAACTTTTTAAGCTATTGCATAGCTTTTATCGCGGGCTTTGAGCGCGGCGACCGAATCAAAAATTCCGTAGCGAAAAAGGTTTAAAGAATTTATTTTCTCAAAAGAATTACATAATTCACTTACAGAGGAAATACATTGGTTTAAATAGGGTATATTATAAATAATCTACGTACCTATAATTAGTAATTATTGAAATAAAATCTAACTCCCCCCACTCCGCTTACCGTGTAGGCTTACATATAGCGTATTGTAGCAATAGCTTTAGGGGGCTGAGCTGTAGGCTACCCTCGGGGTCACAGGTGGCGGATAGTGAACGTGCCACCAGATATGGTGGGCAGCTGCGAATATATTGAATAAGCAGTCCCCGACCAATCAGCGGCAGCGTTACGAGGACGTGGCGGGAAGCTTGGTGGGCCGAGCTTACCTATAAAGTGCCACAAGAGTCCGTTGACAGCGCTGTGACATGGCGACTATAGACCGCCATTTAATAAGTCTTCCCCTAGTGCTGCGCAGTGGCGGTACTAGTACTGGCAGAGAGCCCATGGAAAATGATTCCGGAAGGGTCTTTGTTAGAAATTATCGGCTCCGGCAGGTAAACCACGGTGTGGAAGGCAAGTGGAGAAACCACCACACTACATTTTCTCCAAAATTGGAGTATAACAAATGGAGACAATTAAAGAAAATAACGTTCTTGACAACGGGCTTCCACGATGTGACATGCCGTGGCGGTCCGAGTCCGGCAGGGGTAGGCACAAGGCTACTCAGGTCGTCATCCTGCGAAATCCTTGTAGAATAGGGACGTGGAATGTAAGGTCGATGTTAGAACCGGGGAAATTGGAACAACTAAAGATGGAAATGGAAAGATCGAACATTGATATATTGGGAATCAGCGAAGTTAAATGGGCAGATAGCGGAGATTTTTGGAGCGACGATTATAGAATAATTTACACGGGAGAAGAAAAGGGATCACGGGGCACAGGATTTATTTTAAATAAAAAGTGGGGCGAACAGGTAGAAAATACAATACACTTTAGCGACAGATTAACAGCCATTAAAATAAAAGCACAACCTACAAATCTATTTCTTTTGCAAGTTTACATGCCCACATCAAAATATAAAGACGAAGACGTGGAAGAAATTTATAACAACATAGATACCATATTAGACTCAGTAGACAAAAAAGATAATTTAATAGTATTGGGAGATTTTAATGCTGTGGTAGGAGAAGGTGCAGAAGATAAGATTGTAGGGAAATTTGGTCTCGGAAAGAGAAACAAGAGAGGATTTAGATTGGTGCAATTTTGTAAAGAATATGATCTTATTATTACAAATACAATGTATCAGCTACCTAAACGTAGGTTATATACGTGGAAAATGCCAGGAGATATTGGTAGATTTCAGATAGACTACATACTTATTAGAAATAAATATAAAGAAAATATAAAAGCTTGCAAAACTTTACCAGGAGCAGATGTAAATTCTGATCATAACTTACTTGTCAGTACCCAGAATTTTGAAGTTAAGAAAGATAAAAGAAAAATTAAACCAAAGAACATAGATGTAACTAGAATTAAAGATCACACATTCAGAGTGCAATATAGTAATAAATTAGGAGATAGGTTAGAAAAATATAAAGATAGTATAACTAATATTGATAGTATAGACATAAATGATAGATGGAACAGTATTAAAGGAATAATAATAAAAAGCGCCGAAGAAACATTGAAAAAGGAAAGAATTGTGCCGCGGAAGAAATGGCTGACAAAAGAAATAATGGATTTAATGATAGAAAGAAGAAAAATTAAAAACAAAACTGACCAATACAATATTAAAAGATACAAACAATTAACAAATACAATAACATCAAAATGTAGAAAATGTAAGAAAAAAGAAATTATCGAGACCTGTGATACGATTGAAAATCAACTTAAAAAAGGAAAAATAGATAAAGCTTACCACACAATAAAACAGTTAGATAAAAAGCATACAACTAAAAGCACGAGCATATTAGATGAACATGGAAAAATACTAATAAATAATAAAGACGTAGTTATTAGATGGAAACAATATATAGAAAAATTATATGGAGGACGGGGTATGACAGAACAGGATTTAGAAAGCTTTGATAACGTTGAAAAAGATGAGATTGGGCCAGATATAATGAGAGAAGAATTTGATAAGGCTCTTAATAGTATACAAAATGGTAAATCAGTTGGACATGATCGTATAAATATAGAATTATTAAAATATGCAGTTTGCGACCCTTTAATTGAAGAAATATATCAGTTGGTAAGAATTATGTACAACACAGGAAAGCTACCCAAAGATTTTAAAATAAGCAAGACTGTTACAATCCCAAAAAAAGTAAATACACTTAAGTGTGAGGAGTACAGGACTCTGAGTCTTATATCCCACGCATCTAAAATACTAATAAAAATAATGCAAAATCGTATCAGACCGCTATCAGAAAAATACATTGGTCAGGATCAGTACGGGTTCAGACAAAATAGAGGAACTAGAGAAGCAATTGTGGCACTGAAACTTATTATTGATAGACGCTTAGATTTAGGTATTAATACACACATAGGATATATAGATTTAGAAAAAGCTTTTGATAAGGTGGATTGGAAGATCATGATGAATGTACTAAAGGAAGCTGGATTAGATTTTAAAGATAGGAGAATTATTTACGAACTCTACAAGGAACAAGAAACCGTGATAGAGGTAGGAGACGAAACACAGCATGCAATAATTAAACAAGGCGTAAGACAAGGATGCCCACTATCACCATTAATATTTAATATATACATAGAAAAAGTAATAAGGAAAATACAGGAGTCCGATATAGGAGGAATTAAAGTCAACGGAGAAAAAATATTTTTTATTCGTTTTGCAGACGATATTGCAGCTCTGGGTAATACAAAGCAAGATATAGAACAATTACTGCAACTTATGGACAAAACATTTCAAGAATTTGGCTTAAAAATCAATAAATCTAAAACAAAAACTATGATTACATACAAAACATTAGAAGTCAGAGATCCCGTATACCTTAATGGAACACCTATTGAGCAGGTAGATAAGTTTAAATATTTAGGAAGTACACTTACAGCAGACTCCAGAAATTCAACTGAGATTAAAACTAGAATTGCAATAGCAAAAAAGGCTTACAATAATAAAAAGCAACTATTTACATCAAAAATATCCAGAAAATTAAGAAAACGTCTAATAAAAACCTATATCTGGAGCATAGCTTTATACGGATGTGAAACGTGGACGCTCACACAGAAGGATAGTGAAAGGCTTGCTGCCTTTGAAATGTGGTGCTGGAGAAGGATGGAAAAAATCAGTTGGACAGAACGAAAAAGTAATGAAGAGGTGTTAGAAATTGTAGGAGAGAAAAGAAGACTGATAAACGAAATAGAGAATAGGAGGGGTAGGATGATTGGTCACTTGATACGACATGATGCCTTCTTTAAAAACATACTGGAGGGTAAGGTAAAAGGAAAGAAAGGTCCAGGGAGACCAAGGAAAAGTTTTGTTGACCAACTAAAGAAGAAGGCTGGTGTCATGTCGTATCAAGAACTAAAGTCTAAAGCAGAAGATAGAGAAGTTTGGCGTATACTCCATCGACAAGAGCTATAAAGCTCTTAAATAAGAAGAAGAAGCAATAGCTTTACCGCGGCAGTCCCCAAGTGCCACACTTTTTTTTTGACAAATAACACAGATTGAGCTAGCCCTAAAGTAAGTTAAGTAAGCGGTTCGGAAAATCGCGCGAGTCGATGCGCAGTACACACAATATTAGGTTGGCGCGGGGCGCGTGAGGAGGCGGGGTGCGTACTGCGCAGCTAGCAGCTAATATCCGATCCGCAATAAAGTCCGGCGCGACCTGCAATCAGAAGCTAACTGTTATGACGTACTTAGTATCACTTTACTAAATGAGTTTCAGGAGAATGATCTCAAGTAGCATAATGTTGTATCTAGTTGGTATTTCATTCCAGAACTAATCGTCTTGTCAAGTAGATTACGGATCTTGACACTGCAATTCTTAACAGCTAAGTACCATTTTAATTTAAAGTTCCTTAAGTCTTAAAATATAAAATACTGAAGGTGCAGAAATAACCTTGCAGGTTCTGCGATAATAATTTCATCTTATTCATGAAAATTTAAAATATTGCTAGTTAAGTCTAATTTAGTTAATCGTGTCCTTATCCCACTCTCAACTGTTTGACATCGACAGAACGAGACAAAACTTAACACATTTATAAAAATGCCTAAAAATGTAGGAAATAAATAAAAAGACTTTATAAGAAATATGCCAACTCATGCATGCCCATAAACGAAGTAATATTTATTACAGACAAAAGTGGTATTCTTCTCCTTCTTATTTTAAAGCTAGGCTCTTGACGGTGCAGATCCAGATTTCACTATCCTCAGCTGTTAAATGTTAGTATTTATTTCATATATACAATTTTATGACAACGACTGCAAGTACAAGTCATCATCAGGTCATTGTTAGTCTCCACAGCAGGAGCACGGCCCCTTTCTGTACTACAAGAGTCATATATTACCCAGAGCAGTCAGAGGATTTTGCCTACACTAGCTGGCATGTACAAGTAAGTAATATTTTCTTAAGCTGAGATGGATTTACTTTTGTAGTTTTTGTATTTTGTGTTTAAGCTAATAGGAGCATTAAGTATGCATTAAGTGTCCTTTCATATTTGATGTCAGTTCTCATTACTGAATGATAGACTTTCTGTGCTGTAGTAACGAACGGTTTATAGTTCCCCTGTGTGCAGTGAATCAACCACATAAAGTATTTAATTATTACTTATTTATTTTACTCATAACAAGTTAAATATTATCTAATGTAAAACTGAATGCCTTCCAGTGCATTTACTCTCACACACAAAGTGGATGGATAAATGAAAATTGTATTTAATTAATTGTTGTTCAAAAGCTACAGACTACTAGCGTTTCGGAACCGACCACTGCAGAGAAGAAACGCCGAAAGACACTCTTTTCAACAGTTTTGGTCGCCTACTCGCCTGAAGGGCTTTTATGATTACGTATATTTATTCCTTATTGTTTTTTTCTTTCTTTTCTTTTTTCATTTCATTCAGCAAGAAACATGATAACTAGTTCGGACAAGCACGAGTGATAATGTCATAAAGAGTGGTCGAAGTCACTCTGTCATTTCAAAATTGCACCTTACGTCTTTAAATTTGCAATACGTCTCCTTGTTTATCTTGGACGTGCACCGCTATTAGCCTGTTTTATTGCACTCGTGAAAAACAGATGTCACACCTCTCGGCTCGCGGTGACGTTCATAAATATGACTATGCTGACGTGATTTACGACGTATGACACGAATGAATTATCGTCTCTTCATAGGCTTGATTTTTTTTCTGGTCGTTAAATACTTCGTCGTTGGAGTTTTATAGGAGTCATGATTAGAGTTCGGATAAGAATGCATGTTTTTGAGATACTATTACACACTCTTTGAAATAACATACACACTATTAAAACGGTCAATGCCTTTACTGCAAGTTGCAACAACCCTTTTACAGCACCACGATTTTGCTTTTTTTTTTGGGTGGTTGATTTTTTCTGATATACTTTAACGACTGCCGTCAATGATGATTTGACCCTATTTTAATAAATAAAGTATTTTCAACACACTTGCTCATAAAGTGGCTCTATGGTCACTGCAATTAGGCACAGAATGACACCCATAATCAAACTGTGACTTTTTCATTGCTATAACTCACTATGAGTTATAGATTTTTTTTTAATTTTATTAGTTGAGTTGCTTTGTTCTTAAAAAAGTTTTTATTAAAAAAAGATCGTGTTCAATAGAACAAATAAATTAATGTTCCTATTGCTTGCTCATTTCAAGCAACTTCTTATTTAAATAGATAATTTTAACTCGTACGTGTTTAATAAATAAAACTTTCACTCAAATATAACTTTTGTTTTCTCTGTAATAAAAGAAAACTTTAAATTCCCCATTTTGTACGTGGCAGAATAGGAGCAAATCCTTTGCGCGGAAAATAAAAAAAAAATCTCATCCCTTTAGTCTGTGGCCGATCGCAATGCGCGCGCATAGGAAAACTGTTTAATTTTTCCCGCCATAGCGAAACATTTTTCACAACTCGTTTTCACTATTGAAATTATAGTTATTTATTAATTAAAATGTCTACAAGTACTAGTTACGAAGAAAATTATTTATGTTGTACACCGCCCGATATAAGATGTGAAGCCCTTAACGTTATGGAAAGTTTACTACCTGAAAACTCCAAGGAAAAATATCTATTAGCGTACCAAAATTTCATAAAATGGCAAAACAGCAAGAATACGCAGTCTTTTTCAGAAAATGTGTTCATGGCGTACTTTAAAGAATTATCTTCTAAGTACAAACCTAGCTCTTTGTGGTGTTTATACTCAATGTTAAAAAGTACAGTCCAAACAAAGAATGGAGTGGACTTAAAAACATACTCTAATTTGTCAGCTTATCTAAAGAGACTATCCGATGGATTTAGAAGCAAGAAATCAAAGGTTTTATCGTCTGACGATATAGAAAAATTTATAAAAGATGCTCCAGATAACCAATATCTGGCTACTAAGGTTAGTTAAATTAATTTTAAATATCTACGCGTCTTCAGCCTGTGTTGTATGTTGAACTTAATAATTATTGTTTCTTTTTTTTTTCAGGTTGCTTTAATATTTGGTGTAACTGGTGCCTGTAGGATACAAGAATTAACAAATATAACCGTAAAAAAACATAGAAAACCATGGACAGATGCTTTTAGTGAAGATACCTATCACGAAAAATAAAATACCGAGGTCATTCACCATACACGGTCCATTCTATGAAATTGTTAAGAAGTATGAAAGTTTGCGGTCACCAAAAGCAAAAACTGACCGTTTCTTTCTAAATTACCAGAATGGTAAATGTATCTGTCAGCCTATAGGTATAAGACAGATGCTTTTAGTGAAGATACCTATCACGAAAAATAAAATACCGAGGTCATTCACCATACACGGTCCATTCTATGAAATTGTTAAGAAGTATGAAAGTTTGCGGTCACCAAAAGCAAAAACTGACCGTTTCTTTCTAAATTACCAGAATGGTAAATGTATCTGTCAGCCTATAGGTATAAACAAATTTGGTTCTATGCCTAAAGAAATCGCAAAGTTTTTAGGTTTAGCAGATGCTGAGAGCTACACTGGACATAGTTTCAGAAGAACTTCAGCTACATTGCTGGCTAATTCAGGAGCTGATATAATGACTTTGAAGCGTCATGGTGGGTGGCGATCTAGCAATGTAGCAGAATCATACGTAGAAGATTCCATACAAAACAAGAAGGAAATTTGTGCAAAAATCACAAAAAGAATTAAACTTGATTCTGAGGCGCTTCCTACTGACGAAACACCAAGTAAGTACATCCAATGATTGGATTTCACCTACCTACACGAATAATGAGCCATCTCAAATTACAATAGAACATGAAAGTATTTCAATAAATAATCTATCTGATGAGACCGCTATGCCATCAAAAACAGTTAATTATAATTTTACTAACTGCACATTTACTAATTGTTTCTCTAAATAAACTTTTTATCTACTAAATAAAATGAGTTTTTATTGTTATTTTATTCACAAGTGTGTTGAAAAACGTCGTATGATACACGTGTGTATTGATGATTACCGTCCTTGGCTCTCTTAAGACCCTCGCCTGCGGCTCAGGTCTCAATGGCGCCTCGGCGGTAATCACCAATGTTACACACTAGTACCATAATGTACTATTATATGACCGCCGGGCTCTATCATCATCTCGTGTTTAAAGTGCCGTTCGTGGCACGGAGGAGCTCAAGAAATTTTTATGCTACTTGTGGTCATCCATCCAGACGGCTGGCCTGGCAAACATTTTTATGGCTAAATATTTACTCTGCTAACCCCCTAATATTCATATCTTAACTAATGATAATATTGAATCTTAAACTGTCTTGGTAGATTATCCAGACAGTGGTTTTTTTTTTTTTTGTTTTTTTCTTTATATGACTACCTCCAACATGATCGGAGCCTGTGGTTACTATAGTCCAGACAGTGGTTAAGGCGTTTGCCTTATTGACCCGGGGGCCGTGGGTTCGATTCCCACGGGAAGCATACTTTGTTAAGTTGTTTCCAGTTTGGTTAGGACATTGCAGGCATGAATTACCTGATTGTCTAATAAGAAAAATGATTCTGTGCTTCGGGATGCACGTTAAGCCGTTGGTCCCAGCTGCCGTGTGGAACGTCTTTAAAGGAACCACGTCAGAGGCCGAGAGGCGGTTCCGAAGTTCCTGACACCAGAGTGTGCATGGTTGACGATTGACCGTGTCACCTACACGAAATGATGATGATCCAAACAGTGACGGAACGAGACTTGAGAACAATTTTAGTATAGATGCATCTAAAATGCCTTTGAGTATTCGCGCGTAAACCATCAACCTCCTCAGCAGCCAAGCCATCCAGTAATAATAAATAGGTTGCAGATTTCAATACATTCTAATCGAAGTAATGTAAGATGACGTAATGGCCAATGTCAGTACTGAAACCGTCCCATTTAGTGGATTTAGTTGCCTATAACGCAGAATATACTAACCCATAATTCTACGTCACAGTTTCTCTCGTCATTCTATAAATCGTCATGAAACAGAGCAGTATAATTCGCAACCTCACATCTGGTCTGGAAACTATTTAAATGATAAATGTAGTCTTTGTTATCTATAGTAATATTTTAGGTTAGAAAGGTTTGATTGTGTTTTTGTAAAAGACAACTACGAAAATTAATGAATCGATTTAAATAAGTATGATTATTTGTTTTAAAACCCCGCGGCACTTTTAATATCATTGAAGTAACACAGTACCAAATTTCGTATCGATCAGACAGGAAAGGAAATGAGTCAGATTCCCTCATCAACTAGAACAGAGCTGATGATCTTCAAACGGTTGAACAGATTTTAATGAAACATGGTTAAGGACACTCGGGATAAAATTATCTGTGACACAAATAAAGTGAATGAAAATCAGTTCATCCGTTGGGAGCTACGATATTACGTTAAACTTAAAACACCCCTCTCTTTTGGCATCGGTGGTTAAAAAGAAATACCTATAGAAATAGTTAATTCAGTGTAAATTTTCTCATGACGTCATTCCATAAATCCTCATGCAACTGAGCAGGATAGCTCACAACATCGCCTCGCGGATAAATTTGAGGTCGGATAACGGACGCGCATTGCCAAAATGCAGGCTGATTCTGAACGACCTGGCAATATTTTTAGTGTTGGAATCAGAATACCTTAAAGCAGTGAGAAAATGAAGCTCAAAAGAAGCAGTGAGAAAATGAAAAAAAAATTGGGATCCTCATAAAAATGTAACCAGCTGATTGGCGAATTTGTGTGGGAGGTCTAATATTTTTTTGAAGTGAAAACTTTTATAGGCGCGTTGAGCATTTTTTGGGTAAACAAAAATTATGGAACACGCGTCATCGTCACCGAAAGATCTGTACTTTTTGGGTGAACTAGTAACTTAGTTTTCTCAAACATGCTCGGAAATGTAGGCATTACTGTAGTAAAAAGAAGACCGGAAGTTTGTAATTCTTGGCTCATTCATCGCATTGCCGGCCTAGGCCAGGAAATAAGTATGAAAATTACTTCCCGGCCGCTGCTCAAAACTTTTTAATTAATCTATGTAACGTAAATTATGTCACTTGTCATACAGTAGGTTCGGCGGGTAGAGGCAAAAAAACCACACGTCTTTAAGTGTGCTCTTAGTAATTTAATCCTAAATTATCTATTTTCTTATTAATCATATATTTTTTTTTTGTTAAATGTTGTAGTTATTGACCACTTGGTACTTGCCAGATAATTTTCATCACACTCCTATCCCATTCTCTGGATTTATTCACACACAACAATGGACACATTATCATTACTCTTCAAAAATATGAACGAGATGAAGGAGCTGTTTGCCGCCAAAATGTCTTCCTTTGAGGAGTCTCTCAGTACTCCAGGACCGGAGAATGACACTGCAGTTCTTTCCAGTGAGTACCAATCCTTTAAAAAATTCATTTGGAAGGCTGTCGCAGGTCTCTCAAAACAATTAGAACTGGTAGCCAGCACTCTCGATGAAACGGAGATGAAGACCCGGTCCAACATACTTCTTTTGCATGGCCTAGCTGAAAATAAAAATGAAGTGCTCTCTGAGGTCATCCAGAGTATATGCCGAGAAACACTACAACTATCTGTAACTTCAAGCTCATTCTCGGCTTGTTGGCGTATGGGCAGGACTATAAAAGACGATAAACCACGCCCGGTCTTCATCCGTTGTGCTGACCCTCATGTAAGGCGTGAATTGTGGACTGCCAAGAAGCAATTCAAGGGTAGTGGCTTGACCTTCTCCGAGTTTCTCACCACGTCGCGACATCAAGTTTTTATCGAAGCGCGCAAGTCCTTAGGGATTAAAGGATGTTGGACGAGCGACGGGAAGATCGTTGCTGTGACTGCCAAGGGTTCGAAACGCAAAATTACGACCATGGCTGAGCTTAGAAAAATCACGGACGAGTATGCGGCTATTAAATCACGCCCCGAGTCCGGGGAAGGCTCGTCTTGTGCTGCATCGACGTCTGGCCCTGCATCTAAGCAACCTTTATCCAACGACGAACATGATCGTCCCCATAATAAGCTGCGCAGTGCCCGGCTCCAAGCGAAGGCGGTCAAGAAATAATGCGATGAGAATTGCGCTTTTTTACATAGTCGGTTTGCAACAACTGCTTTCAATGTGTAGGTGCCTACGTATGTTTAGCACAGTATTACATTTCATTTTTGTACGGTATTTAGTTCTTGGCTTTCTAATATGTTATATTTTTTATTCCACCAACAATGTTTTTAAATCAAAACTTCAAGTTTTAAACTTGTCTTGTTTGCTGTCAATTGTTATGTCAGACTGTTATTATCCCTTTTCATGACATTGACATTTTTTCTTTTTTTTTTTTTCTTTACCTTGTCTGGAATCATCACTTTGGGGGCCCTACGCAGTACACATCCTGCAGTGTACGCACTGAAATTAGAAAATAATCTTGATCGTGTACGTGTGTACGTCACAATTTTGAGCGAGAATCTGTTTTAAACTAAACGACGAATAACTTTTTTAGGAACATTTGTTCAACTTTCGGCGTCGCTCGCTCGTTCGAAATTGGCTGCCTAGGTTGTCGTTTGTACTGTAATTGTGCGCTGCTGCTGCTGGCTGAGTGGTGCGTAGGGCCATCAGACTTCGTTGTCGATATGACTTTGGCTCATTATTATTATTATTTTTTATACAAAACTGTACTATAATTATCTGTGGCTGTTTAGCTTTTGATTGTTTAGTTTTTGCTTGGTGCTAATCTGCAGTAAGTATCGGTCACTGGAGTACCTACTTATTCCTGTTTTTTTTTGCTGTGTCTTATACATACATATTTTAATTAAACCGTTGTATGTCAAGTTAGTTTTTAATTTTATATCGTTATTTATCTGGCAAGTGGCTGAATTGTAATAGATATTTATTAGTTTTTTTTAATGTTTTAGTTTAGTTTTAATTAGATTATTTAATTTTTAGTTATTTTATAATACCTATATATATTTTATTTTATTTACATCGTTAACTCAAATGTCTGATGTACTTAAATTTAATTCTGATGATGAATATTTTTCTTTATCATCTTCATCTGAAAGCCTTTTTAGCGCCGAGGATGAGACGCATGATATGCGATCACTTAATGATAATTTAAATTCTACATTTTCGTCCGTTGCGAAGAATTTTAATGTGGTTCACATAAATGCACAAAGTGTCCCTGAACATTTCTCAGAGTTACTTTCAAATTTTTCTAATTCTAACATTCACGCTATCCTTATCTCTGAAACTTTTCTAAAACCTTCTCTTCCCTCTCACTTGTACCCGCTGCCTGGATACAGATTAATTAGAAATGACCGAGTTTATGATGTCACCCGCAATGGTGTGACAAAAATGGTGCGAGGCGGTGGGGTTGCGATTTATTTGCGGAGTGACATTCCCTGTAAAATTATTTCTCAATCGCCTTCTGAGCCTGAGGCACCTGAACATCTTTTTTTGGAAATCTCCCTTAATTATGTTAAAGTCCTCCTTGGTGTTTATTATTGTCCCTCTCTGCATATTAACTACTTTAATTGTTTTGAAACTTTGTTGGGCGATTTTCGTAATCAGTTTGAACATCTCATCATTATGGGAGATTTCAATACCTGCCTTGTAAAAAATGATTCTAGGTCAAAATCTCTTAATTCCCTTCTTCTATCTTTGGATATGCACATTCTTCCCTTAGGAGTCACTCACTTTCCCCACAATGGCCCCCCTTCTCTTCTTGATCTCATACTTACTTCTTCTCCCAGTCTTGTGTCATCGCACGGTCAGTTCAATGCTGCAGGGTATTCCGCTCATGACCTTATCTACGCTTCCTTTAAGCTACGCTCTCCTAAGCGGAGGCACAGGGTTGTGTCGGTGCGCAATTTTGCTGCTATTAATCAGGAGCAGTTTGCGGCTGACTTTGCTAGCGCAGACTGGGATGCAACTTTTTCTGCACCTGATGTTGATTCAAAGGTGACAGCGTTTAATTCCACCATCCTTGACCTGTTTAATAAACATGCCCCTATTCACTTAGTTCGTGTTAAATACCTCCCAGCACCTTGGCTCTCGCCGGAGATTAAATCTCTCATGGCCAGAAGAGACAGAGCTAAATTAAGACTACGACAACGTCCTTCTGATGAAAATCGCGTTATTTACATCACTCTTCGTAATCTCTGCAATAAAAAATGCCGGGAGGCCAAGCGTAAGCACATACATGCTAATACTTTGAATTGCCCTCCCGTTAAATTGTGGAAATTTTTGAAAAGTCTTGGATTGGGTAAGCGCAAGTCGGAAATTGATTTTTCTTTGGATGTCAACGACCTTAATAAACACTTTTGTACGTCTCCTGTCAGTCTTCCTCCAAATGTTAAAAACAAAACTTTAGCTGCTATTGCGGATATTCCTACTCGTGATACTCCCCCTTTCTGCCTCAGTGAAATTTCCGCCGATGAAGTAGTCAAAATAATTAATTCTATTAGTTCAAAAGCAGTAGGTAATGACGAGATATGTATCGACATGATCAAACCGATAGCCACCTTGATTGCCCCTATTATTGCTGACGTACTCAACTGTTCACTTTCTACAGGTGTTTTTCCTAATGCGTGGAAGTTGGGACTCGTAATACCTTTGCCCAAGAAGCCTAACCCATCTTCTTCCACACATTTCCGCCCTATCTCTATCCTTCCTCTTCTCTCAAAAATTTTAGAACACCATGTCCATCAGCAGTTATCTAAACATATAGCGCGTTACAACTTGCTTAGCCCATTCCAGTCAGGTTTTAAGGTCGGTCATAGTACCACAACATCTTTAGTCAAGATCACTGATGATTTCCGCGCTAATATAGAGAGCAAAATGCTTACAGTCCTTGTCCTTTTGGACTTTACTAGTGCATTTAACACTGTGGACTTTGACATTTTGATCGCTATTATGCGTTCCTTGAACTTTTCTCCTGATTCTCTTTCTTGGTTCTACTCCTATCTTTCTGGTCGCCGCCAATCGGTTAAGGTTGATGATCTTCGATCTGATTGGAATGATCTGACTTCTGGCGTTCCTCAAGGTGGAATTCTTTCTCCTATCCTTTTCTCAATTTTCATTGATGGCATTACGTCATCTCTTTCCTCTTCATATCACCTTTACGCCGATGACTTGCAGATCTACACAGCTGCCCCTGTGGATAATTTAAACTTGGCTTTTACTAATATCAATTCTGACCTAGCTAGAATTGCAAACTGGTCTCAAAATTTTGGTTTACTAGTGAACGCAAGTAAGTCGCAGGCCATTGTGATTGGGAGTCCTTACTTTATATCAAAAGTTAATGCCATGGTGTTACCAAATCTAGTATTGGACAATAATGTGATCCCTTTCTCCTCTACGGTTACTAATTTGGGTATAACCATGGACCAAACTCTTTCCTGGGCTCCACAAATACAAGATATTAGTCGCAAAATGTTTGCTTCACTTCACTCGCTACGTCGTCTGCAGTTTTTCCTGCCCATTGAAACTAAAATTATTTTGTCCCAATCTCTCCTCATCCCTCTTCTTGACTACGCAGATGTGGCTTACCTTGATATTACTGAGGAACTGTTGAATAAACTGGAACGCCTGCAGAACCAGTGTATTCGATTTATCTTCGGACTACGTAAATTTGATCATGTCTCAGAATTTCGAAACCAGCTTAACTGGCTACCTATAAGATTACGTCGCAACGTCCATATTCTTTCTCTTCTATTTAATTGTCTATTCAATCCTTCTTATCCTAATTACCTTCATGAAAAATTTTCATTCCGAGATATCGATAGTCGTCTTCGCTCATGTAAAAACCCCATGTTAAATATACCTTCGCACACTTCACGTACCTTCGCAATGTCATTTCTTGTAACAGCTGCGCGACTGTGGAACGCATTGCCATTAGATGTAAAGTCGGCTACATCTCTTGTATCTTTTAAAAATAGACTTAACAGCTACTACTTGAACCCCCCGGATGTATTGAGTTAACGTTTTATAGTTTATATATTTAATATTTATTTGCTTATATATATATTTATTTATTATACATATATGTTGAATGTAGTATTATTTTATGTAAATTTAAAGTATATATTTAAAGATTTTACTTTACCCTATATTTACTTACATTGTTTAAATTTTCAAAAAATATGTTAAATATCACCTCATGCATGATACCCATTGTTATTTTCTGTTTAGAATTCTTTCACTTATTTGGTTGACTGGAAGAAATCCCTTTAGGGATAAGTCCGCCACTGTACATGTACTTCCTTAAAACTGTATCTTACTTTTTGTTAATTTGTATTTTTTGTGTCGTGTGCAATAAAGAGTATACAAACAAACAAACAAACAGCCAGTTTACTACCACTGCATTTTTAAAAAATGCATATAATAAGTGAATATAACTACAATTTCATTAAAATATCGATATGTGATCATACGAAAATATGCTTAATTTTCGTTGCGAGAGAAGAAAACAATAATCTATGATCTATTAAATTTTTTGTGAAAAATATGACTGGGCTCTATGGGCATTGTTTCCTTTGCTGGAATTGACAACTGAAAATAAAAAAATTAAAAACTCGGGAGATCTGTTATTTTCACTATACCCGTAGTGATTAACGCCACTGCCGAAAAACTGCCTTTACGGATTTTAGGGCATAGAACACACATCAATTGACTTTGAATTTATGGCCCCCCATAGAAACTCAAAAGGAATTGTATGGCATTTTTTTCATTTTCACCCTCACTCCATTATTTGTCTATGATCCTTATTGCCTAGAGAAAACATATGGCAGTCGGTCGTCTGATACTAGTAATAGTATCTTCTTCGTAGTTTGTGATTAACGCTTTGCAGTAATTGATTGACATTGATTGTTTTCGGTAAATATGTGCAAAGTTGGTTATTTATTCGAAATGAAACGGTTCAAAATGAGTTTTAGTGATGAAAGCAACACTGCAATGGATTTTAAGTACCTACTTCGCCTAATTTGAAACTTGAAAGTGGAAAAATTACTACCGGCAAATACCTAGTAAGGGGAAATATTTAAGGCATGTAAGTTTATGTGTAACTTTAAGTTAAATTTCCTCACATTTATTGAGAAAATCTCTATACTTTCCTCGGCGGGAAAGGGATTGCCGGACTCGTAACTATTGTCAAGGCCTCGCTGACGCTCGGCCTTGAAAACTATACTCGTCCGGCAATCCCTTACTTCCCGGCCTCTGCAGTAATGTACTATTTCTCAAACATGCTCGGAAATGTAGGCATTACTGTAGTAAAAAGAAGACCGGAAGTTTGTAATTCTTGGCTCATTCATCGCATTGCCGGCCTAGGCCAGGAAATAAGTATGAAAATTACTTCCCGGCCGCTGCTCAAAACTTTTTAATTAATCTATGTAACGTAAATTATGTCACTTGTCATACAGCCAGTTTACTACCACTGCATTTTTAAAAAATGCATATAATACGTGAATATAACTACAATTTCATTAAAATATCGATATGTGATCATACGAAAATATGCTTAATTTTCGTTGCGAGAGAAGAAAACAATAATCTATGATCTATTAAATTTTTTGTGAAAAATATGACTGGGCTCTATGGGCATTGTTTCCTTTGCTGGAATTGACAACTGAAAATAAAAAAATTAAAAACTCGGGAGATCTGTTATTTTCACTATACCCGTAGTGATTAACGCCACTGCCGAAAAACTGCCTTTACGGATTTTAGGGCATAGAACACACGTCAATTGACTTTGAATTTATGGCCCCCCATAGAAACTCAAAAGGAATTGTATGGCATTTTTTTCATTTTCACCCTCACTCCATTATTTGTCTATGATCCTTATTGCCTAGAGAAAACATATGGCAGTCGGTCGTCTGATACTAGTAATAGTATCTTCTTCGTAGTTTGTGATTAACGCTTTGCAGTAATTGATTGACATTGATTGTTTTCGGTAAATATGTGCAAAGTTGGTTATTTATTCGAAATGAAACGGTTCAAAATGAGTTTTAGTGATGAAAGCAACACTGCAATGGATTTTAAGTACCTACTTCGCCTAATTTGAAACTTGAAAGTGGAAAAATTACTACCGGCAAATACCTAGTAAGGGGAAATATTTAAGGCATGTAAGTTTATGTGTAACTTTAAGTTAAATTTCCTCACATTTATTGAGAAAATCTCTATACTTTCCTCGGCGGGAAAGGGATTGCCGGACTCGTACTATACTCGTCCGGCAATCCCTTACTTCCCGGCCTCTGCAGTAATGTACTATTTCATTTCTATCAGCAGTCCTCTATGTCAGACCCGCATGTTTTTTTTTTCACCTTTTTCATACTCGGGATTCTGATTCTGACGTTAAAATATTGTATACACTTTGCATACGCCTCTTTGCCTCAATCATTTCGGAGCGCACTTGCTTCAAATGCTGCAAATTACGTTCATCAGAAAGTATTTCTATCGGGCAATTACTTTAATCTATGCATTACGAATCTACAGACACAGTTTCGATTTATAAAATAATTATGTTCTGTTAAAGCTGCTTAAAGTAGATTCATGAATTTTACGTGATCCAGTGCTGCCCCATTTGAAATAAATCATTTGAAAGAAAACCAAGATGTCATTTAAAATTGCGTTCCAGTAAAACCCTCGATAACCCTTCAAAATATTGAACTACTATTTACAGTAAAAACTTGAATAATTTGCTTTCAGTAATTTATTGTAATTATTCGGACTTGTGTGGTTCTGGGTTGTAGGTTGCTCATTGCTATACATTACTTAAACAATTAACTGTGCCATATAGTTTATTTTATATCAGAAGCATAATATCAGTCGCAATTCCTACCGTCGTCATTCCATAAATCGTCACGCAACATAGCTCGCAACATCGCACTCGTGGATAAATTTGAGGTCGGGTAATGGACGCGCAATGCCAAAACCTA
This sequence comes from Rhodophaea formosa, assembly GCA_963082605.1. Taxonomy (NCBI): domain Eukaryota; kingdom Metazoa; phylum Arthropoda; class Insecta; order Lepidoptera; family Pyralidae; genus Rhodophaea; species Rhodophaea formosa. Next base: position 2,636,928 of record OY720230.1, on the reverse strand, counting down.
CGCTGATTCAGCTTCAAATCATTCCAGTGCACATTCGCTTCAAAGGCTACAAATTATGATCGTAAGCAAACTATTTGAATTCGGAGATTGGTTGAATCAATTTACTAGCAATATACCGATACAGTTTCGATGTATTAAGGCCCCACACTAGGCACACTAGCGACGCCAATAATTTTATTCCTAATACTTGAAAAATAGAAAAATTCCGAGAAAGTTAATCATATAAGCCTTAGTAAATAGCCTGAAGTATTTTTGGAATCATGTTTTAATAATAAGAGAATCAGTCATTAAGAGAATTACTTAACTAATTGGCGTCATTAGTGTGCCTAGTGTGGGGCCTTAAATGCTTGTAAAATGTCCAAAAATAGTGAATTTTAAAATATTTTGATTTACTGATAGGCACTTCTTCATATGTAAGTTTCATAGTCATATCCTTTCACGTTGTACTTACACTACTGGTGCCTACTTTAAAAATATCATGCTTGAATGTGGTGAGTACGTGGAAATGAAACTATTATTTTTTTATATTTAAGGCGTTAACTTAAAAACTTGCTTAAAGATGAGATGCAATGCAATGTATACGAGTTCGGATAATGGTCGCACAATGCCAAAATATACGCCAATTAAGCGTCAATAAATTCAGCTGTCAGATATATTAGTTTAATTTTTAGGTGTCAACTTACAATCTTGCTTACAGATGAGATGCAATGTGTACGATTTCAGATAATGGACGCACAATACCAAAATATACGCCAATTAAGCGTCGATAAATTTGGCTCGCTCGCGATTGCCTCGTTGTAGCGTCAAAGGCTGCAAATTGCAATAATCCGACACTATTTCCTTTTGGTAATACTGCTCAATTTGAATCACAGAAATTTGAACCGTCAAAATACTATTTATCAGATATCATGTCTACTTATATTTCTAGTAGGTAAGTGAAACTGAATATTTTTAATTACTTGTGTCACTAGGTTTTGTCTAAACAATGACAGCACGAGATGGAACGTTTTAGTGTTAGTATTTCTGTATCTGTTAGTATCGTATATACGTTGTCTTTTGTATCTAGTCCTTTCTTAGGTTTATCTGTAATAGTTTTTATGTGTCTTCAGGTCGATTTCTTTTGAATTTTTTCATGAAGTAGGTACCTCTGGTATAGTACTACTAGTATTTACACGCGCCCGCCCGTGTTGCAGGCTGATGTGTTATGTCACAGGCTGGCGTGTTAACCACTGCGCTACCGAGACCGTCAAAAGTATTCATTTTCTACAGGCTGTCTTATTACTAAATTAAAACGATGTTTATGTCATATCCTATTATACGATCTTTACGTCCAACCTTGAGGAAATACTCGTAAAACTAACCTAAAGTATAGTATAAACCATAAAAATGAAACACTTACTCAATTAAACTTTCTTTTAGTAGCCCATAATATGTTCCGTCATAACGTGAATTATTTCAGTGGGTTACGTATTATTACCCCGTTAGGCCCGATCCATCAAAGGAATTATTGAATAAGTCGTTTTCGAACGTATAATCAATGTTGCTTAGTAACCATAAGTAACAAGCTATTGATGTAGTGGGATCCTAAAGTACACTGAATTGTTTGTTTGTTTTTTTGTTTTTCGTATGTGTGAGTGGCCAACACTGGTGTCAGATTTTGACCTTTGCAATATCAACTTTAGGACAGATCTCGAATTCGACAAATATGTAAGTTATGTACATAAAACTTGCCACACTGCACATGAAGGGTTCCATACCACCATACAATATTTAAACGTTCAAAACCTCGCTGTATGGGCTAAATAAATTGAATTTAATAATTACAACACACAAAAACCTCTTCTATGCGACCTCTCATCATCATCATTATTTCGTGTCGGTGACACGGTCAGTCGACCATGCACACCCTGGTGTCAGAGTTCTTCGGAACCGCCTCTCGGCCTCTGACGTGGTTCCTTTAACGACTACCAGATGGCAGCCGGGACCACCGGCTTAACGTGCCTTCCAAAGCACGGAATCATCTTTCTTATCAGACAATCAGGTGATTCATGCCTGCAATGTCCTAACCAAACTGGAAACAAGTTAACAAAGTATGCTTCCCGAGGGAATCGAACCCACGACCCCCGGGTCAATGAGGCGAACGCCTTGACCACTGGACCACGGAGGCAGTTCGATACGACCTCTTAAGAGGTTAATTAACCAATCAAACTCTTCTTAAGTAAACACTATTGTTTCAATTTTTTATGTGATTTTCTTTCTGTTAGATTTGTCTGTATTTTTTTATGAATAAAATCTAGCCTGGTGGGAAGCAGCGATGAGGTTTAGAGTGGACACGCCAACTCAAATAATGCCTATTCACTCTACCCTTGAAAACACCTAAATTGTATGCGTTGGGAAACGAGTGACGCTGGGAGGGAATTCCATTCCTTAACGGTTCGCATCAGATCGTATGGTCTGATCCCTTCGCCTTCCCTACATAAATGGGAAACTGCTACTTCACTATTATATCTTCACTTTTATATCACGAGCTCCGTGGCGCAGCGGTCAACACGCCAGCCTGCGAGTCCTGCGACACGGGGGTCCCGGGTTCGATCCCCGGTCAGGACATGATGGAAAACGATCTTTTTCAGAATGACCTGGGTCTTGGATGTTTATCTATATAAGTATATGTTATAATAATTTAAAAAACAAAAAACCCGCCTGCGTGGATAACTACAATTATTTTATATTTCACCTACCTAAGAACACTCGGGCTATTAAGACAAATCTAACGATACCTCAAATGTGAAAATCCATTCAACGGTTCTAGAGATACAAGGTAATAAAGAATATTACATACATACAAGATACGCGCTAAACACATAACCCTCCTGGCAGTCGGGTAAAAATATAGTATCGTTGAGTTAGTATCCTGCGACACAAGTTCACAACTTACTGTGGGGCTAGCTCAATTTGTGTGATATGTCCCTATATATTTATTTATTATATATATATCTATTTATTTATTTTATATTCCTTACTCCAGATACAAGCCTCAAGACCAGGGTTATGCAACTTTTGTTGAGCTATAGTAGTATTAGAAAGAATTAATATAATTAATATGTTATCAGCAAGATCTTAAGTATATATTAATTTTGTTTGACTTAGTGGTGACAGGCCTAATAAGGTATTGGCCGGGTTGTGGTCCAAGTTAAGAAATGTTTGCTGTTAAATAATTTAATAGATCACAGTTGTCTTATCGGCCTTGCCTGATCTAACATATGTATATTTACTGCAACAGGTGATAGCTACTTACTACGAAATTACAGGGATACTGGAAACCGATGTTGAGTTGATGATTGTAGACGGAGATCTTACGAAGATCCCTTGCTTACTAACTGAACGCAGGCTCAGCGACCCGAAAAGGATCTTAGCTTCTGAAAGCAGAACACGCCAATGTTCCCTATTTTGCGCCATCGGCAGATCTCCTTGTAGGGTTTTGACGTCTTTAAATATTCCGGTGTTCGTCCTTTCAGCGGTAACTTACACCGACCGATTTAAACGAAATTTGATTCACAGATAGTCTAGAACCTGAGAAAGGGCATAGGCTTTTTTTTATTCGAAAATAGGCCACTTAAGTTCACTATTCCACGCGGACGAAGTCACGGGCACAGCGGACACAGAAGTATAAAGTACAGAGCCATACTCGCCTGCCGCCTATACCCTACACCAAGCTGCGACTACTCGCGTGTTTCTCCTACATTGCGGCACTAATGGCCGGCTTCCCGCGACAAACGATCTATTTGCTGTTGAGCTAATATAATGGGTCATTCGGCATGGGACTGGGGTGAAAACCCCATTAAAGCGAAGGCATGAAGTTACCAATGACAAGTAGGATTGAAGGTCACATTTCATTCGATGCCGACCGCTCTACTCTTAAGTTTTATTAAGAACTAGCTGTTACCCGTGGCTCCGCCTGCGTGATATATAGCCTATATCCTTCTCAGTAGCCTAATCTATGTGTATGCAAAATTTCATGATGATCGGTTCTGTAGATAAGGCGTGACAGCGTAACAAACTCACTTTTGCATTTATAATATTAAGTTAGGACTAGCTGTGCCTGCGACTTCGTCCGCATGGAAAAAGTAGCCTGTCGTTTCTCTGGACTATCTGTGAACCAAATTTCATTTGAATCGGTTCAGTGATTTTGCTTGAAAGCGAGACAGACAGTGTTACAACACGCTTTTATATTAGCTTCACTTGTAACTAACTATGTATGTAAGAAAATCTTGGAATCTTAATTTGACCCACTTCCCGGTCTTCGATTAGGATGAAATTTTGCACACGCTGTGAGTTCTGATGACAATACATGACTAGCTAAGAAACGTTATTACAAAGCGTGTTTTTTAGTTTTTTAAATTATTATTATTTTTCTTCTGTTCTAGGTTAGTTTTCGTTATCGCCCTCTCTCTTGTATCATGGGTTTGACAGCCTGTTCGTTTGTGCTAATCATACTAAACACTTACCTGCAACCCGTTAATAGACCAAGTTTCTATCTTTGTTCATTATGAAAAGATGGGAGTGTCGATATTCTGAGTTAACCAATAGGTAGTACAGCACAGACCACAAATTTAATTCACGTTGCCAGCTAGTGAGATCAGAGTTTGCTCGCCATTTTAAACACTCACATTAATTCTTCATATTGCGTAGTATATTCGCTCATAACGAGCTGACAAAAGCGATTCAGCCATTCGAGATTTCCCAGGTGATTTCTCCCGGTATAAATAAGTTGTTTGTCACCCACACAATGCACATGCAGCTCTATTAATACGCGTGTGACGGACGCGCACGCTGATATAAATAGATATATTAATCATTCGCAGGGTTGCCAACTGAAAAACTGATAAAATAGTTCTTTCTGTACATAAGTTCGAATCAAACATTATGGCGGCTCGGATAAACGTCCAAGTGTCGATGCGCAGTACACAATATAAGGTTCTACGGGGCGCGAGCGGGGAGGCGGGGCGCGTTCTGCGCAGTTTGGACTGTACCTTGCATTACATTTAAGTGCGCTCTCTTAACATCCATTTAAACTGGTGTCAATACTGTTAGCTGTAGACTTCGCTAATCTGTCTTTTTGATTATTAAAACTGGGCAAATATTTACCACGAACCTTAAACAAAAAGCTAAAAGGCGTTTGCTAATCATATAAGAATTTATCGCAGTTCTATCAAATACTTGTAAGTTTGTAAAATAAATCTCAATAAAACACAAAAAAAAAGTTAGACATGTTTACTTAGATTCGAACTCAAGATTCAGAAACGTGCTGAAAATAGCTATCTATAATATATATCCATAATAACCTAAGTTATTTTGCGTATTACGCAATTAAAATTAAAAATGTTGTATGAGTGTCACCGTTCTTATAAAAATATGTTTTTGTTTCAGGTATGTGCTACTACTGCTTTGACCTGACCACTGGAGGGGTTCCCAGATGCTAATCACGCTTAGGCGATGTAAGCAGTTGTCTACATAGGCGTCATATTTAAACCGAAGCGCTAAACTAGGCTGATGTGTCAATCCCTTACGGGGGGGTACTGAATAAGCCTGTCACAAAGGCATGTGCGTGTTATATCACAAGTGGCGGCTGATAATACAATGCCGTAGGGGGCTAACTCTTAAGGGCCGACATTACCGGTACGCACGGCGTCGGCGTAAGCGCCGGCGCCAACTCTCTTGGGCTTCATACATTGCTGATCGTCCGGGCGCCGGCTCGGTGCAAACCGGTAATGTGGAAATGCTCCCTGGCCTCTGGTGGTACCAAAAAAGGTTTCCAAAGCACTGCAATCGAGATATTTTAAATGCGCCAACCCTGAGCGTAGTGTCCGTTACGAATCGAAACCATAATTTGATGGTCCTACGGCGAGTGTTCAAACTTAAGAGTCCCACGTAAAGCCGCAATCCCATACAAACGTAGTTTCGATTTAGTTTTACAACAGTTAAGCCAATCTCAACCAAATTTCGTACATACGACCGGATAAGGCATATTGATGTTTATAATCAGATTTCAATTTTAAAAACAATACCTATACAAAATTACAGCGAGTTGAAGTTTCGTATGGAAAACTTGTACTCGCTGTAATTTTGTACAGGTATTGTTTTTAAAATTGAAATCTGATTATAAACATCAATATGCCTTATCCGGTCGTATGTACGAAATGTGGTTGAGATTGGCTTAACTGTTGTAAAACTAAAACGAAACTACGTTTGTATGGGATTGCGGCTTTACGTGGGACTCTTAACAAACGGTCGAATTAGTCACAAGATTTTCTTTGAAATCGTTTTGGAATATTGCAGCGTTATTTTACACTTTGATGTTTACATTAGTGACAGTATTATATTCTCGTTTAGAGTTCCGCGAAATCATAATTTTAAACATTTATTTAGTTACGCCTGTCCCGATGTCTGTGATCTTGCAAATTACAAGTTAGACGTTTAAATTGGATGAAATTCAGCTTAAATAAGTGAAGGTGTTAAACTACGTTTTGATCGTCACTTCAAATACAATGCGGCTTTCGTATGATTGACTATCTTAATTTCATATACAAAAACCTTAATGGATATTGAAATTCATCAAAACGTTGTACACCTTATTTGTCAAAAGATAGCAAGTGACCCCGCAGTTGATGAAGAACTTTTCATTGGTCAAAAAATTAGGCAGTATCTAAAGGCTCGCAAAAAACAGTTTTTTGGAAAAAACAATAAGAATAAGGTTTTATTATCCCTCGAAATTCCGTGTGGTTCCCGGCAGAGTAGAATAGGACCACTCCAAGTCATCCCGTGGATGTCGTACAAAGCGACTAAGGAAAAACAAGCTAAACAAGGCTTATAAACATCATAGAGACCTCTCCAACACGTCTGGCCAGCGTGGAGAGTGTAGGCCAAATCATCTGACTACTCAAGCTTATATATGGCTCTGGTAGTACAGAGAGGGTCGTGCTCCTGCAGTGGAGACTAAAAAGACCTGATGATGATGATGATCCCTCGAAATTCAGGAAATGATTTAGATTCAGTTTAGGCTCAAGTAACAAAACTGTTGAATTTAAATTTTTAGAGAATAGTCCATAAATTACGATCCCTGGCGGACAGTAGTTTTTCCGGTTCTTCATACCCCAGACAACATGTATACAAATTTTCATAATGATCATCGGTTCTCTAGTAAAGTCGTTAAAGCGTAACAAACAAGTAACCAAACAACTCACTGTGTTTATAATAATTATTATTAAAGTTATGATTAATAAATGCACGCCCCCGCAGAAAAGACAATTATTTGGACAGTTTTACAGCGTGATAATTGCTCTTCGTTTGCGAACAATGCGTCGTTACGTCGCGGTTTTTGGCGCGGCAGTGAAACGAAAGTATTGCAGTTCAGATCATTAGTACTTGAATTAAATAGCAAAATTAGAAACGAAAAATCTAATCCTAACTAATATTATAATGCGAAAGTGAGTTTATTTGTTTGTTTGTTTGTTACGCTTTCACGCCCAACCTACTGAACCGATCATCATGAAATTTTTCATACACACAGGTTAGGGTATTGAGAAGGACATAGGCTATATATAACGCGGGCGAAGCCGCGGGTAACAGCTAGTAGGCTATATGTCACGCGGGTGAAGCCGCGGGTAACAGCTAGTCAATTATAAATGCGAAAGTAACTGTGTCTGTCTGTTTGTCTTTCTTTTAAAAGCCATAACTACTAAACGGATTTAAATTAAATTTGGTTCACAGATAGTGTAGAGCCTGAGAAATAACAAAGGCTACATGTTAATTCGAAAAAAAAGGCTAAACTCACTTTTCGTTGTGGACGAAGTCGCGGGCACAGCTAGTAAATAATAAAAATGTAAAATCTTGTGAGACTGAAACACTTACTGTCATACAACCTAAGCTACCAATTTTTCTCGTTGACCGTGAAATGGTCTTTCCATATTGTGTATACATACATGCCATGTGGTTCCCGGTAGAGTAGAATGGGAACACTTCAAGTCTTCCCATGGATGTCGTAGAAGGCGACGTAGGAAATACAAGTTAAACAAAGCTTATAAATATCAAAGAGACCTCCAACCCGTCTGGCCTGCGTGGAGAGTGTAGGCCACATCCTCTGACTTCTCTGGGCTCTTGTTGTAAAGAAAGGGTCATGGTCATGCATGGGAAATTGGGAACCCGGAATATATTTAAAGCTACTTGCTGTACCACTGGTTCTCTGTGCATACATAAAAGTGTGTTAAATAAAACGAAAGCCGTCAATGTCAGCAAGCCACTTTGATTTTACGAGGAATTTAAATGTTTTCGAAGGTTTCTCAACGTTTTGGCGGCGATAAATCAAACTGTGACAGTGCTGCCGACAGCCGCATGACTGATGCGCAAGAATTGAAATAGAAATGTCGGAGAAACAATCAAGGTGATGCTCTTTAGGAAACAGTACATTTTCAAGACGTTAGTGGCGGTGCCGTGTGATTCCCAATGTGATCTAATCATCTTTATTTTTAAAATAAATCTAATATCTAAAAATATCGTCAAATAGCTTCGATAGGATAATCATTTACTTTGATATTGATCTAACGTGACAGTTGTTAATAACTTCAACCAACATAAAACATAAATTATTAAAAATAAACTAAAATATTCATTATAGAAAACGCAATTATTACACGACACGTGAATGATAAGCTTGGGTTATACCAAACAATTGGTCGTTTGTGTATGAAATGCGTTCGTCCTTGCGTCGCGTGATAAGGTATACATTATAGACATTATATAATAACTGCATGTAAGAATATACTGCATTGCAAGTAGTAGAGTATTTATCGAAAGGAGCATTCGTACATACATAATAAATCCAATTTTACCGAATCACTTAACCGACGGACCTGAGCAGTCGGTTACTAATGTGTGAAATGTGTTCGTTCTTGCGTTGTAGATTAAGGCTGAAAGTGATGACATGACAGCTGGTCATAATGACTACAGTGCTAGTAATGACGCACCGGTAACACATACATATGTGTAAAAGGTATCTACTGAACAGATTTAAATGAAAGCACACAAATCTGTGAGTTCTAGCTCAAGCTGGAAGGTTCCTAAGGATTCATCATCATCAGGTCAAAGTGGAGATTTAAAGGACCTGATGATGATGGAGCACAACCCTTTGTACTACCAGAGGCATAAATTAGCCAGAGCAGTCAGAGCCAAGCTAGACGTAAGTTAAGCTTGTGTTTTGCTTAAGTCGCCTTCTACGACATCCACGACAACACTTGGAGTGGTCGTATTCTACTCTGCCGAGAACCACAAGGCAAAGGATTAATCGTAGGCAATGGCATATCCGTAGTGTTGATGCAGCAACTGTCAATTTACCTGAAACTATTAGTGAAAAAGGATTTCATACTCTTTATTACTATATATCATCCTAACTTCCTAATCCTAAACTAATATTATAAATGCGAAAGTGAGTTTATTTGTTACGTTTTGACGCTCTATCTACTGCACCGATCATCATGAAATTTTGAATACATACATATAGATTAGGGTACTGAGAGGACATAGGCTATATAAAACGCGGGTGAAGCCGCAGGTAACAGCTAGTCATAAATAAATGATAACAAAATATAATGACAGTACTTATAATGTTTTCTTATGTTTTCGCGATTGTTACACATTTAAATAAAATTATTTTAATACGGTTTTTATCGCATTTATTACATTATTTATACACCATATGTAACGTTTCGAGCACTTTACACTTTACACTGTAAAGTGCTCGAAACGTTAGGTAAATAATTTTTCATCTCACCTACCCTTAAACAGTGTCATTAAATGCAAGCAAAGTGGGCTGGATGGTCGCTATTACGACCACGGGCTATAAGATTTCATACAAATTCCATAAAGCCCGAGAGCGCATAAAGTATTTTTTTAAATTTAATAGGGCACTATACCATGCACAAGCGTCAAATCTTCTACATCCAAAAAGTTTTCTAGTCGAATATTCAAATTTGGAATTGCCAGTGAACCCGATGAAAAAAACATTTGAACTATTCTGCGAGATTTTTGTCCTTAATTCAAATTTGGAATTGTAAATGGCCGTGCGTAGCTGGCTGTTTGTATTCATCGATCTTTGACTTCCACTTTTTGGATAAAACATTTTCGTTATCTATCTGTGTAATCCTCGGATGCATTTTCTGTTCACTGTTTGCCGCTATTTATTTTTAAGGCATAATATTTATAAGTAATGGTAATTTAATTTTCATTAATTTGCATGAAATACATTCCCTATGATAAATGAATACATGGTCAATAATGTTGATATAGATAATATAATCAGCCAGCTTGCAGACGCATAAATATTAATTTTCAAGGTAAACTATATAGAATATTCATACTATACAATTTCAACCAATATAATACGAAAAATATTTTTTTTACTCTACTATTTACTCGGTGAGATGAAAAACATTGTGTGTATCACGGCCGGTATTAGACATTACAAACTCGGACTACTAAAAGCACTCGGCTTCGCGTCGTGCTTGTTAGTAGTCGGTCGTTTGAAGTAATGTCTTCTATCCCGCCCTTGCTACACAATGTACTAATATAAAACGTTAGGTAAAACCGTATTAAAATAATTTTATTTTGACAGTACTTATATCAACATTGAATTCATTTAATCATATAATGCATTTTCTGACGCCGATTTTATTATAATAAATTTTCGAGGACTCCGAGTTCGAGGCTGAGAGATTATGACGTCACAAAAGAGAATAAATTATGATGCAAGTACATGACAGGCACGCAATTAATATGTGTACACGTGTCACAGGTGTCGGCTATATACAATTAGGAGAGCGAGGAATCTCTCTCTCTCTTGTCTCTCTCTACTATGAGTTTATTTTCGGTTGCATGTCAGTTACATACTTTAGAACCCAGGGTTCGCTAAGGAGGAGAAAAAGGACCTCATCATCATCATCATCAGGTCTTTATTAGTATCCACTGCAGGAGCATGACCCTCTCTGTACTGCCAGAGCAGTTAGAGGATTTGGCCTTCACTCTCCACGCTGGCCAGACGGGTTGGAGAGGTCTCTTTGAAGTTTATTGCTTTGTTTAGCTTGAGTTTCCTGAGTATGAGTATTGAGTCGCCTTTTACGACATCCTCGAAAAAGGACCTATTCAGATATAATTTTGAATCGCCACTCTTTCAAACTATTCATTTTCTATCTATTCATTTTCTATTGACTTCTCATGAACTAACGATGCGGGTAGCAACCCACCACTATTTTGATTCCATTCTCCACCTTCACGCCCTTCAACAAGGTAAAGTGGCCTTTAGGTACCTAGGCTCTGTCTACACCGCAAGTGAAAAAGACGTGTCAATATGTATGTTCTCATAAACTAGTAAAAGATTATGACATCACAAAATGGGATGAAATATTATGGAATAATGTACTTCCAAGGTGTCGGCGCTGAAATGGGATCTGTAATAGCGCTAAATGTAATCCGATTAGGACACGGATCTATGTTGACTTAATTTGTTACTTGCCAAGCGTATTACATGATTCATGATGTAGTGTTTGATTAACCTTTTCTAATAGTACTTTATATAACTGTTCAGTGAGAAGGGTCCTTAAAATACGAATGTGGGTTTATGAAACGAGCCGCAGGCGAGTTTCATAATAAGCTCACATGAGTATTTTAAGGACTCATTACGAACAGTTGCATACAATACTTTATCTACGTACACACTTTAGTGTTGCAGAAACTGTTGATTATGTTCGCTGCCCTATAGAGAATTTTGGGCAGTGTACATAGCTGCTTCCTCATCACTTTTTTGATTCATTATCAGTCACTTTTTAGTGAGTGAGTACATAAACCAACTTAACTATATGGCGTTCTTTCTTTTATCGATTTACAGGAAAGATTTGTGTGCGTTTGTTCAAACACAACTTCTCCAATTTAAAAAATTCTTTCACCTCATGAGAGTTCTCTTTACCAGTTGGTGACAATGGGTATAATTTACGCGGAGGATCTTAAAATCTAGGAGCACATAATAATAACGAGTTTACAAAGATACATCACACTGTTACGTGTTTTTCCCTTGCGGGGTAGACTCAGCCCAGGAACCTAAAGGCCACGTTTAGCATGTTGAGTAGTGAACGTGGGAAACGGAATCAAAATTAAAATAGTGATGGGTCGCTCTTTCAATCGGCCCTCACGATCTACGTGGGACGAGAAGTAGTTCGTACTTTCGACGTGTTTCTTTCCTCCTAGACCAGCGTGGAAGGGAGGAAAAATAGGAAGTTAGATATTATTCGGTATTGCGAGCTAGGTAATTAATCAACCCCGCTCATAATTAGCGCCGGCGGTGTCCAGTTTTTGAGCGATGCTCTGTTGTTTGTAGATGTCGGACCCAGTAAATAACAATATTGTTTGAGGTCTTCAGTAAACACAAACAAAGCATTATACAAATGAAAACAAGGTTTATAACCGTCGGAGTGTCTACATGGCGCAGTGTTAACTTGGCAGCCTGCTTGCTACAGGGACAGAGGGACTACGGGTTCGATTCTCGCCGCGGATAAATGGCGACAGACGAAGAACGAAGTGGTCCTATAAGGGTTCCATTTTATGAAAGACAATATAATACAAGACTGCCAACCTTATAAAAAAAATATTGAACCACAATTAAGGCCGGAAAATGTATGGCGCTGCAGAGTTGTTTATCTCTCCATACTAGAGGGCGGTGATCTGCGTTAGCCTAAACTTACAGGAGTGTGTAATTCAAAAAATATAAATAAATATATACGGAACAATCACACAGATTGAGCTAACCCTAAAGTAAGTTCGAAACTTGTGTTATGGGATACTAAGTCAACGATACTATATTTTATAATAGATACATATATAGATATACATCCAAGACCTAGGCCAATGTGAAAAAGATCATTTCCATCTTGACCTGACCGGGGATCGAACCCGGGACCATCCGTGTCGCAGGCCGGCGTGTTGACCGCTGCGCCACGGAGATCGTAAAATATTGTTGTAATGTTTTAAAAGATATATTTTGTAAATAATGCTTTAAATATTCTCATAATATGGTAGATACAATGTTTTTTAGCACCGAGGGGCGCCATCTATGTGAGTCCGTGAAAACTAATCTTACGAGTTAGGTGTGACACATGATTTTACCTTGTAACGTACGGAACCCTCATTAACAACTCAGGGCTTCTCAGCTCTATGCTCAATGTACATCAAAGCGAGAACAGGAAATTCAAACTGCCAATTACTGATTGCTATTAATAACTCGAGGGCTTAATAATGCTGAAGGGCTGCTAGGTGCATGCAAAATAATAAGAGCATAGAAGGAGGACTTTGGGTAGGTATGGCTTCATTCACAATATTCACATACCGTACCTAAACGGGAAGGATCAAGGTGACCCTTCATCAAGAAGGGTTGACAATGTGGTTTCGATGATTCTAAACTCCCTTATTATATTTTTATGTCGAAATCAGAACCCCTAATTGACTGAGAGAGCGCGTAGCCTTTAATCGCTTCTGTAATAACTATACTGTGCACTTAAAGGGTGGCTAGCTACCCTGCAAAGATTGAGTAGGGAAGATTCAATTGGAGACGTAAATATCTCTCAGCTAAATTGACAAATTAATACAATGTTTACCTTCTTAAAGATAAAATGATAAATTTATAGCCGTTTATTTTTACTTGATTACACTGATGTGATACTCGTTGTTAGCCTCTTTTTATAAATAGCTCTGAAATGTGTCAAATATTATCTAATTTACATGTTCAATTTGAACTTCGTGCATTTTCCTTTTGTCTTTATCTTGAAATGAAAACTTTGTATTCGCGCACAGCATATGTTTGTTTTTTGTGTGTGCAAGTGGCGAACACTTATGTCAGATTTTTCGAGCTACCTTAAGGCATCAACAACGGCTTAACGTGCCTTTCGAAGCACGGGGAGCTCGAGTTACAATTCGCGCACTAAAACTATCTAACTTACAACAAAAGTAATATTCTAACGTTAGTACCAATACCGGCTACAGATGGCGCCATAAATAGCACATTATATAAATAATTGAAATAATCCGAGCGGCCGGTAATAAAACCACACTAGCGCAAAATGTCTGGAGAAGAGATATGAAGCTCAGGCATTTAGTTTTTTACACAACTGCCGAATTAAAGGGTGTAAGTTTTATGTACGAGAATGTCTTTGAAAACAAACAAGTAGGTACCTATCACCTATGTGAGTTTCGTTATTTCATCGTTATTTGCAAACATGTTTGAGCAGATTTGAATGTATCAGGTATTGTTTGAATTAGAGATGGGCCGAGTACTCGGTTTATACTCGGCGTACTCGGCGGGTTTTTTGATACATGTACTCGGCCGAAAACTCGGTTTAAATCCCGAGTATATTGTTTTTATTTTACATTATGAAAAGCAATATATTTACGAATGAGTTGTAATGAGACAAAATCAAGAGAACGGTAACAAAAATAATCAATATTTTATATTTAATAAAGGTAAGTTGTGATGCAGGAACACAAGGCTCTCTGCACGTTCTGGTTACCTATTCCTCTTTTCTTTGTAGACGTTTCCAGCCTCTGAAAACAATCGCTAGCTATACACGGCGCTTGCAGGTGCTCATAGAAACACTTGCTAAACGTGCCAGCTCTGGATACCTTGTTTGGTGCCCTCTTCACCACTCGAAAGGACTCTTGTTTTTTTGCCAACAAATTTTCTTTTAAATAGCAATCTAATTCTCAAGCGGGGGTGAGGGGTGTATCAACGCGAGCCGGCCGCTCGACCGGCGCAAACCTATTTGTACTTCTATACCCGCGTGAAATGGGAGTATGATTAAACCGAGTACTCGGTTGAAAAAAAATTGGACCGAGTAAAACTCGGTACTCGTTACTCGGCAAAAATTTCACTCGGTGCATCACTAGTTTGAATCCTTACATATACTGGGCGATGCCTGACATGATAGTTATAATTTTTTTATTAAAAATTGCATTCTAGACGTATTTTTATTCACATCACAACATTATATAGAGCGAAATGGAAAAGGCTTACATGCTGTCCCGACCCCACATAAGTGGGATAAGGTGAGGAAGAAGAAGAACATTGTATAAAAATCGCATTTTATATTTAGGCACCGGTGATTGTGTTGTGGTACGTATGTTCTATTTATAAATTTGCATATTACGTTACATATTTTAGAGGTCTTATATTTTAATACGATATTTTATGACACTGTAGATTCATCTCTTACTGCTTTGGTTGTTAGCCATAGGACCATCTTACTTTTATATGCCCTTTCAAAGGACTTTATTTCTGTTCAAACATTACTTTATGCTGCTAGCGTGTTACGGAGTGTGAAATCTTTTGGATCTCTAGAGAAATAGCCGGGATAGCGGGATAGCACCTGTATTTTTAAAGGACTTTAGTTTCCAGCTGGGAATAGGCTTTTAGGTTAGCAAACAAAAATAAATACACGCTTTGTTGTTATATGCCAAAATCGCCATTTTGAAAAATTTCTAATAATTGAATCATTCATATATACCTACATAATATTACGTCTTTATCCCTTTACCGGGTTGAGAGAGCGCGGCCATAAGACGATGGGATGATTGATGTGATTCTTAAGATTTACGCCCGTTCCCTTGACCGGTTTCTACGGCCTTTGCGGAAAAAGAAGCAGCTGGTACATTCAACGTTTTTTCTTTTGTCCCAGACCAGCGTGGAAGACAGAAAAACTGCATCGACAAAAAAAAATATTATTGAATTAAATCTGGTCAAATTGATCAGATCAGTAGTAAAGAGAGGGTCGTGCTCCTGCAGTGGAGCCTTACAGAGACCTGTTGATGATGTTGCATACATCAGTTTCGTGAGGTTATTGAAGATTTTGACGGTAATGGCCTCGTATTTAGTATAGCGTGTTTTTGTTTGGGCTGCGTCTGCTAATTGAGAGCTATCACGTAAACAATTTGATTTATTCCTGGAAGCTAGTACAGAATACAGAACGAAACACATCAACTTTAAATTTTAATTCATTTTATCACAAACAACATTACATTGCATTCGAATATGTCCTTCGGCTAAAACTTTAAATTTATACTCAAAACTACAATTAACTGAGACATTTGTACTTACACATTACATTATATTACTATTTCTATTTTGTCAAATTTGTATTTGTCAAATAAAAAACCAAACATGCACTATGAGAGTCCTATTGAACTTCAATCAAAAGTCATCAATGGAATAATAGAATTTCTACAATAATAATGTCTTCAATTGCCTTATAAAAATTGAAACTTTCCTTACTAATTTCAGGTCGTTTGGTCATCTATTAAAGATAGTCACTGAAATGAAAATGGAATGAAAAAAAATTAAAAAATATTTATTAAAAACTTCACAGATTTACATTGTGTACATCTTGGTTATGGTGTAACCTTTTAAGCATACAATGCTTGTATTAGGTCTAGTCAGTCACTGTCTGATTGCGTGCACAATGAGTTGCGATATTTTTATCTTTTATTCGACTGCCAACTCAGCAGTGTAAAGTTTTTTTCATCTCACCTACCCTTAAACAGTGTCATTAAATGCAAGCAAAGTGGGCTGAATGGTCGCTATTACGACCGTGGGCTATAAGATTTCATACAAATTTCATAAAGCCCGTGAGCGCATAAAGTATTTTTTTAAATTTAATAGGGCACTATACCATGCACAAGCGTCGAATCTTCTACATCCAAAAAGTTTTCTAGTCAAATATTCAAATTTGGAAATGCCAGTGAACCCGATGAAAAAAACATTTGAACTATTCTGCGAGATTTTTGTCCTTAATTCAAATTTGGAATTGTAAATGGCCGTGCGTGGCTGGCTGTTTGTATTCATCGATCTTTGACTTCCACTTTTTGGATAAAACATTTTCGTTATCTGTGTAATCCTCGGATGCATTTTCTGTTCACTGTTTGCCGCTATTTATTTTTAGGCATAATATTTATAAGTAATCGTAATTTCCATTAATTTGCATGAAATACATTCCCTATGATAAATGAATACATGGTCAATAATGTTGATATAGATAATATAATCAGCCAGCTTGCAGACGCATAAATATTAATTTTCAAGGTAAACTATATAGAATATTCATACTATACAATTTCAACCAATATAATATGAAAAATATTTTTTTTTTACTCTACTATTTACTCAGTGAGATGAAAAACATTGTGTGTATCACGGCCGGTATTAGACATTACAAACTCGGACTACTAAAAGCACTCGGCTTCGCCTCGTGCTTGTTAGTAGTCGCTCGTTTGACGTAATGTCTTCTATCCCGCCCTTGCTACACAATGTACTATAAGTTCCATGTAAGTGGAGGATGGTGTGACTTGTGACGGTAATAACTGCGAACAAACAAAGACGCCACAATAAGTGTGATGACACGGGGTGTCAACCTCAACTGCCAATCCGGTGGTTGCGGGTATGGCATCAACCCACGCCAGGCCTCCCATTGCGGCGTCTATAAAAAATTAAAAAGAAAAAAAAACATTTATTTCAGATAAACATCCATAACTTTGTTAGTACAAGATACTTATAAATTATGTTATTATATTCTTAATATTATATTCTATCCAGTGGCGGCTCGTGACTCAAAGACCAGCAGGCCGATTTGCTAACTCGGTGTACAACGATTTGATTGTCACTTTAGCATCCATTACGGTTTTCATATCTTAAATAAAAATAGTCATTCATACCGAAGCCGTAATGAATATTGAAGTTACCATGAAAATGATGTACACCGCAACTGTCAAAAGTTAGCAAATAGGCCTGCTGGTGGTGCACATCATAAAACATGCCTAAACAATATGGATAATTTCTAAGCGCAGAAATAAGTAATTCTCTAATTTAGATAAAGCATTTTTTATTTAGGTAGGTACTTTAATAAGATCAATAAGTAAAATAAAACAAAAACAGCGAAAATAAAACACGCACAAATACAAACGTAAGACAGTTTATACGAAAAATACCAAATCCGAACATTTCCGAACGTCGGCGTTCGTCCCACGTCGGGCCCCGTGCGGCGCACGGGATTTCGCTAAACTTCCATACTAATCTTCCGTCTCACGCGCCAGGCGTTTCGTCGCCTTTTCCATAGTAGCTGTATAGGGGCGCTGCGTGCACTAGGAGCGGGCGCACGGCACATTATTTTGTCAAGCGAAATAGTACTTATTTTGTTAAACACATGACTGATTCTCATTTGACACAAAAATAAATTTATTTTTACGTAAAACTGCTTATTTATTCTTAATATTAATGTTATTTTTTAGTATATATTTAAGCTTAAACTGGTAGTGCGGCGCACGAGTGCACTCAAGGGGGAGCCGCCACTGATTCTATCTAGAATCTAGTCTGTCCTCGGAGTATAAATATCACGTCGTGTAATAGTCGCTTTAGTGCACCGTTTGTTTGCTGAATGTAAGCTATTACGAGAACAATATGATTTATTTCTGAAAGCGAGTACAGACTGAGGGCACATTGCGTGAATTTTGCGGCATAGGCCGAGTCACTGACGTAAAAGCATCTGATGCTTTGGAAAACGTTTGTTGAATTCGTCCTGCAGATTCACTTGAATGGCTCTAACGATCTTTATAGAGAAACAAATACTTCTTATTCTTCTTCTGTTTTATATTTTGGCTTCCACCGAGATTTCAGTAATTTTGCCAATGTCCAGTACAATGAGATATTAAGTATCGGTGAAGTACGATAAAGTTTAACAAGTAACATCAAAGAAGACCAACAGTTGTAACGACACTTTTTGCATGAGTCGTCAGTCGGTGTCTGTTTAAAATTTCTCACCTTTCCATCAATTATAACTTGAGCCGGGGTCAGGTTAATCTGGTTGGAATCGAGAAGTTGGTACAAATTTTTGATCCGTCCAGGGTAACTAGAGCTCTTACTTTTTAAAAGGCGGTGTGAGAAATGCTGTAATTAATCGAAAGGAACTTCGTTCGTGTCCCTTGACACCTCTCAAGTTTTTTTGTCATGTGACATGTTGTTATATTTGACCTCACCGCATGCATTCCTCATTTCCGTTTATAATCTAATAAGAACTAATGAATACTGAATGGAACTACGTATTTTCAATAAGGATAAGACAAATGCAATTTTCTAAGTAATTAAATTTATGGCGACACAACACACAAATGATTGTTAAAATTCGTTTTCTACATCGTAAATCGTAATCGTGTAAACAGTACTTAATTTAACCCATGCTCACACCGTCACAAAATAACGTGGGCACAAATAGATAGAAGAAAAACCGGCCAAGTGTGAGTCAAACTCACGCAATGAGGGTTCCGTACAATATGCTTCGTAAACACACACACAATGCGCAAAAATGTTTTATTCAATGGACTAGCGCTATCTAGTGGTGTTTTAGTGAACTATTTCCCTAGGTGAACTTATTATAGTGAGTAGACCACTTTATTTTCAACTGATAGAATTCTTATTATTTTTCCTGTAATCTTCAAGCATTAAACTATATATTGTAATTTTTTCGAAATTTTAGGACCAGTAGTTTCGGAGATCAGGGGGGGAGAATGGTCAAATTTTGCCTTCTTTCGTGAATAAAATCAAAAGTATTGATTTTTCCCGAACAAAAAAAAATTATTTTTGGGATCCTCATAACAAGCCATTTGATATATAACACGGTAAGGTTTGCAAAACTTTTTTTTAACATTTTATATTTGGACCCCCTAAACTGACCCTTATTTAAAAAATATATATATTTACTTCGCACATCCGTGTTTGGGTCATAGGTTTACACCATCTTACCAAATTTAATTTAATTTGGTTCAGTAGATTCGGAGAAAATCGACTGTGTCAGACGGACGGACGGACAGACAGACGCTCGAGTGATCCTATAAGGGTTCCGTTTTTCCTTTTTGTACGGAACCCTAAAAAAAGAAACTGATTTAAAAATCGCATTCGCTTGCACCAACCACAGCCAAGAACCTATTCTTGGCTGTGGTTGGTGCAAAGCGATTATCCTTTGCTGGCGGTTTAACAGGTTTAGTATGGTAGCTAAACGTCTATTATGAGCAAATTTCCATATTTTATATGAACTGTGTCAGTTGGTAAAAAAATGCCGTGTTACTCTGGCTCTTTACATTGTTGTGCCTGTTTTAGAGAGCTCTTTTCATAGCACAACGAAAAAATAAGTGTGCTTATACTAATACCCTATTTTGGATGGATGTGCCTTGTGCGTATGTTAACTTTGTAGAAGTATTAACTTGTAATTTTCTAGCTTTTTTTCGTGACAAGATGTATTCGCCCTATCTGATCATTGATCAACCACTGTAACAATAGCATAAGTTATGGAATAACGATATTTTTATCGTTTTTATCGGCCGTCACACTCTTTATGCATGCTTGCATTTCAAGTACTTATTCTGTAGTTTTGTTATTCTTTGCTGTAATAGCCGTGCTCGCGCTATCTCGTGTCAAGCACCGTGTCGATAGCATTATGTTATAGAGGGACGATATTTTTTATCGTAATTATCGGCTGCCCCTCTTATGACATTGTTTTACTCACGGTGACAGCTAATCGATAAATTATTGTTTTTAATTTTGATTCAAATTCACAATGAAGCGAGTTTTTAGTGTTTTTATAACTTCTACTCTTATAATGTTTTCTTATGTTTTCGCGATTGTTATACATTTAAATAAAATTATTTTAATACGGTTTTTATCACTCAACGAAGTCTGCAGTCTGTGAACATGCCCTAGACAAACCCAACCACTATATGCGTTTTGATAATACTCAAGTCCTTGCAAAAGAAAACAGATACATTCCAAGAATGCTTCGTGAGGCTATTGAAATTAAAAAACATCCTAATTTCAATAGAGAGGATGGTTGGCAGTTACCACCAGCTTGGGATCCAGTCATCAATTTAATCAAATCTCAAGCTAAGCAGAAGACTGCAAGACCTTCAGACACCGTGAGCCAATACTGCGTACATCCGGAACGTTATCAATAAATATTTTAGGCGGTAGATTTAGCAGTTCTTATAAAATACTAGACAAATGTCAACTTAGTCTACCTGCGACCACGAACACTGTAAAGTGCTCGAAACGTTAGGTGTATAAATAATTCTACTCTTATACTTTTATTTGTAATGTATTATGTATGGTCAAGAAATAAACATAATAAGTAAGTTATTTACTGCCGAAGTCCAGAATGCATTTTTTTCAATTTGATCGGATTTAAGAGGTAAGGAAATAAAATGATACCTAGGTGGCGCTAGTTGGCTCATTTGAATCGATATAGTTGCTGTTCGTGCGTCCATAGTTTTATGTAAACAACAACGTTGGTTGCGGTTCGGGCGTTCTACAAAATGACAAAAAAAATGTGACCCTAAGATGGTAGCGGTTCGTGCGCTCAACAAAATTACATTATTGCAGTGGTTGCGTTTCAGGATCTCTTCGATAGACTATTCTCACAAACTATTTATAAGAACACAAGCTCACAAGCTGTTATGTTGTTTGTACTTTTATTGTTTGTCCTGTTTTGTTGTTTCGTAAATATTTGTGTGTTTTAGTTTTTTTTTTAATAAACCTTTATTCTATTCTAAGTAGGTATACAAACTCTCTTTCGCATTTATAAAGATAGTAAGTTAGCTTTCAATATTACAGAACTTCGTCCCATTGCTCGTTGCAAGCCGCTGTTGAAATTTAACCGAATATATTTAAAAGCTTTAAATAATCAACCTATTAGAACATACATAAATTGACAAGCACTCAAACAAAGAAATGCCGTGTTTCCGTTTGTGAATTCGTGGCATTTCAAAGTCGCCTTCATAAACAAGTCCCGAGTGCTATATCACCCGCCATTTATTTTTATTGTCTAGCTGACTCACTTAGACTCGACACACACTTAGAATCTTTTTAAAAAATATTTTCGCAATAGGTTAGATTGAAAGATAATAGACGTTTATTTGATTTGCCACAAACACAAACTAAGCAAAGCTTATAAACATCAAAGTGACCTCTCCAACCCCTCTGGCCAGCATGGAGAGTGTAGGCCAATTCCTGTGACTGCTCTGGCTAATTATATGGCTCTGGTAGTAAAGAGAGGGTCGTGCTCCTGCAGTGGAGACTAAAAAGACCTGATGATGATGATACAGTACAGTATACATTACATACATATGTATAATGAACATAATAGTTACAAAAATTGTGAATTTATAGAAAATATAGAATAAGGTGTTGCTGCGCTCAAGGTCGCTCAAAGAGCTATGGAGAGGGCTATGCTAGCTCAAGGTCGCTCAAAGAGCTATGGAGAGGGCTATGCTCGGTGTTTCTCTGCGAGATCGAATCAGAAACGAGGAGATCCGTAGAAGAACTAAGGTCACCGATATATCCCAGCGGATTAGCTCTTTGAAGTGGCAGTGGGCGGGGCACATAGCGCGTAGAACCGATGGGGCAGAAAGGTTCTTGAATGGCGACCACGTACTCGCAAGCGCAGCGTTGGACACCCACCGACCAGGTGGTCGGACGACCTGATAAAGGTCGCAGGAAGGCGCTGGATGCAGGCCGCTTCTAACCGGTCATATTGGAAATCCTTAGGGGAGGCCTATGTCCAGCAGTGGACTTCTTGCGGCTGAGATGATGATGATGATGATGATAGAATAAGGTACATTATCAGCCGATAACATGGCTTTAATTTACGCGGAAGACGTCACTGTTATAAATATGTAACACATGTGATTCATAACATAACATCGTGTGGTCCCAACCTTTAATTCATATCGGAGACATTCAGATCTGTTAGACCTAAAGTTACTGTTTGTGCAGATGGAAAACGTAATCATAATAGTGATGGATTGCTAGCCGCATCGCCTAACATCAAACATCCAGTACCTATTATTATTTTAGCCAATAGTTTGTCTATTATATTAGTAGGTCTGTCACACTATTTATGCCACAACTTAAGAAAATCAAATCTGTGATTCCCTATTGTTATCGAAACGTTTCATGGACTATTTCCATCGTCAAGCCGAAACGGTCTTTAATTAGATCGTCATAAGACTGACAGTTGGGTGGACGAGTCATGGCGCGGATTTTCCGCCGGTTTTAGCCCAGCATTTGCGCTCATTTGTCTTGTTAATGGTCAGTCACTTGATGCCTGTCCGTCTTACGTCCGCACGTTTCATCTATATTCTAGCGCTGACGTTGGGCCACTAAATCAGCGGGTGGGAATTCATACAATTCTAGTTGCCTCCGTTCTTGCAAGCTTAGATCGTTTTTAGAGTTGCGAGGTTGCTTAGCGAGGGATGTGTTTTTTAAGAGAGCAGGCTTGCACGTAGGCTCCAAAACTGGACTGAGTTTCTTTTAGTGTATTCTTTTCAGCAGTGGTCGTTCCGAAACGCTTGTGTTGTCAATTTTGCAAATATAAATAAATATGACGTTCAAAAAGAGATCAAGAATAGCTTTATTTCCCTAGCCTTTTTCAGCGCAGCTCTGGTGGATACGGCTTAGCGGAGCGAAGTTTATGTGCGTTTGTGCAAGCACTAGCTAGGATTGATGGATGCGAGGGATTGTTGTGAGAGAAGTGTGCAAGAGATGTCTGCGATGCATGTGTAATAGGCGGCATCGGCTTGAGCTCGCATCTGGAAAGAGCTTGCTACACATACTCGCACCGCTCATCTGCGCACCGTATCACAGCGGCGCTACGAATCCTTGAAGAAAATGTTTGTAACGCTAATAACCAACATGCGGGGCAGTCTTTGCTTCTGCCGATAGAAGTGAAAACTAAATTACTTGTTGTTACGATGACGCGAGTACCACATTTTTTGGTCATCCAGAAAGTGCTGAACGCGCCTTAAATTTTCACTTCAAAAATCGTTCCTTTTACAAATTCTTGTTCTGTAATTTTCGTTCCGCGTGTCTCGTAGCCGCTCTAGCCCGCTCAGCTGTTTTCGTGTACATTATAGCGCGAGTGGGCCGCTTCACGATGACCACTCCACCAGGGGTTTATAACCGTGCGTGGGGTGTCCCTAATTAGTCTCTTAGCTTTGTACAATTTTTCACTTATTATTTCATAGGCTTAAACTTTTTTCGTTTTGAACTTTCGATGGAATGTTGAAGATTCAAAATTCAATCGTTTATTTAATATAGGTTTCTTTGAACACTTATTAATTGTCATATTTGTGTTTACAATTTTTACAACAAAAAAATTTTGTTGACGTCAATAATTACTTATGGCTTAGTTTAGGCCGCTTCCAAAGCGGAGTGCAGACGAAGCGGCAACAAACTGCACAGCGCATTTTCTCCTAACGACGTCAACTCACAATTTTAGTTAGACCTTATAAATTACTTATATATATGTGGACTGAGTGTGCACTGTTTTAATTAAATGTCATGATAAAAATTTAAATTTTTAAAACGAAGGAATTTTTTTGTGCCATTGTCATTGACCGGCAGGTAGTTTTGACTAGGGTTTGGGTATAGTTCAAAATAGAAATCTAGGCGCAGTAAAATTTAGTTTAAAACACGAATGTACAGTGAGCAACATAGAAAAATGTTTGCAGGTAGACTAGAAGGGTCTACCGGCCAACATGAACATTTTTTTTTAAATGTGTAATAATCGAAAATATTAGGAATCGTTAAATTTGGAATTCTTTACATCTTTTTCGTCCTCTCTTATCGCACTCTCCATGACACATTCCATCGATCTTTTCTTAGATTATCCTTTTCCGCGTAGCATCGTACCGTCGTATCGTAAAATACAAGAAAGCTCTCAAAGTTTCAGTTCCAAAGCTTCTGTAATGTCAATATCGTTTTAAAGTAGCGATCGTCGATCGTGACGCAAACGAAAGCTGTTGCGTCAAACCATTGTACGGAATTCGTTAATTTATAGCCCGTGCGGCGTTACAGGTTTATTGATCTCCGTTCTGTGTACTTCTTTGAAGTTATGATTAATTCGTGTACCGTTTTTAAGATTGGTACGTATGAGGCTGGTGTTTACTCCAATAGATACGTCCATTTCTTATTGAGACGACTTGTGTTATTGCATTCTGTTATGATTGAACAAATCGCAGCCAATTCTTAAGGTCCGTACCCAAAGGGTAAAATCGGGTCCGTATAATTGAGATTTTTTATTCCGCCTGTGTGTCTGTCTGTCATCAGTCTGTATCTCATAAACCGTGATAGCTAGACACTAGAATTTTTCACAGATATAGTACAAAAACAGAATAAATATGAAAATTTATTTATTAATTTAAGGGTTATATTTAAGGTTAATATTTAATCACATATAGTAAATATGATATTTTGCCGTTTTTGCTCGACAGTCTAATGTTGTACAGATGGTACTTACTGGTAATGGTACGGACGAAACACTTCGTGCTCGAGTCCGACTAGCACTTGGCAGATTTTTATTTATAAAAGTGTATGGATGAAATTCAATAATATCGATATAAAATACACAAACAAGAAGTCATTTCAAAAACAAAACCCACTTCCAGTTTCCTAGTGACTGATAAACACTAAACATTGTCGACTTTTATAAAACTTGCACGGCTCCCTAAGTTAGACTTAACCTAGTTCAACTAAAATTATTTTTTGCAATCTGTCTCATTAGTTTTTGCGACAAAAGATATATGATACGGAACCACAAAATTTGTTTCTTCTTAAATAAGACAACATTTTAAATAGAAATTGACGTGAAAAAGTGCCCGCGAAGGTCTATGTACAGAATCTATGAGTCAAGTTTTCAAACTAACGGATGCCATATTGTCTATTAATCATGCAGCGCCCATTACGTATCAGATAGAAACACTTGGACTAACAATACCGGCAATTTCGATTAAGATATTCGGTCTAATCTCTATTGATATTGCTTCGTTTTAATATGGAACAGGCGCCGGTGATCGCTGCTTCAGTAGTAAGTTCACGTGATGCTAGGCTTACCATGATTTCTAACTTTTGTTTTTGAAAATAAAAAAAAGTATTCATATTTATGTCAATATTCAATTTAAAGATGAATGGATATCGGTGAAGAGAAAGGACAAAAAATATATGGAAATACATTTCGCGGATATGGAGGCTTTTTTACAGATTCTGTGAGTCAATTTTTCAAAGTAACGGATGCCATATTGTCTATTAATCACTAAGCGCCTATTACGTATCGGATAGAACCAACCACTTTCACGCGTTCATCGATACCAGAAATGTTTGTTGGTTTGCATTGAATAGTCTCCAAAACTAATGGACCGCTTTTCAAAACTCTTTCACCGATTGATATAGGGTATAATTTACTTCGATGAAGTAGCGGTAAAATTGTTAGTTATGCATAAAATGTGCTATTGCAGCTTTACGAGTGTAGTCATTCATATTCTCCATCGCCATTATGATACAGATGTACCTTTGATAGACCTTGAAAATAACATCAGTTATATCGAAAAAAAATCCCATTATTCCCTAAACGTGTGGTGAACGCACGGTTCAGTTTATTATTGATACAGATACGTAATCGGACGGATGAATGATCCCATCTGAGACTAAACATCTTGCTAATTGATACTATAAGTACTCCGTATTTCGAGCGTGGGCTTTGAGAAAAACACCATTTACTTAGTCCGACATGATATACATCATCATCATCAGGTCCTTTTAAATGTCCCTCTCTGTACTAGCAGAGCCATATATTAGACAGTGCAGTCAGAGGAAGACTACACTCACCACGCTGGCCAGACGGGATGGAGAGGTCTCTTTGATATTTATAAGGTGTTTAGGTTGTGTTTCCTAAGTCGCCTTCTACGAC
This sequence comes from Rhodophaea formosa, assembly GCA_963082605.1. NCBI lineage: Eukaryota > Metazoa > Arthropoda > Insecta > Lepidoptera > Pyralidae > Rhodophaea > Rhodophaea formosa. Next base: position 2,610,064 of record OY720230.1, on the reverse strand, counting down.
ATCCAAGGAAAGACTTTTAGTGGTTCTATTCTACTGTGCCTGAAACCACAATTTACGCGGTCTAAGTCGCAGGAAAATTGCTTACGTATAAAGATACTTACTCAATTTTTAATTAAAATACTCTAACACATGGTATTGTTTAATTTCAAAAATAAAATAGGGTAAATCATATAAATATTATCCATTTTTAGTTTCTTTCCGAAAGCAATCGACCGTTATTTGCGAAATTGTTTTAAATGTTTTAATGAAAACTTGTTTTTGATGAGTTTTGTTGGATAACTCTAAACTAACTAATTTACCCTTAGAAAGCAATCAGAATTTGTTTGTTAATTTTACAAGAAAATTCATTATGTGTTTTTAAATTGTTTTTAAATTCTTTAAACTGATTTTTTTTTGTTACAGGTACGTTACGTCTTACTATCTCTGCCATCTGGATTTTGGCTTCAGCACAGTCAACTAATGAAGAACCATAAGTATGTCCACACACATAAATATGTCGTGCCCATTGCCAGATTATAAGAGCTATTTAAGTAGCCTAATTCGTTGGGCTATGTCAGCTACTTTGTTCTTCCATATCATCATCAGATTCTTACGTCTCCACTGCAGGAGCACGATCCTCTCTGACTATCAGAGCCATACTAGCCACAGTAGTTTTTTGGCCTACACTCTTTACGCTGGCCAGACGGTTTGGAGAGCGTTTTCCATTTTAACATACTATCAAAACAAAGAATATTCAACACTTCGAAACATTATTCAACACTTCGAACGCCACTCGTCTCGGCCGGCCACCTACATTTTTCATTCGCTCTATAAATATTGTCAGGTCGAATGCTTGCTACGTGCAAAGGTCGTCGCCACTATTTCCGTCCCGATCGCCCTGTGATTTATTTCCGTGCGGAAAATGAAGAGATCACAGAACTGACACTTGACACTTTCTTTAAGATTGAATATTCAGATGCTTTGTAATCTTATTTTAATAATAGATTTAGCGAAGAGCCGTTGGTTCGAATCCTACCTGTGGCGAGTTCTTTTTCATCACATATTTTCAGTTTTAATAAGATTTGGCTGGTTTATGGAATTTTTATAAGGGGGTTTTTTGACATTAAACGAATTCACAAGTGAAACTATTTGGTTATATTATCATATGATGTACGTAGGCATAGGCGATACACGTTATACAATAGGAAACATACATCGTAAAGGAGAGAAACTGTGGGCTGTGGCCCTCTCTGTCCTTTTTTCCTTCGGGCACAGGGATAGCAGCGTTGCTCGCTCTACGCTACGCAGCCACAGGCGGCGACGTCGCCAATGACCACCAATAACAACATTCGTTCACGCTCGAATCCACATTGTTTAACCGCCGCGCTAAAAAGGCCTTGTCACATATTGCTAAAAAGTACGAACGTTATTACTATTATCTCATCATAAAATTACAGGATTTTTGATTTAAACGATACATATACAATTAGACGGAGGAGTACAATCCAAATGCACTCTTAGAAAGATTTGCATGAATAAACTGGTAGCAACACTCAAAGTACATGTTACGCAAAAATCCGCCTGAATCAATTCAAAACATTTTATCGTTTATAATCCTACGCGGAGAATCCCGTTCACCTCTATTGCCTTGATCGACTTCTGAACCTGAATTGAACTAGAAGCTGTAACTATTACATTGGTATATTCTTCCGCTTCGAAAATCGAAAACTACTCTTGTAAGGATAGGCATGGATGAATTCAACTTCTGAAACCTCGCTATTTTGCTGTTTCTCTGTGGATTTTGATGCGATTTTTCTACAATTGCACGGGGAGTCCGGATGGATTCGGCCGGAGAGTGGGGCGGTGCACCTGATTGGATTTGAATAAATTATTGCCGAGGTGTTTTGAAATAGATTCCCTTAAAGGAACTTTCCTTTGTTTCGGTCTTTTGTTGATCGCCCGTTAGCTTAATAGACTTACAAGTGTTGCACGCGAATTAGGGGAGAGTAGCTTGTGACATCGTCGTTTTATAAAATTTGGAATTATAAAAGTCATATCCTTATCTTTTTTTTAATAGTCTCTTTTTTTCAAGAGGTAATAAACGGGACCGTACCTTTCGGCCGACGACGACACGGTCGACATCGCCCTTGAGAATAAGTCTAGTTTCATCGAATAGCGAATAATTGATTGAGGTATTCCCGACTCAGTTAAGAATAGCTTGCGACAGACCGACACAATGTTTCCGCGATGTCTATATTTGTAGCATCGGTGTTTGGATCTATAACTGACAGCGTCACTTTTCCTTTTCCAACGACTAGACAAAATCTAAGGGACCGGGTATTCTCGTTGCAGTTGAGAATAGTTTGCGACAGACCGACACAATGTTTCCGCGATGTCTATATTTGTAGCATCGGTGTTTGGATCTAGAACAGACAGCGTCACTTTTCCTTTTCCAACGACTAGACAAAATCTAATGGACCGGGTATTCTCGTTGCAGTTGAGAATAGTTTGCGACAGACCGACACATGGTTTGACAATGTCTATATTTGTAGCATCCGTTGTTTGGATCTAGAACAGACAGCGTCACTTTTCCTTTTCCAACGACTAGACTAAATCTAATGGATCGGGTATTCTCGTTGCAGTTGAGAATAGCTAGACTAGTGACAGACCGACACTCGGTTTGACGATGTCTATATTTGTAGTATCAGTGTGGGAATCGAGACCTGACAGCTTCACTTTTCCTTTTCCTTCGACTAGACAAAATCTAATGGACCGGGTATTCTCGTTGCAGTTGAGAATAGCTTGCGACAGACCGACACATGGTTTGACGATGTCTATATTTGTAGCATCAGTGTTTTGGGTCTAGAACAGACAGTTTCACTTTTTCTTTTCCAACGACTAGACAAAATCTAATGGACCGGGTATTCTCGTTGCAGTTGAGAATAGTTTGCGACAGACCCATACATGGTTTGGCGATGTCTATATTTGTAGCATCAGTGTGGGAATCGACAGCTGCCAGCGTCACTTTTCCTTTTCCTTCGACTAGGCAAAATCTAATGGACCGGGTTTTCTCGTTGCAGTTGAGAATAGCTTGCGACAAACCGACACATGGTTTGGCGATGTCTATATTTGTAGCATCAGTGTTTGGGTCTAGAACAGACAGTTTCACTTTTCCTTTTCCAGCGACTAGACTAAATCTAATGGACCGGGTATTCTCGTTGCAGTTGAGAATAGCTTGCGACAAACCGACACATGGTTTGACGATGTCTATATTTGTAGCATCCGTTGTTTGGATCTAGAACAGACAGCGTCACTGTCCCTTTTCCAACGACTAGACAAAACCTTATGGATCGGGTATTCTCGTTGCAGTTGAGAATAGCTAGACTAGTGACAGACCGACACTCGGTTTGACGATGTCTATATTTGTAGTATCAGTGTTAGAATCGAGAACAGACTAGAACCAAGCTTTTCCGATGAAGTTATTAAAAATATTTTAGGATATGACCCAGATATACAGTGTCGGAGTTATTTTAGAGATGTCTGTGAAAAGTAAAAGATTTCTTTATAAAATACCAAGCATCGAACGACTAAAACAAAGAAACATTCCTTCTAAGGTATCGATTTTAAAGACCATTGCCGCTTCTTCTACGAGGTTCTAGGGAAAAAGGTAAGGTTGCGCGTGGCCCGACACGCACTTGACCGATTTCAAGTGCGTGTCGGGCCATGCGCAAAGTACGTTTCCGTAGTTCACGGTTAAACGGCTAACATTTGTCTACTAGTACATTTTATAACTAGTCGTTTATAACTCTTTGAGTTGTGAACCGTACTTAGCTGTGATAGTTTTCCTTTTAACTTCTTTGTATATGCTACCACCCTAAATTATTAACAACATAAATTGACACTTTGACTTCAACAAAAATTTGAGATACGGATTTGCAAGAAAAAAACCATCTTTACATGTGTGGGACGGACTCAAAAAAAAAATTATATATTGTTTCACTTCTTTGCCGGCGTGATTAATATAAATACCCATGCCAAATTACAGCCTTCTAGTACTAATAGATAAAAATTGTCCATCGTTATGTATGTATAAAGATGTAGCAGATATTATTTTCGCTTAGCGCGCTCTGAGATTTATTAGCTTGCGGCGAGCATACAAAATATTTGTATGTTTTGAGTAATATATTTATTCGTTCTTTCGTTGTATGTTTATCATGTTTAAGTACTGTTTAAATTCTGGAATGAGTAAGGTAAATAAATGCACTGAATTGTGAACTGAAAAAAACCGGCCAAGTGTGAGTCAAACTCGCGCAATGAGGGTTCCGTACAATATGCTTCGTGTACACACACACAATGTGCAAAAATGTTTTATTCAATTGACTAGCGCTATCTAGTGGTGTTTTAGTGAACTATTTCCCTAGATGAACTTGTTATAGTGAGTATACCGATTTATTTTCAAGTGATAGAATTCTTATTATTTTTCCTGTAATCTTCAAGGAATGAACTACATTTTGTAATATAAACAAAATTTTCGGACCAGTAGTTTCGGAGACCAGGAGGGGGGAATGGTCAATTTTTGCCTTGTCTCGTGAATAAAATCAAAAGTATTGATTTTACCCGAACAAAAAAAAATATTTTTGAGATCCCCATAATGAGCCCTTTCATTTGATATATGACACAGTAAGGTTTGCAAAACTATTTTTTTAAAATTTGTAATTGGGCCCCTGAAAATTACCCTTAATTCAAAAAATTCTTTATTTACTTTGCACATCCGTGTTTGGGTAATTTGGTTCACTAGATTCGGAGAAAATCGGCTGTGACAGACGGACGGACGGACAGACAGACGCACGAGTGATCCTATAAGGGTTCCGTTTTTCAATTTTTGAAAAATATCATTTCGTATTTATTTACTGGCATTTTTATTTATTCACTTTAACTTTATTGTCCTGAAATAAAACAAAAACTCGTGTATCCAATGTTTAAATGCATTTTCTCCCAGGCAACCATGAGACCATTTAGAATGTTAAGTGTGACTGGTGCACTGTAGTCCATGCAAGATAATTTTTCAAATAAAAATAATACAATCAGTCAAGTTCGAGTCGTATTCGTGTACTAAGGCTTCGGTACCATTATCTATGCAACGTAAGACTAAAGCAAATCAAGCAAGCAAATAAGAGTGATTATATGTAATCACATTTGTTGCATGGGAGACCCCTTAAATATTTATTTGATTTGCGTGTACTTTGATAATTTCAACTGTCTAGCTATCAAGGATCCTGATATACTGACTCATGACCGACAGACGGTCGGACAGTGAAGTTTTAGTATCAAGGTACCGTTTTAACACTTAAGTTAAAATGATATTATACAATAAGGCTATATTCTAAGCCAATCGTAAAAGAATCCCAAATTATAATTTCCTCTCAAAGTTCTTCCCAAACGTAAATGAATAATGAAAACAAACTTCGCAGGAGACAGTAGGCAGACTGTTTTCCTAATGGCTGTCTAATCTAAATATATTCTCATCATTGTCGAAATCCAAAAAAGCTAACTCCAATAACTGGGGCGTAACATCAAAAGAATCCATTATTTTCTCGACCTGATGATTTCATGCTTAAAATCACAAAGGAGGTATAAAATAAAATACTTTTTCGCGTAATGGTATAACGATACGGCATCATCTATTTCAATGTTCCTATTTATTTATGGGGGATAGGGAAGAGAAAAAAATATTAGGTCAGGGAATGAAGCAGATATAGAAGGTAGACGATAAACTAAGTTGTGAAAATGTTAAGAAGTAGTTATCTTTATATTTACACTAGCAATTTTCTCGCGTCTTTCTTTGCATAAATGTCTATGTCACCCGCAGATAGATTCGTTTTATATAGGTAAAAGAATTTTGAAAAGGTCCAGTAATTTCGGAGCCTATTCAATGCAAACAAATTATCAAATCTGTCCTCTTAATAATATTATAGATATATTTTATTCATAGGTCGCAGAGTAGAAGCAAAAAAATAAAATTACAAATGTGGTTGTGGTGAAATATGGCTGTCATTACATTAGGGCATCTGACAACATGACTGATGACAGGGCATCTATAGTTAGTTTCAATCGATATGATAAATTTATTAGAATATGGTAAAAAAAATTGTGTACTCGTAAAGTGATGTTGACTTAAAATCATCTGTTTTATGTTTCTACAACTGTTGACAGCTCATATTTTAGGAAAATAATTATTTGTTTTATCATATCTACAGCTGTTATTCAATAAACAATTAGTAATTATGTAACTAATAAGCAATCCATGTCTGAATGCAAACATTTCATTTAGCTAGTGTTCTCCGCGGCATCTATTTATCGCCCAATCTCTCTGATCCATGAAAAAATGCGCGATAGAGGTCATTTGTCTTCCTGAGCCAACATTTATGAGATATAATAAAACAAACGGTAGTTTTTGCCATCTCTACCCATTTTCACACCTTGGTTATTAGGCGTTTTATGAATGTATAGGTAGAAATTTATTTAGATTTCTTAAAGGGTAAAAAGCTAGGAGCTAAGCAATATTTGTAAAAAATAAAGTAAATAGCTATATGCTGATTTTCTGCCAAGTCTATTAGATTGCTTTCATACCTTATTAATTTAAATTTGTTTAAATTAACATTGATATGATTTTAGATTAGTCTATAGTTATTAAGTATAAGTACTAAATACTTTATTTCTTGTTTTGATTATATCTTCTAAATATTTCAGAACATTGAAACTATTTAAACAATGATCTCATAAAAGAAATTAATTATTAATTATACTACAGTTTAAAAAATTATGTATGAATTGAAGTTCAATCAAATTCCTACCAATACTGAATACATGAAATAAATTAGGGCCATTTGGATAGATTTACTATCATCGCATTTGCGAAACATGTATGCTGTTATCCTACAATGCTATCAATCGTTTATTTCGGATACCTTTACGATTGTTCTGTAGATTTATTGATAAGTGTTAGATTAATATTTTCCCTTTTTTCGTTCTTCGCTATTACACTTATTGTTCAGTGTACAGTGAATCGGCGTTGCACCTAAATTAATGTTATGGCATCGTTTTGAAGTTAAGGCATCCAAACAATGTTTTAATGATGCATGTTATTATAATCATATTTTGCGATCGTGCGTTTAATATTTTGGCAAAAAGTCGAAGTGACTTGAAGGGTATGAGGTCGAGTATATTTAATTTTGACCTTATTCGATTGGTAAGGTCAGAGCTTGTTGTCATGTTTTAGTTAAAAGTCAAGTCACTATCGCTACTTAGTATAAAACTACACATATTACATATTGATGCGATTTTTTAAACAGGTAATTCTAGAGGAATCTTTATATGTACGAGCTCCGTGGCGCAGCGGTCAACACGCCGGTCTCAGACACGGATGGTCCCGGGTTCGATCCCGGGTCAGGTCAAGATGAAAAATCTGATTGATCTTTTTCAGATTGACCTGGGTCTTGGATGTTTATCTATATATGTATTTGTTATAAAATATAATATCGTTGAGTTAGTATCCCATAACACAAGTCTTACATAAAAACTTACTTTGGGGCTAGCTCAATCTGTGTGATTTGTCCGTATATATATTTATTATTTTTATTTATTTATTTATAATACATGCCGGGGCGCTGCCGGGGAGGGCTGCTAGTTCATAATAAAAAGACGCCTCTGAGACGAATGACAGAGACGATGATGATGATGACCAAAATACAAAAGCTGTAAACTCTTTTGTCTACGAATGTTAGACAAACGATCTGCCGTAAAAACTTTGCACAGTCATACTAGTATATTCTGATTTTAAGCTACCTCAACAAACGAGGGCAGTCGCAGTTGCAGACTACTGGTCCTCGTCTTCATTGTCACCTTACCATCAGGTGAAATGGGAGACAAATGCCTAATTCAATAATTAATAAAAAAAGCTTGTATAAAACTAGCCATCTGCGACTCGAAAGAAGCAACCTTGATAAGGGACAGTGAAGTCCCACCAGGAAGCGTAAATAGACTCCATGCTGAAGTGGGGAGATGCCAAGAAAACCAAACTAAGTGGAGTTTCTCCAACAATGACCTTTGTGACTGCGGCGCCACGCAAATGACTCACCTCATTACGTGCCCCAATTGTCCTTCCATCTGCACAATGGAAGACCTTAATGAGATAAATGACAAAGGCATCGCTGTGGCCACCTACTGGTCAAAAATGGTATATCAAAATAGGACAAGTGCAAGTCGGACTCGCGCACCCAGAGTTCCGTACCATTGCCTAGCAATATTAAATTATCGAGCAAAAAAACGGCAAACAATTCACGTTGTATGGCATCCCCCCTTAAATATTGTATTCTGTTTTTAGTATTTGTTGTTATAGCGGCAACAGAAACCTATCACCTGTGAAAATTAGAACTGTTTAGCTATCACGATTTACGAGATACAAGTCTGACAGACATACAGGCGGACATGGAAGTCTCGGCAATACCGTGAGTTTGTACCCTTTGAACGGAACCCTAATAAAATAATCATTTAGTTTCGTAAAGTAAAACACCATTTCTTGTGTTTGCGGTACCACTAAAACTCACGGAGGCCGAAAAAGATTTTCAACTTTTTCTTTCCTTCAAAAACTCATAAAAAGTCAAACATGAAAGCCATTGACCGATGTTATCATTACGATGTCTATGAGTGACGAGGTATTCCTGGAATTCCTGGAAGTCACACGACGGTCACATTCAGAGGACACGCGCGAAATAAAGCAAAAATACATTTTATTTGCGTCTTGCGCTTCAATAGATTGTTGTGAGTAATATGTATTGTATCTTAGTTCGTTCGTCATAAAGATGAGTGTACCTGGCTGCCTCCTCAGATGCGTTCGGAGCCCGGGGTGCGCTATTATCATAGCAATGATGCTGTAGTATTTCGCGAACGTTTTGACGGCCGGCAGCCTGACTGATACCAACCTTAACTCTTGACTTGCGGAAAAACAGCGAAAATTTAAACTTGCGGAAAATTCGTAATTTTATACCTAATGACATAATATTTTAAAGAAAACTTTGAAAATTCGCTCGCCTGGCAATTAGGCGATTTCCATAGAGCACTGATCAGTGCTTAGGCCTTCCTCAACTGCCTGACTGACACCAACCTTCATCACTGTCATTATCATCTCAGCTATAAGACTCCCCCAAGGATTTTCATTATTGTTGGGTTTTGCTATACTCACCACGGCAAACGGGTTAGTGAGCGAAGTTTGTTTGGCTCGCTATGTTCCGACACTGATGTCCATCGAAACCTCTTTTTAAGCGAGTGAAGGGCAGGAGTTTATTGGACTGGGGTAACGGGATAAAGGTATTTGGTATGCTACTTGCTCGCATGGTTTGGGGATGAGAAAATAGCAGTTCGGGATGCCGAGCGCGCGTCCCCGATGTCATACTTGCAAGCACCCGACAGGCAGTTGAAGATGACACCAAACCTTGGGTAGAATCATGACCGCTGACAAATTCTTGAGAAAATAAAAAAAAGATTTATACTGGAATTGAACCTACTGTGTGAACCAAGGTGCCAAGGAAGCCGTCGTATTACAAACATGAAGTCTGAATTCATTACACTTTTTTTTTGGGCAGTCGTTTAAAATAAATATCGTTATGTATGTAAACAATTAACTTATGGCATCACGTTTCAAGAGCCCTTTATTGGTTAGGTGCACAAATTAATTTTGGTCATAAAAAGCCGCGAGAAAAATTCTCTGTTCATATCTATACTAATAATTTTATAACGAGGAGAGATTTGATTGTTTGTTTGCATTGAATAGGCTCCGAAACTAAAGAACCAATTTTCGAAATTCTTTCACCTATAGGACGTTCAATATCTGTAAGTGACATAGGCTATAATATACGCAGACGAAGTCGCGAGAAAATTGCTAGCCGTTTATAAACTCTGACACTTCATGAACGCTATTTTAAGCGCTAAAGAAAGAGAATTAGAAAATAAATTGTTCGGGCAATAAATAAACAGCAAATCTTATATTGGTGCGACTGTAATGTTGTCTGATCTGTCTCCCGAGTGAGATTCATTGGATTTATTTCCATGTTTGTGCTACAATCGCTACAATAAATAAACAAAATAGATCTCTTAAACGGGTTGGCGGTTGACGAGTGGGACTACCCGAAAAGAGTTCGACTGGACTTAAGGTAAAGGTAAAAGTTCGGCGGCAATAGTTCTTGAATTCTTCCCCGATGTCGCCGTGTGGTTCCCAGCAGGGTAGAATAGGACCACTCCAAGTCTTATTGTGGACGTCGTAGTAGGCGACTTAGGAAACACAAGCGAAACAAAGCTTATAAACACCAAAGAGACCTCTTCAACTCGTTTGGCCAGCGTGGAGATTATAGGCTAAATCCTCCGACTGCTCTGGCTAATATATGGCTCTGGTAATCAAAGAGACTAAGAAACACCGGATGATGATGATGCCACATGCTGTTACACTCCTTGAACCCTTCCACTCTGCTTAATGTGTGACTTAATTTGTATACGGCTCCATTTTGCACAACGTATTAACACATTAGCCGTGCGGTTCCCGGCAGAGCAGAATAGAACCACTTCAAGTCTTCCCGTGGATGTCGTAGAAGGCGACTTAGGTAACAAGCTAAACAAAGCTTATAAACATCAAAGGGTCTGGCCAGCGTGGAGAGTGTAGGCCAAATCCTCTGACAGCACTGGCTATATGTATGATATATAATATATATGGCTTGGGAAGTGCAGAGAGGGTCGTGCTCCTGCAGTGGAGACTTGCAAGGACCTGATGATGATGATGATGATTAGCACATTATCACGGGGCATATCGTATTAGAAGTCTATGATCAGTGTGAGTCAAATGCCCTCTAGCAGCTTTATATATCTGCTTCTAGTGTTATTCACTTCACGAATAAAAATCAAACGAAATGATGACGCAGTCATGCATATCATGAATAAACCGCGATTCCAAGTAATGGGATTGCTCGCAATAACATTAGTAACATTATCATAACAACGCTCGTGTTATTTCAACTATTAAACGGATTGACGCCACGCGCGCACTTTCAAACCGCTGCAATAAATTCTATAAGACATATTACAGCCGGCTCTATCTCTAATAATAAATACTAAGTGTGTCTGTAAATATATTGCTCCTTTTCCGTATGTTAGTGAACAACATTCTTATATCCATATCATCAACATAACATGAAGCATGTTATTTAAACAATTATATCGGATTAACGCAATGTGCTCACATTCAGACCGCTGAAATATATGACAATATAACATTTTACAGCCGGCTCTATCTCTACTAATAGGCATAGGCATGTGTCTGTATATCTAGTGCTCTTTTTCCGTATGTTAGTAAACAACTCTCTCTTACTTGTGTATATCATCAAAACATAAAGCATGATATTTCAACAATTATAACTGATTGACGCCAAGCTCACGTTCAAACCGCTGAAATAAATTGTATAAGAGATATCACAGCCGGCTCTATCTCTACTTATATAAATACTAGCAGCCCTCCCCGGGCGCGCCCGGCCATTTATTATACATATAAACCTTCCTCATAAATCACTCTATCTATTGATGAAAACCGCATGAAAATCCGTGCCGTAGTTTTTTAGTTTATCGCGAACAGACAGACAGACAGACTCGGCGGAAGACTTTGTTTTATAATGTGTAGTGACAGTGACTAGGAATGTGTCTGTATATCTTTAGGTTAGTGAACAATAGACTCCGGTCAACAAATAGCCCAGTACGGCCGGCGTCTATTGAAAATAAAACCGTAGTATTACTAAGAAGCTATAAGACGCATTAATGGTCTCTAGGCCGAGCACCGAAACTCCGAGTTTTATCGCCGCACGACTCGTTAAAACAAATAGTAGCCCCGCATTCTTATTTGTAGTACGCTGCTGTTTTTGAAAACAATAAAAATGCCATTTAATGTATTCGCGGTTCACAATCAAAACTAGAATAGGGTTGGCAGACTGGGAATTTCTCTGGGAATTTGAGATACTAGCGTAATTTAGAAAAAGTAAGAATTCTTCATTGCACCATAATTTAAAATCGACACAAGGATAATTAAGAAGAAAATAACAGTACAATAGGCGGCATTATCGCCAAAGCAATCTCTTTCAGGCTACGTATGAAAAATGTTACGCAATAGAAAAATAGAATTAGAGGTTCCGTACAAAAAAATTGCTTTTGCACGCCTCCATTTAGTTCATGAAAACTATTGCTGGCTAGCGCCCACCAATTATTATTAGTCCCTCCATGATCGCTAACAAAAGTTGATTCAGGCAACCTTTGCCGATATTGCTGCATCCTTTGAGGCTTTTGCTGGCCAGTAATAGTTTGCATGCTACCGGTGGCGGGACTACACAAAGTAATTTTTCTCAAACATGCTCGGAAATGTAGGCATTACTGTAGTAAAAAGAAGACCGGAAGTTTGTAATTCTTGGCTCATTCATCGCATTGCCGGCCTAGGCCAGGAAATAAGTATGAAAATTACTTCCCGGCCGCTGCTCAAAACTTTTTAATTAATCTATGTAACGTAAATTATGTCACTTGTCATACAGCCAGTTTACTACCACTGCATTTTAAAAAAATGCATATAATACGTGAATATAACTACAATTTCATTAAAATATCGATATGTGATCATACGAAAATATGCTTAATTTTCGTTGCGAGAGAAGAAAACAATAATCTATGATCTATTAAATTTTTTGTGAAAAATATGACTGGGCTCTATGGGCATTGTTTCCTTTGCTGGAATTGACAACTGAAAATAAAAAAATTAAAAACTCGGGAGATCTGTTATTTTCACTATACCCGTAGTGATTAACGCCACTGCCGAAAAACTGCCTTTACGGATTTTAGGGCATAGAACACACGTCAATTGACTTTGAATTTATGGCCCCCCATAGAAACTCAAAAGGAATTGTATGGCATTTTTTTCATTTTCACCCTCACTCCATTATTTGTCTATGATCCTTATTGCCTAGAGAAAACATATGGCAGTCGGTCGTCTGATACTAGTAATAGTATCTTCTTCGTAGTTTGTGATTAACGCTTTGCAGTAATTGATTGACATTGATTGTTTTCGGTAAATATGTGCAAAGTTGGTTATTTATTCGAAATGAAACGGTTCAAAATGAGTTTTAGTGATGAAAGCAACACTGCAATGGATTTTAAGTACCTACTTCGCCTAATTTGAAACTTGAAAGTGGAAAAATTACTACCGGCAAATACCTAGTAAGGGGAAATATTTAAATCATGTAAGTTTATGTGTAACTTTAAGTTAAATTTCCTCACATTTATTGAGAAAATCTCTATACTTTCCTCGGCGGGAAAGGGATTGCCGGACTCGTAACTATTGTCAAGGCCTCGCTGACGCTCGGCCTTGAAAACTATACTCGTCCGGCAATCCCTTACTTCCCGGCCTCTGCAGTAATGTACTATTAATGAAAGCGCATGTAATTTTAAGAATTTCGGACATCATTTCAGCGGCGTAAGGTTCTGATATACACTCACTGAGATAGACAATCACGCACGTGCTTAAGATCCGATGAGCCGCAAACAACACACCCAAACGGTAGACACTGGTAAAATAAGAATTTTCCCACCCTGGAAATTAAACACAGAGCTGCGTGATGCTCGACGAGAATTTAGAACCGTTGTCGCTGACAACCCTAGGTAAGGAATACTATTTTATTGCTGCGATAGTACACTAGTTCCCGGCATACATTTCTCATTTTGTACAATACGAGCGGAGAGTTTAATAGCAATAATGATCAATGTACGCGAGTGCGGATTTTGAAAGGGTCAATACTGTAGCACAAATTAAGTATTTACAAATGTGTCTCTCACTACATAATAGGGACGTTTTAGCAATGCGCTGTTTAATAAATCGATCGATGTATCGTTCATCTAAGCGTGTTCCCGTTACATTTTCACCTGAGGTGTTTTGGAACCTTCAACAAATGACTGAAGCTTAACATATTTATTGTGTTACATACTTATGATTATTATTATGTTTAAATATCTCAAATGTCTGAATTTGCAGTGTACACATGTGTGATGAAACCGAAAACCACGCGGATTTTAACTTATACAGGAAGAGTCATAGCGGCTCTTCTAGGTGGCCACACACCACTAATTTGTCACACCGTGACCATAGAGAGGTAAACGAGCCACAACAAGTTAAGCCATTCTATATTAGCAATTTAACACACATTCGTAATTCTCCTCACAACACGTGATCGCTGCATTTAAAAAATGCTTATCAGCGAATGTATTTATAAGTCAGTGGCGCACTCACGTACAAGCGGCGCGGCCGTTAAGAATGGCATCCAAATTAAATTCGCTTTAAACGTCCTACACACCTTACAATTAATCATTCAAGCGGTCCAACACAGTGGGAAGAAACAATATAACAGAGCGAGAAACTTTTAGAACTTCTCTTTTACGTAGCGTAGGTATATATTCGGTGCAGCTTTTTTGATTTGCCAAATTTAGTTTGGAACGTATGGAGCACTAGATTTTACAGTTCTATGCACGTAACCATCACATCTATAATTGTTTATTGGCAGTCTAAAAATAAAGTCGGTTGCGATTGTCAAAATGTCAGGAGAGCCGTGACGGACGGCTGGCAGTTGGCCGTGCTGTAGGGTATTTAACTAATCGCCCAGAGTCAAACACCTACGAGATATGCGATTTAAATCTCCAAGGATTAGATTTCGCACACGCCTCGGAATAGTATTACAGTAATAAAAGATGTTGTGATATATTTATTAAGGCCAGGTTCTTAAAAAAATTCATGAGAATCTGTAGAGAATTGCGACTTCCATGCTGGTTTGGGAACAAAGGAAAAACATAGAACATATCAGCCGCTTTTTTTCCCGCGTAGATCGTAAAAGCCGGTCAAAGGATAGGGCGAACATCTAAGGAATCATGTAATAGGCAATGCGGCTATCAACCCATCACTATTTTGAATCCGCTTTTCACATTAACGCCCACTAACACGCTAAACGTGGCCTTTGAGTTTTACGACTTTGGGCTCTGTCTACGCCGCAAGGGATAAAGACGTGATAATATGTATGTATGCATGCCGGTTCTCCAGCCATGTCGTCTTGCGCGGTTTTGATTGCACGGCGTGATCTTGGAACTTGCGAAATATTTAGTATAATTTTGAATACTGCAAACATGCGCTTTAGTGACGATCGACAGCCTTAGATCATTCAATTACGTGCGTTTTGATATAATTTTCAATTCACGAAGAATGTTTATTACTTGAAATTTGCATTTTTCGTCAAAAGTAGACCAATGATTGTTATTTTTATTTTCATCTATTAAACTAAATCAAATCATGCAAATTATGACCCAAGGCATTAGATAACATAATCAAAATTAACATATATATTTTTTTTATAAAAATTCTTTATAATTTGCGAGAATAGAAGCTTTTTCACAAACGAATATCAGGAGAAGAGCGCCTTAAACTATAAAGAATAGAGTTGAATATCAATATCAATCTGTCAATATTATCAGAGCAGGATAGACCATACGTTTAACATTATTTGAATAAACTACTGCATGTATTTGGATGAAAATGCAACATTTATAGCTTCATCAAAATATCCTAAAGACTATAAATATCGCGGACAAAGTCGCTGAGGAAAGCAAGTAGCAAATGAACATCACTCTTTAACATCATCAAAGGAACGAAATCAAACGATAGCACAAGATGCAACGAGTCTGTGTACTTTGTTTGCGTCCCGTTGCTGCCAATTATACGGACGTAAAGCATACGCTGCAATCTGCATCCTACGGCTACTTTATATCGCATTTCGTATGTATCTCCTATTTATTTAAAGAGTCGGGGAATACTTTTTAGTAGCAAGAAAAATATGGTCACTGTTACTTTATCGCCCAAAAACTACTGTCGATATATTTGCACGAAACTGCAACCACAGATGTGTATGTATATCTAAAATCTGTGCTTACAACATTTAATAGCTTTATCAAAATATCCCAAATACTATAAATTTCGCGGACAAAGTCACTAAAAAAGCAAGTTTGCTACTTGCTTTTTTAACATAAACATCACTCTTTAACAACATCAAAGGAACGAAATCAAACGATAGCACGAGATGCAACGAGTCTGTGTACTTTGTTGCGTCCCGTTGCTGCCAATTATACGGACGTAAAGCATGCGCTGCAATCTGCATCCGATGTGACGTAATTTTGGCTACTTTATATCGCAATTTGTATGCATCTCCTGTTTATTTAAAGAGGTGGAAAATACTTCTAAAAGCTCATAATGTAAACCAATAGTGATTGTAAGACAAGTATGTCAATTTATCACAGAATCCAATGGTAAGATTAATCAAAGTGTTATTTAATGTTGTGTTTGTACGAGGTAATGCAGCCAGCGTTCTAGGCACCACATGGACAAAATTTAATATTAGATTTTTAATTTTATTTTGTATAAATAAGTAGGTATCTTTTATTGTATTTTTTTTTAATTTTTAGTTTAGTTAGTAATTTATGTTATAAAAATAATTAGTTGATAGTTAGAATAATATTTATCATATGTATTTTCATATTGCTTAACATGTGGCAGAGCTAATAAGGCACCCACCCAGTTGGCATTGGGCTCCTCACTATTGTGTTTTAGACGGTTTATGTGCAAAGCTCCTAAACCGTTTTACGTTGAGTCGTTTGCGATTGTATGCAAGCGATCGTGAAAACAGGATTGTAAATCAGAGTCCTCTAGTTAAATTTACTGTAGTGGTGGGTGTAAAAGTCCCCACAAATACAATGATTGCAATGCAAGAACGTGAAACACAATTATTGCAATCTAAGAACGTAAAACAGTCGCCGAATCCAACATCACGACGTTCAAGCAAATTTATTGACCGGCGAATAAACAAAGGTCATTTCAAACTATGTGTACGATATACATGACAATTCAAAATAAATGCAATTGGTGTCATTATTCAAGATAAAAATAATGCACGACTTGTTTATAAACTTTCGAAAGACACAAAAGTTGAAATGGCGAAGAAGAATTATGCGTATTTACTGTTTACACGTACTCAATCCGAAGATATTAGTAATAAGAAAGATGAACGTATCAATGAAATGCTTAATGTTGCAGCTGTGGAGATTATTCATGACTAAAACAATGCTGAAGTGGTAAATAAAGATTATCGGATGACGCAATTGCATAAAAAAGCGTTCTCATTCTAAATGTAGCTATTTTGTTTATTTGTAAACATTTTATTGCACATGTTTGTGAAAACAACATACATCTTTAGAGGTAACCATAAAATAAAAGCATATATGCACAATGCCGGACAAATCCCTGAAGTTATAACCATCCCTCTTCTAGCTAACCAGGCATTTGAAAGGAGACATCAGTTAAGTTATTGATTTACATACTTATGTACCTTTTCTTGCAGAAAGACAATAAACAATGATTTTGAGAGATACGTGCGAAATATGCAGCAGTCGAAGTCGACATAAACAGTGCAATTATTGTTTAAAAACTCGAAACATTCATTGGAGTCAAACGTACTTAATTCAAAGATATTGGTAATGAGAAAGATTAACGCATCAATAAAAGATCTAAAAGTGCAGGTGCGGAGATGTTTCACGAGAAAAACAAAGCAGTGTAAATAAAGATAAAGTAGTAGACGCAATAGAAAAAATTGTTCTCATTACAGCTGAGTAAAAGTGGACACGGAAAATTATAATTTTACAGTTTTATGAGAGAAACAACGTTGGCGGTTGAGTCTTACTACATTGAAGTAGGTATGTAGTACACGCAAAATAACAGAAAATATGAATGTTGATTGCAAAGAATTTGGAAAGTCAACGATGAAACTTAGAGCACATAATGGTGACTAATAATTACACGTCTTTGTCTTCTATGTACTACGAGCGAAGCCGGGGTGGACTCCTAGTTCATAAATAATGACAAATAATAAAAAATAAAAAAAATAAAAGTTCAACTGCGAAGATTATTAACAAGAAAAACAATGCAGTAAAAAATAAAGATAAATCAATTGACGCAATAGCAAAAAACATTCTCATTACAGCTGAGTGAAATTGGACGTGAATTTGTATTTACAGTTTTATGAGAGAACCAACGTTAGCGGTTGAGTCATACTGCACAGGAGTAGGTATGAGTACACGCCAATTCTACGCGTAAGAAATACAAAAGTCAACGATAAAAGTGAATCATACAAAATTTGTAAAAATATGAATATGAATACTGTAAGTTTGACTATCATCAATTCATCACATAGTTAAAACAAAGTAACATCCCTGTCTGTGTGGGGTAAGTAATATAACATATAAACACAAAATATATATGTTTTAAGATTTATACCAACGAAATATATAATTTTGGTCAGTATAATTATCAATCAAGATAAAAATCGAAAGAAATAATTTTGAAAAAAAATAAAATCTTTTGTTATAACAATTATTTAACATAACAAACCTTTCATATACCGTTTTATCGTTATAATATTTAACATATCGATTTGTTGTTACGTATAATAAACGTAATATATACTTATTTTTAAGCATAATAATCATTGGTTATATAAATAAAGTGATAGAAGATCCTATCTACCTTCTGTGACTAAGTCGCTTTCGCACCCAGTCGTCGCTCGCTCGCTTCGCTCGCTCGCTCATATAGTGGTTTATGTGTAACCATAACCTAACCTACCTTCTGTTACCAAGTCGCGTATCCAAACCAGTCGCTTTCGCACTCAGTCGTCGCTCGCTCGCTCATATAGTGGTCTATGTGTAACCATAACCTAACCTACCTTCTGTTACCAGTCGCTTTCGCACCCAGTCGTCGCTCGCTCGCTTCGCTCGCTCGCTCATATGGTGGTCTATGTATAACCATAACCTAACCAACCTTCTGTTACCAAGTCGCGTATCCAAACCAGTCGCTTTCGCACCCAGTCGTCGCTCGCTCGCTTCGCTCGCTCGCTCATACGGTGGTCTATGTGTAACCATAACCTAACCTACCTTCTGTTACCAGTCACTTTCGCACCCAGTCGTTGCTCGCAAGCATAATAATCATTGGTTATACAAATAAAGTGATAGAAGATCCTAATCTACGTTCTGTGACTAAGTCGCTTTCGCACCCAGTCGTCGCTCGCTCGCTTTGCTCGCTCGCTCATATGGTGGTCTATGTGTAACCATAACCTAACCTACCTTCTGTTACCAAGTCGCGTATCCAAACCAGTCGCTTTCGCACCCAGTCGTCGCTCGCT
Source organism: Rhodophaea formosa (assembly GCA_963082605.1). Lineage (NCBI taxonomy): Eukaryota > Metazoa > Arthropoda > Insecta > Lepidoptera > Pyralidae > Rhodophaea > Rhodophaea formosa. The sequence goes on along the minus strand of OY720230.1, from coordinate 2,590,748 downwards.
CGCTTCACTCGCTCGCTCATATGGTGGTCTATGTGTAACCATAACCTAACCTATCTTCTGTTACCAAGTCGCGTATCCAAACCAGTCGCTTTCGCACCCAGTCGTCGCTCGCTCGCTCATATGGTTGTCTATGTCTAACCATAACCTAACCTACCTTTTGTTACCAAGTTGCGTATCCAAACCAATCACTATCGCACCTAAGGTCGTCGCTCGCTCGCTTTTCATAATCAATTTGATTGATCTAGATTTTTATTGATATATATTTCAAATAGTATTTGTTTTGATTGTTATATTTTATGGCATGTATACTGAACGAGTTGTATGACAGGTGATGTTTAGTGTTCATAAACGTTATAATAAATGAGTTTATGGTTTTCGAATTGAAAATTTTATGAATATTATAGCTTTTAAGAATATAAACAGTAATAATTATGTCAAGTAAACGTTATATCTTTTGAACTTTATTGAAATGAAAATATATAATTTGTTATTATATCAAACAATACGCACCCGTCTGTGTGTCCCTATGTATGCTTAGATCTTTAAAACTACGCAACGGATTTCGATGCGGTTTTTCAAAAATAGATAAAGTGATTCAATAGGATGATTTATATGTATAGTATATGCCTGGGCACGACCGGGGAGGGCAGTTTTAAATAAGAAGAAGTAACAAAGTGAGCTTTTAGACAAATCCCGAGACGTCGAAAGAAACTACCAGTAATTCATTTCATCAAAGTACACTATAAATTTAGAAACACTTCAAAGCAAGTTTCGATTCAGGCAGCGTAACAAAAACAGCTTTTAATTCCATTCAGGAATTCAATTGAGCTCGTCGGCTTGTCTAAAAATCGACGGATTGTTATGATCGTGAGCCGAAAAACCGCTGGCGCTCGCCCAGCGGCTGATATTGTGCATACCTCGCGCACGGCGTAGGACGGCCAATTCGCAAAATGTATGATGGACGGTCACTGATAAATATATGGATTAATAAACAAGTAAGGGCCGTGAAAACGCACTGCTAAAATGTAATTCGTAAGGGTGGCGTGAAAACTTTGTTTTGTAGCTATATTATATACTTCGTTTGTGGTAACGGTTTCATAATAAAAGTTGCTTTACATTTTGTGGACCATGTTACGGTATAATTGAATTTAAAGATTTTCATAATTCTAAAAATTGTCTTCCACTTAACGAATCGACGTCAAATTAAAAGTGTTTTACTAACATTTAACACAAATATCAGCTACGGTATATTAGTCGACTACCGTATTGGCTAAAACTTGTCGGCGATACCGAACTTTTGTTAGTCGAATGTCTCGCGTAACTTTTTATAATATTAGATGATAGTCGTCAAAACTTTGCTCATTCGATCGTATGCCTAATTGCATCCTCAGCTGTGAAGCGTCGGAGCTGCTGCATTCGCGTAATTTATACAGTGTGTAACATGACCCTCGACATATACTTAAAGGGGTGACTCAGCCCATAAATATGAACAACTTTTGCTATGGAATCAATGCTTTGTATAGTTGCCAAAAAGTTCTTCATGCATGACATTTTGCGAAGTACTTTTTGCGATTCGGACGTTTTACGCCTCCTATGTTTCTGGTATTCGCCGTGTTGATTCATACTGGGATTATGTCGTCGGACCGCGCAGACCGATTTTGAGCGACACTACCCAATGCAATTACCCCTCTGTTTGTTTTGGCAATCACCGCACTTGTAGTGTCATTAAAATGTCTGATGAGTGATGCTTTTTCTCCTGTTTTAGGATTCTCTACCTGTTACGGTTCTGAATATACTGTGACAGCCCCATGTCAGACAGATGGATCGACGGACAGCAAAGACTAGTAATAGAGTCCCACTGCCCCTCAGTTTGCGTTGGCACTCGCTTCACTTGTAGTGTCATTAAAATGGGTGATGAGTGATGTAGTCTGCCCTTTTTCAGGGTTCTCTACCAGTTGTACCTTCCAAAGATACTCTGAGACAGACGAGTGGATGGACGGACAGCAAAGGCTATAGTAATAGGGTCTCATTGCCCCTCAGTTTGCGTCGGCACTCGCCGCACTTGTAGTGTCATTAAAATGTCTGATGAGTGATGCAGTCTGCCCTTTTTCAGGGTTCTACACCAGTTGTACCTTCCAAAGATACTCGTACAGCTCTGCGACAGACGAGTGGATCGACGGACAGCGAGAGCTTAACAATGGTAACCCATTGTCTTCCTAAAGATTATGGGTGCGGAAACCTAAAAATTATTGATGATCAATTAAGAAGTTAACTTTCATGTTCTATTTCTCGGTACAAAATCGTTAAACCAAATAATATTAGTATACGATGAACAAAACGGGCATTCCAATTTTCGCGAAAATTTATATGCTGTCTTACAAACGCTCGAATACTCAAAGGCATCTTAACTAAAATCGTTGTGAAGTCTCCTTCTGTTATTGTCTAGATAACCTAGCAATACCAAGCCAGTCTGAGATTGAAGAGTGTTATTAGTTAAGATTATTTAGAATATTCGGGGGTAAGTGTGCTTCTGATAGTTTTCGGGAATACTAAATGTGCAGTGACCATGAATATCCAATTTCTTGCATCCGAACAGGAAGCTTATAGTGGTCATGTCATACGGTTTCAGAAAACAATCGCCCAAACTTGGACACGACTGGCTTCAAACTGCCATAATTCCTTTATGCTTCCTATCATGATTCTAACAATTGGATAGTTATGTTCTATAATGAAGTGTGTGTCCACGTATATATAGTCTCCAAACATTATTTCACGAGTATACATCAGAAAATCGCGTCGGTCTATATGCAATAAAATTTATTTGCCGTACAGAATTAACTTCAAGCGATTCAACCCTTGGTATTTACTCCTTTGATCTCGTATTTTAAACGATTTTGATGATGAAATTTCAATTTGTATTTATTATCTGCAAAATACATGTAAACCAATACAAATGTGTGAAACGATGATATTCGTTATTTACAAAGGACTTTAAGTCATAATTTCTAGACAGTAAAATTTATATTCGCGTATAACGTCAACTTAATCTGGAATTATGTCATGAAGGAATTTATTTGCGTCTAAGCTGCGATGGTTCTATATTTGCCAAACTTACATCAACATCATCGTCTGTTTCTGTTTCTCCTGATTCTAATGAAAGGGATAGATATAGGTCTTCTCATTTGTCCAACATTGGTGGTTCTGCATGCCTTTTGTTCGTTCTAAGACTGTTACTGTCGAATACTGACGTTTATAGTCTCATATTATCACATTATGAAAGTCGTTTAATATACGAATGTGTATAAAATAGAGTATGAAATAAACGCGTTTCGTGATTTCTATCCGCATTTATGTTTACGATGTTTTTATCGCCCTCTGAAATAGTTATCTGATAGTTACCTTTAGGAGATAATTCCTAGTTGTCAAACGTTTTATCTTGACTGATATGGATGCAATACAATGAGTGGGACGAATCGGCGTGCATTTACAAAACAATATTAGGAAATGGTTCATTGTTCGCAGCAATTTCTATAAGAGACGACATAAGACAGACATCATCACCTCAACGTGTATCTGTGATCAGTACAATGATGATGATTATGTACAATTATTGTGATCAATAATTGTACATCATCATCATCAGGTCTTTTTTTTGTCTCCACTTCAGGAGCACGACCCTCTCTATACTACTAGAGTCATATATTAGGCAGAGCTGTCAGAAGATTTGGCCTATACTCTCCACTTTGGCCAAACGTGTTGAAGAGGTCTCTTTGATGTTTAAAAGCTTTTTTAAGCTTGTGATTCCTAAGTCGCCTTCTACGACATCCACGGAGAGACTTGGAGTGGTCCTATTCTACTCTGCCGCGAACCACACGGCTAATTGTACATAGTTATTTATAATCACACAGTTGAATAAACATTTGGAAATATTAATTTACTATGGCAAGGCAACAGCAAATTCAAAAACCGGCCAAGTGCGTGTCGGGCCACGCGCAGTGTAGGGTTCCGTAGTTGCGAATGACAACTTTGAGTTCACACTATTCACACTCGCACCTTACAGTTTAACGACCAAAAACATCTAACAATGAAAATAGTATGAAATTGTACAGTTTATAAGTTGGTTGCCTATAACTTTTTAGTTTGTACTTAGTACTCAGCTCTGATAGTTTTCCTTTAAACTTCAGCATATATACTACTGCTGTAATTTTTTTCACGTATCTATATATAACCGTTTAGCAGATAGAGGGGGGGGACACTTACCTCTAACAAAAATTCGCACTTTAAAACCAAATATTTCGGAAACGGATCCCTAAATCGAAAAATGGTGTTCTCAACCTCACAATATTTTTGAAAGACCTATTTAACGATACCCCACACGATGGGTAAATAGAGAAAAAAAAATTACTCCCCCACTTTACTTGTATGGGAGCTACCCTTAAAAAAAATATTTTTCAAAATTTTATTCTACCACTTTTTTGCCATGATTAATATACATACCCATACCAAATTACAGCTTTCTAGTACTTATAGTCTCTGCGTAAAACCGCGGACGGACAGACAGACAGACAGACAGACAGACAGACAGACAGACATGGCGAAACTATAAGGGTTCCTTGTTTACTACGGAACCCTAAAAAGCAAGTTACAAGATCGTGTGGCCGTACGGGGTACAAATATGAACACGAGTCTATTTAATAGAATGGGAAAGTGACAAATGATGCGGCGAGCAAAATATCTGATGGTTCATAATTGAACCCGCAAGAGAGTATACAAGTATGTTGATTTGGGTTGCTTGTAATTTATTTGACTGCATTTAGGCTTTTGAGAGTCGGGATTTATTTCAAATTAAGTTTTTGACAAATGATTGTTATTTTCATACACATTACACGTTTTTATGCCATAAAGGTGAAGGAAAAGTAAGACTGCTCGAAAAAGGGAAATATACTTTTTTGTTGTTAGAAAAGACGGAACTTTGAAAAATTTCGAATTTGCGGAAAAATTCTAAATTTGATATTATATACAATATTTCATAATATTGACAGTTTTTTTGTTTTTCGTATGTGTAAGTGGCCAACACTGGTGTCAGATTTATCAACGATGACAGCCGGGACCAACGGCTTAACGTGCCTTCCGAAGCACGGAGGAGCTCGAGATATTTTTATGCCACTTTGCGGTCACCCATCCAAGTAGGGACTGCACAAGGGGTTGCTTGACATATATAAGCGCTCATAGAGCTCACACCCACTGGACCATCGGGCTCATATTGACAGTTAGGCGATTTCATAAAGCACTGATCAGTGCTTACGCAATCAAGGGGTAGTGACGAGGTCAATATTTAGCGATTCGGTTTAGACTCACAAGTAACGACTTAGCCCGCTGCGAATACATAACACTAACATTGAATACAATGTTAATACACTACTACTCTGTATTCAAAATACAGATTATATCTTGTTTAAATATGTGGAATAGAAACATTAACTTAAAAGGTCCATGTTTATAAACGTTTAGTCGAAAAGGAAACTGACAAATGATTGTGGCCAGTAAAATATTCGGCGTTTCATAATTGGACCCGCAAGGGACGACTCTGGGCCCGCCGCGAACTTTACGGAGTTTACAGATTTGGGTTGCTCGTAGTTTGTATGACTGCATTCAGCCTTATGAGGGAAAATTATTTTCCTCTTCACTTCTGGAAAAGGTCCTTAAAGTTATTCTCCAGAGTGTAACCTAAAGGCGAAATAGAATCTGAAAAGTTTCTCGTCTCTGCGTACACTTAATTTTATTAGTTCTTTTAATGAGTTCCTGTCCTAGAATTAATGTGAAAGTGACGTTTGGTTTTGTTTTTTATGCTTTATCAATGACCAAGCGTCATAAAAGTTTGCATGCACACTTTCTTGGGACACTTAGGCTATGTTGCACTCAGAAAAAAGTACTGCTCTCGAGGAATTAATGTTAACGCGAGCGGGAACCGAACATGTAACGTATGGAAAGGTATCATAGGCTATAATTTACGCGAACAAAATTGTAAAAAACCGCTTGTCTATCATATATACGTCTAAGATCTACAATCTCTTTCTTTGAGTCGGCAATGAGTTCCGCAAATGGGCAAGTTTTGAACAAAGAACGAACTACGTTTTAATTAATTTCTCAGATTCCTTTGCGATCGGAATACGGAGCGGTTTCATTGAGTTTTGTAGATGCTGCGATATTATCCCATTTAAGTTATAAAAATATATTTTTGAACGACAAGTTCTTACAGATTTTTTATTTTGATTAAAAAATACATATTTCATCTACGGCTTCGCAGTTACGAGGCCATATAAACGGCTAGACTCTCACTAATTAATAAAGGTAGACACGATTCATTCTTTGAGCTTCGCTCAACCTTGCCTTTGCTTGTCCCCAACCCTAAACGCAAAAAGAGTAAGTTTGACCGCACTGTTTGCGTGTCTGAGGCAACGTAGCTCTAAAACTTGTGAGCCGATTTCGATGCGGGTTTTTTTATTGGAAAGCAGGTTTCTTGGCGATGGTTCAGCCGTTAACTTGATAAAGGCATCGTCGTGTAGGGGTTTGCTTACAATTTTTAAACTCGTTTTATATGGTAAAGGGCGGTGGTACACCATTCTAATTCTAATCACACCGGCAAGAGCACTTATAAATAGTATTTGGAATCATGTTTTATTGTCTACTTCAATAGTTCATCTGTGCCCCCTATATTCGGCGCTCCCCGAACCGAACAGAATTGTATAGTGCCAATAGCTTTCATAATACAGCTTCCGTTCACGCTAAATTCGATTCTGGACTTTCCTGATGGAATTCCTACCTGCATCTCGTGGAAAAGTTTCGTAGATATATTTACTCGAAATTGAGACGTCTTGATACCAGCTTCGTATTTTGCGATCGAATCTAGACTCGCAGATGTAATAAAGATAGTTTTCCAAGCGACAGCAAATAGAATTTGTTCTCAAAAATTGACGCAAGAATGGTTCTCTAAAATCAACTTTTGCCGTGTCAATAAATAAGATACAATGATACTTGATGATGATGATGATGATGATGAGTAAACAAAACTGGCCAAGTGTGAGTCGCACGCTCTAGGAGTTCCGGACGGATTAGCTACGAAAGACGAGCTTCTTAAATGTTTATGTGGACTTAATCTGTTACATGCGACCTTTCAAAATAAAATTCTATCTTAATGAACGTTGCTACTTAAAAATCATAAAGTCAAATATGTCTTTACATAACTTTTGTGTTATTTATTACATAAATGTAAAAGAGGAATTTCTCCTAGCCGTCAAGTTTCAATTGTAGCTGCATTCATATTTAACGATGTTTCGTGCAGTTTTTAATTACTTTGCTATTAATTCAAAGCCTTTTTCTTACCAGCAATGGTAGTGACGTCATTCGCCGTTTAGTTATTGTATAGTGTTGTTAAAGTTTTTCTTCTAGCAGTAAAGTTATGAACGTTTATATTTAATGATTCTAGGCGCAGTTTTTAATTACTTTTTGCTATTCGTTCCAAGGATCTGTCTCTCCGGCAGTAGAAGTGACGTAATTCGGCGTCTGTAATTACAGAATATTGTAAAAGGATTTCTTCTAGCATTAAAGCTGCAATTGTAGCTGCTTTTATATTAAACGATTCTTGGCGCAGTTTTTAATTACTTGGCTAATTATTTAAAGTTCCTCTCTTACCAGCAATGAAAGTGACGTCATCGGGACTCTGTTATTGTATAGTTTTGTTAAAGTTTTTCTTCTAGCAGTAAAGTTATGGAATCTTAGTGTCGCGATATTCCCTTTGCAGCAAGCAACGTTCATATTTAACGATTCTTGGCGCAGATTTTAATTAGTTCCTGGAGTTACTTCAATTGAGTTTTTACTTCAGTTTTTACCCGACTACGGCGAAGCGAAGAGGAGGGATGGATGGCGTAGAAGGCGACTTAGGAAACACAAGCTAAAAACTAAAATTCACTAAAAACAGATTTTTAAAATATCATCCCTTAACTTAAGGTACGATTTTATTATAGGGATTACAAGTAAGTACTGAAAAATCCCTTACGGGGTCAAATAGGGGTTGATAGTTGCTATGGATATTTCATTATTTAACAAGTTATCGCCTTAAAAATCAGTATATTAATCAAGTACATTTATTCCACCTCTCCAACCCGTCTGGGCAGCATGGAGAGTGTAGGCCAAATCCTTTGACTGTTCTACCAGAGCCTCTGGTTAATATATGGCTCTGGTAGATCAGAAAGAGTCGTGCTTCTGCAGTGGAGACTAAAAAAGTCCTGACGATGACAGTTATTTCAGAAAAGAGTTCTTCTCTCTTCGGATCAGGGGATCTTAAACGCAAGCGAAGTCGTAATCTAATGCTATTCTTGCATATTATATTCAGATTATAATATAGTCAAATATTCAGATATATTAAATCTACACATGCATCAAATCTAAAGCTAGTACTCGAAAACTTGCATCTTAAAAGAGATATAACACTGAAATTTATTTCAGCAGAAACTTATATTTTTCAATTCGAATTTATCGCTCTCCAAGCGGAGTAGTTGTTAAATTGATAGCTAGTAGATTTTCAATCACTTTATTTAATGTGTAATGACTGCTTAAAGTATTCTGTATTTTAACTGATTCTCTCTGTTGTATTCTACTGAGCTCATTTACATTGTACTGTAGTACAACTTAAAATTTCAGGTCAACAGTGCTTTGAATTTTAAAGCTGGTATTACTTAGCAAATTTAATACAAGATTAATAAAAGAAACTTGTATTGTGACCCTCGGTTTTGTCTACCCCATAGAGAACAAAGGCGTGACATTGTATCCTTTTATCTTACCCCACTCTTTTATGAGAGCTATGGCTTTGCCAATAGTATGTCCATTCTCTCCATTTTGTCCTGTCATTTACCATAGTCTTTGTCACTCCTTGTGCATACCTTCCTTGACACACTCTATCCATCTTTTCTTAGGTTTCTCTCTGGTCCGTATTGACATTGTATCCTTATAATGTTCCACCCACAGCACGCGTCCCGTTAGTATTTTGACAGTCTGTAAGCTCGTCACGTATGTTTGTTAGTAGTTTGCATTCAATGGAGGCGAATGAACCGTTACGTTGACGAGTTGGCGGATTTATTGGCAAATTGTTTAATCGATTTATTTATTTTTCCCATGCTTCGATTATATTCCTGGATTTACTTTGACTTGAATGACATCGTACATTACGACGCGTCGCATAATTATTGACGATTTTACATCATCATTAGTAAAATCATTATCATCCGAGCATATATTCGCTTTGATACACAGTAGTAACAGCTAGCTTCAGAATCCAGGCCCCGTTACCCATCAGGGTTACTTGGTTTTACGCAGAACGACTGCCGTCTGACCTTCGCAATCCAAAGTGTAAACCAGAATCAATCCTAAAACAAGTTTATACAAACGCTAGATGGCTTTCGGGACCCACATCGTAATCTTCCTTCCGAAGCAAGGAATTCCGGAATTCCGAAAAACGAAAGCCTGCAATATCCTAACGAGACTGGAAATAACTTTCACAAAATATGTATCCCAGTGGGATTTGAACCTCGACCCCCTCGGTCCACGGTCATTAGGCAAACGCCTAGACCACTGAAACATAGAGGCAATCTTTAGCATAATATCTGTCGTCATAACTTGCTTTCTGTAACTAACTTAATATAACTTAGTCTGTAATGTATCTAATTGAGATACATTACAGACTAAGTTATATTAAGTTAGTTAGTAAGTAAGTACATAATATTACTAAGTAACGTTGTCGAAGTAAATTTACTGGGCACTATAAAATTAGTCGGAAATACTAAAAAGTTAGTCTACATCAGAAATCATTCAGGAACATTGTAAATCTGCTAGGTTTTTATTAGGTCAAAGTGTAATCGTCACAACTTTTGAAGCTTAGGATGTAAAATTAAATGCAAATCCGAAAGTACTAGACTAGAAATTTAATTTACGTCTTAAACCATTTATACATTGCAAAGCTTTTTATAAGGTCTAAGTATTAATCTGGATGAACTTTTGCAGCTCATCATCATTTCGTGTAGGTGACACGGTCAGTCGACCATGCACACCCTGGTGTCAGAGTTCTTCGGAACCGCCTCTCGGCCCCTGACGTGGTTCCTTTAACGACTACCAAATGGCAGCCGGGATCAACGGCTTAACGTGCCTTCCGAAGCACGGAATCATCTTTCTTATCAGACAATCAGGTGATTCATGCCTGCAATGTCCTAACCAAACTGGAAACAACTTAACAAAGTATGCTTCCCGTGGGAATCGAACCCACGACCCCCGGGTCAACAAGGCAAACGCCTAACCACTGGACCACGGAGGCAGCTAATACGTTTTAATTTAACCACATAACATAATCAGGTGAGAGAGGTGAAACTAACATTCGCTAATCTAGAAGTAGTCCACAGATTACCTAACTATTCTACTACACTAGTGATTTTCCCGCGATTTCGTCCGCGTAAATTGTAGCCTATGTCACCCGCAGATAAATCAATTAGCCTTTATATAGGTGAAAGAATTTTGAAAATAGGCCCAGTATTTATAATATAGGCTTAATCAGTGCAAACAATCAAATCCTTCTTCTTTATAATATGTTACTTTCTCTGGGTATACAGCTTAACAAATATCTACTATGCGTTTCATTAAGGTTCTCCAAACTACATACATACATACATATAATCACGCCTTTTTCCCATAGGGGTAGGCAGAGACTATGGATCTCCACTTGCTACGATCCTGACAAATTACTCTAGCTTCATCTACACTCATCACTCTCCCCATGCATGCTCTTCGGTTTCGGGTACTTGTTACATCTCCTTTCTTAAGAACGTCAGCAATCTGATCACAGTACGTTCGACGAGGTCGACCCTGGCCAACTAGCTGCTTCTATTATAGTCACTAAAACGCACTTACTCAAATTGCCTGCAGCTAATGATGATATCTCTCTTGTTTCAGGTATGTTGTCCATTCCTCGGCATGGGCAGCCACAGCAGTAACGATTAAGGTTTTCTTGGGGCAATCTATTCAAAAGTCGCGGCGCGAATGGCGCTAGGAGCACGCCTTCATTCATCATCACATCATTTCAGTGGAAAGGAATTCACTTATGGACATAGACCTTCCCTAAGGATTTCCAAAATGACCGGTTGTAAGCGGCCTGCATCCAGCGCTTCCCTGCGACCTTAGTCAGGTCGTCCAATCATCTGGTCGGTGTGAATCCGACGCTGCTCCTGCCGGTACGTGGTCGCCATTCGAGAACCTTTTTGCCCCATCGGCCATATCCTATTGCGAATATTGGACGTATGTATAAACCAGATCATTGGCACGCATTTCCTTATCTATGAACCTTAGGGCGGCAATTGTCCCTTTAAAATATTCAGCTTTGCCCTACGACCCTCAGCACTTACCAAAACGGAGTCCACATACAACGAGAGCTGCTGTATGTTTTATTCAAGCATCTCATCTCGGAAACGGTCCCTTTTGTTATTTCATATTTACGCTTTTATAAGCATCGCCGGAGAAGATTTATTTCCTCAAAAAATAAGGGACCAGAAATGCTAGTGTTTGCATACTTACGGAACTTTTGTAATGTAAGGAGTAAATATATGCATCCCATAAGTTGAACAACATAATAGTCTTATCAGAATCTGAACTGCGAATCAATTTTGCTCACATACCAAATGAATTGAGCTTGTCCCAACTTGAACCTAACTTCCTGACTTAACATTATAAATGCGAAAGTGAGTTTGTTTGTTTGTTCATTTGACCGGTATTTTTCATAGTATGAAATGTGATCGTATCAGTAGATAAGGCGTGAAAGCGTAACAAACAAATAAACTCACTTTCGCATTTACAATATACTAGTTGTTACCCGCAGCTTTGCCCGCGTGATATATATCCTACTAGCTGTAATCCGCAGCTTCGCCCGCGTGATATATAGCCTATGCCCTTTCAGTATCCTAACCTATGAGTATGCAAAATTTCATGATAATCGGTTCAGTAGATAAGGCACGACTCACTTTCGCATATATACTTAATATAAGTTGGGATTGGGATTGGGGTTCGCATTGCCATATTACTCATTGATAAGGAACCAGCCAACCCAGTATTTATTGAAGCTGATGGTCCAGTAATGACGGTTATAGCCGATAACTCATATCCGTACGAAGCCAGGGCGGGGCGCTAGTCGTAAATAAGTTATACCGACCATCGTCACTGTCGTAATAAATAATAATCATAAACAAGATATCGCAGAAACCGTTGATTAATAAGTGCACAGAAGAATAACTAAATATATCCTTATATTTTTCAAAGAAAGTGTTTTGTTAGGATATATTTTTCTAGCTTTATAAGGCTTTGATTTATTGAGTGAATGGCTCAGCCACGGACAGCAAATATTTCAAGTATACCAAATACTCCCAAAATAACAGATATTGAGGCTCACCTGCACTTGGAAAGAAATTTAGAAAGAAAGAAAGAAGTCGAAAAAAATTGTTTTATTTATACTAGTTTAAGTAAGCTCCAATTTTTATTTCGTAATTTTCGTCTTCGTCCAGCTTTATTTGACATTTCGATTGAAATTTTATTTGAAACACCAATATGAGTAAATTCTTGTCTCATAAACTCATAATGGTGAAAGGAAATATAAAATGACGTAACATTCAATGAGGCTTAGTAGTAACGCAACATATTGCATTAATATATCATAATTTTTCTCGAAGTAATAAACCAATGTAACGTAAGCAAATAGTTTTTCAAACTGCTGCAAAGAGCTTAAGTTAGTTCTGTGTTTGTTATATTCTGAAGCTATCTCCGAAACGCTGTAAATTCGTACATTAACGTCGGGAGAGCGTTAAACCGTTAGCGGGCTCCGTTTACGCGCGCTAAGTGGAAAATAATCTTAATCATAACCTCTTAACGTTTATTAGGTTTTCAGGATATTACGCGGTAACGAAAAAAACGGATGAAACGTTCTTCAGATGACAGGCGTAAATTGTAATCGTAAAATATAATTACATGGATTTCATCGGCTTTTCGATATATTATGTCTCCAGTCCACCTCATTAATGCGTGTTGCAGCCATCCGCTGCAGTGCTTCTGCTAGATAAAAAGTCAGATTTAGCGCTAAAACTTTCAGCGAATTCAAGAAAAAAGCACTATAAACAATCACAGCAGAGCTTTTGAAACTGGGCGGAACGCCGGCACTGAGAGTCATTCAAAGGCTCTTCAATTCCGTTCTGCTTGAGAGCGTGACGCCAGAGATATGGCATAGGGGCGTGGTGGTGCTGTTCTTCAAACAAAGGGCGATAATAACATACTGAAGAACTGTAGACCTATCACGCTCCTGAGCCACGTCTATAAGCTGTTTTCGAGGGTGATCACGAAACTTCTCACGAACAGACCGATGTCTTCCAGCCTTCAGAACAAGCCGGTTTTCGAGAAGGCTACAGTACCATAGACCACATCCATACGCTGCGGCATTTTATACAGAAGATCAAACAGTATTACCGGCCACTAAGCTTAGCGTTTGTGGACTATGAGATAGCTTTTGATTCAATCGAAATATGGGGCGTGCTTTGGTCTCTTCAGCTCTGCTGTATCGACCATCGCTATATTGAAATGCTGTGGCATCCTAAAACAAATATATTTTACTTGATGTATGAGCTTGTAGAAAATGAATAACAAATAACGGTTATGTATTTGGAAATAACAATATATTTGCGGCAAAATACAGCTAGTACGAATACAATGTTGCGCAAATATTTCTGAGTAAAGATTTATCCCTCATGAAGTATTAAGATGTGGGTGAACCGTATATGTGGCGCCTGTAAACGATGGGTAGATATACGATAATGTGATTGGTATGCAGTTGTAAGCTGAAGTATTTTGAATGATATATATGCTTATATATGCTGAATTTTAGAATTGACTGTGCCGTTTGGTTTTTGGCACCAATAGAACCACTCCTTTTTCTGTGGTTGTCGTCATGTCGTAAATGTGTAGGCAAAGAAACGCCTCAGCTTGTACTGCCGCAGATTGGAAGGTCGGTCAGGGGTCAGTGTTGGGATTCCGTACTGAATAAATTCCCTCCGAAGTCTTTGGTGTTTAACTCCAAATCCAGAACCCTAAGTACGAAACAGCATCAATGATTTATACTGACTTAGCTGTACAGCGGCTGGTAGCAAGAACATATAGGAGCAGTCACTCAAAGAATCTCGCCGCAAAGACTTTTCATCAAAATCGTTAACAAGTGCAACTACGCCCAGTCAATGGACCACATATTGGTGTGCTCTGAATGCCCAGCTTCCTGCACTCAAACAGACCTTTACGAGGCAAAAGACCAGGCAATTGCAGTTGCAAGCAACTGGTCAAGGCAAATGTAAAACTAGCCATCTACGACTCGAAAGAAGATCAAAATCGTAACAAACAAGCTGCTTGCGTCGCTGCCAAAGCTGCATAGTATTAAATCTTATGCAGTTGCCGTGTAAAATATATTGACGCAGTAAAAGTCGGCAGTCGACGACGGCCATTCGTTATACGTTTAACGGATGTGTTCATTACTTGTATTACCTTTGTGACCTATGAGCGGGTAAGAAATGTGTTATTGCTTTTGGGAGATTAACTCTGTATTCGTAGGTTACGCGTCTGTTGCTTCATGCCAGCGGAGCGTATGGTGATCAACTTTTAGTATTAAAACTTATTGTTCTCTTCAACCTTACATGATCTCTGCTTTAACGTGGGTAAAACCTTTGGTATGTCTGTCCGGCTTTTCCCCTCTATAGTGCGCATTTCTCAACCGGTACTCATGAAATTTTGTGACTTAGTTCGATAATTACATGGATTTTTTTGTCGATTCATCCATACATACATCCTTTCTTCTAACGGACCTACGCATTTTCCTCATAATGGCCCGCCCTCTTTGCTTGATCTTTTTATAACTTCATGTCCCGAACTTACTGCTACTCATGGGCAATTTAACGCGTCAGGCTTTTCTGCCCATGATTTGATCTATGCTTCTTTTAAATTGCGTCCGCCTAAACATAGAAAAAGGTTGATGACGATACGCAATTACGCAGCGATGAATCATGAAACACTTAAGTCTGATCTCGCTCAAGCCGATTGGTTGTCTGTGCTGGACGCGACTGACGTTGATTCTAAAGTTGCAATATTTAATTCTTTACTTTTGGCTATCTACGACAAAAACGCTCCTATTCATACCGTTCGCATGAAGCATTATCCTGCACCCTGGCTTACTACCGACATTAAGCTGCTTATGGCCAAAAGAGATAAGGCTAAATTAAAATTGCGACATTTTCCATCAGATACCAATCGGGAACGCTACATTGCTGTTCGTAATCTTTGTAATCGGAGGTGCCGCGAAGCCAAGCGTAAATACATCCATGACAATGTTGATAATAGTCCTCCTGGCAAACTATGGAACTTTTTGAAGGGTCTTGGTATTGGAAAACAAAGCACTTCAGCGCACACTCACATGGACATTAATACGCTTAACAGACATTTTTCAGCTTCACCTGTTAATTTCTCAGCTAGTGTCAAGCAATCGACTTTAGCGAATCTTTCTGAGGTACCAGCTATTGGTTGCCCTTCTTTTAAATTTGATATCATTTCTAGCGATGAGGTCCTAAAAATTATAACATCCATCAAGACAAGAGCGATTGGCAATGATGGTATTGCATTGGATATGGTCAGGCCGATTGCATCTTTCATCTCACCGATTATTGCGGATATTATAAATTCGCTAAGTCCTTCGGTGTGCATGCAGCGCGCTTGTGGAATGCTCTGCCTCTCGAAATTCAAATGTCGCAGACACTGAACTCCTTTAAAGTTGGTGTCAAGAAGTTCTATGCAGAATCCTGATATTCATTGAGTATATAATATGTATGTATGTATGTTATTGATAAGTTTATATATATATAATTATTGTTTTATATATGTATATATATATATATTCATTATCATTTTATATATTAAGTTAGATTAGTTTAATTATATTTGGTGTTATGTACCTTACTTTATATTAATTATTAGTGTTCAAACTTCTACCTTCCTATTGTAGTTGACTTTATCCTTTGTCAAATTGGTTGACTGGAAGAGATCCCTCTTGGGATAAGTCCACCGTTTGTACGGCTTCTAAATGTAGTTTTGTTATGATTATTTTATGTTTTGTACAATAAAGATTTTAAACAAACAAACAAACAAACATACATACAATGACGTCTTTTTCTCTTGCGGGGTAGGTCTTTAATCCTAAAGGCCACGTTTAACATGTTGTCGATTTAGCTTTTGGAAAAATTTCAAAATGGAATAGTGTCATGCATGAGACTCGCGAGGTCTATGGCTGTCAAAGCCACTAGTTTATTTCGTATTCAATTGGCATACATAACTTAATATAAATTTTAGGAACCCCAAAGTCATCATAATTACAACTAAGTACATAAGTAGATACTAAAGTTATTGGTGCTAGAAATTCCAAAAACGTAACCTGATTATTTTCATAGCTCTTTAAAGAATTGAATGTAGATATATGTTTGCATTAGATATATAAAATATAGTGGCATGCTACATTCCATACTATTATTTCATCATTAAATTTAATTTTAACCTCATAGAAATGTCGTAAAACTAATCTAGAATACATTTGATCGTCTTTGCAAAATATCGAGAGTGTAGAAGGAGAACTAACTATGCTGTACCACACCACGTTGGTTGGCTCCTTATATTCTGATTTATTAACAATCAATACAAATTAATAATTTTAGGACAAACTTTTATTGTAAGCCAATTTCTTAGATAAGGTAGCTAAATAAAAACTTGTAAAAAAATTTACTCATAGAAGGTTGAATAGCTAACTAAAGGTTTCGCAGGAACTAACATTAATCTTTCTATCTTTATAATAAATTATTACCTATTTAATTGTTAATGCAATAGGGAATTACACCATAGAATTAACTTTATGAATATTTAAATATCGCGCGATTGACAGTTTTTGCTCCGTAAATGACGTTTTCTCAAACATGCTCGGAAATGTAGGCATTACTGTAGTAAAAAGAAGACCGGAAGTTTGTAATTCTTGGCTCATTCATCGCATTGCCGGCCTAGGCCAGGAAATAAGTATGAAAATTACTTCCCGGCCGCTGCTCAAAACTTTTTAATTAATCTATGTAACGTAAATTATGTCACTTGTCATACAGCCAGTTTACTACCACTGCATTTTTAAAAAATGCATATAATACGTGAATATAACTACAATTTCATTAAAATATCGATATGTGATCATACGAAAATATGCTTAATTTTCGTTGCGAGAGAAGAAAACAATAATCTATGATCTATTAAATTTTTTGTGAAAAATATGACTGGGCTCTATGGGCATTGTTTCCTTTGCTGGAATTGACAACTGAAAATAAAAAAATTAAAAACTCGGGAGATCTGTTATTTTCACTATACCCGTAGTGATTAACGCCACTGCCGAAAAACTGCCTTTACGGATTTTAGGGCATAGAACACACGTCAATTGACTTTGAATTTATGGCCCCCCATAGAAACTCAAAAGGAATTGTATGGCATTTTTTTCATTTTCACCCTCACTCCATTATTTGTCTATGATCCTTATTGCCTAGAGAAAACATATGGCAGTCGGTCGTCTGATACTAGTAATAGTATCTTCTTCGTAGTCGTAGTTTGTGATTAACGCTTTGCAGTAATTGATTGACATTGATTGTTTTCGGTAAATATGTGCAAAGTTGGTTATTTATTCGAAATGAAACGGTTCAAAATGAGTTTTAGTGATGAAAGCAACACTGCAATGGATTTTAAGTACCTACTTCGCCTAATTTGAAACTTGAAAGTGGAAAAATTACTACCGGCAAATACCTAGTAAGGGGAAATATTTAAGGCATGTAAGTTTATGTGTAACTTTAAGTTAAATTTCCTCACATTTATTGAGAAAATCTCTATACTTTCCTCGGCGGGAAAGGGATTGCCGGACTCGTAACTATTGTCAAGGCCTCGCTGACGCTCGGCCTTGAAAACTATACTCGTCCGGCAATCCCTTATTTCCCGGCCTCTGCAGTAATGTACTATTAAAACTACCATTTTATCGTTACGTATAGTACGTGTAGTTATGTATAACATGTTTCATTTAAAAAACCGGCCAAGTGCGTGTCGGGCCACGCGCAGTATAGGGTTCCGTAGTTGCGAATGACAACTTTGAGTTCACACTGTTTACACTCGCACCTCACAGTTTAACGACCAAAAACATCTAACAATAAAGATTGTATAAAATTTTACATTTTCCAGTACATTTTATAAGTTGGTTGCCTATAAATTTTTAGTTTGCACTTAGTACCCAGCTCTGATAGTTTTCCTTTTAACTTCAGTATATATACTAATGTTGTAATTTTTTTCACGTATCCATATATAACCGTTTAGCAGATAGAGGGGGGGGACACGTACCTCTAACAAAAATTTTCACTTTAAAACCAAATATTTCGGAAACGGATCCCTAAATCGAAAAATGGTGTTCTCAACCTCACAATATTTTTGAAAAACCTTTTTAACGATACCCCACACGATGGGTAAGTAGAGAAAAAAAAATTACTCCCCCACTTTACTTGTATGGGAGCTACCCAAAAAAAATTTTTTTTTCAAGATTTTTTTCTACGACTTTTTTGCCATGATTAATATACATATTCATACAAAATTACAGCTTTCTAGTACTTATAGTCTCTGAGTAAAACCGCGGACGGACAGACAGACAGACAGACAGACAGACAGACAGACATGGTGAAACTATAAGGGTTCCTAGTTTACTACGGAACCCTAAAAAGATAAACAATTCATAGCTAAAACAACATTTGTCTAGATTTTTATTTTTCTTTTTTTATATTCTTAATCTGGATTTGCCTACATAAGCTTTTTAGGGTTCCGTAGTAAACAAGGAACCCTTATAGTTTCGCCATGTCTGTCTGTCTGTCTGTCTGTCTGTCTGTCTGTCTGTCTGTCTGTCTGTCTGTCCGTCCGCGGTTTTACGCACAGACTATAAGTATTAGAAAGCTGAAATTTGGTATTGGTATGTACATTAATCATGGCAAAAAAGTGGTAGAAAAAAACCTTGAAAAAAATTTTTTTTTAGGGTAGCTCCCATACAAGTAAAGTGGCGGAGTAATTTTTTTTTCTCTATTTACCCATCGTGTGGGGTATCGTTAAATAGGTCTTTAAAAAATATTGTGATGTTGAGAACACCACTTTTCGATTTAGGGATCCGTTTCCGAAATATTTGGTTTTAAAGTGCAAATTTTTGTTAGACGTACGTGTCCCCCCCCTCTATCTGCTAAACGGTAATATATGGATACGTGAAAAAAATTACAGCAGTAGTATATATACTGAAGTTGAAAGGAAAACTATCAGAGCTGAGTACTAAGTACAAACTCAAAAGTTATAGGTAACCAACTTATAAAATGTACTCGAAAATGTAAAATTTCATACAATTTTGATTATTTGATGTTTTTGGTCGGTAAACTGTGAGGTGTAAGTGTGAACAGTGTGAACTTAAAGTTGTCATTCGCAACTACGGAACCCTACACTGCGCGTGGCCCGACACGCACTTGGCCGGTTTTTTTTTTGACATAAATTTGACAATACCAATGATATGCAGAGCTCTTTGTATCCCACGATTCAATTTCGACATTTACTGACAAGCTTTCTTTTTGTCCCCTCCATATTTGTACCATCAGATCATCTATTTCCACATTTAACGGCACATTTAATGAAAGCTATGCGTTGTATATTTCTGAACAGCATTTCTCTCGTATTTTAATATCAGAGTTATTTTGAAACCGCCTTTAAATAATTAACTGCTGAAACAATTTACTGTAGTATGTATGTATGCCCGTAACATACAAACATGCATACTTATCACGGTTTAATCCTTACGGAGAAGACTGCAACTCAAATGCAACGTAAAGTTGTTGGTAGACGTATAGGTGGAAATCTGAATGAAAAAAGTGATGGGTTGCTAGCAGCACCGCTTATTGACTAAAATCTTAGATTTAAGTCCGATGGACATACAGACGGACCAACATCGGAGTCTTAGTAATTCAGTTCCATGTGTTCTTTTTGGGTATAAAACATCCATTAAAATTTTGAAAACGGCCTTCTTATTAACGCTGAAAAGACTGGTGACATCATTTTATAAAACACTAGCAATTTTCCTGTGACTTTGTCCGCGTAAGGCATAGTCTATGTCACCCGCAGATACATTAACTTTTATAGTTGAAAGAACTTCGAAAATCGGCCTAACAATTTCGGAGCCTATTCAAACAACAAAACAAACAATGAAATCTGTTATCTTTATAATTAAATACAGAATGACCTAGATCCCACCATAATGGTCTGGGAGTAAAGAAAAAAACTAGTATTTACCAGCTGCTTCTGATCTCGCGTAGACTGTAGAAGCCGGACAAGGAAATGAGCAAAACCTTAGGAATAATTTTAATAGGCGATACAACCCATCACTATTTAGATTCAATTTTTCACGTCTTAACACGCTAAATATGACCCTGGGCACTGTCTATCCCGTGAGGGTAACAACGTGATAATATGTATGTATGCGTAGATAAGACACTTTTAAAACATATTTTTTTAAAATGTTAATACATTTTTGATGCTTAAACCGCAATTTCACTAATGAACCGTTGCTGTGACCGCAATGAAAATTAAATATGATTCACTCTTTAATATGAGTACATCATATTTAATTTTTATCGGCGTTTCCGTTAATTCACATTTCAGCTGCCGAGCAATATGTGGGAATTTATATATTTTTCGCGTCTCAGCACGGGTCTTATAGAAGAAGGTTCACGGGGTGAGTCATCCCTTCATTGGTATGTTGAAGGTAATTTTCCATCCGGTAAAACGTGTATCATAGAATACTACATCCCTTAAACCCTCGAAAAATGTGAAGTTCGTTTATTTTTTCCCGACTAACCCATCCAGAAGGGCGATGACGCTTTCCGCGCATATGTATATTATATTAGTCCTTAAGAATATAATATATACATAACATATATGTTTTACTGTTCCATCATTGCCTCCTGGAGCCTAAACGGTTATACCGATTTTGAAGTCTGAGGTATCATTAGATTCATATTCTTCCCCGGAGTGTCATTGGCTATGCGCATTCAGCAAAAATTCTAAATTGTCACAAAGGTTAAGTTTTTGATATAATCCAAAAATCTATTAATACAATAAATATACCGCATTTTATCCTTTAAAGCATTTATCAATGTACGCTGTAAATCATAAAACATACGCGCCAATATTTCATTTTTAGCCGGCGCGGCGCAGATATAGGGCTAGCAGTAACTAGATCGTAAACACGGCCGGTATTAAATTCCGCATGTGAAATATTGCCGCGGCCATTTTAAACTGCAGCGGTCACAAGCAAATGGTCAGAAGACCAATGGGGATAAAATGAAATCTTTAAAAAAATCAAAACTCAAAAAATAAAGTGCGATATTTTAGAAAATCATACTTTATTCTTTTCCCACAGGCTGAGGACGAAATCTTCCTAGAGTGACGACTTCTTAAAACGTCCTAAAACCAACTTCCTAAAACCAACTTCCTAAAACGACAAATTCCTAAGACGACTACTTAAAAATTACAACTTCCAAAGACGACTACGCATGCGGCGTGCGTGTTTCGGAATCCACGCTGCACGAATTAGGGTTCCGTTCTGAAAGGGTAACGTGGGTCCCTATTAATAAACCTCCGATATCCGTCCGTCCATCTGTCACAGAACAAAGGTAGACACTTAAAATTCTCACAAAATGTGCATTTAATCTTTTGCCACTATAACAACATTATTTAACAAAATCAATATTAAATAAAATATAAAAGTAAAGGTTACAAAACCCATACAAAAACTTTTACCCTTAGGGTACTATTACGAAACCCTAAAGGACGAACGGACGAAAGGACTTTCTACAACCTTCGTGCTGTAGCGTAGCGTCAACTCGCGTTTCGTTGCAGTAAATGCATGGAGACTGAAACGCCAGCTGCGTTTACTGAAAACTTTATCACGGGAAACCGAAGTTAAAGCGAAGTTATTACTTTACCGGTAACATGCGGATGCCAAATTTTGATATCTCTTTTGTATGAATTACCGAGTGCGCCATCCAGCAGGCCTATTTGCTAACTTTTGACAGCTACGGTGTACATCATTTTCATGGTAACTTCAATATTCATTACGGCTTCGGTATGAATGATTATTTTTATTTAAGATATGAAAACCGTAATGGATGCTAAAGTGACAATCAAATCGTTGTACACCGAGTTAGCAAATCGGCCTGCTGGTGGACAAATTCTGGTATAATATAATACAAGATTTATAGATATAGCCTATTTGAATCGCAAAGAAGGAGAATGACCAGAGAAGTCAAATAAGTCGTTGTAGACCGTCGTCCCAACGCAATTTTCTGATATATTTTCAGCGCTGCACCGTATTACGTTGTAGCAATATGCTGAGCTGGTCCCTTTTGGTGAATACATCAACACAAATTTTTGTTATGTGCTTGTCAGATGCTTGTACCTTATGTTATTTGTATTGTATGTGTCGATTAATCGTTTTTAGGGTTCCGTAGTAAACTAGGAACCCTTATAGTTTCGCCATGTCTGTCTGTCTGTCCGTCCGCGGTTTTACTCAGAGACTATAAGTACTAGAAAGCTGTAATTTGGTATGAGTGTGTATATTAATCATGGCAAAAAAGTCGTAGAATAAAATCTTGAAAAAAATTTTTTTTTTCGTTAGCTCCCATACAAGTAAAGTGGAGGAGTATTTTTTTTTTCTCTATTTACCCATCGTGTAGGGTATCGTTAAAAAGGTCTTTGAAAAATATTGTGAGGTTGAGAACACCATTTTTAGGGTTCCGTACAAAAGTTGAAAAACGGAACCCTTATAGGATCACTCGAGCGTCTGTCTGTCCGTCCGTCCGTCTGTCACAGCCGATTTTCTCCGAATCTACTGAACCAAATTAGATGAAATTTGGTAAAATAGTGTAATCCTATGACCCAAACACGGATATGCAAAGTAAATAAAGATTTTTTTTAAATAAGGGACTTTTTGAGGGGCCCAATTACAAAATTTAAAAAAAAAGTTTTACAAACCTTACTGTGTCATATATCAAATGAAAGGGCTCATTATGAGGATCTCAAAAATATTTTTTTTTGTTCGGGTAAAATCAATACTTTTGATTTTATTCACGAAAGAAGGCAAAAATTGATCATTCCCCCCCCCCTGATCTCCGAAACTACTGAGCCGAAAATTTTGAAAAAATTACAAAATATAGATCATTCCTGGAAGATTACAGGAAAAATAATAAGAATTCTATCACTTGAAAATTAAGTGGTAAACTCACAATAATAAGTTCATCTAGGGAAATAGTTCACTAAAACACCACTAGATGGCGCTAGTCAATTGAATAAAACATTTTTTGCACATTGTGTGTGTGTTCACGAAGCATATTGTACGGAACCCTCATTGCGCGAGTTTGACTCACACTTGGCCGGTTTTTTTCGATTTAGGGATCCGTTTCCGAAATATTTGGTTTTAAAGTGCAAAATTTTGTTAGAGGTACGTGTCCCCCCCCTCTATCTGCTAAACGGTTATATATGGATACGTGAAAAAAAATACAGCAGTAGTATATATACTGAAGTTGAAAGGAAAACTATCAGAGCTAGGTACTAAGTGCAAACTAAAAAGTTATAGGCAACCAACTTATAAAATGTACTGGAAAATGTAAAATTTCATACAAGCTTCATTGTTAGATGTTTTTGGTCGTTAAACTGTGAGGTGCGAGTGTAAACAGTGTGAACTCAAAGTTATCATTCGCAACTACGGAACCCTACACTGCGCGTGGCCCGACACGCACTTGGCCGGTTTTTTAATTTGTATGTGTTGTTTTGTTTTTTCACCAATAAATTCTATTCTATTCTATATATACGATAGTTAAGAGACTACATTCATCACATAAATATTACTACATTTTGATATTTTTATTTATTTAAGCAAATAAATGATTTTGAATTTTGAATTTGAATTTTGAAAATGTTGTTTATCCAGTTAGTGGTAATATGAGTAACTATTAAATAGAGCACGTGGCACCATCATACCCTACTAACTGGACCATGTGAGCAAAATTTTGCGAAGTGTCAGTCTTATTTTAGATAAGAATAGTTTAAAATGACACGTTAATACCGGACAGGAATGGTTTGACACACGTTTCCCGTACCGCCATCGGAAACTTAACCTACATATTGTTCGCGAAACTTTTAAAACTGGCTAATGAATACCCGAGAGGAAACTTGAGTGTTGGTTACTCTTGTTCCATTTGTTTTTTATTTGAAGTGACATGAATATTACAAACTGAAATAAACCGGTCCTGTTAGTTTGTTTCTCCGTGAGGATCAAATCTTGCAAAGTACTAATCCTTAACCGATTTAGCAAAACAATTGTAGTAAATCGGATGACAATGCAAGTAAATAGGTCCCGGGTTCGATTCCCGGTCATGTCAAGATGGAAAATGATCTTTTTCAGATTGACCTGGGTCTTGGATGTATATCTATATGTCGCAGTCATCTGGTTGAATTTGCTATTACGTTCAATTGAATGACTGAAGGACAGCTCGTCAAGTCGTTGAATGTAACGTTCAACGTCTTGACTGAATGAATGTCATTTAGCGAAGTCGTTGAATCTTAGCCGACTTTGTAATATTTGGTGGTAGCATGATTTCATTTTTCTTAGTTTTTAGGGTTCCGTACAAAAGTTGAAAAACGGAACCCTTATAGGATCACTCGAGCGTCTGTCTGTCCGTCCGTCCGTCTGTCACAGCCGATTTTCTCCGAATCTACTGAACCAAATTAGATGAAATTTGGTAAGATAGTGTAATTCTATGACCCAAACACGGATGTGCAAAGTAAATAAAGATTTTTTTGAAATAAGGGTCATTTTGGGGGGCCCAACTACAAAATTTAAAAAAAAAGTTTTGCAAACCTTACTGTGTCATATATCAAATGAAAGGGCTCATTATGAGGATCTCAAAAATATTTTTTTTTGTTCGGGTAAAATCAATACTTTTGATTTTATTCACGAAAGAAGACAAAAATTGACCATTCCCCCCCCCCCTGATCTCCGTAACTACTGGGCCGAAAATTTTGAAAAAATTACAAAATATAGTTCATTCCCTGAAGATTACAGGAAAAATAATAAGAATTCTATCACTTGAAAATTAAGTGGTAAACTTACAATAATAAGTTCATCTAGGGAAATAGTTCACTAAAACACCACTAGATGGCGCTAGTCAATTGAATAAAACATTTTTTGCACATTGTGTGTGTGTTCACGAAGCATATTGTACGGAACCCTCATTGCGCGAGTTTGACTCACACTTGGCCGGTTTTTAAAGTAGCCGGCGGCGGCGTTATAATAGGTAAATCCATAATGTCATACTATTTTATTACAAATAACTCACTTTTAAGTAAATTTAATCGAAAAAAATATCAACATCGTGCCATCTGTTCGGGCTGTTTGACGCCATATTTGTTTTGGTGACTACTAGCGCCGCAGTGGGAAAAAAAATGAACTAAATTTGAATCACCTGACTGATTCTATGTCCGCTGTTTTCAAAGGGCTATGTTACAATCCGCTAACTAGTTGGACGTTGAGCGACGCTTATTTGTTCAACGTTCGGCCTAGTCATTCAATTAAACGTGGTCATTCAATGAACGCGCTAGTCATTCAATCAAATAGCAGATTTAACCAGATGACTGCGACATATATATTATATTTAAGTATCTATTATAAAATATAGTATCGTTGAGTTAGTATCCCATAACACAAGTCTCGAACTTACTTTGGGGCTAGTTCAATCGGTGTGATTTGTCCAAAAAAAAAATTGCAACGTAAATCTGATCTGATGATGAAGTCAGGAGTTGGCCATAGGCACTTTTAAAGAAGATAGTAATCTTGTTAGAGCTACACTTTACAGAATGTATCTTGCACATAATAAGGACTTGTCACAACAATTAAATTTAAAACATCCATCTGAAGGATTATCAATGATATATATTGACAGCCTCCATGTGGCGCAGTCATTTATGATGAAAAACAATCTTTTTTAAATTGGTTGGGATCTTGGATGTTTATATCTATATAAATATCTATTAATTATAATGTTGAATTAGTATTTTACTACGACACAAGTTCACAACTTACTGTGGGGCTAGCTCAATTTGTGTGATTTGTCTCCTATATGTATAAATATTTATTTATTTATTCTTTTTAGGTTTATAAGACTTGAAAACTGTAATCGTCTCGTACGTAATATTTAGCACTTAACGTTCAAAACTGTATGCACCGTTTGCAATTGATTGCATAAAAGTGCAGCTTGTTCGCCAATAAATTAGTTTACTGCACAATCATAAAATGAATAAGTGTTCAATACGCCGTTCGTCTGTACGATTGAAATAAATATAAAGACACGCGAGTAACAGCGAGTCGTTTCCGCACTCTGTATGATTGGTTGCTAGAATAAACTAACAACGGGTATAAAATTATTTTATTTTAAGGGTCTCTTCTTCAAATGGTAATAGAAGAACTGTTATAGAATGCTTACCCCCATGGGAAAGCGTGATAATATGTATGAATGTATGTTATAGAATGAAACTTTTCTAAGCGTTTTATCCAAAACTGCCAGTATTGTCAAAAATTGTTAGTGAAGCTTCTCTTAAAATTGTGTTAATAAAACAGTTTGAAGGGTTATGTAGGGCGCTACAGAACAAAATTTTAAAAGATCTCCGTTTCCTTTCAAATAATTAATTTGTGATGGTGGCCGCAATGGACTCCGTAGAAATCCCATTTATGTTTATTGTCGAGAACAGTTTTTGCTTGTTTGCTCTCAATAAGAACTTGTTGCTAATCGCCTTTTTTAAGCCAATTTCTAAAGCCCACGTAAAATAACCAAGCAACAATATACCAATATGCCTATTTCAATTCCCACATGCAAAAATGATATGCCTCCCACAATTTATCGAGCAATTAATTAATTAAAAGTGCCCTTCTGGGAGCGGGCTGCGGGGCGTTTGAACAAATGTGTGTAATTTATAGACTCGAGGCGGAAGCGCATTGTTTATAGGTATGATGGTACGGAAATTTCGTGTCAATTTATATTTAGTTTGTTTTAAGGCAATCTCCAACCCATCTTGCCAGCGTGGACAGTGTAGGCCAAATTCTCTGACTGCTATGGCTAATATATGGCTCTGGTAGCACTGAGAAGGTCGTGCTCCTATAGTGGAGACTAAAAAGACCTGGACGATGATGATGTGTAATTTATAGGCTCGAGGCGGAAGCGCATTGTTTATGATGGTATGGAATTTTCGTGTCTATTTATATTTAGAACTAGCAGCCCTCCTCGACTGCGCCCGGGCATGTATCATCATCATCATCATCAGCCTATACTCGTTCACTGCTGGACATAGGCCTCCCCAATTGCACGCCATCGAGATCTATCTTCGGCTGCTCGCATCCAGCTTCTGCCAGCCATCTTGCGCAAATCATCACTCCACCGTGCCTGAGGACGTCCTACACTACGTTTGTCGAGGCGCAGGCGAGGCGAGGGCATGTGTAATACCTATAAACTTTCCTCATTAATCACTCTTCTACTGGTGAAAACCGCATGAAAATCCGTGCAGTAGTTTTTGAGTGTAACGCGAACAGACGCGGCGGAGGACTTTGTTTTATAACATGTAGTGATGTATGTTTTAAGGCAAAGATTTCCTTAGCGCCTAGGGCGGTGCCCGCATCATCTATGTGTGTCAAATAAATTCTTAGCGATTGGTAACTTTCTCTTTTTGTTGGACCACACTCGCGGTTAGTATCTTCCATTTGATCCTCTATAAGTGGTAATTTCTTTTCACATTTTAACTGACATTTTTTTATTAGATACCCCGTACTAACAGCCTCTTTACACAGTGGTTACTTTTTGTTAAGTAATTAAAAAGCCTGTGGGGAGCTCCCTAGACACTTAGCTAAGTGTCTGAAAAACCCTTTTAGAGATCGTGGTTTTTGTGCGAAAGAAAACCCTTTAGAAGCCAATTTCGTTAAATTCGTGATTTATCAAAGCTTTCTTCCATTCATTAACTTTTCTGAAAGTGACGTCATTTGCATGGACGCTCATTGAAGTATTTTTATTGTTTCAAGCTTGTTCTTAGTATGTCTCTCCGTTGCAATCTACATTCAGATAACTATATTCAACCAATTTTTGGTTTGTGGCGCTTAGAACAGCTGGACTCCCCTGCCAAAGAGATTTTGCCCAAATTTAAACAGACGCTTCGTTCGCGCTTCACGCTCGCTTGAGCAGTGATCACATACTCCCTTACAGGGTAGACATGGCCTAAGACCATGAGACAAAGATCACGTTTACTGTATTACAGCGTTACTGTTTACTAGAAAGCTGTAATTTTGTATGAGTATGTATATTAATCATGGCAAAAAAGTCGTAGAAAAAAATCTTGAAAAAAAATTTTTTTTTGGGTAGCACCCATACAAGTAAAGTGGGGGAGTAATTTTTTTTTCTCTACTTACTCATCGTGTGGGGTATCGTTAAAAAGGTTTTTGAAAAATATTGTGAGGTTGAGAACACCATTTTTCGATTTAGGGATCCGTTTCCGAAATATTTGGTTTTAAAGTGAAAATTTTTGTTAGAGGTACGTGTCCCCCCCTCTATCTGCTAAACGGTTATATATGGATACGTGAAAAAAATTACAGCAGTAGTATATATACTGAAGTTGAAAGGAAAACTATCAGAGCTGGGTACTAAGTGCAAACTAAAAAGTTATAGGCAACCAACTTATAAAATGTACTGGAAAATGTAAAATTTTATACAATCTTTATTGTTAGATGTTTTTGGTCGTTAAACTGTGAGGTGCGAGTGTAAACAGTGTGAACTCAAAGTTGTCATTCGCAACTACGGAACCCTATACTGCGCGTGGCCCGACACGCACTTGGCCGGTTTTTTTACAATAAAACCTTTTGGTTCATGATTTTCTAGTGCAGTTGTAACAGAGCGTAAAATGCCTGAGGATAGCTTCGAAAATCTGACGCTTATATTATTGATAATGGAAAATAAAGTCATTAATAATAAACTTTTCTTTAGCCTTTTCTGTGACAATACAAGTTGATTCCAATTAGAGAATGCAAGAGTATAGCAATGCGCCATGGCCATAGCAGCTCGTTTGGCGACGATCCAATTTATTTTCTTTGCTGATGCTCCTCGTAAAAACGGACGGCGGGAGCGGATGCTACGGACAATCGCTCAATAGATATATTCTTTAAACCCCTGGCCAAAAAATAGGGGTGTTATAAGTTGTACTCGTTAGCACTAAATTTAATTCAGCATCGGGACCTTGCCGTCGTGTGATTAACCTGTGCCCAAATTACAGTCCCCAGCGACCCGCCCTGTGAGTGTCTGACGGAACTGGATCATCCGTCAGACACGACGCAACGGGCTGTAGATTACTATTTAAGGAAGGCACTTGGACTAATGAAAATCTTTAGTACTTTACTTGCCCGTATTCTAAATTATATATGGTTTTTACTGAGCGGGCTTGACCCGGAGCGGATGTACTTGACAGATATTTGACAAAGGAGTTTCGTACTTATATATCTATCTTTCTATACTAATATTATAAAGAGGTAAGATTTGATTGTTGGTGCGTTTGTTTTTTATGGATAAATTCAAAAACTACTTGATAGATTTAAAAAAATATTCCTCATGTTTATATCATAGCGGACGAAGTCGCGAGAAAACTATTAGTGTACATGAATATGACTCAAGGAAACATGCCTTAAGGGCATTGAATGTTTACCGTTAAGGAAATCGACGGCCCAGACATAGCGAATCATATGTAAATCATACTAATTGTACATACACGCTGAATAATTAGTATGATTTACATATGATTCGCTATGTCTGGGCCGTCAATTTCCTTAACGGTCAGAAATCCCTTAAAATATTGACTTAGCTCGTCAAAATTAACAACTTCTCCTATGGGGCCAATGCTGTGATCTCTGGCAGTTATGAAAAAGCCAAATTATTTTTTATTTCCTACATAGGTCTAAAAAGTTGTTCATATTGATGGGCTAAGTCACCTCTTTAAGAAATTATTAAGGGGTTTTACACTCTGTAGATCTCAATGCTTTTAGTAATGAATGGTCCAAGACATTGATTGAGTCAGAACACAAACAATATCTCGACTCTTGACTTTGTCAATTATAAACCCGTACCAATTCTGTTATTTAACTAATGCCAATTTAACTTCATCCTATACAATTCCTTTTCAAAAGATTTTATACGGGGTGTACTCAAGCTAACCTTAAAAACTTTACCATATCATATTACGGCCTGAATGACGCACCACAGCTGAGCAACCGGAAAACGATAAGACGATGATAATATGTAATACTGAAAAGGAGGGTAATGTTTTTCGCGCGTATGTATGTAAAATTGTATGGATCTATGTATGTAAGTATGTCCGTTTCAATTTGCCTCCTGTTTCCTACACGGCCCAACCAATTTTGAAATGTAAGGTGTCATTTCATACATATTTTTTCTGGGAGTATCTTAGGCAATGTGACGTCATCAAAAAATTAATACAGTAGACGTAAACTATTGACAGTCTATAGTTAGTCGAACTTCTTATTTTTTTGAAATAATTTAACTTGTTTAGTTACATTTTGTTCATACTGATCGGTTGAATCAAATCTTTACGAATATGTCTTGGGAGACTTACACCCTTATCCTTATCCAACAAAAATTCGTTTGTGACACAATCTCTTCAATAATAGTAACACGAGGCATCCAGGAATTCGGTATGTGGGCATGCGAAATAACGCATTCCGGAGACGCCGCGAAGAACAAATTTAATATGAGAAAGAACCGCTGGTATAGACAAAGAAGGCGATATATTTCGATGGAAATGGGGCGGTTCAAACTAAACGCACGCTTTGTTTAATAGGGCTGCCTCTCGTATCAATGTTTTCTTAAGCCGGCAAATTAGTAGCATGAAGTTCGATTTTCTTTCGTCCACGCGGCGAAATAACGCATTCCGGAGACGCCGCGAAGAACAAATTTAATATGAGAAAGAACCGCTGCTATACACAAAGGGGGCGATATCATCATCATCAGGTCTTTCTAGTCTCCACTGCAGGAGCACGACCCTCTCTGTACAACCAGAGCCATATACGAGCCTGAGTAGTTAGAGGATTTGGCATACACTCTCCACGCTGGCCAGACGGATTGGAGAGGTCTCTTTGATGTTAATATATTTATGTTTAGCTTGTGTTTCCTTAGTCGCCTTTTACGACATCCATGGGATGACTTGGAGTGGTCCTATTCTACTCTGCCGAGAACCACACGGGGCGATGTATTTCGATGGAAATGGGGCGGTTCTAAACGCACGCTTTGTTTTATAGGGTTGCCTCTTTTAAAAAATATATTCATGTTTTTTTCTGCAGGCGAAGAGCAGCATAAAGTTCGATGGTCTTTCGAATAACCGCTAAGTGTAGTTTGGTTTGAATATACGTCTATACATAAACTATTATTAAGAGGAAAGATTTAATTGTTTGCAAAGAATTAGGCTCCGACTACTGGACCGATTTTTAAAATTCTTTCAACTAATTTATCCGTGACATTGGCTACTTACGCGGTCTTTCGTTCTTCGGAAGACACGTGAAGCCGTTGGTCCCGGCTGGCGTTTTTCGACTATCGCCATCTTGTTTTTGGTAATATTAAAGAGCAAGATTCCATCTAGCCGCAACAAGAAACTATCCCCTGGTTTATCGCGCGATATAAACGGCGTAGCGGACGCCATACTGCGGGTTCAGGCATCGGACAACTTTCTATTCACTAAGCTTCAAACGAAAAGTCGAATTCTGTAGTGGAGGAAAGTATCCAGAAGAGTTTCCTATCCTTTGATCTCTTATTCTTATTGATTTGACAGCCCTATCAATACTATTCACTTGACTGAACTATCAATGCTACTGTGTCGCTCTCATTAGTTAAAACTCACACAAAGGCGTGGAATATGCTTCATCATCATCAGGTCTTTTTTAGTCTCCACTGCAGGAGCACGTCTCTGTACTACCAGTGCCATATATTAGCCAGAGTAGTCAGAGGATTTGGCCTACACTCTCCACGCTGGCTAGACAGGTTGGAGAGGTTTCTTTGATGTTTATAAGCTTTGTTTAGCTTTTGTTCCCTAAGTCGCCTTCTACGACATCCACAGGATGACTTGGAGTGGTCCTTTTCTACTCTGCCGGGAACCACAATATATATGCTTACAGCTTACGATCTGTGTTTCATTGATAATTTACTAAGAAGAGATAAACATTAAACAGGATGTTGGGTAAACACTCTATCATTCAATATGAACGGTTGAAGTGATTCCGTTCAAAGATAGTATCCTCTTATATTTCTCATACTTATTGATTTGACAGCCCTATCAATACTATTCACTTGACTGAACTATCAATGCTACTGTGTCGCTCTCATTAGTCAAAACTCACACAAAGGCGTGGAATATGCCTACGCTAGCTTACGATTTGTGTTTGATTGATAATTTACTTAGGAGAGATGAATTAAATATTATACAGGATGTTAGGGTAAACACTCTTATCCTTGAAACCATCAAGCCAGCCATCAAAATGAACAACTTTTCCTATGGGACCCACTCTGGAAACTCGAAATAAAAATCGTAATTTTCAGTTCGGCCGGCCGTGTAATTTATAAGAAAGTGTCGAAATGTTTATTGAGAAAGACGTTGCGTTGGTCCCATAAAAAAGTTGTTCATTTAGACGGGTTGGTTTGATCGTTTAAAGGATAAGAGTCTTCATCCTAACATATGTAATCGAAAAATAACAAGAATCTTAAGAGTTGATCAATTTTCGAGGTAATTAATCAACTTTCGGAAAATCATAAACAGAAACAGAAATATTTGATTTAAGGTTAATGTAATACGTTTTTACTAGTAAATTTTTATTTTATCATATCGATCAATAATTTAAAAAAACCGGCCAAGTTTAAGTCAAACTCACGCAATGAGGGTTCCGTACAATATGCTTCGTGAACACACACACAATGTGCAAAAATGTTTTATTCAATTGACTAGCGCTATCTAGTGGTGTTTTAGTGAACTATTTCCCTAGGTGAACTTATTATAGTGAGTTTACCACTTTATTTTTAACTGATATAATTCTTATTATTTTTCCTATAATCTTCAAGCAATAAACTATATATTGTAATTTTTTAGAAATTTTAGGCCCAGTAGTTCCGGAGATCAGGGGGGGGGGGGACGGTCAAATTTTGGCTTCTTTCGTGAATAAAATCAAAAGTATTGATTTTTCCTGAACAAAAAAAATATTTTTGAGATCCTCATAACAAGCCCTTTCATTTGATATATAACACGGTAAGGTTTGCAAAACTTTTTTTTAACATTTTCTATTTGCACCCCTCTAAACAGACCCTTATTTAAAAAAAAAATATATTTACTTTGCACATCCGTGTTTGGGTCATAGGTTTACACCATCTTACCAAATTTCATTTAATTTGGTTCAGTAGATTCGGAGAAAATCGACTGTGACAGACGGACGGACGGACAGACAGACGCTCAAGTGATCCTATAAGGGATCCGTTTTACATTTTTTGTACGGAACCCTAAAAAGTATCGAATTTTAAAGAGTAACAAGTACATAACTAGTGAATCCGCAACATGCTTCGTCAAAACTTACAATCGTTTATCCGTAACATGCTTCGTCATTTTGTACAAACAATATCCGCGACATGCTTCGTCAAAAATATCGATCTAAAACGCCAGTCCGAGTCGTTCCCGCTCCAAAGGTTCCCATTATACTTGCGGCATTTCCACGTTGTATGGCAATGGAAAGCCTTTGAGCAAGATACGATACGGAATGACCATCGTTCGAAACTACTACTTTTACTAGTTGATCAACTTTCGGTCAATGAAACCCAAAGGTCACGTTTAGCGTGTCACTAGGCGTTAAGGTGGTAAGCGGAAACACAATAGTGATGGGTTGCTGCAGTGAGATGTATAGCCTATTTACGTGATTTCTTTGATTTCTGCCCAATCCCATGATCGACTTTTACGGTCTGCGCGGGAAGGAAAGTAGCTGGCATATTCTGTGATGTTTATTTTCTCCCAAACCAGCATGGAAACTACCTATAACCTAGGTGAAAAGTTTTACAGTATTCGCTTTTCATCGTAGAAACTTATTTTTTTTTTACAAACTTACCCGTTTTTGTCGCCCTTAGGTTTATGCAAATGACCGTCTGGTCGAATACATTACTGAGACATGTCCATGTTACTTTTTCTCTCAACATTTTTTACTAAATTGTCGTGCTTTTTTATGCTACACAAGTTCAAATAGAATTTTAATATTCTATCCCTAGTTAACTTTATTTTTTACACGATAATTTCTATGCAAATCTCTGTCTGGGCGAATATATTAATAGGTCATCATGACGACGATATTTTCCCTAGATAGGTACCTAATTACTAGTCCTAAGTAAACAGTTCAACTATAAAAATTACACACTAAAATTCAATGTCTTAAAATCAGTCAATGTCTTAAAATCGTGATAGAGTTATTTGTCGTTGCATATGACACTGCAAACAGTTTTAGCCTAAAATTAGAATATAATAACACTAAAGAGCTAATCTCTCCAACCTAACTGTATAGATGTTTTTTAATTTTTATTTACATGACATGATTTTGTTTACATGACAGTTTTACCGGGAAATCAATGAAGATAGAAGGTAAGTGAGAAAGTTAGTTTGTTTGTTTAGCTTTCACGTCCTATCTACTGAACCGAACACCATGAATTTTGCATACACATAAGGAGCACTGAAAGGACATCGGCTATATATCAAATAAAACTTTATAAAAAGGAATGCTGGTCTTGTTTAGCGTATCTATCAATTTCTATATCAATGTATCTCTGTCATAAGTTACAATCGGTCATTAACTTTGACCGAATATGAAGGTTATCTGGGTATAAATAAATGTGACTTACGATTTATTGCAAGTGAGACACAGTTGACCTTCAGCAGATCCGGGTCCTAAAAAGCGCATAAAATTGTGAGTACATACAGATTATATCTTTAGACGGAAACAGAAATATGACAAGATAGAATGGGGTCAATGAACTAATTTCTATCGTCCTATGATTGTATAATTGGTCCCTGTATATTTATTTGTCGATTATTCATTCTATGCCTTGGTCCTTTTGATCCACAAATTTGAATATTAAGTCAAGGCACGATGTATGGAAGAAGGTAATCAATTTATTTTTATATAAATCTTAAAAGCTACAATGGGCAGATTTGATGCTGAAAACCCTCAGGTATCATTTCGGAAATATAAACAGAACAAAGTCAATAGGTGTCTAAGCAGAACGAAGCTTATTTTTTATTGATTTTCTCAGAAACGGTCACTTTTGGCGAAAATGTACGTTGTGTACTACGTACATGAAGCTTCACTTTCAAACGTTAAACTTTAAACAGTAGTTCATAAAGTTAGTGGATTTATCTACGGTCTCACAGAAAAAAATATTTAATAATATCTCCGTTTTCTGTTCATTGAATCATTTAAATAGCAGCTCTGGACCCCGAACAAATCATTTTAGGGACTGATTACGAAAATAAGCTACACTTTAAACATTTGGTTTTCGTTTATCGTATGTGTAAGTGGCTAACACTGGTGTCATATTTTTCAAGCTGCCTTAAGGCATCTGACATAGCTTAACGACTGCCATCAATGATGACAGCCGAGACCAACGGCTTAACGTGCCTTCTGAAGCACGGAGGAGCTCGAGATGTTTTTATGCCATTTGCGGTTACCCATCCAAGTGGGGACTGCACCAGGGGTTGCTTAACATACGTAAGCGCTCATAGAGCTCAAACCCATTGGACCATCGGGCTCCTCATAACTTATAACTATACACATAACAATTCGGTATTAAAAAAGACTTTATTCCAAAGTCATAAGCGTCACGCTTGATGTGCAGCCGACCGTACCTACAAAATAAATCACAAAGGTACTTAATTGAATGGTTCAATTTGGACCTTTGTCTATCTGTATGTTTTATTGCAGGGCTTGTTCCCAATTGACCCAACCTGCATAAACCCACATTATTCCCCTAGGAGAGTACGATTCGACACGTGCGTCTTTAGGGTCGATGTAAACATACAGTAAAGATGGTACTTTCGTTAATGAAGGTCACAGTTTACGTCGTGTGCTATGGGATTTAAATTTTCGAATGTTTGATTTGGCGAAAATCTGTATTAAATATGTCTGATCAACTATTTATTAAAAAGAAAACCTTGCTGTTGTCAATTTTACCACTAAACAAAAATGCGATAAGGATAACATCAATAGGTCGAGCGAGCGCGTAGCGTCCGTTTCAGTTTAGTCATATATTGGCATGTTCGACTTTTGTGACCAAGTTCAATAATTACCTTATTTTATTTATCGATTGAGTCTTAGGATTTTTTTCTAAATGGTGAAGTTGGAACAAAAGACCTAAGCGTTACCCAGGTTAATGGCGCTTGTTTGTTTGTTTTTCGTGTGTGTAAATGGCCAACACTGATGTAAGATTTTTCAAGCTGCCTTAAGGCATCTGACATAGCTTAACGACTGCCATCAACGATGACAACTGGGACCAACGGCTCAACGTGCCTTCCGAAGCACGGAAATGGCGCTAATTACCATATTGTGAGTTCCCGTGATTTTAAAAGGAAACACGAAACATAATTTTGTCATTGACGAAACGGATAATTTCATCCACAGCTTCATCGGCAGAATAGCTTAGGTGGTTACAGATAGCTAATATGCATATTATACAACAACTTTTACTTATTTTTTTAGGATGCGTAGCGAACATTTATTCTGTTCTAATTTCGTTAGGTTTTAATAATATAGGTCACCGAGCCAATAAGTATATGGAGCGACCTTTATCTTGCAACATTCAATAACACAGCCGTAAATAAGACAGGCCACGTGATTCGACTGTGTTACACCTTGTGTTGTATGCACGTACGTTTTGTTTCACGTAACGTTATGAAGTACGAAATGTACCCTCGAGAGATCTTCAAGGCAAAATTTCACCTACTTCTGTACACTGTAGATAACCGAAAGAAATCGTGCTTAATTGGTTTAACTATTAGTTATATGACTGGTATTGCACCTTGTATTGTATGCACGTATCTTTCGTTTCACGTAAGGTTATCAAGTATGGAATGTACTTTAAGGGAAGTTCTGGGCAACATTGCGCACGCTCCTGTACAATGCATACAAACGAAAGAAATTGTGCTTAAATTAAGAACACATACCTTAAATAACGTTTTCGTTTCACGGTTCACGTAATGTTATGAATTGTAGAACGTACCCCAGAGGGAAGATTTTGGCAAAATTTCGTTCCTTTTAACTGAAGACAAACGAAAGAAATCTGGCATAATCTAATCTTTTAAAACACACAGATTTAAATTAGATAAGTGATACGACCTAAAGCATTGAATAAGATAAGTGATAAAACTGTGTTTACAACTTGTATTGTATGCACGTACGTTTCGTTTTACGTATTGTTATGAAGTATAGAATTTATCCCTCAAGGAAGATCTGGGCAAATTTGCATCGGTTCATATACACTATAGACAAACGAATGAAATCTTGCTCAATCTACACAGCAAATAAGATAAGTGATGCGACTGTGTTAACGGTGTTAACACCTTGTATCATATGCACGTACGTTTCGTTTTACGGTTCACGCAACGTTATGAATGTTATGTACCCCCCGAGGTTAGTTCTAGGCAATATTTCATGATTCCAACTAAACGAAACAAATCGTGAATAAACTGATCTTTTAAAACACAGAGCATTTAATAACATAAGTGATACAACTGTTTCGTTACACTTAATTTTATTAAGTATGGAAAGTAATATACCCATATCTTCCCTCGGGGTGTCTAAGCTAAATGTTAGGGTGATAAGCCTACATTATACATTCGTAGCTATCGCCCTCAGCTGCACCGGAGCAGGGTAATGGGATGAACTGGGTCCCTCTCGATTGACTAAGAAGATTTAGGATATGCCAAGAAGGGGTACCGGTTAGGGAGGTTTCACACCGGCGAGGCAGGGCAAAGCAAGGGGATGACGTTAACTATTTGTTAATATTTAAATAAATTGATTTAATACGGTTATTTAAATGTGTAACAATCGCGAAACCATTAGAAAACATTATTTGTTAATATTTTTTATTTAGTTTTTGTTAGAGATGATTTAGATGGTAATTACGCTAAAAAATTGAAAGGATGCAGCTTGTGTGTCTGTATGTGAATAATAATCGAAATTCATCTGTAATAATGTTTTAAAGAGAACTGATTTGATTGTTTGTTTGTTTGCATTGAATAAGCTCCGCAAAAGATGGACCAAATTTTTCTTTCTTTAATTTATCAGCGGGTGACGTAGGCTATAACTTACGCGGACGAAATTACTTTAAAGTTACTTTTTGGATTTACAAAGGATTTTTATTTATTTAGAAAAAAGTCATCAAAATCGTAGAGAATGATTAATTATTCACTCTCCATTTCGTCTTACATTAAAATATCCCGCCTTACTCAGCCGGTGTAAAAGTACCTTTAGGCAGGCAGCGAAACAGATTGATTTCAATTTACATTGCTGCAAGATTTACACAAGTGAATAGGCAGCAGTGGGATTTAACAGGCTAGCAAAAAAAAAAAATAGGTAGCTTATACGTCTTTGCATTT
Organism: Rhodophaea formosa; assembly: GCA_963082605.1. NCBI lineage: Eukaryota > Metazoa > Arthropoda > Insecta > Lepidoptera > Pyralidae > Rhodophaea > Rhodophaea formosa. The sequence goes on along the minus strand of OY720230.1, from coordinate 2,551,796 downwards.
TTATTACATTGAGATATTATTTTTTTAATACTAAGTTTTCTCGTTGTGAAAGAGAATTTACGATTATAAATAAATAACTATTTTACAGCTTTGTTACTATATTAGGGTTCCGTACAAAAGTTGAAAAACGGAACCCTTATAGGATCACTCGAGCGTCTGTCTGTCCGTCCGTCCGTCTGTCACAGCCGATTTTCTCCGAATCTACTGAACCAAATTAGATGAAATATGGTAAGATAGTGTAATCCTACGAGGGGAGGTCAATATATTCGCGGAATGGAGGGGATGGAGGGGGTTGATTTACTCGTCCAGGTAGTAACTTGTTCAGCACCTCATTAAGAGTATATATACCAAGTTTGAACCAAATCGGGTCATAAACTTTTGAGTTGTTGACCTACAAACAAGTGAATCGGGAAGAAGTCAGCGAGTATGGAGAAAATTGAACACCGCGCCGTTATAAAGTTCCTCACCAAGCAAGGAAAATCCGCTCAGACGATTTTTCAAGAGCTGTTAGCAGTTTACGCAGACTCTGCCCCTGGTAAAACCATGATTTACAAGTGGCATGGACTTTTCAAACAAGGAAGAGAGTCTATTGAAGATGACCCCCGCTCCGGACGACCAATTGAGGCCACCACACCGGAAATCGTCGCAAAAGTAGAAAAACTTGTATTGGAAGATGCCCGGTTGAAGAAGAAGCAGCTTGCAGCAATGGTTGGAGTATCCGAAACAAGCATTTTAAACATCCTACATGATCATCTTGGGATGACTAAGGTCAGTGCAAGATGGGTTCCAAGAATGCTCACGCCACTTCAAAAAAGCGAGCGTGTCGAGTGTTCTCGCCAGTTTTTGGAGCTCTGTGGAGAGAATAAGGAAGAAATTATGGACCGGATTGTTACTGGAGATGAAACCTGGGTTCACCACTATGAACCTGAGTCGAAGCAAGAGTCGATGCAGTGGCATAAAAAAGGCACACCCCCTCCAAAGAAGTTTAAAGTGTCTCAATCGGCCGGAAAGATCATGGCGACTGTCTTTTGGGATACAGAAGGTATTTTGTTGATCGATTACAAAGATCGTGGTGTGACTATAACGGGACAGTACTACGCTTCTTTACTGGATAGATTGAAAGAAGCTATTAAAGAAAAAAGAAGAGGAAAGCTGTCAAAAGGTGTGCTCCTTTTGCACGACAACGCACCCGTCCACACGTGCCATGTTGCGACGGCTGCCATTCACCGATGCGGGTTCGAAAAATTAAACCACCCACCTTACAGTCCAGACTTGGCCCCTAGTGACTATTATTTGTTTCCAAAAATGAAAAAGGAGCTGCGTGGAAAAAAATTTGGCGACGATGAAGAAGTCAAGTCTGCAATTTCGGCCTATTTTGATAGCCAAGATAAAACATTTTTTTTCGATGGTATAAATAAATTATTGGAAAGATCTGAAAAATGTATTAAGGTTAAGGGAGAATATATTGAAAAGGAAAAATAGTTTCGTGTTTAATTTCAACCCCCTTCCCCCTCATTCCGCGAATATATTGACCTCCCCTCGTATGACCCAAACACGGATGTGCAAAGTAAATAAAGATTTTTTTGAAATAAGGGTCATTTTGAGGGGCCCAATTACAAAATTTTAAAAGAAAGTTTTGCAAACCTTACTGTGTCATATATCAAATGAAAGGGCTCATTATGAGGATCTCAAAAATATTTTTTTTTGTTCGGGTGAAATCAATACTTTTCATTTTATTCACGAAAGAAGGCAAAAATTGACCATTCCCCCCCCCTGATCTCCGAAACTACTGGGCCGAAAATTTTGAAAAAATTACAAAATGTAGTTCATTCCTTGAAGATTACAGGAAAAATAATAAAGATTCTATCACTTGAAAATAAAGCGGTAAACTCACTATAATAAGTTCATCTAGGGAAATAGTTCACTAAAACACTACTAGATGGCGCTAGTCAATTGAATAAAACATTTTTTGCACATTGTGTGTGTGTTCACGAAGCATATTGTACGGAACCCTCATTGCGTGAGTTTGACTCACACTTGGCCGGTTTTTAGGGTTCCGTACAAAAGTTGAAAAACGGAACCCTTATAGGATCACTCGAGCGTCTGTCTGTCCGTCCGTCCGTCTGTCACAGCCGATTTTCTCCGAATCTACTGAACCAAATTAGATGAAATTTGGTAAGATAGTGTAATTCTATGACCCAAACACGGATGTGCAAAGTAAATAAAGATTTTTTTGAAATAAGGGTCATTTTGAGGGGCCCAATTACAAAATTAAAAAAAAAAGTTTTGCAAACCTTACTGTGTCATATATCAAATGAAAGGGCTCATAATGAGGAACTCAAAAATATTTTTTTTTGTTCGGGTAAAATCAATACTTTTGATTTTATTCACGAAAGAAGGCAAAAATTGACCATTCCCCCCCCCTGATCTCCGAACATACTGGGCCGAAAATTTTGAAAAAATTACAAAATATAGTTCATTCCTTAAAGATTACAGGAAAAATAATAAGAATTCTATCACTTGAAAATTAAGTGGCAAACTCACAATAATAAGTTTATCTAGGGAAATAATTCACTAAAACACCACTAGATGGCGCTAGTCAATTGAATAAAACTTTTTTTGCACATTGTGTGTGTGTTCACGAAGCATATTGTACGGAACCCTCATTGCGCGAGTTTGACTCACACTTGGCCGGTTTTTTAAGCTTTATTCCGTCCGTTTAACCGTCTTGTAAGTATGTATACGTAGATTTAGGTTATGACAAAATAATCACAGGTTCGTTATGGCCTTTCACACACGTTCGGGCATAACAGCGATACATTGTACATTGCTGTTTAACTCACAAAATTTCGTAAGAGATTTTCATCCGTCACAGCAAAGTACAGTGATTCGTCGCAATGAAGACTGAACTGGAGGGTCGGTTGGATTCTAAATATAGCGGATAATTTAAAATTAGTTTAAAAACAACATCCCTAGGTCAGTTTAAAAATTACAACAACATTAACCAAAATATGCAACTGCAAATTCAGTCATACAGTTTTGAAACCCGATATTCCAAAGTGCCAAAGATTATTCCCAAACACATTTTGTTTTGCATTCCTTCGGGAGCTGTAAGCAATGCTATTAGCAACAGCAACTAATGATTTATAAACACCCACCCTCAAGCCGCCTATAAGAGGAAAGTTGAAAACAAAAAGGATCGATTTAGCTTTGAGCGCCAAAACATCACTTCGAATTGGTTTTCTAGGAAGTGCTACTAAATTACGTGTATTTAGCGAAGCCTAATATTAAAAGAAAATTTTCAAGTCGGGTAATGCTTTTTAAATACTTGGTCTAAATAGTGGTATCTTATCAACATGTCTCCGGTAATAGTATGTTTGACTGCGGCGATATCCAATCAATGAACCACCTTTTGACGTGCCCCAAAATCCCCACTCACTGCACACAGAGGAATCTAGAGGAGACAAACGACTGCGGTCGCTGTGGCCGCATACTGGGCAAAAGTAGTGTAAGATAACGAAAGACGTTACGACTCGAAAAGAAGAAGAAGATCTCATCGTCACGCGTTTAGCCCGTCATATAGCCTAGGTCTCTTTGCGCTTACGCCATCCTCCTCGGACCTATGCTTCGCGCATCCAGGTACTACCTGCGAACTTGGCTATGCCGACAACCCTTTTCATTGCTTGACGACCAATAGTGCCAGCTCTACAATGATCCGCATGGCCAAAAATTTGTGTAAATTTTTATTACATTACAAATAAAATCAGAACTTATGCGTTTCAAACACATAAATTAGCTTAACAGGCCTCGTAGCATGGCTCCCGCGACGCCGTTTATATCGCGCGATATACTATCTACTTCTCGCTCTGCAGTATTGCGAAAAACAAGATGGCGATAGTCGATAAACGTTGTCGCGCGTGCCATGCTACGGGGGCAGGACTTAGCACCTTTTATTTATTTCTCGGTCTCGCTGCGACCACGATGGAATTAGAATATAAATTCATAGAAACGTTGGCGGAAATAAATAAAAGGTTCGTGCTAAGTACTCTTAAAGTTATAGTTTTTGCAAGTCAGTGAAAACTATTTAGTCTTGAAGAAGTCCAATAATTTTATTACTTGCATAGGCTAAAGCCCGCTCCACACTCGTCGAGAGGTTTCGTTCCCGGTATTCGCCGAAACAAGACGATATCGAGAACTGCTCTCTAGACTCTCGCTTAGCGCAGTTGTCTGTTTGAGGACGTTGAAGATGGACGTTGAAACTGCTGCGGCCTTATAGCATTATGTCTTGTAGAGTATTATACTTCTTACAACGAGAAAAATAGTTATTAAAAGGCGTTAAAAAAGACAAAATACAGCCACCATGGAGACTACACGAATATAGCCGGGACTTGCCGAATACTCTCGTATTCGCCTATTCTCGTGTAGTTTTGCCGAGAGTGTGGAGCGGGCTTAAGACTTTTAAAACTAAATTCTACCAGTGAGATAATAAGATAACAAATTATCATAATAAACAGCGCTTGCTCTCGGGCCAACATCAAAGACTTTACTTTCCAAACGTCCTTGCCCTCACGTAAACCAAATTAGGTTAGGACGGGCCCTTAAAAGGTCCTCGAGGGGATTAGTCAAGTGTGGTCGGAATTCGGGAATTCCAGTTAAAAAGTTGTGTTGCCATTATATTCATCATCTGGGCGAAATGAACTTGGTTTGGTATCTGTCCGGCTGTTCTTAAGGGCCCACACTAGGCACATCAGTAGTTCTCTTAATGACTGCTTCTAATAATATTAAAAGATGATTCCAAAAATACTTCAGGTTATTTACTAATGTAATAATATGACTTACATTCTTGAATTTCTTTCTATTTGTAAAGTATTAGGAATAAAATGATTGGCGTCGCTAGTGTGCCTAGTGTGGGCCCTTAACAGGTCGCATTTCTCAACCGATTCTCGTAAAAAATTGTGAGCCTTATCAGTAATTACATCGAATTACTTCGTAGATTCATATTTATACCTATAAGCACCGTCGATTTCAAATTCCGGATAATTATAAAACAAAACAGTATTATTTTATTAACCTTCTTTGATCCTTAAAGGGGCGATATTTAATCAGTCAAATAGTTAAAGCGTATAAGCATAACCTACATTTACATAAACATATACTAACTTTATTTTGCCTTTATTATAATGATGACCAATTGTTTTGTTTCCTTATCAGTACAACCTCAAAAGATAACGGTCGATCCTTGTGCCATTGAAGCCCTCAACGAGCTTCAAAAGCTGTCTAGTGCCCTCGAAAGCCAGAACAGGCTCGGCGGCCGCGCGAGTGCTACCAATTTGTTTTGTTGCTAACTGATGATAAATTACAAACATTATATATCTATGTCGAAATATTCATTTGTTGAGCTAGTAGGATCAACATTATTTTTATTTAGCTTAAAACAGCAATATGTTATGCATATTATTTTCAAATGACAAAAAAAATATAATCGAATAAATGGAACAGAAACTTTGAAGTTCAATAGTCAAAATAGACTTTGTTTTGTCTTAATTTCCAAAAAATAACAAAATACTTCAGCTACAATAAGTTGCCTTCACAAAATATAGAAACGAGTTACTATAAACAACAGATCTAACATTGCGGCCCAAACAAGAGACTGAAACTAGGTGGCTTAAACAAGAGATCGAAGCTAGTCGTAACAAATAATAGACCCGAACTTCTCAGTACTAATGAGAAAAGTTGGCACTGACAAGGGATGCAGAGCGGACACAAGTTTTGCACGTGTGGCAGTAGATGATTTTGCACGTGTTTTTCATAAAGAATAATATTATTTCTTCTTTTGAATTGACTCAATAGGAGATATTACTGAAAGCTGTGCCGCCAGAGTGCGCCACTAGCACATACAGTAAAACAGGTTTGACACTGACAAGTATGTACATGTCAGTGTCAAAGTCGCAATTAATTTGTGTAATTATACATTAATCCTTTATTAATTTGATTTTAAAATACTCCTATAAGTATTAAAATATAAAAATGCAATTAATCTGCGTATTCGGATGTAAAATAAAGGCAATTTATTGCAAGTTTGACATACTTGTCAATGTCAAACATTTGTTTACTGTCTCTGCTAATGCTGCCCTCTGGCGGGAAAACATTGCAGTATTATCTCCCATTGATCGTACAAACGATTTTCGGTGCCACCGAAAGCCCTCAACAACTTTGTAGTGCTCTCGAAAGTCAAAACAGAGTCGGCCGAGTGCCACCAATTTGTTTCGTCCGAAGTGACGATGAATAAACAAATTATTCTCTCTTTGTGTGTGTGAAGATAACTTATTGTAGCTGAAGTATTTTTTTATTTCGACTAGAGCCGACTAGTGCCGATCTTTACACACTTTTCAGTGGATAAAGCTACAGTTCGGTAAGCCGCCATTACTTCTTTAATTCTGCTAAAAAGATAACTAAACTACAAAAAAAAAACAGTTAGGTTCCTAGTTCCTATGAAACTAGTTGGGAAAAGTTTGTTTTAATCGTTTAAAAAATAATTGGATTATTTCCTCTCCAAAAAGGCCTTATAGACAACAATGGAATAATTGAAATTTTTAGTGCTCTTGAAAGTCAAAACAGCGTAATCTACAAATTTCAAGGCTACTACACTCTTCAACCCGTCTGATTAGCGTGGAGGGTGATCCTCTGACTGCTCTGGCTATATATGGCTCTGGTAGTACAGACAGAGAGGGTCATGATCTTGCAGTGGAGTCTAAAAAAGACCTGATGATGATGATGATGATAGTATAGCATGGTTGGCAACCCTATGACGCGCGAGTGCCTCCAATCTGTTTTGTCCAAACTGACAATTAATAAACAATATGCTTCTTCAAATATTTCACTGTTTGTGGATTCTGAATTAATATTCATCGCGAGATTGCCGCCCGGTTTTGGAAATTAATTTATGATAAAGATAAGCTTAATAAGTTACGGTGGATTATTGAGATTTAAATTGGTCAAGTGTTTCAGTGATATAAATTCTTTGCGACGGGTTTTTTTAATTTATTAACTTTGATTACCTTTGGTTAACACCTTTCAGTATAAATACTGAACAGAAATATAGAATTATTGCAAGTACTAACATATAGAACGGAAACTCGCAGCGTCTTCCGCAATATGGCGTATACACCTCCCCCGTCCTCGGGAGTGTTTGGTAACTTTGAAAACAGGGTTATCTGCTACTGTCACTAGTCGCACGTTAAGCGAAGTCTCTTAAAGTCTGTTGATACTTGAATCAAATTTTGCGGTGGCGACCGTGGTGTTAACTCACACACTGACGCAGTGGCGGCTCGTGACTCAAAAACCTGGTGGTGCACATCATAAAACTTGCCTAAACAATATGGATAATTTCTAAGCGCAGAAATAAGTAATTCTCTTATTTAGATAAAGCATTTTTTATTTAGGTAGGTACTTTAATAAGATCATAAAGTGAAGTAAAACAAAAACAGCGAAAGTAAAACACGCACAAATACAAACGTAAGACAATTTATACGAAAAATACCTAATCCGAACATTTCCGAAAGTCGGCGTTCGTCCCACGTCGGGCCCCGTGCGGCGCACGGGATTTCGCTAACCTTCCATACTAATCTTCCGTCTCACGCGCCAGGCGTTTCGTCGCCTTTTCCATAGTAGCTGTATAGGCGCGCTGCGTGCACTGGGAGCGGGCGCACGGCACATTATTTTGTCAAGCGAAAATAGTACTTATTTTGTTAAACACATGACTGATTCTTATTTGACACAAAAATAAATTTATTTTTACGTAAAACTGCTTATTTATTCTTAATATCAATGTTATTTTTTAGTATATATTAGGGTTCCGTACAAAAGTTGAAAAACGGAACCCTTATAGGATCACTCGAGCGTCTGTCTGTCCGTCCATCCGTCTGTCACAGCCGCTTTTCTCCGAACCTACTGAACCAAATTAGATGAAATTTGGTAAGATAGTGTAATCCTATGACCCAAACACGGATGTGCAAAGTAAATAAAGATTTTTTTGAAATAAGGGTCATCTCTCTCTCAATGGTTTAACTTACACACTCGCCATAATTGGTGACCCCGACGTGATCAAGCCGTCGTGATGTAGTCTGACATGATGGATACGCGCCTCAACACCGAAGACCCAGACGACGTAAGCCTGAAGAACGGAAAAACCAACGTGCACATTTTCACTGGCTTCCCACAAGCGGGTCTCACCGGTTTGAAAATCCAAGAGGCACTCCGGCAGTAACCAGAACCACAAGGACAACAAGGACCATCAAAAATGGCTCCAACCACGTTGAAAAAAGGAATCAACACCGGCTCACACGATTCATTGATCGAATCCTGCACCATAGCTGAACGGTCATAAACTCATAAAACAGGAGGCACAGGAACTACCAGGCAACCACGAGGCAAAGAAAAATCCGGGAAATATCAGCGCAACCGCAAGCTGTAGCCGTCAACTTCAAGAAAAATAAGAAAGCGCATGCACAGAAGAAAAATTCATCGCGAGCGGCAGAATTATAAAGAAAATGATGTCACAGAGGATCAACGAAATTATTAAATACAATAGAAACAATTACGCAACGTGAACAGCTGATATCTATATGATGACGCATTTGACGTCACAAATCGCATCACTTCACATGGAATCAACAACGAACGAAAGTGCAACTACAACAAATAATTGAACGAGGTCAAGATCGCAAGGCCGCCGATGGCCGTATGTTGTTAAAAAAGGCGTAATGAGAAAGAATATAAATATTTGCCTATTATTTGAAGAAGAATTTATTTGGCAACAAAGAATCTTGCACCGCATTTCGTGATATCATTAAGTTCTAATGCCTAATTGCTACCGACTTACACAGTGGTATAGATTTCATGGCAAACAAGGACAATAAATTGATAACTTTGAAGCCTGCAAGCAAAAGAGCGAACAACTTTAAGATGGAACAGCGATCAACATATTGACAGGAAAACATTAAAGTAAAATGGCGATCACAGAAGCACTACTTTAACTGAAAATTACTTCTCTCAAGATGCAGCAAATGGTTCACAGCAAGCAGTCTCAAGAGCAAGCCAGCAAACGGGTCATACTCCAGGGCCACAGCAGCCGACGCACCGAGCTCCTGGTCCTGAGCAGAGCACCCACAATGTTTATTTTCGACAATTATAACGTCCGGCACAGCCGCCGAGCTCACGCTTAGAAATTTTTAAAGAGTGGCCACTCTTCAGCGGAGCACTTCGGCAGGACTTCCACCGGCGCTAGTCGACATCGCTCTCTACAGTCTCACAAAAGACTACGAGCAAGCAGAAATTATCTCCCGACTCACTGGGATTGAAACAACTGGCAAGTGAAAACGTATCTATACGAGAAGCTCAGACTGCACATCAAGACCATATTGACAAGATGTATATTAAGAGATATAAGAAGTTTGCAATATCTACCAACTATGTATAAGGAAAAAAAACGATTCACAGGGTCAATGTCAATGCATAAACGCATAATTTGCCGCGCAGAAATATTTGCCTACACAGCGTTTTTCAGCACGTGCACTATGCAATTGATGGATATATTTAGTATATTTGCGTTCGCTACAGTTTTTACATTTTTGTTATTTTATTGTTGTTACAGTTTATGAATTTTTCGTTAATTTTATTGTTAATTGTTTTTATTTTTTACAAAAGGGGGAGTACTATTGCGACCTTAGGAATACGAACGTGATGTACCTGCAGGAAGTGTTTAAATATTGTTAACTTAGCAAGACACGTACATCACGTAAGAATATACACGTATTCCTAAATCAGCGATCTCCCCTACCAATGCGATACCTATGTATATTTCCTTAGTATATAAGTTACGAGTAGCATTTCTAATAAATCATCACTTATCCTGGTATCGATCTCAATGGTTTAACTTACGCACTCGCCATAGGGCCCAATTACAAAATTTAAAAAAAAAGTTTTGCAAACCTTACTGTGTCATATATCAAATGAAAGGGCTCATTATGAGGATCTCAAAAATATTTTTTTTTGTTCGGGTAAAATCAATACTTTTGATTTTATTCACGAAAGAAGGCAAAAATTGACCATTCCCCCCCCCTGATCTCCGAAACTACTGGGCCGAAAATTTTGAAAAAATTACAAAATATAGTTCATTCCTTGAAGATTACAGGAAAAATAATAAGAATTCTATCACTTGAAAATTAAGTGGTAAACTCACAATAATAAGTTCATCTAGGGAAATAGTTCACTAAAACACCACTAGATGGCGCTAGTCAATTGAATAAAACATTTATTGCAAATTGTGTGTGTGTTCACGAAGCATATTGTACGGAACCCTCATTGCGCGAGTTTGACTCACACTTGGCCGGTTTTTATTTAAGCTTAAACTGGTAGTGCGGCGCACGAGTGCACTCAAGGGGGAGCCGCCACTGCACTGACGTATGAAGTTTCATTAGTGATGATTAGTCTAAAGCACAAATATTTTGACACTATACTTATGAAGAACGAATGAAACTGCATCCAAAACTGATAATGAGATAAAAAGAATAACCAAAGATGATGGGATAGTTATTTTAAGATTTCTTTAATTTTTCACCAATAGAAAATAATTTTTTGGGTGACATAGGCTATAATTTACACAAACGAAGTCGCGGGAAAATTGCTAGTTATTAATGAAATAAAAACATCAAGTAAGTAAACAATTCTAAAGGCACTCGAATACGAATATATATCTCTCCATACTCCATACATGTCGGGTTACTGTTAGCTAGCCTCAAAATTAATTTTCCCGTCGCACAAAATAACATAATTTCATCTAAACCCGACGCTCAACTTTTTAATTAACCTTGTCTGGCAGTCTCAAATGAAAGGCTCTGCATACAGACGTCTTAGCCTTAAGATACACCTTATATTTACTTAGGACTATTTCAACGTTTTCCTGTACCTTTGCGAAGAGATACATGATACATTGTATTTTCTACACAACATAAAAAGTGCGTTTGGAACACGATAATAAAAATATTTCAAAAAAATCTTTATTTACTTTGCACATCCGTGTTTGGGTCATAGGATTACACCATCTTACCAAATTTCACCTAATTTGGTTAAGTAGATTCGGAGAAAATCGGCTGTGACAGATGGACGGACGGACAGACAGACGCACTAGTGATCCTATAAGGGTTCCGTGTTTCAATTTTTGTACGGAACTCTAAAAACGACCAAATGCGAGTCGGACTTGTCCGTGAAGGGTTTCGTAGTAACAGACATAGATAAGCCAAAATAACACTATCGTTTTGATTTATATAAGTATCTCAAAAGCTGCTGACTATATCTATATCTTTCTATCTATCTATTTATTATTGCACACTCGATCTCTAGCTTAACATGTCCAACAAAATTATGTATTTTGAAATTGTATTTATACGATATCAAAAAAAAACCGGCCAAGTGCGTGTCGGGCCACGCGCAGTATAGGGTTCCGTAGTTGCGAATGACAACTTTGAGTACACACTGTTTACACTCGCACCTCACAGTTTAACGACCAAAAACATCTAACAATAAAGATTGTATGAAATTTTACATTTTCCAGTACATTTTATAAGTTGGTTGCCTATAACTTTTTAGTTTGTACTTAGTACTTAGCTGTGATAGTTTTCCTTTCAACTTCAGTATATATACTACTGCTGTAATTTTTTTCACCTATCTATATATAACCGTTTAGGAGATAGAGGGGGGGGACACGTACCTCTAACAAAAATTTGCACTTTAAAACCAAATATTTCGGAAACGGATCCCTAAATCGAAAAATGGTGATCTCAACCTCACAATATTTTTTAAAGACCTTTTTAACGATACCCCACAAGATGGGTAAGTAGAGAAAAAAAAATGACTCCCCCACTTTACTTGTATGGGAGCTACCCAAAAAAAAATTTTTTTTTAAGATTTTTTTCTACGACTTTTTTGCCATGATTAATATACATACTCATACCAAATTACAGCTTTCTAGTACTTATGGTCTCTGAGTAAAACCGCGGACGGACAGACAGACAGACAGACAGACAGACAGACAGACAGACAGACAGACAGACAGACATGGCGAAACTATAAGGGTTCCTAGTTTACTACGGAACCCTAAAAAAAGAAAAAAGGAAAATATACAAAGCATTTCAGGCGAGTAGACGACTAATACTGTAACAAAGAATTTCTTTCAGCGTTTCTTCTCTGCAGTGGTCGGTTCCGAAACGCTAGTAGTCTGTAGCTTTTGAACACTAATAAATAATAGTATTAACATATTTCCAAGTAAATTAGAATTATTTAAATTATGAAATGACGTGAAAAATGCCTGAAAAGGCTTGAAATCTTTAAATTTTTGAATCTTGTTCTAATCAATTTTCGTTGAAAACTTTCATTGATATCTACAGCATTTTTTTATTTTATTCCTTTTTTTAAGTCGGTCAAAAGATACTTGGAAGCAAGTAAAATTTGAGCAAAGACTGCAAATAAGTTTAATATTCATCAGACGGCTCAAAGTCGAACAAATTCGTCTCCACATATTTAATACCGGCGTCTTTGTCCCAAATAACATAATTTCATTTTAACCCAAAGCCGACGTTCAAGTTTTTAATTAACCTCTGGTTGACTTTAATGAGAGGCTCCGTATACAGTGTCTTCAGTTTGAAGGACCCTTTATATTTACTCAGGACCCGTTCCACGTTATCCCATTGCCTTTCAGGAAGCCAGGGATTAATACGTTTTATATTAAGTACTTACGACCGTAAAATAAAGATCATTTAGCTGTTACAAAAAAAAAACGGCGAGACAGACTCGCCCATGTAGGATTTCGCTGTAGCAACCATAGATTAGGATATCAGCTAAACGTACCAATTACCTATATCAAGCCATCATACCAATATCATTATTCGCCAGCAAAAGTTATTTTGTTCTAGTCCCGTTCTTATCCTTTGGGTACGGAGTACTTAAGGAACAGTCCTTGTAAGGAGAGTTCCATAAAAGGGCTGCGTTTATCAACAGTATGGTATCATACTGTTGATAAACCTGTATAGGTTGAGGGCACTATGCTCTCACCTCAAAAAGTCCGGTGAAGTAGCGAAAGCTCATTTGGAGCTAGCTACGTAGTCCTTTCAAAAAACAAACAGTATGATGACGGAGTGTGGTACCATCTCGTGGAAATCTCTGCGGTTCTACGACGCAGCGCCATCATCCTCATCATCAGGTCCTTTTAGTCTCCACTGCAGGAGCACGACCCTCTCTGTACTACCAGAGCCATATATTAGCCAGAGCAGTTGCCTACTCTCTGCACGCTGGTTAGACGTGTTGGAGACTCTTTGATGTTTATAAGCTTTGTTTAGCTTGTGTTTCCTAAGTCGCCTTCTACGACATTCACGGTAAGACTTGGAGTGGTCCTATTCTACTCTACTAGGAACCACACGGCATTACGGCATTGGCACTTATCTGCTTTATATGCAGGTCAAATCTCGCTCAGGAATGCGATAAGTAGTCAGCTTCATCTTCATTGCATAGCACACCGATTACACACTGAAATCATAGCCTAAACCCATCTGGAGTTAGGCCAAATATCTGCTCTCAGTGTAACGTGATACCGTTCGCATCGATGTCTGTTTATCCTCCTGGAATTCAGGGTAAGCCTCAACATCAATTACAGATCTGAAGCAAATCAATACCGATGTATAAACAAATGTTAATCCATCTTCTTGCGTTGGAATGTCTGGTATTTGATGTCGGAGCCTGGAGAAATGTTTGAGTGTAGTTTTATCTTGATTTATGTTACCCCTTCCTTCGTATTCTGCGCGTTCTCTCTCTCGGTGTTAATTTTTGAAGTGAAAACTTCTTTTCTTTAGCAGCGCTGTGCACTTTTGTGATGGAGAAAAAATGTTAAACTCGCGACAGATCACGTGACCGATAGATTCGTCCGATTGAAAATTCGTAAGACATGATCAGATCGAAAAACAACGTTAATATTTGTTATCACTTCTGCCGGCACTCCTGGAGTGCATGCAACCCCTTGTTTTTTGGTTTTTCGTGTATGTACGTGGCCAACACTGGTGTCAGATTTTTCAAGCTGCCTTTGCCTCTGACATAGCTTAACGACTGCCATCAATGATGAAAGCCAGTGCCTTCCGAAGCACGGAAGAGCTCGAGATATTTTTATGCCACTTGCGGTCACCCATCTAAGTGGAGACTGCGCCCGGGGTCGCTTAACATGTGATAGCGCTAATAAAAAAATGACTTAATGTTCTTTAGTCGTGAATGATATCCATGTTTCCACATTTTACTGAAAGTAAGAGACTAATCCTTCTTAATTAATTTACACCACACAAATCTTTGTTTTTTCTTCCGCTGACGTTTCTATCGAGTTAACATGCATTATGGAGTTCTTGGCGGGAATTTTAGCGGACTACACGGTGTCTGTTTTGGATTGTTTCGCAAATTGATTCTAGTGGACTTTATAATGTGAAATTGGTGTTATTTTGTGTTATAAATGCCCATATTTATGAACAATGTGTAGAATAACTAAAATAGACTGTCATTGTGCGGCTGTAGTGAGATTTACATAGCGGGCTGGTGGTTGTCCGCCTTGCTGCGTCGTCAATGATGAAACCAGTGGATTCGCGAAGAGTTGTCGCCAGGGGCTCCGTGAAAACAACGAAATGAATTACACCATCATTTCGTTGACAACAAAGAAGAAAAACTCGCCATCTGGCGAAATAAAATGAAGAAAGGCTCTAAAGGACTTGTATCCAGGGCCGTAAAAAAATACTTAAAAAAAAAACATGCATTATGCTCGCAGCGACCATAGAAACGTCGGAAATAAATAAGTAAAAGGTTCGTGCTAAGTCTTGTTTATTTAGATAATGATGTGTTAACAGCTTGAAAGTTTACAAAAGAATAATCCTTGTTGAATGAAGTGATTAAGGTGTTATTAACCTTCAACCCCTATTATACGTGGCTAATTTCCATCACGAATGGAGGTATATGCCATTCTTCTCTAACGTATTATGGCGTCCCTCTCGTCAGTGACTATATTTAGTAATTACGGTTTAGTCAAAACAATAACATAAGTGTAACATGTATTCGAGCCGTGTGGTTTCCGGCAGAGAAGAATAGGACCACTCCAAATCTTCCCGAGGATGTCCTAAAAGGCGACTTAGGAAACTTCTAAACAAAGCTTATAAACATCTTACATACCTCTCCAACTCGCCTGGCCAGCATGGAGAGTGTAGGCCAAATCCTCTGACTGCTCTGGCAGTGGCAGAGAGGGTCGTGCTCCTGCAGTGGAGTCTATTAAAGACCTGATGATGATGATGATGAACATGTATTCCATGCAGGTTTGGGAGAAAAGGAAAGCTAGCTAGCTTTAGCCCGCAGCTCCGCTCGCGTCAATGTCCTGGGGAACAGTACTCGTATGTCCTTCTCCGTAGTCCAGAGAACGTGTGTGCAAAATTTAATGATGTTCGATTCAGTAGTTACGGCGTGAAAGCGTAAAAAAACAAACAAACAAACTCAATTTCGCATTTATAATATTAGTTGGGATGGGACTGGAATACCACCAGTCGATGTCACAGAACAACAATGTGGTCGATGTCAATTGGCGATGCGTCTATCAAACCATCATTATTTTGATTCCGCTTTTCACCTACTAACACGCTCAACGTGGCCGTTGGGTTTTATGACCTTGAGCCCTGTCTACCCCGCAAGAGATAAATACGTGATTTATACGTTTTGATAATTTGTGTTTGCTGAAATCCATATCATCTTTCTTTCTTATCTCAGCGTGTATACCAGTTGCGTACTACGTACGGTAGTAGCAATTTTCCCGGGACATCTGCTTAACTTAACCCCCCTATTTCACCCCCTTAGGGGATGAATTTCTAAAAATCCTTTCTTAGTGCCCGCATCATAAGTGGAATCCCCTGTATCAAATTTAAAGTTTTTAGGTACAGGTTTGCATCATGACAACATAATATAAAGCTAAGTCCTTTACTGCGTTTGTCTGTCTATCTGTTCGCGATAAACTCAAAAACTACTGCTTGGATTTTCATGTGGTTTTCACCAATAGATAGACTGATTCAAGAGAACGGTTTATAGGTATATTTCATGCCCGGGCGCAGTCGGGTAGGGCTGCTAGTTTTACATATATAGAAGATTCATTTTCGGAAATATATAGGCAAAGTTACATCTCAAACAAGGCTCTTAATCACGACCACAGCAGGGATCCTCTATGCTCCAATATTAAATTCTCGCTGCCATCTTCGCGTATGAGTGTGCACAGTCGCAAGTATCACAAAGGATGTTGCACGAAGTGATATAACTGCCCGGATATCGGTTTGAGAATCATGAATAATGCTTTAGATACAATGGATAAGTTTTCTTTTAGAGAATATTATTGTAAGACATCAGTTTATTATGAGTACTCGGCTTGGCCGCGTCCCTTTGAACACATCGAATATAATATCCAGCTTACCGTACTTGTATCATAAAATTAATGCCATATTGTTTTGTGAAAAATAATAATGGCCAAAAACAAAAGTTGACAACGACGGAAGAAAAATAAAAACAAATTGAATTACACCTCTTTGCTTTTCCACATTACGTACTGGCCGGTTACATCGGTGCCAAATCGCTTCGTTTATTGTGCGGCATCGACGACATAAAAAATCCGAAAGACTGGACTTAAAATTACGACTTTGAAATTGAGCTATTTGGCCTGTTACTCGCCGCCATGTATATTGGTATAGGTACTAATACTTATCTACTCCTAATCGTGTTCAACTTTATCGTCCCATACATACTATCACGGCTTTCTCCTTTGCGGGATAGATAGAACCCAGGTCTGTAAAACCTTAAGGTCACGTTTAGTATGTTATCGGGCTTGTAAGTGAGAACGGAATCAAAATAGATGATAGATGATCGATATGTCGCTAGCCGCATCGCCTATTGACATGATTTCTGATCCCATGCCTGCACCGTATGTGCGCCGCGCCTTCGCCGTACGTCTCTTCTGTTAATTTTATGGTGACGAAAATTCATTCAGAGCCGGGGCTTAAAGCGCGGTGGCGTAATTGGCAACGCATAGATCGTACAGAGATCTAAGACGCAGTTCGAGTCCTGCCCGCGTGGATTTTTTCCAATTTCTTATTTTCTTTATTTAATAAATAAGGCCTTTTTTAATCTCCTCTGCAGGAGCACGACCGTCTCTATACAACTATATTTTATTATGTATAAGCTTTGGTGTTGGTTTGGTTTGTGTTTCCTAATTCGCCTTCTACGACATCCGGAGTGTTCGGGGAGTTGAGCTGGGAACCACACGGCTCAATTATGTAAAAAAGACCTAATATTTGAATGCTCGCCCACTGGCCAGTCTAGTGAACTAGTAAAAATGTCGTCACCGCGGGTATCCCTTATAATTGAATTTGGACGGTTTGTTCGTTAATTTTCTTAATGGTACGGATTTTCCATCTCGCGTTGCCGTCTCCCTAATTGGGTCACGCTTATGTCATGCCGGGGAGGTATGAGAATACTCAAATTGAATTAGTGCTCAGAGTCAGTTAGAGCATTGAATTTGTTTCATACTTTGACGACGATTTCAAGAATTTTCCCGCTGCCACTGGGGCCACAGACCAAAGTGATAAGATTTTAATGAGTAAATTCTTTAAAAAAGATATCTCGCTACAGGAGATTAAATGAGCATTATCGAAATTAAATCTAAGGATTTGCTATAGATATCTCCAACCCGTCTGGCCAGCGTGGAGAGTGTAGGCCAAATCCTCTGACTACTCAAGCTAATATATGGCTCTGGTAGTACAGAGAGGGTCGTGCTCCTGCAGTGGAGACTGGGAAGACCTGATGATGATGATGATGATGATGATGATTTAGCGATGACGGTTTTTTGAAACAGCGGTAGCATTTTACCAAGTCAATAATAAGCTGATATTAATGTTAATGGGTAACAATTAAAGCATTTACAAGGAACTTGTTTTTGAATTAATTGAATAAGAAACAGTTGAAAAATTCCCAAAAACTAAACACCGTCCACCTAGATTCGAATTCAACACTTCAAAAACGCTCTGTTAAATATTAAGTAATAGCATAGTGGTAATACTTATCTATAACCACCTTAGCTAAGCTATTCTACCGATTCTGTCGATGAGTAAGATTCGCGTTCGGTCAATCATCATCATTTCGTGTAGGTGACAGGGTCAGTCGATCATGCACACCCTGGTGTCAGAGTTCTTCGGAACCGCCTCTCGGCCTTTGACGTGGTTCCTTTAACGACTACCAGATGGCAGCCGGGACCACCGGCTTAACGTGCCTTCCGAAGCACGGAATCATCTTTCTTATCAGACAATCAGGTGATTCATGCCTGCAATGTCCTAACCAAACTGGAAACAACTTAACAAAGTATGCTTCCCGTGGGCGTTCGGTCAATCAACTATTATTATTGTATTCATTTGCCGGTTTTCGTCTGACGTGACCAAGCTTCTCTCATAACACATCATCAGGTTTTTTTAGTCTCCACTGCAGGAGCATGACCCTTTCTGCACTGCCATAGCCGTATATTAGCCAGAGCAGTCAGAAAATTGCCTTACACTACCCACGCTGGCCGGACGAGTTGGAGAGGTCTCTTTGATGTTTATAAGCTTTGTTTGGCTTGTGTTTCCTAAGTCGCCTTCTACGAAATCCACGGGAAGACTGGGATTGGTCCAAATCTACTCTGCCGTGTACCACACGGTCAATATAACATAACCACGCTCACTATTCACAGTTAGTGGAGTTAGTATATTTTCCTCTCCGTGTCGTTTTAATCGAAGCCATAAAAGTTGATTCGGTATCGGACTGCAGCCGGATGGGATTGAGGGTCTTATCACACTTTAAGCTTTTCCAACTCTAAACTTATGATGCGAACAAATTACTACTGCCCTGTGACAACAACTTATCTCACGATGATATGATATGCAGTTCGGCGACATGCTCATACACCAAATTGATGCTGACATTTTCAATGACTCAATTAATAAATTTATAACTAGTTTAATATTGTATTTGAATTCTATTAATTATATAATTTAATGTATTGTTATTAATCTTAACTTTGACATTTAAATTTGTATTCTATTCAGTATTTTTATTTCATAATATTTTATATTGTTAAATGTATGACGTAGTTATGCATGTAATGTAACTAGAATTTTGTGTTTATTTATAGTAATGTATTTGAGACATCTAGCATGCAGATGCCTTGGCGTAAAACTGTTAGTCTGTGTGTTATATTTTAATAAACAATAAACAATAATAATTAATGAATTCTTATCAAGCTAGCTCGTTTTAATCATTTATATGTCATCCAAATGACACGTATTTGCAAACATTCTAATCAACACAATGAAATGAAAAATATGTATTAAAATTTCACAGTTTTACACCTTTTAAGCATACAATGGTTGTTAGGTTTCATCGCTCTTCTTAATTAGGTGCATACTTGTATGAATTACACAGTTGAAAGATTTGAAAACATGACGCAGACATCGGGATAGGTGAAATAAACGCTTGTACAGAAGATCTACATTTAAAAGTCATAAAAAATATATACCAGTGTGATAAGGCCCTGAAACTCAGCCAGCGTAAAGATATCAAAGGCATTAATGTCCAGTCCAGAAGCGCCTTTTTTCATCGAAGTGCTGTTTTTTGCAAAGTTCGCGAGCGTGATCGAACTATTGGCTTTTTCTTCACAGCTTCAAGCACCTGATAGGGAGTTTTTACGTTGGTTTTACGTGTGCGTAAGTGGGCAATACTGGTATCAATCGATATCAATATTTCATGCGAAGTAAAAGCATCAGTCAATCCTTTAAAATGCTATCCAATGAGCTTAACGAAACACGGAGGAGCTTGAAATATTTATGTCATAATAGCACCCGATCCCGTCCCGGCCAACATTATTAGATTTCAGCCATTAAGTTTGGTTCGATCCTTAAAAATCTAACATCAGCCTCATCTAGTGTGTTAAAATTTCATGCCTTCCAAAGAACAGTCTTACGTGGAAAGCATGAAATGTGAAAGGTTATTGATTATATCTCATAAGCTTATTAATACTCTGACATCGATCGCCTGTAAATCGCAGCATCAGCTCGCAATTTGAAGGGGGAGGGCGACCCTCACTCCCTCTTCTGATGCACTAATTAGTGCCGCCGTAATGACGTCACACCTACCGAGTGTCGGAAACACTAATTAGAAACTGCGAAATACTGGGCTAAGACGTGTCTGAAATTTGATCACAGATATACCAGTTTTGTTTGACGGTCTCCGTCGCGTAGTGGTGAACACTCCAGCCTGAGTTCCGGGTTCGTTTCGCGAAACTGGGAAACTCGTACTTAATTTTCACAGGTCTGTGTTTCTCCAGCTATTCGAGAAAGGTTGGTTATAGATTAATGATGTCTGTCTGCCGAAAAATCATTTCTCAAAGAAAAGGTTTTAAAAAATAGACAATGCCCAAGTAGTAAAATGTGTGCCTTGTTTTGGGTTAGAGTGGGAGCACCCCTCTAACCCGCAACTACAGAACCCTACATGGGTGAGTCCAATTTGGCCACATATTTTACTAAGCTAGGTAAAGGCGTCCCCCTATTTACTCCATTCATCTCTATCCATCGCAATATCGACCCAAAAACCTGTCTAGATCGTCCCTTCATGTCCTTGATCTAACCCGGCTTCCATCTTTCCAAAAGAAAGCCCAGTTTTCTAACTACATATGCAAAACATACCATGAAGTCCGCCAAATTTAAGAAAAGTTTATAAATATCTCGAAACTAAATCAGAGTGCATAACATGTACTTAGATACAAGTTAGTTAAAGTTTCCCGACAGATAGCTCCGAAATTACATGAGACGGCGGGATACCTCTCGAGGGATAAGGCGTACACTGAACTAGTAATTAAGGGCCTACACGGAAATAGAGTGAACGGAACCGACAACTAACGTGAGCCTAGTCGTTTACTGGAGTGAAACCACCGTCTTCAAGACATTCAACTCAATTGTATTGTTCCAATAGTCGCCTTCGTATGTCTTATCCTCTATATAGTGATCGACAGACTTTATGTTTGTTTTCGTTGTCGAAAGTGGGAGTGCTTTCGTATAAAGAAGTCAAAAAGCTCGCGGGGGATAGAGAAAGATGAAGAGAGATTGAAGCTGCAGCAGTAGAGCTAATTACTCCCTAACTATCCTAGCCTATAATACGTAGGAAACTGGGAATAAAACAAATGGACTATTTCCATAGGTATAATACTGGTAAGTAAAAAACATTAATCTATGGGACACGCCCGGTGCCTAGCTGCTCGATTCGCAAGTGAGGCAATCGCCGGTGACCCGGCGCACCGCAGCCCCCGCGCCCCTCGCCTTCTTCGTCACTCGTCTCGACAGAGATAATGGTACTTCTTTTCACCCTTTCTCATTCCGTCAATCGTTATTTTTGTTGCGATTAGGGATGACACAAAGCTTCACACAGAGATAAGTCTACCTACTCGTATTACGGTTCAATAGATACAGCTCTATGAAAGACATACGAAAGAGGGCGGACATCAGAGTGAGTGCTGGGTGCCGCCTAATCCTTAAAACCAAAAGTGAAAAAACCTAAATGAAACAAAAAAAACCGGCCAAGTGCGTGTCGGGCCACGCGCAGTGTAGGGTTCCGTAGTTGCGAATGACAACATTGAGTTCACACTGTTTACACTCACACCTCACAGTCTAACGACCAAAAACATCTAACAATGAAGATTGTATGAAATTGGTTGCCTATAACTTTTTAGTTTGCACTTAGTACCCAGCTCTGATAGTTTTCTTTTCAACTTCAGTATATATACTATTGCTGTAATTTTTTTCACGTAGCCATATATAACCGTTTAGCAGATAGAGGGGGGGGACACGTACCTCTAACAAAATTTTGCACTTTAAAACCAAATATTTCGGAAACCGATCCCTAAATCGAAAAATGGTGTTCTCAACCTCACAATATTTTTCAAAGACCTTTTTAACGATACCCCACATGATGGGTAAGTAGAGAAAAAAAATTACTCCCCCACTTTACTTGTATGGGAGCTACCCAAAAAAAAATATTTTTTCAAGGTTTTTTTCTACGACTTTTTTGCCATGATTAATATACACACTCATACCAAATTACAGCTTTCTAGTACTTATAGTCTCTGAGTAAAACCGCGGACGGACAGACAGACAGACAGACAGACAGACAGACATGGCGAAACTATAAGGGTTCCTAGTTTACTACGGAACCCTAAAAAGCTAGTTAAGACAATGTTTTTGACTAAGCAGATGCCGTCAAAAGGTCCTACTGAAACACCTGTATTACTCTATGATTTTCCAGTGCCATACATCAATGTACTGCAATTCGCAACGCCGGTTTAGGCATAAAGCCGCAAGGAGCTGATTCATAGGGGACTGCTTCCTCAATGGGATCTCGTGGCGTGTTGTTCTCGTAATTGTACATTCACAGACCATTGGCTACATGAACTATCCTAAACAAATCTTGTCTACAATCTGACTTATACATGATACCAGTGGTCGGAATGAGTAGAGGATGTGTTTCAAATTTTATAGTAATCCACACGAATATTATAAAGGTGAAAGTTACTATGTCGTCTTTCACGCCATAACTACTGAACCGACTTAAATTAAATTAAATAAATAATATATACGGACAAATCACACAGATTAAGCTAGCCCCAAAGCAAGTTCGAGACTTGTGTTGTGGGATACTAACTCAACGATGCAATATTTATAATAGATACATATATAGATAAACATACAAGACCCAGAGTCAATCTGGAAAAGATCATATATCATCTTGACCTGACCGGGGATCGAACCGGGACCATCCGTTTCCCAGGCAGGCGTGTTAATCGCTGCGCTACGGAGCTCGTCAAATTGGGTACACAGAAAGTCTAGAGCCTGAAAAAGGACATAGGCTACTTTTTCCACGCGGATGAAATCGCAGGTACAGCTAGTTAAAACATAATAGCAAATAATCACTTCGCGTGGCGGTATTATCCTCTCTGTGATTATACAATTTCCTGAAGTTTCGGTACATTCGTTCTTTATTTTGCGATTCACTCTTGAGTGAGATGACCACACCAAACGCGACCGGCATCTGTAGCAAAGCACCCGCGATGCCGTTTATATCGCGCTATCAACTATCCCCATCTTGCTCTTTAATACTACGAAAACAAGATGACGTTAGTCTATAAACGTTGTCGGGTGTCATGGCTGTGTTACGTTCTGTGTCAGCCTTTTAGTACGTTTTTAAGGATCCGAAGCCCAACAGTGAACGCGGAAACCTTATAAGTTCTTTATAAGCTCTTCGTCCGCTTTTTAAAAACAGGAGGCACTTAACCAATAATTGATATTTCTCTTTTCTATGCCCCTAAAAATTTACCTCCTGTAGGGTTTTTGATAAAATACTATACTTGAGAAATTGATCCATAAATTCTGACGAAGCATGTTGCAGATAAGCGTTTGTAAGTTTTGACGAAGCATGTTGCGGATAGTCTTGTATGTTAGAAAAATTGCTTTTATGAAATAAATTGATAGTTACTCACATTCATAAATGCTACTAAGTAAGTATAGATAAGCCGTGTGGTTCCCGGCAGAGAAGATCAGGACCACTCCAAATCTTCCCGTGGATGTCGTAAAAGGCGACTTAGGAAACTCAAGATAAACAAAGCTTATAAACATCAAATAGACTTCTCCAACCCGTCTGGCCAGCGTGGAGAATGTAGGCCAAATCCTCTAACTGCTCTGGCAATACAGGGAGGGTCGTGCTCCTGCAGTGGAGACTAATAAAGACCTGATGATGATGATGAAGTATAGATAAATGTCATTAAGAGCTTCAGAATGAAAACGTAAATCTGGAGTCGCCAGACTAATTACAGCAAGGAAATACGTCGTATTAGCCCCCATTTGGCTCAATCCTCCAGACATATTATAGGCTACGTCGGCGCCACTCGCCAAATAGGACGCGCATTGAAACACGTCCTTTTAAAGTTTGGTGAATTATGTCCTTCGCTATTATAAGAGCCAAGTTTTAATTTTTAACCATTCGCAGAACAATATTTATGTTTGTAAGTTTCTTTTCACGACTTTATTATTTGAACTGCATTTTTGTCATGTTTTGTACATTTTACTTTTAATATTTGAAGTAACTACTATTACAACATTTAAATCCTTTATTGGAACTTGTGTAAAAAACACCTTTGTATTTTTTTATCCCATAATACATAGCAACGAAAAGGTTTTAAAGCTGCATAGAAAAAAAGTTAAAGATCTCTTACTTATCTAGATGATATTATGATGGTATCATAATGAAAGGAGGTTGGTTTTGTTAACATCCCTTAACGAATAATATGCTTGAGTTACAATGTAAAATCAAACTAATATTAAATTTCCTTCTTTACAGGTAAATATCTTGGAGACTATACCGGACGCAAACACCATTTACTACAATAACACCCGAATCGAGCCTCCGGTCTACATTGAGACGTCCACAAACACCCACAGGTTTTTGTTAACAACCCCTTAACACAACAGCGGCAGGGCTCATCAAATGTTTAAAGACTTTTAGACGTGCTGAGGTGTTTGCACAGGATGTCTGGAGTGACTTAGAGTATTTGCACAGCGGACGATGTGAGTTGGTTCCGATGAAGAGTTGTGTACGTTCTCGTGACAGTAAACATTATTTAACTTGCTTTTGTTCTGTTTTTGTGTATGTGGTTTATAGGCGTTAAAACTAAAGGGTAATTTTAGATAAAGCTGGTGGCCCTCTCCGGCTGCTAGCGAAAATTCGTGCAGTAGTGTTCGAGTTTATCGCGCACAACAACAGACAGTCAGTCGCGGCGTAAGACTTTATAACAGGTAGGTAGTGATATGACATTAAATTACCGACACTTAATTAATTATTTTAAATATTATTGTAAATTGATACTTTTAAAGAAACGCCAATAAATATTATTTTATTTATTTTTTATTTTAAAGGTTTTGAATTTAAAAAACATTTACTATAATAATTTAAACAAACGCACTACTTATTTCTTAAGAAATTTCTCCGCAAAATTGTGAGAGGCATGTGAGAGGAGAATTTATAATGATAGATAGACTGACTTGTGCATAAAAAAAGTAAATTTAAAAAAATATAATAAAATGTAATAGAAATTCACTATTTGAATTTAAAAAAAAACCGGCCAAGTGCGTGTCGGGCCACGCGCAGTGTAGGGTTCCGTAGTTGCGAATGACAACTTTAAGTTCACACTGTTCACACTCACACCTCACAGTTTACCGACCAAAAACATCTAATAATCAAAATTGTATGAAATTTTACATTTTCGAGTACATTTTATAAGTTGGTTACCTATAACTTTTGAGTTTGTACTTAGTACTCAGCTCTGATAGTTTTCCTTTCAACTTCAGTATATATACTACTGCTGTAATTTTTTTCACGTATCCATATGTAAATCAAACCACTGTGTTGCTGCTGCTTGAAAAAGTTTATTTTCTAAAATATCACGACAACTAAGTGTTTAGCGAAAAAATTATCATAGCGCGTTTTAATTTTAGCTCAGCGCCATCTAGCGGATGTTTTTGGAACTTATTCTTACTGTATCAAACAATGTATTTCGAACATCCCGCCCACCAAAGAACCTCGTTCTTTCACAAATACAAAATAATATCCTGAACACTTAAAAGAAAAAATTAGCACCTAACTTAACCACAAAAAAAAATGGCACTGAGCGAAGCTACTCTAAATGTGTATATCTAACATAACAATCAAAGGAATAAACAAATAAAGAGAAATTACCGCCCACCATGCGGTATCACCTTAAACTACTTAAATAGCAAATATAAACAATTTGAATGACTTTACTTAACCTACACAAAATTGTACCAGGCGGTTATGTTATGGGTTATTACCATCGGACCTTGGCAAAAAACACAATTTATTACATGGTCGCTTACATATACCATTTTTAGTTTTGATGGTTACAACTCGAGTAATATTATCCTTGCCTGGATGTTTTTGTACAATTTTACCTAATAACCATTTAGCAGGTGGCAAATTATGATCTCTAATAATAACAATATCATTTAACTCAGGTTCATTCTTTTTTAACGTCCACTTATATCTCTGATTTAGTGTAACAATATATTCATCCGACCACCTTTTCCAAAAATCGTTAACCATTTTTTGCGTAAACTTCCATCGCTGCATTCCAGAAACATTGTCATTATCCGCGTACTCATCTGGGATCACAATAAGTGGCTCTCCGATCAGGAAATGACCCGGAGTTAAAGGTAAAGGGTCATTTATATCGTCACTGAGATGCGATAGTGGCCGCGAATTGAGACACGCTTCTATCTGCGTCAAAACTGTGGAAAGTTCTTCGAATGTGAGTGTAGTGTCACCCACTACTCTCTTTAGATGCGTCTTAGTTGATCGAACGCCCGCCTCCCACAAACCACCAAAATTCGGGGAGTGGGGAGGTATGAAATGCCAAGACGTTCCCTCGAGAGCTAGTAAATGCCTTATCTCATCAGGCAGTTGAGACCTGGATCGATCAAACATCTCTTTTAACTCTTTACAAGCGCCAACGAAATTGGTGCCGTTGTCACTATAAAGCGTTTGACATTGCCCCCGTCTCGAAACAAATCTTCGAAAGGCGGCTATGAAACCCTTAGCTGTCAGATCCGACACAGCTTCAAGGTGGATGGCCTTTGAAACCATGCAAATAAAAACACAAATATAGCCTTTATAAGACTTGGATCCTCTACCCGGTGAAAATCGAATATTAATATGGCCTGTGAAATCGACCCCTGAAGTTTTAAATGGCCTTGAAGGTTTTAATCTAGCTTCGGGAAGCTGACCCATGAAAGGGTTATGTTGAATTTGTGAATATCGCAAACAGATTACACAGGATTTGTAACATTTTTTGACCAAATGTCTCGCTCGAATAATCCAGAAATTGGATCTCAGCAAATTCAACATAACTTGAGGACCACCATGCAGAGTCTTGAGGTGGGCATCCCAGACTATCAACTTAGTGAGATGGCTCTCACTAGGCATAATCACCGGATGTTTTTTATTGTATTCCACATCGGCTTCTTTTATCCTACCACCTACCCTTACGATTCCATTCTGATCTAGAATGGGACATAGGGTGTGTAGTAAGCTTCTTTTAGAGACACTGCAATGGGACTTCAACTGCTTTATTTCCTCTTCAAAATATAAATTTTGAGTTTGTTGAATACAAATTCTTAAAACTATTTTTGTTTCTTCCGCAGTTACAATTTTAGACAGATAGATTCTCTGAATTTTGGGCAATCTCAACTCTAAAAATTTTCTACAATAAGCTAAGACCTTGATCATTCTAGACACCGTCGAAAAACGCGTCCATATAAATTCTTCGTTTGGTGAAACAACTGCGGTTAAAGTCTTAACGGGTCTTTGTTCTTCTATTGTAATAAACTCAGAACATTTTTTTGACATTTTGTCATAATTCTCACTTTTGAGCCAGTCAGGACCGTGCCACCACAACTGATGATTGGCTAACTCTGCAACTAACAACCCTCTTGAGGCACAGTCAGCTGGATTGTCTTTAGTGCCGACATGACTCCACTGATCACGATCAGTCATCGTCAGAATTTCTGAGACTCTGTTACTTACGAAAGTAGTCCAGCGACTGGGATCTCCTGCTATCCATGCTAAGACCACGGTACTATCCGACCAAGCGTATAGTTGAGTTTTGGGTACGCTCATAATTTGAGATACTTCGTATAGCAATTTGGTAGCTAACAACGCGGCGCATAATTCCATTCGCGGTATGGAAATCTCCTTTTCAACGGGTGCTACCTTTGTTTTGGAACTTATAAGATTGACAGAGACGTTACCATCTCTATCCCTTGTTTTAAGGTAGATCGCTGCCGCGTACCCAATTTGCGAAGCGTCGGCGAATGCATGTAATTCAGTATGATCATCTGACCTTAATCCCAACCATCTCGGTATAACTATGCTCTGAACGTTCTCTAAATCATTCCTATACTTATACCACTCCTCTAATAACTCCGGTGTAAGAGACTCATCCCACTCCAGACCTGATTTCCATAGTTTTTGAATAAACGCTTTGGCTCTGACTATTACCGGTGCGATCCATCCTAAAGGATCGTACAATCTAGCTATATTTGACAACACCTTTCTTTTAGTGATCATACCATTTTCTACTGGTAGTCGAAGCGTGTATTCAAAACTATCAGAATGTTTATTCCATGAAATACCCAGTACTTTTATCATATCGTTTTGCATAAAAACAACTGAAGTATCGGATCTCTGATTCTCCTGCTTAATAAATTGCAACAGCTCGTCGCTATTGCTGCACCATTTTTGCAGTTCAAAACCTCCAGCTGCCATCAACTCTCTCATTTCGTCATAGATCTCTACAGCCTGCTCTTCTGTCTCACATCCGGTAAGTAAATCATCCATGTAGTAGTCTTCTAAAGTTATTTTAGCTGCAGTAGGATATTTTGAACCTTCATCTTTAGCTAGCTGTTGGAGTGACTTCACTGCTAGATATGGTGCACTTGCAGTTCCAAATGTAAGTCTCAATAGTCTGTAGTGTTTAATTTGTTCCTGCGGTTGCGGACGCCATAATATTCGTTGAAAATCTGTATCGTCAAGGTTAACCTTTATTTGGCGATACATTTTTACCAAATCTGCTACTATACAAATAGGATGACGTCTCCATCTCATCAAAATGTGCCGCAAATCTTGTTGTAATTTAGGGCCAACAAGCAAATTATCGTTCAATGACACGTTATTTACTCCCTTACTTGAGGCGTCGAAAACAACTCTTGCTTTAGTTGTCTGCTTATCTTCTCTCAAAATGACGTGATGAGGAAGGTAAACAACGTACGGATCATTTAACTCACTCTCATTTGTAATTTCACTCATGTGATCTTGACTTTGGTAATCATCGATAACCCTTTTGTACTCTCTATGTAATTCCGGATTTTTCGTTAGTCTTCTTTCTAGTAGTTGAAATCTTTTCAAAGCTATTTCTTTAGAATTTCCATATAAGCATTCAGGATTTGGGCCCTTGAATGGCAGTCTCACTATGTATCTTCCGTTTTTGTCTCTAGTGGTTGTCTTCTCATAAATTTCTTCACATCTAATCTCTTCTTTAGTAAATTTCTTTGTAATACTGTCAGGTTCTCTCTCTATTTCCCAAAATTGTTTCAGGAGCTGATCTTCCTTAACCTGGATGTGCAGACTTACTACTCGATTATCATTTAGTACTGTACTATTACCCACTCGACCAGATAATATCCAGCCTAGATGTGTATTCTGCGCAACTGGACCGCTAAACTTAGGATGTTTCAGAAGACCCTCCTTTAGAATCTCAGCGTGGATTTCTGCTCCTAAAATCATATCAATTTTTCTAGGGACCCCGTATTTAGGATCTGCTAAAGGTAAAGTATTTAACTCGGCCCAATCAGGGAAATATGCCTCTTTAGATGGAAGAAAAGATGTTAAGGTTTTAAGAACAAAGGCATTAACGATGACAGAAAACTCAGAATTGTGCAAAGACTCCACTTTGCATGATGTCATAGCTTTTGTTCTAGCCTTACCTTCACCTACTCCAGATATAAGTCCGTTTACCGGAACTCGTTTCAAACCAAGAGACTGGGCTACCGCCTCAGTCATAAAAGATGCCTCAGACCCCTGGTCGATTAATGCCCGTACAACTGCTGAGTAGCCATTTGTTGTGGTAACTCTTACCAAAGCTGTAGCTAATAAGACTCCAGCGGAACAACTCTCTCGTGCAAAATGAGCTACTACTTTAGTTGCAGGTTCCTCACTATTTTGATTACGATCCTCAGAATTATGGGATTCAGCAGGTTTTTTAGCTGAATCTTGCTCAGAAACTCTTTCAAAATGCAACAGCGAGTGGTGGCGTCTGCCACACCTACGGCAGCAAGTGGATTGATGACAATGCTTAACAGAATGTTTCGATGATAAGCAATTAAAACATAATGTTTTAGACTGAACAAACTCATATCGCTCTTGAGGCGAATTATTACAAAATTGTTTACATTGATAAAGTGGGTGTTGACCTGAACACATTTCACAATTTATACCTTTTACATTTTTTTCGTTATTGTTAGTGGTAGTTGAATGATGAGACCTAACCTTAGACAGTTGTTTGGTATTAGAACTATTGTTAGTATTATTAGACTTCGTTATCTGTTTTCCTGTAGCCGTGTCCAACATCTCCAGAGTCCGGAACCTCCTCTCCAAAAATTTCTTAAGGTCATCCCAGGTTGGCATAGTATCATCATCGCACTGGTTAACATGAAGCTCCCAAAGCTTACGCGACTCATGATCAAGTTTAGATAAAACCAAATAATTGATGATAGTATCCCAGGAACTCGTACTAATTTTCAAGTTTTCCAGCAACTTAAGACATGCGGACGTAGTATCTAAGAGTTGCTTTATAGCTGTAGACGACTCAGTAGTAACAGATTTTTGTGAAAACAGCTTCTTCATTACTTCATTAGCGTTATATCTTTTATTGCTGTAACGCCCTTGTAACTGCTTCCAGGCCTCTTCATAATTAGTATCAGTAGTTGATAGATTTTTTAGAAGTTGTTCGGCCTCACCGGATAAACTGCTTTTAAGGTAGTGTAACTTTTGTACTGGGGTCAAATTCTTATTTGTATGAATGAGCGATACAAACATATCGTGAAATGATTGCCATTCTTCGTATCCGCCGGAAAATGTAGGCAATTTAATTTGCGGTAGCTTCACTTCATACCCTGAGATAGCTCCAGACCCACCAGCACTATCACCAGTATTCTTATCACTACCAACACTCCCCTTAAGAGCTTGAAGATCCCCCTTTAATTTGGTTTTATAATCTATGTAAGTCTCTTCAAAGTAGCCGTAAGCATCCTCCTTAACATAGAGCGCCGATAAAGCCTTCTCTGCTTCTGATATACCACTGATAATTTTAGTATGCCCTTCTTGAAAGTTTAACCATAAGGTCTCTAAAACTTCCAATCTTGATTCAATATGAAATATGGTTTTTCTATCTTTTGGCGATTTTTTGTAGTTTGAATACGATTTGTTCAGACGCTGTGTTAAGTCCGTTTGTTTCGCCACCATAATCTCCATGTTGAAGTAATCAAAACGTCCAACCAACTATGAAAACACTATTAAAGTTTACCCATAAGATGAGTCCAAGTTAACTCACTACATTCACAGTTCAACACACGACCGATCTAAGTCACTGTAAAATTCGCCAGAAATTTTCTAAGTCCAAAACTGCTCAAATTTTTCTAAGTCCAAACCACTTGAAAATATTCTAAGTCCAAACTGACTCGAATTTTTCTAAGTCCAAGTTGACTCGAATTTTTCTAAGTCCAAACCACTTGAAAATATTCTAAGTCCCCAACACAACAACAGAATTTTTCTAAGTCCTACCAACTAAACTAAACACTTGTAATTTTTCGTACACTTCACTTTGTCACTTTATTGTTCACTTTACTCACGATTCTTATAAGTCCTTTTTCCCGGGTTTCGGCACCAGATGTAAATCAAACCACTGTATTGCTGCTGCTTAAAAAGTTTATTTTCTAAAATATCACGACAACTAAGTGTTTAGCGAAAAAATTATCATAGCGCGTTTTAATTTTAGCTCAGCGCCATCTAGCGGATGTTTTTGGAACTTATTCTTACTGTATCAAACAATGTATTTCGAACACCATATATTACCGTTTAGCAGATAGAGGGGGGGGGGACACGTACGTCTAACAAAAATTTGCACTTTAAAACCAAATATTTCGGAAACGGATCCCTAAATCGAAAAGTGGTGTTCTCAACATCACAATATTTTTTAAAGACCTATTTAACGATACTCCACACGATGGGTAAATAGAGAAAAAAAAATTACTCCCCCACTTTACTTGTATGGGAGATACCCTAAAAAAAAATTTTTTTCAAGGTTTTTTTGTACCACTTTTTTGCCATGATTAATGTACATACCAATACCAAATTTCAGCTTTCTAATACTTATAGTCTCTGCGTAAAACCGCGGACGGACAGACAGACAGACAGACAGACAGACAGACAGACAGACAGACAGACAGACATGGCGAAACTATAAGGGTTCCTTGTTTACTACGGAACCCTAAAATCTGTAATCATACTAGGTACTTAATGATCTACCGCAGCGCGGTCACGTGTTAGCCGCTCCCGTAAATTCGCAGATAGCATCGGGAGCTAAATAACAGGGACAATGGAGCTAAGTTTAAGCTTTATGGGTAATAGCGGATAATGTGGTTTGCTGATAACTACACCCATTATTTTTGTATCTCTCCGTCGCTCTCTCTCTTGTCTGAGCGTGTTGTCGGTGCCGTTAAGTAAACGCAACGAACTACACGTGCCGTGTGGTTCCCAGCAGAGTAGAATAGAACTACTTCAAGTCTTCCTGTGGATGTCGTAGAAGGCGACTCAGGAAACACCAGCTAAACAAAGCTTTTATAAACATCAAAGATACCTCTCTCACCTGTCTGGCCAGTGTGGAGGGTGTAGGCCAAATCCTCTGCTTTGTTTATACATATTTGGCTCTGGTAGTATAGAGAGGGTCGTGCTCCTACAGTGGAGACTAAAAAGACCTGATGACAATGATGATGACTTCAAAAAGTAGAAAGGATGGAGGTGAGGGGTCGCCATACTGCGAGAGACGCTGCGAGTTTCCGTTCTGTACGTTAGTAATATTATTAATTATATGCCTATACAGAACACGCGCCACGCGACTTTGTGCTATGAACAGTGACATAGTTATTCGCCGCCTCGTCCTCTCCTAAGCCTTAAACCACAAGGCGTGACTTTGCAAATGCCGTCACAGTTAAATAATCGGGACAATGGAGCTAAGTTTAAGCTTAATGGCCGATAGCGGGATAATCTCTGTTGCCATTAACGTTATAGTTGCATAAATATAGGGTACCGTTCTCACTCGTTGATTACAGGGTGGACGGAACCACGGTCTACGGATTGAGATCATAATTAAGTCTATTTTAAGGCCACGTGGTTTCCGACTATATATCGTCTTCTTCCGCTGTGTCTTTTATGTCTTTTATGGATGTCAAGGCAAATAAAGAATAAACCACTTACATTTCCTTTTCTAAGGATGATTATTTGTAGGCGCTGGCTTTAAAAAAACTGTTGAGCGACTCGGTGTCGCGCATTAAAGGTTCCGTAAATAACTATTTGTTTTGTTTAGTTACTGCTAATTTACTTATTACAAGAAAAGAATAAAAAATTCAACAAAGAAAATTTCATAAATTTGACGAGCTCCGTGGCGCAGCGGTTACCACGCCAGCCTGCGACACGGGGGTCCCGGGTTCGATCCCCGGTCAGGTCATGATGGAAAACGATCTTTTTCAGATTGACCTGGGTCTTGGATGTTTATCTATATATGTATTTGTTATAAAATATAGTATCGTTGAGTTAGTATCCCATAACACAAGTCTTTCTGAAGAACTTACTTTGGGGCTAGCTCAATCTGTGTGATTTGTCCGTATATATTTATTTAGCCACGCTTATTGGAAAATTTCAAAATATTCTAGATCGTAGGGAAGTATCTGTTTACGTCCATTTAGTAGTTTATATTTTCACAGCTTCCAAAGACTTAAATATAAAAAAGTCGTTCTGTAGTTTGGGAAACTCAACATTATAAGGATTATTACGTCTGCAAAAAGCGACGCAATGTAGCCCCGAACAAGGAATTACGATGTAATGGCAAAGGAATTAAATGTTTTCTGCCGATTCCACAAGTATCCGCCGCGGTAAGCTGATTTTGGACATGAGACACGGAATGGGGTGGACGACAGGCGTAAATTAGTAAGAGTACGGAAATAACACTTCCTATTGATTCACTATCACTACATATTATAAAACAAAGTCCTCCGCCGCGTCTGTCTGTCGGTCTGTCTGTCTTTTCGCGATTAACTCGAAAACCACTGCACGGAATTTCATGCAGTTTTCACCAATAGATATAGTGATTCATGAGGAAGGTTTATACACATAATTCATGCCCGGGCGCAGCCGGGTAGGGCTGCTAGCATGTCATAAATGTGACAGTTCGTGGGAATGTCACAATATTATAGTTTATTCATCAAAATAGACTTCAGGAGAGTGAAAATTAGGTAGACAGCCGGCCGTAAAAACTGTAACAAAATGTTTACAAAAAGCTTGAATACTGTCATAGTAGCGTTTCTCGGGTTCCGATGGACCACAGCTGAGAATTTAACAGTAGAAAATCTTGCGGACAAAGTAGTGAGAGACAAATTTTGGTGGTGTACTCATTGCTACTTTGCAGTGGTTGTTCGAGAATCTCTTGCATACGAGTATATTAGCATTTTTCATCGCATACGAAAACCCTGCAAGATAGAGTTCGACGTCTGTACTCTTATTATTTTGTAATAGAACATAGGCGGCCGAAAACGCGTAAGCGAAAAAGTTTTACGAGTTGTATTAACACAGTGGTCAGTTTATTTTCAAAGCCGTACAATGGACAGCACATTCACACTGCCTAACTTTGGATACTAAGTTTTTTTTAGATCTCCGTACCCAATAAGTGCAAATGTGAGTCTTGAGACTCCGATGACTGTATCATTGAACTGTATCTCTTGAATGGAAGTAGATAGATACTTGAAATTTTCACTATAAGTTTAATTATGAAGTGTATTGACGTGGCAATCGCATAAAGTACCTATTACTTGTGAGATACTTCGTGTTTCCATGGGATAGCCAAGCTGACCAAGTCATTTATTTGAAACATTAACCTACTTGGTATCACATGTATCTCACAACTTTTGACAGTAGAAGAACTGAATAGTGAGACTTGGTTTTTTTACAATATTTTTTTTTTACTCGAATCGGTTGTCTACGAGGATCGTAATAAAACGTTTACCCGGCGTTTCCCGGTCCGGTTGTTTCCCGATTTATGTTTAAACCGTACAAGATTGAAACGGCTTTATTTGACATGCTAACCTCACTTGCACATTTTTCATATTTATGCGTAAAGTTACCATCTACTTCCAAAATATAGATATCGTAAACATCTAGGGGTCTTAGGGTTCCTTACCCAAAGTTAGTACTATTATTAATACTGTGCCCAACCAAAGTGAAAAAAAAACGGCCAAGTGCGTGTCGGGCCACGCGCAGTGTAGGGTTCCGTAGTTGCGAATGATAACTTTGAGTTCACACTGTTTACACTCGCACCTCACAGTTTAACGACCAAAAACATCTAACAATGAAGCTTGTATGAAATTTTACATTTTCCAGTACATTTTATAAGTTGGTTGC
This sequence comes from Rhodophaea formosa, assembly GCA_963082605.1. Taxonomy (NCBI): domain Eukaryota; kingdom Metazoa; phylum Arthropoda; class Insecta; order Lepidoptera; family Pyralidae; genus Rhodophaea; species Rhodophaea formosa. The sequence continues at coordinate 2,516,321 of OY720230.1, read as the reverse complement.
CTATAACTTTTTAGTTTGCACTTAGTACCTAGCTCTGATAGTTTTCCTTTCAACTTCAGTATATATACTACTGCTGTAATTTTTTTCACGTATCCATATATAACCGTTTAGCAGATAGAGGGGGGGGGACACGTACCTCTAACAAAATTTTGCACTTTAAAACCAAATATTTCGGAAACGGATCCCTAAATCGAAAAAACCGGCCAAGTGCGTGTCGGGCCACGCGCAGTGTAGGGTTCCGTAGTTGCGAATGACAACTTTGAGTTCACACTATTCACACTCGCACCTTACAGTTTAACGACCAAAAACATCAAACAATGAAAATAGTATGAAATTTTACAGTTTATAAGTTGGTTGCCTATAACTTTTTAGTTTGTACTTACTACTCAGCTCTGATAGTTTTCCTTTCAACTTCAGTATATATGCTACTGCTGTAATTTTTTTCACGTATCTATATATAACCGTTTAGCAGATAGAGGGGGGGGACACTTACCTCTAACAAAAATTCGCACTTTAAAACCAAATATTTCGGAAACGGAGCCCTTAATCAAAAAATGGTGTTCTCAACCTCACCATATTTTTGAAAGACCTATTTAACGATACCCCACACAATAGGTAAATAGAGAAAAAAAAAATACTCCCTCACTTTACTTGTATGGGAGCTACCCTAAAAAAAATTTTTTTTCAAGATTTTATTCTACCACTTTTTTGCCATGATTAATATACATACCCATACCAAATTACAGCTTTCTAGTACTTATAGTCTCTGCGTAAAACCGCGGACGGACAGACAGACAGACAGACAGACAGACACAGACAGACATGGCGAAACTATAAGGGTTCCTTGTTTACTACGGAACCCTAAAAATGGTGTTCTCAACCTCACAATATTTTTCAAAGACCTTTTTAACGATACCCCACACGATGGGTAAATAGAGAAAAAAAAATACTCCTCCACTTTACTTGTATGGGAGCTACACAAAAAAAAAACTTTTTCAAGATTTTATTCTACGACTTTTTTGCCATGATTAATATACACACTCATACCAAATTACAGCTTTCTAGTACTTATAGTCTCTGAGTAAAACCGCGGACGGACAGACAGACAGACAGACAGACAGACAGACAGACATGGCGAAACTATAAGGGTTCCTAGTTTACTACGGAACCCTAAAAACGGGGCCCTATTAGTAAGACTTCAGTGTTCGTCTCACTGTCTGTCCGTCGGTCACCAGGCGGTATCTTATGAACCGTGATAGCTGGACATTTGTTTTTTTAGGGTTCCATACAAAAGTTGACAAACGGAACCCTTATAGGATCACTCGAGCGTCTGTCTGTCCGTCCGTCCGTCTGTCACAGCCGATTTTCTCCGAATCTACTAAACCAAATTAGATGAAATTTGGTAAGATAGTGTAATCCTATGACCCAAACACGGATTTGCAAAGTAAATAAAGATTTTTTTGAAATAAGGGTCATGTTGAGGGGCCCAATTACAAAATTTTAAAAGAAAGTTTTGCAAACCTTACTGTGTCATATATCAAATGAAAGGGCTTATTATGAGGATCTCCAAAATATTTTTTTTTGTTCCGGTAAAATCAATACTTTTGATTTTATTCACGAAAGAAGGCAAAAATTGACCATTCCCCCCTGATCTCCGAAACTACTGGGCCGAAAATTTTGAAAAAATTGCAAAATGTAGTTCATTTCTTGAAGATTACAGGAAAAATAATAAGAATTCTATCACTTGAAAATTAAGTGGTAAACTCACAATAATAAGTTCATCTAGGGAAATAGTTCACTAAAACACCACTAGATAGCGCTAGTCAATTGAATAAAACATTTTTTGCATATTGTGTGTGTGTTCACGAAGCATATTGTACGGAACCCTCATTGCGTGAGTTTGACTCACACTTGGCCGGTTTTTTAGGGTTCCGTAGTAAACAAGGAACCCTTATAGTTTCGCCATGTCTGTCTGTCTGTCTGTCTGTCCGTCCGCGGTTTTACAAGTACTAGAAAGCTGTAATTTGGTATGGGTATGTATATTAATCATGGCAAAAAAGTGGTAGAATAAAATCTTGAAAAAAAATTTTTTTTAGGGTATCTCCCATACATGTAAAGTGGAGGAGTAATTTTTTTTTCTCTATTTACCCATCATATGGGGTATCGTTAAATAGGTCTTTCAAAAATATTGTGAGGTTGAGAACACCATTTTTCGATTTAGGGATCCGTTTCCGAAATATTTGGTTTTAAAGTGCAAATTTTTGTTAGAGGTAAGTGTCCGTGACCGTATCTATATATAACCGTTTAGCAGATAGAGGGGGGCCTCTATCTGCTAAACGGTTATATATAGATACGTGAAAAAAATTACAGCAGTAGTATATATACTGAAGTTGAAAGGAAAACTATCAGAGCTGAGAACTAAACTAAAACTAAAAAGTTATAGGCAACCAACTTATAAACTGTAAAATTTCATACTATTTTCATTGTTAGACGTTTTTGGTCGTTAAACTGTAAGGTGCGAGTGTGAATAGTGTGAACTCAAAGTTCTCATTCGCAACTACGGAACCCTACACTGCGCGTGGCCCGACACGCACTTGGCCGGTTGTTTTTACACAAATTGATCTAGCCCCACAGTAAGTTGTGAACTTGTGTGGCAGGATACTAACTCAACGATACTATATTTTATAACATATACTTATATAGATAAACATCTAAGACCCAGATCATTCTGAAAAAAATCGTTGGACCCTCGATCATGGGGTCCATTAGGGTGCAACTGAGAATACATGCAAATGAGAGAGAAATACCAGTAGATGAACTGTCTGTGTCGCGTGAAATCGCCGATTGCCCCAATTTGCTCGCGTGAAGTGCGCCGGATATCGGCCCGCCCATATCTGGTTACTGTCAGACGCGTATAGCACGGGGAATAAACAATGTACAATCTTTGATACATTTTACGAGTTTATTTTATATTTTCTTGCAACATAATTGGTCATATCTTTTAATGTCGCTAACCTTAATTTGGTTAGGACATTACAGGCATGAATCACCTGATTGTCTGATAAGAATGATGATTCTGTGCTTCGGAAGGCACGTTAAGCCGGTGGTCCCGGATGCCAGCGGCAGCCGGAGTAGCGTGGCTCTACCACATGATTTTCCATGTGGTAGAGCCACGCTACTGGCAAAAATCACTTCAGCTGGTAGCATGAATGGGCCGGCTCGTCCGGGGAAGTACCACACTCTCACGGAAAATCGACGTTTGAGTAGTAGTTTTACAGCTTCTATGCTTCGTTCGGTGAGTGAGAGAGCCGGAGGCCCATCCCCCCTCCCCTCTGGGGAGGGAAAACAAAAGGCCGGCAACGCTCTTGTCATACCCCTGGTGTTACATTAGTCCATGGGCAGCGGTGATCACTTACCATCAGGTGACCCGCTTGCTCGTTTGCCGTCCTCTGACATAAAAAAAAAAAAAAAAAAAAAAAAAAAAAAAAAAATGCCATCTAGTAGTCGTTAAATGTACCACGTCAGAGGCCGAGAGGCGGTTCCGAAGAACTCTGACAGCAGGGTGTGCATGGTCGATTGACCGTGTCACCTACACGAAATGATGATGATGACCTAAAATTTAATTTCTTAAGTGTAAAAGCCTGTAGATTTATAAGGTACCTACCTACCTTTTCAGAAACAAAAAGTTGTATAACTAAAAATAGTTATGTTAAGAAAAGAGGTCGGACTCATAAATTTTATAAATGTGTATTATAATTACAATACTGCAGAAATTGCTCTTTCGATGTAGTTCAGTGTGAACCTTTTTTAATTGAACTTCATATTCATGACGTTTTCACATTGAATCAATATTCAATGTGATGTGATATTCGGACACTTTGACAGAACCCTTGACATGTTGTTGCCCGAATATTATATGTATTTCTGGAATACTTTTTCACGTGTTTATATTTAAGACCCGACAATGCCACCTTTATTGAAAATTTTAAATTGGTATTTAAAACAACACTAACAATTATCTAGTTGTTTAGATAAATAACGCCTGAAATCATGTATGAAATTTGATAATAAAATAAATGAATATTTCATTTAACAGAATATCGTGTAGATAGACGCAATAAATATAATTACAAATTTCCCGTATGGGGACCCACTTTAATTATTTTATTTTATTATTTTTTGGTATAGCAGCATCGCATGCCCATATAAATATTTAGTGAAAATTTCCAGTGTCTACATAGTTCGGTTCAGGAGATACCTACATCTCTGAAACAATGATCGCATCGTATAATGGCATCTAAGCTTAGTAACGGGGGTTTTTTTTTTTAATTTTTTGGTACGAAACCCAAATGAAAGTAATAATATTGATGAAAGCATAGATTGATCGGCACTGGTTTCGCCCATTAAATCCATTCAAAGGTGAATGCATGCAATGTACGTCACTGTGGCCGCATTAAAATTGTGCGGCGACACGCAACTTTTAAATGCAATTATCTCAAAATGCATGCCATTTTGTTAAGCCCATTTGGGTTTTATTAAGTTGTTACGGTTTTATTTGTGATAAATTGAATTGAAAGATTTTTGGTTTAATTTTAACTACCTGTTACCTGGGGCTTTGCCCGCGTGTTTTATAACCTATCTCCTTCTCAGTACCCTAACCTATGTGTATGCAAAATTTCATGATGATCGGTTCAGTAGATAAGGCGTGGAACAAACAAACTAACTCACTTTCATATTTATAGATTATGATTTAGTATAAAGAAATACAACATGTAAAAGGCATATCTTTACTAATATTATTAAGAGGAAAGATTAACATACATTTGCGCGAAAAACATTACCCTCGGTCTGGCTCGGTCAATCGGGTAAAAACAGCCGTTGCAATTTAAGCGTAACGAAAAAACTCAAAGATTATAGCTGTGCATCGTTTTTGATGAACAAAAAAAACAAACAAAATCTTATAGGCAATAGTCAGGAGACCATAACATAACGATAACCATTTTTATCATAAAATATTGCATAGACCTTTCCATTATAGCACCGATATAAGAAACGTAACGGCTTTCTATAGAAAAATGTACTGAAAATAATATAACAAGGGTTGAAACAAAGCTGCATGTTCACTTTAACTTCAACATACATATTGTCTTTAACCCTTGCGGGAGACAGTCTAGGTTCACAAAACCCAAAGGCCACGTTTAACATGTTAATGGGCGTTAAGCAGGGTGGTAGGTGCTGGGTTGCCAGCCGCATCGCCTATTGAAATTATTTCTAAGGTTTCGCCCTCTCCCTAGACCGGCTTTTACGGTCTGCGCGGGATGAAAGTAGCTGGTAAATTCTACGTTTTTCTTTACTCCCAGGTCAGCATGGAAATTAAAATATATACGTGCTAAAAAGTAATATTCATTGACAACTACGCATGAGTATATTGAAAAAATGTTTTTGGGTGTATTCTTTTATTTTCAAATTGCTATTTGGTAAAATATATCAAATTTTTATTTCGTTATACTGCAATGCATATATTGAAATAAAAAACATTCTGGTCTAAAAATGTATTCCGCTATTTATATTTTATTTTATTTTACGTAAAAGCTATTACTTTTTCTATATTCAAAAGTAATTTAATTTTGGTAAAAAATTTAATCGTTTTATATCGTTGTAGCTATCACCTATTTGCAAAGAAATAATGTTTGTGTGAAATATAATTAAAACAAACAAAAAGAAATGGCAAAGATATGATTTACCAAGTTTAACTTTATGAAGTTTTTCTGTAATAATAAAGCCTTAATCAGAAAGGGTTCTTAAACACATAAACGATTGATTATGATGGAAGTAATTATGTCAAAAATAAAATAGTTTGTGAAATATTATTACTCTGCTATTAAATATTATATCCAAGAGTTATTATACTGCAGCGATACAAAATGTATATTAATAAATTAACGATTCCGGTCGAATTACGAGCTCAATCATAAATGGCCGTAATTAAGCGAATATTGAGCAATTAAAGTGAAATATTTATTAAAGTGGCGGCAACGAAACGCAATGTTCGCTAAATCCGAATAATAAAACGCAAACCAGTTCAAAGACGTAGTGAACTAGACGTGATAAATTATGTTGCATTAAACTCAAACTCAAAATGTTAGTTATGTTAATGTTCATTTAATATAGGTTTCTTTGAACACTTATTAATTGTCATAATTCAGTTAACAACTTTTACAACAATAAAAAATGTTGACGTCAATAATTACTTATGGCTAAGTAGGAAGTAAGCACAAGAAGCGGTAACAAACTGCACAGCGCATTTTCTCCAAGCGACGTCAACTCACAATTAGTTTACCTTAGAAACTACTTATTTCATTCTCGTTACCCTTGATTTTATTCCATTAAAAAAAGAAATGTTACTAGACCGTCGTCCCAACGCGATTTTGTCATGTATAAGTTAGTGTTTGGAGACTATTCTACATTGTGAGGCACTTCATTAGCGAACATAAATGTCCAATTTATGTTAATATAATTACTATTCTATACATAAGTTTATAGATGTATTGCACTAGATGTGGCATTGTAAAAAGATAAAGTTAAATAACAGTTAATGTATTCATAATATCTATCAAGTGCCAGTCAGACTCGCGCATGATGGCTTCCGTACCATTCTCGTGAGAGAGCAAAAACGGCAAAAAACATGTTTTTCTCAAACATGCTCGGAAATGTAGGCATTACTGTAGTAAAAAGAAGACCGGAAGTTTGTAATTCTTGGCTCATTCATCGCATTGCCGGCCTAGGCCAGGAAATAAGTATGAAAATTACTTCCCGGCCTCTGCTCAAAACTTTTTAATTAATCTATGTAACGTAAATTATGTCACTTGTCATACAGCCAGTTTACTACCACTGCATTTTTAAAAAATGCATATAATACGTGAATATAACTACAATTTCATTAAAATATCGATTTGTGATCATACGAAAATATGCTTAATTTTCGTTGCGAGAGAAGAAAACAATAATCTATGATCTATTAAATTTTTTGTGAAAAATATGACTGGGCTCTATGGGCATTGTTTCCTTTGCTGGAATTGACAACTGAAAATAAAAAAATTAAAAACTCGGGAGATCTGTTATTTTCACTATACCCGTAGTGATTAACGCCACTGCCGAAAAACTGCCTTTACGGATTTTAGGGCATAGAACACACGTCAATTGACTTTGAATTTATGGCCCCCCATAGAAACTCAAAAGGAATTGTATGGCATTTTTTTCATTTTCACCCTCACTCCATTATTTGTCTATGATCCTTATTGCCTAGAGAAAACATATGGCAGTCGGTCGTCTGATACTAGTAATAGTATCTTCTTCGTAGTTTGTGATTAACGCTTTGCAGTAATTGATTGACATTGATTGTTTTCGGTAAATATGTGCAAAGTTGGTTATTTATTCGAAATGAAACGGTTCAAAATGAGTTTTAGTGATGAAAGCAACACTGCAATGGATTTTAAGTACCTACTTCGCCTAATTTGAAACTTGAAAGTGGAAAAATTACTACCGGCAAATACCTAGTAAGGGGAAATATTTAAGGCATGTAAGTTTATGTGTAACTTTAAGTTAAATTTCCTCACATTTATTGAGAAAATCTCTATACTTTCCTCGGCGGGAAAGGGATTGCCGGACTCGTATCTATTGTCAAGGCCTCGCTGACGCTCGGCCTTGAAAACTATACTCGTCCGGCAATCCCTTACTTCCCGGCCTCTGCAGTAATGTACTATTTTTTGTATGGGAAGCCCTCTTAAATATTTAGTTTAAGGATTTCTTCAAAGTAAAGTTAGTTTTACAATCTTGAAATCTAAATCTAGAAACCTTATATCCACGTTTTAACGGCCGCCATACATTCGTTTGTTTGACTGCAGAGTTAACGAGAATCGATTTTATCTCGATTTTCAGGTGTGAAACGGCCCCTGATTGCTCCGGTCACAACTTAAACAGGGCACAGATATGTCACTTCGTAAATTCAGTAAAAAAGAAGTAGGCAAATGTAACCATGACACATGTCATGACAGCTTTCAAATAATGAAACCGTGTCTTTTTGACGAGCTCCGTGGCGTAGTGGTCAAAATGCCTGCGTGCGACACGGGTCAGCTTCGATCCCGATCAGGTCAAGATGAAAAATCATCTTTTTCAGATTGACCTGGGTCTAAGATATTTATTTTTAAATGTTTTTGTAATAAAATGTAGTATCCTTGACTTAGTATCCCATAACACAAGCCTCGAACTTATTTTGGGGCTAGCTCTTTCTGTGTGATTTGTCCGTTAAAAAAACTTCAACCAAACAATTTGAACCGATTTTTATGAAACTTAAATGGTTAAGTAACCCCATAAGTTTCATCAAAATAGGGACCCTACTTAATGAAAATAAATAAGTGGTTCTTCAATAATGGAGTTACAATTTTGATTCTTTCCGTACCCTCTACATTTTGTGTCGGAGGCCAGTTAATAGTCTTTACGATGTTTGCACTTAATTTAACGTTAAATATTTGTTTTGTTTAATTAAAAAATCGGAAACGATTTCCCGAATTGCTCAGGGTTCACAGTACTTAATGGGTTCCAATGGTCACACACTTAATTACGTTTATGGCTTTTATTCCGTCGTATTTCAATGTTTAATTCACTGCTTAAGAAAGGCCTGTTCGGTTACGTAATGGGGACTGCAATAAAATGTCAAATGCATCAAAACGTTCACGGTATCGAAATGTTCACTGTGTCAAAAATTTGTTGTAATTCAACAATTCTCAGATATAAAATTAAATATAAAAATTATTAGTGTTCAAATAAGTGTGTGTTAAAAGAAATCTATAGTGAAAAACTTTCTTTTTTAAATTTATTTATTTATTTATTAAATCACTTAAGTACTATAGTCGCAAAATGTGGCTGGAGCTTCCATTTAAGTATATAGCTATATATAAAGTGTGTAAGTTAAGTTTTGAATCTTAACTTGGCTGGAGATCCAACTCTATAAGTAGGATTCCCTTTTCCCTATATTAACATTTAAATTTCATCTTAACAAAACATTACCGTTTCTATTTTTCTCTATTACCCAGTTATTTACGATCAACCTTCGGTAATCACTGACATGGAAAAGTTATCCAGGCCGGCTTATGATCACCGTCATTAAAACCTTCGAACAAACAAATTACAAGTAATCACCAGTATTACACCATTCGCTGTAATTAGCGACCCAATAGTAACAGAAAAAAACCGGCCAAGTGCGTGTCGGGCCACGCGCAGTATAGGGTTCCGTAGTTGCGAATGACAACTTTGAGTACACACTGTTTACACTCGCACCTCACAGTTTAACGACCAAAAACATCTAACAATAAAGATTGTATGAAATTTTACATTTTCCAGTACATTTTATAAGTTGGTTGCCTATAACTTTTTAGTTTGTACTTAGTACTTAGCTCTGATAGTTTTCCTTTCAACTTCAGTATATTTACTACTGCTGTAATTTTTTTCACGTATCTATATATAACCGTTTAGGAGATAGAGGGGGGGGACACGTACCTCTAACAAAAATTTGCACTTTAAAACCAAATATTTCGGAAACGGATCCCTAAATCGAAAAATGGTGTTATCAACCTCACAATATTTTTCAAAGACCTTTTTAACGATACCCCACAAGATGGGTAAGTAGGGAAAAAAAAATGACTCCCCCACTTTACTTGTATGGGAGCTAGTTAGCTAGCTCTAGTACTTATGGTCTCTGAGTAAAACCGCGGACGGACAGACAGACAGACAGACAGACAGACAGACAGACAGACAGACATGGCGAAACTATAAGGGTTCCTAGTTTACTACGGAACCCTAAAAATGGTTGTTTGTATGTAATGTGTGTATGTATGTAATTTCTTTATTGTACAAAAACCTTAACACTAAACAAAATAATAACAAAAGAAAAATAAATGCAATCAAAAAGAACATGTACAAAGGCGGACTTATCCCTTGAAGGGATATATTGTTCATACATAAATACATACATATAATCACGTCTTTGACGTTGATCATGACATTGATCATGAGCACGAGCATTTATAACACCAAACTTCACCAATTTCACATTATTAAGTGCACTAACCATTTTGCAAAATTATCCAAAGCAAATCTCAACGAAACCCCTTGATTTTCCACTAAAAACTCGGCTCGGTTCTTACTTGAGATGGATTTTCTTTTTCAAGTTGCCAGTAATCCATCGCAGCTTAACGATTGCCATTCAATAAAAACAACCAGGAACCAGCAGCGTCTCGTGTCTTCCGAAGCAAGGGCTTAGGATTAATTATGATAGTGTAGTGGTCACTGATCGAAATGTGAACCATGCTCTAAGCTGCTTAACAAGTGTAAGTAATAATAATTCACAAATCATTTGGCCATTGAGCTCTTAAACTTTCAACAAATATTTTTTTTGTATTTTTCCGTATTACTCAGTGAATCACCAGAACCAACGACCCTCGGTAATCACTGACATGGAAAAGTTTTCCAGGCCGGCTTATGATGGGCGCCATTAAAAGTTACGAACAAACAAATTACAAGTAATCACCGGTATTACACCACTCGCTGTAATCAGCGACGCAACAATATGGAAAAAGGAATAGTACATTACTGCAGAGGCCGGGAAGTAAGGGATTGCCGGACGAGTATAGTTTTCAAGGCCGAGCGTCAGCGAGGCCTTGACAATAGTTACGAGTCCGGCAATCCCTTTCCCGCCGAGGAAAGTATAGAGATTTTCTCAATAAATGTGAGGAAATTTAACTTAAAGTTACACATAAACTTACATGCCTTAAATATTTCCCCTTACTAGGTATTTGCCGGTAGTAATTTTTCCACTTTCAAGTTTCAAATTAGGCGAAGTAGGTACTTAAAATCCATTGCAGTGTTGCTTTCATCACTAAAACTCATTTTGAACCGTTTCATTTCGAATAAATAACCAACTTTGCACATATTTACCGAAAACAATCAATGTCAATCAATTACTGCAAAGCGTTAATCACAAACTACGAAGAAGATACTATTACTAGTATCAGACGACCGACTGCCATATGTTTTCTCTAGGCAATAAGGATCATAGACAAATAATGGAGTGAGGGTGAAAATGAAAAAAATGCCATACAATTCCTTTTGAGTTTCTATGGGGGGCCATAAATTCAAAGTCAATTGACGTGTGTTCTATGCCCTAAAATCCGTAAAGGCAGTTTTTCGGCAGTGGCGTTAATCACTACGGGTATAGTGAAAATAACAGATCTCCCGAGTTTTTAATTTTTTTATTTTCAGTTGTCAATTCCAGCAAAGGAAACAATGCCCATAGAGCCCAGTCATATTTTTCACAAAAAATTTAATAGATCATAGATTATTGTTTTCTTCTCTCGCAACGAAAATTAAGCATATTTTCGTATGATCACATATCGATATTTTAATGAAATTGTAGTTATATTCACGTATTATATGCATTTTTTAAAAATGCAGTGGTAGTAAACTGGCTGTATGACAAGTGACATAATTTACGTTACATAGATTAATTAAAAAGTTTTGAGTAGCGGCCGGGAAGTAATTTTCATACTTATTTCCTGGCCTAGGCCGGCAATGCGATGAATGAGCCAAGAATTACAAACTTCCGGTCTTCTTTTTACTACAGTAATGCCTACATTTCCGAGCATGTTTGAGAAAAGTATTTTTAAATGCATTGATGGAATAGGATTTTTTAACCTAGATCCCAACTAATCCCAACTTCCTTACTAATATTATAAATGCGAAAGTGAGTTTGTTTGTTTGTGACGCTTTCACGCAGAATCTATTGAACCGATCACCATAAATTTTGCTTACACATAGGTTAGGGTACCGAGAAGGACATAGGCTATATATTACGCGGGCGCGGCGCGAAGCCGCGGGTAACAGCTAGTATGGAATAAAAGGAAAGCATTTTTGTATGCATTGATAGAATATGAATTTTTAACCAGGATATCATATAACTTGAAATCGAAGTAAACTTAAGAAGAGATCATCATCATTTCGTGTAGGTGACACGGTCAGTCGACCATGCACACCCTGGTGTCAGAGTTCTTCGGAACCGCCTCTCGGCCTCTGACGTGAAATGAAGAAAAGAATTGACGGTACGTACACTGTTTTGTTTTACGAGTATATGGAAGAGCATTTTTTGGCTTTATTTACCTTGTCAAAGATGTAGACTTGAATTATTTGTGCATGAAGAATTTATGATTCCCAAGAAAAAACACAATAATCGCGTCGGTGTGAATGACAGATTAGCAAAATAGTCAGTAGCAAATTTTTCTTCGCACATGATCAAAATACAGATTTCAAAGGCAGATTACCAAGTGTTAATATCAGAAAAAATTATTAATACCGGGGAATATTGGGAGAACAAAGCAATCTTACGCTAACTATACATAATATTAAGCAAAATTAAAAATGTTGAAAAAAAAAACCCACGACACATCATTGTTTTGCACCAATATTGTGGCGCCCCCTAGTGAGTTACAGCCATGACACCTGTCTAAGAACATGAACACATCAAACACAAACCCGTTATTAAAAACCCCATCAAAATTGGATCATTAGTTTAGAAGATAGGTGGGAACATTACTTTGCACAAACAAACATCTCTCACCCTAAACGCATATACCTGCTCCCAGTGGCGGCTCGTGACTCAAAGACCTGGTGGTGCACATCATAAAACATGCCTAAACAATATGGATAATTTCTATATGCAGAAATAATTCTCTCTTATTTAGATAGGCATTTTTTATTTACATTACTTAATGTTAATGGAACCACGTCAGAGGCCGAGAGGCGATTCCGAAGAACTCTGACACCAGGGTGTGCATGGTTGACTGACCGTGTCACCTACTCGAAATGATGATGATTACTTAATGTATGATAATAAGATTAATAAGTAAAACAAAACATAAAAACAGCTAAAGTAAAACACTAAAACATACAAACGTAAGACAATTTACGCGAAAACTACCTAATCCGAACATTTCCGAACGTCGGCGTTCGTCCCGCGTCGGGCCCCGTGCGGCGCACGAGATTTCGCTAAACTTCCATACTAATCTTCCGTCTCACGCACCAGGCGTTTCGTCGCCTTTTAATAGTAGCTGTATGGGCTCGCTGCGTGCGCTAGGAGCAGGCGCACGGCAAAATATTTTGTCAAGCGAAAATAATACTTATTACGTTAAATACATGACTGATTATCATTTGACAAAACAATAATATAATTTTACGTAAAACTACTTATTTATTTTTATATCTATGTAATTTTTTTGTTTATATATTTAAGCTTAAACTGGTAGTGCGCCGCACGAGTGCACTTAAGGGGGAGCCGCCACTGCCTGCTCCGTTCCGTCGTGGGTAAAAAATAGTGCACGTATGTTCTATTTAAACTATATCAACGTTATTCCTAGCACCCCGAGCTTTCTAAGAAATTAATCATCTCAAAACATTTCTCCAGCTAAGAGAATACTGAGAATTTTCTCGCAAAGGGTACATGTGGGCGCGAAGGTTAGGATTAGACGTGGGAAGATGCTATTTCCAGTCAAAACTTATCGGACTTTGTATTAAATTACTGTATTTCGTAATCCTATATTGTAACTCCTACTAATACTTTTATTTACATATCTATAAAGATGTAAACGTTAGTTTGGATGAGACGTGTCTGTTACTTCTTGACGTAAAGACTAACTGACTGGATCTAAATAAAGTAAATAATAGATTATCTTTTTCAATACAGTCATCTTGGATATCTTTGAATTTCATTCTAACTTTGAATCGCATCCAAAAGGATGTTTGAATTATTATTTACATACGATAAAAATAAATTCAATGACATGTTTGTGTATTATTGTGCAAAATTCTTTCTTCTCGTATTTATATAAAAATACATGAATACTTTTTAAATGCGATTCAAAGTTAGAATGAAATTCAAAGTTACCCAAGATGAGGTTATGTAATATGATTTTGATAACAAGCTTTTATTAGAGCTTCCATGCTGGTTTCGGAGAAAAGGAAAAACATAGAATATACCAGCTGCTTTTCTTCCCGCGCAGACCGTAAAAGCCAGTCAAGGGATGGGGCGAAAATCTAAAGAATCACGTAATAGGAGATGCGGCTAGCAACCCATTACTATTTTGATTCCGCTTTCTACCTTAACGCCCACTAAAACGCTAAACGTGGCCTTGTAGTTTTATGACTTTGGGCTCTGTCTACTCCGCAAGGGATAAAGACGTGATAATATGTATGTTTAATTAGAGCGATTCATACTGCTTGCACTTGCTAAGGTTAATCAAATGAGCCAATACACGATAGGATCTGGTCTATGATACTTAAGGAGCCAAATAACATAAACGGAGAAGGAGACAATAACACAAGTAGTGTTATTATCTCCTCCATTTATCATCATCATCATCTCAGGCACAGGAAGTCCACTGCTGGACATAGGCCTCCTTCAAGGATTTCCAATGCGACCGGTTGGAAGCGGCCTGCATCAAGCGCCTTCCTGCGACCTTCAAGGTCGACCGACCACGTGGTCGGTGGATGTCCAACGCTGCGCTTGCCGGTACGTGGTCGCCATTCAAGAACCTTTCTGCCCCATCGTTCATCGGTTCTTCGCGCTATGTGCCCCGCCCACTGCCACTTCAAAGAGCTAATATGTCGGTGACCTTCGTTCTTCTACGGATCTCCTCGTTTCTGATTCGATCTCGCAAAGAAACTCCGAGCACAGCCCTCTCCATAGCTCTTTGAGCGACCTTGAGCTTTCTTATGTACCCCACTTACCAAGTACTAGAATTTTTCCCGCGACTTCGTCCGCGTTAATTACTTTGTCACCTGCAGATAAATTAATTTTTATATAGGTGATATTTGAAAATCATTCTAGTAGTTTCATAGCCTCTTCAGTGCAAAAGTTGTGAGCAAAAGAGTGGGATACTAACTCAACGATACTATATTTTATAATATATACTTATATAGATAAACATCCAAGACCCAGGCCAATCTGAAAAAGATCGTTTTCCATCTTGACCTGGCCGGGAATCGAACCTGGGTCCTCCGTGTCGTAGGCTGGCGTGTTGACCACTGCGCCACGGAGCTCGACAAAAAAACCGATCAAAACTTTTCTCTTTATAATAAATGGATTATTCATAGCAAACCCGGTGCAAACAGAAACATTCGTGAATGGATTAACTCGAGTAGAAAAATGGCCGGTCGTTAGCGGAGACCAATTTTCTTTACTCCAGTTTATAAGGACAACGGGGTTGGGGAGAGATCAGAGAGGGGTTACTAAGGTGATTTTCGAAAATTGGATACAGGTTAACTGCGACTTTTGATTGCAGACAGTCGTAAGCACCTCATTAATGTGAATATCTGATTGTGGGATTATTAGGCTTCTTTGATGATCTAGTAGGAAAGGAAGATTGTAACAGCCGGTCGAGGGAATAGGCGAAAATCTGGAGAATCATGTCAACAGTTGGCGTGGCTTAGTTATATTTTCTGAGCTCTCCAAATTCTTAGCTTAAGTCTCTATACCATACCTGTAAAATCGAGCACTTTTTCTGCTTGAGTAAAAGATGTAAATATATTTTAATAATTTTATTTACCTTTCTTAAGAGGAGTCTGAGTGGTTCTGCTCTGGGGCGATAACCTACTTATACCCTGCTCAGTCTGTGATACCTGAGTCTTAGTATCTTCTAAAGTAATCAAATGGCTTGAGTGACCCGCATCTATGATAACCTTGAAAACTAGATCAAAGAAAATTGGTCTTCATTAACGATTGCCATTTTTCTCTCCAATTTAATCCACTCACGAATGATTTGTATTCACCAATGTTGTTATCAGAGCATTGCGATGGTTCTTGCAATAAGCTATGTCACTCGGCTGATAGCTATATTAATTTTCTGTTTCTGAACTGGAGTGGAATAAACAAAATTACTCTCCAAGTCGCTACTAACGACCGGCGATTTTCCAACCATCTATTCTGAATAGTTTATGCAGTCGTCTGTCGTGAGATTATTTACTTTTAAAGATTTAGCGATGTTTCTTGTAATAAGCAGTGTATGTCGCTCGGCTGATGACCGAGCCAGGCTACCGGCAAAAATCACTTTTGCTAGTAGCATGAATGGGCTGGCTCGTCCGGGGAAGTACTACACTCTCACAGAAAATCGACGTTTGAGTAGTAGCTTTACAACTTCTATGCTTCGCTCGGTGAGTGAGAGAGCCGGAGGCCGATCCTCCCTGCCCTCTGGGAAGGGAAAAATAAAAGGCCGGCAACGCTCTCGTCACACCCCTGGTGTTGCATCAGTCCATGGGCAGCGGTGATCACTTAACATCAGGTGACACGCTACTTAGTTTGCCATCCTACGACATTAAAAAAAAAATAAGTTTAAACCAGAGCGGAATAAACAAAATTACTCTCCAATAACGACTGGCCATTTTCTAGGTTATCTATTCTGAATTATGTCTGCAGTCGCTTGTCGTGAGATTATTAACTTTTAAGTACATTGCAATGTTTCTTGCAATAAGGAATGTATGTTGCTTGGCTTATGGCCATTTTAATTTTCTTTCTGAATAGGGTTCAAAAACAGGGCGTCTGCCTTACAAATAATAATAATATTAAAACATACGTCAGATTAATTCACTATTAGAAACTCAGGTATTTTTGCCTAAGCCTGAAACGGAGACGCTTCGCTCGCGGTTTTCGTTTGTTCGCTCAATTATAATAGCCCCTGCTACAAGCATAATGTAAATGGTAGAGTACTTACTATGCTTTACTTCTACTCTATGTTTACTCTATGTGTGTACCGGAGGCTTATCTGTTGGAAGAAATTGTCTTAAAGCCGTAGCCCTGATTGCGCTAGCAAGTCGTAGACCGTCGTTACGTCGGCCACCTACGATAAACTACGCCGTAGGCATTAGTCTTCATGCTACGACGCGAAGGGCCTACGCATGGCTACGTTAGAGAACATAATACACTTACGTATACTTTGTATACTTCAGTGAAAAGAATAATATAAATTGCGTCACTTAGACACACAACCCAAAACAAAATTTAATAAACTATATCTGTGCCATCACAATGAACCTTGTTCTAAAATTTGGCAGGACTGTGGCGTCGGGTCTCGTAAGCTGTGTTTGGGCTTGGGATAAGCACACTATGTCAGTTGTTGCTGCTTGTGAATTAGACATTTTTTTAATCAATGACAGCAGCTTAACGAGGTCAACGCCTCAGTGATGTCGTCTAGTGGTGAGCATTATCGAAAACCCTGATTTCAAAAGGTAACGACTCAGCATTTTTTTTGCGCTGTTCTAGGTTATATAGAGAATTTGCAACAACCCTATCGTCTTTTACAGGAATGTTTTTGGTTCAGCGTTACTGTCCAAGTTTTTGTATTGTAACGAATTCATTATTTGTAACGCTACGGAAACTCGGACAAGAAAATTGGCTTACAAAATTGCCCATCTACGTTTATTCTTTATGTGTAGTTTACAGCAAAGCTATAGTAAAAAGACATGATTGCACCGTCCTTCTCTCAACTTGGTATGAATGAACGTTCATTATCGTTTATTTTGACGTCAAAAGACGAGGAAATTGTCGGGTGATGTGAATGGGGGACGCTCGCGTTACATGGACATACGTGTAGCACAGTTATAATAATATTATTAAGATGAAAGATTTGATTGTTTATATGTTGGTTTGAATTGAATAGGTTCAGAAACTACTGGACCGATTTTCAAAATTCTTTCATCTTTGAGTTGTTTTATTTTTAGAAAGGTTATGCTTAGCTTATGCTTTTAGTTTTAATTTTTGCCTACAAATTTACGCGAAAATTGCTAGTATGTAAATAATTTGGTGATAGATGAATGATAAATAAAATCGTTAGTTTAGTTGAAACAAATAAAAAGATCGATTAAGTTTGAAGAGAATCTTCATTCGACAAGACACATCTAATATAACTAGTAATAATTCTTAATAATATAAGGTACCTATATTATTTTATTGGTTTGAATTTTTTTGGAAGGAATAATTCATCTTGTTGGTTCACATGTATAAGTATAAATATATTTTTTTAATGTGCGATCGTTCAGTTACTTCTTATAATAATACAATACCTCAATTTTATAACTTAAGTCGAATGAAGCATTCTCGGAAACCACTTTCGAAGAACTCTACAACGTAACCAAAGCATTACATTCCTTTTAATTTAGACATTCGCGAAAAAAGCTTATGGGCTTTCGCAAAGCTGCACAGGGCTTTCCCTAGAGATTCGACTTGCCAAACAGAGGCCCAAATCCAACCATGATCCCGAATTAAGGGGTGCAAACATTGATGTAGAAATCACTAGATAAAGCACTCGCATGTGGGAAACATGTTAGTTTCGTAAAATCCCAATCCCAATTAATATTATAAATGTGAAAGTGAGTTTGTTTGTTTGTTACGCTTTCACGCTGTATCTACTGAACCGATCATCATGAAATTTTGCTTACACTTAAGTTAGGGTACTAAGAAGAACATAGTATATATCACGCGGGCAAAGCCGCGGGTAACTTCTACAGTTACTACAATAACCAACTTAAGATAATCAAAAAAATATTGGACACATATTTTTCCTTTTGTCAGTTAAACAAAAATAATAAAGATTGACGTGCTTTGTCTTTGTCATGTATTGTTCAATGGACAAAGAAAAGTATTAAAATTATCCCAACAGTACATAATTTAAAAAAAAATATGTACAATCATGGAATATTTTTTATTTTTTTAAAAATTTGACCTTTTGGGCTAATTTTAATATTTTTATTTTGACACAGGAAACTAACCTATTGTTTAAGTAAACATATGCTTAAACTTAACGATTGCACCGCACTGCGCAACAAAAGTTAATCTTATATTTGAATAAGTGCCTAACTTATAGAATAAATACGTCATTAGTCTTAAGGATGATCAGTGAGAGATGTAAAAAGAAACAATACTTCGGATTGTTTTACTAGTGACTCTGTGAGCTGTAGACTTCGCGAGTCTTAAAACAGCGAACTTACAATGGTCATCTTATCCTAATGGCGCTTAGTTCCCTTGTGCAGAGGATTATAAAAACGGATAAACTTTGTTATTATATCGAACCTGGTCACAAAATTTTATGAAAATCGGTTTATTAGTACGAGCTGTAGAGGAGAACAGCCGGATGGAAAATTGGTCCCTATTCGTTTGTAATTGGGTATCTAGAGATAATATCTTTGGATGTAGAGTTTAATATAAGAAGGGGATAGATCTCTAATTTTATTTCGGAGACGAAATAGAAAATGTAATAACGTGATTATAATTTTAATCTAGGCAAAGAATAATAAATAAATATAAGAAGAAAGGTATTATTTCCCTTTTATGCCATGTGGTTCCCGGCAGAGTAAAATAGGATCACTGGAAATCTTCCCATGGATGTCGTAGAGGGTGACTTAGGAAACACAAGCTAAACAAAGCTTATAAACATCAAGGAGACCTCTCCAACCAGTCTGCCCAGCGTGGTTTGTGTAGGCCAAATCCTTTGACTGCTCTGGCTTCTATATTATAATATAATAAGTATGGCTCTGGTAGTACAGAAAGGGTCCTGCAGTGGAGACTCAAATATAGGGCCTGGTGATGATGATCTCCCTGTTACTTTTATCAACTGTTATTATGAGTTTCAATATTTTACCTTAAAATCTGGTATCAGCTACAGCTGAGGTGGATATTTTGTATTTGTAAAAGTGAAGTATTTGCCCCGGTCGGGAATTAAACCTGGTGCTCTCGTTACGCAGACTAGCGTGTAAACACGTGTCAACTGCACCACAGAGGCGGCCTAGAAGCGTACAGACAACAAACAATATTTAGCGCCTAAGGCGTCGATATAAAGGCGTATTCTGGTCACGTCTAAGGTCTCCAGAAATAGCCCCGAGTCTAAATAAGCCGTTGTTTCGGCGAGATTACGGGGACTTAGCTTAATGCTGAGTAGCTTTTAATATTACGTTTTAGGGTTCTGCACTAAAATAATCCTATTGGGGCAATTTGCATGTTATTTTTACAGTAATAGCCCTGAAATCTTTGAAGCCTGAATTAGCCGATATAGTAACGCCCTGTTAAAGTAAAAGATCTTTGGGACGTTACGTTTTACGGTTCTGCATTTCATAGCTCTGTCTTTGGCGGAATGCGTAGTCATTTGCGACTTGCAACTTGAATGCAACCGAAATTTTCTGATAACTATACTTCGCCATAGTTCGGTAGTCTCCGTGCCAAGCAAGGCCTACAAACAATTATTTAACTATTTAGCGGCTAAGGCGTCACATCATGACGTATTCTGGTCACGTCTAAGGTCCCCAGAAATAGCCCCGAGTCTAAATAAGCCGTTGTTTCGGCGAGATTACGGGGACTTAATACTGAGTAGCTTTTAATATTACATTTTGGGGTTCAGCATAAAATATAATAGTAATTGCTGATAACTAAGCTTCTTTATATTAGAATTCAAAAATGAAATTGAGTAAGCATTTTTTGAATTTTTTAGATTATCCATTATAATCCATCAATTTTGCCTCTATAGGAACAATTTAAGGAAACCCAAACAAATCTATTATGAAATATTGGCAAACTAACATTCATAGGAGTACACGAACAAATAAAACGCTTGATTCAGTCGAATAAAAAAAATTTTAAGATATTTCCAGGGTGTTTCAGTAAATATTACTTAAAAAACTTTAGAAGAAATACACTTGTGCAAATAATCCCATATTTTCTAGCGTACCTTGTTTCATCATCATCATCAGGTCGTTAGTCTCCACTGAAGGAGCACGACCCTCTCTGTACTACCAGAGTCATATGTATATTAGCCAGAGCAGTCAAAGGATTTGGCCTACACTCTCCTTCGTCACTTTGATGATATTAAGCTTCGTTTAGCTTGTGTTTTCTTAGTCGTCTTCTAAGACATTTACGGTAAGGCTTGGAGTGTACCTATTCTACTCTGCCGAGAACCACACGGCGGACCTAGTTTACCTAACACGAAAACCTAGAAAAACTACACACTATACTTTCTCACGTAGCAATTAAACCTAGACAATGCGTAAAATCACTTTCCCTGTTACATGGCGCTTGCGTGATGCACACCGTTTCCGTTATAGGAACACGTTACGTGCACTTTCGATTGTGTTTTTACTTTTTATTGCTCCAGATTTATTATTATAGATACTTCATCGTTAGTGATCGCAACGAACCGAAAGAACCCTTTGGTGATGTTGCTTATACAGGTTAAAAGCACTTTGCCCTCGCCTCAAACGCCCGCTAAGTTAACGAAGCAGCGATAACTCACGTGGAGCAAGATACATAGTCTTTTAAAAAAACCGGCCAAGTGTGAGTCAAACTCACGCAATGAGGGTTCCGTACAATATGCTTCGTGAACACACACACAATGTGCAAAAAATGTTTTATTCAAATGACTAGCGCCATCTAGTGGTGTTTTAGTGAACTATTTCCCTGGATTAACTTATTATAGTGAGTTTACCACTTAATTTTCAAGTAATAGAATTCTTATTATTTTTCCTGTAATCTTCAAGGAATGAACTACATTTTGTAATTTTTTCAAAATTTTCGGCCCAGAAGTTTCGGAGATCAGGGGGGGGGAATGGTCAATTTTTGCCTTCTTTCGTGAATAAAATCAAAAGTATTGATTTTACCCGAACAAAAAAAAATATTTTTGAGATCCTCATAATGAGCCCTTTCATTTGATATATGACACAGTAAGGTTTGCAAAACTTTCTTTTAAAATTTTGTAATTGGGCCCCTCAAAATGACCCTTATTTCAAAAAAATCTTTATTTACTTTGCACATCCGTGTTTGGGTCATAGGATTACACCATCTTACCAAATTTCATCTAATTTGGTTCAGTAGATTCGGAGAAAATCGGCTGTGACAGACGGACGGACGGACAGACAGACGCTCGAGTGATCCTATAAGGGTTCCGTTTTTCAACTTTTGTACGGAACCCTAAAAAGATCCGTGTTGTTTCACGCCTGGTATAGAAGCAGTAATTTCTTATGGACCAATAGTATCTATATATTTTTGTACAAAGCATCAAAATGCCTGGTCGATAAATAACACAATTTCAAATAATCGGCTCTCGTCTTGACTTCAGTCAAACGACAAATTTCCTCTTCCGATTATTTGAATCCAAAATTAATGATAGCAGCAATATTTACCAGGTCTTTCGATCCTGGCTCACAGTAGTCAATCTTTATTGTCTTTAACTAAAACTCTTGCTTGCAAGTATTACAAAAAAGAAAACAGCTTTTACTTTCTCGATAAGCAGCTATGATGCCCACACACTCACACAGTGATCAACAGACCTACCCGTGAAACTTAAAAACACTTTTTTTTTTTGGGTTGACGGTTAAGTATGCCGTTTATTTGCATCTAATTCTTCAACTGAAAAGTAGATTGTTGTAATTAGTGAGTACTTCCCGCTAACGCAACACTACAGGCATTCTACAAGCAGATCTTGGCAACCGCACGCCTTGTCGCCATAGACTTACAATAGAGTAGAGGCGGCTTTTATTAAATTTAAAACTAAATAATACTCGCAAGGATAAAGATCTCGTTTCGTTGTGTATAGCTTCTATTTGTTTGTTTGTAATCGTACAAGCAAAGATTAATATTCTTCGTGATGTATTCATTATTCTAAATATAAAAAGACATTTTTTCTGTGCTCATTTTTGAGATTTTTAATGGTTGCCATCTCAAACGCAATGGGATGGGTATCAATGGGAAGTCGTAATGTATCAACCCGATAACCGCAGGAAGCTTATCGATAACCTTTGTAAATAGTCATGTGTAAAAGACTAGTCTATAAAGCTTCTTATTGCTGTATAATAACTAGGTAAATGCACCTAAGAGTATGAATGACAGCAGTGTACGTATGACACAGATAATTAAAGACTGCGCCAAGTTTGAGTCCGTTTGTTCTATGACGAAATTTTATTGCTTTATATAAGAATAAAAATAAAACCTGTCATGTCTAAAACAGTCTAGATCTATGGCACGTAATCACACCGACGACACATTTACGTCATATCACCACATCGCCTACAACGCCGGCCGACCGACGAAAATCGTCTTAACAAGTTTTTATTACGCGGTAATGGTTCTATGAATGTTGCTAGTGTTCGTAAATACCAATGATTTTATTTCGTGCGAACCGACGGAGATAGGGCATTTTTTTTCTCCCACTGCTGAGCAAAAAGGCATCTCCTCGTATTTATTTTATTGATATCACGTTTGTTAGTATTTGAACTCAGTCTGCGGTGGCTACCCTGAATGTTATCTCACACATTGACAGTTGCACGGAAGTATAGTTTCGTATGTAGTTGTATTAGGCATAAATATTATTCCGCTTTTATGAAGCACCGTACCAGTGGTATAAATATTCTTAGTATGTATTAAATTGCTTATTTACAGCGGACTTCAAAGTTTGGATATTTTCGACACCGGAAACGCTGCAAAGGAGAGTATTTTTACACGCAGTAATTTGTTGAAATTAATTGCGGAAGATCCAACATAACATACTGGCGCGCTGAATAAAGTTAATCTCGTAAAAATACGAATGTAAATCAAAAAAGGGTTTAATAAAGGGCAAAAATATATTTTTTTTGTGACGCACGTTCGTTATTACGCGACCACTCTTAAGTCATCACCTTATATGTCGCAATAATACCGAATGTAGCGTTGTGTCTGCGAGCGCAATGCGCGAGCAAAGCGTCTCTGTTTTAGCTTGGGTAAGAAATCTTTAGTATGTCTGCACCTCTACAGGGCGATTCTAGTAAAGTTTTGTGAGCGATGTGTGAAAATTTCATAAAAATTTTCTTCTGAGTCCATTTTTGAAGGTTATTCATAATGAAAAAAAAAACCTATCAAAAGGCTCGCGCGTTCTTCAGCTCACAGAGCCTTTTCTATAGTATAGTTAAAGTGACTATTTTTTTCAACCTATACAATAAAACGTCTGTTTTATACAAATAACAATCGTGTTGAAGCAGCCTTTTGTATCACACGTATAGTTGAGGTGACTCATTTGTTCCGCCCCACTTATACAAAGGTACCCACCGTAGCACGCCTGCAAGTGTCATTTTTCACGTGTTTAATTATCAGAGCGTTCGTTATACTTTCAGCGGGAGCCGAGTCCTGTGACCTACTTATTATTGTGTTGCTTCCCTACCTGGGGACTTCAAATAAAATATTTTTCGACGTATATTTAACATTCGTTTTTTCCTTTGTGTATTGTTTTGTGGAATTTGTCAGTTTGTACAGTTAATAAGTTATTTCTGTAAGACACTTTCTACTCGTATAAACTAACACGACTGCCCATAAAAGAAGGGTTATGTGTTTCAATATGTTGGTATTGTTGTATGCAAGTTTCTTTATTCTACCACTAGCAATTACTCCGCGACTTCGTCCGCGTAAATTATAGCCCTTGTCACCCGTAGATAAATGAGCTTTCTATAGGTGAAAGAGTGTAAATCGATCCAGTAGTTTTGGAGACTATTCAATGCACACAAACAAATAACTCTTTATAATATCAGTATTACTCTAAATGCCTTAACGGTTTTAGACGTATCGTATCTAGATATAATTATACCCTCTCCAATGTAATCCTGCTTTTTAGGGTTCCGTATTTTGCCAAGGCATTCGTGTATAAACATCAAAGACACCTCTCCAACCCGTCTAGCCAGCGTGGAAAGTGTAGGCCAAATCCTCTGACTGCTCTGGCTAATATATGGCTCTGGTAGTACAGAGAGGGTCGTGCTCCTGTAGTGGAGACTTAAAAATACCTGATGATGATGATGATGTGAGTAGCCAAGACTAATTTCAGACTTTTATAAGTCAACAAAGTAGTAAAATACAAACCATGCAGAACACTCCCTACCAACTTTCCCCCACTGGGAGTTCCACTGGGATTTTTTTATTTAAAACTTTTGTATAAACTTTTGTGGCCTACTTACAATTGTGTGTAGCGAGATGTTTACAAATTTCAATCAAAGAATCAGATTCGAGAATTTAATCAGAAAATAGACCTTTTCAGCCAATTTTTCGCGTCAATTCGTATTTTAAATGATTCTATTCTAGTCATGTTTATATTTATAATTAGTACCTATTCGAAAGCAAACTACAGACAGAGTTTCAGCGTCTCGGAAGCGACCATTGCAGAGAAGTAAAGTAATGCCGAAATAAATTTTTCTTCAGTGTCATCATTTTCGGATTACAAACGTTTTTTCTTGGGCCCGGCTATACATATTTTAATTTAAACATAAGATGTTAAAAATACAAACCATATTATTTCGATACGATTTTTACGTTTCAGTATTTTCAGTTCAGACATTCCAATGCAACCATTATCTTTTTCATAAAACCCTTATTGCAAAATTAAATTTAATCCCAACTAATATTATAAATGCGAAAGTGAGTTTGTTTGTTTGTTTATTTGTTTGTTACGCTTTCACGCCGTATCTACTTAACCGATCATCATGAAATTTTGCATACACATAGGTTAGGGTACCGAGAAGGTCATAGGCTATAAATTACGCGGGTGAAGCCGCGGGTAACAGCTAGTAAATAATATGGCGCGATGTAGGTCACAAGTGGCGCCAAGAACATTACTTATTTGCGGCATACAGTCACTTTTGAAAGAGTTTGAGTTTCGTTCGGAGGAAAATTGCATTCTTATCCAACGTCGATGTATGCGCGACACGTTTACATGCTTTGATAAATTCTTCACTAGCTGCTACCCGCGGCTCCGCCCGCGTGATAAATAGCCTATGTCCTTCTCAGTACCCACACCTATGTGTATGCAAAATTTCATGATGATCGGTTCTGTAAGTTGGGCGTGAAAGCGTAACAAACAAACAAACAAACTCACTTACGCATTTATAATATTAGTTAGGATTAGGATAGTTAGGATTAGGATTATTTCGTTTGTTAGGGACCCATCGTTATCATTCTAAATCCATGGTAATACCGTAAATGAGGACAAAATTTGATATGATTTTACGTTTCTGATGGGATTCTGTTTACGACGGCTGCATTGTTATTTCTACGTTTATTTGAATTGGAAAACAAAAGCCGCCTTTTATGTCGCGGTTTAATTTAGACTCGGAAATTGGGATTGCTGGTAATTATGAAATGTCTTTGATGAGTGCGATGGTCGAAGTATTGGAAACAAAGGTTTTTTTTTTCGTGAAATATTATAATACTTGTTTGTTTAATATTATATTACTTAACTTCTATTGCTTTTCTACTGTAAAATATTCGCTACTACAATTATTATCATGGCATTAATAATGTAAATTCTGACAGAATCTTTAAAAACGAACTAACGTTTTTGTTATGTTTCTTGATGACATATTTCTCATAAAAAAATCTCTCTTTCCTCCTCTAATCTAGTTTGTTCCCGGAGTATCCTCAGGTGTGGTTCTTCGGAGCTCAATGGCGCTCTCATTGGAACATCGTGGTTCTTAATGTTACTCAAGCTGTATATTGATTCAGCAGTTTTTAAACTGGCTGACTTGTTGGCACCAAATAACAATCCTCAGTTGTTTAGTTCATTAGTATTGTTTCCCGATATCTATTGAAAGAGACGAAGAAGCCTTGTTAAAAGCCGGAAACCACACGGCACGTCAAAGCTACTAATCCAAACAACAGAGTCCAGGTCACGCGTCCCAACACGAGTCAAAATTAATTGCACCAGCCAAGTTATTGTTGTTCAAACAACTCACAGCTACAAATGTAATAAGGCTTCGGCGTATGAATATTCATCAACATGATTCGACGCGGCGCTAGTGGTGTATGGCGTAAGTTATGAACGAAAGCGTAAAACGATGTCACACTTAGTGACTTCCATATAATGTTGTCAGCATGAGATATAAATGTAATTTAGGTTTCGCTGTCTGATTGATTATACATCAACGTGATTCGACGCGGCGCTTGTAGTGTATGGTGCACGTTTAGGGTGATAGAATACTAGGTTTGTCACACTTAGTGACTCCCTTACATTTTGGTCAGCGTTAGTAATAAATGTTATTAGGTTTCGGTGTCTGAATATACATCAAAATGACTCGAAGCAGCGCCTCTAGTTGTATGGCGCAAGTTGAGAACGAAAAAGGTTAAGGATGTCACACTTACTGCCTTCCATTTGTTGTTATCAGCATTAGAAGGTTTTTTGGTCATTAACATGATTGGACGCGGCGCTAGTGATGTGTGGCGTAAGTAATGAACGAAAGAGGTTAAGGATGTCACAGTTACTTCCTTCCATTTGTTGTTGTCAGCATTAGAAATAAGTTACGGTTTCGACGTATGAGTATCCATCAACATGATTCGACGCGGCGCTAGTGGAGTGTGGCACAAATTGAGAGCGAAAGAGGTTCAGTTCATACTTAGACTTCCATTTGTTGTTGTCAGCAATAGAAATAAATGTTGATAGGTTTCAGTGTCTGAATATTCATCAACATGATTCGACATCGACAGGGCGCTAGTGGTGTGCGGCGCAAATTAAAAGCGAAAGAGGTAAAGGATGTCATACTTACTGCCTTCCATTTGTTGTTGTCAGCATTAGAAATAAATAAGGTTTTGGTGTCTAAACATACATCACATGATTCTACGCGGTACTAGTGGCGTGTGCCGTAATTTATGAACGGAAGCGTTAAAGGATGTCACACTTGGTGATTTTCATATATTTTTGTCATCATCATCATCAAGTAATAAAATGTAATTGGGTTTCGGAGTCTGAATATACATCAAAATGACTTGAAGCAGCGCTAGTGGTGTAATGCGCAAGATAAGAACGAAAGAGGTAAAGGATTTCACACTCAGTGACTTTCATATATTTTGTCAGCATTAGAAATAAATGTAATTAGGGTTCGGTGTCTGATTATACATCAGTCAGAATGATTCGAGGCAACGCTAGTGGTGTATGGCGCAAGTAAGACGACGAAAAAAAGGATATGGATGTCACACTTAGTGCCTTCCATTTGTTGTTCTCAGCATTAGAAGAAATGTTTTTTTTTTGTTTCGGTGTCTGAATATTCATAAACATGATTCGACGTACCGTTTGGTGAATGGATTTGAAAGCTTTGATCATAATTCCTTCCTTGTATTGTCGTCATCATTTCAATTACTGAAATTAGGATTCGATGTCTAAATAAACATCAAAATGACTCGAAGGGGCGCTTTCGATCTGTGGTGCAAGTTTAAAGCAATTACGATGAAGGATGTAACACTCAGTCCAAATCGACGTCAGCATCACTATCACTATCACTACATATTATAAAACAAAGTCCCCCGCCGCGTCTGTCTGTCTGTCTGTTCGCGATAAACTCCAAAACTACCGAACCGATTTTCATGCGGTTTTCTTCAATGGATAGCGTGGTTCTCGAGGAAGGTTTTAGTGTATAGTTTGTTAAGTTTTTGTATACATTTTTGTATATACAAACGACTACATATTATAAAACAAAGTCCCCCGCCGCGTCTGTCTGTCTGTCTGTTCGCGATAAACTCCAAAACTACCGAACCGATTTTCATGCGGTTTTCTTCAATGGATAGCGTGGTTCTCGAGGAAGGTTTTAGTATATAGTTTGTTAAGTTTTTGTATACATTTTTGTATATACAAACGATATTTGTTGGAGGTGTCGTAAAAAAATGAGCCGTTTGGGAGCTTTCAACGAAAACGCTGTCTAAACCCTTTGAGATATAACAAAACAATGTATGGTGGAATTGTGTATCTTATTTAGGTGTACAGAAAAGTCCGCGATGGCATATGTCTATATATCTATATATATAAAACAAAGACGGGTTTGTTACAACACTTATAACTCGCGATCTGCTGAACCAATTTTCATGATTATTGATTCGTTGGATTTGTCTCCGCCCCGAATAGCAGAATACATCTTAAAAACAATGAAAACTCGATATGTGTAATGAATACTTAATCAATGACTGTTAGGCGGTACGAAGTTCGCCGGGTCAGCTAGTTAAGGATAACATACTATATTCATTTTAATACTTTAAAAAATGGGCATTATCAAAGATCACGCGCAGGCCAAACCCTTAGAGCTAGAAATTTGAAATTTTGCTCACGTATTCCTCTTATGACGTAAGCATCCACTAAGGAAGGATTTTTCAAAAAACCATCCTCTAAGGGGGTGAAATAGAGGATTAAAGTTTATATGAAACTTTTTATTCCTTGGACATATTTGTATGAAATTTCGTGTGAATTGAGAACGGCAAAAATAATGAGTAAAATTTTTAATAGTTATTCCGAAATTAAACCTCTAAGGGGGTAAATCGGGGTACCTATATGTTTAGTTTACCGCTTTGTAGCGTCATATTTTATAATCCCCGCATTCCAAACCTGAAGTCACCGCAGACGAAGTCGCGGGTAACTGCTAGTTACCAATAAATATTATATGCTTCCATGTATAAATTTTCATCAACATAACTCGACGCGGCGCTAGTGGTTGTTGGTGCAAGTTATGATGCAAATCATAGAGGGTGACAAAACTTTAAGACGCAAGTCTTTTCCCGTCAGCATATCGTCTAGATACATAATAAGTAATATATCAATATATTAAAAAAATCCCATTAAAATCTACTAAAGAGGCATAGAAATTCATTCATTGATGATGATTACGTTAGTACTTTAATGTGTGGTTTTGTTAGTCGTTTTACCGTGATTCCATATTACTTGCGATAAGTTATAACTTTTTCTAACATTAATGTTCTCTACGAACACAAGAAACGTTTAGTCTAAATGCCAGTGTTGCTGATATAGACGTTTGGATGGAAAACCATATATTCAGTCTCAACGCCTGTTGTCATGTACAGTCTCTTGTTTTCACGTCTGCTAGAAATATCATAAAAATCTGGAAATTATTTTTTTTTTTCAAAATTCTCCGCTATAAGCTTGTACATTACCGTCGATAAAAATCCAATTAACGAAATGAACAATATCGATTACTACAAGTAGGTCCCCAATCGGCCCACCCAAAAATTCCGCCCACCAAATAGCCGTAATAACTGATCGTCAGAATTACTAAATGGTTCGGTATAATTTTCTATTCAGCTTTATCTTTCAGTAAAAATATGGAACGTTTCGATAGTTTTAGCTAAGACTTTTTTTCGTATACTCAAGTCAATGGAGAGATTTTTGGGTTCTGTACAAAATGGATGAAAACAGGAACGTAATGAACGTAGAGACTTGAAATTTTCACAGAATATGTATGACTTTTGCTGCTAAAACGACAAATAAAATCAAATAACATTAAAAATTAAGGGGTTAATGTAAGAAACGTGGTTTTTGAGCGCTTTTTGTAGTTAAATATTGTACCGTGTTGCGGAATCCTTCGTGTGTGATTTCTACTTGCGCGTTGCCGGTTTAATTTATTCAGGAGATAGCTCAGAGAAATACTGTCAAAGTAAACATGACAAAGAGTTAAAACAGGCTGTTAGGTAAATACTATTTTTATACTGTAGGTTGTTAAGATTTAATATTAGATTTATTATAAGATAGATCAAACTATGGAATGATGTATATCTGATGATAGTTTCTCTTCCATGTATAGGGAGCCTCCATACCAAGGCGCCAGAAATGGAACTAAATCTAAAACTCCTCGCCCCCTGCGATTTGTACACAGAAAATAATCCCAACATTACTCCCCACATCCTTGCCAACTGCAATTATTTTTATTCCTCAAATTGTGGTGCAGCTAAAAACATCGCGTGTGTCACTTCCACATCTTAAGAAGCAGTAAATCTCTGAGCCAATTCGCCCGAACATAAATGACACATACACGACTCAAGCAGCGCACTTCTCAAAACATCATAAAACGGAATTTCAATGTAGCAACATCAGTACTAAAATTAAATTCAAATAAAGCTTATACACTCCACACACGCTTAAGTAAATTCCTTGAAAATCATCTTTATTTGCATTGGAATAGAGTTTAACATCTAATCGTCTCGGAACAAGATTAGCAAATGAGATGTAATGCAAAATGGCTTTTATAGTTATACTGATAGGGTTTATGTTAATTTAAGTGATTGTCTGCAGCGCCAGTGAAGCGCGAAATTCAAATATGGAGTGATTTTAAATAACTCGTTAAGGGTGTTCAAAATACGTGTTGTTTTGTTGTGAGTCACAGTAGTTATGTTCGTTGATGGAAGATTTCATGCGGAAATTTACATAGGTATACCTGGTCACCGTAAGTCAATTGTATCAATCCTACCAAAATTTGTAAAATAGTGCTTTTTATCTACAAAAAGACATCGGCAGCCTATAATGGAAAAGAAAAATCCTATTCATGTTCATAATCAAAATTTAAGAGCGAATCTCTTGTCGATGGAGCTCTTTCCATCTTTCTCTGTCCTCCGCCAGCTACGACACCATTTTTACTTTTCTTTTATTGGTTTGAAATAGGTCTGTCTGGGTCTTCCCCCATCCCGGCTACCTTCTATTTTGCCTTCAATTATTGTTTTTATAAACTCGTCGTATTCTATTCATTCCTGTTTCTATTCATGTTGTATAAATTAAAAGATTGTGTAGGTGGTTGGGTAGCCTTGGTGGTAGCTATTCGAAAACCTTTGTGCCCCATCGGCCATCGATTTTACGTGCTGTGTGTTCAATTCATTGCCACTGCAGAGAAGTACTCAGCTATGTCGTAAATCTTTGTTCTTCTGTAAATCTCTTAATAACGGAGTTATTCTTAATATCTAACATACTTCTTCTGGCGTTTTTGTTTTATTGATGTAAAACTCCAAAAAATAGAATGACATGGTTAGAGTGACTGTGTCAGTTTAGCATAGAATTGTAATCATCATCACCATCAGATCTTTGTTTTAATCTTACGGCAGGAGCACGACCCTCTTTGTCTGTGCTAGCAGAATCATATATTAGCCAGAGCAGTCAGAGGATTTGGCTTACCCTCTCCACGCTGGCAAGACGGGTTGAAGAGGTCTCTTAGGTATTTATAAGCTTTTGTGTAGCTTATGTGTTTCCTAAGTCGCCTTCTACGACGGGAGGGCTTAAAGTGGTCCTATTCTACTCGGCCGGGAACCACACAGCTCAGTTGATCACAGAATGGTAATATCCAACCATAATAATTTACCATTAGGACTAATCAGAGCAAACGTGCAAACGACCGCGAAGCCAAAATAGCGTCCATTAGGCTATCGTTACGCGATAAATCAGAATTACCGGACAGCCGGACAGTTAATTGCTTGCAGTGTCCGGCGGCGGCCGGCGTAAATCATATTGCAGTTTGCACGGCGCGTGTCACGTCGGAGCCGATACGTCGCTCATTGACGCATGACATGACACTATATGACGTTCCAGGCTCGCATCTTATTACTGTGACTAGTAATTTTCCCGCGACTTAGTTTGCGTAAATTATAGCTTGTGTCATCCGCAGATAAATTAGCTTTCTATAGGTTAAAAAGATTCTTTAAAAAGGTAAGTCGGGAACAACTTTTGTGCTAAGAAATTACATGATTTCAATACTGAATCTTACAGCGATTACTTGGTCAATAATAGAATTTCACTTCCTACCAATGATCAAGCCATATTGGATTTTTGTGCAAAATTTCAGGTCCTTGTAATTTCGGCTGTGCGTTGATATGTCAATCACCAATCAATGTTTTCGATTATATAATATTTACATCTCTTAAAGATAACTCGATGTCCCAGTGGGCGGTTAAGGAAACAACTCAAAAATCTGACAGCGGTGAAGCGGTGTTGGCCACTCACACTGGAAATAATAAAAGAGGAGCCCGTTGGTCCAGTGGGTGTGAGCTCTATGAGCGCTTACGTATGTTAAGCAACCCCTGGTGCAGTCCCTACTTGGATGGGTGACCGCAAGTGGCATAAAAATATATCGAGCTCCTCCGTGCTTTGGAAGGCACGTTAAGCCGTTGGTCCCGGCTGTCATCGTTGATGGCAGTCGTTAAGCTATGTCAGATGCCTTAAGGCAGCTTGAAAAATCTGACACCAGTGTTGGCCAC
The DNA here is from genome assembly GCA_963082605.1 of Rhodophaea formosa. Classification (NCBI taxonomy): domain Eukaryota; kingdom Metazoa; phylum Arthropoda; class Insecta; order Lepidoptera; family Pyralidae; genus Rhodophaea; species Rhodophaea formosa. The sequence goes on along the minus strand of OY720230.1, from coordinate 2,483,224 downwards.
TTACACATACGAAAAACAAACAAAAACACTGGAAATAATATATTACACAAATGCGATTAATTTCGGGTTGCTTAAGGCTGGATTCGGTACTTCTGAATCCCAAAAGTTCTTACACAAAAAGTTTAAAAACTTTTTTTAGGCCTCACGTATGTATTAGAAGTTCTTTTTATTTCGTCATATCATCCAAATGTCTAAACAGTGGTTTAATATTTTACTTATCATTTGTTCACAGAGTAATGGCAACAACTACATGGCCGGCGAGCCGCGCCGCAAACGCGAGCCGCCGGCGCGGCCCAACCACATCCTGCTGTACACCATCATCAACCCGGCCTATCCTATCACTGTGGTAAGTTCACACTTCTTTAGTTAAGTCGCCTTCTACGACATCTACGGGAAGACGTCGTAGTGAGGATCGTATGACCCTCTATGTACTGCCAGAGCCATATATTAGCCGTAGCAGCTATACGACAATCATATACTGCTGTACACCATCATCAACCCGGCCTATCCTATTACTGTGGCAAGTTCACACTTCTTTAGTTAAGTCGCCTTCTACGACATCCACGGGAAGACGTCGTAGTGAGGGTCGTATGACCCTCTATGCAGTACCAGAGCCATATATTAGCGATAGCAGCTATACGACAACCATAAACTGTTGTACGCTATCATCAACCCGTCCTATCCCATTGTGGTAAGCTCACACTTGTAACATGCCGCTCAATCATGGCGTTTATGTATATCAGCTATCATCATCACTCTCCACTCCAGGAGTATGACCCTTTCAGTACCACCAAATTCATATATTAGCCATAGCAGCTATGTGACTATCACATCCTGCTGTACACCATCATCAACCCGGCCTCTCCTATCACTGTAGCAAGTTCAATGTGGTAAGGGTTGAAGGGTTGGAATGAAGTTTATAAACATTACAGATACCTCTTCTTTGATGTTTATAAACTTAGTTTAGCTTGTGTTCCCTAAGTCGTCTTCTACAACATACACGCGAAGACTTCAAGTGGCCCTATTCTATACTATCATACTATCACGTCTGTTTCCCTTGCGGGGTAGACAGACCATGGGTGTAAAACCTTGAGGCCACGGTTAGTATGTTGGTGGGCTTGTAGATGAGAACGGAATCATAATAGTGATGGGTTGCTAGCCGAATCGCCTATAGACATGATTCCTGATGCTCATTCCCTCGATTGGCTTTTACGATCTGCGCGGGAGGAGAAGCAGCTGGTACATTCTACGTTTTTTCTTTTCTCCCAGACGCGCTCTTGGTAGCTACGCGTAGACCATACTACGTTGTATGCTATCATCATCCTGGTCTATCTTAACACTGTGGTCAAACACTTCTAACTTGCCGCTCAATCACTCCGTTTGTGTATGGCAGCTACCCGAAGTCTCAATTTTTTGTACGCTTGATCAACCCCGCCTAACCTATCACGGTGGTCAGTCCATAAAAAATAAATAAAATAAATATATGCGGACAAATCACACAGATTGAGGTAGCCCTAAAGTAATTCGAGACTTGTGATATGGAAAACTAACTCAACGATACTATATTTTATAACAAATACATATGTAGATAAACATCAAGAACCCAGGTCAATATGAAAAATATCGTCTTTCATCTTGACCTGACCGGGGATCGAACCCGGGACCATCCGTGTCGCAGCCTGGCGTGTTGACCGCTGCGCCACGGAGCTCGTCAAACACTTTTACCATACTTTCTGTTTTACCTTTTAATCACGCTTTTATCGTATAGCAGCGAAGCGAAACAAAAACCTTCCATATCCTTAGAAAACTGAGATTGCATAGTGTAAAATAAGCACCCTTTCCCATTCGATATTTCACCTGATGAATAATTCCCACTTGATATAAAAAATATTAATAAATATATGGTGCCGTGTGGTTCCCGGCAGAGTAGAATAAGACCACTCCAAGTCTTCCCGTGGATGTCGTAAAAGGCGACTAAGGAAACACAAGCTAAACAAAGCTATAAACATCAAAGAGACCTCTCTAACCCGTCTGGCCAGCGTGGAGAGTGTAGGCCAAATCGTCTGACACAGAGAGGGTCGTGCTCCTGCAGTGGAGACTGGAAAGACCTGATGATGAAGATGATGATGATGATGATAAAAAATATCCTCGGAGAAATTCGGAAGTTCCACAATCGACTTGGAGCTGATATTGAGATATGCCGACATTTCCAGATAACTAATTTTGTGGCTGTGGTGCCTATCATTCCAAAGCTTACCTTCACACCGGAAGTAAACAACAATTAAGAAAAACCACTAGCTCTGAATATTAATTTCAAACTGTCAACTTCAGACAAAGTTCCGCCAGCGCTTTAATAAAGTTTGCGAACTGTCTTGACCACTTACTGCCATACTTGACTCCAATACAGTGTAAGAGCTTTTCATGGATTTAGTAGCATACACGTAGCATAGCGTCATCATTAAGGTCTTTTAGTCTTCACTGCAGGAACACGACCCTCTGGCCAAATACTGCAGCTATGCTTGAATCCAATTAAGAGCAATAGCTTTACATCAGTTTACACTGCGAGTTAATAAAAACTCAAGCGGTGAATATCAAACTGTAAACTAAAGACCAAGTCCGGCGGCGCTTTGACAATCTTTGCGCGCTGTCTTGGCGAATTACTGATTGAATCCAATTACATATGTGTTAAAGCCTTACATCAGTTTATACTGTGAGTAAATAAAAACAAGCACTGAACATGAAACTGTAAACTAAAGACAAAGTTCTGGCGGCGCTTTCACAAACTTTGCGAGCTGTCTTGGCGAATTACTGCTTGAATCCAATTATGTGTAATAGCTTTACATCAGTTTACACTGTAAGCCCTGAATATGAACATCACACTGTAAACTAAAGACAAAGTTCCGGCGGCGCTTTTACAAACTTTGCGAACTGAGCGGCGCTGCCTTAGCCACTTACTGCTACCGTGCTGGACTCTTGTCCAGTGTCATAGCTTCACAACGAATAAGTAGCATGCATATAGTTTGTACGCCGTGTGGTTCACGGTAGAGTAGAATAGAGCCACTCCAAGTCTTTCAGTGGATGTTGTACAAGGTGACTTAGGAAATACAAGCTAATCAAAGAGACCTCTCCAATCCGTCTGCCCAGCGTAGAGAGTATAGGCCCAATCCTCTGACTGCTTTAGATAATAGATGGCTCTGGTAGTAAAGATAGGGTTGCGCTCCTGCAGTGAAGACTAACAAAGACCTGTGATGATCATAAAGTTCTACGATACAGGTCATGGTGTTCTTCTAACACCGTACATGAACTAATGTTGCTGATAGGCTGCAGATAGTATGGAGATACAACACCGCGTCACGTAGTATACCGGTGTATTGCTTCTTGATATGACATATGGTTACAATGCTTGAACATAGTAGGTTTAGACTGTATGAATTTCTAACAGACAGACGAAACATTTTGACTTAAGAAACTGTGACGTAAATTTACTCAAAATTACATCGTCAACATAAGAACAGCTTGACCGAAAGCTGAAACGGCGTTAAGTGCGCAACTATTCGACATTAAGCGGCGGCCATTTGCAACCGCATCTGGAAACTTCCAAATTGGAGGGGGACAGATAAAGTCGTTCGGGCGTCGAACAAACTTCGCAGATTTGCCATTACATCTTCGCTGTATTCACAGGCACCGACTCCAAAAATAACTGATTATAAATTGTTCTTTCCACCTTAACGCCCAGTAACGCGCTAAACGTGGCTTGTTTGACCTTGGGCTCTGTCTACCGCCCTAGGGATAAAGACGTAATAATTTGTATTTATGTATAAATTGTAAATAGGTGTGTAAAAATCATTAGTTTCGTTGATTTGTCCTTTAATGCTTTTACTCTCAAGCAATCAAATTGTTTCTACTAATATTAGTTTGAATAGGGTTGAAATCGGTTTTAGTTTAAATTTTATGTTTATTGCAATGATGATTAATAATTCAAATAAGACAGATTTTACTTTATTTTAATATCTCAGAGAAAATAAAACAGTAGAATACAGCGGCTTTTGTGTTAACTAGATTCAAAAGTATATTTTTATTTTACTAAGATGGCGTGAAGAATAAAAAAAAATATTAAAAAAGAAAGTACCACTCAAAATTAAATCCTAACTCTAAAAATGCAAGTTAAATTGGGAGCATTTCATAAATTCCGAACATTTCCAACGAAACAGTCAAAGGACCTGTTGCGTCCCGGCGTACGCGTCATTACATCCGAATAAGGGACATTTACCAGAAACTTTGGATTGTCTTAGCGGTACTTTCAACTATGTCTGCGTGGGTTACTGAGGACCTTCGCTAACTTTCCCCAGTTAAGTTGATCTAGATTCACATCTCTATTATCCGAGCATTTCTTTGGTTGCATCCTTTTTTTGTCCACATCTGAGTTTTAGTCCTGATTCCTGGCCGGTCATTTGCATAGATACATAGTAAAGGTAAACAACCTGCACACTAGTGGAGTTTTCAATAGTATGCAAGATTCGTGCCAAAATAGCCAACGTGGTCATTCAAATATTACTTAAAGAGAGAAAAGGCAGTGGGGGTTGGCTAAGTTTTGATGACATGAGGGACGGGGGTGTTTATGTGATCATGACTTCACCAACATTTTGTAAAATAAACTAACATTTCTTGTGAAAATGATACCAATGTTTACTTCAACTTGGGGAGAAGGGGGAAGAGCTATTCTTACTTTTGCTGATAAGAAGGCGTTAAAAATAGCGGGTATTCTATTTACGAAATAATTAAACAGCCCCAATAACATTTATATCAATGACAAAAGTCTAGCTCTAAAATATCTAATAGAGACATTTGCTTGTTTATGTCGAACTTTTATTTACTTATACCTATCCGGGTGTCTTATGTCAATCAAATCACATGTTGAATTTTACTAAATTCCGAGTTTTCATACCATGTAAACCAGATGACAATACTGAAAATGAATATCAACGAGCGGGATCATCTCAACGCTTATCGGCTCCCTATAAAGACTAGCCCCAAAATCAAAATAATATTATAAAAACTGAAACTAATTATATCAAAAACCTTTTCCCAAAAATATTGCAAAATCAAGTTTAATATTGCACCTCGCGCTAATTTCACGGATGGCAGCACACCGCGCCCACTCTGTCGGAGTATAACGGGATAGACACTGACATCTTTCCCGTTATATTTTGACAAATTCTGAATACAATCGCTGAAGTGAGGCGGCGACGGACGCGGCCAAACTTTGCGTGAGGCCACGAGAATTGCGGGAGTTTTGCTGTTGTTTGTTTTTCGTGTGTGTAAGTGGCCAGTGATGATGTCAGATTTTTAAGCTCCTTTAAAGCTTTCGCCATAACTGTTACATTAATTTGGACCAAAACACATTTTAGGGTTCGTACTCAAAGGGTTAAAACAACCACAAGAGCCCAGCTCTTAAATTTGATGATGATGACCCAAAGGGTTAAAAACGGAACCACTGGATACCTAGAGGACATTTCTAGAATTCGAACCTAGCGTTTCTCATCTTTCATTATGCGCACAGCTAGATTAAAATGCATTGCCTGCGTCTGAGTTTCTAAACGGTATGCGTTTGCCTGCTGCCAGCCTGTTTTTTTTTTTAAAACAAAGTGATTAGTCTTCTTATGGGTAAGCTCGCTCCACCGGACATAAGTTAGGTAGGACGTGGGTAGGACATACCTTTGCCTCTTGGCTATGAGGTGGTCTAGAGTAAACCCATTTCATATAAAAAATACTTGCTTATTTTTGTAGTGCTGCTTTCGATAGCAGACAACGTAAAATGTTATAGTCTGGTTTGGAGCAAGTGCAACTATTAAATGAATAGTTCTCGCACTTTTCGTGGCCGCACTTGCTGAGTCACGCTGTTTCATAGCCCGTGAAATCCCTGATATACGCCGCTCGTGTAAACTTAAAACTGCTCCTTTGTGAAGTTGCGTGTTTGAAAGATCGTTTGTGCCGTGCGTGACGACGTGCTCCCGAGTTTGTCGCTGTCACGTGATAAAAGTTATGATGGCTTTATCTTGTGGCTTGAGATAACTGAATCCTGCAGGCCTATTTGCTAACTTTTGACAGCTGCGGTGTACATCATTTTCATGGTAACTTCAATATTCATTACGGCTTCAAGTGGCATAAAAATATCTCGAGCTCCTCCGTGCTTCGGAAGGCGTTGGTCCCGGCTGTCATCGTTGAAGGCAGTCGTTAAGCTATGTCAGATGCCTTAAGGCAGCTTGAAAAATCTGACACCAGTGTTGGCCACTTACACATACGAAAAGAAAAAAATTACGGCTTCGGTATGAATGACAATTTTTATTTAAGATATGAAAACCGTAATGGATGCTAAAGTGACAATCGAATCGTTGTACACCGAGTTAGCAAATAGGCCTGCTGTTCGGTTTATGAAGTGACTTAAAATGTAACTTTATTATATGTGCGTTTACCAATACTTTGCCAGTGCGATTGCCGTTCGTTTGCGTCATTTTGATATTTTTGACGAAATAGTTGGACGTGAAATTAAGCTGATAATTAACTGATAACAGGATCTATACGGTTTAAGGAAAGATTCGATTGTTTGTGTGTTGGTTTGTGATTGACCAAGCGCGCGCTAAGCGTCTTTGTTCCAGCTTGAGTAAAATGTTCTTGTCTGTCCGGCTGTTCCACTCAACAGGTCGCATTTCTTTACCAATTATCGTGCAATTTTGTGAAGAGGTTTAATAATTACATTGTATAGTTTTTCTTGGCGATTCAGTATTTATAAACTTTTCAAAATGGCGAAGTGTGTCAAAGTACCTTGGCGCCACCAAAGTTAGTGGCGCTTAAGACTTTTGTGAGTTCCCCTTGATTATAAAAGAAATATAAAAAATATATATTAAAAAATAACTACTTGATCGGATTAAAAGTCTTTCTCCAACCGAAAATTAAACCTTAAAAATGCAACAAAGTAAGATCGATCACATCTCACAAACAAGAGAGCGATCAGTTGACTTGATTCGTAAACACCTTGTGGCAAAAACTACTTAAGGGGTGGCAATAATGCTGACGGCTTTTGTTAACATAACAAATTATTACAGATGAACCGACTGGACGGGCAAGGTATGCGGCCATAATTTAGTGGACGACTGAAAGCGATAATTACAGACTATTCGCCCAAATACCTTACTCTGGTTTTACTATCACTACATACTCGTATTATAAAACAAAGTCCTCCGCCGCGTCTGTCTGTCTGTCTGTTCGCGATAAACTCAAAAACTACTCCACGGATTTTCATACGGTTTTCACCAATAGATAGAGTGATTCACGAGGAAGGTTTTAAGGTATAATACATGCCCGGGCGCAGCCGGGTAGGGCTGCTAGTTTTTTATAAAATTATTTGGAACATCACGATGACCTACTGTACAAAGTCATCTAAGCCGATGCGAACATGACAATGGCGTCCGATTCCATCGCTCAATTTGCCGGCGCGTGAATGAAACGCCAAGTTCGCAAGTTACATCGTCTGTGCTATTGGACTTCGCGTTAGTTTCCCACACACTTCCTCAAGGTGGCTCATGGCTCGTGTAATTCGATTGCGAAGATATTTGCTTCGTACTTCAGTCAATAACTTTTGTGGACTATCATTAAAGTTAGGGGACGGTCCTTGAATATAGTAAATAAGTACTGATCACTGATTTTTGATAGTGACTGGTATACTATGACGTCATAGTAGCATACTAACATACAAGTGCTTGTATGTTGTACGTAAAAGCAACAAAAGACCCAGTGCTCTGAAGATCTTCATGGCCAGGCAAGCTGGTTCTCATCATCATTTTGCACTATACCATCTTAGACAATGCGAACATGACAAAGGCGTCCGATTTCATCGCTCAATTTGCCGGCGCGTGGATGAAACGCCAAGTTCGCAAGTTACATCGTCTGTGCTATTGGACTTCGCGGTAGTTTCCCGCACACTTCCTCACGGCGACTCATGGCTCGTGTAATTCGATTGTGAAGATATTTGTCTCTGATTTCAGTCGATAACTTTTGTGGACTATCATTAAATATAGTGGACAGGCTTTGGCCGTGTAATAGAGACATCAAGAGAGAATGATTAGGATTACAGACTTTTGATTGTCTTGTAGACGATGACATTATAGTATCATACAATACTTTTTTGTCTTTATTCTGTAAATTAAGCGCACTTTGTACTTAGAGACACACTCTTATATCTATCTCATCTAAGAGTGTTCCCAGTTTCAAATCCTAAGTCCACTTTCCGGGTTTTCTTCTCCGCTTCGCACGGTTTACGATATCTATCTACTTAACTAACAAACAAACTTGACATTTCAAAGGGAAGAATCCTAACAAAAACTCAAAAACGATACAACCATGATGGTACTATATGAAAGCTTGAAAAATATAACATCGTAAACAAAAAAAAAATATTATCCAAACAGAATTAAGTCATTATTTTAAAAGCGACACTCAACTTGTTTGAATGTCAGCCGGTTTATTATTTGGCGTCCTCTGAACGGCGCCGGCGGCCCACACCATTTCCCGATTCAATTACGGGAAGACATAAATGGGTATTTACTAACAGTCATTCACGGATGGTGCTCAACACTAAGCCCTAGGGAGGAACGGGATAGGGCCAGAGCGTAGACTTTTATTGAAAGTAAAGCTGAAAAAGTCCCGGTTTGAAACGTTGCCATAGATTGAGCCTCAGTTATAAAGACCGAGTTTTTTGGACATCATTTGGACAAGCTACTTAATCTAAAACGATTATTCAGTAAAATAGGCGTTTGGAGACGAATCTGTCAGTCACGTGGCCTGTCGCGAGTTTCATATTTTTTTTCCCATTACAAAAAGTGCACAGCGCCGCTAAAGATTTCACTTCAAAAATTGATTCATAAATGTCGGAGTTTTGGCGCAAAAATAAGAACCTTGTCTTTATTTGAAGTCCGTTAAAAAAACTAGTTACTAAGATTATATATGCCTATTCTATTACCTAAAAGGTCTTTGGTTCTGTTCAGAGCCGAAATACATTTTTGCTAATAGAGACGCTGTTATCAAAAGAACCAAATTGAATTTAATTTCTGCCGGACGGAGTTTGCAGGGGCCAATATTAACTGAATTTCTTGTTGCCGAGTGAATATTATGCTGTCAATTTCAAGACTATTGCAAATAATACATATTTAGAGCAAGCTACCTCGGGCGTGGTCTTGATGGATACACCTTGTACGATACAGGCAATGGTGTTAGCCATAGTACATGACGAGATGTTGTCTTGATTGTGGATGTTGGTGTGGAGACTCAAGATCACAGAAGAAAGTTGTTTATTTCTCTCGAATTACTATGTTCAAAAACTAGGTATGACGGATCCCTTCTCGATGACAGCTTGGAAGCACTTTGACCGCCTTTTGATACAGTATCGTTTACAGTGTCTCAGAAGCTATTCGGTTGTGTCTTAATTTGTTACTAAATTTTATACTTATTTTAGTGTTAAACCAGCTGATATACGCGAACTACATGATGAAGGCCACGGGTCTACCTTTTAGATGGCAGCTCAGCAGCACTTTGACCGCCACTTGATAAGTGACTGGGCTGCAACTCGATAGTGTCTCAGTAGCTGCTCGATAGTGCCTCGGCTGCAACTTGATAGTGTCTCAATTTTGTTACTAAATTTGATCGTAATTATAGTGTTTAACACAGCTGACACGCGACCTACATGATGAAGGCCACGGTCGGCCCAAAGTGCGAGCTACGCTCGAAGATTTAGGGTATGATTGGTCAAGCCTGAAATTTTATTTTTATTTTTTCAATAGATAGCGAATAGACCTGCTGAGTATTGTTGGCCTGACACTCGTTTTTCACTACCATACAATTTGGTGCAATGTTTTGAATGCCAAATAGTTTCGACTTACGGCACCTGACTCCTCGCTCAACAGTTTGGCGAGCTGCCAACACCAACGGGGATTGCTGGAAGCCGCGGTAAAACATCTCAAATATGTTTTTATTTTTTATTTTGACAAATTTGGAATTCAATAGCGCTTTTCAGTGAAGTCGTTACTTTAGCCAATTCAAGAGAGGCTATACGCAGACGCGCGCACAGAGCGGACGTGTTCACAAGTTTTAGCTGTTTACTTATTTAAAAAAACCGGCCAAGTGCGTGTCCGGCGACGCGCAGTGTAGGGTTCCGTAGTTGCGAATGACAACTTTGAGTTCACACTATTCACACTCGCACCTTACAGTTTAACGACCCAAAACATCTAACAATGAAAATAGTATGAAATTTTACAGTTTATAAGTTGGTTGCCTATAACTTTTTAGTTTGTACTTAGAACTCAGCTCTGATAGTTTTCCTTTAAACTTCAGTATATATACTACTGTTGTAATTTTTTTTACGTATCTATATATAACCGTTTAGCAGATAGAGGGGGGGGGACACTTACCTCTAACAAAAATTCGCACTTTAAAACCAAATATTTCGGAAACGGATCCCTAAATCGAAAAATGGTGTTTTCAAACTCACAATATTTTTGAAAGACCTATTTAACGATACCACACACGATGGGTTAATAGAGAAAAAAAATTACTCTCCCACTTTACTAGTATGGGAGCTACCCTAAAAAAAATTTTTTTTCAAGATTTTATTCTACCACTTTTTTGCCATGATTAATATACATACCCATACCAAATTACAGCTTTCTAGTACTTATAGTCTCTGCGTAAAACCGCGGACGGACAGACGGACAGACAGACAGACAGACAGACAGACAGACAGACAGACAGACATGGCGAAACTATAAGGGTTCCTTGTTTACTACGGAACCCTAAAAACTGGCCAAATGTGAGTCGGACTCGCGTATTGCAGATTTTCTTTTTTTTACCTGACTAAAAACATTCGCTTTCTCGCACGTGTCTGTGAAAATATGTATGTATGTTCCATCGTTGCGTCCTGTAGCTTGACTGATTTTGAAGTTTGAGATTTCAGTAGATTCTTATACTCCACGGAGTGTCACGGGCTCATCATGTGACGTAAGCAAATACAGGCTGTCGGGTCTTTTATTTTTGGAATAATTCACTTGTGCCCTACCTTTTTAGGGTTCCGTAGTAAACTAGGAACCCTTATAGTTTCGCCATGTCTGTCTGTCTGTCTGTCTGTCTGTCTGTCTGTCTGTCTGTCTGTCCGTCCGCGGTTCTACTCAGAGACCATAAGTACTAGAAAGCTGTAATTTGGTATGAGTATGTATATTAATCATGGCAAAAAAGTCGTAGAAAAAAATCTTGAAAAAAAATTTTTTTTTGGGTAGCTTCCATACAAGTAAAGTGGGGGAGTCATTTTTTTTTCTCTACTTACCCATCTTGTGGGGTATCGTTAAAAAGGTCTTTAAAAAATATTGTGAGGTTGAGAACACCATTTTTCGATTTAGGGATCCGTTTCCGAAATATTTGGTTTTAAAGTGCAAATTTTTGTTAGAGGTACGTGTCCCCCCCCTCTATCTCCTAAACGGTTATATATAGATACGTGAAAAAAATTACAGCAGTAGTATATATACTGAAGTTGAAAGGAAAACTATCAGAGCTAAGTACTAAGTACAAACTAAAAAGTTATAGGCAACCAACTTATAAAATGTACTGGAAAATGTAAAATTTCATACAATCTTTATTGTTAGATGTTTTTGGTCGTTAAACTGTGAGGTGCGAGTGTAAACAATGTGTACTCAAAGTTGTCATTCGCAACTACGGAACCCTATACTGCGCGTGGCCCGACACGCACTTGGCCGGTTTTTTTTGTGTTTAAATTTACAATAATGGGCCCAGAAAAATATTTATTTGGTTAACATCGACACGCTATAATGTAAGTACTTATCTCTAATTTATGTTTTCTTTATTATTGTTCTTTTTATCTCAATGGTACATATGTACATACAAATTACGACGTCTTTATAACTTGTGGGTTAGACAGAGCCCAAGGTCATGAAATCCAAAGGCCACGTTTAGCGTGTTGGTGGGCGTTAAGGTGGAAAGCGGAATCAAAATAGTGATGGGTTGCTAGCCACATCCTTAGATTTTCGCTAAAACCATGACCGTTAAACCGTATATTCCATGTTTTTCCTTTTGTCCCAAACCAGCATGAAAGAGATTTCAATGGTCTACAAGAAAAACTGAGCTCGCTATATCAATGCAATATCGACAGCCAAGCGGTAACGAACTCTGCTATCGGCGAATTTTGTTACTTTCCAACTTAGCTTTCCAGTAAGAAGGATTTTATACAAAATGTCCCAGGTTTATCTTCGTTAATATCAATATTCCCGGCAACATGTGCAACATTAAATAACTTTCTCGTCTTCTCAACTAAAAATTAACGAGACGAACAGAATGATAACTGTCCCATACGAGTACGAAGTTTCACACATTAATGCAAGCGGAGCGCGCGTTGCGACTTTCTTCTGCACATTTTACACGGTAGCTAGGCGTGTATTGTTGTTCAAGTTCATATAGTTACGTTGATAAGATATAGATATAGTAAGTTTATTTTGTCCCTACACGCTACACGTATTGGCAGATTAACCTGACCCCCACACCTACACACATATTAGAAATTGTGGAGAGGTCGGTCAGGTTTATCTGCCCCCGACTGTTCGTACCTAAGTATGTAAGTTTCATAATCAAAACCGATTTTGAAGTATTAATATCAGGTATTGTCTGAATCCTTACATCCTCAAGAGTGTCCGGTTATTATTTTAATACCAGGCAAACATTTTTTTTTGTTTCGAAAAAAGTCTTCCCAGCGACGCCGGTCCAGTGCTTGAAACGCTAAATCTATTTATGTATTTTTATTTTATCAAGGGCCACGCTCTCATGAATAAACTCACAGTAAGGAAATATGTTCACTAATTAAGCTTAGTCTGATCAAAAGACTTTGGATAACTTGCCAATCAAAACTTATCGCTAACAAACAAAACTGATAAAATCTCACTTTTTCTATTGCTTTCAAGGTAGATGACGTTTAAAGAGGTGTTGCCTCTTCTGTTTTAGTTTCTAATTTGTGTCCGTACCCACCATAGCACATTAAACTTCCCTTACACCTCAAACTTTGTCGTGCAAGTTCTACGATTTCTAGGCTGCAAAAACAGCTTTTTCATTCGAGGTAAACGCAAAATGATATTCGTTTCTGAAGTCATTTTCCTTCGTAGATATTAATTTTATTATGTTTTAAAAGTATTGAATTTAAATATGTTTAAGTTTGTTTTTGCTATAATTTTGCTCTTTGCTTCTTAAAAATGTCTCAATTAATCAACAACAAAAAATTGGACAGTAAGCTAATATTCCGTTATATTAGAAAACATCTTTCTTCGTTTTCCGTATTTTAGGTTTTCTGTGTCAGTTTTAACCAATAATCGCAAGTTCTGGATTAAGAATTGAGTAAATGTACTTGTTTTGTTTCAGGTATGTATGCAATTAATATATTGAAAACATCATAATGCTTGGTAAGGTATACATAAAACGCATTCTGCAACCAACATTATAATTTCACATTAAAGTAAAAGAAGAAGTTAACCGTAGTACGGCTAACTTTTCGTCCCTGCTAAAAGTGAATAAATTTTATTAATTTCCTTTTTATTTGCTGAAAGTATTTTTTTCGAAAGAGGTTTTTGGTTCTTGATAATTTTTTAGCCATTACTTCGTCTTTTGTTCTTAAATATTCACTGCCATAATGATACAGAAAAAGCTTGTAATTAATAGACAGATAATATTTTATCTGAAAATATATTAATGTAATAAATAAATATAATGTATTATTAATTACAAGCTTATATTTTGCTACAATGACCTATATCTGTAATAGTAAATGCCATTTAGGATTCTGGAATTGACTTCAATCCTTCAGCCAGTTTGAGCCCAGTTAAATAGATTATTTGCAAATGATTTCTTTTAATAAGTTTCTTCAACATAAAAATTTATACCACCCCACACTCCGCATAATGGGCCTAAACGGGAATTAATTTTATGAGTCTTTTTGTTTGTGCCACATCGAGAGTGCTCGGCGCCAGATGGAATATCTGATTTGAATTTTTATAAGTTCCCGTTCTGTTTCGCATGTTAAATGCTCTCATTCATTGCGGACGAAGAGCGAAGTCTATTAACTGAACAAGAGAATTTTTATTTTCTTTTTCAAAATTTTGTTGTAATAAAAGATTTGTCTAGTGTCTTCCGCTGGTCAGGTGAGAATAAGAAATTGGAAAGCCGCCTGTTCGTAACCTAGCGATTTCAGGGGATACATGAATTTAAGTGGGGTCCACTCCTGCCACCATTTGATATAAATCGTTAGACAGAAAACCGAGATATCCTTAAATAATTATGTACTGTTAGACCTTAGATTACCCTTCAAACTATTTTAAGAACGACAAATTACAGTTTAAAATGTGAACATGAAGCTGCTTTACTTAACGTTTTGTCAAAAGTGACCGTTTTTGTCAAAAACGGTAAGAAGATCTTATTTTAAAATGTAAACAGTGGTTCAAAAAATAGATGAAAGGGTTATCTAGGTCTTCGCAGAACAATATTTTTAAATGATATCTCCGCTTTTTAGGGTTCCGTAGTAAACTAGGAACCCTTATAGTTTCGCCATGTCTGTCTGTCTGTCTGTCCGTCCGCGGTTTTACTCAGAGACTATAAGTACTAGAAAGCTGTAATTTGGTATGGGTATGTATATATATATCATGGCAAAAAACTCGTAGAAAAATATCTTGAAAAAAAATTTTTTTAGGGTATCTCCGATACAAGTAAAGTGGGGGAGTAATTTTTTTTCTCTATTTACCCATCGTGTGGGGTATCGTTAAAAAGGTATTTGAAAAATATTGTGAGGTTGAGAACACCATTTTTCGATTTAGGGATTCGTTTCCGAAATATTTGGTTTTAAAGTGAAAATTTTTGTTAGAGGTAAGTGTCCTCGCCCCTCTATCTGCTAAAAGGTTATATATGGATACGTAAAGTAGTATATATACTGAAGTTGAAAGGAAAACTATCAGAGCTGAGTACCAAGTGCAAACTAAAAAGTTATACGCAACCAACTTATAAAATGTACTGGAAAATGTAAAATTTCATACAATTTTCATTGTTAGATGTTTTTGATCGTGAAACTGTGATGTGCGAGTGTAAACAGTGTGAACTCAAAGTTGTCATTCGCAACTACGGAACCCTACACTGCGCGTGGCCCGACACGCACTTGGCCGGTTTTTTATCAAATGATTTATTTCAAATAGCCACAGCACTGGACGATAACTAAGCAATACTTAGCTAAATGGTTAAGTTCAGCTTTCTAATGAATCAACGGCTTATCGTGCATCCCAAAGGACTGATCTAACTTAGTTTGCAAAACGCATGTGTTCAGTAATTCCCTCAGTCGCTACGACGCAAATTGTAATAGCTGAAGTTTAAAGAACAATTAACTGAACGCCTCGACTCAGCGTTTTTCGCATGATTAAGTACAAATTAGAGTGCACACCGTTAATTTTTATATTGGAACAACGAAGTTGGGAAATAGCAATATACATACAAATAGACTACAGCCTATGAACGCCTGCAACGCCTGGAGAGCTTCTAGTTTTACTTATAGTTGCAGTACTAAACTAATATTACGTTGTGTGACCGACAAGCGTTATTAAATTAATACTCATAGACACACGAGTGGTCTATCTATCTGTTAATAATATCATTGGTATGAAAACAGACGCAAACGTATTGTTTTTGTCAAAAATTTGGTGAGGGTCTTAGTTTGCTACAACAAGTCCCCGTCGGTGGAAACTGATCTATCCTTTCCCATGATGCTCCTTTATCATACGTCTCTTAAAAATGAGATTAGCATATTATTTCAACTCACATAGAGAACATCGATTTTCAGTTCAAATACATACATACATATCATCACGCCTCTCTCCCATAGGGGTAGGCAGAGACTATGGATCTCCACTTGCTACGATCCTTACAAACCTCTTTCGCTTCATCTATTCAATGAATGTTAGTAAATTCAGGATAGGTGGTAGACCAATTCAGGTCAGGGCTCAATTATTTTATCAATTTTTTTTTTATTTAGCAATAATGTTCTAGTCGTCCTTATTCACACATGTGGAGATCGTAACAGCGTCTAACGATACACAGGCGAGAGATTACAAGTATTTCTCAGGCGTGGTGCTGCTAACTAAGTGCCTCATTAATGCTACGATCAGCCATATTGACAGAATTAGCCTATATTTACATTTAAGTAAAGACTCATTATCGAGCTTGACTCTGTCCAATGAGTAGCTTTCAGAATTATCGAGGATCCCAATATTACAAGCGGTATCGAGCCCTTCTATGTGTTTTCATCGTTTGTATAATAGGCTTTGCTCCAAGGAGTTATTTGAAATTATGCCTACGGCCAGTTCCTATTATCGCACCTGAACTTATTGACCTGGAGTTCATCCTCATACCGTTATGAACGGACTTTCTTCCACGTACGCTAAAGTTATGGAATGAACTCCCAGCCATGGTTTTCCCGAGAGACTACAACGTGAAGTTCTCAAAAAAGGCGTGACAAGATTTCTCTACGGTGTCTCGTGCGAGTGGCACCCCTGGTGTTGCAGGCGTTTATAGGCTACGGTAACCGCTTTCCATCTGGTGGGTCTTCTTCTTCCACCATAGGGTTGCCTGTTTGCCCGCTTAGTTGTTTAAAAAAATATTTTGGTGGGAGAAATCTTTTTTGGATCAAAGATTCGAGAAACCATAGTAAGTTATTTACTACCAATCCCATTTATGGGCGCATCCAGAACAACACCGGTTTAGTTGTTTTTAGTTCTATCAACAAAGCCTAGGTTTACCAGTCGTTACTATACACACATGTGATCGTTACAACGTGTAATGATACCCAGGCGACAGATAACAAGTATTTGCTCAGGCGTAGTGCTACCGACTAAGTGCCTCATTAGTGCTACGATCAGCTATAATGGTATTAACAGAACTTGCGTATTAGTTTTCGCTCAGTACGTAGTTACAGGATCTTGATTACACATATTATCTAGGGTGCCAGCAGCGACAATCTGTAAAATTATAACAATCGGAAGGATAGCTATTTAACCGAATAAACACCGTATTAAAACTAAACCTTTGCTTCTCTTTTTCGCAATTCTGTAAGACAAACATGGAAATCAAGTTCCTATCTAAAATTGGCCGTATTATACTACCGCGTATATTATACAAGCTTTTACCCGCGGCTTTGCACGCGTGATATATAGTCTTTGTCCTCAGTACCCTAACCTATGTGTATGCAAAATTTCATTATGATTGGTTCAGTAGATTGGGCGTGAAAGCGTAACAAACAAACTCACTTGCTTATTTATAATATTATAGTTAGGATAAGAAGTTAGGATAATACTCTAGTTTTCCTTATTGTATAATACACGCAGAAATAATTCAAAATTCAAGCCAATATTGAAGAACTGATATAGTAAACGTCCCGACCTTCAAGTTCAAAAGAATTATCAATCTTACGAGTCGCTGACTCCCAACTATTCAACTCGAACATCAGAATCCCAGTTAATTCTAAAATTGGAGTTCCAGTCTTGACCTTAAACGGTTAGGGTCTCGCCACACCACGGAACTTCGCTAGCGAAAGTGAGTTTTTTAGGGTTCCGTAGTAAACTAGGAACCCTTATAGTTTCGCCATGTCTGTCTGTCTGTCTGTCTGTCTGTCCGTCCGCGGTTTTACTCAGAGACTATAAGTACTAGAAAGCTGTTATTTGGTATGAGTGTGTATATTAGTCATGGCAAAAAAGTCGTAGAAAAAAACCTTGAAAAAATATTTTTTTTTGGGTAGCTCCCATACAAGTAAAGTGGGGGAGTAATTTTTTTTCTCTATTTACCCATCGTGTGGGGTATCGTTAAAAAGGTCTTTCAAAAATATTGTGAGGTTAAGAACACCATTTTTCGATTTAGGGATCCGTTTCCGAAATATTTGGTTTTAAAGTGCAAAATTTTGTTAGAGGTACGTGTCCCCCCCCTCTATCTGCTAAACGGTTATATATGGATACGTGAAAAAAATTACAGCAATAGTATATATACTGAAGTTGAAACGAAAACTATCAGAGCTGGGTACTAAGTGCAAACTAAAAAGTTATAGGCAACCAACTTATAAAATGTACTGGAAAATGTAAAATTTCATACAATCTTCATTGTTAGATGTTTTTGGTCGTTAGACTGTGAGGTATGAGTGTAAACAGTGTGAACTCAAAGTTGTCATTCGCAACTACGGAACCCTACACTGCGCGTGGCCCGACACGCACTTGGCCGGTTTTTTTATAATATTTGATTGGTTATCGCATCAAATTATTTCCATTCTCTAGCTATTTAATATTATTCGAGTCATTCTATATTGTCGGTGAAGCGCAGAACTGCAGGGCATCAGTTGCAAGTTCACTGCTGGATATTGGCCTTTCCCAAGAATCTCCATCATAGGATTTTGCCATGCTTACCGCCCTTGTCAGACGGGTTAGTGAATGCAGTTTGTTTGGCTTATCTCGGTTCCGACGCTGCTGCCCATCAAAACCGTTACCTAAGCGAGGAGAGGGTAGGACTTTGTTGGCCTGAGGGAACAAGATAAAGGTTTTTCGGATGCTATTTGCTCGGATGGATCTCGGCAGGTCGGGCGCGCGTACCCGATGCCATTCCTGCAACCACCGAGCAGGCAGTTAATTGAGGATGACGCCCGTGACCTTATATATTACCTGGATTTCTTGGATTTAACTTTTTGCACAACCAGAGTCTCAGCACACGACAGCTTAGTGGAAAAATCGAATTCATCCGATCCTTACATCCAATTAGTTTTAAGGACAAGGCTTAAGGACGAGGTTAGGTCGTTAAGATATGTTGATTGATCGAGGCCGTTCGTAAAATCATACTATCAAATTGTTTGCCTTCGCCAAAATGCATGCAAACTATCATTCGTTGGCAAAACATGCTGTGGTGCGTCAGGCTCTTTTTTTCGCAAAGAAATTCAAACTAATTCCCAAGGTAAATCAACCCCACAACTGATCCTTTTGTAATTCTCTGGTAATGTTGTACAAAGTTAAAGTCGGTCTCATTTTCTGAATTATCTTAGGAAGTGACTGATGGATTCAAGAACCTGCATTGTTTTTTTTTTTAAACGAAATTCGTTATGGCGGCTTACGTCTTGTGTGTCGTATCATCATCATTCTCAGATCTTTATAGTCACCACTGCAGGAGCATGTCGTATGTTAAGGTGGAATCGCGATCTGGTGTGACAAAACACTTATTTTCGTAAAGAAATTCAAACTGATTCCCAAGGTCAATCAACCCACAGCTGACATTCAGTTTGACTAGAACTGAATTGAGATTGTCCTTTTGTAATTCTCTGGGAATGTTACTCAAAGTTAAAGTCGGTCTCATTTTCTTTTGAATTAACTTCAAAATTGACTGAAGGGTTCAAAATATTGTACGAAGTAAGGACTTGTTATCATTATGATTTGAAGACTGCATTGGTTTTTAAGGGTTCCCTACCCAATGGGTAAAAACGGGACCCTATTACTGAGACTTAGATGTCTGTCTGTATGTATGTCACCTGGTTGAAATTTCCATAGATGATGTATGGAAGCCCCTTAACTATTTAATTTTTTTTTTGTATTTGTCCTTATAGCGGCAACTAAATACATTATTTGCGATTATTTCAACTGTCTAGCTATCACGGTTACAGATACAGCGTGTAATAATAATATACAGACGGACGGACAGTGAAGTTTTAGTAATAAAGTCTCGTTTCTCCCTTTTGGTATACGGAACCCTTAAAAGCACTCTCTAGAATAAAGTCATAAGGAAACCCCACGTGTCAAAGTAAGTCAGGAAAATACTTATAAATAAAACCGTCATTATGTCGATACATGGCCCTGATAATGCGAGGGTCACGCTGAGCCGGCATAAATACAAAACCCGCTAAGTGCCGATGATCGATTAGCCCGACCCATTAAGATACATGACACGTGTTACTGACATAGTAAAAGTCGTAGAACGATGACTCTTGCAATATTTTTTATACTGAACGTAAACCTACTCGATACTTCGAAGCCGAGTGCTTGAAATAAAGCGATAACTATAATAGTCAGCTTACTGAGTACGAGCGTCATACGACGTTTACCTTATAAATAAAACCGTCATTATGCATCGACATACATGTAGGAACATGCATCGACATGATCCTGATAATGAAAGTCTATTAATACAAAACCCGCTATGGTCGATTAGCCCGCCCTATTATGATACATCATGACACGTGTTACTGACATAGTAAAAGTTGTAGAACATTGACTCTTGCAATATTTTTGAACTAAACATAAACCTACTCGATGCTTTATTAGCCGAGTGCTAATTAAAAGGGCCTTAGTCCGTAAAATACTACATTAGGATCCAAGTTTGACGACGTAATGACCGTAGTGATAGAAAATGTTTTAAAATTGCAATTGTTTCCTATGAAATTTTCGTTGCTAAACCGCCAGTCTCAATAGAAATGTATTATCATAGGTCTTTTTAGTCTCCACTGCAGGAGCACGACCCTCTCTGTATTACCAGAGCCTGAGCAGTCAGCGGATTTAGCCTACACTCTCCCCGCTGGCCACACGGGTTGGAGAGGTCTCTTTGATGTTTATAAGCTTTGTTTACCTTGTGTTTCCTAAGTCGCCGTCTACGACATTCACGAAAGACTTGGAGTGGTCCTATTCTACTCTACCGGTAACCACACGGCAAATAGAAATGTATATCTTGTAGGCATCGCAAGTTTACCTACTTGTCTTTTTATGTTGTGACTTGTCTCGGAGTCTCGGCTTTAGCCGAAGACAAATTGACGTGACGATGTGGTTACAGCTCTCTCTCTTAGACGGTATCGAGATTTCTTTCAGGGATATTGTTTCGTACACTTATCACAAGTATAGGTTTTCAGCTACACGTATCCTGTAGGATATAAGAGACTACCTTCTTGTTTTTTAATGTTACGTCGATGTGTAGGCACAGAATTAATAAAAGTGCAAGTACGTACAATATCTCGCACCGCGCGAACCATTTTGTCCCCGTCCAAAGTCTTCAATTTGAAGTGATTCTGCAGTAGCGACCCTGACTGTTTACTTGCACATTGACGTGTGGGTGTAAAGTTTCACTTGTAGTGTATTTGGCGTAATATTACTTTGCTTGTATGATATACTTACGCATTGTCCATGAATTCCTGAGGCGGTTTAGCGTTTTTGTCAAATGCAGCTACTTGACGAATCCATCCATCCATCCATCCATCAGGTCTTTTAATCTCCACTGCAGGAGCACGACCCTCTCTGATCCCTTTTGACGAAACTGATAAGTAAACCTTCACGTTGAAACTGTCGTCAGTAGTTCATACAACAGATCAGATCAGCATAATTTTAAGGGCTATCTAGGGTTTCTTAATACAAAATAATAAATAATATCAGGTATTTCTTCAAATAAATTATTTCAAATGGGAGTTTTATTCAAACTCGAAAAATTCAGGCATCACCTCAATTCTGTCATTCATAATTTAATTAAAGACCCGTTAACAAATGGTCCATTAGCTAAATCGGTTTCGTCCCTCGATCAGTATTTAAGGTCAAGTTCAAGGATAACAGGTGAAACTTGGCAGCTTCTGGTTAATGGCTGTTATAATTTGTATGATCTGAAGTTTTGATGGTTATGGTAGATATAAGCTAATTCTTACGAGTTCTTATACCTATTAGTGGTTCCTGAATGACGCCAAATTTATTGCAGACGCGAAAGTGATATGTATTGCAGATGCTTGTAATAGTACATTGTACATCGAGAGGAGAAAACGATCTAATTCTGTTCGAGAGCATGTTTAAGCCCGACGCGCAGCGAAGGGTTTAAAAAGGAAACTCGAGAATTTCAATTCAATTCATTTTTATACACAAACAATAATACATTGTATTCGAATTTCAATACTTATACTAATGGTTATGTCTTAAACTAAACAATCTAATCAATTTTACAATTACAGATTAATAAATATAAGCATTACAATAAATAAACATAAAATAAATAAAAATATGAAACAATACAAGGGAGAAATCACGAATTTTCTAACCCGTTTATAAACGAGCAATGAGACACTTTCTGAGTAGGTGACTGAATATCCAGATCATTATCCAGATGCAATAAATATTATGATTAAACATATCTGGATATTCATTTACATGGACCATGATCACGAAGGAACTGATTCCTTCCTTCCTTCGTGATCATGGTCTGTATAACTGGACGACATATTGAAAACTCAAAGAAACTACAATAATCACAGTAAATATCGCAATATGTTTATTGCTAATGTTGATAACCATGCAAGTTTAAAAAGCTATTCAGTAAATATGTTATTTTGCGATACCGTTCTAAGCTTTCCTTTAATTAGAAATTCATTCATGGAATATGTCACCTACAAACGGCGTTCTGATTTCCCAGAAGTTGCTTAAAGCTCATTAAGTAAACAGGGAGCTTTCTATTTCTGTGAATGCATGTTAAATTCTATTTCTGTGAATGCTACGTTTATTAATGAGACGGGTTGTTCTGCTTAGCTGCGAGGTAATTGCTTTCTGAATATTAGTACAAGGCAAACAATACTAGACTCAATTTTAACTATTATAACTAGTGGTTACTATTCCATGCTGGTGTGGGAGAAAAGTAAAAACATAGAATATACCAGCGTCTTTTCTTCCCGCGCAGACCGTAAAAGCCGGTCAAGGGATTGGGCGAACATCTAAGCAATCACGTTATATGCGATGCGGCTAGGAACTGGGCGCGTTTCGTGCGTCGTTGACTTTTTGTAAACAAGTTAGCAACTCATCACTATTTTGATTCCGCTTTCCACCTTAACCCCCACTACACGCTTTTATGACCTCGGGCTTTGTCTACCCTTTAAGGCCACACACTAGGCACAATAAATCATATAAGCACTAGTAAATACTTCAGGTTATTTACTAGTGCTTATATGATTTACATTCTTGAATTTCTTTCTATTTGTAAAGTATTAGGAATAAAATGATTGGCGTCGCAACTGTGCCTAGGGTGCCCCCTTAAAGGATAAGGTAAACTCACAATAATAAGTTCATCTAGGGAAATAGTTCACTAAAACACCACTAGATGGCGCTAGTCAATTGAATAAAACATTTTTTGCACATTGTGTGTGTGTTCACGAAGCATATTGTACGGAACCCTCATTGCGTGAGTTTGACTCACACTTGGCCGGTTTTTTATTCGATTTAAGACTGTTATTAAACTAAAAACCCCAGCGGACCAAGTGGCGGGAAACAACTAGTACTCTAATATATAGGTATAATTAATAGAAACTCTGTTGAGAAATGTAACCTGTAGAAGTAAACCAGCCGGACAGACATTCAACCAATTTTTGTAGTACACTGCAAGCTGAAGCTGCTGCTGAAGCACGTGATGTACTGAGAAAAATATTTACTAATTAAATGAATATGAATAAAAATATTAATTAGAGACGATTCGCTCGGTTAACTCGGTACGATGTATTTAATCAGTGTGACCTTGAAAGATACAACAGGTAACAGTTAGACAAGCTCACGATGAGTTGTGCAACAAATCCATTGACAAGTCTGCTGCGGCCAAGTTTAGGTGAGGTTATTGGATTAAGTCGGTCACAAGTACGAACCCACTTTAGAGTTTATTGCGGTCGTCTGCAAGCTTTTATTTGATTTGTTTCAACTGCAACATACGTGTGTGGTGGTACTGATACTTAATGGTAAAAATTCTTGTATTTTTTAGGGTTCTGTACCCAAAAAAAACGGGACCCTATTCAGGAGACTTCGATGTCTGTCAGGCTGTCACCAGGCTGTATCTCTATTCATCATCATAATAATTAACCGTGATAGCTAGGCAGTTTACAGATTATGTATTTCTGTTGCCGCTATAAGAACAAATACTAAAAACTGAATAAAACGTAATTAAATTTTTGAAGTGAAAACTTTTTTTGCGGCACTGTGCAGGCGTGCACTTTTTGTGATGGGGAAAAATATGTTAAGCTCGCGACAGGTCATTTGACCGATAGATTCGTCAGATTTAAAAACGTAAGTCGGCGCAGAGCGCTTGCGCGAATGTGCGTGTGTGTTTGGGTTACAGCGTGCTCCGCACATCCATGCATCTTCCCCCCTTTGCTGTGCATAGTTGATAGCTCTCTTCATGTGTATTTGTAATTTTATTTATATTTTCTGACGTCTCCTAGGTTTTTGTTATAAGTAGCACGATGAACATTTATTATTCAGTTTTAAGCTATGCAAAGTCAGACTAGCGAGGTCTACAGCTCACAGAACTACTAGTCATTTAGAAGTCTTCTCTTTGTTTCCATTTACTACATGAGAGATTCTGATAACGTATTCCTTGCCATCACCATCATTTACTCTTTAATTTTTTTTTTCACACATATTGAGCTAGCCCCAAAGTAAGTTCGAGACTTGTGTTATGAGATACTAACTCAACGATACTATTTATAATAGATACTTATATAGATAAACATCCAAGACCCAGGTCAATCTGAAAAAGATCATTTTCCATCTTGACCTGACCGGGGATCGAACCCGGGACCATCCGTGTCGCAGGCAGGCGTGTTGACCGCTGAGCCATGGACATCTAAACTCAACACAACGGGACGTGTTACAAAAAACTGTATCCTTTATTTGACACAATAGCGGTTCCCCGACAATTGGCGCGGTGAAAGTTATGTTTTATTGTGGAGACATTACCGGGACCTGACTGCGACAACATAGTCGCGGTATTGTAGTGTCATGTTTCCTGTATAGGTGGGGAGACTGATGGTCTCATACCTGGATCATAATAACGAACTTGAGTTTTAAAATGCATTTTAAGAATGTGTGTTTTTATGACTTACTACTCATTTACCTGCTAATTCGTCCGCGTAAATTAAAATATGTCTCCTTTAGGTCTCTTCTTTTATCACATTTCACGTTAACAACGGACTAGCACTCAATATTTGTAGCACCATTGTTACAATAACAATTTAACCTATGTGTATGCAAAATTTCATGATCGGTTTAGTAGATACGGCGTGAAAGCGTAACAAACAAACAAACTCACTTTCGCATTTATAATATTAGTTAGGAAGCTAGGATTTTCTATAATAGACTAAATACTACGACGTCATACAGATTACTCCACCAACCACATGCGGCGTGGTGTCCGAGTTTCATTCAAGTTTTTCTGGCGCTAAATGTCCACGTAATCGCTTTCAATGTTCCCAAAGAAATTTGTTTCTCGACTCCTTGCCGCCTGTTTAAACTTGTTGTTCATTTTGTTCCGCTTCGCTCGTTAACTTTTCGTTGCAATCATTCTTACTGCGAAGCGAAATATGTAGTTACTTTATATTTAGTTTATGATTTTAAAGTGTTTCATAAGTGTTAGTTTATTTTACTTTTCACAAAAAATGGTATTGCTGTCATCATCATCATCATTTCAGCCGCAAAAAGTCCACCGCTGGACATAGGCCTATTGCCGTCATATACAAATTATTAAAATGTAAACTCGGGTCACTCACGTATGAAGTCAGGATGAAGATTTCCCGATGATGTCGAAACATGTAGGCCTGTTACTGACTTCATACGTAATTAACCCGTATTTTACATATTAATATTTTTATTAATATACATAACTATTTAGCATTTGACAAATTGATAATGGTTTAGTTCAATGGGCCTTCCGGACCATAACGATACAAGTTTACCGCTCAGTGTGTCCGAGTTTCATTTGAGGATAAATAAATATATAGGGACATAGCACACAAATTGAGCTAGCCCCACAGTAAGTTGTGAACTTGTGTCGCAGGATACTAACTCAACGATACTATATTTTATAAAATATACTTATATAGATAAACATCCAAGACCCAGGTCAATATGAAAAAGATCTTTTTCCATCTTGACCTGACCGGGGATCGAACCCGGGACTCCCGTGTCGCAGGCTAGCGTGTTGACCGCTGCGCCACGGAGCTTTTGCGCGATCGCTCAATGTTCTCAAGGGAATTTGTTTGTACTTCTTGCCTCTGCTTAAAATTGTTGTTTATTGTAGTACACTTCGCTCGTTAACTTTTTCGTTGCATTTATTTTATTGCGCATTAGCTTTAAAGTAATTAGAAAATGTTTGATTTTTACTCGACTGACCCACCCAGAAGGGTTATTTTTTCGTACGTATGTATGTAAGTATGTCTATTCCATTGTTGCTTCCTGTAGCCCAAACGGCTTGACCAATTTTTAAGCGTATACTTCCCCAGTTTGTTATAGGCTATGTTACGTCAGCGAAAAGTCAATATGGTGAACATTAACTGTCAAAAACGGCAGTCGAGATTTTTTATTTTTTAAACAGTGCAACTTGATATTTAATATGACTGTTAGAGTCATCAAGAAAAATAGATCAATAATTCTGAAAAAAAGCTAAACTTAAGTAACGATATCGGTACCATCATTATTTAAAGCCGCTTCAATCCTACAGTTATCAAACAAGTTATACAAGTTCTTTAAACTTGGTCTGTTTGCTTCTTCATTTCTAGCAAATCACTAGTCATTGTTTCGTCAAAAATGCGTTAGTAATATGCATTTATGTACATGTCAAAATCACCATCTCTAAAACGTTCAATAACAACAAGGGTTTGTGGTGGGAAGTCAAGGGGTGCAGTTGGGGTCTACCTTGGACGATTTTGCAAATTGATTTTGGTGGACTTTATAATATGAAATTGGTGTAGTTTGGTGTTATAAATGCTCGTGCTCATGGAACAATTTGTGAAATAGTTAAAGTGGACTGTTATATGGACTCGTATAGACTTGTCACCATAACCTCCCGACCACGAGGCATCAAAGAACATACGCCATCTTTAATGCTACTTGTTACAACTTTACCGTACAACACCGATACTTAGTATCTCAATTTACTGGACATTGGCAGAATCACTGAAATCGCGGTGGAAGCCATTTTATAAAACAGAAGAAGAATAACAAGAAACAAATATAAAGAAAGTATCGTTACATTTATTGAAAAGTGTGAATAAAATATTCATAAAATTCAGTCGCGGCGTTGCAATGGAAATTCAGAAATCGCCCAAGAATTGCTATTTTTATATTGAAATTGTACAGAAATGTCGAACAAGAATCTTCTGGCGGACACTTCGTTAAGTTTTCAGTATTTTCTATCTATTTCAACTCCGATGGGACCCACTTAGTTTTTACAATTGAATTTTCAGTGAATGGGTTAGAAAACAAAATATTGAACGTACAGACATACCACCACACGACCTAACGATAATTACAAATCTTATTCACATCACGTCATGAAAAATTTACGCTACACGCTAGTCGATTAGTCTGAAACAAAATTTTAGTTAATGTTTTCGCGATTGTTACACAATTAACTAAAATTAATTTTAATACGGTTTTATTACGTTTATTTCATTATTTATACACCTAATGTTTCGAACACTAACAGTGTTCGTGGGCGCGGGTAGACTAAGTTGGCTAATGTAAGTATAAAAATTCTGTAGCATGTGAAGGCAAGTAGTCTATTGAGAATTCCGACGCGGATCGGAATGGTTGTGATTATAAAATGCAAATCTCAGAGCAGGAAAGAAAATCACTTGTTGTAGAGAAGAAACATTACTACCCTCTAAAACACACTTGTGAGCAATTAGCCGTGAAAAAACAAGGCAGCGCAACACATCGAATGTCGTTTGTTTTTAAATAATTTTATCCAATATGTCTTATTTAGCTAATACTCCTCATCGTTGAATACATGCAAAAAGATTTTTTTATTTATCATCTGACGGATCGGAATCGGACTGTTGACTATAAGGCGACAATTTCATATACTCCATGATATATGCCATCTCTATTATTGCACAAGATGACCATCAAAGATCAACGGATCTTTGATGTTCATCTTGTTTACTCTTTTTCTCTACTCCTTTTATTTTGTGACCTGTTACGGTTACGGGCCGGAAATTTGTTACGTCCTTTATTTTGCCAAGAACTTGTTTCTAGTTGATAGAGAGGAAATGTAACCAATCAGATGAAGTATGTCGCTGCTGTATTGGTGGAAGTAAAATTGCTGAATTCGTACGTTCACTCATTTTAGGATTGATGATAATTAATAAGTGTTCAATAACCTTTTTTAAATAAACGTTTGAAATCTATAAGACAAGTCATCAGCCAGGTCAAGATGGAAAATTAACCTGGCTGATTGGGATTGTGTCACAATATACAACAATAAAGCTATCCTGTATGTCCTGTGTGTATCCTGTATGTAACTTTCAGTAAAAACGTATTTAAAGACAGAAATGTCGAATAAGACTCTTCTGATACGTTTTCAGTATTTTTAGGGTTCCGTAGTAAACAAGGAACCCTTATAGTTTCGCCATGTCTGTCTGTCTGTCTGTCCGTCCGCGATTTTACGCACAGACTATAAGCACTAAAAAGCTGTAATTTAGTATGGGTATATATATTATATATATATATAACAAGCTCGCCGCTGTAGCGAGCGTCGGACGTGTTTTTTAGTGTGCAGATTGATTAAAATTAATATCGGTATGGAAAACAAATGTAATGGCTGTGACGCGGTCATGTACGATATTTCCTTTATGGAATGTTCGAAGGAAAAATGTATGAAGATATATCACCTGAAATGTCTCGGAATAGCTAAGGAAGTCTTCGAGAAACTTACGCAAGATCAAAAGGATACTTGGATATGCCCAGAATGTGTTTGCAGCAATCCTAAGATCGATAACTCGGACACTCCAGTAAGAAGTAATGTAGCCAGCGTCATGAACAAAACCTTCACGCCGAATTACGTCAACATGGATCGCGGGAACCGCCTAATGCCAGCCGACGTGTCCATATCGTACAATGATATGAAGATAGTGGATGAATTACGAGACTTAAGGACGGATATGAACTCGCGATTTGATCTCTTGACGGAAGCCTATGTGCAGCTTCGAGATCGTCACATTAAAACAGAGGAGGACCTGCATGAGATAAGAAAACATTTGGCGGTATCACAAGAAAAATCTAACAAAGTGGAGCTGCTAGAAAATCTCGTTAAAACTTTGCAAGAAAGAAATGTATATTTAGAAGGATGTTTAGCAGAAAAGAAAGAGAAAGAAGGAATTACATCTAGTCCGAGAAAAGGGCCAGTAACTTTCGCTAAAGCGGTCACACAAAATAAATCAAAGGTAGGAGTAACTACATGTGTGGCCACTACACCAGCAGTGGAAACAAAATCGGAAACGAAAGCCGTACTAAAACCAAATCCAGCGTCTTCTGAAGCTAAGACATACGAGTTGGAAAAAGGGAAAAAATCGGAAGTGGTATTAAATAATGATGACAACTGGGTACAGTTCACAAAAAAGAAAAAGAAATATGCTAACACAGAAGTCATGAAGGGAGGATGTAAGAGTATAGTCGAAATTCAAGGAACGGAAAAGAAGAAGTTTCTTCATGTTTGGCGTTTGGAGAAAGAAACTACTAAGGAAACCATAGAAAGTTATGTAAAAAAGATCTGTGGGCAGGGAGTTTCTTTGAAGGTTGAAAAGATTGTACCTAAAACAGAGCGGGATTACTCTTCATTTATGATTGGAGTTCCAGAAAGCGCCTATGAAAAACTAAGCCAACCGGACATTTGGCCGTTAAACGTGGAATTCAGCGAGTGGATATTTTTTCGAAAACCACCCAGTGGTCCTCGAAAATCGACGTAAATCCATCGAGTTTTACTATCAAAATGTGAGGGGCCTGCGGACTAAGTTGGACATGTTCTTTGCAGGAGTGGTTTCTTCCAATGCTGACATATTTGCGATAACGGAAAGTGGCTGCAATGATTCAATTCACGACTCAGAAATAATACCAGCGGGGTACAGGATTATTCGGTGTGACAGAACAGACGGACGCAAAATGGGCGGCGCGCTCCTCGTGGCCACACCGCGGTTCGAACTGCAGGGTGTACCGTTACCGGACGGCGTAAACATCAACGATCACTCGTTTGAGATAATTTGTGCTAAAGTGTATTCGCGCGGTAGATTCTTATTTTTATGTTGTGTGGTGTATATTCCACCTGAGGGTAACGTAAACGAGTACATGTTGCTGTTTAAAATGTTAGAACAAATTTGTGTAAAGTTCCAAGAAATAATAATATTAGGAGATTTTAATTTATACTCGTGTCCTGTCGATATTTTCAATTATTTTGAATATTTTATAACGTATTGTGGAATTACTCAGAGAAATAGTGTGCATAACAGTAAAGATCGACTGTTGGATTTAGTGTTGACATCATTGAATAGTGTTGAAGTGTGCATCGCGAAGGAGGTGTTGGTGCCGCTGGATTCGCAGCACCCCCCATTGGAGGTGTCAGTGACACTGGCAGGGCATGGGGTGTCAACATCAGCAGTACTGGATCCTTGCAATGGTAATTCAGCACAGTCCCAGGTACAGTGGAATTTTACTAAGGCTAACTTTCCATTGTTGTATTCACGTATAGCCGCTATAGATTGGAGTCCCATATATAATTTAAACGAAATTGAATCTGTTGTGAATTTATTTTATGATATTTTGAATGAAGTCTTTGCCGACTGCGTCCCTGTTAAAAGGAATAGGACTAAATCTTCAATGTACACATATCCCGAGTGGTACACGTCCGAATTGATTCGTGAAATAAAATTAAAGGCTAGGCTTCATAAACGATATAAGCAAAGTAAGTCTAAAATTGATTACAACGACTTTGCTACATGCAGAGCTCGCGTAAAACAAATGATTATCACTGCGGAAAATCAATATCGTGGCCGAATTGAAAATCACTTGGTAGAAGATCCGAAGGCTTTTTGGAACTATATTAAATCCAAGAAGGGATGTAGGTCGTCGCAAAGTATCTTTAAAAATGGTTCTGTAGTAACAGAAGACCAATGTTGCGTTGAGTTTGCCGATTATTTTCAGTCGGTTTATAGTGCCGACCAACCGAATCTCGATGTGAGTGCCGCGGTGGTTCAGGCGGGTGGTCTCAATGGTGCCGGTCGTGTGCAGCTGGATGAACTACAGCTACACGACGTAGTACAAGCAATGGCTACCCTCAAGCCGAAACGGTCGGCTGGACCAGATGGTATCCCCGCGTTTCTGTTTAAGGACTGCAGGTGTGTTCTGGTGCAACCATTGCTGTTTATTTATAATCTATGCTTAAAATTAGAGACGTTCCCAGAAGTCTGGAAACTTACCCGTGTTGTCCCAGTGCCTAAAGGAGGGTCAAGTAGGAATGTAGACAATTTTCGACCGGTGGCGGTACTGTCTACTCCAGCTAAAATATTTGACTCGGCAGTACAAAAGAGTATTTTTGAAAAAGTCAGCTCTCAGCTCTGCGATGAACAGCATGGTTTCCGGCCTGGTCGGAGCACTGCAACTAACTTGCTAAGCCACATGGCTCGCATAGTTCCGGCAGTGGACGCCGGGGGCCAGGTGGATGTGGCTTATTTTGACTTCCGTAAGGGCTTCGACTTGGTCGATAATGATGTGCTGTTAGCAAAGTTAGCAGGCGTTGGTTTCACGCCGCACTTGCTGGCTTTCTTTGTCAGTTACATGAAGGGTAGGCAACAGTACGTTGAGTACGCGGGATATCAGTCATTACCATATTTTGTGCGATCAGGGGTAAGTCAGGGGAGTAATATTGGGCCCTTGGAATTTGTCATTATGATCAATGACTTACCCAAAGTCGTTGTGTATTCGGACTGTCTTCTTTTTGCCGACGATCTTAAGTTATCCATTAGTGTCAATACGGATGTAGACTGTGAGCATTTGCAAGAGGATATAAACAGAGTTTTATTATGGGCCCAGGAAAATAAACTCCAATTTAATACGTCCAAATGTGTCACAATGACGTTTACAAAGAAACATAGTCCTGTAGACCGTGAATATGTGATGCAGGGTGCGGCCATTAGGAAAGTAAAAGAGGTGAAAGACCTGGGTGTTCAGTTTGCAAGCGACCTATCGTTTAAAGAGCATATAACCACAGTTGCAAAGAAAGCATATAGAAACTTGGGATTGGTATTGCGCAGAGTGCAAGGCTTCACAAATACTAAGGTTATTACAACTTTGTATAATACATTAGTGCGAAGTCAGATGGAATTTAATTCTATAATTTGGGCTCCGAATGAGGCTAAATATAGTCTCATGTTGGAGAGAATACAAAATAAGTTTACCAGGTACCTTTACATGAGACTATATGGAGTTTATCCTTTTTATCCTCTGATGTATCCTACCTTATTCGTATTGGGTATGGTAGGATACATGGAGTTAAATGTGCGCCGAGACTTTGCATTAGCGTTGTACATATTTAAGTTGATACGCGGAAGAAGTCACAATCCGAATTGTCTCAGTTTGGTGACGCTGTGTGTTCCGGACGGTTACACGGGCCGCCGGCGCCGTCCACCGCTGCTGGCCGTGCCATTTGCCCGCACCGAGCTGCGGCGCCAGGCACCTCTGACGCGAACACTGCGCCATCTTAATAAAGTATCGGAGAGAATAGATCTATTCTCTTGTTCTCTGAGTGATTTCACAATAACGTCTTTAAATGTTTTATGTTATAATAAATAGATCATAGAAATGCTACCCTATTGAATTGGAAGTTCTGTAATGATAGGTTAAGCTTTTGAAGAAATAAATAAATAAATAAATAAATTAATCAGGGCAAAAAAGTGTTAGAATAAAATCTTGAATAAATTTTTTTTTTAGGGTAGCTCCCATACAAGTAAAGTGGGGGAGTATTTTTTTTTCTCTAGTTACCCATCCTGTGGGGTATCGTTAAATAGGTCTTTCAAAAATATTTTGAGATTGACAACACCATTTTTCGATTTAGTCATCCGTTTCCGAAATATATGGTTTTAAAGTGAGAATTTTTGTTAGAGGTAAGTGTCCCCCACTCTATCTGCTAAACGGTTATATATAGATACGTGAAAAAAATTACAGCCGTAGTATATATACTAAAGTTGAAAGGAAAACTATCAGAGCTGAGTACTAAGAACAAACTAAAAAGTTATAGACAACCAACTTATAAACTGTAAAATTTCATACTATTTTCATTGTTAGATGTTTTTGGTCGTTAAACTGTTAGGTGCGAGTGTGAATAGTGTGAACTCAAAGTTGTCATTCGCAACTACGGAACCCTACACTGCGCGTGGCCCGACACGCACATGGCCGGTTTTTTATTTCGATTTCAATGGGCGATATAGTAAAATAAAAGCTAAATTGTTATGGAAGAAGTATTTACAAAATAAACTTATTGAACTGCCATCACAATAAAAATCAGTCTAATAGAGATTTTGTCAACCCTTCAACCATTCATTTTGTACCACTTATAGAAATAACTACTCTGAGTCGACCCACTGGCAGTTATTTTCAACTATGTCTATAAACGGGAGAACTTTACAGACAGAACTAAATTTACAATAACCGACACTGCGATTCAAGTTGAGAGACCAATATCGCTTTGTATCTTATACTATTTTGCATCGTTTGTGAGTTAAATATTCGGACATTTCATTGACAGCGTCATTGGCAGAATAGTTAAGTAAGGAGAATCAATAGGAAATAAGGAAGGAGTTCCCTTATTCTCTAAATTTCTTTATATTTGCATAAAAATATTAAAGTGAAATAACAAAAACCGGCCAAGTGTGAGTCAAACTCACGCAATGAGGGTTCCGTAAAATATGCTTCGTGAACACACACACAATGTGCAAAAATGTTTTATTCAATTGACTAGCGCTATCTAGTGGTGTTTTAGTGAACTATTTCCCTAGGTGAACTTATTATAGTGAGTTTACCACTTTATTTTTAACTGATAGAATTCTTATTATTTTTCCTGTAATCTTCAAGCAATAAACTATATATTGTAATTTTTTCGAAATTTTAGGCCCAGTAGTTTTGGAGATCAGGGGGGGGGGGGGGGGGGGGAAATGGTCAAATTTTGGCTTCTTTCGTGAATAAAATCAAAAGTATTGATGTTTCCCGAACAAAAAAAATATTTTTGAGATCCTCATAACAAGCCCTTTCATTTGATATACAAGGTGACTGGTAAGAGCTATATAAAGCGAAAAGTGGTATGTAAGGTTTCATATCGACATGCTAGATAAAATAACATCTTGTAAGAAAAGCGTCACAATACCGAGTTAATTAACATTTCATAATTAGACAAAAATCTTAAGGTACCAACCCTACATCAGCTGTTGTCATTCATCATTACGAAAATCTACAATTTTTACTATTATTTGACCAATGACCTAGAATACCAGGAGCTAAGAAATTACAATTACAAAGACTAAACAACGACCATAACGAATAATCATTGCCTAAGATCCTTGTGTCTCTGAGAGACAGATTTTTAATTTAAGTGGTAGTTCAATCACTAAAATTTAAAATCTGTCAATTAGTGATTATCACTAAATGAAATAATTTACTTCAGTAAACCATAATCAGCAAACAGCATCGTAATTTTTAAAAATAATTTAACGGCGAATCAAACAAATGGATTTAATTATGCGTGGATTTCTGACAAACTTGCTAGTTGGTTTTGATTTTTATTACATATCAATAACAATAATAATAAAAAAATCCTCATAATGTCACTGGTATTACGGGTAAAGTTAAATCTTCTTACAGAGTAGAAGCCCATCATTAAAAGTAAAAACAGCTGATATCAAATCGTAGGTATGTAAACTCTTGACATAAATTAATGCTTGAATTAACAATAAACAATTAAATTCTATCGACTTAAAATTAAATTTCAAAAGACAAAAAAACATTCATGTAATTTCGAAAGTAGAAACAATTTCATTTCATTTCATTTCATTTCATTTATTCATTTCATCTCATTCAATTTACCGAGATGCAATGCATTATCTCTTCTGCGAATATTATTCATCTTCATGCACGTAATTTTCTGTCTCGCTCTCTCATTATTCGCTTTATTTTATGATATTTTAGGCTTGGTTCCGTATAAAATTTTTTAAATACCGTTTTTTGCTATCAGATAAATAAGTTTTCTTTAACTGTTACTGGAACGATGAACTAAATGTTAACTTAGCTTTGTAAAACATTATTCGTACATGAATTGAATTAATTAAAATCCTTGAAGTGGCAGTGGGCGAGGCACTAACGCGCAAGACTGACAGCCATTGGGGTAATAAAGTTCTCTCATAACGACCACGTACCGCCAAGCGCAATGTTGGAATCCCACTGACCAGAAAAAGCAGTTATCACGAATTATTATTTTTAGTTTTTCGCTCTTCACATAAAAACATTTTTTTTAATAGGATTTGTTTTGCACTAAAGAGAATACCGATTCATAAATAACAACAGATACCTCAGATACAAAAAAATGCGTAAAGAAGTTGTAAGATTTTTCACATCTTCAAAAGATTTTTGATATCGCAGCTGCTGTCCAAAAACTTCGGTAAACACGACGGTCAGTTAGACTGGAAGTCTTTTGTCTAATTAAATAAATTACTTTATCCACGTCAAACGCACTTGTGGCGGTTTAGAAACTCTGACACCAGGGTATGTGGGGTCGTAAGACCTTACCTAACTTACCTACACGAAATGAAGAAAAAATACTTTAAAAAAGGTTTTTCCTTATTGCATTGCGGAACCATGATTAAGTAGGTACTAGGCATACAGGATAGATGAAAGAGGTCACTTTGATGTCGCCGCTTGCGCTTGTATCGGAACTCGGAAGGAAGTCAGTCGATCGGTAACATTCTTAGCGAAAAGAGTGATTATCTCACGCGTTCGTGTCATCATTACTATCGACTTTTTCGAACATGAACTACTCAAATTCGGAGTATTATGATATGGTTATGTGTGTGGGGTCATGCGACGGCAACCTGGCGGCTGCTCGTCGTTTGTATGAGGATCGCTACGTGTTGGGTAGGCCCGACGCCCGTCAGCTTCCTTCCTACGCGTGCTTCAGGAACCTCGTGAACCGGCTGCACACCACCGGCAGGCTACAACCGAGCCCTGGCGAGGGCCCACCGCGCGGGCGAAGTGACTTGGAAGACCAGATCCTGGACCATTTTTCGGCGGACCCCACGACCAGCACACGTCGCTGTGGAGCAGTATTAGGAGTGTCACAGTGGAAAGTGTGGAAGACACTGAACACTGATGGGCAACACCCTTACCACTACCGGAAGACCCAGGAGCTCCTGACTTGGGATTTTGCCTCGCGTGTTCAGTTCTGCACGTGGTACGATCACGAAGTCACGAGGGACCCGACGGTGGCCATGAACATTCTGTGGACAGACGAGGCGTCTTTCACAAGAAGGGGCCTCTTTAACTGCCACAACGAGCACGTCTGGGCGCACGAGAACCCGAAGGCTTCCCGCGTGGCAAGTTTCCAGCATAGGTGGCGGATTAATGTGTGGGCAGGCATTATTGGAGACAGGCTCATTGGTCCAATTTTTTTGCCGGAATCCCTTAATGCCGAAAATTATTTATTATTTTTAAGAACTGAGCTGGAAGAGATGTTGGAAGATCTTCCAGTAGCAGCCTACAGGAGAATGATTTTCCAACATGACGGCGCTCCCGCTCACTTCGCCCGCGAGTGCCGAGCGTACCTGGACCGGCGGTTCGACGTGTGGATAGGTCGGAGCGGTCCCGTGGCGTGGCCGCCACGATCACCTGATTTAACCCCACTCGATTTCTTCTTGTGGGGTTACATAAAAACAAAAGTGTATGCCGTGGAATGTGAGAGCCCGGAAGAAATGCGTGGGCTGATACTTGCGGCGTTTCAATCTGTCCCGGCGGATATGCTTTTGAACGTCGTAAGCTCAATCCAAAAGAGGGCGCAATTGTGCAGAGATCGTGGTGGAGGACACTTTGAGCCGGAAATTACCTGAATTGTGTACCTAAATCTAAGTGGTGATACATGTCGTGCTCGTGTATGATTCTTAAATTTTCATTTAATCCAGTTTAAAACTCGAGATCAGTGTTTTTTTTGAACGCAACAGATTTACAACCTTCGATAGAAGTACATAAGTGTCAAATTTGTGAAACAATGTTGTTGCTAAGTTCCGCAAAGCGTATGCCGCAAAGGAAAGGCGGCTTCTTCGAAAGAGCGGCGCGGCGGCCGGCGCGGTGTCAACAAAGAGGTAGGTGTCTGAATTGTACTAGGCTGGCAGAACATAGCAAGAGTTCGAAATGATCTCAGCTGTGTTTGTGTTTAGAAATAAATTGCTATTATTAGGATGTGTCTACAAAAGTACTAGGAACATATGACATACAAGGGCTTTGCCGCAAGTAACGAAATTTATCAATGAGTCTTTCTTTTCTTTCTAATATTATGCATAATTAGGGGTGTGACCAAAACAAAAAAAATATGTTTTTCTACTTTTGTATGGAAAATATCTTAACAAGATTTTCGTTTCTTTTCACCGCCATATGATTTTCATAACCCTCGGGGTATGGCCTTGTCACGGCTTTATATAGCTTTTACAAGTCGCCTTGTATAACACGGTAAGGTTTGCAAAACTTTTTTTAACATTTTCTATTTGGACCCCCTAAACTGACCCTTATTTAAAAAAAATATATATTTACTTTGCACATCCGTGTTTGGGTCATAGGTTTACACCATCTTACCAAATTTCATTTAATTTGGTTCAGTAGATTCGGAGAAAATCGACTGTGACAGACGGACGGACGGACAGACAGACGCTCGAGTGATCCTATAAGGGTTCCGTTTTTCAACTTTTGTACGGAACCCTAAAAAAGAGTAATATACAAAAATGGGTTGGTATGGCCATGTTATACGGAGGGAAGAGAGCCATATTACTAGAAAGGTACTGGATATGAAAGTTACTGGCAACCGGAATAAATGGATGGAGTGTGTGAAGGAAGATATGGAGAAAAAGAAGATAACGAAGGAGATGGCTCGAGATAAAGCAAAATGGAAAAAGCTTACATGCTATCCCGACCCCACGTTAGAAGGATATGGTTCCTCACCATATCCCCCTAACGTGGGATATGGTGAGGAAGAAAAAGATTCACAGAATACATAACCTACCAAATTTCATCAGTGTAGACTTAATTTAATAGTTTTGAATCAAATTGGTGTGACATACGGACAGACAGACGATGCATCTAGTATAGTCCCATTTTTGCCATACGACTACGGAACTCATAAATGTAATAGTGAATGTTCGAGTTTGTTTTCCAGTAACTATTCCCGCACAAAATCCACCGCGATCAATCAAATCCGTGCGATGGCATGGCGAACTTTCCGTCCGGTTCAGTCCTATGTTCCCACGCTGAGCTGCTGAGCTTCTGATTAAAATGTATCGAGGATGGTGTTGTCAGGTCCTGTGACTTTAATTTCGTAAACAAATAATTAATTTTACTCGTGTAATTAACCTCTTATTTTATTGTTTCAGGTAAGCTGCTGATTATTCTACTACAAATCATTCATCAAAAGTAAATAACGTATGGTCTTTTATGATAAAGTATCTTGCACTATTGTTAGGGATCTATCAAAATGAAAGCGGTCACGCGTTGCGTTCAAGAGGTCAGTTTAACGTTCGTTGTGATGTATTATGTTACATAGATGTACCCACACAGGAGAAGCATTCTGACTGCGTCGGTCAAACAGAACGCACGCGTCCAGGCCTGCTCTCAAAAACATGGTTGATTTGAATTTCATGTATCATCATTATCAGGTCTTTGGAGGAGTACGACCCTTTCTGTTCTACTAGAGCCATAATTAGCCAGAGCAGTCAGAGGATTTGGCCTACACCCTACGCTGGCGTACAAATTTCATGTGTGCAAGGGGCCAACTGTGGTGGAGTCTGGTGTTAGACTTTTCAACCTCTCTAACGGCACCAGACCCGAACACAGCTTAACGACTGTCAAAAACAGCGGGGTTTAAGACCTGTACGATCGGACTATTTTTTTTTAAATATTATACACCCACATCAAACTGAGGATCAACACAAATGTTAGATTGTAAGAGAATGCTGTTTGCGAAACCTCGTGTTATGTTGCGTGGAAGAAATGTCTCGCGCAACTTCCTACAGTTCAAAGTTTTTATTGAAACACTTTTCATTGAGATATTTTTGGTTAAAACAGAATATAGATACATACTCATATATTTTTTGACACTTGAAGAGCACCAAGTATCTACATTATATTAGTACATTTATCGACATACTACCTCACTTACCACATCCGATATCCTTACAAGAAAGGTCATAGAGTGGTCCGTCATTAGGGTATCGTTCATCTTGGCTTGGATAACCATGTAGGCGTTTAGGTGGGTCGGAACCTTATCTTTTATGCCTACAGATTCCTGCTAGTGCCTGTGTGATAACATAATCTGTGTGAACTTGAACGTGATTGCTGGCAAATGAGGGTTTGCTCATTGAGGTTGCTAATATCTAGATTGGATAGAGAGTTTTTTTTTTTTTTTTTTAAATATATACGGACATATCACACAGATTGAGCTAGCCCCAAAGTAAGTTCTTAATAAAACTTGTGTTATGGGATACTAACTCAACGATACTATATTTTATAACAAATACATATATAGATAAACATCCAAGACCCAGGTCAATCTGAAAAAGATCGTTTTTCATCTTGCCCTGACCGGGGATCGAACCCGGGACCATCCGTGTCACAGGCCGGCGTGTTGACCGCTGCGCCACGGAGCTCGTCTATATATTCACTTATATATTATATACTTACATATATATTCACGTTATTCCGTAATCTGTGGTAAAAAGAAAGCATTAAACAAGCTCTGTAAGTTTAAGTTGTCATAATTATATTCTTGATTGTGTAAGAGTCAAATATTGCAACATTAGAAGTCAAAGTTACATGCACTTCGAGATAAATTAATTTACAGCGCCCACCCACTACTGTTAGTTCATGCCCGCCACCGTTAATGCATGCGATCCTTGCCGATGTTGCTGCATCCGTTGAGGCTGCAGCAGTATCGGCCGTCGTGCTTGCGACACGAGTTTCGCCTCTACACGTGGCATCTTCAGGCAATGAACCGATGTTGATCATTTGAATGACAAGCAACGAATCTAAATTTAGATTTATGGACAAACACTTTGTACTGAAGTGTTTATCCAAACAACACTTACACGGCATTAACGTGTTCAAAATACGGCCCGCTATCTTCCAAATAGCGACTAAATCGCTGATCGTAGCTTTGCTCATACACAGGCCTTATCAGCGATGTCTAGGCCATAGTACCTCGTTTAGCCCACGGTGCCTCGTCACAGGATATCCGCGGGTTATCTTTCCCTTAGCGCTATCTTTACACTGATGTCTTCCTTTACAGCTTTCTACGTGAATCATAGTTAGGTAAATGGAATACTGATACTATTCGCGTTAGGTGAGGTTCACAATAGAAATAGTCTTTGGAAAATTGCGTCTATTTTCCATGAACATGTAGTTAAAGTATTTATTAATTTTAGTTACTAAAAGTAACTTCGAAATGTGTATTTCAAAACAAACTGTCCGCAATTAGATCTGGGTTTTGTTTATATTTGCATTTAGAAGCGTCAATAAATCCGTTGATTTTGTTGCCCTTCAGTTTGATACATGCGTACTTTCAATTAGGTAATCGAAAACTGACACTATTAAAAGTAATATCACTCAGGATATAGAAACGGTAATCGAAAACATTTTTTCAGGCGTCGACAACATTTTTCACCAATTTCGATAGCTACGTGTATCCAGAAAACGGTATCTGCTTTATAATGCCTCGTTCAATCCTTCAGCCGCGTCACAGGAAATCCGCAAGGTTATCGGCCCTCAGAGCTATCTTAATGCTGATGTCTTCGCGCGTTAACTTTATGGTACACGTGTTATGAGCGATTATTCTAGAACCTCGAGCCCTTTCGTGACCTTTCAGTGGGTATCTTTGTAGTTGTAACCTTAATTAGAATCAAAATATGAAGCATAAAATTAGATTATGACTATTATGAGTTTGTTTATGTATAGAGATTATTTAATATGTAATTCAACGCCCTTTTAGTGGTATTATTCTAACATACAAAGGTTAATATATGTAGTACACATGACATTGTTGTGACGTTTTATGCGATTACATTACGACAGCCTCCATGGGGTAGTGGTTGACACGCCAGACTGCGACACGAGGAGTCGATCCCCGGCCAGGTCACGATATAAAAATACTTTTCAGATCGCCATGGGTCAATTTTTAAAGT
The DNA here is from genome assembly GCA_963082605.1 of Rhodophaea formosa. Classification (NCBI taxonomy): domain Eukaryota; kingdom Metazoa; phylum Arthropoda; class Insecta; order Lepidoptera; family Pyralidae; genus Rhodophaea; species Rhodophaea formosa. The sequence continues at coordinate 2,441,886 of OY720230.1, read as the reverse complement.
TATTTTAATGTTAAAAGAATTCACTTATAATAAAATATTTTATTCCGCAAGAAAGTCATTTTATCTTATGATAGACTTAAAACTAGTTAATCATGATAAGTTTTTAAAAATGTCATAAACTTGTGTCCAAAACTTTAAGAAGTCCAGTCTAATTGTCTTAAAAAACTTACTTAAACTTGATTAAAAGTTAGGCTCATCCATTACGACTCGGCTATATTCTTGTGTATAAAAATATTTTTAAGTTATTATAAAGTTTGATAAGAATGTTACTTACAATAAAATATTTCAACTCAACAAAGTCTTTTTATATTTTCATGTTTGAATCTTATCTCTCTTCAATTATTCTTGATTAAGTTCTTAAAAATGTTATATCTCACGAGCCTGCGTACGAAGTTTAATAAAAATCCAGACTAATTGTCTTAAAAACTTTCTTAAACTTAATTAAAAGTTACTCTCGTAATGACGGGACACCCAAACCCAAATAACATTGCTGTGTACACAATCATTTCATACTGGCGGGTCAAGGGTACAGAGTAGGTGCACCGGAGAAGAAATTTTATTATATCCATCATTTTAATATGTATTATCCAGTATGACACAGCTATATATTTTAAGCAGCGAAATATAATCACAGCTTTTATATAAATTTTAACTGATAGGTATAGGATTTACGTTGAAAGTTTTAAGTAAAATTTAGAAGTCATTTGCTGATAGAATCTTGGTACACAAAGATTTATTCAGAAAATATGCTCATTGGCACTTATCAAGACAAATCACTTTTTGAAAATTCAAATTTTCTAACTAGCAAACTCATCTCATTACACGAGGCAATAGTATGAGCTTCAAAAGACACACTAAGCCGTTGGAACCAATTGTCGCTACGATCGTTAAGCTATGTCAGATACCTTTAGGCAACTTGGAACACCTGAAACAAGTGGTGTCGAAAAGAACTCATAGACTGTCCCTGGTTAATCGTCTACATAGAATTTACCTTAGGCTCTGCCCATACGTCCTCTGTACATACGGGTCAAGGGTCTCATCCCTTCATATCACGGAATCCGCAAACTTGGCCCATATTAGCCGCCCCTAGTTTAATTTACTTAGTGGCCGATCCGCTTGATGCCTCATACTGCTAAGATACGGGCACGAGTTACGTGGGACGGAAGACTAATGCCGAGGTTGTCATCATGGGAAGATGAACGATAGGAATACACTGTCTTTGGACGATTATATACCCAAACAAACAGACAATGGTCACCTTGGTACATTGGTAATTCACGTAGCTTTTATTATGATATAGGACGGCAAACGAGCAAGCGGGTCACCTGATGGTAAGTGATCTCCGCTGCCCATGGACAAATGCAACACCAGGGGTGTGACAAGAGCGTTGCCGGCCTTTTAAGAGAACATGTAGGTGGGCTTGTAGATATTTGTTAAAAAAATATATGAACTTATATGATATGTCACTATAAACTTACAAAAATTGGCCAAGTGCGAGTCGGGCTCGCCCAAGAAGGGTTCCGTAGAAACAAGTTTAGATTAGCCAAAAACCTCTATAATTTTTTGCCAGCAAAGATAACTTTGTTTTTCATAGTGTTTGTATGAATGACAAATTTATTTTTGCGGTTTATGCAAAAGTGCTATATTTCTAAAACTAGGTACTAATTGCATATCGTTCAAAGCAATTTTTGTTGCAAGTTTTTATTGAAATCTTATAGCATATATTTTTTACTGGCCCATATTAGCCGCCCCCTAGTTTAACTTACTTAGTGGCCGATCCGCTTGATGCCTCATACTGCTAAGATACGGGCTTGAGTTACGTGGGGCGGGAGACTAATGGCGAGGTAGATAGGGATTGTCATCATGGGAAGATGAACGTTGGTAATACACTGTCTTTGGAAGATTAACAAACAGACAATGGTCACCTTGGTACCAATTCTAGACTTATATTGACTTATAGAATTGGTTGTTCGTTCAAAAATATTTGATTACAACACGCGGCGTATAAGTTGAACTAAGTGTGAGCGAGACACACCCATATTAATCAATGGCAATGTATTGCGGTGTCCTACTCACACTTAGTTCAACTTATTTGCCGGGCACTATACGTAGAAAAACATCTTTGAAGGAGATACGTTGGGAGATATTATGTAGAAAACGCCTTTGTGAGAGTTATTCGTGAGTTGAGATATATACATAAGAGATATTATATGATATGTCATCTCATCCTAGGAGAATTACATATGCAAAGAAAAGACAATGCTTAAGATACTTTCTGGACTTCGATGATGAAGATAATAGCACCTACTCTTTGGACAGGCGTTAAAAACATCTTTATTTCAATAATCGGCCAAATGTTCCGTACCATTATAACCATAGACTAACGAAAAAAAACCGGCCAAGTGCGTGTCGGGCCACGCGCAGTGTAGGGTTCCGTAGTTGCGAATGACAACTTCGAGTTCACACTATTCACACTCGCACCTTACAGTTTAAGAAAATTACAGCGAGTACAAGTTTTCGATACGAAACTTCAACTCGCTGTAATTTTGTATAGGTATTGTTTTTAAAATTGAAATCTGATTATAAACATCAATATGCCTTATCCGGTCGTATGTACGAAATTTGGTTGAAATTGGCTTAACTGTTGTAAAACTAAAACGAAACTACGTTTGTATGGGATTGCGGCCTTACGTGGGACTCTTAACGACCAATAACATCTTACAATGAAGATAGTATGAAATTTTACAGTTTATAAGTTGGTTGCCTATAACTTTTTAGTTTGTACTTAGTACCCAGCTCTGATAGTTTTCCTTTAAACTTCAGTATATATACTACTGCTGTAATTTTTTTCACGTGTCTATATATAACCGTTTAGCAGATAGAGGGGGGGGACACTTACGTCTAACAAAAATTCGCACTTTAAAACCAAATATTTCGAAAACGGATCCCTAAATCGAAAAATGGTGTTCTCAACCTCACAATATTTTTTAAAGACCCTTTTAACGATACCCCACACAATGGGTAAATAGAGAAAAAAAATTACTCCCCCACTTTACTTGTATGGGAGCTAACCTAAAAAAAATTTTTTTTCAAGATTTTATTCTACCACTTTTTTGCCATGATTAATATACATACTCATACCAAATTACAGCTTTCTAGTACTTATAGTCTCTGCGTAAAACCGCGGACGGACAGACAGACAGACAGACAGACAGACATGGCGAAACTATAAGGGTTCCTTGTTTACTACGGAACCCTAAAAACGGGCAAAAAAAGTAAGTTTGTTATTATACATACTTAAACATCAGAAAGTCGTGTTGGAACGACGGTTTCCTTACAATACAACCTGGCAAGATAAGTATCTTTGTGCCCACTGCCCATAGATCACTTCCCTTCGCCTCTATATGACGTACCTCCGTAGTGAAGACAAAGGCGCTGTCCACAGTTCACACCCTCACGTCTAAGCTGATTAGATAGCCGTTATCTACCTCCGCACGCCGTCAACACTCCATTGTGGCTTCTTAGGCGATCCCTCAAATAGTGAGACATACCTCACACTATATTCTAGTTTTATCACGTTCTCGCCCGCGCGAGTTACCACCTGTCCAGGGTCCATGTCCAGGTTATGACAACAAACTATACCGAATGATATTTTTTCATAGGTGTAAGTGGCTAAAATTAGTGCCAAGCTCAAGCGTCCTACAGACAGACATCTGACACCACTCAGACAGGCATCTGACATTCTTATTATCATCTAAATTTTCAGGAATAAAATGCAGGAAGTTATAAAGCGCTTATCATCTGAACGTTCCACGAACGTACTCTAACGATTAATAAGACAATGTAGCTACAGTAACAATATTTTCATAGATCCGAGTAAAGTAAAAATCTGTTTTCAGATATTGAATCTCCATTTATAAAACTACGCAAGCTTATTACCATCTATGAGCGCTATGCTAACACTTAATACTCTATCCCAACATTCCCCCCACTAGACTTCCTCTCCCGCTAGTTATCTTCCCCAAGTAGATATGATAAGTCTGTAATCTTCCTGTTTGAAGGTAGTCGATACCAAGCGTTAATCCCAAAGATATTAGTGTTCCGTATATTTAGGACTTGATCTCCCGTTATATTATGATAAGATTGCCTTTCTAAATAAAGCATTAAAGATGTTGGGATAACTATGACTATCGCAATGGCGCTTTGGTGTAACACGCCAGCCTGCTACACGACTACACGAGGGGCACTGAGTTCTATTTCCAACGTTGGCAAATACTTGCACTTTTCACCGCAAATTAAAAGTTTTCGTATGGGGAGAATATAACTTAAATTTCATATTCTCATCGAGTGATAGTGCAATACTGTTGGTGTATGTGCATTTTATAGTGGTTTATACGATATGACGTAGATAATTTTGCAGTGAGCTTACGGATTATTGACCATATAGATGAGAAGTCACGGCTGCGACGCCTCGATAGCGTTGTAATTGTTATTGCATATGGCGTTAATGGCCAGTAGCGAAGATAATGTTGCTTATGGTCATTGGTCACAGCTTAGGATTGCGGATTTATCTCACGTCTACATTTCGTTTTTACGTCCAAATTTGGTGACTCATTAGTGCTAAATTAATGACGAGCGTAGACTGTTTGTTTTTTGGTCAAAGTAAGTGTAATACAGGTGTCTGACATCTACTGACATTTAATGATGTACCAAAAGCCTTGTAATATTTAATATACAATACACCAGTAACTGTTAATAATGTATCTAACTTACGCCCACTTGACCGACATGAGATTCGCGTAGTGTATATATTCTTTGCCTGAGCGTATTATAATAATTCTTTCTACACCTGCAATATGTGACGTAGATAATTTTGCAGTGAGCTTTCGGAAATTTGACCATAGAGCCCCACGGCTGCGACATCTCGATAATGCAACTGTTATTGCTTATGGCGTTAATGGCCAATAGGTAAGTATATGTTGGTTATGGTCATTGATCAAAACTACAAACAGCCTCTGTGGTCCAGTGGTTAAGGCGTTTGCCTTATTGACCCGGGGGTCGTGGGTTCGATTCCCACAGGAAGCATACTTTGTTAAGTTGTTTCCAGTTTGGTTAGGACATTGCAGGCATGAATCACCTAATTGTCTGATAAGAAAGATGATTCCGTGCTACGGAAGCAACGTTAAGCGGTTGGTCCCGGCTGCCATCTGGTAGTCGTTAAAGGAACCACGTCAGAGGCCGAGAGGCGGTTCCAAAGAACTCTGACACCAGGGTGTGCATGGTCGACTGACCGTGTCACCTACACGAAATGATTTTTAAATAAAAACTAAGGAGAGAGGATAGATCTCACGACCACACTAATTTGGTGGTAGCGCAAAATTTATGACGGGTGTATACTCAAAAATTCAAAGTTTCTTTATTCTTTAACAAAAGTATTAATTACCAAGGTTTCAGGGCTTCACCAATTAAGTCAGAAAAATCTGTATTTAGATATGTCGTCGATAATTCAGCAGTGAGCTCTCGGATATTTGACCATAGAGTGCTATGGCTGCGACACCTCGATAGCGCAACTGCTATTGCTTATGGCGTTAATGGCCAATTGGCAGGATTATGTTGGTTGTGGTCATTGGTCTTAGCTTAGGAGCGAGAATTGATATAATGAAATCATCACCCCAATATACTTCTTCTTTTTAGCGTATCAATGGTACTTTATTATTAAATTTTGCCGCTCCAGTAAAGAGCTTACTTGTTACCACTATCGTTTGGCACGATTAAATTGTCCCTCGTGCAAGAGTTTTGACACTCGGGGCATGTATTCGGCGCCATTGAGGAGAGAAACCACACCGGTAGATATTTTGCAAAATGTCAATCATTCCCCATCTGGCTACAGTATCCTTGCAGCGGCCCACTTGTGCTTTCTATGTTATGCAAATCTCCTGGAACACCTTAAAAACTCCTTGCAACCAAAAAGCATATAATATTTTTATACGCTTTTTAGTTTCATTCTTTATTGTTATTTTCACTTTTAGTATAATAAAGTAATAAAAATATTGTTGCTGTTTGAATGTTTACTCGAAATACTGATATAACCTATAAAACTTCTAAGCATCATAACATCATCTTTTTAGTTAAGTTTAAGTTTTTAATTAGTGTTAGTTTAATGTATCGTGTAAATAACTTTTAAAATAAACTAAGGCTTATATAATTTGATTGGGCTGAGGGGGGGGGGGGGGGGGGATAGAGGGAAATGGGATGCTACTTGCTCTGAAGAATTAGGGATAAGAAAGTAGCAGCTCGGGGAGGCCGGGCGCGCGTACCCGGTACCCGATGCCATGCATGCAACCACCGGACAGGCAGTTGAGCATGACACCCCTGACCCTAATAACATATATGTATGTAAATGTATGTGTCTATATCTACTTATTAAATACAGCATCATAACTAAAAAATCTGGAGCTCTATAATTATGAGTTTTTACCTTTAGAATCAGCAGTATATGTATCTTTGAAACAAGGTATATATCATTCATAGACACTAACTTTGATTATTAACTAAAATGATGTATGGGAAGCTGCCATAGCTATTTAAGCTAAATGCAGTTTTAAGTTTCTTCTATTCTAATATTATAAAGAGGAAAGATTTGTTTGTTTGTTTGCATCGAATAGGCTCCGCGACTAATGGACTAATTTTCAAAATTCTTTCACTTATAGAAAGCTAATTTATGTGCGGGTGACATATGGTCTGTGTAATATAGGCGGACGAAGTTGCGGAAAAATTGCAAGTTAAATTATTATAATAGTAATAAATATATATACGGACAAATCACACAGATTGAGCTAGCCTCAAAGTAAGTTCTTAAGTAAGACTTGTGTTATGGGATACAAACCCAACGATACTATATTTATGCATTGTCTTTTTGCTCATGTTGCTACTGCATGCTGTATGTCATACCATTTTTAAGAATAAAATAATATACTTAAAATTATTCAAAAGTTTACTTACTTAACGGCAGTGAAACGCAACAAAGGTTATTTTTTTCTCCTTACTAGACTTTAGTACACTAATTTATTGATGCTTACTTATTTAGAAACAGCATGTAAAACAAAACAAAAAGTAGTAGAAGAGCTCACGTTTGACCTTTTTCAAATCCAAGCCATGAATAAGTTAATATTCTCTCGTAAACTCGCTGGCCGGTGGAAAAAGTGGAATTTAATGCTCAATTTTGCAGCCGTGTGCGCAAATTAAAGAAGTGACAGATGTGACTGTTCGTTAATGCCGTTATTAATTAAGTTTTGCAAATTTTTCGAAAGTCAAAGTCAAAAAAAAGTAAAATTAAAAATTTTAGATGCGCGACACTTTCAATATTATTGAAGTAACACGGTACCAAATTTCGAATCGATCGGACATAAGAAAATAAGTCAGATGCTCGTCAATTAGAAAAGAGCTTATGAGTTTTAAGCGGTTGAACAGATTTTATGTAATATGGCTAAGAACACTCAGGATAAAATTATCTATGACACAAAAAAAAAAACTGAATGAATATCGGTTTTATCCGTTTGGGAGCTACGATACCACAGATAGATACACACACAGACAGACACGTTAAACTTATAACACCCCTCTCTTGATTAAAAATGGAAGACAAGAAATCATCATCATTTTTAAGGTGTTTACTATCTCTATCTCTTTATTATCAGACCAGCTGTTTACGTAAAGTTGTGTCTTGAAGTGCACGACAATTTTACTCAGTTGGACAGCAAATGATCAAATTTCATCACAGACAGACGGCATTGAGGTTGGTGGACCCATAGTAAAACTAATCTTTTTAAACAAAACACAGATTGCGACTCTTGCATCGTACCGCACCAACGTTGCACGATGATTAAAGTTTCCTTAAATACTAATGAGTTGTCTCTTCTGTAGCCTCGCTATTTTGCAGCTAGAGCCCGTGTGTTAATCTCAATTTAATCTTTATGAGATGCCCTTTTTATGTTTAGGGATTGCATCTCCCTAGGGAAGATTTGTTATGTTTACTGCGCGTTTTCACGACCGTTAATTTAAAATTATGATTTTTTCATGTTAGCTAATGAGCATCCATGAATAAAAAAAACATGCAGGGCAGTCTTTGGGTTCTGCCGATAGAAGTGAAAACTAAGTATGTTGTTACAGTCCGATTCACACTTTATGGCGGCTTGGAACATCGCGCGAGTCGATGCGCAGTACCTAGGTTCAGCGGGGCGCGCGGGGAGGCGGGGCGACTACTGCGCAGCTCGGAGCTAATATCCTAACTCGACCTTAAGGGCCCACACTAGGCACACTAGCGACACCAATAATTTTATTCCTAATACTTTACAAATAGAAAGAAATTCAAGAATGTAAATCATATGCCTTAGTAAATAACCTGAAGTATTTCTGGAATCATGTTTTAATGTTATGAAAATCAGTCATTAAGAGAAATAGTGATACTTCAGGTTATTTACTAAGGCTTATATGATTTACATTCTTGAATTTCTTTCTATTTGTAAAGTTAAGTATTAGGAATAAAATGATTGGTGTCGCTAGTGTGCCTAGTGTGGGCCCTTAAAAAGAGTGTTCTGATCTTCTCACGTCCAACAACCTGAGCTAATCCTATGTGAAAATCGAGGCGAATTTCACTTGTAAAATCGAAATCTTTCACTTTGTACACAAATAGTCGAAACAAAACAAACAAACACACAAAGCTGAACCGCAATCTTTTGAAGTGTATTCAGGAACAGTTTTATAACCCATGAAACGTGCTATTTCAGTGATTGTAGAGCCGAAGCCCGTTGACGAATAAAACTAGAGAGCAAAACAATAAAGCGGATAATATACGACCTTGTCTTGAAATTTGTCATAAACGTGTGTTCACACTAGGGTTAGTATCTAAATAAATTACGGAAGTACGATATTTCCATAATAAAGACTGCTTTTCCATCCATCCATCAGGTCTTTTTTAATCTCCACTGCAGGAGCACGACCCTCTCTGTACCACCAGAGTAGTCAGAGGATCTGGCTTACACTCTCCACGCTGGCCAGACGGGTTGGAGAGGTCTGTTTGATGTTTATAAGCTTTGTTTAGCTTGTATTTCCTAAGTCGTCTTCTACGACGTCAACGGGAAGACTTGGAGTGGTTCTATTCTACTCTACCGGGACCACACGGCTGATGTTATTGTACGCCAATTCATACTAATATTAATAAAGGGAAAGATTTTTGTTTGTTTGCTTTGAATAGGCTCCGAAACTAACGGACCTTAATATTTTTTTTAGATAGCTAATTTATCTTCGTGTGAAATAGGCTTTATATTTCCGCGATAGTTATAATGATTTTTGCGGGACTAAGAGAATCAATCGTTTAATTTAACCATATTATTTACAAGCAATTTTCCTCAACTTCGTCCGCGAAAATAGACCCTATGTCATCAAGCTTTCGCCATGTGAAAAAATTTTGTTCCAGTAGTTTCGGGGCCTATAAAATCATCATCATCATCACTCCACTGCAAGAGCACGACCCTCTCTGTGCTACCAGCGCTATATAATACATTCAGAGGATTTGGCCTACACTCTCCACGCTGGCCAGACGGGTTGGAGAGGTTTCTTTGATGTTTAGGAGCTTTGTTTAGCTTGTGTTTCCTAAGTCGCCGCCTATTGAATGCAAACAAACAATAGGTACATGTTTTTAGGGTTCCGTAGTAAACTAGGAACCCTTATAGTTTCGCCATGTCTGTCTGTCTGTCTGTCTGTCTGTCTGTCTGTCTGTCTGTCTGTCTGTCTGTCTGTCCGTCCGCGGTTTTACTCAGAGACTATAAGTACTAGAAAGCTGTAATTTGGTATGAGTGTGTATATTAATCATGGCAAAAAGTCGTAGAATAAAATCTTGAAAATATTTTTTTTTTTGGGTAGCTCCCATACAAGTAAAGTGGAGGAGTATTTTTTTTTTCTCTATTTACCCATCGTGTGGGGTATAGTTAAAAAGGTCTTTGAAAAATATTGTGAGGTTGAGAACATTCGATTTAGGGATCCGTTTCCGAAATATTTGGTTTTAAAGTGCAAAATTTTGTTAGAGGTACGTGTCCCCCCCCCCCTCTATCTGCTAAACGGTTATATATGGATACGTGAAAAAAATTACAGCAGTAGTATATATACTGAAGTTGAAAGGAAAACTATCAGAGCTAGGTACTAAGTGCAAACTAAAAAGTTATAGGCAACCAACTTATAAAATGTACTGGAAAATGTAAAATTTCATACAAGCTTCATTGTTAGATGTTTTTAATCGTTAAACTGTGAGGTGCGAGTGTAAACAGTGTGAACTCAAAGTTATCATTCGCAACTACGGAACCCTACACTGCGCGTGGCCCGACACGCTCTTGGCCGGTTTTTTTCTTTATAATTTTGGTATGCTTAATATCAGAAGGATAATATTTAGAACCCAATGTGAACTAGACTTAATCAATAAAATGCCTAATATACGACCTTGCCTTAAAGTTGGTCCTAATTCCAATTTATCACCTTACTCGCGTCTCATCTATAAATAATCCGGATCTAATTTGATCTTTAAGCTAATAGTAATTAGACGCTATTTTCGGTGTGAACTGAGGAGTGTAACAGATGTTAGGATTTTTGGAAGGAGACAGTTTTTTTTTTTTCATTTTAATACGGCGAAGTGATAGAAAATAGAGTCAAGATTTGTTTATTCAGGGAAATTGTATAGATGCAATCGTCTACATAAAACTGGTGATGTGCAGCGTTTAAATTGACCATCGACTTACCTTTAACGGCTCTCCGGCGGTTAATATCAACAACTTTTCCCATAGGGTCAATGCTGGGACCTCAAAAAATAATCGACATTTTAGTGCTCGACCTTTTGGGCGATTAGATGGTAAATGATCTTTTTCAAATTGACCTGGGACTTGGATGTTTATCTATATACGTACCTATTCTATAATATAGTATCGTTAAGTTAGTATCCCATGACACTAGTTCCGAACTTACGAGTATTTTGGGGCTAGCTCAATCTGTGTGATTTGTCCGTATTTATTTATTCTACCGTTTACTCCACGCGTGTAGACTATAAAGCCATCTGACTCACTCTCACGTTGAGCGAGTTGTCGGACTAGCAAAAAGGTTAACTACTGACCTGCTAAAACAAGCTTCAATTATCTACGAGAATGCCTTATTCTAGTTAATTGTCATAGTCATCATTTTTCTTGTTAAGTCGTAAAAATTACAAGACACATTTTAAAAACGGCTGTTTCAGCGTAATTTAATTGAGAAAAGTGGTCATAGGCGGGATTTTATGTCGCCTTGAGCCTATAACGTCGTATTAATAGCTTTTCCGCCCGCGGCTGTAGTTCACACCGGTCGAGTTACTAGCGAAGCGAAGTCAAAGACAAAATATATTCTTGTAATTTCTGGTCAACATCAATTTTGAATTCACAATTTTACTGACACTTCTGGTAATTTACGGACTGTTAAGTTTAGTGACGATTAGTACGTATAATTAGGGTCAGTTGCAAGAAAACAGAACAGCAGAGTCACGTCAAGAGACCTAAAGTTTACGTCATAGAAATAATTCGAATCGCGACGGAATTAGTTTTACTTGCATGTTTGAATTTAAGTTGAATTTGGTGTTTGACGCTCGAATAAGCAGTAGCATTTCGCCTTCTAGATTAAATTACACTCCTAATGTAAACCAGTTCATAAAGCCTATGTCCCCGTTAAAGATGACAATGATATAACACGCCAATGCTATTATTAATTCTAGTGCTCAAGCCAGACGGGCGTAAGTTTGTGAACTGTTGTCTATCATGCACTTCACTTGGCAATCGGTTCTATACAAAAGTCCTGACGAGCACAATTTTGGGAGTTGTCAATTTTTTATTGAATAAACATTTCTAAACAGATTCCACGTGTCGCAAGTCGCAATACTCACAAAAGTGCGCTCGTTTGGAAACAACTCGCATATCCACTATTCCACTCTCCCAATGTGAACGAAGTCATAAAGTAGTATTAATGTTAGACCAACCGCACGTTTATGGCTGGTAAAAAAGTCGTTATAACAGTTTATAGTTGTAATGGTAACAGGACGTCGTTTGTTACCGCCGATTGAATTAAACAAGCCTTGCTGCGTACTATTCAAGAAATAATTACAAAGCAATTATTGCCATCTCTCTACCGTCATTTATCATCATCAATTGATGTGACGACCTGGTATGTAGTGTGAGATGCACCTACGGCTAATATGTTCTGCGCAGTATGTGCCCATTGCCACTTCAATCAGTTAATCTAATAGAGGCAGATCGGTAATTTCAGTTGTCCTTCAAATGTCGGCAATTCTGATTTGATCCGTCTACTATAATTACTATGAGTGAAAATAATATTGCATATCAATTTATGTACAGTGTATTATGTTTCTAATGTAAGAGGGCAGAGAATTAGGAGAAACCTTTATTTTTACTTAAATTTATATGCATGGACATTATGTTTTACAATAACGTAGGGGAAAAAAGCAGTCCATAAAAATAAAGAAAATAAGAAATGGAGGACTTGATTCAAGTCCTCCATTTCTTATTTTCTTCAGGTTCAAGTCACTTGAACCTGCGTGTAGATCTTAGTACGATCTATGCGTTGCCTTGATGCGTGTAAGAGAAAAGGGATATGGTGGAGAAATCCGGCGCCGGGGCTTGAAGCGCGGTGGCGTAATTGGCAACGCATAGATCGTACTGAGATCTAGACGCGGTTCAAGTCCTGCCCGCGTGGAATTTTTTCACCAGTTCTCATTTTCTTTATTTAATAAATAAGGTAAATTGTAAAATAGCATTGTGAATGCAAAATAAATCCCATATAAACTACAGTTCATAAAAATTAACCGCTACCTACTCGTTATTCTAGCAGTTCGCCAGCAACAGTCCTCTGGGGCGATCTTAAAGGTCATTAGAGTGGTCTGCTATGTCAGCAAGTCATTGAACTAGAACTGCATGAAGTCATATTAAATGTTTCGGTACAAATACTAATTCTATGTTGACCCCCGATGCAAAAGAAGGGTGTTAGGAGTTTGAGCGTCAGACTCAAACCTATCGTTAAACTTTGACGCGACTGTTTGTGTTTAATTGTGTGAAAGGTTATTTAACCAAGTGTTTTTTTTTTGATAAAATTTGTTGGAAATTGTCTGCCCTTTAAAAGATTTGGAGGGAAAGGTAAAAGAAGAAATAAACGATCGATTTTATTTATTTATTATTTATGTATGGGGGCTCCCCATTAATCCCCTTATCCCCCCTTAACCCTTAATCTTTTATTTTTTATATTCGTAAAAAAATTGTAAAGTGGTTCACAGAAAACATCTACCTACCAAGTTTAAACTGTGTAGTCTCAATAGTTTCGTGATAAAATGGCTAAGACATACCGACCGATAGACAGACGGTCATGATGAATCTATAAGGGTTCCGTATTTTGCCATTCGGCAACGGAACTCTAAAAACCATTATTTAAAACAGAAGATAAAAATAAATAAAAGGTTCTAGGAAAACAACTCGCACGGCGATCGCAAAGCCCTCAAAGCGCGGAACTTGCTAAGAGTTAATTAATTTTAAAACTCAGCAACAACTCCTCTCGCTCCTATTAAAATATAATTAACCGTACTCATGGGAGTTACGCCTGTTTTTATACGACTGTAAGGAAGGCTGGTTAAGTTTTTCCGATGTCGTTACCGCAAGAATCAGTTAAAAAATACATGTGTTTAGCAGCATTGTACTTTTCCGGCCTTGTTAATTACGAGATTCGGGAGTATCATTGTAAACAGTCAGTCCATAAGTAGGTCTTTACGAGAAAAATAAACCCACTTACCCCCATATTCATACAAATTAACAATCGCTTATTAAACCTATTTTAGTTACAATATGTTTTGTCTCGTTCTTTCAATGTCAAACATTAGAGCGTGGGAAAATGACAAAACATATTTTAACTAAAATAAGTGTAATAAGCGTTTGCTAATTTTTATGAATAAGAAGGTATATCTTTACGTTCTAGGCATAAATAAGAAATTAATATGGAAATCTTCTCACAATCCAGACTAATTATTAAAATGAGAGGGCTATGTGAATATCGGTGTTTCTCTGCGAGGTCCTGTTTAACCATTGAACTGACGACCATAACATTTTGCATACATATTGACAGGGATACGGTGAGCTAGTAGGGTTTCCTACGTCGTTCTCGTTACGAAGTTTTATTTCCACAGCATTCAACTTATAAGCCGGAGCCACGGTAAACAGATACAACATAAATTCTAAATTAAAACAACTTATTATTTAAATTACAGCGTCTAGTAAATTTATAACAAGAAAAATAGCGTTCGCCCAAGAATGAGTTTAATTAAACGCTCGCTACTATAAAACAGTGAGGCGACAAGAAAACCGCGACTACGGAAGAAACTCGCGAAATAATGATAGCGGTAAAAGGTATAAGCGACAGCGGGAAGAGTTGCTGTTATGTGGATAACCACAGCAACCATAAACCGTTGTGTAATGTTACATTATGAGGAACCGCAGCTTAAACAATGTCTTATTGTGATTGTTATTTGATATCCTGAATCACGACATTATTTATCTTGGATGTGACGCTTACATTGATATTTGCGCAAAGTAACCCACTCTGTCACAAACATTACGCTCGCCAGATAAAAACGTTTTACAGTACTATTAATAAACTTGACATATTGCCATAAAAGAAACCCTCTCCATACCTATTTATCTATACAACATTAGACTGTCGAGCAAAAGGCGGACAAGTTTGTCATTTGTGAAAATTTCAACTGTCTAACTATCACGGTTCATGAGGTATATCCTGGTGACGAACGGATGGGCAACGAAATCTCGTGAATAGCGTCCCGTTTTTACCCTATTAATAAATAAATAATAAATATATACGGACAAATCACACAGATTAGGCTAGCCCCAAAGTAAGTTCGAAACTTGTGTTATGGGTACTAACTCAACGATATTATATTTTATAATAGATACTTATATAGATAAACATCCAAGACCCAGGTCAATCTGAAAAAGATCATTTTCCATCTTGACTGACATTTACTTACAGCCCAGCTAGGCTTAATTTGAAAGCCCGATCGCATAAGAAAACATGAAAAATTATCGCTTTCAGCTACTGAATTGGGCCAACCCTCTCCCATTATCAGGCCCAAATTGGAAGAAAGCAATTAGTTACGCGACCCCGGCTACAAATAACCGAGACGTTTGAACGAATTAAACTGCACGAATTCAGGTGCCATTGATTAAACGTACCGCGCTAATTGTTGATTTAACGTTGTTGTTTACGATACGATAACTGTTATTCGTTGACTGTTATTGCTTTCAATGGTAACGTTCTTGACGCGGTGATTGTTATATCTTATCTATAGTGCGATGCGAATGAAGCGATTTACGCGTAAATTTTTTCGGGCGCGGTGTATGGTTTTTCGTTAACTGTCATTTGTTGAATGTTATTGCTTTCAACGGTAACGTTCTTGACGCGGTGAATGTTATATCTTGTCTCTTGTTCGAATGAAGCGATTAACGCGTAAGTTTGGTCGGGAGACGTGCTTTGTAGGGTTCCGTATATATCTCTCTGTATTTGTAGATTTACATGTGTCCATAAATATTGTTGGTCCCGAGACATCTGTTAACATTTCTACAATCAAAGTTGCTTCATTTTCACTAAAGTTTGGCGATCATTCTAAAAAGTTCGTGCTAGTTTTCCGAATCCTTTCCGAAACTCAAAACATCGGAGAAATTTAATTTTTAACAACAAAACGCGTCATGTTTTACAATATCATTACGGATTCATGAAACGCAGTGTTTTGTCGACGTTAACAGTATGAGTGCCGCACGTGAGACGTCGTTTACTCACACTAAAGCGTCATTACGCAAGTTCACTCATCTGTGAAGATTTATAAGAGTGTAGAGTGGGCCATGGAAAACTGGATTACGTGGCGATTTGTGCTATACAAGTATCATTGTATCTTATTTCCGCCATGGAGAACTATTCGAAAATTACGAGACAACCTGCATTGTTTTTACTTCTTCTTAGCATATTGTATAAGTCCTCGCGTAGGTATACAGGTGGCAGGACACGCATGGCAAGATTATTATCTTGTCGTATCTTGTAGTGTGCCATGGTCTGAGGGGTGGCACCACAGGAATAAGAGATTACCGAGCTGTAGCCTGTAGCCTGTAGCCTGTAGCCCCACCTATTCATATTCTCCTTGCTTCGGCTGACATAAGTCCACGAGCCTGATCAAGGACTTCCAAGTCAACCAAGGTAGATCATGGCTCTCTGATAGCGGGATAAGATTTTCATTTAAAGGGATGAAATCAACCATCCTAGCATTTAGAATATGTCGGTCGGTATACTTATTTTTAATGACTTTAAAGTAGTATTACGAGTAAGAGTGCAAACCAATCATATCAAAATGTTCTAGAGTAAATTGACGCCGTTAATTAACTTTCTTATACCCCTATTGCACTTTAATACCATTTGTTTAGAAACTTCCATGAATTCCATGATACTCTAAGTCTACGTTCTAAATCTGTATAATACATCTTATAGTGATATATTTAGCAACACTTTTCGCATCCTTAGATTAATGGCACATAGGTCTTACCTATAATGAACCTTAACGTAATATGTTTACGTATTATTTTTGCCTGTCCGGCTAAGATGTATGGCGGTAATCGCTAATCCTATGGCCGCGGGTTAACGCAGGTATAAATTTCTTAACTGCGCTCGTACTCATGATTATCCTGAGTTATCACTTACTTAAGTGTGATCCTCTTTGGACCAAATAGACCCAACTTAGAGTTTTTGATTGCTTTACGAGGAAAATTCTATAACTCCTCTTTCCTAGCATTGAGCGGGACTTAATGGATGGTTGATTTTTTTAATAAATCTGTCATAAGACTTTACCCTTATACATGAACGGTATTTTTTTCGATAGGGTCTGAATTTAAAAGAAGCCTTTCTCGGGCTCTTGACTTTCTATGTTCTTGTAAATCGGTTAAACAGATACAGAGAATTAGTTTCGCATTTATAATATTACCATAATATTGGTATGGACTTTAAAGAAGAAAGATTTGATTGTTTGTTTGCATTGAATAGGCTCCGAAACTACTCTGTTTTTACCACGTTCATAAGGGAAAAAAAAGAAAGGGCTATCCGGGGATATCAAAGAGAATACACCAAGAAAGCAATAAAGGGGGTGATGTAAGACTATGAAGCTGTTAAGAATATACGTATGAGTGATTTATTGAACTGACAAGGTGCGTTCGCGAAGTGTTAAGAATGTGGTATGTCTTGAAGAAGCGTTAATAAAGCGTGAGTTGTTATAAATTTTGTCAAAAATGTGTCGTACTTTCTTGGTGAACGTTGTTGCTGTCATATTGAGTGATACATAGTTCTTGTGACGACAGTTCTGAAATTCAAAATTCTTGAGAAGAAGGGGACTCAAACAATATCACAATCTGTTAAATTGTGTAACTTTCACGCTTATACCTTTGGCGTAGATATAAATATAACATAAGCAAGTAAATGCCACTTGTGATATCAGTTTTGTCCGCATCTATGTAGCTTTCCTCTTCGCCAAATTAGCTTTGGCATCGCGCGCGGACAATTGAATGTTCCGGCAATATTAATCGCAGTATTAATTGGTTTCGCACATACATCATCGTTATCTAACGGGTAATCATCCCCACATCGACTATATGTTGGCATTAGCAAATAGCTTAACTAGAAGGATTTTACATAACAAGAATGTCGTCAATTAACTCAATAATATCGCACTGATGTAATGTTTATTTTTGAAGTGAATCCTTTTTAGCGGCGCTGTGCACTTTTTCTGATGGGGAAAAATTTTTAAACTCGCCACAGGTCACGTGACCGACAAATTACTTACTCAGATTGAAAATTCGTAAGACGGACACGTGACCTGATCGAAAAACAACGTTAATATTCAATTTTTCACTTCTGCCGCCACTCCCGGAGTGCAACACTTTTTAGGGTTCCGTAGTAAACAAGGAACCCTTATAGTTTCGCCATGTCTGTCTGTCTGTCTGTCTGTCCGTCCGCGGTTTTACGCAGAGACTATAAGTACTAGAAAGCTGTAATTTGGTATGGGTATGTATATTAATCATGGCAAAAAAGTGGTAGAATAAAATCTTGAAAAAAAATTTTTTTTAGGGTAGCTCCCATACAAGTAAAGTGAGGGAGTAATTTTTTTTTCTCTATTTACCTATTGTGTGGGGTATCGTTAAATAGGTCTTTCAAAAATATTGTGAGGTTGAGAACACCATTTTTTGATTAAGGGCTCCGTTTCCGAAATATTTGGTCTTAAAGTGCGAATTTTTGTTAGAGGTAAGTGTCCCCCCCCTCTATCTGCTAAACGGTTATATATAGATACGTGAAAAAAATTACAGCAGTAGCATATATACTGAAGTTGAAAGGAAAACTATCAGAGCTGAGTAGTAAGTACAAACTAAAAAGTTATAGGCAACCAACTTATAAACTGTAAAATTTCATACTATTTTCATTGTTAGATGTTTTTGGTCGTTAAACTGTAAAGTGTGAATAGTGTGAACTCAAAGTTGTCATTCGCAACTACGGAACCCTACACTGCGCGTGGCCCGACACGCACTTGACCGGTTTTTTATGTGTGGTAACGACGATAAATATCGTGGTAGCGTGCATTGCATTCGTTGTTAAATGATAACGTGGGCGTTGTATTATTTGTTGATTTTTTCGAAATTGGGTTACCCACTCGTTTTGTGGAAGTGGCCAACACTAGTGTATCATTTTGCAAGCTGCCTAGTGATGTAACGATTAGTTTAGATGTAACTTCGCATCATTGAAGTTAATGATTAAACTTGTGTTGTTTCAGGTATGTTCTTTTACTAATTTAAGCTGCAGTTATTCAAGTAAGTTTTCAATCTACTGTAAGACTATACAAAATGCGAAAAAGCTGGACCTTTTGGGGTTGTAACCATGCGGTCGTGTGGTCCATCAGCCCAAAGAGACTGATCGAAGTATCCCTTGACGAAAAGACTGGCCTGGCTCAAAGGATAAGCATTTCTATCCAACGTGATAATGGTGCCAGCCTTTTGGACACTTCCGCGGGTTAACGGTTTTCAGTGAATATTGTGTATTTTATTTTTCAGTAAGTAGGTTTAAATAGTATTTGTTTTTGTTTTAATTACCCTTTATCAAATAAAAATACGGCTGATGTATAAGAGTAAATTAGTTAGAGTAAGTTACTGGTGTCATTAGTAGTTAAGTCCACGATATATGTTACGACCGACTACGACTTCGTACTACGAATCGCTAAGCTAGGCCATTTGTAAAATTCTGCGCTGCAATGAGCGCAAAAATACGCGCCAGGCTAAATAGAGAGTGTGATATTGTTATATATAATATTTTTTATGAAGTTAGGATTTTATCTTTGCTCTTCACGTGCGTCAACGCTAAATCAGCCATCTAGCCACCTTTTATTTTATATCTCTTACACTTGTTTTATTTTTGGTATTATTTTTCATTATAATGTAAAACACTTTCGGTAAATTAATAGGCCTACTCATTACCACCAAAAGCGGAAAGGATGATATTGATGAAAGTTATAGGTACTAAAAATCCAAAAGTAATTTATTACCAAAAAACTGATGTTGATTTTTAAATTTTATGTTATTTAGAAGTACATGAATAAAATAACTCCATTTTGAAACCTTAATCGACTGAGCTAAAATTTTTTGACTAGATGTTGACTCTAATCTTGTGAGATGGCTTTGTCTATCCCGTAACGGATATCTGTAACGAGTCTGCACGTATCTTTTTCCATACTCATTCAAAACCTTGTATTTATTTGGATAAGAATGAAATATGAAAGAGTTGTTACCAGAACGTCGAAAAATTAAATTTTTAAACATTTTATGACTTTACTCTTTAGGATAGGGTTGAAATCAAAGTGCACGTTTTATACGTGCGCTGTTTGCCAGATAAATCAAGGCAAAGTAAACTAATAAAACCTTAAAGTTTTCGCGTTGTATCATAAGACTTGGAACTCCGCGACACACGGACGGTCGGAGTGGAAAACTTGGTCGCTTTTTGTCAGATAAATTGCAGTCAGCTCGTAGTTTGAATTGAACTGTGGTCTTTGTGGCGAAAGTTTAATTTGAATTTCTTTGAAGTGGATAGAGTTTAAATTGTGTTTTGCAAATTTTTGCTGTCGATACAGCTGCAAAATTTTAAACTTATTCCTGAATAATGCAAGCAATGTCTGGCGAATGTAAGTATTATTATTCTGCATTTAACTTTTAAGTAATGTATGCTTGCAGCATAATTTACTAAGCGCGTGCAAACTTTTGCAAGCTTACGTTTAAGTAACAACAACAACTATTCGGAAAGATGTAGTATTTCGGACGTATTTGTTACCTTTGATTTATTTTTTTAAATGATTGACTCGCCTTAAAGTTTTCGCGTTGTATCATAACACTCGAGAAGTTCGCGACATACGGACGGTCGGAGTGGAAAACTTGGTCGCTTTTTGTCAGATAAATTGCAGTCAGCTCGTAGTTTGAATTGAACTGTGGTCTTTGTGGCGAAAGTTTAATTTGAATTTCTTTGAAGTGGATAGAGTTTAAATTGTGTTTTGCAAATTTTTGCTGTCGATACAGCTGCAAAATTTTAAACTTATTCCTGAATAATGCAAGCAATGTCTGGCGAATGTAAGTATTATTATTCTGCATTTAACTTTTAAGTAATGTATGCTTGCAGCATAATTTACTAAGCGCGTGCAAACTTTTGCAAGCTTACGTTTAAGTAACAACAACAACTATTCGGAAAGATGTAGTATTTCGGACGTATTTGTTACCTTTGATTTATTTTTTTAAATGATTGACTCGCCTTAAAGTTTTCGCGTTGTATCATAACACTCGAGAAGTTCGCGACATACGGACGGTCGGAGTGGAAAACTTGGTCGCTTTTTGTCAGATAAATTGCAGTCAGCTCGTAGTTTGAATTGAACTGTGGTCTTTGTGGCGAAAGTTTAATTTGAATTTCTTTGAAGTGGATAGAGTTTAAATTGTGTTTTGCAAATTTTTGGTGTCGATACAGCTGCAAAGTTTTATACTTATTCCTGAACAATGCAAGCAATGTCTGGCGAATGTAAGTATTATTATTCTGCATTTAAGCAATGTATGCTTGCAGCATAATTTACTAAGCGCGTGAAAACTTTTGCAAGCTTACGTTTAAGTAACAACAACAACTATTCGGAAAGATGTAGTATTTCGGACGTATTTGTTACCTTTGATTTATTTTTTAAATGATTGAATCGCTTTAAAGTTTTCGCGTTGTATCACAACATTCGAGAAGTTCGCGACATACGGACGGTCGGAGTGGAAAACTTGGTCGCTTTTTGTCAGATAAATTGCAGTCAGCTCGTAGTTTGAATTGAACTGTGTTCTTTGTGGCAAAAGTTTAATTTGAATTTCTTTGTAGTGGATAGAGTTTAAATTGTGTTTTGCAAATTTTTGGTGACGATACAGCTTCTGAATCTCAAACTTAGTCGTGGATATTTTAGGTACGAAGTAGAATGGCCATTTCTCAAATGTATTTATTTTAGTCGGATAAAACGAAGAGTTGTAGTTGAAAAGTTATTTATTGGACTATTTCTGGGAAACACCTTTTAGTTGTTCATTCTTATTGACTGTGGAACTAATCTAAACCAATTACGGTAACAGCTCTTAACACCTTCCGTGCGTTATGAGAATTTTATTCAATCAAATTACCTTGAGACTTCGGAGATTTCTCCTGGGATAAAGCAAGTAGTTCGATTATTCACTTTATCGTGCTATATTAAATGGCAATCTTTGAAGCCTACCTGCTACGAGTATACTAGTTTTTTATCCCAAATACCAGTGATACCCATCTGAACCTGTTACAGTAACAGCTTTAATTTAAACACCTCGTGCGCGATACGACAATTTTAATTACTCCCCACCTTCACGATAAATTACGGGTGAAAATATCGCGTTAGTTTTAAACGATAGTGCGCCGGTTGCGGATGATAGGAGGATATTAGTAGTAGAGCAGCCCGGGAAGAAATTATAATGTTTTGTTTGTTTGTTTTTCGTATGTGTAAGTGGCCAACACTGGTGTCAGATTTTTCAAGCTGCCTTAAGGCATCTGACATAGCTTAACGACTGCCATCAACGATGACAGCCGGGACCAACGGCTTAACGTGCCTTCCGAAGCACGGAGGAGCTCGAGATATTTTTATGCCACTTGCGGTCACCCATCCAAGTAGGGACTGCACCAGAGGTTGCTTAACATACATAAGCGCTCATAGAGCTCACACCCACTGGACCATCGGGCTCCTCAGAAATTATAATGTTTTGACAGTGTATAAACGAACAAGCTTTTGCTCGCGGCTTCGATTGCGATTAAAACGAACTTTGGACGCCCATTTACCGTACCCTTAGGAGGTGAATTTTATAAAATTGTCACCCATTCCAAAGGTAACCTATCAGTATATATTTCGATTATTAGTTTCTTCTAAGCAGCAAGCGAATTGTTTGAAAATGTTCATTTTTCATCAAGAAATATCATGGGTATTTTAAAAACCTTTATCGAGAACGCGAATTTTGGGTATCAGCTTAACGGATACGGTCCGAATTTGACGCGCGTCATGTTTTGACGTTTTGACGCACATCAAACGCCGCGTCAATTTTGACACCGGCCGCGTCAGAAGTTTATTTTTACGACGCAATGTTTCTTTTTCTATTGTTCAATACGATACGACCTCGATTTGATATAAAGATAGGTAAATATGGTTTTGGTTAAAAATAGTCGAGTTTTGCTTAGAGAAATATTTTCATGACGGACGTAACGAATCTTTAAGGGTTCCGTTTTTTGCCATTGAACCCTAAAAATGTCCACCCTTATCTCTCTCTCTGCATCGAAAGTTTCATCGTTTTTAGAACGGAAACAACAAAAGCGACATGCAATGAATCTCTTTAATCAGATCACATTTTGAAATGTTATCCAATAATTTAGGTACGCAATGATATAAAATAAAGAGAGTGCAGGAAGAAGTGCTCAAATTCGAGATACCAGATACGAGTAGGTATGTTCTATCTTCTGAATCTTAAGTCATATTTTACTACTGCCAAAATTATATTAGGGTGAAAATCGTAGTAAATAGGGTGAAAAAGACCGATGCCTAGCGGTAGGCTAATGTGGGTTAAGAATGACGATTATGATCACATCATCATGTCAGCTGCAAGAAATCCACTTCCACTGCTGGATTTAGGAGTCCCAAATTATTTCTGTTTTGAAAGGGTTTTGCCATACTCACCATGCTAGACAGACGGGTTTGTGAGCGCAGTTTGTTTGGTTTATCTCGTTTCCGGCGCTGAAGCCCGTCGAAACTGCATTTAAAGCGAAGTTAGTAGTTGGGCAGGAGTTTGTTGGACTTGGGTGACAGGACAAAGGTATTGGGGATGCTACTTACTCGGATAGTATGGGAATGAGAAAGTAGCAGCTTGGGAGGCCGGGCGAGCGTACCCGATAGCATGGCATACTTGCAGCCATCAGACAGGCAGTTATGACGACAGTTTAGACACCAACCACTTAAGGATGAGCTAGACCGTAACTCGAACTCGTCGGCGCACGTGGCTAATTGCGTGCTATATCGCTGAGAAAGGGATAGACTCGGTTATGAACAGTGCGGAACTATTTACACCGATTTATAAGCACATCGGAAATACAGTCTAGTGTGTGCATTCACAAATATTGTCGAAAATCTAAATCGTCGTCGTCTAAAAATTCGCGATTATGCGTTTGGGAGAAGTGTTCTTGTGATAAAACAGCTGAATGTTTTAATTTAAAGTAAAGTTATTTAAATTTTTTAATAACCAAACTATGCTTGTATGAATTTTGTTTTAGAGATTTTACACTCGAACTCGGTATAAAATCTCTAAAACAAAAATCATAGCTCGGCGAAACACCTGACTAGCGTACCACTAGCGACTAGCGTGTCACTTCCATTCCCTTGTTAATTTATAGCAATGATATCCACAATTAAACACCTCACGCGCCACCGCACAGGGAAATGAATATTGTGATATATGCCACCTACCGTATGAAATAGTGTGCAGGCTCATTTCATGGACAATATTTATGAGTGTGTTCCTCATTTCTTTGATAGCTATAAACTGGTAATTAAATGGTGGTGCAGGGTTGTAATTTAACTGTCTCAATGAAAATTTTTAGTAAATATGAAATAACAGTTCGACTGACGAAAGGAACGCATATTAGTATCTGAAGTAAAATTGGAAAGAAGAAATATTTCATGGTGACTAGTGGCTCTGTGATCTGAAGACTTCGCAAGTCTGTCTTGGGATGTATTAAACAAATATTCACCTCGAAACTTAAAACAAAAAGTAAAATTGTGTACAGGCTAATTTCATGGACAATATTTATGAGTGTGTTCCTCATTTCTTTGATAGCTATAAACAGGTTATTAAATGTTACAGGGTAGTAATAACCGTCTACATGAAAATTATTAGTGAACTAGCAGCCCTACCCGGCTGCGCCCGGGCATGTATTATACCTTAAAACCTTCCTCGTGAATCACTCTATCTATTGGTGAAAACCGTATGAAAATCCGTGGAGTAGTTTTTGAGTTTATCGCGAACAGACAGACAGACGGACGCGGCGGAGGACTTTGTTTTATAATATGTAGTGATATGAAATTGAAGTTTGACTGACGAAAAGATCGCATGTTAGTATCTGACTAACGTTACAAAGAGGGAAGTTTTGATAATTTTATTTTAGTGGATAAATTAAAACAATGCTAACGACTCTGTGAGCTAGACCTCACGAGTTTGTCTTTGGATAAATTCAAACTGAATAAATGTTCACCAAACATAAAGCTAAAAGACTTTTGATGAAAACAAATCGAACATACGAGATACAGTTTAAAGTTATATTTTTCGCGAGAGTAGTTACGCATACGTTCAAATAAAACGTCATCTCATATTCGCGTAACTTTGAATGATGACGACAGTTATACGCCGATACGTTATCGTGTCGCTGGATTATTTCGCGTGTTCTTCCTTTATTTTGTGGGTGCGTTGACAAGCTGCTGTTTTATGTATTTAGATTTGATTGATGTTGCTACGATTGATTTTCTATAGATTTTATTAGCCGTGTGCTTCCCGGCAGAGTTCAAGTTGAATAGGACCACTCCAAGTCTTCCCGTGGATGTCGTAGAAAGCAAATCAGGATATACAAGCTAAACAAAGTTATATACATCAAAGAGACCTCTCCAACCCGTCGGGCCAGCGTGGAGAGTTTAGGCCATATACTCTGACTGCTCTGGCTAATTGGGTCTGCTTGTTCAGAGAGGGTTATGCTCCTGCAGTGGAGATTAAAAAGGACATGACGATGATGATATTTCTTCCCGCGCAAATCTAAAGGAAATTTACAAAGTGAACGTAGTTTTGGGATTTATTATAATAAATAGAGTCTTTGTCCCAAATGGTCTACCCCATAAGGGACAGACTCCAGAAATGACTTTGAACAAGCTTATTGTTCGAAACATACAGCACAGCGAATCTGAATAATGTCTGCGAATTTGGCAACAGCGAAACCAACATATTATATGCGCCAATAAGTTTCTCGACGGCAGAGGAATTTCTCATGGTCGTAATATTTGTACATACTATGATTATGATGTTTGATTTGTCTAGACTTGTAATACTGTCGTATTTACTTACGAAAATAAGTAATAATGTATGAAAGAACATTGTTTGTGGGTCAGATGGAATACAATCCATTTGTATTCCATCTGACCCACAAACAAATAAGACATATAGTTAATGGTCAGATGTAGTCCACTACATCTGACCATTAACTATATGTCTTATTTGTATATAATATGTATATTGTTGAATGATATCATATGTATTTGAATATAATCCCCTTTGTTATTTCTCTCATTGAATTAAGAAATAAGATGTGGGAAAAAAGTCCCACACGGGCAGGATTCGAACCACCGTCTTTAGTCTTTGTGCGACTAATGCCTTATCTATCTATAAGGCCAACGCGCTTCGATCCTACACGTCAATTTTCTCCACCATATCCCATTCCTCTCATATACATTAGGACTTGCGTCACTTAGAGTAGTATTTTTTTTGCATAATTGAGCAACGAGAGCCAAATTAACAAAATTTCACACAAAGAACGTTGAGTAGGATGTCTTGTCATTCATGCGATTCGGAGTCGTCCCACGCGATCTGTGACGTCTCAATACGTCCATTCGACACCGGCCACTCGCGCGTGAAATAGCGCTAATTACCGTGTCGCTTAGATTTCGCACGAATTTGTTAGAGTAACAAGAGAGTTAAATTACCAAAATTTTACATAAAGAACACTGAGTAGGATGTCTTGTCATTCATGCGATTCGGAGTCGTCCCACGCGACATCCAAAGGTCAAATTAGTACCTATGATCTGTAACGTCTCAATACGTCCATTCGACACCGGCCACTCGCGCGTAAAATAGCGTAAATAACCGTGACGCTTAGACACAACGCAGGAATTCGCTATCGTTTTATTTTTTTGTTTTTCATTTTCATGTATTTCAGAATTATTCTTTAATTTTGTTTGTAACTCATCCAAAGCACACCTACGATCTGTATGTCGTCTCAATACGACCATTCGACACCGGCCAATCTCGCGTGGAGTAGCCCAAATGACCGTGACGCTCCTTTGAGAAAAGTTCTGAAAATTCCTGTATTAAATTATCAATTTTTGAGTAACTGCTGTAGGGTAACGCTTTTAATCATGATTTGTACTTATCGAGCATGCCCATGTTAAGACGCATGTACAGTACAATTTTATAAAATTAGATCCCGTGTCTCAATATGTCACGCGATCGCTCGAGTGTGACAAGGCCCTAATAACCGTGTAAATTGCTTTGAAGAATTCTTTTTAATCTGTACGCTTTGACTAACGGCGGTCACGGCTATTATCTTGTTATTTGACC
Organism: Rhodophaea formosa; assembly: GCA_963082605.1. Classification (NCBI taxonomy): domain Eukaryota; kingdom Metazoa; phylum Arthropoda; class Insecta; order Lepidoptera; family Pyralidae; genus Rhodophaea; species Rhodophaea formosa. The sequence continues at coordinate 2,414,788 of OY720230.1, read as the reverse complement.
AGTGTCAGCTTGACGTTCAAAGACAATGTTTGAATAAAAAGTTATTAAAGAAATAAATGTTGTTTAACAATAAAATAAAATCGGCCAATTGCGAGTCAGAGTTGCGCAATAATGGTTCCGTACCATTATCTACTGAAAATAACAACTGTTTGGCTATCACAGTTATTGAGAAAGCCTGGTGACAGACAGACGGGTATCGAAGTCTCAATCAAGTAATAGGATCCCATTTTTACCCTTTGCGTACGGAACCCTAAACACTAGCAATTTTCCCGCGACTGGATGTTTATCTATATAAGTATCTATTATAAAATAGGGTATAGTTGAGTTAGTATCCCATAACACAAGTCTCAAACTTACTTTGGGGCTAGCTCAATCTGTGTGATTTGTCCGTAAATATTTATATTAATTTATTTATTATATAACGCGGGCGAAGCCGCGGGTAACAGCTAGTAATTCTTCGTAACAAAAAAGCTGTAGACGTCAGTAATTTTTTTTATGTCTTAGTTTAGGCCGCTTCCAAAGCGGAGTGCAGAAGAAGGCAATAAACTGCACAGCGCATTTTCTCTTTCTCTTTTTTATTAATTATTGCATTAGACATTTGTCTCCCATCTCATCCGATGGTAAGTGACGGTGAAGACGAAGATGTTACATGCCTATCCAAGAGATACCCATTTATTCTACTTTTGAATGTCCCGGGACTATACTTGTCTGGGAATATAGACGCAGGTGGTTCATTCCACACCTTAGCTACTCGAACCAAAAAGCATAGTCGAAGCGTTGAGTACGACTCTTTATAATATTAGTATAGGCAAATATAAAATTAGCCATCTACGACTCGAAAGAAGAAGAAGAAGTATAGACTTTCAACTTTTTATTTTATTTTATATATAGGACGGCAAACGAGCAAGCAAGCGGGTCACCTGATGGTAAGTGATAACCTCTGCCCATGGACAACTGCAACACCAGTCGTGTCACAGGAGCGTTGCAACAACTGCAACACTATCGCGCTCGAATCGTCGATGCGAATAAATAACGAACGATCTATTCTTACTCATATCCCGCACGTGTTGCACGGCCATTTGTAAATTGTCAGCCAGCGCAGCGGTTTGTCAAATTTAGATTTTTGCATTTTTTGTAATTTTTGCGTTTCCGCAATTTAATCATAATTTTCTGGAACGTATGTGCATTCGTGATTTGTGGGAGATTGCTTCGTTTGCGGTTGATATCTTTTGATTTAATATTTAAAACATGTACAATGCAATCCCGGGAGTACCGAAAGAAGTGAAAACTTAATCCATTGCGTGTGTAGTTTGGCTTCGTCAGAAAATATTATATTGTGTAAAAAATCCTAATACTATCCTATCTTAAGGCGCTCCTATAGTAACACTACCAACAATTAATTCTTTTAATCCTAAATTATATCGAATTTTAAAAATCTAATAGTGCATGACTAGTAAATTACTTGTAGTACCTATTTTTGTATTCATTTTCACTAATATTCGTTTGATAAAATAAGCGAAAAACCGTTAACCGATTTTTCTCTTTAAATATGGCACTAGAATATACAAAAAATACGATAAGTAATTTAGTAGTTTTGTACTTGTTAGATTTTTAAAATTCGATACAATTTATGATTTAAGGAATTTAATTGCTGGGTGGCGCTAGTGTTACTATAACAGCGCCTTAATTAAATAAATGCGAAAGTGAGTTTTTTTTTATGTTACGCTTTTACGCCTTATCTACTGAACCGATCATCATGAATTTTGGCACACACATAGGTTAAGGTACTGAGAAGGACATAGGCATATATCACGCGGGCGGAGCCGCGGGTAACAGCTAGTACTTTTATTAATATACAGAAGTTTTAATAATATGAAGAATTTAATAATATGCTTTGGGAACGGTGTAACCAGTTCAATGGTTTCTTCAATCTTAAAAATGCCCTACGGGCCACGAGCCTAAAGAAATTTTCACGTGAAAAGGAATTAAAACTCGAAAGAAGTAATAAATCAATCAAATAAACCGAGCAAGCAGAAAATGATATTGCTTGTTAAAAAATAATCAGTTGAAATCAATTAATTTCGGTTAATTTGCAGAATGATTGCGACGAAATTCGGTTTAATGAATGAGCGAATCGCTTTAATTATAAGGATTTGTCCGATTCGAATATAATAAAAAACCGGCCAAGTGTGAGTCAAACTCGCGCAATGAGGGTTCCGTACAATATACTTCGTGAACACACACACACAATGTGCAAAATTTTTTTTATTTAATTGACTAGCGCCATCTATTGGTGTTTTAGTGAACTATATATTTTGTCGAGCTCCGTGGTGCAGTGGTCAACACGCCAGCCTGCGACACGGAGGTCCCGGGTTCGATCCCCGGTCAGGTCAAGATGAAAAATGATCTTTTTCAGATTGACCTGGGTCTTGGATGTTTATCTATATAAGTATATATTATAAAATATAGTATCGTTGAGTTAGTATCCCACGACACAAGTTCACAACTTACTGTGGGGCTAGCTCAATTTGTGTGATATGTCCCTATATATTTATTATATTTCCCTAGATGAACTTATTATTGTGAGTTACCACTTAATTTTCAAGTGATAGAATTCTTATTATTTTTCCTGTAATCTTCAAGGAATGAACTATATTTTGTAATTTTTTCAAAATTTTCGGCCCAGTAGTTTCCGAGATCAGGGGGGGGGAATGGTCAATTTTTGCCTTCTTTCGTGAATAAAATCAAAAGTATTGATTTTACCCGAACAAAAAAAAATATTTTTGAGATCTTCATAATGAGCCCTTTCATTTGATATATGGCACAGTAAGGTTTGCAAAACTTTTTTTTTTAATTTTGTAATTGGGCCCCTCAAAATGACCCTTATTTCAAAAAAATCTTTATTTACTTTGCACATCCGTGTTTGGGTCATAGGATTACACTATTTTACCAAATTTCATCTAATTTGGTTCAGTAGATTCGGAGAAAATCGGCTGTGACAGACGGACGGACGGACAGACAGACGCTCGAGTGATCCTATAAGGGTTCCGTTTTTCAACTTTTGTACGGAACCCTAAAAATGATTCGGTGCGTGTCATTTGCTGATAGGTAATTGTAGAATTAATTACAGGTGAAATCGTAATTATTTCAGATTAGTTAATAGTTTTAAAAGTTAGTTTTAATATTGAAATAGGATTTAAAAAAAAAAACAATTGCCGTGCTACTGCGTAGCCCTAACCGGCCAATTGCGTGGCTCGACAAGCAATTGGCCGGTTTCTTTTCCTTTTAAAAACGAGGTATTCCTCGTAGCGCAACTATTTTAAAGCGCAACTAAATTATTCCTCTGAGCGCACATTTTAGTAGCAGCTGTCGTAAACGCAACGCGCTCAAATAGTTGCGCTTCAAAATGGTTGCGCTACGATGAATAAGTACCACATAAAAACGGTTAAAGTGGTGAAGTCAACTCAAATATTCCCACGATTTTTGAGAGATTAAACTTAAGCAAAAAGTGGAAGTTTTCCACATTCTTCGGTCGTTATGTCACTAAATTCACATCCTCGTGCGGCGTCGTGCATACCAAATGTGCAAGTGACATTTAAACGGGGCGCGGTCGCGGAGAATGTAGACAAAACGTCGCGAAATAAAAATAAGAAGAATACCGTGCCGACGTCCGTTTCATTAATTGTTTATGGCGCTTTATTGTATTTTTTAGGGTTCTGTATCCAAAAAATTAATCTATACTTATTAATTTTATAAGCTGAAGAATATTTTGGTTGAACGCGCTATGTCAGAAAATACTGGACCGATTTCATAAATACTTTCACCGTTAGCCTATCCAACGGTGAAATTATTTTTGTACGTCATCCCTGAGTGACATAGGCTATGTATGTACCAAGGGCAAAGCCGTGGTGGACTGCTATATCAAAGACTAGCAGTCTGCTAGTCTTTGATATTTTGTTTGCTTTTATATAACCTTTAGAATCTTGATAGGTGCCTTCAAATAAACATAAGATTATATCTATAACAAGAATGCTATTGCAAGACGAACTCTATAAATGGGAGAATAAGTATGGTATACACAAACCATACTTATTCTCCTATTCATAGAGGTCGTCTTACACAGAATCGCACTGAATGGAAAAAATGTGTGGAGGGCTCTATAACCCAAAAAAAAAATTGATAAGATGATGTAACAAAAATTAAAGGTATTCAAAAACATGCTCTTTGGCATTGTTTCGGAACTATCTTTCGACTGACTTAGCGCTTTATTTACGTTATTTTTTTTCTCGTGAATTATCAATTTTTGTAAAATAAAAATATAACGTCAATTTTTCGGAACCATCTCGTGTAGTTGGACTGCTCGGATATGTCCATTTTGACATAATTGATGTAAACTTTAAAATGATAATATCGCAAGTGGGCGAGCACATGTGTCATTGTGAGAATTCGTCTTTGTCGCCTGGTGAATAAGAAATCAGAATTAAGATTTATTATTGCGTGAAGGCCAATGCATTATGATCTCCGGTTTTCAACACGTTATGAGTCTTCCCCCGAATATGCAATATAATCTTGACTTATTACTAGTCTGCCACGCTGGCACAGAATTAATAATAGTACTATGACGCTGGTCTGGAAGAGAAGAAAAAACGTTGAATGTACCAGTTGCCTCTCTTCCTGCGCAGATCGTAAAACTCGATCGAGGTAATGGGCGTCAGGAATCATATCAATAGGCGCATTGGCCCGTGCTTCCGAAGGCACGTTAAGCCGTTGGTCCCGGCTGTCATCATTGATGGCAGTCGTCAAGCTTTATCAGATCTGACAACAGTGTTGGCCACTTACACTCACGAAAAACAAACAAACAACAATTTTGATTCCGTTGTCCACCCACAAGCCCATCAAAATGCTAAACGTGGCCTTTAGGTTTTTAGATCTGGGCTCTGTCTACCCCGCAAGGGAAAGAGACGTGATAGCATGTACGTATCTGACTTATAACATTCTTAAATCTCAGAGTATCTTTGTCATGCTATGTTATCTAGACAGTGAGTGACTGAACGAGACTTGAGAACGATTTTACAAGATACATCTCAGGTGCTTTTGAATATTCGAGTGTTATTTTATTTTAATTGATTTAATAAGATTTCATGAAAAATGGTAATTAAAGAGTCTATCTATCTATCAGGCAGGGGCGTCCACTGCTGGACATAGGCCTCCCCATAAATCGTCACAAATTGCGATCTTGTGCATTTTGAGTCCACCGACTCCCGGCGACCCTAATAAGAGTAATAATAATTTAAGAGTATGCCACGATATGTCATTTCATTTCACGGAATATTATAAATTGTCCCGTGCTTATTAATAACATGGTGGGGTATCAAAAATATATTATTTAAAAATGATTTATGTTGATTGAGTCTGCCAAGTAACTAGAATTTATATTAAAACGTATAATTTTATTTTAAAAAAATACTTTTTACCCAAGTTCTCAACTGCCTCCGTGGTCCAGTGGTTAACGCGTTTGCCTTGTTGACCCGGGGGTCGTGGTTCGATTCCCACGGGAAGCATACTTTGTTAAGTTGTTTCCAGTTTGGTTAGGACATTGCAGGCACGAATCACCTGATTGTCTGATAAGAAAGATGATTCCGTGCTTCGGAAGGCACGTTAAGCCGGTGGTCCCGGCTGCCATCTGGTAGTTGTTAAAGGAACCACGTCAGAGGCCGAGAGGTGGTTCCGAAGAACTCTGACACCAGGGTGTGCAAGGTCGATTGACCGTGTCACCTACACGAAATGATGATGACCCAAGTTTTTACTTTCAAATCTGTTCATAAGTAATGAGTCATGACGCCTGAATAGACGCTTGAGACCTAGAAGAGCAATTAAATGACGCGCGTTTTCTGAAAATCTAGCTCGTTAGAAGCCCACTTCTTCAAAGACAATATAATCACACGACTGCTTTCCACTCTGGTTTGGGAAAAAAGAAAAAACGTAGAATGTACCAGCTGCTTCTCTTCTCGCGCAGATCGTAAAAGCCGATCGAGGGAATGGGCCTGAGAAATCATGTCAATAGGCGATGCAGCTAGCAACCCATCATTATTTTGATATGAACTCTTCAATTTTAATGTTATTCTTTTGTTTCAGGTATGTTCATAATATTAGTTGTGTTGATTGCTATGGATAAATATGTAAGTATACAAAGGCAAACATAGGTATGTTATACATAATTAAAGAAATTTAAAGAATTTAAAGAATGGGGATAACAATCTTGTTGCTCCGATGCATTTTCCCAATTTCACCCCTTAGTTGGGGCTTAGTTAAGTGAAACAAATCTAAGTTAGAATAGCATTTGTTGTAATTACTACACATTCGACACAGTACAGAGTTCCGGGAGTAGTTGGTGTTGGCGTGAGGCATATATGCTTAATATAAAGGCGTAATATGCTTTAAAATAAAATATTTGTTTAAATCGATTTGTTATGATAAAATTGTTGTTGTCAAAGTATAGATACCACTAGCGCCATCTTTTGGCAGATGTTTGTACCACTCTACACTTCGTTGTGTTTTTGTCCAATAAAATTTTGGCGTTTCTTGATCACAGTTACTCTTGGTTTTTAGGGTTCCGTACAAAAATTGAAAAACGGAACCCTTATAGGATCACTCGTGCGTCTGTCTGTCCGTCCGTCCGTCTGTCACAGCCGATTTTTCCGAATCCGGATCTCTATCCCGATCGATCCCGGATCTCGGGATTATGGGGTCATTCGCAACTACGAAACCCTACACTGTGAGTGGCCCGACACGCACTTGGCCGGTTTTTGAATTTATAATAGCTACAGGTTTGGACATGTAATTTCCTCCATTGGCGATATCGGTTAAGAATGAAACGCCCCTAGCTATTATTCATGGCTCACATTCAGAGTCCGGCCAATGTCCACATCGGAACACTTCAATATACGCGTTTGTTAGGGCTTCCGCAATCGACGCGACTATTTTCCCGTCCGTCCGTTTGTCTAGCTTTATTGTTTTGAGAGGTCCGCCTCTAGCGTATTACGCTTTATTTATTTAGTCCATATATATCTTACTGGTTATATTTACGAGATTTGATATAAAATATAGGACCGCCGCAAGGCTTGCGATTTTTCAAAAAATCCCCCGAAACATTGCATCATCATCATCAGGTCTTTATCGTCTACTCTGCAGAAGCACGACAATTTCTGTACTACCAGAGCCATTATCTATATCTATATAATGTATATCTATATCTATATCTATATAAGTATATAAAACAAAGACGGGTTTGTTACAACACTTATAACTCGAGATCTGCTGAACCAATTTTCATGGTTATTAATTAGTTGGATTTGTCTCCGCCCCAAATAGCAGAATACATCTTAAAAACAATGAAAACTCGATATATGTAATGAATCATTGACTGTTAGGCGGTACGAAGTTCGCCGGGTCAGCTAGTATTAACTAAAGCAGTCAGAAGATTTGGCGTGGAGAGTGTATCTCCAAGCTGGCCAGTTGGGTTGGAGGTCTCTTTGATGTTTATAAGCTTTGTTTAGCTTGTTTCCTAATTCGACTTCTACGTCACCCACGGAAACACTTGAATGTTAAATAAATAATAAAAGCTGGAAAAAAATACAGTTTGTCAACAGGGACAAAAACCCTCACACTATACCTTGTATTTTATTCAAAAACTCTATTCAATTTCGCCCTCTGAATGCCTTTGATCCCTGTTTGCGCCCTCCAAGCGTTAACTTGTAAATATTTTCTCGATTATGCCAAAGAAGTGTGTTGTTTTTTCGGATTTTGAAGCCTGTTTTGTAAACACGGCGAGGTTCTTGTTTGTTCGCCGTCTCTAAAGGCTTTTGTGTATAGCTCTGTAAGTATGTATAAGAATTAATTAAACTTGATCGTTTGATAATGAACTTGTGGTTTCTTAACAGTCGAATAGAAAGGGTATTAAGAAGATTGTAGATTCTCTTACGGTCTTATGCTATTATTCCGTGTAGTTCTCGGCAGAGAAGAATAGGTCCACTTCAAAATTACGACAGGAGAGTGGGCTGAAATCTGAGATACCAGGATTTTCTCCCGAATACTCAAAGACATCTTAGAAGCATCTAAAAAGTTTTTTAAATCTCGTTCTGGCACTGTCTAGATGACGGCTAAACGTACCTTTAGAAGCACTTACTTTAGTCACCCATCCAATTGGAGTATAGCTTAACATGCGTGAGCGCTATATAAGGTTGATTTATAAAACTCCTGACAAAACACACCCCACGAATACTGGTAGATCTAACAACAGAACCACATTTTTCAGCATCCAAGTGAGATTGAAATCGTATTGTCAGTAACTTGTTGGTTTCCACCTTTTGTTGTGCTAAAATAGAAGGATACATTTTCAAATATTTTAAAAATATTTCATGCATTTAGAGAACTTAGTACCGTGTCGTGAGATATGGCCTAAAATTAAAGAAAGAGCAGAAGTATCATTGAAAGGCACATATAACCTACTAGTCAGTAGCGATTTTAATATGTACAATTGTACATTTAAAAATCTACAAATGTAATTTAATGTTAAACTCCTTCATGTTCAAACATAATCGGTCATGCAAAGTCCCCTCTTTTGCGAGGTCTTTCTGAACTCAACGAATTCCTGGCATCATTAAAAGGAAGGGAATCTGATATTTTTGCTGATGGATTTGTACATTTGATGAATGAATTGTTAATATTTTGTGAAAAGGTGTGATGAATCCGTAATCCTAGGTTAAGTTTTGCAGTGCTTTGGTGTAACTGTAATGCTGTACAATTTTGTTAATAAATAATTATTTCGGAAAGTACGTGAAGCCGATTGCTAGATAAGTCGTTCCTCTTCTAAGCATATTTCTGTCTGTCTGCGTCCATTCATCTCTGCTTTGGGCTTTTGGTGGCCAGTCTTGGAGTACGCATCTAGGTCGTCGCCCCATCTCCGTCCGGATCTTTCGGTTCGCCGGTTTCTATTAGTTGGGGTCCATGATGTAGCAATTTTGGCCCATAGCTCTGAAGGCATGCGACTGACGTGCCCGGCCCAATCCCGGTCAAGCAGCTTTTACATCAGTTATTTATTTTCCGAAGTAACTCTTCTGTCTTCTAAATGTTTTGCAGTATCGCACTGAGATACGGTATGGTCGTTCGCAGCTCGGCGAATAAAAGTTGCATTTGTCATGGAAATGAGAATTTACTATTCGGGAATTCTTGATAAGGCCGGAATGAAGAATTGCTAGTGGCTTTATGTCTTTTTGCAACATTATATTATAGTTTAGTGAAGTGATGTTTTACTAGAAACTGTACTTCTACAATTTTCTACAATATTTGTCATGGAAATGAGAATTTACTATTTGGGAATTCGTGATAAAGCCGGATTGAAGAATTGCTGGTGGCTTCGCGTCTTTTGGCAACATTATATTATAGTTGAGTTTTAACCCTACCGGCAAAATTCATTTATGCTAGTAGCATGTATGGGCCGGCTCGTCCGGTGAAGTACTACACTCTCACAAAAAAGCCGACGTTTGGATAGTAGTTTTACCGCTTCTATGCTTCGTTCGGTTAGTGAGAGAGCTGGTGGTCTAACCTCCTCTCCTCTAGGAAGGGAAATATAAAGGCCGCCAACGCTCTTGTCATACCCCTGGTGTTGCAGTTGTCCATGGGCAGCGGTAAACTTACCATCAGGTGACCCGCTCGATCGTTTGCCGTCCTATGTCAGAAAAAACTGTACTTCTTCAATTTTCTACAATATTTGTCATGGAAATGAGAATTTACTAATCGGAGCTTCGTGATAAGGCCGAAATGAAGAATTGCTAGTGGATTTAAGTCTTTTTTGCAACATTATATCATAGTTTAGTTTAAGTAATGTTGAACACGAAACTGTACTTCTACAATTTCCTATAATATTCAATTTTTTTTAATAAATAAATAAATATATAGGGACATATCACACAAATTGAGCTAGCCCCACTGTAAGTTGTGAACTTGTGTCGCAGGATACTAACTCAACGATATTATATTTTATAACATATACTTATATAGATAAACATCCAAGACCCAGGTCAATATGAAAAAGTTCTTTTTCCATCCTGACCTGACCGGGGATCGAACCCGGGACCCCCGTGTCGCAGGCTAGCGTGTTGACCACTGCGCCACGGAGCTCGACATATAATAATATTGCATTAGCATCAGACTTAAACAACCTCACAAAAGCTTAATTGTTTTTGGACCGTTTTTTTTTAGCCGAACAAATACAAAATACATGCACAGATATTTCATGACAAGTTAAATAAATATATGCACGTTTGAATGATTGCCAAGACAACATGTCAATTGTTACTGGCATTTCAAGCTCTCTCTCTCTCTTTATGTCAGAGAGTCGAAGTCCCATCTCCGTAACGTCATTAACGTAACAAAACATTCTCCCCCGAGACGCATCAAGCTAACGGAGTATGGAGCACACGTAATACTTTACACCGAAGATTTACGGAACATTTCAGGCCGGGACAAATGAGACACGGTTGCTTTTTAAAGATGTGTTGTAAATGGACCTTTTGTATTAGCGCACTCTATAATACATCACGCAAGTTGAGCAAGCCCTACAATAAGTTCAACTTTTGTAGTAAGATACCAATTCAACGATACTATATTTTATAACAGATACAAAGGATCATTTTACATCATGATCTGGCTGGGGAACGAACCCGGGTCCACCCGTGTTGCGGACTAGCGTGTTAACCACTGCACCACATTGGATTGGGGTGGCTAATTTCTGGGCTGCGACAATTTAATGTTTTTGCCATCGAAACGCTAAGAAGAAGACTGCACCACAGACGCTGATTTACCAATTCTACTTTGATTTCACTGCCTCCTTTAAGCTGTAACAAAAAACAATTTCATTATTCTTTTTAGGGTTCAATGTCCCAAACACGGATGTGCAAAGTAAATAAAGATTCTTTTGAAATAAGGGTCATTTTGAGGGGCCCAATTACAAAATTTTATTTTGCAAACCTTACTGTGTCATGTATCAAATGAAAGGGCTCATTATGAGGATCTCAAAAATATTTTTTTTGTTCGGGTAAAATCAATACTTTGATTTTATTCACGAAAGAAGGCAAAAATTGACCATCCCCCCCCCCCCCCCCCCCTGATCTCCGAAACTACTGGGCCGAAAATTTTGAAAAAATTACAAAATATAGTTCATTCCTTGAAGATTACAGGAAAAATAATAAGAATTCTATCACTTGAAAATTAAGTGGTAAACTCACAATAATAAGTTCATCTTGGGAAATAGTTCACTAAAACACCACTAGATGGCGCTAGTAAATTGAATAAAACATTTTTTGCACATTGTGTGTGTTCACGAAGCATATTGTACGGAACCCTCATTGCGCGAGTTTGACTCACACTTGACCGATTTTTTCTTAGAACCTATACCAGGAAATTTTCGTTTCATTCTTTCCAGGGACCAAGTAATATGTAACATATAGTCAAAGACAATATAATATACCGAGACTGTCATTTTTCATATGTCGAAGCGTAGCCCAGTTTTGCCCCTGAATGGTAAAATATTCGTAGATGGCGCTTCTCATCGAGGATATTATAGGTTGTCAATTTGTCACCGCTAGAGGCGCTGCCATTGACCGCGGTCAACCGCGGTTTCGTGCTCGGCTGTTGGCAAGCTGTTGGTAGGAAGAATGGAAAGATGGCGCTATGCAAAATTTTAAATAGGGGCATTCCGCTTCGCATTTTTTGGCATTTTCAAAACTTTGTCTCGGTAGATCGGCATAAATCATAAATAATGTATAATAAAAGGAGAAGAGTTTTGAAATCGTATTTCATCAATTAGCTATAATTCAACGTTTGCGCCTATGCCAAAAATTAGTGATTAGGAACGTTTGGTATCAGTTAGCAACTATTATGTAAACTCAGAATAGTAAATTGTAAATTAGAAATGGAACATGTCGGCAGTGACACTTTTCACTGTCTTGTCAAGTTGAGAACCCTCCTAGTTTTCAATATAAAAATATAGGTACAGACTTCAATGTTTCCCAATGACTGATACACACTTAACTCTCTATCTCAAAACTACTGAACCGATTTTGAGGAAACTTGCAATGATCCCTAAGTTGGATTTTAGGTAAGTACATAGTCCAACAAAAAAAAATTAACACTCTGAGCTATAGCAAAGACAATTACCTACATTGTCTTTGGCTATAGTCCTAACCCTGACAAATTATAATATTATAAATGTGAAAGTGAGTTTTTTTGTGTTTGTTTGTGACGGTTTCAGGCCCAAGTCCCAACCTACTGAACCGATAGGTATATGCGCGGACCTGAGGCGCGGCCAAACATACATACCTACCTGTAGCGTCGTCTGTAACCTTCGGTTATTTTCGGCTTCATGGTACAGTGGTGGGATCTGCCGGCCGTCATCATCACATCAGAAAATAGGTGTTCAAGCTTGTACAATACCATAGATACCTATTATAATTACATACTTATAAAATTTGGCACTCTTGTTTAGAAGCTGATACCACTCCAAGTCTTCCCGCGGATGTCGTAAAAGGCGACTTAGGGAACAGAAGCTAAACAAAGCTTTTAAACACCAAAGAGACCTCTCCAACCCGTCTGGCCAGCGTGGAGAGTGTAGGCCAAATCCTCTGACTGCCCTGGCTTATATATGGCTCTGGTAGTCAGAGAGGGTCGTGCTCCTGCAGTGGAGACTAAACAAGACCTGATGATGATGATGATGATGAATTTATAGAACTCTTCTAACAATAGGTACATACCTACTTACCTAAATATGGGTAAAATTGATAAACTATCCTACTCGAAACTCGACTCGCTTGGCTGACAACCCCGGGCGGCCCCAGCCGGCGGCGCCCGCCAGTGCATTGACCTGTCCTGTAGTTAGGTACCTACTTTGAGTTGACTTTGCACTGGCAGTCCAGAGTCGAGTCGGATTGGGCTGTCGGGACGGGACGAGCGGGAGTGGGAAACACTTGTTACCTACGCCTAATCCGTAGTCAACCGTAGCGCAGCGCAGCCAGTTATTATCACATCGGTTATTTATTAACAGGCACAAGACAGGCACATACCTATATACATGTAGGTAGGTATGTTGTCTAACAAAAAAGTAGGTCCCTACCTCAAGCAAGCCTTAGCCTTAGGTAGCCTTTTTTTTGAGAAATGGTCTTTCTAATCATATTATGAATAGATAAAGTACCTACCTACCTTTTTGGAAGAAAAAGTACCTACTTATTCGGTTAATTTTTTTGTTGTTTGAGTAAATGAACTATTTATTGCATCAACTTAAATTTGAATAAGTAGGTACCTACCATAAGTTAAAAATAAAAACTATAACAGGCAGCTATACTAGCCTCTCCAACCCGTCTAGCCAGCGTGGAGAGTGTTGGCCAAATACACTGACTCCTCTGGCTATAAAGCTCTGTTAGTACAGAGAGGGTTATACTCCTACAGTGAGGACTAAAAAAGACCTGATGATGATGATACCTACCTACTATCACGTGACATGATGACACGCAGGACCACTATAACCAGCTATAACCAAAATATATACCTACCTATCTAGCAGTAGTTTGACTCTGTCCTGTCCTTGAAATGAATACCTACAGCCGTGAGTATAAACCTCGCATTACGTAGACATCTAGGGCTATGCCTACAATATTTTAATTTCATCTAGGCAAAGACAATATATTATATTGTCTTTGATCTAGGTACCTTCTTGAGTTTATTTCTCGTTTTGTGGTTAGAATATTATTACTTATATTGCAACAAGTTACTAGCTTTTAACTTGCAGTGTATGGTACCTATGTTGTTTGTTTGGATACAATCTTGAAACTCAGGTCTTCTCTACCGACCGATTGATTTGATATTGCGTAGGTATTTGTGTATGGTAAAACCACCTTTTATGGGCACTGTCAACAAAATTTTAAAATTTATTTGCTTCTTATTATCACATTTATAACCCTAGCTTTCTAATGGGTATTTTGAATAAACTGTTATTATTTGACTTTCTTAATCAGTAATAAAATATTTTTAAATTCAATAACATTTTTTTATGCTGATATTTTCTTTTGTACTTATAAAGGGTAAAACCACCTTGTATCGGCCACGTCCCGGTATCGGCCTTTCTCACGAAATTGATCATAAATTATTAAATATTCCATCTCCTTGCACAAATTTTGTTCTAAAAGGAACCTTTATTTTGTTGTCTTTAAATGAATAAAACTTGAAGGCGATCAAAGTTCATTTGAGAGATTTGTAGAGACAAATCTTGTGACCTGCGCAAATATATCCAAATTCGCGCCATTTGTAGTCAAAATTGACAAGCGCGAGGTTACGGGGATAAGTGTTTTCAAAGTATCTAGGAAGTTTAAACCGTTGATTCTTGCTTTTTTTGGTTAAAGAGATTATAATAACGCAGCATATTTGGTTTATATTTTTATGTATTACTTAAAATTTTAATGAAAAATCGCATGGCCGGCTTTACGGTTGATTATTTCATGTAAAGCCTGATATCGGCGGTAACAAATGCTGATGGCCGATACAAGGCGAGTCGAAATCTTGTAATCGGCCTCCAAAAATTAAGTCATAAATACAAGGTAAGATAAACCCTTATATAATGATACTAGCAGCCGTACCCGGCTGCGCCCGGGCATGTATTATACCTTAAAACCTTCCTCGTGAATCACTCTATCTATTGGTGAAAACCGTATGAAAATCCGTGGAGTAGTTTTTGAGTTCATCACGAACAGACAGACAGACAGACGCGGCAGAGGACTTTGTTTTATAATATGATGAAGTGATAAGGCTAAAAATATTTTTAATACGAAAAAGAGTATACTGACTGACTATGGCCGGTTTATGAGGCATCAGCCAATTTAAAAGTAAAATTACCGTGTTTGTAGTAAGGATGCAAACCACCCTACAAGCCATGTGTTTGTGTTTTTTTACGCCTATGCCAGGTATAAGTTACGGCGCTCGCCTCTTATTTTATTAGGGTAAAACCACCTTGTATCGGCCACTTCTCACAAAATTGATCATAAATTATTAAATATTCGATCTCCTTGCACAAATGTTACTCTATTTTGTTGTGTTTAAATGAATAAAACTAGAAGGTAATCAAGTTTTATTTGAGGGTTCAGTAGCCACGAATCTTGTGACCTACGCAAATCTGTCAAATTTCGCGCCATTTGTAGTCAAAATTGACGAGCGTGAGGTTACGGGGATAAGTGTTTACAAAGTATCTAGGAAGTTTAGACCGTTGATTCTTGCTTTTTTTCGTTAAAGAGATTATAACGCAGCATATTTGGTTTACATTTTAATGCTTAATTCAAAATTTTATTGAAAAATCCCATGGCCGGCTTTAGGGTTGATTATTTCATGTAAAGCCTGATATCGGCCGTCACAAATGCTGATGGCCGATACAAGGCGAGTCGAAATCTTGAAATCGGCTACCAAAAATTAAGTCATAAATACAAGGTAAGATAAACCCTAATATCTGCCGCTTAACCTAGGTATTAAGTGGTGGCTGATATAAGGCTAAAAATATTTTTTAATACGAAAAAAGAGTATTTTGACTACGGCCGATGTATGAGACATCAGCCAATGTAAAAATAAAATGATCGCGTTTGTAGTAAGGATGCAAACCACCCTACAAGCTATGTGTTCGTGTTTCTGCCTCTGATAACTGAGAACATGTCTAAGTGATGACTTTGTGTTTGGCCATTGGGAATTGAATCCACCATCTTTGACTGTAATATTAAATTCATAATAACTTGGTAATAGTATTTTCTTTACCAATCTTCAACTTTCTGAAAGAAATCTAAAAACTTAAATTTGAATGTAGGTATTTAACTTCAAAGTCTTTTCGATACTATTCCATCTTTTTAGTATTAATTTCGTTTTATTCGTAATAATATTAGCGCCGATACTAGGCAAATAAGTGGACGAATTTTGGGCGCAAGTGGCAGATCTTAGGAAAGTTGGGTCTGTACAAATAAAAATATCAATATAAAAAAATATTATTGATATTTCAAATATTTTATAACATTATTAGAAAGTCAAATAATAACAGTTTATTAAAAATAACCCCTAGAACGCCAGACCAATAAATGTGAGCATAAGAAGCAAATGAATGAGAAATTTTGTTGACATGGCCGATATAAGGTGGTTTTACCCTATTATTAAATTAGTTATCTATTATTAACTACATTGCAACATCAAACCAACTCCATACCAAATTATCGATAAAATAGGATGTGGATTATAAAAAAAGTATGAGAGCCTTAAATGGGCCACTCAGCCCGTCAATATCATCGAATCGACTCTCTTCCCAGTCCTAGCCAATCTGGCCAGCCGCCCAGGCGAACACTTTTGTATGGGAATATGGCAATGACAAATCATGTTTGAAGGTGTAATTTTTGGTGGCTTTAAGCAGGAATGGGTAAAAAATAAAAAATAAAAAAAATTACTGGTTTTTTATTATTTTCAGTTTCGGATTCATTTTATTTTTTAATACATTTCTTTTATGAGTTTTACAAAAATAATGTAATTTAACTAACACCATATGATCTATTACATACTCTATATGCTCTTTACAAAAAACATCAAGGAGTTCAGGGGATTCAGTTTTTAAATAATTTATAATTGTCTTACTAAGTTTACATTTGATGTTTATTTGGTGTTTAATATTTTCAAAGTAAATGTTGAAACTATCAAGCGCCAAATTTATTATTTGGTAAAACATGTCACTAGGCATTTTAAGTTTTACAGATTTAAGATAACTATATGACTTATTTAAAATGAGTAACTGCTTCTCATCTTCCAAATCAATATTGTTTTGAATCATAAGATTCTTGCACATTTCGCAATCAAATTTGATAATGCAACACTTTGCTAGGTAACCAGCAAAGTAATTTACTGAGCATTCTTCAAAACTGATTGATTTTGAATAATTCATTCCTTCTACCTCAACATTCAATTCAGATTTTGATTTATCTGGAATATTTGATACATTCTCTATTGATTTTGAAGTAGAAGGTAGTGGTGTATTTTTTTGCTCAGTATATTTAGAAGATGAGCCAGTTACAATATCTTCAGCCGGCTCAAGGTCTATGAAGTCCTCTTCATCTTCTTCACAATTTCGGTCTTGTGGCAGTTTGATGAATGAATTTATAATTGTGCTCCTAAAAATGGTGCGAAGCAGTTTTGCTGTAGGGTTTCTATTAGACCCACATTTTTGTCGGAAACGGGCAAATAAGTTTTCTATAACATCCTGATTTAATTTATTTGTGATTAGATAACTTATTTGTGGGTCCGTGTTTTCTTCATTAAATATTTGCAAAACTGCTTCGCATGTTTGAACAATTCCTTCAAAACATGGGGGCCGAGTAGACAATTTTATTATTTTGTTATCTTTTTTCTTTTTTATTGAAATTTTTTTTAAGTTCCTGTAAACTTTTTGGCCTTCTAAAATAGCATTTTTTACAAACGCAGACTTTTGGGACAGAGCACATTTGAAAGCATTTGTATCTTTCTCTCTTTTGCTATTAAGCCCATCAAACATATTATTAGTTGCTAAAACAAAGTTAGCCGTGTCATTTGCACTTTCACTTTTTAAATCCCCTGTACCTACTGCCGTTTTAATTGCTGAAGCAACAGTGTTGCTGAATATTTGAGTTGCCAGCCTGACATTCATTTTTTGAAAATTATTAGGGGCCAAATGCTTTTGTGTAATTTTTAACATTGCCCTACTTTTTTTTGATGCTATATCTATATTATATGTTTTTATAATATCTTGAAAAGATATTACTTTATTGTCTATAATAAAATCATTATTTAAAAAATTATTTCTTACATTTTTTATAAGATGCGGTGCGTCAAACAATGCAAATATTTTTCGCCCATTGATAAAAAGAAACGGGTACTTGGATGTTACCCCTAAATCTTTATAAATTTTTTGATTTATCGACATTTGGTCGCATACAACTGCCTTAGGCAGAAGCCCACTGTCAAATAATTTATTTATGACTGCTTTTAAAAGTAATTTTAAATTTTCCGATTTAACATTACTATGAGATAAAAAGTATGCAATGGGCATTTTCCAGGCCCCATATAGTCCCCTCACAATAAACACCAAACAGTACTTTGCTAAACAGTTAGTTCTCCTGTTTTTTCCCAAGTCCTCAAAACCCTCTATTATATCAAATTTTTTAGAATACTCTAAATTCTCCATTATAGACATCTCGTCAAAGCAAACCACGCATGCTTTATCTTTTATGGTGGCATTTTCAAAACGATGTTTTAATTGTTTGAATATTTCTGGGCACAAACCTGGCAAACAATTTGATTCTGACAACCATTTTCTTATAGTTGTTGGTGAGGGAAGTACTACACCTTGCCGTCTCATAAAAATGTAGCTGGCACTCGACTTATAAAATATGGACAAGCATAGATTTTTTTCCTCTTTCGTCCACTTCTTCTTATCATTTGCTTTTCTGAGCTGCATTAGAGCAAAGGTTTTTCCTACTTTGCTTCTAAAGTCACTTGGTTTGATTAATAGGACTTCTTTTGAAATTTTTGTTTTGGCCTGGAGTCTTCTTATTTTAGCCTTCAAAGCCTTATTTTCTAGCAACAATTTAGAGGCTGTATTTCTAAGTGTCTTCTTACTAGGTGTGTCATCTTGATTTTCTTGGAACAAACTCTTGCGGGAATATGTTCTTTTTCCAAGTGATCTTCCTATTTTTTTACTTAGTCTGCTTGTCGGAGTAGACACAATTGGTATTGGTCTATCAAACAGAGAATGCAAACTCATTGGTGATGAGTTTTTTGGTGATACTGAAGGCAATTTTCGTTTTTTGAAATAAAACTTCTTTGGTGTCTTTACTTTTAAAATTTCAGGCGATGGTGGAGTCCCTAAAAAAAAAATAAACAAAATATAGAATGATAGAAAACATTTTAGTTGTTTTGTTGTTTGATTTCTTGAGTAGCCCGATGGCCTACTAGACGCAGCATTATTAGCGCTTCTGCATGTAAAGCAATTCCGGGCGCAGTCCCCACTTGGATGGGTGACCACAAGTGGTATAAAAATATACTTGAGAATTAGAGATAATCAACATTATAAAATGAATATAGAATAAGCTTTACATACTTTTATATCTGTACTAATATTATAAATAAAAAGTAACTGTGTCTTCTCTCTTTCATGCCAAAATAAATTTAATAAAATTCGGTACACAGATAGTATCGAGTTTGAGAAAGGACACACTAGCAGCAGGCACAGCTAATTATTGTATAAACTAACTCACATTACAGTAATAAATGTAATAAAATAGTATGCAATAGAAAAATAAAAGGATTTTCCATAAAACAATATTTATGGCAAGACTTCTTAGGTCCATACAGAATATAAAAACAATAAGGCTGTTCTTGTATGTGAATGGAAAAAATTAATAGTATTAAAAATAAATTTATTTTACCTGAAACACCAGCTTCAATGTTAAATTGTTGAAAAGGTTCTGGAACGGCTGGTCCAAGTAGACGATTTCTATTCTTCCCTTCATGAATACTTGATGCAGAAAAATGTGCTGCACAAATAAAGCGATGTCTTAGCTCTTCAACTGTTAATGAATCGAGAATAACATTCCCTAAAAAGAAAAACATTTAATTAAAAATTTGTAAGTGCAGGTTTAGAGAAGTTTATTTCAAAATGTGAATTGAAACTAAGTGAGCACGCCATCGAAGACAATATAGATATTGTCTTTGACGCCATACACTTTTATCTATCATCATGAAAACTATCAGTGTAGATATAAAAGAAACATGCAAGGCAGTCTTTGAGGAATGTCAATAGGAGTGAAAACTATGTAACTTGTTGTTCTCCCAAAAATACACTTATATACATAACAGTAAACATAAACTCATGCAAACAGTTCGATGACAATGACGCGAGTTCCATGATTCCATCCAAAAAGTGTTCAACGCGGCTAACAAAGTTTTCACTTCAAAAACAAATTAGTTACATCCTCAGAAAGCTTCTGTCTTGATCGTAATTATTTACATACCTGAATTTCGAATCCACATTTTTAATCGTTCTGGATCATTAACAGGAAAGGAAAACATAGAAATGTCTTTATTTGTCCGGTGGCAGTTGTAGTATTGACATGTAATAGTCATTTTGGAATAGTCCAGAGCAGATCACTTGATACGTTGAGTTCATAGGCCGTCTTCAAACCCTTATCGGTAGGAAGGTAGCTAGCACCAACTAGCACGCAGAAGTAGGGGTCACAATTTACGTCGCACTCGGAAGTCCAATAAAACAAGCGGGGGTCGATCACTCAGGCATAAAAGTCCATTAACACGCAAGGGTCAGTATATTAGGAATACTCGAAGTCCATAAAACAGGCAGGGGTCACAATTCAAAATCCGGATGATAGCAAAAATATTCGCAGAACTTTACACAAACTAACACGACGAAAGCGAGCGAATGAGCAAGTTAACAATTCAACTCAATCAAATGTCAGTAGCAGTGTTGCCAGTAAGTACTGGTTGCTTGTAGACATTTTGGATACAGGGAACGAAAAAAATATGCTTTGCAAATTGAATTTTTTACTAAGCAAGTGCAATGCATTATACGTTAGTATTATACTATCTTTGACAAGGCTTATCATTAGTGGCAACGCAAAAAACCTACGAATATCTTTTGTTTTTAGCTTTTTATGCAAGTAATTAGTGCAAAAGAAAGGTGACAAAACATTTGACATATCGTAAAAAAATGTATAAACTACTAAGTAATTAGTTGCATGATTAGCATGTTTGTGAAATAAAAATGAATTAACAGTTTAATTAAATATTTTCTAAAATAATGGATATTAATTCCCACTTCTTTTTTTTTCACAAAATATATAGGTAATAAGTAAAAAGATTAGGCCTGGCAACCCCGACCAATCTAAAGTAGAGAGGTACAGAGAGGGACAAACAAAAAATAACAGAGAACGTTTCGTTTGAGGCAAAGAATATAATATGATTGAGGTTTGATTGTCTAGTAGTAAATGAAAGGAATTAATTCGATATAGGTAAAATAATAATTCTGTTGTTAATTTTAGACATTCTAGGAACTCAATATAAAAATGTATTTATCATATTATGAAGTAAACTATTGCGCCACAGCGCCATCTGACGATCATCCCCCGATTTATTACGTAACCACGAATCAATACTTTGTGAGAAAACACGAACTATTCTGGAAAATGGTCGAATTACTCGATTTGATACTACTAGAGACATCTAGCGTCACTTTTAGGAGCTAAATATTAGCCCATTTTGGATTACGCTATGATGTATGGCGAAGGAAAGTCTTACCTATATTATATTGTCTTTGATATAGTCTCGTAAATAAGGTTGCGAAGCTTTGCGGGACACTCGGTAGTTAACATAATGTTTCCCATTGGGAGGAGAGTGATTTTGTTTTGGGCAACGCGCCATGACGTAGAATTTATATAGGTATAGGAAGCAAAGTTCTAAATTTAGCTTTTTAAGGTTCCGTATCGAAACTGTAGAAACAGGTTACTGAGTTTCCGATGTCTGTCCGTTCAACACAGGGCTGTATCTATTGAACTGTTATGGATAGAGACTTTCTCATTTTTATGGTTAACAGGTATTTGTTGCTGTTATGACCACAATTAATAAAATAATATTAGAAACATTTTTCGAGTTAAATATGGTGGTACATTACCCTCATTTGCGATCCCGACTCGCACTTTAGCCGGATTTTTTTAAAATCTTATTTAACTGTATATTGTCCTCTATAAAAGAAATTTAACGTTTAGTAACATCGTTTATGAAAAAACATTCTCCCTCAAGACACATCAAGCTAACGGAGTATAAAGCACCGGTGATACTTTACACTGAAGATTAACGGCTCTTTTTAGGCCCGGACAAATGGGACGCTTTTTTGCAAGAGAACCAATTTCTACAAAATTTAGACTAAAGTTAACTTTGTAAACATTTGATTATGGGTATGTACAGGACTTAGCACAAACCTTTTATTTATTTAATTTCGCTGACGTTTCAGTAGTGTTATATAAAACGGGATACTCTGTGGAGACTTCGATGTCCGTCCGTCCGTTCGTCCATCTTTCTGTCACTATGCTTTATCTCAAGGACTGTGAAAGCTAGAAAGTTGAAATTTTACCAAATGATGTATTTCGTTGCCGCTATAATATCAAATACTAACATTCCAAACCTAAATAATCCCAACTAAATAATATTATAAATGCGAAAGTGAGTTTGTTCGTTACGCTTTCACGCTCTATCTACCGATGATCATGCAATTTTGCATACACATTGTCTGGAGTATGAAGAAGGATTAAAGGCTTTCATTGATCTCGAAATAAGAACTGTTCCCGAAGGATTTACACTAACGCGAACGGAGACGCGGGCGAAAGCAGTTACAGTCTTTGCTCGATATCATTAAGAGCGTATACTAGCAGTATTTTTTCAATATGGTTTCCATACAAATGTATTTCTCTATTTTCTCGCTGAAAACTGATTCTGGAGCCAAGATTCTTTTTTCATAAAATCTAGTACTAAAATAGGAATGCCCCTATTTTTTATTTTTTCAAAAAAAAACTGTTTTTGTACATTTTTTTTTCTTTTAAACAGGTTTTTAAAAGAAAATTAAACATAGGGACATACCTATTTTAGTAATAGATTGTATGTAAAAAGAATTGTGCATCTAGAAGCAGTTTTCAGCGAGAAAATAGAGAAATACATTTGTATGGAAAACGCACTGCTAGTATACCCTCTTAACGGCAAAAGGGAGACGCTTAATCTATTCATATAAGTTATATATTTACTTTAAAATAATTGCAACTTATTTTTTTCCTTCAGTATACCTTTTCGCAACAATATGTAGGTAAATGTAATAACATCTTAAGCCACGACGCGATGTTAATATCTCCTACGTGCCCCCGCGACGAACACGCTGCCTGTTTATATCGAGTCACGCTTGTTTGAACGCCGAGTCTATCTGCCCCATTTAATAAGCGGTAACGCGAATCCGTTCATCGCAAATATTGAGGTGAAGACCTTTCTGAACCCTTTTCTAGACATGCCAACGTGACACTTGAACAAAGATCCTTATTGTGATAGTGACAAAGTAAAACGTTTCGAAGTGATTCGAAATATTGTGTAAGTATGTATGTTTTACTTACATTTCTTTAGATATGTCAAGGTGGCATATTAAAGTTAGTGCCTAAATATAAACACTTGATCTGTACGACACCAGTAGAAATAACAAAGTTTTTAACAATATTGATGTCTCATTCAAAGAACTTATATAAAATAATGTTTTTAAAGCTCGTCTAAATATTGTCTACATGCTTTTATTAAGAACACGCTGGATGTTTATATGGAGTCATGCTTGTTTGAACGCCGTGTCTATCTGCGCCATTTAAGAGCGTATACTAGCAGTATTTTTTCAATATGGATTCCATACAAATGTATTCCTCTATTTTCTCGCTGAAAACTGATTCTAGAGCCACATTTTTTTTTTCATAAAATCTTGTACTAAAATAGGAATGCCCCTATTTTTTATTTTTTCAAAAAAAAATGTTTTTGTACAATTTTTTTTCTTTTCAACAGGATTTTAGAAAAAAATAAAACATAGGGACCTATTTTAGTAATAGATTGTACGTAAAAAGAATTGTGCCTCTAGAAGCAGTTTTCAGCGAGAAAATAGAGAAATACATTTGTATGGAATCCATATTGAAAAAATACTGCTAGTATACGCTCTTGGTGTACAAACAAATAATGACTTGTCTATTTACTGATGTCGTCGATATAGAACTTGAGTGGAGATGGTTCGATACGAGATACCGAAAACGATGTTTGACTTGGTACAACTTTAATAACTCATACGACGTGTGAAATTGGGAGGTTATGTTATAAACTCATGCAACAAATATCATCCTACCGATATCGGCTATAGTCAGATGGAAGCTGAGAAGGCTAATAATTAAGATGACATTTGTGATTGACGTCTTTATCTCAGCCACAAGAAGTCCACTGCTGGACATAGGCCTCACACAAGGATTTCCAATACGACCGTTTGGAAGCGGCCTGTATCCAGCGCCTTCCTGCGACCTTTATCAGGTCGTCCGACCACCAGCAGGCCGATTTGCTAACTCGGTGTACAACGATTTGATTGTCACTTTAGCATCCATTACGGTTTTCATATCTTAAATAAAAATAGTCATTCACACCGAAGCCGTAATGAATATTAAAGTTACCATGAAAATGATGTACACCGTAGTCGTCAAAAGTTAGCAAATAAGCCTGCTGGTCGGTGAGTGTCCAACGTGATCGCCATTCAAGAACCTTTCTGCCCTATCGGCCATCGTTTCTTCGCTGTATGTGCCCCGCTCACCGCCACTTCAAAGAGCTAATCTGCTGGACGTATACCAATCGTCTATAATATCGGCTTGCAAAATATAGTAGGCGAGATAAGACGTCAAATGGTCTTGTTGTATTAATCAAGTTAAGACTTGGATGTACTAATAATGGCTTGTCTATTTACTGATGTCGTCGATATAGAACTTGGGTGGAGATGGTTCGATACGAGATACCGAAAACGATGTTTGACTTGGGATAACTTTGATAACTTAGCCCACATGTGAACTTGGGTTGGTTATGTGGGTTATGCTTTCAACTCGTGACGAGTAAGATCAATGTGTGTAATATACTCTCTGATAAGAAAGCCACGGTTGGCAAGTTTAATAAAAATAAATGTTATTGGTCCGTTAATAATCTTATTGACGGACCAAATATATTTCTATTTGGGAAACTAGCCGTGTAACTATATGTGTAGCCATAATACTGGCTCTGCCAAGTAAGGATAATTTTCCACTTTTTCCACGCGATGAATCTGTCGGTCATGTGATCTGTCGCGAGTTTAACATTTTTTCCCCATCGCAAAAAGTCACAGCGCCCCTAAAGAAGTTTTCACTTCAAAAAATATTGTAATATAGGTACTAAGAAATTATCATAGTCATATCTTACATATCGGCTTAATTCCAATCCTTTTATTGTTTTTTTTATTTAGTTTTTAATTATTTATTTAATTTTAAATTACTATTAAACAAACACACACACTTATGCCGTGTGGTTCACTGCAGAGTAGAATAGGACCACTCCAAGTTTTCCCGTGGATGTCGTAGGAGATGACTTAGGAAACACAAGCTAAACAAAGCTTATTAGCATCAAAGAGACCTCTCCAACCCGTCTGGCCGTGAAGAGTGTAGGCCAAATCCTCTGACTGCTCTGGCTAATATATATGGTCCTGGTAGTACAGAGAAGGTCGTGCTCCTGCAGTGGAGACTGAAACAGAGCTGATGATGATGATGGTGACCCATGATAAAATCGCGAACCCTCATAAAGCTTCTTGCTAGTTTGAAATTATTAATTAAATTCTGAATTACTATTTAACCTGATTCATTAGCAAATAAAATAACAATCTCACACATTAATTTGAATACATTATAATTTAGATTACATTATTATGATTATTCTAAACATGAATACTAAAATGACAAGTCAACTACGGAATTAAATGTATTAGTAACAAATTAAACTATTTGAAGCCTGATTAACTAAATACGGCTGACTAATTTAGTGTTTGAAGTTATTTACATAAATCACGATTAAATGGGAATCGATTAGCAATCCTAACTAATATTATAAATGCGAAATTGAGTTGGTTACGCTTTCATGCCCTATCTACTGAACAGATCATGAAATTTTGCATACACATAGGTTAGGGTATTGAGAAGGACATACGCTATATCATCATTTCGTGTAGGTGACACGGTCAATCGACCATGCACACCCTGGTGTCAGAGTTCTTCGGAACCGCCTCTCGGCCTCTGACTATATAGCTATATAGCTCCGTGGCGCAGCGGTTACCACGCCAGCCTGCGACACGGGGGTCCCGGGTTCGATCCCCGGTCAGGTCATGATGGAAAACGAGCTTTTTCAGATTGATCTGGGTCTTGGATGTTTATCTATATATGTATTTGTTATAAAATATAGTATCGTTGAGTTAGTATCCCATAACACAAGTCTTTCTTAAGAACTTACTTCGGGGCTAGCTCAATCTGTGTGATTTGTCCGTATATATTTATTTATTTATATATATAGCCTATGTCCTTATATATCACGCGAGTGGAGCCGCGGGTAACAGCCAGTTATCTATAATCTATACTACTAACGTTTTAACTAATACATGTGTTGTATTCCTTTTATGTCAATTAAGTCTTCTATTGGACGAGACTGGGAGCAGATCAGGGTTGAACTCGCCTATTTATTGAATTAATTGAATCGACTAAATAAATCGCCGAGGGATTCCTCCGTCCAATCGGTTTCACGGGACGGACCTGTTAATTGACCTTTATTTTGTTGTATTACAACCTTTTATTTAAAGGGATACATGGAAGGGATGCCATTTTATGGGGTCTAGTGCTGCCCTCATTTGGAATAAATTCTTTGAAAGAAAACAGATATCAATTAAAATTTTGTTCTGCGAGGCCCAAAATAACCTTGAAACTATTTTAAGAACTACTGTTCACAGTTTAAAATGTGAACGAGAAAAGTAGTCATAAGACTCGAGAGTTCCACAGTCACAAAACCTTTGGTTCTATAAAGGTAAATATTGAGTATAGTCACATAATTAATAATAGTACTAAGTATAGTGATACTATCTCCACACTATGTCAGCTTGGAAAATCTGACACCATTGTTAGCCACGTACACGAAAACCAATAAAGTTCAATGCTTGTTTGTTTTTCGTGTGTGTAAGTGGCCAGCACTGGTGGCAGACTTTCACTCTGCCTAAAGGCATCTGATATAGCTTAACTGCCATCAATCATGTTAAAGTGACTTCCGAAGCACGGAGGAGCTCTAGATATTTTTATGCCACTTTTGGTCACCCATCCAAATAGGGCCTGTGGCCGGGTTCCTTAACATGCGAAAATGCTAGTAATGCGCACGCCATCTGAGCTATTGGGATCTTCCAGTTTAATGCTGACTGATTACAACCACAAAGCCATTAGGGATATGCACCGCGATGTGCAGTTGTCGGAAGTGGCGTGCGGTGTTGCTATTGCATAATTGCGTCATGCGCCGCCGCCAGCGAAAGTGCATTGATTGCACATTGCATGGGTATACGTTAGGTGCATAGATATAGGAATGATATGGATAGGACACTGAGGACGGCAAATGTACGTTACATGTGTGCAGCAAAGGGATCGCCTCCAAGAGAGAGAGAATCGCGACGGGTCCGCGCTCCGGAAAAACATAGAATATACCAGCTGGTTTTCTTCCGCAGACCTGAAAAGGCGATCAAGGGATTGGGTGAAAATCTAAGGAATCACGTCAGTAGACGATGCGGCTAGCAACCCATCACTCGATTCCGCTATCCGCCTTAACGCCCACTAACCCGCTAAACGTGGACTTTGAGTTTTACGACCTTGGGCTCTGACTACCCCACAAGGGATAAAGACGTGATAATATGTATAGATAAATCAAGATGAAACTTATTTCTAGCACGTTAACATTGTAAATAGTCGAAATAGATTTCCCGTCCCAAGTTCTCTCTCTCTTCACGTGAGGCTCGGCACGTTACCTTTACAACGACGTTTTAAACTCGCTTTATATGGCGCGGTGCGTCTCCATTGTTGTGCGGGAATTTGTTTTATTTGTCTACGATAAACGTATGTTAGAATGTTAAATACTAAGTTGAAATAAATTTGCCATCCCAAGTTGTAAGGCTCGACACGTTACCTTACAACGACGTTTTCAACTTACTTTATAAATATGATGCTTTTATTTGAATCCTTAGCTACGAAATTTCGATTTTCGCGGTCAAGAGTAAACAGCACAAAAATGTGGTTCCAAATAATACGCACAACACGAACAATTATCACAGAGATATGGTTGATTGAAATCTTCTATCAAAAAAGTAGGATGTTATAAGATAGAGGCGCTTGTCTCTGTGTGTAGACAGAGAAAAATATCGACTCCTCGCATCATTCCATTTACTCGCACAAGAAAAAAAGACAGAGATAGAGATAGGTCATTTTCTGTCTATCATCGGTTGTTTGCTTTTTGAAAAGAAGTAAAATGGCACAAACTTTGTGCAAACGCCTTTAAAAAAATATATAAATATATTTTTCTTAAAATATATAAATATATATTTTTTCGTCTTCTTTTCGTACGTCAGTGGAGACTGCCAACTCATAGGTTCGGGGTGCAACTTTATACGACGCAGATTTACGTCGTATTACACTGCTCTATTTTTTATTATCTCTTTTATAGCCTCTCGACTCACTTTGCTCTGAGTATGTTAGCGAAGCATATAGGTTAGGTTTTACATATGTAGTTCAAATATGTATTATTTATATTCTCCGTGTTTTTCCTATTATCCAGCGTGTAGATAAAACATAATCTTCTGACTCGATTGACAAAAAAATTGTGTTTATTGGTTGTTGTTTTATGTTTCGTGTTGAGCTCAGGTACCATAACTTCATAAAATATTGATGGATTTGGAAGGGTCGAGTATCGTTAGATAAAATCCTGACAACCTTGCCGAGTGACATAAGTTTTAAAATATAAACTTCTTTAGGCACCTACCACGCTGCCCGCGGGGAAATTCATACTATTTCTTATTTTAAGACCATTATTTTGCCTCCTTAATGACATACAGACACATAAAGGCTAATAGGTTTAACTCATACAAAACGATCTTGTTATTCGGTAGTTAATAAAGGCATTTCCATATTTAATACTGAAAGCTAATTCTCACGGCTTTTAATTTAAGATCTTATTTCTATTTCAAAAGCTCGCGGTAAATCAATACTCGATTGTTAGCGAGCTTTGTCTTAGATTTATTAGCTTTGGAGCTTTTCAGCTTCGCTCAAAGCTCACGGAATTCACAAATCGCACTTTTTCATCTGCGCGAAATCGTTTGTGTTTGAAGTCCATTGTGCTAATTCCGATTGCCTTTGATGTATTGCGATTGATTGGTTGTTAATGCCGTGTGGTTCCCGGCAGAGTAGAATAGGACCACTCCAAGTCTTCCCGTGGATGTCGTAGAAGGTGACTTACGAAAAAACTAAAAAAGCTTATAATCATCAAAGAGACCTCTCCAACTCGTCTGGTTGGCGTGGAGAGTATAGGCAAAATCCTCGGACTGCTCTGGCAGCACAGAGATAGTGATGTTCCTGCAATGGAGACTCAAAAAAGACCTTATTATGGAACTTTATTTTATATTTTTAGGATTCCGTGTCTTAAGAGGCCTATCACATTTTGACCGCGATTTTGGCATTCAAATTCTAAGAAACTGAAAGACTTTGACAACTTAAATCTATTTAACAATGGAGAATAGTTATTAGTAAAGTTCATAGCGGCTTCACTTTTTGCATTTTTATCTAATCAATTAAAATAAAGCCAAAATTCCGAAGCATGTTTTACACAAAAAGAGGGCGAGGCCCTTGTTCGTGCTCAAAACTGAACAACTGTACAGACGGAATTTAAACGAAAAAATTATAATAATATCTCTTTAATAGTGGTAAAGTTCATAGCGGAATCGGAATTTTAAAATATGTATGGAATATTTAGTAAAAAATATCCATTCAAAACCGTAAAACCACGAAATTTCTAAAACATCAACTGCAAATTTCTCCTTACTACAGTAATATTATTACATGAAATATGTACTAGAATAAACGTAAGTTCATAAGGAATTTAAATTTTGTACTTTAAAATAATAATAATTAAAGATATGACTATAAAAAACGTAATTGCAACCTCCAAATTACTATATATTTCGATGCGTCGACCGCTCAAACTCAGTACTGCGCGAGAGCTTGTCGACGGCGGACCTATGCCGAATTTTTCTTCGTCAAACGATTGAGTGCAAAGCGTATAGTGCGACTAACTAAGCCAGATACATGCCACTGAGGCACATAGTATTCCAATTTATTTTTATTAAGTAAAATTGTAATTAATGATTATGACGACGAGCTCCGTGGCGCAGCGGTCAACACCACACGGCCTGTGACACGGATGGTCCCGGGTTCGCTCCGCGGTCACTCTGGTCAGGTCATGATGAAAAATTATCTTTTTCAGATTGACCTAGGACTTGGATGTTTGTCTATATACATATGTAATTATGTGTGTGTTATAAAATCTAGCTCAATCTGTGTGATTTGTCCGTATATATTTATATTTAATTATTTAGGTCAGCCAAAAAACCAATTCCTGCTAGTCAAATAATAAATATCATGTTTGTAAAAATGTCTTATTTGTTTTATTGAATTAATTTGGTCAAATACTTTCCAACTTATTTGTTATATAAATCGTCAACAGACATATGTATACGATTACGATATATTTTTTGTAAATATCTAATTTACCAATAAAGTACATTACTGCAACGGCCGGTAAAAGAGGTATTGATGGACGAACGTGTGAATGTGGGCCGAGGCGGAGCCGAGGCACACATACGTGAGTCCATCAATGCCTGATTGCGGCCAAGGCTTGTGTAGTACTTTTATCAAATATTGCACGGAAATTAAAAAAAATAGTATATAGACAAACAAATATACATATATTATCACGTGTTTACCCTTACAGGTGAGACGGACCTCAAAAGCCATGTTTAGGGTATTAGTGGATTTTAATGTAGAAAATGCAATTAAAATAGTGATGGGTTGCTAGTCGCATCACCTATTGACATATTGTTCTGCATAGGTTTTCGCCCTCTCCTTCGGCCTGCTTTTACAGACTGTACGGGAAGAGAAGCACCTGGTATATTCTATGATTTTTCTTTTATCCTAGACCATCATGAAATATTGATGTAAATATGTCAATTAATATTCATAAAATGTTCATAAACAACAATATGTAGAAAATATCGCGCCAAAATCTTAAGTTTTTTAATTTCTTTTTTTTTTTTTTTTTTTTTTTTTTACTAGCCTGGTAAAATTTTAAATTCGAATTTGTAACCTCCATACTTGAATTATTTCGCAGCAAACGCGTCGTTCCATTTTAAATAACATGACAGATATGAATTTTCATAGTTACTTTAAGACACGACAGATATGGATTTTCTTGGGATTTTCATACATACTTTGCTGCCGTGTATTGGCCAGTACAGCAATATTGATTTATCCCAAACAAGGTTGTCAAAATAATGTGAACATTTCCAAGCATGTTTGAGAAAAATATTATACACGTAATACTCTTTTGATCTCTCATCTTCGGGTTACAGACTTATATAAGTATCGAATTTCAACTTAATCAGTTCAGTAGTTTCGTAGCAAATGGTTATGACAGGGTGACACCAACGTTACGTTTCGTTTTTAGGTACTAAACCCTAAAAAAATATTCCAAAATTACACGCAGATTGTAAATAAAATGTTGGCAAAAACTTAAAGAGCTTAAGGCGCTTAGACCAGTGAACTAGCGCTATCCCTCATTTTATTTCTTTTACTGCTGCCTCCGTGGTCCAGTGGTTAAGGCCTTGTTGACCCGGGGGTCGTGGTTCGATTCCTACGGGAAGCACAATTTGTTAAGTTGTTTCCAGTTTGGTTAGGACATTGCAGGCATGAATCACCTGATTGTCTGATAAGAAAGATGATTCCGTACTTCGGAAGGCACGTTAAGCCGGTGATCCCGGCTGCCATCTGGTAGTCGTTAAAGAAACCACGTCAGAGGCCGAGAGGCGGTTCCGAAGAACTCTGACACCAGGGTGTGCATGGTCGACTGACCGTGTCACCTACACGAAATGATGATATGACTGCTAAATAGGAGCAAATTGTAAAAATCTACGTAAGTACTTCTTCAGTAAATGACTTGTAGTATTTTTGGTATAACTTTTTATTATTTTTCATTCAGTAAATATAAGATAGTAAATGTAAATACTAGAACTACTAATTACCGCCAAAAGCGGCCACTTTTAGCGGTAATGAGTAGATCTCTCAATCTCAAATGATGATTTTGATGAAAATTTATACTAAAAATACTAAATGTACTTTGCTACTAAATACTTACGTAGATTTTTTCAATGTGTTCTTATTTCAGAGTACAAGAATTTAATAACGGGTATCGCTAGTTTCGCTGATATAAGTATCTTTAGCCAACAAAAATGAACGTATGTGGGAATTTCTTGTCATGATTAACAATATTACAAAATAAAAAAATCCAATATCAAAAAATTAAAGAATATGAAAAGTATCAAAATCGTGCAGTTGTAGCAACAGCATTAGCGTCGTGAACTCGTGACCCCAACCGTGTGGTCGCCGTGCGTAAAAGCCTAATCTTTCAGAGCACTATTTTGTGATAAGCCTCTTAAATAGTAAAATGGTTATTTTTTTATATCCCTTATAAGATCACGAAGTTGAACGTCTGTCTGTCAACTTTTCCTCAGTATTGAATGGGTGGAATAGTATCAAATCGAAATTAATATCACATAGGTATTTAGATCTGGGGCTATGATCTGGGGCCTGTTGATTCTGTGAAAAAGTGAACTCAAGGGTGTCAATATCCTTGCGTCGCCGGTACGACACGCAATAAGCTCTGACCCTCGTCACGCTGACGTGACGGCCGCACAATAGTGAGTGCCGACCTTAACACGTTAGGTTCAGAGGTCAAACACGTGTAAATTAATTTGCATGTTGTAAACATT
The DNA here is from genome assembly GCA_963082605.1 of Rhodophaea formosa. Classification (NCBI taxonomy): domain Eukaryota; kingdom Metazoa; phylum Arthropoda; class Insecta; order Lepidoptera; family Pyralidae; genus Rhodophaea; species Rhodophaea formosa. Next base: position 2,382,000 of record OY720230.1, on the reverse strand, counting down.
TTTTTAAAATTTGAATACGATGATTGTTGCATTTTTGTGACAGGATGTCATACTGCAGGTCGAGTTATATCAGATGCCTTAGTCACCTTCTTACATCTGATTTCTTAGTATTCGACGGTCGGTCCATAGGGGCCGGGATATACTTTGATAAAACCGATAGTATTTTTTGCGTTCTTTCTTGTCATTTTTTTTTCCAAACCGTGTACTCAATGGTGTGAATATCCTCGCGTCGCCGGTACGACACGCAATAAGCTCTGACCCTCGTCACGCTGACGTGACGGCCGCACAGTAGTGAGTGCCGACCTTAACACGTCAGGTTCAGTGGTCAAACACGTGTAAATTAATTTGCCTGTTGTAAATAGTATTTTTAATAATTTTATAGTGCCGTTCCTTTAAAAGTAAAAATCCCTTATAGGATCACTAATATACGTCTGTCTGTTGCCTTTTTCTCCGGAACGCGTGGTCGTATCAAGTCGAAATGAATCCATACTAATATTATAAATGCGAAAGTAACTATCTGCCTCGCTTTCATGCCAAACCTACTGAACCTATTTAAATGAAATTTGGTCCACAGATAGTTTAAAGCCTGAGAAAGAACATAGGCTATGCGATGTGGAAGGAACTGGAAGAGGCATATATAAAACTCATGTAATTCTGACAATATTACATACATACGGGTCGAATTGTTAACCTCCTTCTTTGAAGTCAGTTGAAAAGGACAGAAAAATACACAAAACTAAAACAAAATGTTAGACTTTGAAGCGTCTCCATTGTTTAGACTCAGGTGCCGCCCGAAAATGTTTATTAGTCGTCCCTAAAGCACGTGTTAGATGTACCTATTTGTATAGTTCTAATTCTTAGTGTTACTGATGGCAGCTTTATAGAAATATGAGTCATAGGTGTAAATATAAAGAAATGTCAAGATTAACCATTATTTAATCATTATTTTTAAAAGGATTATCCAATCATAGACATATTTGATATGTACAACTAGTTGATAAATTATTAAAAATGAAATAGTCACATATATCCAAGAAGGTATATATATTAAATACATTGTAACAAAATATTGTTTTAAATTAGTACTTTCATATTCCTTAATAATATGATTATCACATTTAACAAAATAACTCGATACACTTGAATTTTAAATAAAAGTACAAAAATACAATTATCAAAGCAACAAGTTGATAAGAAGTAACACTTACGTCTGTCCAGTCTGCCGAGTAGATTTAGAATGCCCCTCAAATTAAATATTCTTTTCTTATATACCGTCTTTGAGTTAATTTTCGACCAATCACAGACATCGACCAATCACAGACGACCGTTGTTTACTTCTTATGGAATGAATCACAAAATAACGGATTTGAAAGTTAACATGTGTAATTAACATGTTTAAAAATAGCTGTGAGAAATATACCAATAATTAAATAAAATCCAAATAAGATTTTACACTGATTAATTAACATATGAATATCATTGCTATATTTTGCCATTCTAACACGGCCAGACTGACAGTACTTCGCTCTCGAAGTACATTATTTTTTTACTTATAACTTTGACAGTAATCAGTAACATTAAATTGCATTGCATCTCATTACATTATAACTTAATGATTAGCGTAAACACTTGCTACCGTTCTGCCTTTCACATTAGGTGAATCAAAGTCAAAGTCAATCATCGTCAATTTTTTTTTTCATAATTACAATTAGTTTACAACAATATATTATTGTTGACGTCAATAATTTACTTACGGCTAAGTTTACACCGCTTCCAAGGCGGAGTGCAGAAGAAGCGGCAACAAACTGCACAGCGCATTTTCTCCAAATGACGTCAACTTACAATCTGCGACATACCTATTTAAAATCACTTAAGTGGACCAGAGCTAACATTTAGTAATAAATGTCAAATCATAATTATAGAGGCTAACAACAACCTCCTGTTAGTGTTCTACCTTTCACATTAGGTGAACACTACACAGTATTCCTCCTGTTACTGTCCTACCTCTCACATTAGGTGAACAGAAAACAGTATTCCTCCTGTTACTGCCCTACCTCTCACATTAGGTTACAGAAAACAGTATTCCTCCCGTTTCTGCCCTACCTCTCACATTAGGTAGACAGAAAACAGTTTTCCTCCTGTTAATTAAATTGATTAAAATTAAAATTCATTTATTTCAGGTAACTCAGACCCATATCAAACAACATTATATTAAATTAAAATTTAAGTTCATAATTAATTAATAAATGTCCCAACCTTTCAAATTAGGTGGACAATAAACAGTGTGTCTCCTGTTAGTGTCCCACCTTTCACATTAGGTGAACAAGCTAACAGTATTCAAACACATCATTTACACAGCACATTAGCAGGATTTTATAATATTAGAACTCAATATAATCAAAAAATAATAATAATTGACTTTTAGGATGCCTCTGTCACGACATCTTCATCTACCCATTCTCCATGCCACTTTCTTAATTTGTCCTTAGCTACAATATTATTTCATAAATAACCTTGACCTTAAAGGGAATATCTATCATTTGGAAGAATGGCATATTTTTATATGGCCCATTATATCTACGACTTAGCTTATCACCACATCTGTGGTCTTGATTTACATAGACCTCATTGTCTATCTCGAAAGACACGTTATTTTGCCTTACCATGTCAAAGCCAGCTTAAAATTTTTCGGACTGACTGTAAACATCTATTTGCTAAGTGGTGGTCGGCCCGTTTATTAATAAGTGTTCTGAGCAACATATATTAAATAAACATTTGAATTTTGCCCTTGCATCTAAATTTAAACATGATTCAAACGGGCTTAAACAAGGTATGTTAGCATTACAACCTATAAGGAAGCGAATCAGTGTAAGACCTGTAGACTTTTGAGCAGTCGGATTTAATATATCCTTCCATAACTCCGCTCGGCCAGTCTGACAAACCGTTGCAAGTACATAGTATTTAACATATCGCTCTACCTGACCATTTCTTTTTTGGGGTCCCATACAACCATATGGTGTTCAATTTGTAATTGATCAAATAATGATCTAAACGCAAACTAAACGAACTAAAGTTAGTAACCTCTGTCTGTAATAACTACTGAAAGTGTGTTGAATATTATAGTGATAGTATCTTGAATAATTGGGATTAGTTCTGCGGCGCTGAGAGTTTTAATGAGGCTCAATGAACAAAACTTAGTGAAACCATATATAAGCTATAAAATTCTAAGTGAATTGTGTGGAACGGAATAGGAATTTTCTCGATTGGATGCAGTAATTCCTGCTTTGGACCAAAGTGCCCTTTTCTTTCAGTACAAATTAGGCAATAGTTTAAGATATTTTTTAGTAAATGCGGCCATTTTCGGGAACCAAAAGTGCTCACTAAGTTTATGTAACGTTTTCTGGCAATTATTATCATGAAAAAAGCTGCTACAGACTGAATCCTAGATCCACCATGAACATACAGTTTTGGTTCCTCAGATTCTGCATTAGAAAACAACAAGTTGTTTTGTAAAAAAAAGATATCGATTGTCATCAAGATCTCCGGCCCGACACAATTACAACTTGACTAATCAAATTTTGGTTTTCAGCGTTATTTTGCTGAACAGTTTCTAGCCAGGATAGTGAGTCATTAATAAAATTAATGATATGAATAAAAGGTTTGCAAGTATTTGGAATTGACAAGAAATCTTTTGAAGCAGGTTTAGAAGTTATTCCAGGAATACTTATTTAAAAGAACAGGGTCCATGACAGGATTTGCAAATAAAGAATTACTCACAAATAATGTGTTAAGTTCTTTAGCAATATTATCTACCCACATTTGTTTGTAAAATTGTGTGACACGTGAAAGAGGGCTGTAAGAATGAGACTTGAATATAAATCGAAGCTGGTAATTGGTGGACATAAAACGGCTCTAATTTCTAATAGTTTGATAGGAATGGCACCAGTAATCTATATCTCTTCTATATATCTTATCTATCTATATATATATCAAAGACTGGTTTGTTACAATACTTATAACCTCGAGATCTGCTGAACCAATTTTCATGGTTATTGATTCGTTGGATTTGTCTCCGTCCCGAATAGCAGAATACATCTTGAAAACAATGAAAACTCGATATGTGTAATGAATACTTAATCATTGACTGTTAAGCGGTACGAAGTTCGCCGGGTCAGCTAGTTTTTAATAAATTACCTGACAAAATGAACTGAGACTAATGACTTTCAAAAAAGGAGATTAAATTATCATTGACAAAAAAATGCTATTACTTAGATTCGTTATAATTTTTATATCATTTTAATTTTAATTTTTTTTTTCATATTATTTACAAAATTATATATTATTATTAAATCATATTATAAAAATATAAATGTAATTGACAATCTTGACAAAAATTTAACAGAACTATTGTACGTCCATCTAGGCAGGGCACAGGGATACTTATTCAATATTGTACACCTTTTATCTACCTGTGGTTCCACAATAACGGAACCAAACGATCAGGACGGTAATGGTAATAGACATGCCCATTTCCTCTCAGCTGTAGGGTTAATTCAACAGTTTTTTTTTTATTGTACCTATCTTAAACAAAAACGGAGAAATAATATTTACTACTGTCGATAGGTTTCCTGACTAAACGACAACTAGGTATTTCTGATTATTTTACATCCGGATATTGTACGGCATTCCTACCAGTAAGTAAGTCAAACCGAAAATAAGAGTCGAACCACGTATATATCAAGTTCTCATCGAAAACCCTCAGACTGTACCAAAACTAATCATTGCAAACACGTGTACTTATCATTTTCAATTTCAGTACAACGATATTGGAATTAAACAACACCCCAGATTCCGTTATAATGATTCTATATTTATTATTTATTACGCTTAATAATAATTTATTAAGCTTAAATTCCCTCCTTTATCTACGAAAGATTTTACTAACGAGCCGTTAATAGAAACTGGTATTAGTCACAGTTCTTTTTTTTTTAAAACTTCTGAACAAAGGTAACGACTTTTTTTTTTTTTTACTTAACACACTGTTTATGAAAACAAATATTCTCGGTGTGACCCACACTTTTACAATAACCAAAAAACTTTTATAATTGCTTGTTTGAACACTAGGATAACATTTCTGACACTCTAGGTCTTTATTACTACTACTTATTTTACCCTATAATATATATAATCTCTTCCTACTTTTGGCTTGTGACAGATAAGTGCTGCAGTTAGTTGCTCGTCCGAAAAGGATATTTTTCGTGTTGCGTAAGAGCCTAAATTTTACAAATATACACAATATGACTCAATGGCATCCGACATATAAAGAACGGCCTTGAAAAGTCTTTCAGACAGGTTAATCTTTTTTTTTTTTTGGTAAGCATTTATTATATCTCGTTGTCGAGGGTTCAAAACACGATAACGCAGAGCCCTTAAGGGCCTTACCTGCCTTAGCAGCTATTCTGATGCTGGACCATTTCAGCTCCTAAGACAAGGCTTCCACGCTGTTATAACAGTTACCAGCTCCGCAGTCGTGCCGCTCGGGGTCAAACAGAGGCAGCGCGAGGTCTTCACCTCTCTGATGTGTTGTGGTAACCGTGTCACGTATAGCCTGGAGAAGTGCAGTCAGAGTTGCAGCATCCATCCTGAAACTTGTACAAGTATATATTAGTAACAGAGCCTGAGGATCCCACTTCTGATGTTAGATGTACCTATTTGTAAAGTTCTAATTCTTAGTGTTACTGATGGCAGCTTTATAGAAATATGAGTCATAGGAGTAAATATAAAGAAATGTCAAGATTAACCATTATTTAATCATTATTTTTAAAAGGATTATCCAATCATAGACATATTTGATATGTACAACTAGTTGATAAATTATTAAAAATGAAATAGTCACATATATCCAAGAAGGTATATATATTAAATACATTGTAACAAAATATTGTTTTAAATTAGTACTTTCATATTCCTTAATAATATGATTATCACATTTAACAAAATAACTCGATACACTTGAATTTTAAATAAAAGTACAAAAATACAATTATCAAAGCAACAAGTTGATAAGAAGTAACACTTACGTCTGTCCAGTCTGCCGAGTAGATTTAGAATGCCCCTCAAATTAAATATTCTTTTCTTATATACCGTCTTTGAGTTAATTTTCGACCAATCACAGACATCGACCAATCACAGACGACCGTTGTTTACTTCTTATGGAATGAATCACAAAATAACGGATTTGAAAGTTAACATGTGTAATTAACATGTTTAAAAATAGCTGTGAGAAATATACCAATAATTAAATAAAATCCAAATAAGATTTTACACTGATTAATTAACATATGAATATCATTGCTATATTTTGCCATTCTAACACACGCATTGTTTATTTCTTAATAACAGCCTTTTTGTACCGCCATTTTTGTTAGGGTTCCGTAGTAAACTAGGAACCCTTATAGTTTCGCCATGTCTGTCTGTCTGTCCGTCCGCGGTTTTACTCAGAGACTATAAGTAGGTACTAGAAAGCTGAAATTTGGTATGGGTATGTATATAAATCATGTCAAAAAAGTGGTAGAAGAAAATCTTGAAAAAAAAAATATTTTTGGGTAGCTCCCATACAAGTAAAGAGGGAGTAATATTTTTTTTTACCACACACACAACAATACCCACCGTGTTGGGTATTGTTAGGTCTTTAAAAAATATTGTGAGGTTAAGAACACCATTTTTCGATTTAGGGATCCGTTTCCGAAATATTTGGTTTTAAAGTGCAAATTTTTGTTAGAGGTAAGTGTCCCCCCCCCCCCCCCCCCTCTATCTGCTAAACGGTTATATATGGATACGTGAAAAAATTACAGCAGTAGTATATATACTGAAGTTGAAAGGAAAACTATCAGAGCTGAGTGCTAAGTACAAACTAAAAAGTTATAGGCAACCTACTTATAAAATGTACTCGAAAATGTGAAATTTCATACAATTTTCATTCTTAGATGTTTTTGGTCGTTAAACTGTGAAGTGCGAGTGTGAACAGTGTGAACTCAAAGTTGTCATACGCAACTACGGAACCCTACACTGCGCGTGGCCCGACACGCACTTGGCCGGTTTTTCTTTATACGAAGCGTGCCTACATTACAGTGTAAACAATGCCCGTCTTATTATAGATTATGGTATGCCTGTAAACATCATAGTTTACGAGTTTAGGTGAATGTTGATAAAAAGACATATGTATATCGCATAAAAAAGTCACTTTTAATACGGTTTTATCGCGTTCATTACATTATTTAAACACCAAATGTTTTGAATACTTAAGGGTGTTTATGTTCGCAGGTAGACATGACACATGAGGCACTTAATTAGGAAATATTTTCTTCTTTAGCCCGCAATCTCCAGTACATACTTAATTTCATTTAAATTTGACCAGAATTTGATACAGCAACAAATTTCGAATTTGTCGCTGCAACGTAAAATAATACTTTTCTGAGATTTTTGATACATAGATAAATCGTTTTTCTTAATACGGAGCGTGACTACATTAGAGTTTATCACGTCGTTTGAGCCCCGACACGCTGAGCGTAACCGCTTGCGTGTAAACAATGCCCGTCTTATTATAGATTATGGTATGTGTCTTAACATCATGGTTAGTCCTTGTTTGATTATGAGTTATTGGTATTTATACATACATATTTATAACGTTATAAATTTTAATTAAAAAAAAACCCCCGACCCTTTCAATATCTTTGAAGTAACACGGTAACAAATTTCGAATCGATCGGACATAAGTAAGTTAGTCAGATCCTCTCATCAACTAGAAAAGCTAATAATCTTCAAACGGCTAAACAGATTTTTATGAAATATTGCTAAGAACACTCAAGATAAAATTAAAACACTAAACTGAAATCGATTTATCCGTTAGGGAGCTGCTACGATTCCACAGACAGACACGTTAAACTAATAACACCCCTCTCTTTTTGCGTCGGGGGTAAATCGCGTTCTTTACATAATTTATACACCTTATTTAAGTACATTAACACTTAAGTATTCGAAACACCATAAAGTATTCGAAACACCATAAAGTATTCGAAACCTTTTTTAAATACTTTAGATTGTTTATGCTTGCTGTGGATATGAGAGGCCTCAAGGTATCTCCAATGATATTATTATATAAGTGACAATTAATAAGTGTTCAAAGAAACCTATATTAAATAAACGATTGAATCTTGAATCCATACTTAATTTCCTCTAAGTTGGACCAGTGGTTGATACGTGAAAATTTTAGACAGACTATACACAGTTAGGTATTTCCGCATTTATAATACTAACATTAATAGATATAATAGAAGTATATTACAACCTAACGAAACAATAACAAAAACAAATGCGTCTTACTACGCACACCTCAACTTGCCGGGTTACCCCAAAACTAATTTAACTCCAACTGCCGACTACAATAGTAATTTATAATACTATTCGCTACTAATGCCAGGGATAAACAGGTGCGTTTAAGGCTCGAATCTTAGATTGTCAGGAACCCTTTATTTTTATTGTTTCTCTCTGCAATTAATATTACTTATAAAATTCAATCCTAAGAAAATAAAATAATGACAAACGTTACGCAGTACGCACTCCTCAAAACGTGTGAAACCATCAACCAAATTCATCCATCTGTCGTAACACATTTTATGCAATAAATAATAATGTCATTTAATTTCTTAATCCTATATTGTATGTGTCTGTCTGTCTGTGTATGTTCTTATAAATGTGATTACTAACTTTAGTTTTAAGGTCAATTGTTACAAACCCCAATGGATCCTGTTATCCGAAATAAACAATTTTTATTTATTTATTATTTATTTAAACTTGCCGTGTTACCCAAAAACTAATTTAACTCCAACCCACTCCAATAGTAATTTATAATACAATTCGCTACTAATGCCAGGTGTGTTTAAGGGTCTACTCGTGCCTTTGCTTGTATGAGGTCCACTGTAATTAATATTGTAACTTTTCAATCTATTAACAAAATCTTAAGAAAACAAAACAATAACAAATTCTACGCACTACGTACACTTAACGATGAATGAAACTATCGAATATTCATCCATTTGTCATACCACATTTTATGTAATAAATAATCATTTAATTTTTTTTATACGTTAATTATTTTGTTTTAAACAAAGAACATTAACATTATTTTATTTATAAATTACAAATCACATTTCACATATTACAGGTTTATCACAGGTTTGGACATATTGAGAGGATGGATGAAAGGAGACTAACGAAAGGTATATATTCAGCAGATGTGGTTGGGACGGTCGGGCAGGGCCGGCCTCGTCGAACTTATCGCGACCAAATTGCGAATATTCTCGCAAAAGGAGATGTAAGGAGTACCCGAAAGAGTAATGAAGGTAGATGAAGCGAAAGAGGTTTGTAAGGATCGTAGCAAGTGGAAATCCATAGTCTCTGCCTACCCCTATGGGAAAGAGGCGTGATAATATGTATGTTTGTAAATCACATTTCCTCAACTTGCCGTGTTACCTCAAAACTAATGTAACTCCAACCCATTCCAATAGCAATTTATAATACAATTCGCCACGCTACTAATGCCAGGATAAGCAGGTGTGTTTAAGGGTCTCCTCGTGCCGTTGCTGTGTCGTAACTTGTGTAATTTCGTGATTGAATGAAGACTTCAAAGCGGATTGAGTTCCGTCTAAAGCCGCAAATGATCATGAGGAATAATAATGGCTTAACCATAATAATGACTATTTTATAAGTGCTTTTCTGCATTTACGGTAAGATATTGTATAGCTTTCTTCCTACGTATTATTTTCCACTCTTATACAAAATTAGTTAATACCATACTTGTAATGAGTTGACTTCAAAAAAAGAAGGCGGTTTACAATTCGTCGTAATCTTAATTTTTTTATGTATGTTCTTAAATCGGTCCAGGCGTCTTTGAGAAATCGGTCTCAAAGACGCCTGGACCGATTTAGGAAATTCTTTTTTTGTTCGATTGGTAATACTTTACAGATGGTTCCATAATTTTTTTATTGAAATGTGTCGAGCGCTTTTTGAAAAAATACACAAAAACCAAAAAAAATTTACAGCTATGCCGTTTGGATCACACTTATTTCTATTTTTTTCTTATGCTTATTAAAAAAAAATTATAGGGTTGAAGTCGAATTTTGTTTTTTGTTAAAAATATATTAAATTAGAAATAAACTAGCAGCCCTACCCGGCTGCGCCCGGGCATGTTTTATACCTTAAAACCTTCCTCGTGAGTCACTCTATCTATTGGTGAAAACCGTATGAAAATCCGTGGAGTAGTTTTTGAGTTTATCGCGAACAGACAGACAGACAGACGCGGCGGAAGACTTTGTTTTATAATATGTAGTGATACGGAAAAAAAAATTAATGTTGCAAGTTTTGTAAATACATATGTTCAAAATTGCAAGGGAATCAAAAACAAAAAGGGCAGAGGCAAACAATTTTGAATTGTTTCCTTAAATTATGCTAACACAATTTTTAAAGAAACAGTTCAAATTGTTTTATTTAAATTTTTGTAAAAATTGTACCGGTCCCACGGTGCGCGAGGCCGACTCGTACTTGGCCAGATTTTTTATTAACACGCAGACCATTCGTAGACTCCAATTCTGAAAAAGGGTACTGTTACCAAAAGAAACCGCGAGCGAGATCTAGTGGTTGTAAACTGGAAAGGCGGGAAACATTAAAACTTCATCAACAAGTCGGGCGATTCCGGAGAATCAGCGATTCATTCCAGAACTCGCTTCATATGGAAAAAACTTCTGAGAACTTTACTATTGCGAACGCAGTTTTAAATTTTAATATTGAATAAGGAATCAGTTCAGCCACAGATTTTATTTTTGCCAAAAGAATCAACCTTGAATCGCTGAATGAGAAGGCTTCTTATAAACTAATTCACATTTTTTTCGCCCCGAAACTACTGGACCGATTTTCATAATTTATTTGCAGGCGATATAGATAATAATTTACGCAAATAAAATCGCGAGAAAATTGCTTGTATATTTAAAAAAAAAAAACAACTTGGCCACAGAGGAGAGTTCGTCGAATTTTGTACGGATTTTTTTAAAGGCTGTCTATGGTGAAAGCTTTTTACTATATTTCTATTGGTTTTTGAGTTTGTCCATTTCAAATACGCAAACACAAATCATTCTTCAAATCCTGAATGCTCGTATTATTTTGTTTGCTATGTTATAATACATATGTTTATTGTAACAGGTTCGTATGTTTCAAAGTGCTGCTGACTAGATCGGTAATGTAGATTTATCGCTTTCCGAAGTTAAGTAACTACAGCTATTAACTAACTGTAAAAGGCAGCACTGACAAATTATCGAGCGAACGAAGTTTCGTGCAAGTGCAGCGTTTGAAACTAGTTACCGACGCGTCCAACTTGTCTAAGTTAAAGATTTAGAAGCCTATACACTGTATGTAATTTAGAAAATATCTAGCATCATCGAAAATGTTCAAAAAATATCTTTTAGCTGTGTGCTCTACTATAGTTGACGCCTATAGATTCGTCAGGCGTATCTTAGTTTCGTAAATTTGAATATTACTAAGTAATGCACCAGTTAAAAGTAGTATGTATATTGTGAAATCAGGATTTTTTAGCTAGTTAATCTTAATACTTTAATAGTTACCGCGACTTCGCCCGTGTAAATTATAGCCTATGTCACCCGCAGATAAATTAGCCTTGTAAGTGAAATGATTTTGAAAATCGGTCCAGTAAATGATTTCAGACCCCATTCAATGCAAACCAAAATGATTTTTTTTCCTCTTTAATTAACTCAATAATATAAGTATTGATGAATTTTTATTTTCATTCAGCTCAAGTTCAAAAGTCTTAAGAGCTTTACCAACTAACTAGAAAATACGATTCTGACAAATTATAGAGCTTGTGCAGTTCCATACGCCTGTGCAGAGTCTGAAACTAGTTACCTACTTGTCCAACTTGTCTAAGTTAAACGTTTAGAACGCCCAAACAGTGCATTATTTAACTTTAAAGACGCTGATTATGAAATTATTATCTTTCAGTTGGCTAGGCGAAATATGTCAGTATACTTTCGCCCTCTAGCTATTGTCAAAAGATTCTATCTGCCAAAGTGCCAACTAACTGCAAAAAGGCTTTTGCAGTCTGCAGCTGACTCATCATTCCACCGAAGTTTCATGTAATCGTACCATTGAAACTAGTTACTAACGCGTCGACGTCGTCCAAGTTAAAGATTTTGCACGCCTATCCAGAGCTAAATAATAAGCTAAAAAATTTCAATATATAAGTAACTAGCTCTAACCCGCGGCTTCGCCCGCGTAATATATAGCCTATGTCCTTCTCGGTACCCTAACATATGTGTATGCAAAATTTCATGATGATCGGTTCAGTAGATACGGCGTGAAAGCGTAACAAACAAATAAACAAACAAACAAACTCACTTTCGCATTTATAATATTAGTTAGGAAGTTAGGATTAGGATTTATTATCTTTTAGCTATCTGGAGTACATAGAAGAAATCCATTGAACTATAGGACGTGTTCAACTTGTCTAAATTTAAATATTATTATTCATAACAGAACATAGAAAGCGTACCGTATTCTGTAGATTATAAAACTATGATATTTTGAGCTACTTAGTCGAAATACGTTTATTGCAGCTAAAGTTTAGAAACTCTTAGATCTCTACTAACTGACTGCAAAAGGCCGTACTGACAAATTAATAGCAAAGTTTTGTACAAACGTGGTGTTTAAACTTCAAACTAGTTACCAACGCGTCCAACGCGCCTAAGTTTATAGACTTAAAATGCTTAGACAGTGCACCACTTAATAAAATATCTATGGAGGAATCATTATGTTTTATCTAGAGACCTTATCAATGATACTGATAACGCTGTATCAGTGACAAAGTTCTGGTCAACACTTATAATTTGCCCAAGTCACACGCTAAAGCTAGGGAACATACAAATACTAGTTGCTGAAGATTAAAACTCAGCCTACTCATTATGCATTTCCAACTTATGTAAGTTTGAAGATTTATTTACATCTTAGCCATATAAGGGCACGTGAACTACGCCTTGAATGAATGTACATTTAATTTTCATGAAACAATAACAGTCGTCGTCATAGCCGAAAATTGCCAAGGAGAACAGAAGAATAGAATGTTGAATTAGTAAATGTGAGGTCATATATAGCTGCGAGGCCACAACAACAGCCTCTGTGGTCCAGTGGTTAAGGCATTTGCTTTACTGACCCGGGGGTCGTGGTTCGATTCCCACGGGAAGCATACTTTGTTATGTTGTTTCCAATTTGGTTAGGACATTGCAGGCATGAATCACCTGATTGTCTGATAGGAAAGATGATTCCGTGCTTCGGAAGGCACGTTAAACCGTTGGTCCCGGCTGCCATCTGTTAGTCGTTAAAGGAACCACGTCAGAGGCCGAGAGGCGGTTCCGAAGAACTCTGACACCAGGGTGTGCATGGTCGACTGACCATGTCACCTACACGAAATGATGATGATGCTGCGAGGCGAAAGACATTAAACAACAGTTAATCTTGATTTAATGTGTTCTAGCTAACGTTAAGGAACTCTTATCTTATAGCAAAAGGTCAAATTATCTAGTTGTCGAAGTTTCGTGCAAGTTCAGCTTGAAAGTAGTTGCCGGCACATCCCACTTGTCTAAGTTAAAAATTTAGAACGCCTATACAATTCATCAGTACCGATCCAATAGTAAAACAGTTTGATTGATCAATTTGTATCAAGTATTTTATTGAATTTTTGGAGATGTGTCAAGAACAATCGCATCCGGTGGAAGAAAACAGGAATCCTTATCCAGAGAACATGAAACGGAAGGAAGTATTCAATGATCTGAGACCCAGTTCAATGGAATAACCCGTGGGAATAACATTTTGAAACTGATCGGATATAAGTGACGGTTGACGAAGATGACCATTGACCACACGAGAGTTAGACAATGCTACAAACTCGAAGTGTAATGCGTCCGTGCAGAGTTTTTCACTAATACTCCGATTACATGTCTCACTCTTTTAGGGTGAGACCACGTAGTTATTTAGTTTTTTAATAAAAATGTTTCCAGTACCACGGGTTCATAATCGAGGCCGCTCTACACAGAATAAATCAACAAATAGAAGTCACGTGCCGACTTGACTCTTCTGTTCGTGAAAATGTGCTGAATGTACGCAATATTGAGAAAGACTGTCACTTCTAATAAATGTCACGCTTGAGGCCATCGCTTCTTGAAAATGGCGAACTTGGTACTTGGTAAAGGATCTAAGCGCCACCGAGGTTAGTGGCGCTTGTGATCATTGTGTGTGCTCGGTGATTATGATCATGGATCTAAGAATAATCAGGATATGCCCTTGGAAAATGTAACAGTGACGCACATAAAAATCCCTACACTTGTGTCGCGACACTAGCGCACGCACACATCGGCACAAAAATCCCTACACTATTCCCCGGTCGAACGAAATGTCAAATTTCCCAAATGTCAAATACATGCTGCACACATGTGACTTGATGTGACGTAAGTTATGCTTCACTTTTGATGTGTCTAATGCCGGGTCCATATTATTCCTAGGTACATGATTATGATTGACTAGGTGAATAAATTAAAAGTATATTCTACTTCAACTTAACTATGATATTACAGAATCATTTCTCACTATCTTAACATAATTCACACACTTCTACATTTCATCAGACAGAACAATCAAACATACACTCATAGGTCTTATACTTCTTTTTACTAACACCCAAACAGTCTAACCGCCACTATACTCAGTCCCTATCTGTCTCCTTCATTCCTCGACTGAACCAACAGACAGACGTGTAACAAAACACAGTCCCTACTCCTCCCTACTTTTATCGCAAGAATGATAGGTATAAATATATAAAACATAAAATATATGTAATATCCGGTAGAAGGTATGCGGGCGGGTGACCTGGAGGCCTGAAATACAGGTTTTCCTTGTTTAGGCTCCAGTCCACCTCCTCAGTTTCACATATTTTGTAAGCAGTTGTGGAAAAATAAATATATTTTCATTTCATTTCAAACTTTTCTTTCCATGATGGTTTGAGAGAAAATGCCAAAAGTGTTAAACTCGCGACAGATCACGTGACCGACAGATTCGTCAGATTGAAAATTCGTAAGACGGCGCACGGAGCTTGCGCGAATGTGCGTGTGTGTTTCTGTTACAGCGTGCTACGCACATCCATGGGTGGTCCCGATGGTCACTGCTGATGATAGAAAATGATAAGTGATAGTATTTCAGTTTCCACTTCTGCCGGCACTCCCGGAGTGCAACCCATTGTTTTTTATCCAAAGTCAGTCTCGAGGCGAGGTCAACAGCTTATAGAGATAAAGTTTTATAGTGAAAGTAGTTTACTTGCACGAACTGAACTTGGCAATTATAAATAGTGGACATCTTTCTCGTTACGTACAGATCCTTTATTATTAAGCATCTTTAAGCATTTTTCTAAAGCGTGGTGAGAATTTGTTTATTTTTATCCATAGTCAGATTCGAGGCGAGGTCAACAGCTCACAGATCTTTTACTTTTTTAGTGAAAGCAGTTTACTTGCATGAACTGAACTTGGCGTTTATAAATAGTGGACATCTTTCTCGGTAGATATGACGCTTCCGCCGACCTAGAAAATGCAGACTGAAATGCTTAGCTGCAGATCTGTTCGCGGCCGTTGCAAACTTGCGACTTTTGGTTCCTATCGACTTATGACTCTATTACCATACCATCTATTCTTCTTCTATCGAGTCGTAGAATGGCAATATTTGTACATATTGAATAGGTATATTTTAACCAGCGCTTTGCAACTATTAACACCCGTCTTATCTCAACATCTCTAAAGAAACGAAGAAAGAGAATTCGGCAATATTTGAAAATTGTAATGTTGGTACAAAGGCAATATTTACTTCAATATTTCACCTAGTAGGAGGATAATGGTTTCGCGCGCATGTTTGTATTTGTGCCTTTTCCTGTTTATTTATATTTATTTATTTGTTTAGCTTGTGTTTCCTAAGTCTCCTTTTACTACATCCACGGGAAGACTAGGAGTGGTCCTATTCTACTCTGCCGGGAACCACACGGTTATTTATTTACGATGAAAGGATTGAAGCGATAGCATATGCAACTGCATATAAGTACTGCGGATGACAGTACTTGCTCTTTGTTTTTCTGCCGGTGAATATGCCAGTGCCGTTTGGAGCCGATCCGCACATGCAAAGCTGGTGGACACAGCTCTCAATGATTGTTGCCGGATTATTACAGGATGCCTAAAACCGACTCCAGTCAACAAGCTGTATCCACTAGCTGGTATTGCGCCGGCTGACATTCGCAGAGACGTAGCAAGCTCTGTGGAACGCTCTAAAATGATAACCGATCCCAGACACCCCATGTTCAATGAAGTTGCTGTCCCAGTCAGACTAAAAAGCAGATGTAGTTTTCTGGATGTAGTCACTCCCCTTACATCAGAAAATCCAGCAAAAGAAAGGCTACAATTTTGGCTGGCGAGATGCACCACTTCGACTCCTTTTGAGCCAGCGGAAAAGCTACCACCTGGCCATAGCCTGCCTTGGCCAGAATGGAAGTGCTTAAATCGTCTCAGAACCCAAGTCGGCCGCAGCAAAGACAACCTGGTTGGGTGGGGCTATATTGAACCCAGCTGCAATATCTGCGACTGTGGTGCATCTCCCCAGACTATGTCGCACCTATTGTCGTGCCCAGCGTGCCCAGAGACCTGTACACTGGAAGACCTGTACATGGCCACAGAGAGCGGCATACAAGTTGCTCAGTACTGGGCGAAAAAAGGAATTTAACCATCGAATCGATATGAACAAGAAGCATATGCAAACTAACTATGGTATGATATTATTATGAGCTGTGTTTGGTTGGACATTCTGTATATAAGAGTCGCCGGACAGTAGCGTGTCTACTTCAGCCCTTAGACATTCTGAAAGGGGAAAGAAAATACTCGTCGCTTTGCATAAGCGGCTTAAGTTTCCTGTGAATATTACTGAGCTCGTCTTGTCAAACCGATTTCTCGGTGAACGCTATTTTCGTAGGGTTTTAATGTTATAAAGATTATTCAAAAGTCTATAGGTAATATCGATGATATTATTATTATTTTAGTTTATCTCAAAACGATTTTGGATTTAGCCAGTCAAAGGTAAAATAAGCTTTGCGAGGTGTAGCCATGGTGATGAATAATATCTGGGAAACTTTGATGTCTTTTTCTGACTGATGTAATTTGTAGATAATGGAAGATTTGAATTTTATGCTGGGAACTTTGTTTTTTTTTTTAACCGATTTATAGAAAATGAATGTTTTGAGTTTGACCCTTATGTTTGTCCGCGATTATCTGTAGTTAAACTGAACCGATGCTGATGCGGTTTTAAGAAAATTGTTTAGTACAATCTATATAAAGTATATGTAAAGTTTTTGTATACATATTTGATGTATACACATCAAGTTGGTTATTTGAAGATGATTCCTGTGTTATAATATATTACTTTTATATTTCTTTACATATCTTGTAAAACACATGCGAAAGTGACTCATTGTGTCTGACGAAGCATGGAGAAGCTCAAAACAATGTATTTTCGTGAAATATTTCCGCCATATTTTGCTTTATATTCACCAGCGTTTGTTATGCGAATGCTCAATAAAACGTAACGATAACAACATTAGAACTGCTCGAAAAAGTCGAAAATTAAATTTTAGAATAGCATTCTATACCAATTGTCTGTAATAAAACACGCGTGACCCAAGACTTGTTGAGTCGGCGGCGTGACGCGACGTGAATTATTCACGCGACCTTGTCAAGCGGCCTGCGGGACTCACTTATTTAGGGGAAACTTTTGTAAATGAAGTGGGTAATACAACAACTGTACTCTGCCGACAAAATGTACGCAACATATTACGAAGAGCATTAGGAAATTATGGCGTAATAAATTTCATGGAGAAAGGTAAATTTATCCGATAAAATTTCGATCCTTTGTTTCTATTCTATTCGTTTTAACCGACTTCAAAAAAGGAGGCGGTTTACAATTCGTCGTAATGTTTTTTAGGGTTCCGTACAAAAGTTGAAAAACGGAACCCTTATAGGATCACTCGAGCGTCTGTCTGTCCGTCCGTCCGTCTGTCACAGCCGATTTTCTCCGAATCTACTTAACCAAATTAGATGAAATTTGGTAAGATAGTGTAATCCTATGACCCAAACACGGATGTGCAAAGTAAATAAAGATTTTTTTGAAAAAAGGGTCATTTTGAGGGGCCCAATTACAAAATTTTAAAAGAAAGTTTTGCAAACCTTACTGTGTCATATATCAAATGAAAGGGCTCATTATGAGGATCTCAAAAATATTTTTTTTTGTTCGGGTAAAATCAATACTTTTGATTTTATTCACGAAAGAAGGCAAAAATTGACCATTCCCCCCCCCCCTGATCTCCGAAACTACTGGGCCGAAAATTTTGAAAAAATTACAAAATGTAGTTCATTCCTTGAAGATTACAGGAAAAATAATAAGAATTCTATCACTTGAAAATTAAGTGGTAAACTCACAATAATAAGTTCATCTAGGGAAATAGTTCACTAAAACACCACTAGATGGCGCTAGTCAATTGAATAAAACATTTTTTGAAAACCAACTCTATTACGTAACAATGGCATTGTCTGTCATTTATTTTACTCATTTTATTTATTTAGGAGAACCAACAGCTTATTTTATGTTTTTTTGCCTAATCCGTGCGTTTTAGTATGAATGCGAAAGTAACTCTGTCTGTCTAGCTTCACGCCAAAACTACTGAATCGATTTTAATGAAATTTGGTACACAGATAGTCTAGAGCCTGAGATAGGACATAGGCTTTTTTTCACGCGGACGAAGTCTTGGCCACAGCTAAAAAAGACATCAACGAACTTCATGAAAGCGACTTCACGTTCAGGAAAATTAAAATTCAAGTAAATTAAAAACCTATACCTACCTTACTAACAAACAGTGGCGATATGGAACGGAGCATTCTATATTATCCTATGTGGCGTCCCGTTTCATACTGGGTCGTCGTTATTATTCAAAGCGGCGGCGGCCTCAAACTCAACAAGTTCCGAAGGAGATGAGCCAAATTTGAAAAATATTGCGGCAGTCTAATATTAAACTAATTTGCTGCAAAACGAAACGTATTTGAAGGTTATGTAGTCGACTATTCATCATCATGACGCGTGGGTTCTCGCATTAAAGTACCAGATAAACAGTTAAACTTTACCTGTATGGACATCATCATCATCAGCCTATACTCGTCCACTGTTGGATGATATCGAGATCTATCTTCGGCTGCTCGCATCCAGCTCCTGCCAGCCATCTTCCGCAAATCATCACTCCACCGTGCCCGAGGACATCCTACACTAAGTTTGCCGAGACGCGGTCTCCACTTAACAATTCGTTTGCCCCAACGGTTATCGGACACTATTATTAATTTTCTGTGGTTTGAAATGTCAGAAGAAACAAAAGAGTAGCAACTTTGTTTAAATAGAGCAATATCACCAAAAAAAAATTCTTAACTGAGCGAGACCCGCTTTAATTTACAATTTAATTTTCTGTGTTATTTCTCGATATAGTCAAATGGCTATTGTTGTTATAGAATGTGTATAAGATATACACATTCTGTGAACATATCAAGTCTACCAGCAGTCATCTACCTATTACGTTTCAATCCATATATACAGTCCTTGTGACAGACGGATATCGGAAGCTTATTCCAGTTTTTACCCTTTTTACCCACGACCTTCGAGCAACACGGAAGGGAGTAGCCATACGCTGCATTCCCCTCTGTCAAGGTACAAGCAAAATTAGGCATATGCATGTCTATGTATTAGTTGTGTGTGACTCATCTGTACACAAATTATTTTTTCTTTTTTATGTCATTTTTTGTGACAATGTCATAATTACTATCAAGTGACAGTTTAAGTTTTGTATGTAGGTGTGTGGAACTAAACTTGTGTGCACATTTCCCCCCGTAAAAAACGCCAGAAAAATTGTAATAGTAAGTTGTCGCTTTGCCCACTCCCTCCGTCCGGTACGGAGGCCGTGTTGCTCGAAGCCCACGACGGAATGGAGCAGGTATATGCGTTTAGGGTGAGAGATGTTTGTTTGTGTGTGCGTTTGTGCAAAGTAATATTTCCACCTATCTTCTAAACTATGATCCGATTTTGATGCGGTTTTCAATAACGAGTTTGTGTTTGATGAGTTCATGTTCTTAGACAGGTGTCATGGCTGTAACTCACTAGGGGGCGCCACAATATTAGTGCAAAACAATGTTGTGTCGTGGGTTTTTTTCAAAATTTTTAATTTTACTTAGTTATGATATTGAACCCAAAAAATCAAACATAAACTAAAATTTAAGTTGAACAATAAGGATCGTCTGTATTTTTTGAAACGTCACGAAATATTCTGTTTTTATCCCAATCCCAAACAATATTAATGCGACAGGAGATTGTATATTTGTTTGTTACGCTTTATCTGCGGAACCGATAATCATGAAATTTTGTATACACATTGATAACACTACAGAGAAGGGCAATCTCACGAGCGAAACCGTGTACACAACAGTGTCACAAATTCAATGGTTTTTTTCCCATCTCAAAAAATGTCCAACGAGCCTAAAGATTTCACTTTAAAAAAATATTGCTGTTAAAAGGTTTTTTTAGATATTTCTGCTTTCAGACCTATCTTCATTGTCATGCGCGCGTTTGCTCAACCCTCGTCAAAACCTCTCAATACTCAGTACACGATTCTGGTATTTCTTCAAAAATCCTCGTCATTCATTTCGTCTGTGCTCCACAGATTACGTCTATCAAAAAGTATCAATTCTATGTTCGTTGGTTATGATTCGGAATAGTATTTTTAATCTCCGACGCAAAAAAATAGGTGTTATATGTTTGACCGCTCTGTCTGTTGTCTGAGGCACCGTAGCTCTGAAACGGGTGAACTGATTTGAATGTTATGTTTTTTAATTTGAAAGCAGGCCTACGAATGTTCTTGGCCATATTTTATCAAAATTAGTTCAGCAGTTAACAAGATTTTCGTATTTTATGGATGACCACGCTTAACTTTTTACAGTGTATTCCGAATTCGGTAATTCTTATTTTAATGGAAAGGGTGTACTCCGAAGTTGTTCCCATATGAATTATGTAAAAACCTAGCCTATTTAGCTATGTTAAATGTTTGAAAGCAGTTTGATAAATCCGTCACAAGTATTTATGACTTTCATACACGAAAAAGAAACATAAGTTTTGACATTAAATTTTAAAATTTTTGATTGAATCGATGTCTACTGTAATTTACATTTCACCCCAGGTCACACAGGTCAGGGATCGACCCTTATCAGTATCACGTCTAAAAAATGCAGAAGCGCCGTCAAAACATCCCGGCCCAAATGATTGATCGCACAATTTCAATATGTACCTACGAGGGTTAGGTCGTACCCTGTTGATAGAATGAGGGCTGTTGGTGGAATACCAAACGTTTTGAGGGTTGGTTGGCACACGTATCGCATTTATTATCACACTAGCAGTCCACCCCGGCTTCGCCCGTGGTACATACCTAGCCTATGCCACTCAGGAATAACGTACCTATCCAACGGTAAAAGTATTTTTGAAATCGGTCTAGTAGTTTCTAGGATTAGCGCGATCAATCTTAAGGCGCTCTTATAGTAACACTAGCGCCACCCAGCAATTAAATGCCTAAAATCATACATTTTATCGAATTTTAAAAATCTAACAAGTACAAAACTACTAAATTACTTAGGGTATTTTTTGTTTATCACAAGTAATTTACTAGTGCCATATTTAAAGAGAAAAATCGGTTAACGCCAAAAGTGGCCACTTTTGGCGTTAACCTGTTTTTCTCTTATTTTATCAAACGAATATTAGTGAAAATGAATACAAAAATACTACAAGTAGTTTACTAGTTATGTACTTATTAGATTTTTAAAATTCGATGTTATATAGGATTAAAAGAATTAATTGCTGGGTGGCGCTAGTGTTACTATAGGAGCGCCTTAAAAACAACTTCAGCTTTATAATATTATCTCGTACGTACTGCATCCTTATGTCACCTCATCCATACCAATATTATAAAGAGGAAAGATTTGAATGTTTGATTGCGTTACAGGTTTTTTCCAAAAACCTACTTCAGGCACCAGTCCTTCACAAAGATAGGTTTTGCAGGGAACATTATTATGCAATATACACTTTCTCGCTGTAAATATATATCTAAATCTTTATTCACTGTAAATACCTTTGTGAAGGAAAATAAGGATCTTATTATTATTAATATTATATTATTATTGCGATTTCTTGGGAACCGCCTCTCGGCCTCTGACATGCTTCCTTTAACGAATGCCACATGGCAGCCGGCACCAACGGCTTATTGGCCTTCCGAAATACGGAATCATCTTTCTTATCAGACCATTTCTTCTTGTAATATAAGTTTAGATTAAACGTACTGCAAGCGCAGCTATGAAGCAGATGTTGGACCAGACCAAGTTCGAAAGAATACGCTGTATTATTAATTAAATAAATGAAATACATGCTAAAATAGATAAACATCCAAGAGCAATATGAAAAAGATCGTTTTCCATGGCCGGGGATCGAACCCGTTACCTCTCGTATGTCGCAGGCTGGCGTATTACCAGCTGTTTACAACTAGTAAATTGTAAAATTCTTATGGAGGTCTATGTCCAGTAATGTAGGGAGTGAAAACAAAGCCAGACTCGCTTTCGAAGTCTGTTGACAAAATACTATGAACAGTCATCATCATCAGGTCTTTTATAGTCTCCACTGCAGGAGATCGACCCTCTCTGTTCTACCAGAGCAGACAGAGGATTTAGCCTACACTCTCCCTCCACGCTGTCCAGACGGGTTGGAAATATCGGTTTGATGTTTGTAAGTTTTGTTTAGCTTGAGTTTCCTAAATCGCTTCTACGTCATCCACGGGAAGAGTTTGAAGTAGTCCTATTATACACTGCCGGGAAACATACGGCATTTTACTGTATTTATATTGCGAAGTACTATGTATTTTGCGGCGCGTGACGCTTGAATTTTTTTTTTTTTTAATTGCACATATCACACAAATTGAGCTAGCCCCACAGTAAGTTGTGAACTTGTGTCGCAGGATGCTAACTCAACGATACTATATTTTATAATATATACTTATATAGATAAACATCCAAGACCCAGGTCACTCTGAAAAAGATCGTTTTCCATCATGACCTGACCGGGGATCGAACCCGGGACCCCCGCGTCGCAGGCGGGCGTGGTAACCACTGCGCCACGGAGCTCGTCATTATTCACGGGAGGTCGCACGGTCAGTGCTGGGCGACCCTTCGGAACATCGATACGACGTTTAGCGAGCAATCGGGGTTGGGATGGCTCTATTTAGAAGTACCGTGGAGGTTTACTTAAACGCCTTCTAAAAATCTGAGAGTTGTGCTGAATATGACAAACATTTGTCTATTTTTTACTCGACTGACCCACCTAGAAGGAGAGTAACGTTTTTCGCGTGCAAGTATGTATACTAATATGTGTAATGTTTTCTTATGTTTTCGCGATTGTTACACATTTAAATAAAATTATTTTAATACGGTTTTAATCGCGTTTATTACATTATTTATACACCTAACGTTTCGAGCACTTTACAGTGTTCGTTGTCGCAGGTAGACTAAGTTGACATTTGTCTAATATTTTACAAGAACTGCAAAATCTACCGCCTAAAATATTTATTTATAACTTATAACGTTCCGGATGTACGCAGCATTGGCTCACGGTGTCTGAAGGTCTTGCAGTCTTCTGCTTAGCTTGAGATTTGATTAAATTGATGACTGGAGCCCAAGCTGGTGGTAACTGCCAACCATCCTCTCTATTGACATTAGCATGTTTTTTAATTTCAATAGCCTCACGAAGCATTCTAGGAATGTATATCTGTTTTCTTTTGCAAGGACTTGAGGATTATCAAAACGCATATAATGGTTGGGGTTTGTCTAGGGTATGTTCACAGACTGCGGACTTCGTTGAGCAATATGTTCTTTTATACGGGTACCAATGCTTCTCTTTGTTTGCCCAATGTAAAAACCGTATTAAAATAATTTTATTTAAATACTAATATGTGTGTTTGTAAGTATATCTGTTTCATTGTTGCATCCTGCAGCCCAAACGGCTTGAACGCTTTTGAAATGTGAGGTGGCATTAGATTCTTATTTCTCCCTTGGAGGCCCAAAAACTATGTAACGTCAGCAAAAAACCTGCTGACGGTAGTTAGGTTTTTTTTCAAATTATGCACCCAACTCATATCTTTGATGAGACCGTTTACCTGCAGCATCCATAACTGTAGAGTGTCGGAGCTCGGGGTTCTCTATTACGATGTTATACATACAATGTGTGTAGCAACGAGTGGCGCCATCTATGTGAGTCTGTGAGAACAAATCGTACGATTAAGGGGTTGGGACCACATGGCCGTGGTAAACATTTCCGGAAACCCCAATTCCAACAAATCTAAATTTCAACGCCTTGTTCAACAATCTAGTCGTAAGATCTTGATAGCTGGCACCTTAAGTGTTTTAACCCCGATGGTATCGCTGTACGGTCACCAATACACACTAAGACATTGACTACGACCTTACCACTTCGATATAAAGTCGATTTTGTAACGGCGTGTTGCAGTTAACGTTTGATCGTCAATACCAAGCAATCGTTTTAAATCATTACCTACGACCTAATTGTATTGACATAGCGTCGTTTTTAAGACAGCAGTGTTGTGTTTAATATGCGGCTGACTATAGCTTCCAAAATTGTCTAATCCTTTTTACAAATATCTTGTTGTTTTAACACAGAGTCGTTCTTAGATCACGCTTGATGTACGGGAGAACGTACAAAATCAATTATCACTTTGAAAAAGAAAAAATATTTGATCAATATACTTAATAACTATATTATTTGGTAATGTATGATGAACTCTATCGCACCATCAAACTGATTTTTTTTGATGTGTCCAATGGTCGACTGGTAGAGAATGCCATATGGCATTAAGTGCAACATTTGTACACTTATTAGAAGTGGAGCAATAAACTGTAATCACTACATCACTACATATTATAAAACAAAGTCCTCCGCCGCGTCTGTCTGTCTGTCTGTCTGTTCGCGATAAACTCAAAAACTACTCCACGGATTTTCATACGGTTTTCACCAATAGATAGAGTGATTCACGAGGAAGGTTTTAAGGTATGATACATGCCTGGGCGCAGCCGGGTAGGGCTGCTAGTTAAATATATTCGTTATTAAAATAACAATGTAACCCTTAACTTGTAGGCCGCTGTACTGAAGCAATCGTTTTACAAATAGTTAAATGTCACCGTGACAAGTTAGAGGGCTGTTATGTTAACCGTTTCCTGTGTAGGTTGTTGGCTTAGGACACGGAAGCCAGAGTGGGGGTCGGTTAATTTATAGTTCCTTAATAGCTATACCGAATGAAGTGTTAACTATTTTAATAAACGACTTAAAAACTTGGTATGTTCATCTATATCAATTTCAAAACATGCCTGCTAAATTTCATAAGTGTAGGTTTGTTCGCGCTTATCTCCATAACTATAAGTCGGATAGCAAAATTCTTGAACTAGGTATTAGTCCAGTTAGGGACCAGTGCCAATTTCATCAATATTAGTGCAGTAATTTTTGAGTTGAGTTAAGTATGTACCTGTCAATAGATAAATTTGAGTTATGTTTATATTTTCATCATCAGGTCTTTTGTAGACTCCGCTGCAGGAGCACAACCTCTGTACTACCAGAGCCATATATTAGGCAGAGCAGTCAGAGGATTTGGCCTACACTCTATACGCTGGCCAGAAGGGTTGGAGAGGACTCTTTGATGTTTTGTTTAGTTAGCTTGTATTCTAAGTCGCCTATTACGACATCCACGGGAAGACTTGGAGTGGTCCTATTCTTCTCTGACGGGAACCACACGGGTAATATATCTTTAAGTCAAATAGCAAAAAAAATCTTGGAACCACTTAGAAAGCCAGTGCAAGTATCATCAAAATCGGTTTAGTAATTTTTGACATAGAGAGTTAAGAATTTATCAATTTGATTCCTGTTTATATTTTATTACTTCTTGTATAAAACAATTCGAACAAAGAAGATGTATTTCAGTCTAGGAAATTCAATAGAAAATTCTTAAAATAGTTCTAAGCGTGAATAGTTAAAGTATTTTATTATTGGAAGCCACAAGTTATGTAGCACTTCGCAACTTGAATAGCAATAGGAAATTCCTTTGTTGCAACTTGCATCGAATGAAAATTTAAGCTTTAGTGCTGGTGCGATGGGGCCTCTGAATACTCTGGCTAATACTTATATTGCTGTGGTAGTACAATCCTGAATCCTCTGACTCCTCTGGCTAATATATGGCTCTGGTAGTACAGAGAGGGTCGTGCTCCTGCAGTGGAGACTAAAAAGGACCTGATGGATGGATGGATGAGGTGCTGGGGCGATCAGGATAAGACTAATATTGGCTCTGTGCACTCTGACTTAGGAAAGCTTAAAAGTGAATAAAAGATCATCATGTACCTTAAAACAAATACCTAAGCGACGTTAGAAAATATAGAGAAAATAACAAAGTTATAATTTTAAAATGAGTAAAATTTTTAGGGTTCCGTACAAAAATTGAAAAACGGTACCCTTATATAGGATCACTCGAGCGTCTGTCTGTCCGTCCGTCCGTCTGTCACAGCCGATTTTCTCCGAATCTACTGAACCAAATTTGATGAAATTTGGTAAGATAGTGTAATCCTATGACCCAAACACGGATGTGCCAAGTAAATAAAGATTTTTTTAAATAAGGGTCATTTTGAGGGGCCCAATTACAAAATTTTAAAAGAAAGTTTTGCAAACCTTACCGTGTCATATATCAAATGAAAGGGCTCATTATGAGGATCTCAAAAATATTTTTTTTGTTCGGGTAAAATCAATACTTTTGATTTTATTCACGAAAGAAGGCAAAAATTGACCATTCCCCCCCCCCCCCCCCCCTGATCTCCGAAACTACTGGGCCGAAAATTTTGAAAAAATTACAAAGTATAGTTCATTCCTTGAAGATTACAGGAAAAATAATAAGAATTCTATCACTTGAAAATTAAGTGGTAAACTCACAATAATAAGTTCATCTAGGGAAATAGTTCACTAAAACACCACTAGATGGCTCTAGTCAATTAAATAAAACATTTTTTGCACATTGTGTGTGTGTTCACGAAGGATATTGTACGGAACCCTCATTGTGCGAGTTTGACTCACACTTGGCTGGTTTTTTTTTATAATTTGCCTCTTTGGATGTACCAATCTGCCAAACGATTGACTTTGAAAAAATGGTGCTAAGAACCTCAATTTCATTTTAAAAGCACTATCCACCTATCTAAATATTATACCTAAATATTACACCTATTTATGGGCACCCCGCACGTATAGGTTTAACGATTTTTGAAATGAAAACTTCTTATCCCGTAAAAGATAAAGACGTGATAATATGGACGTATATGCTTATAAAGCGGCACAGTTTTTAATCTCAAAAATGTTGTCTTTGCTGTTATACATAAAAAGCGCTTTTTAATTGCAACATGTCGCAATATTCCCGTATGTCTGGAGACGTTGGGAGGCACACAGCATCAAAAGCAAAGCCTCGAGACGCGTGACCGCGAGCTATTTCTTTAGAGGCGTGGTTTCTTATACAGCGATTACTAGGATAAAGTGATTTTGTAATCATAATTTATTTTTGAACAAATAATAAATAGTTATAATGTTATTATTAAAATTTACAGAACTTACACGAATCTAATTAAATACTATTAATGATTATACAACAAACGTTTTACTGTTGTTGTTTTGCTCGATAGTCGATAGATAATGTTGTATAGAAAATGGTAATGCATCCTGCGCGAGTCTGTATTTTTGTTCCTCAATTATTAAAGATTCTGACCTTAATTCAAACGTCATCAGTGACTTTTTAATGACTGCCCAAAATGCTTTGTGACTTGTTTTCGTATTTTTCGTTGTCCTTTGTTTGTATTTGCAGTATGATACAATAACAAATGAAGATCGCTGGCAGTGACGCCCCAACATAAGCATTTACCACGACACAAAGTCAAAAGCACGCCACCGCAAAGAAAGCGACACTCGCGGCGTGCAATATGTATACTGGACGCGCGTATTGCGCGCCAAACGTCGTAAAGTGCTATATATGATACTATAACTACTGTACTACTCTATAAA
This sequence comes from Rhodophaea formosa, assembly GCA_963082605.1. Classification (NCBI taxonomy): domain Eukaryota; kingdom Metazoa; phylum Arthropoda; class Insecta; order Lepidoptera; family Pyralidae; genus Rhodophaea; species Rhodophaea formosa. The sequence continues at coordinate 2,353,644 of OY720230.1, read as the reverse complement.
TGTGCCGTGTGGTTCTCAGTAGAGTAGAATAGGACCGGTCCAATTCTTCTCGTGGATGTCCTAGAAAGTGACTAAGGAAACACAGACTAAACAAAGCTTATAAACATCGAAGAGACCTCTCCAACCAGTCTGGCCAGCGTGGAGAGTGTAGGCCAAATCTTCTGACTGCTCTGGCTAATATATGTCTGTGGTAGTACAGAGAGGGTCATGCTCCTGTAATGGAGACTAAAAAGACCTGATGATGATGATGATCATAACATGTGAACATCGCTGGCAGTCACGCCCCAACCTAAGCATTTACCACGACACAAAGTCAAAAGCAGGCCACCGCTAAGAAAGCGACGCTCGCGGCGTGCTACGAGTATATGTATACTGGACGCGCGTATTGCGCGCCTTACGTCGGAAAGTGCTATATGATACTATAACATATGAAGATCGCTGGCAGTCACGCCCCAACCTAAGCATTTACCACGACACAAAGTCAAAAGCAGGCCACCGCTAAGAAAGCGACGCTCGCGGCGTGCAATATGCATACTGCAACTGGGGTACTATTTCTGAACGTGTGACCACCTCGTTTTCGAACGATTTTGGTATGGAAAAACCGCTCGTTTGCAAGGGGCGAAATTTCTAAATAGTACCCCTGGACGCGCCGACCGACGGGAAGTGTGAAAGTGCAACTCAGCTATCGCATTTACTTATTCGTATAACGTTGTATGAACTTTTGTTTTAACAAATTTCAAACAATTAAATTTTTTATTAGTAAAAGGTTTCGATTAGTAAAAAAGTTAAAAATCGGCTAAGTGCGAGTCGGACTCGCGCATTAAGGGTTCCGGACTCCACATTATTTTAATAACATTAGACTATCGAGCAAAATCGGCAAAAGAATCATGTTTGTTGTATGAGCGCCCCCTTTAAATATTTATTTAATTTTGATTTCATTATTGATTTTCAAATTAAACATACAACTAAATACACTGTGAATATTCAAGAGTCTAGCCGTTGTTTATATCGAGCAAAAAAAACCGGCCGAGTGCGTGTCGGGCCACGCGCAGTGTAGGGTTCCGTAGTTGCGAATGACAACTTTGAGTTCACACTGTTTACACTCACACCTCACAGTCTAACGACCAAAAACATCTAACAATGAAGATTGTATGAAATTTTACATTTTCCAGTACATTTTATAAGTTGGTTGCATATAACTTTTTAGTTTGCACTTAGTACCCAGCTCTGATAGTTTTCCTTTTAACTTCAGTATATATACTATTGCTGTAATTTTTTTCATGTATCCATATATAACCGTTTAGCAGATAGAGGACACGTACCTCTAACAAAATTTTGCACTTTAAAACCAAATATTTCGGAAACGGATCCCTAAATCGAAAAATGGTGTTCTTAACCTCACAATATTTTTGAAAGACCTTTTTAACGATACCCCACACGATGGGTAAATAGAGAAAAAAAAATTACTCCCCCACTTTACTTGTATGGGAGCTACCCAAAAAAAAAAATTTTTTTCTAGGTTTTTTTCTACGACTTTTTTGCCATGATTAATATACACACTCATACCAAATTACAGCTTTCTAGTACTTATAGTCTCTGAGTAAAACCGCGGACGGACAGACAGACAGACAGACATGGCGAAACTATAAGGGTTCCTAGTTTACTACGGAACCCTAAAAACGGCATAAAATCATTATGAAAACACGGCTTTACTCACGTTTTTAGGGTTCCGTACAAAAATTAAAAAACGGAACCCTTATAGGATCACTCGTGCGTCTGTCTGTCCGTCCGTCCGTCTGTCACAGCCGATTTTCTCCGAATCTACTGAACCAAATTAGGTGAAATTTGGTAAGATGGTGTAATCCTATGACCCAAACACGGATGTGCAAAGTAAATAAAGATTTTTTGAAATAGGGGTCATTTTCAGGGGCCCAATTAAAAAATTTAAAAAAAAAGTTTTGCAAACCTTACTGTGTCATATATCAAATGAAAGAGCTCATTATGAGGATCTCAAAAATATTTTTTTTATTCGGGTAAAATCAATACTTTTGATTTTATTCACGAAAGAAGGCAAAAATTGACCATTGATCCCCCCTGATCTCGGAAACTACTGGGCCGAAAATGTTGAAAAAATTACAAAATGTAGTTCATTCCTTAAAGATTACAGGAAAAATAATAAGAATTCTATAACTTGAAAATAAAGTGGTAAACTCAATATAATAAGTTCATCTAGGGAAATAGTTCACTAAAACACCACTAGATAGCGCTAGTCAATTGAATAAAACATTTTTGCACATTGTGTGTGTGTGTACACGAAGCATATTGTACGGAACCCTCATTGCGTGAGTTTGACTCACACTTGGCCGGTTTTTTATATTACGTCGGATCACTCGCCCCGATGATGGTCTTCGTAACAGACCGAAACTAGTCGGCAGATCCGACGTAATAAAACGTGAGTAAAGCCGTGTTTTCATAATGAATTTATCTCGCGTAAGTTTTAATATTATTATGGCATAAAATCATGTTTGTTGTATGGGAGCCTCCCTTGAATATTTATATTATTTTGTTTTTAGTATTTGGTATAGCAGCAACAGAAATACATCATCTGTGAAAATGTAAACAGCAGTCCAGCTATCACGGTTTATGAGACGCCTGGTGAAGTGGTGACAGACGGACATCGAAGTCTCAGTAATAGGGTTCCGTAGTATTTAAGTAATATAAGGATTCCGCCAGGAGAGAGAGAAGGAAATATTCCGCCATATCAAAAGAATTCCCGTGTTTTAATCGAGCAAGAGAAATAAAAATAATACCATTATAATGAAATAATAACCAGCCTATTAAAATCTCAAGCCTACAATCACTCTCTACACAAAACAGATCTCTTAATCTCACAAATTGCCCGGCGATTCCTTGTTCGAGTCACCGGGTGTAAACAAGAGCTTTTTATTGTATTTTTAAGCTCGAGGAGCTTGCCGGCTTCATGATTTACAAGGTGTGCCGTTTTATTTTACGAATTATTCGTTTCAAGAACTTTTGGAGGTTGACATAAAAATAATTTGTAGTATACAATTTTGTTTTTGTTTCCTGGCCAAGAATGGAATTTTGAATTTTATTTTATTCAAATGATAATATGGTTCTCTTTTTTAACGTCGTATTTTTAAAAAGATTGTCAAAATTGTCAAACTTTTAGCGTTTAGGGACGACAACTGCTAAGAGGAATACGCCAAAAGAAACTCAGTCCATTTGTAATATTTTTCAAACTGCTTCAAGGTATTTTACACAACGATTACTTTTTTATGATAACAGCCACGACCTAACAACTTACATACTCTGTAGCACGTTGTGTCACTTGTAGCAAAGACTAGAGGCTAATATACCATGGCGCAATAAAAGGTTAAGTTGTATTAAAAAAATGTACTACAGGTTAATATTTATTTTATTCTATCTTTTCAAAGAACTCTCCATTAGTGTCAGTACAAAGTTCATAAAGTTGAACCAATTTCCGAAACGCATTTTCCAGTCCGCAAAAGGCACCTATTCAACCGCCTCAAATTCAGCCAATCTTTCGGTTTCCTGTTTTCGGTGATGAGAGGCATAAGACGGCAAACGAAGAAGCAGGTCACCTTATGGTAAGTGATCACCGCCGCCCATGGACAACTGCAACACCAGTGGTGTGACAAGAGCGTTGCCGGCCTGTTATTTTTCCCTCCCCAGAGAGGCGGATGTACCTCCGACTCTTTCACTCACCGAACGAAGCATAAATTTGGTAAAGCTAAGCTACTCAAACGTTGATCTTCTGTATAGTATGTCGGACGAGCCAGCCTACTCATACTACTAGTAAAAATGATTTTCGCCAACAGCGTCGCTCTACCATAACTAAACAACGACCACCCAATCCTTTCATTAGTGTACATCAACACAAAATAAAACAACACAAAAATAGCCCCTTAAAATTAATAGTCCGGAACGCCTTGACGACTCATTACAACAACCAGATTGTTATCTTTCTAAGCACACTTTTCCTTATCCGCCCTCCCCCTACTAATTCGTTAAATATGCCCGGAAAGATTGGAAGATAGCAACACTTGTTTTGTCAGCATTAATTAACTAATTTGGATAACAAACAATTAGGTGAATTGTTTTTTTTTTTCTTTCCCCTTGTATTTTATATACGGACCTAATAGATGACGAGTTTTCATTGGGATTCAAATATAAAATCCCTTCAGAATAGGCGACCAAGACTTTTGTAAAGAGTTCCGGCGTTTCTTCCCTGCAGTGGTCGGTTCCGGAACGCTAGTAGTATGTAGCTTTCGAACGATTTAGTAATTCTTCACTATCACTACATATCATTAATCAAAGTCCTCCGCCGCGTCTGTATGTCTGTCTGTTAGCGATAAACTCAAAAACTTTGCAGAATTTTCGTGTGGTTTTCACCAATAGAGTGATTCATGGGGAAGGTTTATAGGTATAATACACGACCGGGCGGAGCCGCTAGCTAAATTATGGAATGAAAATCATTAAAAATGTAAATTGACGTGATAAAGAAAACTTATTTCCTAAATAAATATTTAAGTCAACTTGTCTACAATCTTCGTGTCTTTTCCTGATAAGTCTGCCTCGCTTTTAGCGGCGGTTCTTTTGGAAAGTTATGATATGATATTGGCCCAGTAAATTTATTTGTATATTAACCTTTCGTTTATTTTTGTTTCAGGTATGTCTGGTGTGCATGTCTTTAATAACAAACGTGACAGTGTTAGTAAGTATTTGAGACCGACAGGAAAATTCTGTGAAGAACAGCATTCCCGCCCTTGGGCAGTAAAATCTTGTAAAATGACATATTCCGATATTGAAAGTTCTACTGCCTCTTCTTAGCCTCAAACCAAAACTAATGCTACATAGGCGAAGGTGAGATCTAGGTGCCCATGTAGACTATCATCAAACATCATCAACAGGTCTTTGTTAGTCTCCACTGCAGGAGCACGACCCTCTCTGTACTACCACATACATTAGCCAGGGCAGTCAGAGGATTTGGCCTACACTCTCCACGCTGGCCAGACGGGTTGGAGAGGTCTCTTTGATGTTTGTAGCTTTGTTTAGCTTGTGTTTCCTTAGTCGACTTCTACGACATCCACGGGGAGACTTGAAGTGGTCCTATTCTACTCTGCAGGGAACCACACGGCCACATCTAGACTATTTTGTCTGTAATAATCCTCAGTTACTTATTTATTAAAACCTTGTGTACTTTAGGCTGTTTAAGGGATTTTAGTAATAAGAGAGTTTATACAAACACTCTTGGTTACAACACAAACATTCGTTCGCCTTACATATGAGCTGTCTAACCAAAAATTGTATATAAACGAAAGTATACATCAAGTAATATTATGCCTCTAGGCGTTTTCTTTTAATAATAAGAAGTATCGTAAAAACTCTGAACGTATTACTACAAACTAATAAGAGTAGAGAATTAACTACTACTGATAGTATAATTGTCATTTAAACGTTTCATTTAAACTTGCTTTAGTCAAGAATGGCAGTTATGTAGTTAAGGTAGTTTTTTCGGACTTTTCATGACCCTGCATGGCCCTGCATCCCCGCCCGAAATCCGTAATGTGGTGTGTTATCAAAAGTAATGAACTTTTTTATACAACTAACGCTCCTTAATGTGATGTTGTTTCGGGAATACAATACAGAAAAGAAATCACGATTCACGACTTCTTAACTGTACATACGTGCGTTACCAGCTCTTGCAAACATTAACTACTCTTCCGTACCCTCGTTATTTACATCACGTCGTTTGATACGAAACGTTATGATGTAATTTTCGTTTACATTACTTACGCTCAAAAAAGGCTGTATGTCAATGTCGCAAGTTATCAAGTTTTTGTAAAACTCGTTGCGTATTATGTGTGCCAAATTTACAAGTGGTTACATTTATTTTCGCTGTCTGTCATTCTGATGACGATGCGTTTTTGTCTCACTAAAACATTTCAAGAGACCTCTACAACCCGTCTGGCCATCGTCGAGAGTGTAGGCCAAATACTTTGACCGCTCTGGCTAATATACGGCTATCTGCAGGCCTATTTGCTAACTTTTGACAACTCGGTGTACATCATTTTCATGGTAACTTCAATATTCATTACGGCTTCGGTATGAATGACTATTTTTATTTAAGATACGAAAACCGTAATGGATGCTAAAGTGACAATCAAATCGTTGTACACCGAGTTAGCAAATCGGCCTGCTGGTAGTACACACAGAGAGGGTCGTGCTCCTGCAGTGGAGACTGCAAAAGATCTGACGATGATTACACAACTTGAATGTAGTTAAAATACTTATAAATATGTAGAGGCAAGTCATGTTTATTGGGTCAATTGTGAAAATAAGAAAACATAGAGTTTTGATGAAATATCGAGCAAAGAATTGAAAATGAGCTTTTTATATTATTTTGAAGAAATATCATATATAAAATCCATATAATTTAAACTTTCCGATCTTAACAAAGACTCTTCTCCAGTATAGGTACTGTATCTATTGATATTAAAGATACAGAAGTTCACGAACTATCGGCCACAGACGGGCTCGTTGTAACTTGGAACTCACATCGGCAACTAAATAGTTGCACTTTGACAACTAAATGCCGAGGAGTTTCCGACTTTGCCACTCTAAGTTTGCAGATTTCATTTCAATCTTGGAGTTGTGAAGTTTTACCTCGGTATGAAATTAGTTTTGCGTTTGTAATTTAATTTGGTTTGAGTGTTTGGAAGTGTAAGGAGTCTACGTGAGATGTAATGAGGATAGGTTTACTTAACACAATTTTCGGGGTATATTGCTTTTCAAATGGGAGTCCATTTGAAAGAAAACACATATATCATATAAATTTTTGTTCTGCGAAGCCTTAGACAAACCTTCAAGCAATTTTTAGGGTTCCGTACAAAAAATTAAAAACGGAACCCTTATAGGATCATTCGTGCGTCTGTCTGTCCGTCCTTCTGTCACAGTCGATTTTCTCAGAATCTACTGAAACAAATTAGGTGAAATTTGGTAAGATTGTGTAAACCTATGACCCGAACACGGATAAGCAAAGTAAACATATATTTTTAGGGTACCGTACAAAAAATGAAAAACGGAACCCTTATAGGATCACTTGTGCGTCTGTCTGTCCGTCCGTCCGTCTGTCACAGCCGATTTTTTTACGAATCTACTGAACCAAATTAGGTGAAATTTGATAAGATGGTGTAATCCTATGACCCAAACACGAATATGCAAACTTAATAAATATTTTTTTTTTAAATAAGGGTCATTTTCCGGGGTCCAATTAGAAAATTAAAAAAAAAAAGTTTTGCATACCGTTCTGTGTCATATATCAAAGAAAGGGCTCGTTATGAGGATCTCAAAAATATTTTTTTTCGTTCGGTTAAAATCAATACTTTTGATTTTATTCACGAAAGAAGGCGAAAATTGACCATTCTTCCCCTGATCTCCGAAACTACTGGGCCTAAGAATTCTACCAGTTGAAAATAAAGTGATAAACCCACAATAATAAGTTCACCTAGGGAAATAGTTCACCAAAACACCACTAGATAACGCTAGTCAATCGAATAAAACATTTTCGCACATTGTGTGTGTGTTCACGAAGCATATTGTACGGAACCCTCATTCCGCGAGTTTAACTCACACTTGACCGGATTTTAACCGACTTCAAAAAAAGGAGGAGGTTTACAATTCGTCGTAATCTTTATTTTTTTTTATGTATGTTCCCCGATTTCTCGAAGACGCCTGGACCGATTAAGAAATTCTTTTTTTGTTCGATAGGTAATACTTTACAGATGGTCCCATTAAATTTTATCGAAATGTGTCGAGCGGTTTTTGAAAAATTACACAAAAACCAAAAAAATGTTTACAGGTATGCCTTTGGATCACACTTATTTCCATTTTTTTCTTACGCTTATTAAAAAAAAATTGATAGGGTTGAAGTCGGTTTTTGTTTTTTGTTAAAAATATCTTAAATTATTTGAAACTACTGTTTACAATTTCAACTGAAAAACGTGAAGCTTTTCTTAGCTTTTTTTAGGGTTCCGTACAAAAATTGAAAATCGGAACCCTTATAGGATCACTCGTGCGTCTGTCTGTCCGTCCGTCCGTCTGTCACAGCCGATTTTCTCCGAATCTACTGAACCAAATTAGGTGAAATTTGGTAAGATGGTGTAATCCTATGACCCAAACACGGATGTGCAAAGTAAATAAAGATTTTTCTGAAATAAGGGTAATTTTCAGGGGCCCAATTACAAAATTTTAAAAGAAAGTTTTGCAAACCTTACTGTGTCATAGGTATATCAAATGAAAGGGCTCATTATAAGGATCTCAAAAATATTTTTTTTTGTTCGGGTAAAATCAATACTTTTGATTTTATTCACGAAAGAAGGCAAAAATTGACCCCCCTGATCTCCGAAACTACTGGGCCGAAAATTTTGAAAAAATTACAAAATATAGTTCATTCCTTGAAGATTACAGGAAAAATAATAAGAATTCAATAACTTGAAAATAAAGTGGTAAACTCACTATAATAAGTTCATCTAGGGAAATAATTCACTAAAACACCACTAGATGGCGCTAGTCAATTTACTAAAACATTTTGTGCACATTATGTGTGTTCACGAAGCATATTGTACGGAACCCTTATTGCGCGAGTTTGACTCACACTTGGCCGGTTTTATTTTTTGTTAAAAACAGCAACAACGAAAAAACGTCAGTTTGCAAGGTTGTGTTGGATTTTTAACAATTTATAAAAAAAGCAATTTAGTGTGTCGCTCGCCGGGCGTCGATACGTCAACAAACTTTATTCGGCTTTGGACGGGGATTTTGCATTAATCCGTGTTCGGAGTTAAACTTTGGAATAAAAATTTCGTTGCTAATCTAACTCGCGTTAAAACTGTTGTAATTTTATTATCATTTTTTGTAGCATTGTTATCTGTTTGTGTCAATAGATAAAGTTTTTGGCTAGCATAGTGACAAACGAAAAATACTAAGGGAAATATCGTTGATGTGTTCATTTTTGTCGGAATGCGCTCTGCAAAATTACGGGAGGTTGTTGTAAATTTGCTTAGGTCTGGAGTGCCATCCTTTTACTGCCTGTTAGGTGGTTGCAGGTATGGCATCAGGTAATGCAGCTGAGATGCGGGCAAGTTGCATCCCAAATATCTTTATCCCGTCGCAAAACATAAGACGACACGACTATAGTCCCCCCACCACTCGAGATACAGGTTTGTTCCTAGTTCGATGGTGGGTTGCTGAGCTAAAGGCCCAAATTGATAACATTGTAATATAACATAACTGTTAATTTACCAACCTGTGTTAAACGTCAATATTTTTTTTATAGTTGGATCAAGATTGCGAAAAACATTCAGTATGTGTGAAATATGTATGTACCTATATATAACCTTCGTATTTTTTAGTGCATAAAACGTTATGTACATCTAAAAAAAAAGCGTATTCCAGCTATTGTCTCTTTAATTAGCAGTAGAATGCAACATGTTGCAGTAACAATAGTAGTAATAAGACATTTATAATTATTTTGACATAGTTATGCTACGCTTAGAAATTAGTTTTGCATCCTGGAAAATTATATTTAAATTGACAATGCATTGTAATTGTAAGTATTATTAATTTAATAAAGTAACTTTGACACATGTAACGCACATAAATAATTTTACTTTTACATGCCGGAAACGGCTAAGTGTGCGAACTAACATTAATGTATTTCACCCACTGTACAACACTTAGGCAAAATAAATTTTCATTTAATTTCATTTCATTTCAGTATCGCTGAATATAAGACGACACGACTACAGTTGGCAATAGATTGCAAATCTTTTTAGGGATATGTAAAATAGTTTAAATTTTTGAAAAAAAAACGAGTACATGTCAATATGCTTAAAATATAACCCTCTTCTTCTACTTTATCGTCCTCCGTGGCGCAGCGGTCAACACGCTAGCCTGCGACACGGGGGTCCCGGGTTCGATCCCCGGTCAGGTCAAGATGGAAAAAGATCTTTTTCATATTGACCTGGGTCTTGGATGTTTATCTATATAAGTATATATTATAAAATATAGTATCGTTGAGTTAGTATCCTGCGACACAAGTTCACAACTTACTGTGTGGCTAGCTCAATTTGTGTGATATGTGCCTATATATTTATTTATTATTTATTTATTCTTAAACGCCAGTAAACCTAACAAGAGAGCGAATTCCAGCCATCGTCTCCTTAATTTAGCAGTGGAATGCAACATGTTGCAATATCGCTGAATATAAGACGACATCAGCTACAGTTGGCGGTATATTGCGAAACTTTTTAGGGATATGTAAAATAGTGGAAATCTTTGTTGAATTCATTTGGCGTCCCTCCGTAGATTGTACTTTTAGTTCGTCAACCTCACATTTCTGAAACAAATTTTATTTTATACGGTACGTGAATTTTCTATTAGGTCGCATTCGCTGTAAAACTTTGTATGTTTTATATTGTATTTAATGCCGTCACGTCACAACTTATGCTTTTTAGGGTTCCGTACAAAAGTTGAAAAACGGAACCCTTATAGGATCACTCGAGCGTCTGTCTGTCCGTCCGTCTGTCTGTCACAGCCGATTTTCTCCGAATCTACTGAACCAAATTAGATGAAATTTGGTAAGATAGTGTAATCCCCCCTTATGATAATGAACCATAATCCCTGGCCCCTAGTGCCCGGCGGCTCCAGTAGCCCCGGCATTGACGGATGCCGGACTAGCGCTGGAGCAAGGGGTGCGAAGAATCACCGGGTGGGATCGATTCACCGTCAAACGACTAAAGCTGCGAAACCGGACTCCGATCGATTACAAATAATAGGTTATAATGTAAACCATCTTTTAAGCGAAGAACGCTTGCTAGAGTTAGAAAACGCACTAAGGGACGTAAAGCATGATATTGTTGGTCTCTCTGAAGTTAGTAGAGATGGGGAAGAGATTACAGAGAGGGAAAATCATATATTTTATTATGTGGGTGCTCCTGGCGGCCAACGTGGCGTGGGATTTCTTGTTGCGAAAAAGTGGAAGGAGCATATCATAGAATTTTCAGGATATTCAGAGAGAGTAGCTTTGCTTAAATTTCAAGTTACAAAAAATCACATTTTAACGATATTTCAAGTTTACGCGCCTACAACTATCTATTCAGATGCAGATGTGGAAGAGTTTTACGATGTTCTGAATAAAGCCTGTGATGAACATCGAGGGTCGTGGAACATAGTTCTCGGCGACTTTAATGCTAAGATAGGCACTGGAAATGAGTTGGACAATCCCCACATACTCGGTCCACATGGGTTGGGTGAACGTAATGAACGCGGAAAGCGTCTAATCCAATTTGCTTTCGGACAGAAATTGAGCATCGCAAACAGCTTCTTTCCAAAAAAATCACATCGTCGATGGACGTGGATTTCACCTGCTGGTTATAAAAATGAAATAGACTATGTTTTAAGTTCTCAAAAAGATATCATTACTAACATAAATGTGCTCAACAAAATCAAATACAATTCTGATCACAGACCTATTCGTGCAACAATCAAACTTAACTACAAAATCCTACGCTGTAAGTTATTTAGAAATAAAACCAAACTACAAAAAGATATTATCCTCGATAATTACACAGATTTTAACTTAGCCCTAAAAAACAGTTTTAGTATATTAGAGGATCAGACAATTGCACACATTGATTCCCAATATGACAGTATTTTGAAAGCAATCAAAACAGCAAGCCAAAAATTAATACAAGGCAAGAAACAGTCACAAAACAAGTGCAAACTCAGCCAAGACTCTTTAAAACTGATTAAGGCTAGGGAAGACTCAAAAAACCTTGACAAGACCCAGTATAAAATCCTCGATAGGCAGGTGAAACGCAGCATCCGTCGCGATGTCAGGAACCAAAACACCGACCTCGTTAAGAAAGCTCTCACGCTAGGCACTGGACTAAAATCAGCTAGAGATAGTTATACCAAGAAAAATACATGGATAGCATACCTTAAAGATAATAACGGCAAAAAACAGAGCAACCAACATCAAATTTCCCAAATATGTACAAACTTTTATAAATCCCTTTATTCCGACGAGACCAGGCCACCACTTACAAAAGAATATAGGTACGATAATTCCGTACCTCCTATTACAACAAATGAAGTCCGACTTGCTCTTAAAACCTTGCAGTACAATAAAAGCCCAGGGCCAGATGGCATAAATTCTGAAACACTTAAACTTGGGAAAGACATCTTAATACCGAAACTTACATTATTATTCAACACAATCCTATTTACCGGAAAACTTCCTCATAATTTTTGTCACTCCGAGATAATCCTACTGTTTAAAAAAGGCGATAGAGCCGATATAGGCAACTACAGGCCAATAAGTCTAATATCCCATATATATAAACTATTTATTAAAATCATCCAAATCCGCATAGCCCCACACCTAGATGAATGTCAGCCACCCGAACAAGCAGGATTTCGTCCTAACTATTCTACCACAGATCACCTCCATACATTGAATCAAGTATTAGAAAAACACATTGAATTTAAGAAACCCCTTTACATTGCTTTCATAGATTATTCTAAGGCGTTCGATAGCGTCAAACATACATCTTTATTTACATCCTTGAATAAACAAAACATCAACAACACGTACATCCAGATTCTACAAAACATATACTACAATAGTACAGCTTCTGTTAAAACTCAAAAACCAGGACTTGCATTCAATGTAGAGCGAGGTGTAAAACAGGGCGACCCACTATCACCCCAACTCTTCAACTGCTGCCTTGAAGAGATCTTTAAAGAGCTGGCAGTTTCCTGGGAGAACAAGGGTATTGTTGTCGGCGATAAAAGGCTATCCAACCTTCGCTACGCTGACGACATTATCTTGTTCTCCCACTCTGCACCTGAATTGCAGTTGATGCTTGAAGATCTCAGCGCGGCAAGCCTTGAGGTTGGACTCGCGATGAACAAGTCAAAGACCAAAGTCATGACGAACAGCACCAAACGTAGGATCGAGCTGAATGGGCAGGCATTGCAATACGTCGAGGAGTATATCTATCTGGGCCAAGTAGCATCCTTCAATAACAGGCAAGAGCGTGAAATTGACCGCCGCATCAATAACGCCTGGAAGAGCTACTGGTCCATGAAGGAATTGATGAAAGGAACTCTTCCTATTACACTTAAACGGAAGCTCCTCGATAATTGCATCCTGCCTATCCTGACCTACGGCTCACAGACTTGGTCTTTGACTGAGGCTCAAAAGTCCAAACTCAAGGTCTGCCAGCGGGCAATGGAACGTAGCATATTGGGCCTCCGCCTTATAGATAAAGTGCGGAATACCGAAATGCGTTCCAAGACACTCATTGCAGACGTGGGTGCAAAAACTGCTAGACTTAAATGGAACTGGGCGGGACATGTCTGGCGAATGCAGCCAGACAGGTGGGCAAAATTAACATCCGTTTGGCAACCCAATGGCCGCCGTAGTAGAGGTAGACCCAGAACAAGATGGCGGGATGATCTGGACAAGTTCTTGCCTGGCTGGCAAATGATAGCAGCGGACAGAGACGCGTGGAAAAGTAAGGGGGAGGCCTTTGCCCAGCAGTGGGATATAGACACAATAGGCTAAGAAAAAAAAAAAAAAAAAAAAGTGTAATCCTATGACCCAAACACGGATGTGCAAAGTAAATAAAGATTTTTTTGAAATAAGGGTCATTTTGGGGGGCCCAATTACAAAATTAAAAAAAAAAGTTTTGCAAACCTTACTGTGTCATATATCAAATGAAAGGGCTCATTATGAGGATCTCAAAAATATTTTTTTTTGTTCGGGTAAAATCAATACTTTTGATTTTATTCACGAAAGAAGGCAAAAATTGACCATTACCCCCCCCTGATCTCCGAAACTACTGGGCCGAAAATTTTGAAAAAAATTACAAAATATAGTTTATTCTCTGAAGATTACAGGAAAAATAATAAGAATTCTATCACTTGAAAATGAAGTGGTAAACTCACAATAATAAGTTCATCTAGGGAAATAGTTCACTAAAACACCACTAGATGGCGCTAGTCAATTGAATAAAACATTTTTTGCACATTGTGTGTGTGTTCACGAAGCATATTGTACGGAACCCTCATTGCGCGAGTTTGACTCACACTTGGCCGGTTTTAAATACTTCTAACTTCTTTTTACGCCACGCTTATACAGCGTGTACATTTACCCTCGACATTTTTGAAGCGAAAACTTCTTTAGCGGCGCTGTGCACTTTTTGTGATGGCGAAAATTTTTTAAACTCGCGACAGATCACGTGACCGAACGATTCGTCACGCGAAAAATTCGTAAGACGGCGCAGGGCGTTTGCGCGAATGTGCGTGTATGTTTGTGTTACAGCGTGCTACGCACATCCATGGATGGTGACTGCTGTTAGGAAAGGTACTAAATTATAAGTGATAGTGTTTAAGTTTTCACTTCCGCCGGCACTCCAGGAGTGCAACCTTGTTGTTTTTTTTTTTACACATACAAACACATTTGTATGGAAATGACGAATAAACTTTGAGTTGCCAGCGTTGATCCCATAGGAAAAGTTATTCACTTTGACGAGCTGAGTAACCCAATTAAGGGTATTATGTTAAGCATCAATTTGTCACGCTGTAAAATAATAATAGGTTGCTAGCCGCGTCGTCTACTGATATGATTCTTCACGTTTTCTCGCTCGCTTTGACGATCATTCGACTTTTTTTTGGTCTTCCAAACCAGCATGATAAAAAAACCAGCGTTCGCCCGCGTCTCCGCTCGCGTTTATTTCGATCCCTCGGGAACAGTGCTTTTCTCCGGGATAAAAGGTAGCCTATAGCCTAGTCCATCTCCGTACTCCAGACAAAGTGTGTGCAAAAATTCATGATGATCGGTTCTTTGTTACGCCGGGAAAACGTAACAAACGAACACTCACTTTCGCATCTATAATATTAGTTGGGATTTGGATTAAGTATCAAAATGCGTTCAAGAGGGTAGGAAGTTTGTATGGATGGAAGCATACTGGATTGTTGAATGAAGATAGCTTAATTGATCAAAGGGTTGGTACCATTATTTTATTACAATCGATATCTCAAGATCTGGCGATGCATTTTAAAGCTCTGCCTACGAGTACAATGTAAATCAGTTGTACAAACCGGCGATAGTTACGGAAGGATATCGCATTAATTTTCGGTTTTCTACTTCAAACGTAACATATTTGTAACCAAAATTACAAATAACGTTTATTTTTATAAAAAGTTTTATCTATTTTTATAAAAAGAGATTCTAGCGGCGTCGCCGCGTCGTCCCATTTTACCATTTTCGAAAACGTTTTAACATTTTGAAAGTGTATTTATGAAAAAAACCGGCCAAGTGCGTGTCGGGCCACGCGCAGTGTAGGGTTCCGTAGTTGCAAATGACAACTTTGAGTTCACACTGTTCACACTCGACAGTTTAACGACCAAAAACATCTTGTATGAAATTTTACATTTTCGAGTACATTTTATAAGTTGGTTGCCTATAACTTTTTAGTTTATACTTAGTACTCAGCTCTGATAGTTTTCCTTTCAACTTCAGTATATATACTACTGCTGTAATTTTTTTCACGTGTCTATATATAACAGTTTAGCAGATAGAGGGGGGGGACACGTACGTCTAACAAAAATTTGCACTTTAAAACCAAATATTTCGGAAACGGATCCCTAAATCGAAAAGTGGTGTTCTCAACCTCACAATATTTTTTAAAGACCTATTTAACGATACCCCACACGATGGGTAAGTAGGGAAAAAAAAATTACTCCCCCACTTTACTTGTATGGGAGCTACCCTAAAAAAAATTTTTTTTCAAGATTTTATTCTACCACTTTTTTGCCAGGATTAATATACATACCCATACCAAATTACAGCTTTCTAGTACTGATAGTCTCTGCGTAAAACCGCGGACGGACAGACAGACAGACAGACAGACAGACAGACAGACAGACAGACAGACATGGCGAAACTATAAGGGTTCCTTGTTTACTACGGAACCCTAAAAATGGTCAATGAAATTTAAAGTAGGAAAAAACTAGTTTCAGTTCCATGTATAAGGAGCACCGCTTAATCCTTTATTTTTGTATGAAAATAGTAAAGTGGTAAATACCTTTCAACTGTGTAGTCTTAATAGTTTTGAAATAAAATGGCTGTGACATACGGATATGACGAATCTATAAGCGTTTCGTTTGTCAGAATCCTAAAAATACTATCCCCCAGTCATCGTCTTATTTTTGACATCGATATGTGCGTCGCTAGAAGAACTTACGAGTCGCCACATCTGTAACACTCTGTATTTCGCATTCTAAGTCCCTCTTTATTATAATTCGGAGCACGTGGCTCGTTTTAATCCCCGTTTCACTTAGCTCAAGGGTTTTATGTTACCTGGTTTAATGAGGCGGCCAGTTGACGCGGAACACTCATCTATAGTTCCTTTCATGAAATAAGTAAGCACTAAAGATTTTTAGAAATGCAAACTTTAGGGGATGAAAAAGGGGATGAAGTTTTACGCGGACAAATTCGCGGGAAAAATGCAGAGAAGAATATACATGCGCATCCCTTAAAAAATTATAGAAAGTATTTAAACTTCCCATAGGAATATGACCAGCTGTTTGGTGAATTGTATGGGATCTCATTATCCCATACAAATTCACCAAACAATGTGATCAACAGGTCCAATATTTTTTTTAATTTCACTTTTTGTACTTACGAGTCTATATTCTCTTCTTGAAATTCTGATACCAATATTAGAATAATGCTACGTTGTTCAGAATTTTGAGCAATCTCATTCACATTTTCTGTTTCGAGCTCTTACAGGGGTGATTCAGCCCGTCGATATGAACAACTTTTCTATCTCGAGAACTAAATAAAAATTGATACATATTGATCGGGGTCTGAATATTCTTATAATTTTTTTTAAGTCTCATTTGGAAAGTTATTCATATCGATAGGCTGAGTCACCCCTTTATTAAGGGTCCAAATATTTATACGCGATAAAAATTTCGCCATATAGAACTATAGTTATACTAGAGTTTGCCCACGATATTATGTTTTGTCAAATACGTGACTACACACATACACTCAAAATAAAAGCTTTGTCCTTCTCTCAAGGCTTTGTCAGATATTTTTTAATGCATTTAAAACTCCACGTTAAATATCGAATGAAACGAAAATAAAATAATTCCTCGACAAAACATCCCCGGAGAGGAAGTTACACCGCGTCGCTTTTCATTAAAAATAATAAAAGTTGCATCTCCTCGTTAACCGGTCCGTGTCGGAATTAATAAATGACTATATTAATATCAACTTTCAAATTAAAACCGATAACCTCCAGAGGGAAATGTGCAGACTTCGCTCTGGAGTATGCTCGGCAAACTGAAGAGGATACAGATGACTCAACTCTAGACTTTGCATGTGGAAAGTGTAGACCACAGAACAGGGAATGTGACTGTCGATCGGAGCGCTACAAGAAACGCCTTCTCAACATATTTCATACTAAACAATCATAAAAGCGGGCGGTACCGATAATTGACGTTTTGGTTTAGAAGGTAATTTTAAAAATGCTAAAACCTGCTATTTTCTTCCTCTTTGTGATATAGATTACATCAGAAGTAATTGATGACTGTATCTATAATAATTGATAACTTTAACTATATTATTAATTAATTGCTTTGCACTCAATTCATATTCAACATTACGATCTGGAAATCTGCGTTACTCTTCTGTATTTTCGCAATTTCTTACCACTGTCACTGGACTCGACAAACTGCTCAATTTTTACCATATTTCCCGGGGGGCGAGAGCGGTCGAAATATCTAATTTTTTTTTTGTTTTTCATGTTTTAATTTATCCACTTACTCTTCGCCTCGACTCACAGGATATATCTTTCTGAATTTCAACAGATTACAGACAGACCGCTTATTATGTAATTAAAACAAAACACTATAAAATTGATAATCTGGAATACCAAATTTTTCGAAGGTTTCACATATGACTAGACGATTTAATAATTTTAAAGCGTGAATTTTGACTGAGCACAGTCAAAATTTACGTTTCGAGCCAGCCAACGTCATAAATTTTATTTGCCCATGCGATTTTCTGTTTCTTGTCTATTTCTATTTCTAGCTTATACTGTCCCACTGCAGGGCAAAGGCCTCCCTTTCGTCATTCCAACTATTGCGGTCTAAGGCTACCGAAATCCAGTCATTCCGGTAGGATTGAAGTTCGTCCTTCCATCTCTTTCTGGGTTTTCCGCGTTCTCGTTTTCCATTTTGTGGAATCCACATTATGGTTTCTTTGGGCCAATATTCGTCATGCATGCGACAGATATGTCCCGCCCAGTTCCACTTAAGACTAGCGGCTTTTCGTCCAACATCTATGATCTGTGTTTTGGAACGCAGTATGGTATTTCTGATGCGGTCAGAAAGTTTGACTCCCAGCATACTACGTTCCATGGCTCGTTGACAAACCCCGAGTTTGGACTTTTGCTTAACAGTCAAAGACCAAGTCTGCGCGCCATATGTGAGAATAGGGAGAATGCATACGTCCATTAATTTTCGTTTTAGTTTTATAGGTAACTCACCTTTCATGAGCTCCTTTATTGACCAGTAGCGTTTCCAGGCGTTTTCGGTGCGTCTACCTACTTCAGTATTTTGTCTGTTCTGGAATGACACCACTTGGCCAAGGTAGATATAGTTTTGGACGTATTCAATCTCCTCACCCTCCACTTTTAATGGGCGCTTGGTGCTGTTTGTCATCAGCTTGGTCTTATATTGTTGTTTCTTGTCAACCAATGAAAAAGAGGAGGTTATCACGTCGACGCGAGCCGTATATTTTTTTTATGTAGGTATATATTTTTTATAACTTTTAGAGAGATGTCTGATTTTGATAATTCTTTTTTTATTGGAAAGGGACTCATGGGACCCCGAAATTGGTCCCATATATATTTCAAAAATGAAAACTAAACCCAAGGGTATGTGAAAAATAGGGGTGATTGATTTTCGCTTTTTGGTGGTTTAATTTTGTTGAAATTAAAAGTATGTACCTATTTAAAATTATATTTATATCACAACCGAACTGACGAAGCAAAATATCAGGGCACAGATTTAGGGACGATTAGCGTACGGTTGATCGGATCCGCAGTCTCGCGGACGAATGCGGAAGGACGAGGGATGAATGAGGGCCTGATTAGGGGTAACATTTCTTACTTAATATTTTTTAATAGTACGTTTGTTGATATGGAATTTTGGAAAAGATTAAATTGGATGCAATGGGGCCTGGCCAAATGTCATCGGCGACAGTGCCGTACCTAGCTATTTCACGAAATATCAAGTAATTCGGTCGCTTAACGAGTTTAAAATACAACGACAAAATCAATTGTATTCCGACACGATTCATTTAGTTGCTGTAGTATGTTACATTGATGGACTAGTCCATACTACAATTGTTAAGGGGAATGATTTGATTGCCCGTTTGTTTGCTTGCTTTGAATAGAAGCCGAAACGACAGTCTATGATTTTGACGAGCTCCATTGCGCAGCGGTCAACACGCCGCCGGATGGTCCCGAGTCCCGGGTTCGACCCCCGGTGAGGTCAAGATGAAAAATGATCTTTTTCAGATTGACCTGGGTCTTGGATGTTTATCTATATATGTATTTGTTATAAAATATAGTATCGTTGAGTTAGTATCCCTTAACACAGTCTTACTTAAGAACTTATTTTGGGGCTAGCTCAATTTGTGTGATTTGTCCGTTTAAATTAACTGATGATAAAAATACATTTTTTACCGGACGGCGCCGACATGGTTCAATCAAGCCCTGCCCGTGTATTTGTGTGTGATCGAGTGGTTTTTTTTTTTCGTATCTTAATTCTTAATTTAATAAGAACAACAGAAAGTTGTTATGCACGCTGGGAATGGAACCGCGACCTCCACACAGTGAGAGCCGAACGCTCTAACAACTACAGCATGGAGGCAATTATTGTCCCAAAAATGTACCGTAACAACCCTATAAAATACGCGTACAAATATATGTTTATGTAGAATATTGCGTGGCATGTCAGTGGCTTTTAGCGTGTACCAATTATTGTTTCCCGCCTTTGTTCACGTATCTCGTTTTTACGTAACCTGCCGTTCTTATGAGCTTGCCCGGGTTATGTTGACATTCTACGTAGTATTATACGTAGGCAGAGCCATGATTCTATGTATATAGAAAGGGGGCTACAAAATCCAAGGAAACATCCTCACTTCCTAACTATCCCAACGAATCCTAACTCCTAAACTAATATTATAAATGCGAAAGTGAGTTTGTTTTTTACAACTGATCTTATGAAATTTTGCATATAGATAGGTTAGAGTACTGAGAAGGACATAGGCTATAATATAAATATAAAAAGTATAAATATAATGTTTTGTAGAATATTGCGTGGCATGTCAGTGGCTTTCAGCGTGTACCAATTATTATTGTGGCCTTTGTCCACGTATCTCGTTTTTACGTAACCTGCCGTTGTTATGAGCTGCCCGGGTTATATTGACATTCTGTAATATGTAGGCAGAGCTAGGATGTATAAAGGGGACAAAAAACATGTCTCCGGAAAATAGCGACAATCGTAAGTTGATCAGTTTTCGTGGTAGTAAATCAACTCTTGGAAAATCGTTAATTAAGTAAAAAACCGGCCAAGTGTGAGTCAAACTCGCGCAATGAGGGTTCCGTACAATATGCTTCGTGAACACACACACAATGTGCAAAAATGTTTTATTCAATTGACTAGCGCTATCTAGTGGTGTTTTTATGAACTATTTCCCTAGATGAACTTATTATAGTGAGTTTACCACTTTATTTTCAAGTGATAGAATTCTTATTATTTTTCCTGTAATCTTCAAGGAATGAACTACATTTTGTAATTTTTTCAAAATTTTCGGCCCAGTAGTTTCGGAGATCAGGGGGGGGGAATGGTCAATTTTTGCCTTCTTTCATGAATAAAATCAAAAGTATTGATTTTACCCTAACAAAAAAAAATATTTTTGAGATCCTCATAATGAGCCCTTTCATTTGATATATGACACAGTAAGGTTTGCAAAACTTTTTTTTTTTAATTTTGTAATTGGCCCCCCGAAAATGACCCTTATTTCAAAAAAATCTTTATTAACTTTGCACATCCGTGTTTGGGTCATAGGATTACACAATCTTACCAAATTTCACCTAATTTGGTTCAGTAGATTCGGAGAAAATCGGCTGTGACAGACGGACGGACGGACAGACAGACGCACGAGTGATCCTATAAGGGTTCCGTTTTTCAATTTTTGTACGGAACCCTAAAAAAGTAAAAAAAAACCGGCCAAGTGTGAGTCAAACTCACGCAATGAGGGTTCCGTACAATATGCTTCGTGAACACACACACACAATGTGCAAAAAATGTTTTATTCAATTGACTAGCGCCATCTAGTGGTGTTTTAGTGAACTATTTCCCTAGATGAACTTATTATTGTGAGTTTACCACTTAATTTTCAAGTGATAGAATTCTTATTATTTTTCCTGTAATCTTCAAGGAATGAACTATATTTTGTAATTTTTTCAAAATTTTCGGCTCAGATGTTTCGGAGATCAGGGGGGGGGAATGGTCAATTTTTGCCTTCTTTCGTGAATAAAATCAAAAGTATTGATTTTACCCGAACAAAAAAAAATATTTTAGAGATCCTCATAATGAGCCCTTTCATTTGATATATGACACAGTAAGGTTTGCAAAACTTTTTTTTTAAATTTTGTAATTGGGCCCCTCAAAATGGCCCTTATTTCAAAAAAATCTTTATTTACTTTGCACATCCGTGTTTGGGTCATAGGATTACACTATCTTACCAAATTTCATCTAATTTGGTTCAGTAGATGCGGAGAAAATCGGCTGTGACAGACGGACGGACGGACAGACAGACGCTCGAGTGATCCTATAAGGGTTCCGTTTTTCAACTTTTGTACGGAACCCTAAAAAAATATACTTTTACTATTCGTTGCCTTTCTTACTGCCCATTTTTGCGTCATGCAGCCATTTTCTAGGTTCCAATAACTGAGATGGCGAGTCAGCCAGCACCTGCATATTTTATCCGTGTTTCAAAAGATTGGTCTGGTTGCATAGCCCATCCCAAGAACTAATAATAACCGGAACTAGCATTATTATTTTTAGATTAACTATGAGCATTAACAGTACCTTCCATCTAGAGAGGGCAGAACCTGTCCCAACCTGCCTGTACCATGTTACTCATATAAATTATGTGTTGTAACTTGTAAGATACATTGCAAAATTTAAATTTAATTAAAGTCATATTTTTTCCGTACCCTGAAATTAATCTCCTATTATATTTTTTTATTTTCTGTGAGAAAGAAGCCAACTCTGGTGTGAGAAATTTCAAATTGCCTTCAGTTGCATCTGACAACATTTTACAAACGGCTAAAAGTAATCCGAATCCCTGAAGAGCTCAAGATATTCAACCCTCTCTGCTGCCTACCATCAAAACAAGAGTTGCTTAACATGCGTAAGTGTGCTCGGAAGTCGAGGCGTCGAGGTCAAATCATCTCAGTCAGCAATAGGCTATATTTTAATGCTATTTGGACTTACGATCCTGGCATATTTGAACAATACGCTTATCCAATAGTTTCCCCCCACCCTCTGTTCGGTCAGTTCTCCCTTAATAGCACTCAAGGGAAAGGTGATTAAGTATGATGCACAGTAAAACACAAAATTTGTCGTCCGTTACAATACACGGGGGATAGATAATGTTATTAAACTGGGCATTTTCGGATAGTTTTTGGAAAAAGGTACTCGTAAGTTAGTCAAAGCGGCTCGCGAGTAGTACGTCTTGTTGGAATTTTTCACGTAACAAAATGTTAGGTATGTAAGTTTTATGTAGGTACGTGAAGATTCCTTCCACGGTGGTCTGGGAGAAAAGAAAAACCTAGAATATACCATCTGTTTCTCTACCCGCGCAGATCGTAAAAACCGATCGAGGGAATGGGCTTTTGGAATCATGTCAATAGGCGATGCGGCTAGCAACTCATCACTATTTTGATTCCGTTCTCACCTACAGGCCTATCAACATGATAAACGTGGCCTTAAGGTTTTACAGACCTGTGCTCTGTCTACCCCGCAAGCGAAAAGGACGTGATAGTATGTACGTGAAGTTTCCACGTATGAGTATGGATGAAGAAACGATAATGCAATACATAAAGTCTAGCTTTTGCCAGCGCCTTCGCTCGAGTCAAATACAAACTTTGGACCCCATTTCATCCTAGAGATGAAATATAGAAATTATTTTCTTAGCAAATGCATACTAGGCAGGCGCCATAAAAAGTTGAATATGCAAAATATGAGAACCGGCAATTATGCTCAAATTCCTTTGCCTGTGATACCCAATCATAAAAAACCGGCCAAGTGCGTGTCGGGCCACGCGCAGTGTAGGGTTCCGTAGTTGCGAATGACAACTTTGAGTTCACACTGTTTACACTCACACCTCACAGTCTAACGACCAAAAACATCTAACAATGAAGATTGTATGAAATTTTACATTTTCCAGTACATTTTATAAGTTGGTTGCCTATAACTTTTTAGTTTGCACTTAGTACCCAGCTCTGATAGTTTTCCTTTCAACTTCAGTATATATACTATTGCTGTAATTTTTTTCACGTATCCATATATAACCGTTTAGCAGATAGAGGGGGGGGACACGTACCTCTAACAAAATTTTGCACTTTAAAACCAAATATTTCGGAAACGGATCCCTAAATCGAAAAATGGTGTTCTTAACCTCACAATATTTTTGAAAGACCTTTTTAACGATACCCCACACGATGGGTAAATAGAGAAAAAAAAATTACTCCCCCACTTTACTTGTATGGGAGCTACCCAAAAAAAAAATATTTTTTACAGCTTTCTAGTACTTATAGTCTCTGAGTAAAACCGCGGACGGACAGACAGACAGACAGACAGACAGACAGACAGACAGACAGACATGGCGAAACTATAAGGGTTCCTAGTTTACTACGGAACCCTAAAAACAACGGGTTGCACTCCGGGAGTGCCGGCAGAAGTGAAATCATCTATCATCACTCATTATTTAATACCTTTTCTAACAGCAATCACCATTCATGGATGTGCGTTGCACGCTGTAACACAAACACGCACGCACATTTGCGCAAGCGCCCTGCGCGGTCTTACGAATTTTCCACGTGACGAATCTGTCGGTCACGTGACCTGTCGCGAGTTTAACATTTTTGCCCCATCACAAAAAGTGCACAGCGCCGCTAAAGAAGTTTTCACTTCAATTATTATTTGCTTGGCAAATTTCAGCCCAATCCGTTAACTGGTTTTAGCTGTGTTGATATCAGATAATTCAAGATATTTTTAACAAAAAACAAAAACCGACTTCAACCCTATCAATTTATTTAAATAAGCGTAAGAATAAAATTTAAAAAAGTGTAAACCAAACGGCATACTTGTAAAAAAATTTGTTTTTTTTGTATTTTTTCAAAAAGTGCTCGTTATATTTCGGTAAAAATTTAATGGAACCATCTTTAAAGTATTACCTATAGAACAAAAAAAGAATTTCTTAAAACGGTCCAGGCGTTTTCGAGAAATCGGGGAACATACATAAAAAAAATAAAGATTATGACTTGAGAACCTCCTCCTTTTTTTGAAGTCGGTTAAAAAGGCAGTATCGACTGCCTTTTCTGTATAGAAAGATAATTTCTCATCGCATCGCCTCCATCACTTCCCAAACTAGTCCCGTGCCATCCAAGCGTTCGGTCAGTCCCTAATAGCACTCACGGGATAGGTGATTAAGTATGATTAATTGCAAAACACTAAATTTGTTGTTCGCTACACAGGGGATAGTCTAGATAATGTAATTAAACCGTTTAAGGCTCGTTTAAACTATGATTAGGATAATTTGTATGGTGATTCTCTCCTTTGCGCATGTTCATGGTTATTGTTTATTTGTTTTTGTGTTTACTAA
The DNA here is from genome assembly GCA_963082605.1 of Rhodophaea formosa. Lineage (NCBI taxonomy): Eukaryota > Metazoa > Arthropoda > Insecta > Lepidoptera > Pyralidae > Rhodophaea > Rhodophaea formosa. The sequence goes on along the minus strand of OY720230.1, from coordinate 2,328,560 downwards.
TGTTTTGTTTTTCGTGTGTGTATGTGACCAACACTGGTGTCAGATTTTTCAAGCTGCCTAAAGGCACCTGACATAGCTTACGACTTAAATGCAAACACACTTAATAATTCATCATGGAAATTGATTCGAAACTTCAAATTGCAAACAGATTAGTAGGTGACGGGTGGAACATCGATTTTGGCGATCAATTAACTGTTTAATTGATTATACACTGATATGTGACCGTAATCAATTACTTCACGTATAGTTCATTGACCAAATGACTGTTAGATTTTGGCGACAAATGAAAAAGGCACAGTTAGTATTTAAAATAATAAACATATTTATTAATTCAATTATTTAAGTAGGTGTGTGTTTTAATACGCGATTACAAGCAACGCGTGCGCAGTCTAGTTACAGACGAGGTATAGAGTCAACTAGTACAGGAACCATACACAGCCCTTCTACATATGTTTATTTTAACGTCAGAAAGAGACGAACAATACAACCAATACAATATCAAAGTAATATAGATTTATTTTTGTCGTTTATGCCTTATACGCCTATACCAACAATGTCAATTTTCCAATTTATTTTTAATGCTATCTAATTTATGATCGGTTGAGAATAACTGCTGTAATTTTCGGTTGCAAGCAACTACTCACACATATATAAAAAGGTACTAACTAACGCGACACTAAATATAAAGCTTTTAGTAACGAAAATTTTGACAGAAATCGTGAATAGAGTGTTATTGCTGACCATACCTTCTAAACGCTTAATAACTCATTATGAAATTTGATTCGAGACGTCAAATTGCAAATTGATTAGTAGGTGGCAAACGGAACATCGATGTTGGCGGTTGATTTGAATTAACTGGTCGAGTTTAATTGATTATACACTCTCGTGTGACCGTAATCAGTTGGTTCACGTATCTCACTGACTAAAATAGTACTTTTCCATTTTATTGTCAATACTGTCTTATTTATAATCGGTTGAGAATAACTGGTGACTAGCTGTCGCCCGCGAATAACGTTTGTGTCGATCCCTCGGGAATAGTTCTTTTCTCCGGCATGATAGGTAGCATATGTCTTTCTCCGTAATCCAGACAACGTGTATGTAAAATTTCATGATGATCAGTTCAGTAGATAGGGTGATAGGGCTAATATTAGTTTTAATTTCCACCCATTTTAATTCAGTCCAAAGGTTTGGCTGGAAGAGAATGCCATATGGCATTAAGTCCATCTTTTGTACACATTTTTTTTTAATTGTGCAATAAAGTTTCAATATAATAAAATAAATTAGTTGGAAATATAGTAAATTTGAAACATTTGCAAAACACACCGCGTACGAATGTAACGTGGCCTAATACCAGCGGCGTACAAACCACGCTAATAACATTAAAACCAGACGATATACGGGCGCATACATGTGTTTACACGCAGTGGGTATTATTGTGGGGCTTGGGAAGTAGCGGGTTCAAATAAATTCACAGAAAATGTAGAAATAAATATATATAGGGACACATGAACGAATATCGAAGAGTTCTTGTGTCCCGAAAAAAAACGAAAGCGAGTTTTAACTCGCTCTTAACACCATCTATCGGCAGATCTGAGAAACAAAATCACAAACAATTTAATCCTTTTAGGTTGTCTACAGCACATTTAATAGGTCAACAATGCCTTAATAATTCACATGCGACTTCGTCCGCGTAAATTACTCGTATAGCCTTTGTCACCCGCAGATAAATTAGCTTATAATATGTGAAAGTATTTGGAAAATCGGTCCAGTAGTTTCGCAACCTATTCAGTGCAAACAAAATCTTTCCTCTTTATTATATTAGTATAGAAGTATAGATAGACTTCTTCGAACACTTATTAACAGTTATATTTGATTTCATAACTAAAAAAAAAATAACTGATTGCACTCCGGGAGTGCCGGTACAAGTAAAAACTTAACTACTATCGCTTATAATTACCTTTCCTAACAGCAGTCATCTAACCCATGGATGTGCAAAGCGTGTAGCACATACACAAAGGCACAATCGCGCAAGCGCCCTGCGCCGTCTTACGAATTTTCAAATATGTCGGTCACGTGACCTGTCGCGAGTTAAACATTTTTTCTCCATCACAAAAAGTGCACAGCGCCGCTAAAGAAGTTTTTACTTAAAAAAAAAACATTACGATGAATTGAGAACCTCCTCCTTGTTTTGAAGTCGGTTAAAAACGTTTACTAACAGCTAAGTTAAGTGCCGCTTCCAAAGGTGAAGAAGAAAGGGCAACAAACTGCACAGCTCATTTTTACCCACGACGGAACGGAGCAGGTATATGCGTTTAGGTTGAGAGATGTTTGTTTGTGTGTGCATTTGTGTAAAGTAATGTTCCACCTATCTTCTAAACTAATGATCCGATTTTGATGCGGTTTTCAATAACGGGTTTGTGTTTGATGAGTTCATATTCTTAGACAGGTGTCATGGCTGTAACTCACTAGAGGGCGCCACAATATTAGTGCAAAACAATGTTGTGTCGTGGGTTTTTTCAAAATTTTTAATTTTGCTCATGATTCTGTGATTTATCTTCAAGCGAATATGAAGAATTTGTTATTAAGACGATCTCAAAGCTGGCTCTCTATTTGATAAAAGTCATTTGCATATTTTGAATTTTCACAGACAGAATGCTTAAGTTATTTTATTATTAAAAGCCATAAAGTATGATATATGTAACTCAAAATTTAAACAGACGGTTAAAACCTTAGAACACTTTGCTCGTGGAACGGCCGGCTGGTGGCCTTCTGAATAGGTTGAAACTTGTCGGCGATATCGACTAAAAATACCGATTGAGACCGTTTACTTATTATCAAACTAGCTGTTACCCGCGGCTTCGCCCGCGTCATATACAGCTTATGTCCCTCTCAGTACCCTAACCTATGTATATGCAAAATTTCATGATGATTGGTTCAGTAGATACGGCGTGAAAGCGTAACAAACAAACTCACTTTCGCATTTATAATATTAGTTAGGAAGTTAGGATTAGGATATCATTATAATAGTAATTAACAGATTAAATTCTTCATGCGTGATGGTACAGTTAGCTCAGGTGCTGATTCGTCATTGTCGCTTCAACTAGACCAGACATCACTTATCACACCGTTACAATGGACATCCACAAATGAGATCATGCCGCCTTAACATTTGTTTTTATTTCGGTACGTGCGAGTTAGTGGGTTGGGGATAGGAAAGGTAAAGCCGATCCAGCACGTTTAGAAATTTCTAACACCGGGGCAAAACGGGCTGGCCGGAGGACATCTTTGTACCCGCTTCTAAAACCTGCCTGCCCGTGGCGTAGGCCTCGGCTGACCCCCCTAGATCTGTTGCTGAGTGGGATAATGAAACTATATATGAACCTCACAGACAACACACTTCTTTTTGGGAAGTCGTGTAGGAATACTTACGCGTCGCAGGCGATAAATCAATACGGACATTTTGTTTAACGTCTACTTCCGTTATCGGTCCGAAGCCGCAGGCACCATACCGACTGCCCGGTCCGAATTAGGAGGAATTTTGTGGCATCCATACTTGAACCTCTTTTGCGCATTTGCAACAGCACACTTCTTTTTGGCTATTAATATTTATGTCGCAGGCAATAAATCAATACGGACGTTTTGTTTAACGTCTACTTCCGTTATCGGTCCGTAGCCGCAGGCATCACACCCTCTGTCCGGTCCGAAAGGGGAGGAATTTCGAGGCATCATTTTTTAAATTTCGGTATGTTTTCTTGTTATAATAATTATTAATTTTAATACAGGATGATTTTGAACCCCCTGGCGATATGTAAATCTTAGAATCGAAGACACATATAAAATTAAAGATGAGTCCCATATTACTTTGCTTTTTCTAATCCACAATATTTACACGATTAAGTAGGTAATCTGTTATGTAATGGTTAGTGGTAACGCTGCCTAGTAAAATAACCAACCTACGTAAGGTTTATTTATTTACCCTGGCCGGCAGTCAATAAGATAAAGGTCGCTTACACGTCACTGACTTTATTTTCGGGGTGTAAATAGACGGACTTGGGGCGAAACGATACCAATATGAACGGAAAGTGATAAGGTGAAAATCAGACTGGTTCTAGGAAGCTAAATGCTACTTTAAGTAAGCGGTGGCCTGGGTTCATTAAGGTTTAGTGGTACCGCTGCCTAGTAAATAACCTACCTACGTAAGAATTATTTATCTACTCACACACTATAAAGTGTCTATAATGATATCAGAAACTGTCTATTAATTAGTATAATTACGTCAATCACATTTATAATAACAATTATATTGTCTCTGGCCGTTGGTAATATTATACGTATTTTCATCACGACATCATTTTAGTAACCTACCTACGTAAGGTTTACTTATTTACCCTGGCCGGCAGTCAATAAGACAGGGTCGGTTACACCTCACTGACTTTATTTGCGGGGTGTAAATAGACGGACTTGGGACGAAACGATACCAATATGAACGGAAAGTTATAAGGTGAAAATCAGATTGTGGCTGAGGAAGCAAAATGTTACTTAGTGTAAGCATTGGCTTGGGTTCATTAAGTTTTAGTGGTACCGCTGCCTAGTTAAATCTACCTTACCTAAGGTTTATTTATTAACCCTGGCTAGCAGGCAATAATATAGGGTCGTTATTAAAATACGTAACAACGGGTTACCACGTAAATTTAGCCAAGTTTAATAAAGCATATTAAACATATTCGTAAGCCTTCCAAGGTGGAATTCAGACTGTCTTGGAAAGCTAAATGCTCTCGGTTAACAACCTCAAGAAAATACAATCGGAATTCGCATAAGGCTACAGTAGAAGTAGTTGTTTTTATTCAAATTATGATAATGTAGAAGAGTGTGTAAGAACGTCATCTGTTGAAGACCCCTGTTGCCTATTGATGCCTATCATCATGCCAAGCGGTCACACCAAAGCTCCTGATTCGATTACCGGTCAGGTCAAGTTGGAAAATGATCTTTTTCAGATTGACCTGCTGGTTTATTTTGCTTACTTTTGAAAATTGCGGTGTACCTACATCGTTTTGATGATTCATTACGGCCTCTTCATGAATGAAGATGTCCAAACCGTAATGGATGTTAAAGTGACTATCAACACGCAAAATAATTATACAGGGTAACTTGTAAAGCATCAGTAACTTCGTAGGAGTAGTTAGCTAACATCTTAAACAACAATGATCAGAGCGCTTCCAAAATCCGTACTCCAAACCACGACATATCAAGAGGCGATAAGTATTTAATACCTACTAAAGGTTAAATGAAAGAATCTATTTCCCATGTCAGAGGGGAGATTCTCCCCATTATCTCTCAAGTTACGTCGCCGCCGCGGGCGGGATCCGGAAAAATGCGGATAAATTCGGATTTTTCTGACTCCGCACTTCTCGGAAACGAAAATAGCGTTTTTTTGACATGCCTGCTGTGGTGTGTAGTGTTAATGGCGCCTTACTTTTGCTGATGTTAAAGGAAATAGAAAGAAAATAAAATAGTTTTCAGATATGGAATCGTACTCGCCTGTTTTAGATTGTAGTCTGCTTTAAACATCTATGTAGTAAGCGTTTTCTCCTTAGAACCCTGATAGAACTCAATTTTTATCACTCTTTCAATTTTTGATATGCGATATAAACTCTTATTGAGCTTGTATTAGAGAGCATAATTCTGTGCCAAGATTGATCGTGAGACGGAAATACTACAGGTTCGTGTCTCGCTTTCACATATTCAATTATATGTAACTTTTATACGATTGCATATGTGCGAGCGAAACACCAACCAATAGTATTACCGTCTTTTTCTACGCCAAAAGTTACCACGGGTAGGTACTCAGTGCTTAGCTACTAAAAGTTAGGTACGGGTACAATTTTACTTTAACTATCTTTCTTACATCTAAAGATATTGGCAAAGGAATGTCTCAGCTTGTGTTACTACGTAATATCATAATGACGGGGCAAGATCTCGATTAATATGTAATCGTTTAGTTTGAAGGGAATTAAAATAAATGCAATGCAATTTATATTAACCACTGTAGATAAGGTGGCGTACAAAATCCGATAACCTTCACATATAAAATTAAAAATCTACTTGAAATCTTCAATTTCTTATTACTCCGCGCGTTCGATGGAACGGAACGCAAAAAATAATATGCAAAACATAAATTAAACCTTATTACGTGGGCATAAGAGTTAAATGCTTGCCTAATGTAAGTATAAGTACGTGGGATAGGTGCGAGTGAAAGTTGGCACGTTGGCGGAAAAAGCGATTTTTCCTTGTGGTGTAAGTCAAAGGCGTTGTGATGAGAATATTTTGTGTTACGACGATTAAATTGCTTTTGAAATACTACGTTTGGTTTGGAAATATTTTTGTTCGCATGCTTTTTGGGAGAATTGCTGAAAAATCATAAACTCAAATTTGAATTTCTTACATTGAAACCTTATTACGTGGGCATAAGGGTTATGTGTTAAGTTTCCTAATTACCATACAAGGTTCAGGCATTTACCTCCATTCAAAATAATCTTAGCTAATGACTATCTTAAATCTCAGGCTGTCTTTGTCTTGCTAGATTATCTAAACAGTGACAGAAAGAGACTAAGAGCGATATGAGTTAATATGCATCTAAGATGCCTTTGAATATTTGGGCGTTTGTTTCACATGCAAAAGCATTCCATGCTTTTTGGGTGAACAAAAATCATGAAACGCTTTGTTCTTTTTGGATGAACAATTAGTTACTTAGTTTTCACTTCTACCGGCAGTCCGCAAAAATTAAACTGTTGTTTTGTTTTTAAAATTATGTAAAATGGTCTTTGTATGTCCGCTGACATGCATTTGCCCCCTGTCTTGACTTGGTGACAGTAAAATCATTTCAGAAATATGCACTTTTACCTACCAAGAGTCTACTTAATAAAACAATTTCTCAAACCGCTTCCGCTCATACCTCGTTCCGTTCGGCACTTATTCAATAGATGAGCGTGTTAATTTTTTACTATGTCTGTTACAAGTTGACTGCATAACATGGTAATTACGATATATCTACGAGTTACCGGTGAATCCTGTGATGCTTCTCAGCCCAGGGTACGCTATTCATTCTAAGTATTTGCTAATCATGTGGTGTAGTTCCTTGTAGAGTAGAATAGAACCTCTTCGAGTCTTCCCGTGGATGTCGTAGAAGGCGACTTACGAAACACAAGCTAAACAAAGCTTATAAACATCAAAGAGACCGCTCCAACCCGTCTGGCCAGCGTGGAAAGTGTAGGCCAAAAAATAATAAGTAGGGTTGGTTTAAAACTGCCAGACGAAATAAAGGTCGCGTATTAAATAAAAAAACCGGCCAAGTGCGTGTCGGGCCACGCGCAGTGTAGGGTTCCGTAGTTGCGAATGATAACTTTGAGTTCACACTGTTTACACTCGCACCTCACAGTTTAACGACCAAAAACATCTAACAATGAAGCTTGTATGAAATTTTACATTTTCCAGTACATTTTATAAGTTGGTTGCCTATAACTTTTTAGTTTGCACTTAGTACCTAGCTCTGATAGTTTTCCTTTCAACTTCAGTATATATACTACTGCTGTAATTTTTTTCACGTATCCATATATAACCGTTTAGCAGATAGAGGGGGGGGACACGTACCTCTAACAAAATTTTGCACTTTAAAACCAAATATTTCGGAAACGGATCCCTAAATCGAAAAATGGTGTTCTCAACCTCACAATATTTTTGAAAGACCTTTTTAACGATACCCCACACGATGGGTAAATAGAGAAATAAAAAATACTCCTCCACTTTACTTGTATGGGAGCTACCCAAAAAAAAAATTTTTTTCAAGATTTTATTCGACGACTTTTTTGCCATGATTAATATACACACTCATACCAAATTACAGCTTTCTAGTACTTATAGTCTCTGAGTAAAACCGCGGACGGACAGACAGACAGACAGACAGACAGACAGACAGACAGACAGACAGACAGACAGACATGGCGAAACTATAAGGGTTCCTAGTTTACTACGGAACCCTAAAAAGTAATTGGTTTTGCACTCTCCAGTCCAGCCGTCATTGTATATTTTTTTGTGTTTACCGTGTGTAAAATAAAATTGCAGACGTGTAAAAATAAAAAGCCTTCGTTGCGATTTCGCATCGATTGCACTAAGTCCTGCTACTGCAGTTAATCAGTGAGCGTGAAATAAAAATATCACGGAATTGACCTCTCATAACAGCCTCCGTGGTCGAGTGGTTAAGGCATTTGCCTTGTTGACCCGGGGGTCGTAGGTCGATTTCCACGGGAAGCTTACTTTGTTAAGTTGTTTCCAGTTTGGTAAGGACATTGCAAGCATGAATCACCTGATTGTCTGATAAGAAAGACGATTCCGTGCCTTGGAAAGCATGTTAAGCCGTTGGTCCCGGCTGCCATCTGGTAGTCGTTAAAGGAACCACGTCGGAGGCCGAGAGGCGGTTCCGAAGAACTCTGACACTTCAGGGTGTGCATGGTCGACTAATTGTGTCACCTACACGAAATGATGATGATGACCCCTCATATAGTAGTAGTCCTCTCCAACCTGTCTGGCCAGCGTGGAGATTGTAGGCCAAATCATCTGACTGCTCTGGCTAATATATGGCTTTGGCAGTACAGAGAGGGTCGTGCTTCTGCAGTGGAGACTAAAAAAGACCCGATGATGTTGATAGTAGTAGTTGTTAACAGTTTTTTTTCTACTCGTTGCTAATTCACAAATTTGGAAGTCAGATTTTGACATGACTGCCAAAATGGGGGTGAAATTTTTAGAGTTATTGTTTGTGAGTTTCTTTATTTAACAACAGCTCTTGAAGGTTCAATCAGAATTTGATGAATGCTAGCATGGAAGATAGGATAAAATTGAGTATATGTAGTAATGTCGGTTCTCGAGTTTAATTTATAACCTAAGCCCCATTTATTTGCTCAAAGCAAGCCAGGACAGCGGTTGCAAAATAGGTGGTGGACCTATTTGATTTGTTCTGTTACCTCGGTCCTTGTTTAAATTATTGTTTTGTTCTGTCCTCTCTTTAATTTATACAATCGGGAACTAAGCCGCGGTGGATAGAGCCGGTTTGAACCGGTTTTCAGGACTGGTTTACTCTGTAAAATATCGCAAATCTATGAAACGAATGGACGGACACGTCCCAGTAGTTATTGTTAAGTGTTATGTTGGGATTAAGTTTTGAACAGTTTGTATGCAAATGTAGTTGGCGGTGTATTTGTAGGCGCGAGGCGAAGCCGAGTGCTAGTAATAAAACAGATGACTAAATGGCCAGCTTACTGAGTACGAGCATCATACGACATTTTCAATACATTTGTATTTACCAAGAAAAAGAATTAGCAGTTGTGGTTGGTGTTAAGAAAAAAAGCCTATAGTCCGTAAAATACAACATGACGATACAAGTTTCGATGTCATAAGGATAGTATAATAGCAAATTAAAAAATATATAAGTATATATTTATATTTAATGCTCTATCATTTGAGTATTTGCCATGTTGCATGCATCCCTCCAAAGCAAAAATACTAAATACTTGTGATCCTTTGGAGCCTGGGACTCCACTCAATGTTCTAATTGAAGTAAAAATATGAAAACAAACACACATTGCATAATTATCCGACATCAATATTTACTAACAAGCTGGAAATAAAATAAATAAATTCTCCATTCGTCTGGTCCCGTTGAAATGTCAATTGCAAGTAGGGTTATCCGCACCTGTGGCGGGGTTTTATGAGTAAAGTTTCTGCAATTCGAGTGTCCTTTTATTTTTATCGTAGTTTGACTTTAATACGGATCATTGTTATTGAAAGAAACTTATTATGGAAGGCTTGCGAAAAAAAAGCGGTTCCAATTTAGCTTTCAATATTTGAACAACATATACAGACGCAATGCCGTGTTGATCCCGGCAGAGTAGAATAGGACCACTCCAAATCTTGCCGTGGATGTTGTAGTAAGTGACTTAGGAAACTCAAGCTAAACAAAGCTTGTAAACCTCAAAAAGACCTCTGCAATCCGTCTGGCCAGCGTGGAGAGTGTAGGCCAAATCCTTTGACTGCTCTGGCTAATATATGGCTATGGTAGTACCGAGGGGTCGTGCTACTATGCAGTGGAGACTAACAAAGACGTGATGATGATGATGATGATACAGACGAACAGGGAAAGTTAAATATAAGCTTAGAAAAGTTAAATTAACCTCGCTCTATTTGTGTTCTGTGACTTTACAAACTACCAAAGCTTACAAACTTTAAACTTTACACTAGCGATTAATAAGGAGAGGGGAGGGTGCTGGTATAAAACGGGTCCTTATCGCCCCATGCAGAACGGGATGAAAAATTATTGCTCGCCGCTCGACGGTACAATATTTACTGAGCTGTCTTAAGACGCGCTGAAATTACAAGATACCGTGCCGACGCTTTTGTCTGCGTAGTAGAGTCTTAAATATAGTTTCTAGATTTTTGCTTTAGCGTTTTTACTTTCATTATTCATGTATACTTATGGACTCTCATACATTATATCTTAGACTTCACAAGCGTAAATTTTTTTCGGTCAGTGCGGCTTAGCTTGTCCTTAACTATAGTTCTAAGAAACCGACAATCACAGACTACCAAAAGCTTACATACTTTAAACTTATATACACTAGCGATTAATAAGAAGTAAGGGGAGTGTGCTAAACAAAGCTTAAAGATACCTCTCCAACCCGACTGGCCAGCATGGAGAGTGTAGGCAAAATCCTCTGCTCTGACTAAGATAGCTTTGATAGTACAGAGAGGGTCCTGCTCCTCCAGTGGAGATATAAAAAGACCTGATGATGATGATGATGAAGTTAAGTGTGCTGGTATAAAACAGGTCCTTATCGCCCCATGCAGAACGGGATGAAAAATTATTGCTTGCCGCTCGACGGTGCAATATTTACTGAGCTGTCTTAAGATGCGCTGGAAATAAGTGATACCGTTCCGACGTTTTTGTCTGCGTAGTAGAGTCTTAAGTACAGTTTCTAGATGTTTGCTTTAGCGTTTTTACTTTCATTATGGACTCTCATACATTATATCTTAACTTAACAAGCGTAAAATTTTTTCGGTCAGTGCGGCTTAGCTTGTCCTTAACTAGTTCTAAGAAACCGACAATCACAGACTACCAAAAGCTTACATACTTTAAACTTATATACACTAGCGATCAATAAGAAGTAAGGGGAGTGTGCCAAACAAAGCTTAAAGATACCTCTCCAACCCGTCTGGCCAGCGTGGAGAGTGTAGGCAAAATCCTCTGCTCTGACTAATATAGCTTAGATAGTACAGAGAGGGTCCTGCTCCTCCAGTGGAGATATAAAAAGACCTGATGATGATGAAGGCGAGTGTGCTGGTATAAAACGGGTCCTTATCGCCCCATGCAGAACGGGATGAAAAATTATTGCTCGCCGCTCGACGGTACAATATTTACTGAGCTGTCTTAAGACGCGCTGAAAATACGAGATACCGTGCCGACGCTTTTGTCTGCGTAGTAGGGTCTTTAAGTGTAGTTTCTGAGTTTTGCTTTTGCCTTTTTAGTGTCGTTATTTCTGGTGAACATCGTAGTAAAAGGATTGGTCAGCCTAGACACTGCGTTACCGTGTCTAGCTGCTTCCAGGGTGCGCCGCGTGGAGGCTTCTTTTATGTATTTATTTATTTATTTAAACTTTTTTGCACAATTTAAAAAAATGTGTACAAAAGGTGGACTTAATGCCATATGGCATTCTCTCCCAGCCAAACCTTTGGACCCTGTATACTTAATACTGGGCCAAGAAAAATATTTGAAATTGGTTAACATCGACACGCTAAGAAGAAGAGTGTCGTTATGACTGCTTTATGTAAACTTATGAATTCTTAAAATTTTTATATTATCTTAGGCTTGTCCTTGACGTACTCGTATGCAGTTCTATGAAACTGACAACACGCGTGCACGTTACGTTACGCGTTTTTAGAGCGATAAAATACCGTACATTTAGTCGACTTTATACACTTATATGCAATGGGTTCATGAATACCTGTACAGGTACAAAACCCTAACTGCACGATTTTTTTGCAATTGCAAGAACGTTGTACAAGGTCACTCTAAGACAAAATCAGTAACATCTCGAGGTTAGCAACAGGCAGGCAGTCCAATTATATAGTATGATAAAATTAAGATTAAGTTAATTCTTGATGATAATACTAGTATTCTGGCTAGATGAAAGTAATCGGTACGGTACTTAGTCAATTAAACGCAAGCCGCAATGAATTTTTGAAGTGACGAAAAAAATGTGTGACGTGCGAACGGTGTACGACGTTTTGATCGTCACTTCAACATCCATTTCGGTTTACGTATCTTAAATCAAAATAGTGAATCATACGAAAGCCGCAATGTTTTTTGAAGTGACGATTAATACCACCTGCTGGAACTTTTGAAGCGCTCACTTGTTTGTTTTTCGCATGTGTAAGTGGCCAACACTGATGTCAGATTTTTCAAGCTGCCTTAAGGCATCTGATATAGCTTAACGACTGCCATCAACGATGACAGCCTGGACCAACGGCTTAACGTGCCTTCCGAAGCACGGAGGAGCTCGAGATATTTTTATGCCACTTGCGGTCACCCATCCAAGTAGGGACTGCACCAGGGGTTGCTTAACATACGTAAGCGCTCATAGAGCTCACACCCACTGTACCATCGGGCGCTCACTGAATGACGAGAACATTTTTTGTTGTACATGCATAACTGTCTTTGTGGTAAATACCTACATATTTCGTCACTTGCATAGTTGCGGTTTGAAGATTGCGGTTTTCTTTGGCCGACGTCATTTTGTCATTCGTAAAACCGCGTCGCTTGAGATTTAAAAGGCGTTTTCCAATTTTTATTTTACGTGAAATGTTTGTGTGCAAAGCTTGTCCTAAATATGTTTTTGACTTGTCTTGTTTTTTAACCGACTCCAAAAAGGAGGAGGTTTTCAATTCGTCGGAAGCTTTTTTTTATCTGTGTTCCCCGATTTTTCGAAGGCACCTGGACCGATTTAAGAAATACTTTTTTTTCGATATATAGTACTTTAGAGATGGTCGCATTAATGTTTTATCTAAATGTATCTAGCGCTTTTTGAAAAAATACACAAAAACCAAAAAAAATATATAGGTATACACGGATGCCGTTCGGTTTACACTTATTTCAATTGTATATTCAATTATGCTTATTAAAACTAATAGGGTCTTCGAGCAACACGGCCTCCGTACCGGACGGAGGGAGTGGGCAAAGCGACAATTTACTATGACAATTTTTCTGGCGTTTTTTGCGGGGGGAAATGTGCACACAAGTTTAGTTCCGCACACCTACATACAAAACTTAAACTGTCACTTGATAGTAATTATGACATTGTCACAAAAAATGACATAAAAAGAAAAAATAATTTGTGTACAGATGAGTCACACACAACTAACACATAGACATGCATATGCCTAATTTTGGCTTGTACCTTGACAGAGGGGAATGCAGCGTATGGCTACTCCCTTCCGTGTTGCTCGAAGAATAGGGTTGAAGTCGTTTTTTGTTTTTTGTTAAAATGTGTTAAATTATTATTACCTAAGGTTTCATGATATACCCATTATAATTCTACAGGAATAGATGTCTCATATCTGGAGCCACACGCTCTGGAAAACGCGCTGGTGGGACACCTGCCATAAGGATACGATATCAAGTCTGTTAAAAAAATAATAAACCTAGATTCGCGTAGAGTTCAAGATAACAAATTAATTCTCAGCACGCCCTACGGCCCTATATAAATCATAGTGTTGTTTGACGGATAAGTTGCAGATAAGTTCCGTGCCGACGTAAACACGAATGTCTGAGAGTAAGCTAGGCCTGCTTCGTGACTTGAATGTAGTGGCTATGTTGGCGTTGAGGCTTAGGAGTTACGGACTTGAAACAGGGATTTTAGGGATATCGTATTTCAAATCTAGATCATATCATCTCTTGATATTCGATAGAAAGAAAGAAAGAAAGAAAAATCGTTTATTTGGCATCAAAACACAAAAATAATACATAATTAGAAAATATGAACACAATTATAGAGACATAAAACTCTTATGCTAATACCAAAAAACCGGCCAAGTGCGTGTCGGGCCACGCGCAGTATAGGGTTTCGTAGTTGCGAAGGACAACTTTGAGTACACACTGTTTACACTCGCACCTCACAGTTTAACGACCAAAAACATCTAACAATAAAGATTGTATGAAATTTTACATTTTCCAGTACATTTTATAAGTTGGTTGCCTATAACTTTTTAGTTTGTACTTAGTACTTAGCTCTGATAGTTTTCCTTTCAACTTCAGTATATATACTACTGCTGTAATTTTTTTCACGTATCTATATGTATATAACCGTTTAGGAGATAGAGGGGGGGGACACGTACCTCTAACAAAAATTTGCACTTTAAAACCAAATATTTTGAAAACGGATCCCTAAATCGAAAAATGGTGTTCTCAACCTCACAATATTTTTCAAAGACCTTTTTAACGATACCCCACAAGATGGGTAAGTAGAGAAAAAAAAATGACTCCACTTTACTTGTATGGGAACTACCCAAAAAAAAATTTTTTTTCAAGATTTTTTTCTACGACTTTTTTGCCATGATTAATATACATACTCATACCAAATTACAGCTTTCTAGTACTTATGGTCTCTGAGTAAAACCGCGGACGGACAGACAGACAGACAGACATGGTGAAACTATAAGGGTTCCTAGTTTACTACGGAACCCTAAAAAGGTCTCCGCTCAGCTTAATGTTGCGGTATGAACCACAACGCTGGTCTTCCGCGGACGCCATAAAAAATATTTAAAATTGATAGCAATTGATAGCGATAGCATTGAAAGGATTCAGTTAAGTTTGAATTATACTAATATACGCAATAAGTCCACAGCTGAACCTTCCAGCAAGGAGTCCCCAACACCACCGGTAAGAAGCGGTCTACATCCAGCGTTTTCCTGCGACCTTGGTCGGTGGATATCTAACGCTGCGCTTGCCGGCACGTGGTCGCCATACTAGAACTTTTCTACCCAATCGGCCATCGGACAATGTTGGGCAAAGGCTTCTTTAGATGTCAGGATTGGATAATTTTATGTTTTCGAGCCTGTAAAATAAGTAATAACTCTAGATTCGCCTAGAGTTCAAGACAGCAAATTAATTCTAATCACGCACTACGGCCCTATATAAATCATAGTGTTGTTTGACGGATAAGTTGCAGATAAGTTCCGTGCCGACGTAAACACGAATGTCTGAGAGTAAGCTAGGCCTGCTTCGTGACTTGAATGTAGTGGGTATGTTAGCGTTGAGGCTTAGGAGTTACGGACTTGAAACAGAAACAACGTATAACGGAACGCGCCCGGGTGACATGTCAAAATCATCTGTTCCGTAATTTAAATAATTTTAATCGTGTTTTGTGCATATTTTCATGTAAATATTGTTTTAAATAACCAAATTAAGTAACAAGTTATTAGTATCAACGTATTTATTGTGGAGTTATAGCGTATTTGACGCTAAAAACCTGACTAGCAGCGACGGCGGTTGGACCGAGTAGCTGTCAAACTAAAAACAAAGGAATTGCAAAACGGGATCACGAAAACCTGGGGAGTATACTGTTTTATTCTTTCATAATAGGCAGTGCATCCTTAAACACATAAATAACATCGATTTAAATCACACTTTAATCATAAGATTCGTATATTTTGCCCACCAAGCTCAGTTTGATTCTCGCTCCGTTTACCTTGTGAAATCGGAGTTGATGACCTAAAACCAGAGCGAAAGGCATAATTATTTAAAATACATCTAATCCAGTACAATTCCACATAAAATCTGATGTTTTTTTTCATGTTTTTTGTCTCTTTGTAAGAGGAAATCAACTACCTACATTACTGAAATAATAAGCAAATTAACAAAATCAACTGTAATTGTCATAAATTTAATCCTTAAATTATTAATAAGTATATAGTAAAGACACATAAATAAAGTTTATTTGGTTATTTAATGTATTAAATAGTTATCTGGCTTTGTTTTTGCGATCTCACTACGCTTGACTTGTGAAAAGCTTAGTTGATGGTTATAAAAACAAAAACCCCAGACAAAACATTGTATTGTATAGTTTATTGATTTAATTAACCGTACCTGTTATATGAACAAGGTTTATTTTTGTCGCTTAATAATTTAAATTGTAAAATTATTCTTGCCAACTTACACAGTCATATATTATATCAATACTAAAATAATAAAAAAATTTTCAGTTTCAACTACCTCCCCAATCACGATGATGACTCGGAAGGCCACAATTAAAGACCTGACCATGAAGCTGAGGCTCGCATTAAACCAGCTGAAAGAGTGCCAAGAGGAAAACTCACATCTGTTACGTGATAGGGAGGAAACTGAAGAAGAATTTCACAAAATTATTGAAAAAAATACACTGATAAAAAATGAATGCACTAGCCTTCACATGCAAAATACTGACTTATTAGATGAAAATATTAAATTAAAAGAATGTCTAGCACGAACCACAGAATGCAGTATGGTACATGAACGGGCCCTTAGTCGCATTTCAGAGTTAGAGTATAGCTTGTATGAGGCACAAAAATCTGCCCTAGAAATAGAGAAACAGAAAGAAGAAAAATTATGCAATGACACCCTGCATCTTTACAGTGAACTCATGGAATGTGGCCCGGGTCCGGTCGTGGAAATACCTGCAACTACGCCACAGTCACAATATTTTATATTAACCTCTCATAATAAAATAAAAAAGTATGTGAAAATTAACAAAATGATAAAGCGTACCAAAAAGGTTATTTCTAAACAAAAATCATTAAAATCTTTGACTCAGTTACGTAAGGAAAAATTATGTCTATATAATCAATTTAAATCATGTGAAGATGATCTTTACATGGCTAGCCGCATTTATGATACTGAGATACATGAACTACAGTCACAAATAGCTGAATTACATCAGTCTTTAAAAACTTTGTCTAAAAATTATAAAATATCTCAGAAACAACTCAATGAACATATTTCGACAATTAAAAAACCAGTTGAGTTAGTCCACCATATTATTGAGCAGCATGTCCCTCTCGCTGTGTCCCCGGAGGTTATCACCAAACAACCTGAAATATCTCAGGAGCTTCTCATAAAAGAGTGTGATACAAGTATGCTGTCGAGAATAGGTACTATTAATAGTAGTGTGAATAAAAAAATATGTTGTGATAAACTGTTAGTTTATTCCGATGAGTTAGGTCAGGGCTTTAGTAGCATAATTTGTAACCATATTCACAACAACTGTACAGTTTTAAATACATGTACACCCGGGGCCTCTTATTCATATTTAATAAACAGTATAAATACTGATAACATAAATGAAGACACAGCAGTACTAATTTTGTGTGGTGACAGTTCTTGTGTTACAAAGAGGAACTTAAAGCAAAATGTAGACAAATTGATTAGTTTAAATTTAAAAACTAACTGCAAATTTATGATAAGTGCCTTTCCGTATTCGGAATCTTTTGACAATGTTAGAAATAGACATATACATGAATTGAATGTACAATTGTACAATATGACTTGTCGTCATAGCGATTTTATTTTTTATTTAGATATTAATAAATTTATATATAGATTTAAGATGACACAAGATACTATGTATCTTCCATTTAGTTGTAAGCGACAAATTGCTACAGTCGTAGCTTATAATATACTAAATTGTGTTGTAAATTATACAACTGAAATATCTGAACATGACATGAAAAATAATCCTAAAAATATAATTGGACCTAGAATAAGTAATACTAAGTGTAATTTAAACTAAAAAACAAGACAATAGTCAAGGCCAAAGAATTAAATATTATTCATCAGAATATCCAAGGCCTGACTAGCAAACTTTTAGAGTTAGAATTATTTATAAACAGTAAAAATTTACATGTAGTTTGCCTGACCGAACATTTTATGCAGTCGCATCAACTACAATTTAATATTCAAAACTACTCTACGGCTAGCTCATACACCAGAAAGACAAAAGAGAAAGGAGGCAGTTTAATC
The DNA here is from genome assembly GCA_963082605.1 of Rhodophaea formosa. Lineage (NCBI taxonomy): Eukaryota > Metazoa > Arthropoda > Insecta > Lepidoptera > Pyralidae > Rhodophaea > Rhodophaea formosa. The sequence continues at coordinate 2,310,466 of OY720230.1, read as the reverse complement.
CTAACGCAAAATGATGTGAAATATAAAGAACGTAAAGATATTGTAAGTCTTTCAATTGAGTGTAGTGTTGAATTAGCATGTATTGAGCTAGAGAATTGTGTTATAGTATGTGTATACAGCCCTCCTAATTCAGATTATAATACATTAGAACTAGTGATTGAAGACATTTTAAGGAAATTGTGTTGTAGTCGCAAAAACATCATAATATGTGGCGACTTTAATGTAGACTTATTAGTTACAACTACTGAAAGTGTAAGATTTTTAAATTTATTTAAATCGTTCGATTTAATTAATCTATTTCTGGAGCCAACAAGAGTTGAAGGTGACTCTGCAACGTGCATAGATAATGTTTTCTGTAACTGCATTGCTGTTGACAAAGCCATCATAAAAAATCTAACTTCTGATCACTTTGGTCAGTTAGTAAAATTCACAAACCACGTCGAAGTAGATTCATCACAAATTACCTATAGATCGATTACAAAAGACAAAATCAAAGTATTTAAAGATAAAGTAACACAAAAAATTCCTCTTATGGAGGAAACTAGAGATGATCCGGATATACTGTATAAAAAAATGTTTGACGTTATTGAATCGGAATTTAACAATGCGTTCAAAATAAAAACTAGCACTAAACGTAATCGTAAAAAATTTAGTGAATGGGCTACTCCAGGCATTTACATCAGTAGGAATAGGTTATATGAATTACTTGCTATGAAAGCTCACAATCAGAATCCCGATTTTGTTAAATTTGTAAGAACTTATTCAAAGGTTTTTAAAAGGGTATGTGCATGCGCAAAGTCAATATTTACTAGACAAACTATTATTAATTCTAAAAATAAAGTGAAAACAACATGGAAAATTATTAACACAGAAACAGGAAAAACGAAAAAACGTGATATTCCAATTGAATTAAAAATTAATAATAAGGTCCTCAGTACTAGCGAAGACATTACTCAATATTTTGAAGACTTCTTTACAAATATTCCTGTAAATACCACTGCCTCCCTACATTCATCAACTGAGGAATCTAAAAAGTTATTAAGTAGTTGTATACCAGAATGTAACAGTCATTTAATATTTGAACACGTAACATCACAAAAAATCATTGATACTTATAGGAGTTTAAATAATAAGAAAACTGGGGATATATGGGATATCTCAGTATCGGTTATTAGTAATATTATAGATATAATAGCTCCTTATTTAGCGTCTATTTTTAATAAATGTGTCGATACGGGGACTTTTCCTGATTTAATGAAATTGAGTAAAGTTATACCATTGTACAAATCGGGTGATAAAACTGATCCAACAAATTACCGCCCTATTTCTATTCTGCCAGCTTTGAGTAAAATATTTGAAAAGTTAATTTTTAATCAGTTATTATCTTTTTGCAATAGAAACGGACTCTTTCATGGTGAACAGTATGGATTTACAAAGGGTCGATCAACTACAGACGCGGGGGTTGCGCTTTTAAAACATATATATGATGTAATTATTAATATTAACAGGACTTAGCACGAACCTTTTTACTTATTTATTTTCGCTGACGTTTCTATGGAGTTACATCCATCGTGGTCGATTGGTCGTGGTCGTTTTTTGGACACCAAATTAATGGTGAGATCGGATGGGTCTTTGGCTCACTCTGTGTATAGAAAACCGACACATACTGACAGATACCTGCATGCTAACTCACATCACCATCCTCGTCAACTTCAATCCGTCGTGTCAACACTCAAACGACGGGCATATGACCTTTGTGACCCTGAGCATGTTCAAGAAGAACTCGTACATGTTAACAGGGTTTTGAAACGGAACGGCTACGATGTGAGTGAAGCAACAAGTCGACGCAAGCCTAGGGTAAGAAAATCTGAGGTGGACAGGCAACCTGTGTTTTTGCCATATGTGAAAGGAGTTACGGACAAAGTTGGAGCAACACTACGAAACTACTCCATAAAGGCTGTGTTTACTCCGTACTCTAAAGTAACTATGCATATGCGTTCACCAAAAGATGTCATTCCTTATCAGACGCCAGGTGTCTATAAAATAGATTGCAGCTGTGGGAGTTCCTATATTGGACAAACCAAGCGTACAATAGCGGAAAGAGTGAAGGAACACATCGCAGCTGTGAAGAACCGTCAATCTAATAAGTCCGCTATTGCAGAACACCTTATGGACACCGATTGCAATCACTGGATTGAATTACACCAGCCAAAGGTATTATCTACTGACCGTCACTACTACAAAAGACTAGTACGGGAAGCTGTTGAAATAAAGAAATACAAGACTTTCAACAGGGAAGATGGATACAAATTATCACCTGCATGGAATCCAGTGATTGATAAAATTAAACCGCGTCGTTCAGTGTCGGACAAAAAGTTGGACATTGTCAGTGTTGTGTGTACCGGGGCTAATACGAAAATATAAAACTAGTTGTGGGTAGTGACATTATTAGTGCAAGTGCTCCCACCACCACAAGATGACACCGCCGTACTCCAGTCTCGCTGCGACCACGATGGATGTAACTCCATAGAAACGTCAGCGAAAATAAATAAGTAAAAAGGTTCGTGCTAAGTCCTGTTAATATTAATAATTATGTGTTTGAAGCGCGAAAGTTTAAAAAAGAATATTGCAAACCGATACGGGCCGGAAATTGCTTATAAAATCCGTCAACTTGAAAATCTTCGGAAGAAAAAAGTGCATATTTTTACATCGCTGACGTTTTTGACGAAGTGTCGCGATTGGAACTTATTACCGACGTGTGTGCGTATTAAACCGCGTAATGACATTGCACATTCTGAAGATATTCTGCGGAACGCGAGTGTCAGATTGTTAAAACAGTTAATTCGCAATCACCATAGTAACTTGACCCGTGTACAGAGTGATTTATACGCGTTACATCAGGAATTGGGTGCAGTGTTATCCATAAGTGATTTCGACGTGTGTGACCGAGTTACGTATCTACAGGCAGTACGCAAAGAAGAATTGTGTGAGTCCACCCACAACCGGAAATTCGAGAGACTTTTGGAGAGACGTAATCAAGCCAGACATAAGGTTAGTTGTCACTCAACACAAAGTGCCGAGAATCTACCCACATCTCAGAGTGAAACGGTGGTTAATTTGTCTAACGTAGAAATCGATGATGCTGCACTATCAGTTCTTCAGAAAGGGTTGAACTTCGCTCTAACACCAACAAAGGTTCCACATGAGGAAGTCATCAGCAGTGTTGAAGAGGCTATTATAAGAAATAAGATACCGTCTGTCGATGCGGAAAGTTTGAGGCAAGATGTAGCGGTAATTCTTCGGAAAGCCAGATTGCCTAAGAGTAATATTACTACGGCAGAGCGTGCAGCCTTAAAAGCATTAAAGGGAAGGGATGATATCCTAGTGCTTAAGGCCGACAAAGGCAACGCCACCGTAGTAATGAATACTGAGGACTATACGGGTAAAATTAAGACATTGTTGAGTGACGAAGACGTATATAAGCCTGTTAAGTATAACCCTACTGCTCGTGTGACGCGAAATACACGATCATTAATAAGAGCAAATGAGGATCTATTCACTGACGACGATTTTCACCGTCTATATGCACCAAAGGTAGTACAGCCACCGAAGTTATATGGACTACCGAAAGTACACAAAACCAACGTGCCGTTACGTCCTATAGTCAGCCAAATTAATTCACCCACTTATGACTTAGCAAAACATGTTGCGTCTGTGCTTCAGCCACTTGTGGGTAAGACAACGTCGTACGTGAAAGATTCACGCCATTTTATATCCATCATCAAGGAGTTAAGATTGGAACCGGATAAAATCATGGTGAGTTTTGATGTTGAGTCTCTCTTCACCAACGTTCCTATAAAAGATTGTTTGATGGTTATCAAGGCTCTTCTCGAGGAAAATGATCTGTCAGATAAATATATTGTTTTACTGGAGCATTGTCTAAACACCAGTTACCTTTTATATCAAGATCAATTCTACCTCCAAATCGATGGCGTGGCTATGGGAAGTCCAGTGGCTCCAGTTGTAGCCAATATTTGGATGGAACATATGGAGCAGAAAGCCCTTGCATTTGGACCGCAGATTATTCGCTGTTGGAAAAGATACGTGGATGACATTTTCTGCATTGTAAAAGGTAGTACACATGAAGTGGAACAATATGTAAAACATCTTAATTCCATTCATTATAAAATCAATTTTACGTATGAGATGGAATCTGACAGGTCATTAGCTTTTTTGGACACCAAATTAATGGTGAGATCGGATGGGTCTTTGGCTCACTCTGTGTATAGAAAACCGACACATACTGACAGATACCTGCATGCTAACTCACATCACCATCCTCGTCAACTTCAATCCGTCGTGTCAACACTCAAACGACGGGCATATGACCTTTGTGACCCTGAGCATGTTCAAGAAGAACTCGTACATGTTAACAGGGTTTTGAAACGGAACGGCTACGATGTGAGTGAAGCAACAAGTCGACGCAAGCCTAGGGTAAGAAAATCTGAGGTGGACAGGCAACCTGTGTTTTTGCCATATGTGAAAGGAGTTACGGACAAAGTTGGAGCAACACTACGAAACTACTCCATAAAGGCTGTGTTTACTCCGTACTCTAAAGTAACTATGCATATGCGTTCACCAAAAGATGTCATTCCTTATCAGACGCCAGGTGTCTATAAAATAGATTGCAGCTGTGGGAGTTCCTATATTGGACAAACCAAGCGTACAATAGCGGAAAGAGTGAAGGAACACATCGCAGCTGTGAAGAACCGTCAATCTAATAAGTCCGCTATTGCAGAACACCTTATGGACACCGATTGCAATCACTGGATTGAATTACACCAGCCAAAGGTATTATCTACTGACCGTCACTACTACAAAAGACTAGTACGGGAAGCTGTTGAAATAAAGAAATACAAGACTTTCAACAGGGAAGATGGATACAAATTATCACCTGCATGGAATCCAGTGATTGATAAAATTAAACCGCGTCGTTCAGTGTCGGACAAAAAGTTGGACATTGTCAGTGTTGTGTGTACCGGGGCTAATACGAAAATATAAAACTAGTTGTGGGTAGTGACATTATTAGTGCAAGTGCTCCCACCACCACAAGATGACACCGCCGTACTCCAGTCTCGCTGCGACCACGATGGATGTAACTCCATAGAAACGTCAGCGAAAATAAATAAGTAAAAAGGTTCGTGCTAAGTCCTGTTAATATTAATAATTATGTGTTTGAAGCGCGAAAGTTTAAAAAAGAATATATATATGATGCTTGGGAGAATAAACAGAATGCCATTGGTGTTTTTTGTGATCTTACCAAAGCATTTGATTGTGTCGACCACAATACCCTTATATTCAAACTAGAACACTATGGGATTAAAGGTAAAGCTCTTTATTTAATCAAATCTTATTTGAGTAGCCGTATTCAAAAAGTTAGTGTAGATAGGGTTATGTCTGTCGGATCATCTGTTAAGATGGGTGTACCCCAGGGCTCTATACTAGGGCCTTTGTTGTTTCTAATATATATTAATGATCTGCCATATTATGTTAACACGTGTAAGGCTGTACTATTTGCCGATGATACATCTCTTGTTTTCCCTATCAATAGGACAACGGACAATTTTGACGTGGTCAATCAATAGTACATTAGCCCAAGTGTTAGAGTGGTTTACCGCAAATAACTTGTTGTTGAACGCTAAAAAGACGAAATGTATTAAATTTTGCTTACCGAATGTTACAAAAGTACCAACACGCATAATGATCGATAACGAAACGATAGATTTGGTAGACAAAACGACATTTCTTGGGATGACAGTTGACTCCGGGCTTCAATGGGGTGCCCATATCACAACCTTATCGGGTAAACTTAGCTCTGCGGCTTATGCAGTTAGAAGAATAAGACAGCTGACTGACGTTGATACTGCGCGCTTAGTGTACTTCAGTTACTTCCATAGTGTCATGTCATATGGGATATTACTGTGGGGTAACTCAGCTGAAGTTAATACCATTTTCGTCCTTCAAAAACGCGCTATCAGGTCTATATATAAATTAGGTGCTAGAGAATCACTTAGAGAATTGTTTAAAGAGATAAATATATTGACATTCCCCTCGCAATACATATTTGCAAATATTATGTTTGTTCGTCACAATCTTCATTTATATAAGAAAAATAGTGATAACCACAGCAGGAATATGAGAAATAAAAATAAATTAGCTACGCCAGCTTTGCGATTACAGAAAACAATGAATTCTTTTTTGGGCCTCGGTATACGCTTCTATAATAAAATTCCTACAGAAATATTAGCTCTGCCATTAGTTAAGTTTAAAACTGCTATTAAAAATCAATTACTTAAAAAGGCATACTATTGTATTAACGACTACCTTAAAGATAAATCTACATGGAAGTAATAATATTATTTTTAATGAATAAATGTACATAATTAATTAATATAATTTTATAAATTGTTACAAATACTTGTGTATAAGCATAGCCCTTCAGGCATGTAGGGACCAAAACTGGACTGAGTTTCTTTCGGCGTATTCTTCTCAGCAGTGGTCTTTCCGAAACGCTAGTAGTTTTTTCGATATTGCAAATTAAAAAAAAAAAATATGACCTTCAAAAAGCGATACATGATAACCAAATTTGAATAAAATTTCATTTCATTTCATTTCATTTCATTTCACAGGGATTTTAGGGATAACACATTTCATATCTAAATCACATTATGTGAACTAGATGAAAAGTTTCAGTTAAGTTTGAATTGTACTAATATTCTTCATTCATTTATAGATATTCTTAAGCTTAGTTTTTTTAGGGCCAAAGGTAGGCCGTACCCAAAGGTTAAAAATCTATTTACGAGACTTCGATGTCTGTCTGTCTGTCACCAGGCCGTATCTCATAAACCGTGATAGCTAGACAGTTGAAATTATTACGGACCATGTATTTCTGTGGCCGTTGCCGCTATAACAACAAATACTAAAACCGGCCTAGTGAGAATTCAAATATCTCATTGATCTAAAACAACCATTTCATGAAATGGTCAATTACATCTTAAAGTGGTCACCTTGTCGGGCTATCTCAATTTATGTGATATGTCCATTAAAAAAAAACCGGCCAAGTGTGAGTCAAACTCGCGCAATGAGGGTTCCGTACAATATGCTTCGAGAACACACACACAATGTGCAAAAATGTTTTATTCAATTGACTAGCGCTATCTAGTGGTGTTTTAGTGAACTATTTCCCTAGGTGAACTTATTATAGTGAGTTTACCACTTTATTTTCAACTGATAGAATTCTTATAATATTTTTTCTGTAATCTTCAAGCAATTAACTATATATAGTAATTTTTTCAAAATTTTAGGCTCAGTAGTTTCGGAGATCAGGGGGGGGGGGGGGGGGAATGGTCAATTTTTGCCTTCTTTCGTGAATAAAATCAAAAGTATTGATTTTACTAAAACAAAAAAAAATATTTTTGAGATCCTCCTAATGAGCCCTTTCATTTGATATATGACACAGTAAGGTTTGCAAAACTTTGTTTTAAAATTTTGTAATTGGGCTCCTGAAAATGACCCTTATTTCAAAAAAATCTTTATTTACTTTGCACATCCGTGTTTGGGTCATACGATTACACCATCTTACCAAATTTCACCTAGTTTGGTTCTCTAGATTCGGAGAAAATCGACTGTGGCAGACGGACGGACGGACAGACAGACGCTCGAGTGATCCTATAAGGGTCCCGTTTTCGATTTGGTTACGACAGTTTACATCAATCTTAATTCTTAAATATACAAGAAACCTATCATATTTATAATAGATTGTCTTATGAGTTATTAAAATTATAGCCATCTAAGATACCTACTTACTTTTTTTTGCTTCGTTAAGGAAGTTTATCTAAAACCTTCTATTTCCAGTTCTATAAATAATGACCATTAACCCACTCATTTAATTTGTTTCAGGTAAGCCGACTGTGATCAACCGACGCGATTAATTTGCAGCTAAGTACGAACTCTGTGATGGATATCCCGCAGTTCAAACAACATTACTGTTTCGAGAATTGTGGAGCTGGAGAATTGTCAAGTGTTGGCTTCATCTTGTTTCCTCAATTATGTGTATAAAATGGGACCTAGCAAGAACTTTTTATTTGTTTCCGTTGACGTTTTAATGGAACATCAATGAATAGTGTGACTGTCCCTTGAGCTACTTGAAGCGTCTCTTCAACACATCTTGACATTTCATTTGAAATAAGCGTGTCAGGGGGCGGTAACGTTTGAGGTTTTGGGTTTCGAGGTAATTGTAGGAATACAAAAATCCATTACGGTTTAATATCCTAATCCTAACTTCCTAACTAATATTATAAATACGAAAGTGAGTTTGTTTGTTTGTAAGTTTGTTTCTTTGTTACGCTTTCACGCCGTATCACTGAACAGATCATCATGAAATTTTGCATACACATAGTTTTGGGTACTGAGAAGGACATAGGCTTATATCACGCGCCCGGAGTAACAGCTAGTCCTAAATAAAAATAGTCAGTCGTACGAAAGCCGTAATGGATGTTTTAACTGACCATTAAAACTTTGCACACCATAGTTGTCATAAATTATCAAATAGGCCTGTTGGTCTGTTGTAGAATCCTCAGCTATATTAAAGAGACCAGGGTCTTTCCAGTTTTTCTCCTTGCTGTTTCGCACTGATTTCAACACCCTTCATTCCTAGCAATGGTAATGAGACCAGTCTAAAATAAAGCTTGTAAAACGTGAGACTGGAAACACGAAATATCTACCGGTGAAATTAATTCGCAGCTAGAATAGAGACTTCCATTTGTTTCGTGATGAATATCCCGCTATTCAAACAACAACATTAACTGTTCGCAACGGGAATTGTCTGGAATAAGGTTGGTATTTAATTGTGAGTTGCTATTCAGAAGCCTGATACAAGATCGCAATGGCTGGCATGCATTGAGAGAGGCCTATACCCAGCAGTGGGATGCAGAAGGCTGTTGATGATGATGATGATGATTCAGAAGCCTTCACACGATATTATTTTTACCCGACTCGACCTGGAAGGAGGGTAATGTCATCAGACAGCAGACTTCGTTGAGCGTCTATGCTTCATGACAGCGATATGGTTACCGATGTTTTTCTTTGTTTGCCCAATGTATGATGTACCACCACCTAACATATCCATTCTATTCCTTGAAATAATGTATGCGTGTAGTTGTATATCCGCGGCGTAGTGTAATGTTACGGGCAGCTTATCTGCCTCCATTAGTCGGATTGAGCGCACTTTTGTTCCTCAGCCATTGTGTTCGGGCCGGTACAGTCTACCACCCAACACGCGTAACAAGAGTCCTACTGCGTCGGAATAGACTCGGTTTTATGGCGCGTTGTCATGCTTGATGTGTGTGTGGATGTACGATGCGGTTACGCGGGAGATAGATGCAGGAACTTGGTATGAATTAACACTGTTGGTGTGAGGAACTAGCTTATGGTAAAATTTTATTGATGACTTCATACTCATATCTGAGGAACGACTCCACGACCGAACATTCGAAGATTAATACGATGGAAAAAATGCATCAAATCGGCAGCAAAGCAGAAAAGAATTTAAAATATTAGGTTCCGTACTCACAAGTTGCCAGCGGTATCTAACTTCTTACTAAGCCTATTCTCTCCGTTCTCCGCGACATGTAGATAAAATTTCTATACAAAAATAACAAGTGAATTGAAGCTAAAGAGCCTCCACCCAGAAAAACGTCTTCATATTCCGTTAAAATTGCACGGAAACGGACCCACACCGGAACCGGAAGTTTTGTTTTTCACGAGAAAAAGTAGAAAAGAATGCGGAAGGGAAGCTGAAAATGAGTAAGCCGCTTCCGCTTATAATCTACACCACACGACACAAGCCCACATAGAAAACAATGTGATCCGATTTGTTATTCTTGTTCATTTTACAATTGACGAGGCAATTGTCCTAATTGGCTGTTTACTGAGATTTAAAAGGCTTTGAGCGGTCGATGGGAACGATTGATAGACAATGAAGGCAAGTCAAGTCAAGAAGCATGTTACCTAGGTAACAATGATAAGGATAACAGAGACACATTGAATAAGTACATCAGTGTGATAAGATGTAAAGATGTTCATTATCATCAGGTCTTTTTAGTTTCTACTGATGATGAAAGATATTACTAATTAATATCATATTCAAACGGGATCGGGCTTAGTCCCTTTATGTACATAATTATGTGTTCAAGCACAAAAGTTTAAAAAATCTGCCAAGTATGAGTCGGACTCGTGTAGGAAGGGCTCCGTACATTAGACTATCGGGCAAAAACGGTAAAAAACCGGCCAAGTGCGTGTCGGGCCACGCGCAGTGTAGGGTTCCGTAGTTGCGAATGAAAACTTTGAGTTCACACTGTTTACACTCGCACCTCACAGTTTAACGACCAAAAACATCTAACAATGAAGATTGTTTGAAATTTTACATTTTCCAGTACATTTTATAAGTTGGTTGCCTATAACTTTTTAGTTTGCTCTTAGTACCTAGCTCTGATAGTTTTCCTTTCAACTTCAGTATATATACTACTCCTGTAATTTTTTTCACGTATCCATATATAACCGTTTAGCAGATAGAGGGGGGAGACACGTACCTCTAACAAAATTTCGCACTTTAAAACCAAATATTTTGGGAACGGATCCCTAAATCGAAAAATGTTGTTCTCAACCTCACAATATTTTTTAAAGACCTTTTTAACGATACCCCACACGATGGATAAATAGAGAAAAAAAAATACTCCCCGACATTACTTGTATGGGAGCTACCCAAAAAAAAATTTTTTTTCAAGATTTTATTCTACGACTTTTTTGCCATGATTAATATACACACTCATACCAAATTACAGCTTTTTAGTACTTATAGTCTCTGAGTAAAACCGCGGACGGACAGACAGACAGACAGACAGACAGACAGACAGACATGGCGAAACTATAAGGGTTCCTAGTTTACTACGGAACCCTAAAAAAGCAAGTTGTATGGAAGCTTCTATTTTTTTTTAAATTACTTATTTTATTTTTAAAGTGAATATACAACAAATATACTGTAAATATTTCAAGCGTCTGTCTTTTGTCATTAATATACATGAACAACGTTAACTAGTCGTTACTCCCTCTTGGCTAGTCCACTAAATGTTTTTGAAGAAACCTTTTTTTCATTCATAAATGTACTCGCAAAAATTAATGTCTTATATTAAAATTTACCAAAACATCCATCTCAAACTCAAAACAACAAATTTATCTAAAGCTCCTTCAGTTCTTCACAATTATTATGACAAAAGGTGACGGCGTAGTAACAACATTCGGTTTCGTATAAAAATGTAGTGTAAATCTGTAGAACATGTGTTTGTATGAGAGAAACGTGTTCGAATTTAATATTTATGTCTCCGGCACTGGGACACGGTGACACACTTAGGATGAACGCGAATAAGAGCGCTTTCGCACTATATTTTATTTTTTACTAGCAACTATCTGTTTTCTACCAGATACTCGAGAATTAGTCGAAATAAGTCACCAAATATCAGGATTGCTCGAGCCGTTCTTTTAAAAGTAACTATCTAACTAAACTAGACTATCTGTGTGTTCTAAATTTTATTTAAATTGAGCTGAATAGTAACCTAGACAAAGAATATATATGTCGCAGTCATCTGGTTGAATTTTCTATTTGATTGAATGACTAGCGCGTTCATTGAATGGCGACGTTCAATTGAATGACTGAAGGAGAGCTCGTCAAGTCGTTGAATGTAACGTTCAACGTCTTGACTGAATGAATGTCATTTAGCGAAGTCGTTGAATCTTAGGCGACTTTGTAATATTTGGTGGTAGCATGATTTCATTTTTCTTAGTTTTTAAAGTAGCCGGCGGCGGCGTTATAATAGGTAAATCCATAATGTCATACTATTTTATTACAAATAACGCACTTTTAAGTAAATTTAATCGAAAAAAATATCAACATCGTGCCATCTGTTCGAGGTGTTTGACGCCATATTTGTTTTGGTGACTACTAGCGCCGCAGTGGGAAAAAAATGAACTAAATTTGAATCACCTGACTGATTCTATGTCCGCTCTTTTCAAAGGGCTATGTTACATTCCGCTAACTAGTTGGACGTTTAGCGACGCTTATTTGTTCAACGTTCGGCCTAGACATTCAAATAAACGTGGTCATTCAATGAACGCGCTAGTCATTCAATCAAATAGCAGATTCAACCAGATGACTGCGACATATACTGTGCCCTAGATGCAGTGAGCTTTGATTGTAAGGATACCGAGCCTGTCCTAATTTCTTTTGGCCAACGAAAGTAGGAAATACAATAATAATAATTTACCCTCTAAATTATATCAACAAATCTCAGTTAATTGAAAGAAACAAGCGAGCTAAGTCCCCAACGCCCGCGTACTATCAGCGTAGTATCAATTCCTGGCAGTTGTCCAACCATAGAAATGTATATGAGGGTAGATGCAGAGAGAGCTTTGATTGGTAAAGAAACTGAGAGTGTCACATTTCCCTCGCAATTCTTTATCAATGCAAGTATTTATAGAGAAAATTTAATGTTCCAAAAATAGCCTTGTTATATGAGGCTTCATGTAAGCTTTGATTGGTAAGGAACTTGAACCTGTCCCATCTTATTTGTACCTGCGAGTACTCCAGTAAACAGTCAATAGTGTCGTGATAATTTAGTACGTGAATAATATCAACACATCTCTGTTAATTGAAAGAAACAAGCGAGCTATCTCCCCTAAGTCTGCGTACTATCAGCGTAGTATCCATCCCTGGCAGGTGTCCAACGATATGTATATGAGGCTAGATGCAGTAAAAGCTTTGATTGGTAAGGAAACAAAGGTTTTCCCATTTTCCAATGAGTTATTCAGAAAGTAGTCAATATTGTCGTTACAATTTACCCCCTAAATTATATTAACACATCTTTGTTTATTGAAAGAGACAATCGAGATAACTCCCCAACTTGCGTACTACTTATCAGCGTAGTATCAATTCCTGGCCATGGTCCAACAATAGAGAAGTATATGAGGCTAGATGCAGTTGTGTGTTAGTGGACAATACTAGTGACAGTTATTTTGATAACCGGGTTAGGTGGGGTTTCTCTAGCAACAATCTATGCAACTGCGGCGCTGTTCAGACGATGACCCATCTCATAAATTGCCCCATCTGTCCTACTTCTTGCACCGTAGGGGATTTGTTGGAGGCTAACAATCGCGCCGTCCAGGTGGCCAAATTTTGGTCTAATATAATATAATATAAGATTTATAAATAAAGCCTTTTTGACTCGAAAAGAAGAAGAAGTTATTTTTCAAGCTGCCTCAAAGCATGTGATATGATTTTCACGTCCGTCCGTCCATTTTGAGATAAAACCATGAGTTGGATTGCAAAAGTTATTTTAAGTTGGACGAGGTATTGCACCAACTTAGGGAACAGTGCAAGTTTCAAAATCGGTTAAGTCGTTTTTGAGATGTCGAGCTTGAAGCCAGTTTATTATAATTTAATTGTGCTTGTTTCGTTCACCGGCTGTGGTATTTAATAATTAAATTCCTCGTCATTTGAAACGGTGTTTTGGTCACGTTTGGAGCCTGCAGATATTGTTCCGGAATATCCCCCGCTTTAACAGGATCCTTTGATTATGCTGATAAACTTAAATGGAAGAATTTAGATTGTGCAATGTTTTGATCAACATTTCATGAGTTTTTTTGACTTCCCCTGTTTGTTCTGTTAGCAATTTTTTATTATATTCAACCGACTGCAATAAAAGGAGGTTATCAATTCGCTTCGTATATAAATATGTAATTATAAATATAAATAAATATAAATATATACGGACAAATCACACAGATTGAGCTAGCCCCAAAGTAAGTTCTTAAGAAAGACTTGTGTTATGGGATACTAACTCAACGATACTATATTTTATAACAAATACATATATAGATAAACATCCAAGACCCAGGTCAATCTGAAAAAGATCATTTTCCATCTTGACCTGACCGGGGATCGAACCCGGGACCATCCGTGTCACAGGCCGGCGTGTTAACCGCTGCGCCACGGAGCTCGTCGCTATTGTCAGAACATCACGGGTTTTATACAATATGATAATTAAAACCCTGTCCAATCGTTAAAGGGGCGACTCAGTCAGTCAATATGAACAACTATTCCTATTGACCTAATGCTGAATATTCGATAAAATTTTGTCATTCCCATACAAAATTGTTCAGCTGGCAGAGCAATGTGCTTGTGGCTTGTAAAATAATTAATTTTCTGTAACTCCTATTAACCCTTTAAGGGATGATTTTTAATTAGCTAGGTTGAAGTTAAATTTCAGTATATACCTTACATGATTTTAACCGACTTTTTAACATGAAAAAGAGTGGTACTTAATATGGGTCGCAGTGATAATCTCCTTTTTCTGAAGTCATTGAAAATGGAAACATAAGGCTGAGGGTTCTTGTTATGCGAAATAAAAAGTAATATTAGAAAATTTATAAACCCTCTATCAATATCATTGAACAATACGGTACCAAAATTCGAATCCATCGAAAATAAGGAAGTTAGCTGATCCCCTTATCAACTGATGATCTTCAAATGGCTGAACAGATTTTCATGAAACATGGCTAAGAACGCTCGGGATAAAGTTATTAATGACACAAAAAACGAAACTCGGTTCACCCACAAAAAGACATTTCTGTGTTCTGTGGGTTCATCTATTTGGGACCTACGATACCACAGACAGATACTTAGACAGACACGTTAAACATACATATTTAACACCTGTCTCTTTTTGGTTCGGTGGATAAAAACTAACTACAATATCGTGTTCTATGATAGATACTAAACCTGTTAGCGCCATCTAGCGGCCGCGGAAACATCCGCTCGTCTTTTGATCTAAGTAAATCATCAAGTTTGAGACATGTAGCGCCATCTATGAGCGAGGGGTGAAATTACAATTGTTTAATCAACATTTTCTGGTTTTGGCTCGATGATTTAACTGTACAATAAATTATTTATCATGTAATTAAAGTACGAAAGACTGCAAGTGAAACTGGTGTTACTTTTGTAAAACAGGTATATTCCTTCAACAGTGAATAAAGGCGGATGAAGGCTGTATGGAATACTGGTCTTGGAGAAAAGATCGAACGTAGAATGTACCTGCTACTTCTCTACCCGCTTTGACACTAGAAGACAGTCGACGAATGGGCATAACTCTAAGGATTCATATTAATAGGCGATGTAGGTAGCAACCCATAATTATTTTGGTTTGATTCCCTGTTCATCATCATCATCATCATCAGGTCTTTGTAAGTCTCCACTGCAGGAGCACGACCTTCTCTGTTCTACCCAAGCCATATATTAGCCAGAGCTGTTAGAGGATTTGGCCTACACTCTCCACGCTGGCCAGACGGGTTGGAGAGGTCTCTTTGATGTTTGTAAGCTTTGTTTAGCTTGTGTTTCGTAAGTCGTTTTCTACGACATCCACGGGAAGACTTGGAGTGGTCCTATTTTAGTCTGCTGAGAACCACACGGCATATGAGAACCACTGAACCACATTCCCTGTTCAAACTACCCTTATGCCATTCCAAAATTATCGTTCTGCATCTTGATCTGACCGAAAAAATAATAAAATAATTTCATTCTGCATTCGCGCATCGATGTGCTGAGAGATAGGACGCGTCTCGCGGATATGAATTCAATTTAAAACTGCGATAGTATTGATAGATAATGTTCTCGCTTTGATTGAAGGTTTATATTTTTTAGCTGGTTTGTTTGTTTTGATTTTCGTATGTGCTAGTCGCTAACACTTAATGCCTGCCATCATTGATATCAGCCGGGACCGACAGCTTAACGTGCCTTCCAAAGCTAATATGTACTTTATATGTTGTCTATCTCAATGGTGACAAATCACACAATGTGAGCCCCACAGTAAGTTGTGAACTTGTGTCGTAGGTTAGTAACTCAACGATACTATATTTTATAAAAGATACTTATAGAGATAAACATCCAAGATCCAAGCCAATCTGAAAAAGATAGTTTTCAGTCAAGACCTGACCGGGGATCTAACCCAGGACCACACTGCGCACGGAGGTCGTCAATGTTTGAATCGTGTTTGAATTTTATTTTTCTGTGTAGCTTATAAAGTTACTAGTACGGCTTTCTAATTGTTATCATTTACTTCTTCGCACACATGTGCTTGTCTTCGGAGCTCCGTGGCGCAGCGTTCAACATGCCAGCCTGCGACACGGGGGTCCCGGGTTCGATCCCCGGTCAGGTCATGATGGAAAACGATCTTTTTCAGAATGACCTGGGTCTTGGATGTTTATCTATATAAGTATATGTTATAAAATATAGTATCGTTGAGTTAGTATCCTGCGACACAAGTTCACAACTTACTGTGGGGCTAGCTCAATTTGTGTGATATGTCCCTATATATTTATACTAAAAAAAAAAAAAACTTTCCTGAAGACTGCGTCAACAACTCGTTTCTTCATAAGTCCAATATTTTATGTTAGAAAGCAATGACAGAGTTTTAAAACTCCTAAACAAACCTCCTCACCAACTGCGCTCACCAACCCGTTTGTTGTGTGGTGTGATGAGTAAGGTGCCCAATGATTGAAATCTTTGGGAGAGGCCTATGCTCAGAAGTGGACTTCTTACAGCTATATCGATGATGCGTAGAATCCTAACGTCATCCATTGTAACAACGGCTTCAAACTTTTCGAAAGGTCATTCGAGCTTTTATTCCCATCGGCAAAAACTTGTTTTGTACGCTCCAAATTTATTTATGAAAGTACACACCTGTCCGCCGATGGAGCAATGTTTTTGTATGCGAAAAATCTATAACGACGTGTCGCCGTGACAAATGGTTTTAGAGTGATCGAAAACGTCCACCCGTCGACACAATAGCTTTACACGTCCGGAGTTTTTCCAGGACAATACTGGGATGAAAATTAAAATTTTGTATACGTTATTAATGTTTTTATATTGTGACTGAAGAATATAAATTAAAAAAAAAATACAAATTCTTTTATTTTGCATTAAATGTGGTACACATACATACATGTTATGGAAAAAGTTGGTTTCTCACATTTGTGTGTTGTCGACTGTCGTGCGAGTGGTTGTGTTTCTGACCAACTTCGAAAAAGGAGGTTTGAGATTTTGCTAGTCTCGTATTAAGTAGCTTACATTTCTGGAATATTTTCCAGGACAGCGCTGGGATGAAAATGTAATTTTATTATTTAATTTATTTCTAAACTGTGCTTGAAGGATGATAATGTTAATAACCAACTTCTTAAATGACGGAGGCCTTGAAATAGATTTAGAGTGATCGAAAACGTCCACCCGGCGACGGCGGCGACATAGCTTCACCGGATCGGAAGATCGGATATAAAAAATGTACTTAGCTCGGTGGTATGGTATGAGAATAACTTAAAGAAAGAGCTTTTCAACGTTGAGGGTATTTCCAATATCAGATCAGCTCTCGTCATCTGATTTACATGTGCATGCAGAATAGGTATCAGGTAACTTCCAGTTATGAAAATACGTATCGTATCATCAGGTTACTCACGTAAACAGTCAGCTTCTGGCCGCCATGTTTTGTACTCATCAAGTCTTCTTCAGGGCGGCTAATGTGCGGATTGGAACGAAATTGTGCGCAATGTCCTGAGGAAGACCTCCGGTTGAGGTTGAAACATGTCGGCCAGTAGCTGACTAATTATATGATTAATCCGTTTTTACGTATATTAATAATGTCTGTATTTCACGTTAGTTTAATTCAAAAAATAGCTTCCAGTTAAACACCTTTTATCACTTGCTCGGTCACAGTGTCACACAAATCACGGCAGCGTGACAACTCGCAGATATATGGCGTGATTAAGAGGGAGATTGCAGTTTAAGCATTTTAATGCACAGTTATTAATAATATCGTTAGTCATACTTGCATGACTAATATTCTAAAAGGTGTGTTTAATAAAAAAGTAAATGGTCACGTACAGTACGCTTTGAAAGGAACTTTCTTCCACGTACGCTAAAGTTATGGAATGAACTCCCTGCTATGGTTTTTCCGAGAGACTACAGTATGGGATTCTTCAAAAAGGGCGTGAAAAGATTTCTTCAGGGTCGGCAACGCGCGTGTGACACCTCTGGTGTTGCAGACGTCCATAGGCTACGGTAACCGCTTCCCATCAGGTGGGCCGTATGCCTGTTTGCCAACTTAGTTGTATAAAAAAATAAAAAAAAATCATTAAGAACCATACATCGAAATGAGATCTCTAATAATATTAAAAATTTAGATCATATGTACTACTTTCTGAATGTTAACTTTTCTTTCTCGTTTTTATTTTTTTCCTTTCAAAATTGACAACCTACTAGACTTTCGGAAATACCACTGCTGAGAAGAATGTGTCGAGCCGAGAGTAACTCAGTCCAGTATTGGTCTCTTCGTGCCAAGAATTCATCAATCAGTACCTAGTCATCCATACGAGAAATGTTTCATTTTTAAATTTCTCATATCAAGTCGTAATCTCCCGGAGAGTTGAAATAAGACTGGTACAGTATCATACATAAAAGACATGTTTTCATTTAACATAACTCACGTCATCAAATATTAAGTGGCTTGTAATGTTACATTTTGTTCAAATTTCTCATGTCATAAGACTGAAATCTGCCTGAGAGTTGGATAAGAACTGGTACAGTATCATACATCAAAGACAAATAATTTTAATTAACTCACGTCATCGAATATACATCATGCAACAGAGTAAGAGGCACAAATCTGGATCAGCAATTGATATAATATATCAGTCAACAGTAATCCCCGGAGTGTCGCATCGTAATCACACATCAAACAAAATCTAACGTATGTTAATCTAATAAATCAAAATCGAATTTAATAGAAAATCGCTTTGGTTATTCTTAAAACGTTGCACTGGGAACGTTGGATGCAGTCCGCTTGCAAAATCCTTAGAAATTACGATGAAAACTATCACGGACGACTTAATTAAAAAACAAAGTAAGACATTATGTCTATCGTGATCATCATCAAAATTTAAGAGCGACGCCTTTGTCGGTGGGGTTCACTCCATCTCTGCTTATCCCCCACCTTTTGACTTCTTGATACGAAACCACTTTCTTCTTTATTTGTTTTATCTCTATTGTTCATAAGTTAAACCTGATTCTTCTTTATGGTTAACTAGCCTTTTTAATGGCGTGTTAACCAATGCGCCACGGAGTCTTCATTGGCATGGATTATCATCTCCGGACCAATGTATTTATTACTGTTTTTTTTTTGTTATGGATATATAATAAATATCTTGACCTTGAGAAGTCGAGAGTGATGCACATACACAACCTCAAACTTTGTGAGGCGTGCAATATCGGTTGCCAGTTTAAGGACTATTTTACTGCTTGGCAGCAATAACTATGAGCTATATCTTCTTGCAGATTT
Source organism: Rhodophaea formosa (assembly GCA_963082605.1). Taxonomy (NCBI): domain Eukaryota; kingdom Metazoa; phylum Arthropoda; class Insecta; order Lepidoptera; family Pyralidae; genus Rhodophaea; species Rhodophaea formosa. Next base: position 2,290,973 of record OY720230.1, on the reverse strand, counting down.
TGTATTATCTGGTGGTCCTGTCTATCCATCACAGACGTTTCCTCTATACAAATAACAGACGGCACCATACAACTAATATCGAATCATGCAAATCATACAACAGAGTAAGCACCACAAATCTGGCCTCCTCTTGCAGACTTTGTATTATCTTCTGGTGATCCTGTCAATTCATCACAGACATTTCCTCCATACAAATATATAACAGACGTCATCATACAACTAATTACGAATCATGCACGTCATACAACAGAGTAAGCACCACAAATCTGGCCTCCTCTTGCAGATTTTGTATTATCTCCTGGTGGTCCTGTCAATTCCTCTATACAAATAACAGACGTCACCATACAACAAATATCGTATCGAGCAAATCACGCGACAAAGTAAGCGCCACAAATCTAGCACAGCAATCCATGACTCTCTAAATACCATTCAGTATTTAGAGCCATCATAAATTCGTCTCGTGCGCTTCATACTCATTATGTCCGCCATCTTGTCTCCGAGGATGATTTGCGGCGGCCATTTGGACTAATATTAGGACGGACTATTGTATAAGCCGTGTGGTTCCCGGCAGAGTAGAATAGGACCACTCCAAATCTACTAGTGGGTGTTGTAGAAGGCGACTCAGGAACCACAAGCTAAACAAAGCTTACACATCAAGGAGACTGGTCCTGTCTATTCGTCCCATACATTTCCTCTATACAAATAAGAGACGTCACCATCATCATCCTCTTTACCTTATCCCGTTATCTGGGGTCGGCGCAGTATGTCTTATCTTTCCATATTTCTCTATTTCTCGTTCTTGTGCGCTACATACTCATTATGTCCGCCATCTTGTCTCCGAGGATGATTTGCGGCGGTCATTTGGACTAATATTAGGACGGACTATTGTATAGGCACGTTAGTACTTTTATTAATTCTGTGTAATACGAACTAATAGGTACTAATACTTACGTTGGTGTCCGTTGCAGTGGTTCATACGGTAGCCTCCGCCACGGGGTATTGTATGTTTTTTAGAGGCATTTGTCTACAAATAATAAATAAACAAATATATACGGACAAATCACACAGATCGAGTTAGCACCAAAGTAAGTTCGAGACTTTTGTTATGGGATACTACTTCAACTATACTATATTTTACTATAAATACGTATATAGATAAACATCCAAGACCCAGGTTAATCTGAAAAAGATCATTTTTCGGGGCCAACCGTACCGCAGGCAGGCGTGCTGACCGCTGCGCCACGGAGTCACGTCGAATGACATGTTTTTGAGTGTTTTTCGTAGCTAAATATAATATTGTAGTACGGAACCCTTCGTGTGCGATTCCGACTCCCACTTGGCTGATATTATTTATGTTTTATTTTTACACTTGCGGCAGCAATAGAAACATACATTCTGTGCAAATTTGAATTTTCTATTTATTCAGATTGATGAAATACATAATGCTGACAATCGGACAAATAGAATAGTAGCAATCAAGTCCCATTGTATGGCAGCATTTGTCTAACGGAATCCTGAAAAGTTATTCAATCATGGTATTGGAAAGTTCTTTGTAGAAATTTCAATGAGCCTCAGCAAAATATTGAAGCACGAATTCCTTACCAATTCACTTTATTTAAACTCCGAATCCGTATGACGTGCTCTGGGGAATGAGAAAATGTGGATCATGGCGTTCGAAATTCTGGAGCAGTTTGATTTACGTGCATTATTTTTTAAATAAATAAATATAAGCAACAAATCAGACGAATTGAGCTTGCCCCAAAGTGACTTGTGTACTTGCGTCGTAGGATTATCTCAAAGACATTAAGGCCGCACACTAGGCACAGTAGCGACGCCAATCATTTTAATCCTAATACTTTACAAATAGAAAGAAATTCAAGAATGTAAATCATATAAGCACTAGTAAATAACCAGTATTTAAGTATTTTTGGAATCATGTTTAATATTATCAGAATCAGTGAGAATTATGAGAATCAGATTACCGCCAAAAACGGCGGTTTTTGGCGGTAATCACGTTTTCTCTTAATGACTGATTCTCATAATATTAAAACGTGATTCCAAAAATACTTCAAGTTATTTACTAGTGCTTATATGATTAACCTTCTTGAATTTCTTTCTATTTGTAAAGTATTAGGAATAAAATGATTGGCGTCGCTACTGTGCCTAGGGTGCCCCCTTAAGATAAACATCCAAGACCCTGGCCAATCTGAAAAAGATAGTTTTCCATCATGACCCGGGTCTTGGATGTTTATCTATATAAGTAAATGTTATAAAATATAGTATCGTTGAGTTAGTATCCTGCGACACAAGTTCACAACTTACTGAGGGGCTAGCTCAATTTTGTGATATGTCCCTATATGCGACCTCGAGCTCCGTGGCGCAGCGGTCAACACGCCTGCCTGCGACACGGAGGTCCCGGGTTCGATCCCCGGTCAGGTCAAGATGGAAAATGATCTTTTTCAGATTGACCTGGGTCTTGGATGTATTTATTTATTTATTTACTTATCTAACGATGACTTATGGAACTAAGCTTGCCAGAGCAAAGCGTGTATCGCCGGATGATATATTTATTTATTTAAACTTTATTGCACATATATAAAAAATACATAGTACAAAAGGCGGACTTAATTCTCTCCCAGTCGAACCTTTAGACCAATCAGAGAGTTTAAAACGGGTGGTGCGATAATTTGCTTAAAGGGTTCTAGATATTTTCAACCCAGGTATAAAAACTAACACAAAACTAAATGTATACTTAATAAAAAATAAATACACATAATATATATAAAATATATATACATACATACATAAATAAATATATTTATCTGTTCCTGTAGAATTGAAGCATCTATGATCGATCATATCTTTGCCTCTGGGTTTGATAATTGTCATAAGTAAACATATTAATATGTAACTAGCGTTATACCGCGACTTTATCAGGGGAAAAAATGTTAAAGCCCCGACAGATCAAGTGACCGACAGATTCGTCACGTGAAAACGTAAGACGGCGCAGGGCGCTTGCGCGAATGTGCGTGTGTGATTATGTTACAGCGTGCTACACACATCCATGAACGGCGGCTGAAAGGTATTAAATTATGAGTGATAGTAACTTTTATTGTTAAGTTTTCACTTCTACAGGCACTCCCGGAGTGCAACCCTTTGTTTTTTAGGGTTCCGTACAAAAGTTGAAAAACGGAACCCTTATAGGATCACTCGAGCGTCTGTCTGTCCGTCCGTCCGTCTGTCACAGCCGATTTTCTCCGAATCTACTGAACCAAATTAGATGAAATTTGGTAAGATAGTGTAATCCTATGACCCAAACATGGATGTGTAAAGTAAATAAAGATTTTTTTGAAATAAGGGTCATTTTGAGGGGCCCAATTACAAAATTTTAAAAGAAAGTTTTGCAAACCTTACTGTGTCATATATCAAATGAAAGGGCTCATTATGAGGATCTCAAAAATATTTTTTTTTGTTCGGGTAAAATCAATACTTTTGATTTTATTCACGAAAGAAGGCAAAAATTGACCATTCCCCCCCCCTGATCTCCGAAACTACTGGGCAGAAAATTTTGAAAAAATTACAAAATGTAGTTCATTCCTGGAAGATTACAGGAAAAATAATAAAAATTCTATCACTTGAAAATTAAGTGGTAAACTCACAATAATAAGTTGATCTAGGGAAATAGTTCACTAAAACACCACTAGATGGCGCTAGTCAATTGAATAAAACATTTTTGCACATTGTGTGTATGTTCACGAAGCATATTGTACGGAACCCTCATTGCGCGAGTTTGACTCACACTTGGCCGGTTTTTTTTACTGCACTATTGCATAGTTACACAATCTAATGAACCAATTGGAAAGAAGCAATTGTCGCAACCAAATGGTCACTTTAAATCATTCTAATTATGATTTAGGTACCTCCCCTGTCGTTACCCTTTAAAATGTCACAGCAGGCTATTAAGAGAGACGATTCGCGCATTATACATCTGTCAGCCCCGGGCTAATCAAAGAAGACGTCAATAGCCCGCGACTTATGTCCGCGACTTTGTCCGCGCCGCAATTAAAATGTGCAGCCGCTGCCAAACTAAAAGGTAGACAATGGGTGTATTTCGAGACGGCAACTGGGGCGGAATCCTCGTCGTCGTACGTGATTGTGTGGGTTGAGTTTTGGGAGAGAGCGGAGAGCGAATCGTAAATTGCAATCCCTGGAGCATCGCCGTGAAGTCGCTTACCTATTGGTTTTTGCATAGGTTACATTTTGGAGAGTGTACGAAGACGCTCTTTGAGCTAGTAGAAACCGCACCATTCCTTCCAACCCGTCTGGCCAGCGTGGAGAGTTTTGGTCAAATCCTCTGACTGCTCTGGCTAATATATGGTTCTGGTAGTCAAGAGAGGGTTGTGCTCCTGCAGTGGAGACTAACAAAGACCTGATGATGAGTTAAATCGCTTGCGCTCATGCTTTGTGCCACCAGTAAATGTGTTAATTTGTTTCGTGTGCAAACCGAGCTGGACGCTCCCAGGACGAAATGAATGTCCCGTCCACTAAATACTAGAGAATTTGACATGATTTAGTGGAAAAAACCGAGCTAGACGCTTCCAGGAAGAATTTAAACGTCTCAACTACAATTTTATCAAAAGAAAATGATTTACAATCCCTGAAAACTATTATAAACAAGGAGTATAATCGCTTGCGCTCATGCCTTGCGCCACCAGTCGATGTGTTAATTTGTTTCGTGTGCAAACCGAGCTGGACGCTCCCAGGACGAAATGAATGTCCCATCCACTAAATACTAGACAATTTAACATGATTTAGTGGAACAACTCGCCAGGGATCGATCTCTGGCGAGTTGTAACTATTGTTTGGAGCGAAATTTGCTAAAATGCAACGATAATGATAGTGTTTTATTACTATTTTTGTTTACAGACTATTGGAGTTTTTAGCCATATTATGATGTGATAACTCCGCTGTGCCACATTTTATGTATAGGTTCGATTAATAAGCCAACGCAATCAAAAAATATGGCCTTAATTTATGCCACAAATTTAGCGTATTTATTAATAATTGCAAGGAATTCAAAACCTATAAACTTCCCGTTGCTTTACCCTGATCAAATTTGACATGAAGCACGGTCTCACAGCCCACGTTATGGAAAAAACAGTACACTGTAAATTTTTACTAGTTTTCCAAGGCCATGTCATTCTATTTATTTAAAACATTAACCGACTTGGTATTACGTGGATCTCACAACTTTTGACGGTAGAACTGAGTTACGAGACTTGTGTTTTTTTTGCAAGAATTGTTTTTTACGACAAAAAATAATATACGTTTTAGACTATTGGTTCCCCGTTTAGTTTGCTTTGCTTCCATTTAATGACACTGTTTAGAAACAGGTGTGGTCAAAAGACATTAATGTTACATTTTTCATTGTTTCAGGTAAGTCTCCCAATCTACTACGAAACCAGTGGCAATTCGAACGACCGCACAAAGACATAATATTTCCTTCCAAACACTCCTTTCTGGGTCTAACACGATAAATCATAATATTATACTCCACACCACTTCTCACAACTTGAGACAAATGAGCTACTTATACTAATTCACGAGTAAGTGTTGCCCTCTTTGTCTGTATGAGTTGCTATGGCAACGGTGCAAAATAAATAGAGGACCGAAACGACGTCAGATAGCTTGCAAATGTGTGTAACCTCACACACTCCTGATTGATAAAGGTATGACTGGATTTCCGCACGAAAGTCTTGTTTCGATCACAAAAATGTGACGGACGTGTCTTTATTTTATTTTTTATTTTATTTATTTAATTAAGGTACACCAACAGGTAACATGTATACATTTTTGAACAATATTTATAAAGTACTTATTCTAGCATGAAACCCAATTAAAGGTGAACACAGCATTTACAAATACATAGGTAAACATTCATCACAATAACATTAGTTTTACTATAAAAGCAGTGGGCAGTTCTTAGCTTATAGCGAAAATATGAAATTTTGATGTTACAATAATATAACGTATAGTACTTAACAACATGTCTTAGCGTACATGGTGTATCATCAGCTAGCCAAACGAATCTATAAGGGTTCCGTTTTTTGCAACCTAAAACAGACGAACGAAAGGGTCCTTGTTAGTGTCATTTGGGTATGAAACCTTTCCTCTGTAGTTTTATTGATTTGTGAATGTTCTGGCATCTTCTCTTTGCAGTGATTGATCGAGTGTTTATGTTTACTATTCGTATTGAAAGGAATGTGTGGGTTACATATATTTCGTATTTATCAAAGGGAGGAATAAGAGAAAGATATTATTTAAAATTTACAATTTGAAAATGTTTCGAGTTTTTAGGGTTCCGTAGTAAACTAGGAACCCTTATAGTTTCGCCATGTCTGTCTGTCTGTCTGTCTGTCTGTCTGTCTGTCTGTCTGTCTGTCTGTCTGTCTGTCTGTCTGTCTGTCTGTCTGTCTGTCTGTCTGTCTGTCTGTCTGTCTGTCTGTCCGTCCGCGGTTTTACTCAGAGACTATAAGTACTAGAAAGCTGTAATTTGGTATGAGTGTGTATATTAATCATGGCAAAAAAGTCGTAGAATAAAATCTTGAAAAAAAATTTTTTTTAGGGTAGCTCCCATACAAGTAAAGTGGAGGAGTATTTTTTTTTTCTCTATTTACCCATCGTGTGGGGTATCGTTAAAAAGGTCTTTAAAAAATATTGTGAGGTTGAGAACACCATTTTTCGATTTAGGGATCCGTTTCCGAAATATTTGGTTTTAAAGTGCAAAATTTTGTTAGAGGTACGTGTCCCCCCCCTCTATCTGCTAAACGGTTATATATGGATACGTGAAAAAAATTACAGCAGTAGTATATATACTGAAGTTGAAAGGAAAACTATCAGAGCTAGGTATTAAGTGCAAACTAAAAAGTTATAGGCAACCAACTTATAAAATGTACTGGAAAATGTAAAATTTCATACAAGCTTCATTGTTAGATGTTTTTGGTCGTTAAACTGTGAGGTGCGAGTGTAAACAGTGTGAACTCAAAGTTATCATTCGCAACTACGGAACCCTACACTGCGCGTGGCCCGACACGCACTTGGCCGGTTTTTTATTTACAAAGAAAGGTGTTACTTAATCTTTCGAAACATACAAAAGAGAACGTAAGTAGGTACTTGTTTTTGGTGGAGAAATCGCCCAGAAACGCGATTGACTATCTATTTGAGAGCAAATGATAAAGAAGGTCAGACATCAGACAATCGTAGAGATGTATGGTGGAGTAAAGGGGAGCCCAACAATGGGACACAATAGCCAAAATACACCACTCAATCGGATTTAAATTTTAGTCTACCAAACTGACTCTAAGATTCTATACTCCTTAATAGCTCAGTACAAAATAGACATGTCCTAGCTCTTGACATTCAAGGCTGTAAAACACGATAAAACTGAATCATTATTACTAATTATATCTCCGGAGAGACAAATAATGCTACGAAGCTGCTTATTACTCAATAAACAAGTTACTATGTTGCTAATGTATGTTGGCTGTGCAATATCATATGTGTTTACTAACGAATAACGTGTCCACTCTATAAAGGAAGACAGATATATTTTCCAAATAAACGCGTGACAAATTAACGAGTTACAGATGTGGCGATTCGTTTAATATGCGTTCTTGCAACCCGTCAAAGAGAATGGATTCTGCAGTTCTGTCGGACTTTATGGCGTTGAAATGTGAAATTACGTTCGAGCTTGTATTTGCGAGTTCGATTCCTGAATCTTGCCTTAAATTAGGACAGATTTTAAAACAACGTTCAGTATGTAAAAAATTGACGATGTCACTGAACTATTGTACCTACATTTACAAAAAATTCCAAATAAAATGAAACATGAATTTACAACGTTTTTGTCATATTCTGAAAGTAGTCAAATACTATAAGAATTATGATTTCACTTGACCCACCTAAGAGCTACGGAACTTCGATATTTAAACGGATCAGGAACAATATCTCAATCTGCACTTTATTTAGTTTAGTTTTATGATTATTGTACTTATTTACGCACTACGCGCTCGACTATATTCTATGACAGATAAATATATATTTTTTATTATATCTAAACAACTATGTAACATATGGTGCAACTCTGAAAGACGATCAGGTTGTTCAAATTCTCTTGTCACAATTTAATAATCATCATCTTGCATCAGTGATTTTTTCCATACCATTCCATACCACGTTTGGCAAACGGGTTGGTGAGCACAGTTTGTCTGAGTTATATCGTTTACAACTTTGCTTGCCCATCGAAACTGTGTTTTGAGCGAAGGGTAGGATTTTGTTTGACTGTGGAACGGGGTAACGGTATTTATGATGGTACTTGCTCGGATGGATTGAAGATAAGTTTGTAGCAGCTCGGGAGGCCGGGCGCGCGTACCCGATCGATACCATACTTGGAACCACCGAACAGAGAGTTGAGGATGACACCCGTGACTTGATTTTGTTAGATTTGGGCGAAAAATGAAAAAGGCACAGTTAGTATTTAAAATAATAAAATTATTTATTAATTCAATTATTTAAGGAAATTGTTTTAACACGCGATTACAAGCAACGCGTGCGCAGTCTAGTCACAGACGAGGGATAGAGTCAACTAGTACAGGAACCATACACAGCCCTTCCACATATGTTTATTTAAACGTAAGAAAGAGACGAACAATACAACTAATACAATATCAAAATAAGATAGATTTATTTTTGTCGTTTAGGCCTTATACGCCTATACCAACAGATTTAATTATAAATTCATTTATATCACCTCATACAAAACTTATATAATGTTTTCTTATGTTTTCGCGATTGTTACACATTTAAATAAAATTATTTTAATACGGTTTTTATCGCGTTCATTACATTATTTATACACCTAACGTTTCCAGCACTTTACAGTGTTCGTGGTCGCAGGTAGACTAAGTTGACATTGACACGAACACTGTAAAGTGCTCGAAACGTTAGGTGTATAAATAATGTAATAAACGCGATAAAAACCGTATCAAAATTGACGAGCTCCGTAGCGCAGCGGTCAACACGCCGGCCTGTGACACGGATGGTCCCGGGTTCGATCCCCGGTCAGGTCAAGATGGAAAATGATCTTTTTCAGATTAACCTGGGTCTTGGATGTTTATCTATGTATGTATTTGTTATAAAATATAGTATCGTTGAGTTAGTATCCCATAACACAAGTCTTTCTTAAGAACTTACTTTGGGCCTATCTCAATCTGTGTGATTTGTCCGTATATATTTATTTATTTATTATTTATTTATTTAATGCTTATAGGATTGAAGTAAAAGTGGGCGGATAATACGGGTCCCAAGGAGAGGCCTTCTAACTACTACACTCTCAAGCTATTCTTTGAAAATAATGTCCATAACTCTATCAACAAGTATCATTATGACATAAATAAAAAACCCGACTGCGTTTTTTGATAGTTTACGTACGCTATATTGATTTTTTACTGACTTCACATAGCCTATGACACTGTGGGTATAAATGCCACTTAATTATACTAACCGTCTAAAAAGACATGCATACATATTTGTCAAGCTCAGTGGCGCAGCGGTCAACACGCTAGCCTGCGACACGGAGGTCCCGGGTTCGATCCCCGGTCAGGTCACTATGGAAAAAGATCTTTTTCATATTGACCTGGGTCTTGGATGTTTATCTATATAAGAATATGTTATAAAATATAGTATCGTTGAGTTAGTAAGTATCCTGCGACACAAGTTCACAACTTACTGTGGGGCTAGCTCAATTTGTGTGATATGTCCCTATATGTTTATTTATTTATTTTATTTATATGCGCAAAAAACATTACCCACTTTCTCAGGGTGGTCAGTCGGGTAAAAAGTACCTAATACAGCATAGATATCAGAATACTATCTAGGTCATCTACATCTCATCAATGCCATATTATATCCATTAGTCACAAAGTACACGTCAGTAGGTCTGTTGTGTCATGGTCAATGTCATTTTGGTGATTATATGTCGAGATATCTAATGTCGAATACGTTATTGCTATATACATGTATATATATGCTTATTCCGATTTGATTATTTGTTTCTTTGCGTTGAATAGGCTCCGATTTTTAGGGTTCCGTAGTAAACTAGGAACCCTTATAGTTTCGCCATGTCTGTCTGTCTGTCTGTCCGTCCGCGGTTTTACTCAGAGACTATAAGTACTAGAAAGCTGTAATTTAGTATGGGTATGTATATTAATCATGGTAAAAAAGTGGTAGAAAAAAAATCTTGAAAAAAAAAATTTTTTTTTGGGTAGCTCCCATACAAGTAAAGTGGGGGAGTAATTTTTTTTTCTCTACTTACCCATCGTGTGGGGTATCGTTTAAAAGGTCTTTGAAAAATATTGTGAGGTTGAGAACACCATTTTTCGATTCAGGGAGTTATATATGGATACGTGAAAAAAATTACAGCAGTAGTATATATACTGAAGTTGAAAGGAAAACTATCAGAGCTGGGTACTAAGTGCAAACTAAAAAGTAATAGGCAACCAACTCATAAAATGTAGTGGAAAATGTAAAATTTCATACAATCTTCATTGTTAGATGTTTTTGGTCGTTAAACTGTGAGGTGCGAGTGTAAACAGTGTGAACTCAAAGTTGTCATTCGCAACTACGGAACCCTACACCTCGCGTGGCCTGACACGCACTTGGCCGGTTTTTTTAAGTTCTTTGACCTATAGAAAGCTAATTTAACTGCGGGTGACAAAAGCTATAATTTACGCGGACTAAGTCGCGGAAAAAATTTATTAGTATAGATTTACAAGCCGTAATTGTCAAAAGTTAGCGCACCTCTTTCATAATTTTTTTATGAATTTGACGTTGCTAAAAATTTTGGGTCTTTTTCTATTGATCGTTTTTAACAAGTTGCATTATTAAAAAAACTAATTCTGATGATTTTTGCTGACGTAACATAACCGATGACACTCCGGGGAAAAATACGTATCTAGTGACACCTCACACTTTAAAATCGATCAAGGCGTTCCGGCAATAATGGAACAGACATGATAACATAATACATACACGCGACCACATTACCCTCCTCCTGGGTGAGTCATCAGGTAATAAAAGACATAGACTGGACGATGAATGAGCTAAGCAGCTGTTACATTTAAAAAAAACCAGCCAAGTGTGAGTCAAACTCGCGCAATGAGGGTTCCGTACAATATGCTTCGTGAACTCACTCCTTTGTGTGTAATTCCCCCTCTTCTGAGCTTTGAATTCGAAATGTGCTTTCATATAATTGCTGTTGCAAAGTGGGATTGGTCAATTTTCGCCTTCTTTCGTGAATAAAAACAAAAGTATTGATTTAACCGAACGAAAAAAAATATTTTGTAGATCCTCATAACGAGCCCTTTCATTTGATATATGACACAGTACGGTTTGCAAAACTTTTTTTTTAAATTTTCTAATTTGGCCCACGAAAATGACCCTTATTTAAAAAAAATATTTATTCAGTTTGCACATTCGTGTTTGGGTCATAGGATTACACCATCTTATCAAATTTCACCTAATTTGGTTCAGTAGTTTCGGAGAAAATCGGCTGTGACAGACGGACAAACAGACGCATGAGTGATCCTATAAGGGTTTCGTTTTTCATTTTTTGTACGGAACCCTAAAAACACTGAAGAACTACGCAATACTAGATAGATAGATAGATAGATAATAACTTTATTGAAACCGAAAAGACACACATACAAACAAAAATACAAGACAAAATACACATAAAAATAGTTGTCAGTTCAGTCCTGCTTAGCATGTGTGCCGCAACGATAACAAAAGGTTGTAGCTCAGCGATACGTTTGCTCGCAGAACAAACCACTGATTTTCAGCTACCACCACTGAGGTTCACGGGGACACGAGCAACTATACCGTCCGTGTGCCATTACATAATAAGAAAAGGAATAGGAATACTGTCATAAATTTAGCTGATTATTCGGAATTACCTTGTTAATTCATTGAATTGGAAATAAAATAAAACTAGAATAAAATAATAATATAGGTGAGGAGATACTCATAATATTCATAAAATTTATAAAATTAAAGAAAATATAATTCTAAATTGGCATAATTTAAAAATAGATACTAGAACAATAGTTCAAAAGTTACGGTTCTGTAAGACATAAGTGCAACAATGAACAGGTTTTTCATCAGCGCGTTCGAGTTTCTGGGTATTCTCGTCGGTTTGTACGTACGTCGCTAGTTCTCACCTATTTTTCATTTACCCATAGACTTTAAAATTATGAGACCCAACCAGCACTTTTTTTCTAGCATGTGTGTTAATAATTGGATGATTTATTAACAAATTTATGAGTATTTGTACTTACCATCTACAAAAACATTCCTTTTTACAGTCTCTTTTGTTTGTTGTTTTTTGTAAAACTCAGTTATCGTCCCCTTACTTATTGTTTTCTGTCTTTGTGCTAGAAAAGCTTTGTAAAATTTTATCAAAATCAATTCTGTATATTTTTAGTAAAGGAATGGAAAACACGTTTACTCCGTACAAACTCTCACATTTATTATAGAATATTGACATATTATTTTATTTGAATTAAAACTAACCTAATGAATAATTTATTACATTTATTTTGTCTGAACAACTTGTTAGCTATGCAATTGGTTTTTTTGATTAAAACTAACGTGAGATAAAGACATTATTAAAATACGTAACAACGGGTTACTCACGTAAATAGTCAGCTACTGGCCGACATGTTTCAACCTCATCCGGAGGTCTTCCTCAGGGCGAATGCGAATTGAGACCCGCGCACGGTGTCATCCCAATCAGCACTCTGTGCGGATTGGGACGACACCGTGCGCGGATGAGGTTGAAACATGTCGGCCAGTAGCTGACTATTTACGTGAGTAACCCGTTGTTACGTATTTTAATTATGCAATTGGTCTTGAGGAAGGTAGACATTAAAAAAATAGTTATTTCTTCTCTATCGTCGTATTGGTATAATAGTATTTAATATACACAGCTAATAATCTTTTCAACATTCTGTTTTCAGATAATAATAAGAGCAACTTAAAAAAATATATATATTTTGTTACGTAATTTAAACTTGCTTCACATTTTATGACAGGTCCGTGACTTGCAAAACTCTACGTTCGCGCCTGGCCCGTTGTAGGTTATTTCGGTGGTTTTTCGTTTTTTGCATTCATCATTGTTATTACTCGGGGTATAACCATGTGGCTTCTTGCTCACATGATGTGTGGTTTTAGGGCTCCGTAAGGAAATTTGCTAACAAAAATACTTTTATATATACAGAGGTGCCGGTTATTATGGTTTCGCGATTTCAATGGTTTTTTCCCATCTCAAAAATGCCTAACGCGCCTAAACAAGTTGTCACTTCAAAAAAGCTATTTCGTTTCATTCCTATTTTTTTGAGGGCAGACAAGACAACATACACAGCTAAGAATCTTTTAAATAAATTGTTATAAGATATTGTTTGAGCAACATTAAAATGCCGGTGAAGGTTATTTCGATACTGTTTCGTTTTTTGCATTCATAATTGTTATTACTCGAGGTTCTGCCATATGGCTTCTTGCTCACATAATGTGTGGTTTTAGGGTTCCGTACTAAATGCCAACAGGTAAGTAATAAGTTCTTCCTGTTGTCCATCTGTCACTTTTGATTTTAGTACCGACTCGAGTAATGTTTGAAATATTTTCTGGGAAAATTAATTGTTTGTGAACCGTTAACCTTTTCTCTTACATACTAGCAGTTTCCGCGCGGATTTGTCCGTGTAAAATATAGCCTATGTCACCCTCGGATAAATTATCTTTCTATAGGCGAAAGAATTTTTAAAATAGATTAAAAAGAATTTGAGCTTTGAGAGCCATTCAATGGCAAACAAATAATCAAGTCTTTCCTCTTTTTGACGATCTATTTTTAATATTGGTATAGATTAACGTAAAATGAAAGGAAGTTACCAATTTTCCCATACAAGAACTAGTATTTGGTATGTGTTGTACGGTACGGAACCTTTCATTGACAATTCGTACTCACACAAAAGAGGTTTTTATCTTTTATCGCGGCGAAATAGGTAGGTATGAAGACGTTAATGAACAAAGCATCGTTCAAATATTCTCTGAAATCTGTCGTTATGACGTACGAAAATGTTTACTCATTCCTAGAATTTAAAATTTTATTTACTTAGTTTTTATACTGACTTTGTAAGCATGCTGTCTTATTTTTACCCACAGCAGTCTTATTTTTACCCACGACGGAACGGAGCAGGTATATGCGTTTAGGGTGAGAGATGTTTGTTTGTGCAAAGTAATGTTCATCTTCTAAATTTTCATGCGGTTTTCAATAACGGGTTTGTGTTTGATGAGTTCATGTTCTTAGACAGGTGTCATGGCTGTAACTCACTAGGGGGCGCCACAATATTAGTGCAAAATAATGTGGTGTCGTGGGTTTTATTCAACATATTTAATTTTGCTTAATTATTAAGTCATACGAAGTTAGTCAGTCCTTTCGAAAAGTTTAAATAAGTTACAGTCAGTTACGTCAGGTACAGTCAGGGGAATATAAACCTGATTTTAGATTGTACTCAGGTTTATCTGAAACTAGCGATTCCCCGCGACTTTGTCCGGGTAATTTATAGCCTATTTCCCATTCTGTTAAGCACATAAATTGGCTTTCCATAGATGAAGGAATTTTTAAAATCGGTCGAGTAGTTTCGAACACTATTTAATGCAAAAAAAAAATCATATCAAGAAGCGGCTAGCAACTCGTCTCTATGTTGTTTCTTTTTTCTACATACACGCTTACCACAACGCTACATTTGGTTTATATGATTAGTATAATTATATTTACATTGTTCACACTTACTAGTAATTACTGTAATTAATAGGTCTGTGTTGTATAAATTACAACTGTAGGTATACAGCTGTATCATACTGGAGATGTTCATAAATTTTTCAACTCATGATGATAAATTGTATGCGACTGTATTGAATTTATATTGAACATAATTCCTATTTATAGCTTCTTACTTAATCTACCATTATCAGCACTGAACCGGCAAATAGGGTCACAATAAAATTCCTCCTTATCACAACATATTTATTTAATAATTCAGTCTTTATTTTTACAAACACATTCAAACGACACAGTACCATCGTGACTCACACTTACACATTTTCCTGTTTGTAATATATTCGTAAGCCCACACCCATTAAAAGTAAAGTCGATTCTCGTACATGTTCGATAAAATCTATTTTTAGATCTGTCCATTTAATACAGAGATGCGGCACCGTCCACTATAAGATTTGACGCGTTCAAATTGGGACACATATCACTGGCGGCGAATAATATCATTTTCGCAATCTCATCCGGCTCTATAATCACTTTGTTAGGCACTAAATGTGATATCGCATCGTAAATATGATCCATAGCATCGTCCTCTATATTCAAGTTTGTCAAAAAATTCGTTCTAGTTATCCCTGGACGGACCGCGTTCATTCTAACGCCCTCAGAAGCTAATTCTAACGCGCCAGATTTTGTGAACCTTTCCAGAGCGTCTCTGATCATTGTGAAGGGTAAAAATCCAGGTCGAAACCTCAGTGGAGCACTAAAAACGTTAACAACATTGCCTTTAGTCTTCTTCAAATGCGGTAAACACAGTTGCGTCAGTTTATACGGCACACGTAGATTCAACGCGACTAATTCATCGAAATTTTCCATAGTCGCGTCGAACAGAGATGTAACAGTTACTTTCCCCGCGCAGTTCACAAGCACATCTATACGTTTGTATGTCTCTACAGTCTTTCTGACGACCTCTTCGCAGCTATTACCCAACGTTAAATCGAGTAATATACACAGCGGTCTATGCCCTTTCGCTTGCTCGCAAACTCTCGCAACTTCAAGAAGTCTGGTTTCGTTCCGACCGACGATGGTGAGCAACCCTCCATGCTCGGCGAACAACTTAGCACTTGAAGCGCCAATCCCCGAGCTAGCTCCGGTCACAACAACAACTTTCCCGGTAAAATCCATCCGTGCGACACGACCGCTCACGTCAACGGCCGACGCAATACTATTTGTTGTTATAGCTGTCAAGGTGATCGAGGCACAAATGTATGTTATTATGTTCGTTACATAATATTCGCGCGTCCTTCGCCTCTCGTATCGGTGATTTGATTGTGAGAGATATATGAGTAGTGTGTTGCAGTAATTATTTTGTATCTCAGATAAGCGTTGTCATTTCTGTTTGACAGTTGAGTTGATAAAGTTTTCCTGTTTCAATGATGAAGGTCTATTGATAGGCTAATTCAGATGTTTTGTTTTTCTTTTTCGTATGTGTTAGTGGCCAACACTATTGTCAGATTTTTTAAGCTATTCTATTTTTATTATATTATTTTTTATTTTGCTAATTCAGATAATCCGCGTTTATGTTCGTGTGTCCAGTTTGTACAGTTGTTTTTATGTCTTAGCCAAATAGAGTTGGCGTCAGGCAACCGTAAAAACATTCATTTATCAGCATGAATGCTGCCAGAATAGTGGACCCCGGGCGCGGACAAATGAAGAGAAGGGGGGTAATTTTTATGCCTATTTCTCTTTCTACTCTTTATGCTAAAATTTAATCTGTATACCTTCTTGGGTTTACGTTATCAAGAAAAGTTAAATTTCGTCTGCTTGAAACTGAGTGGATTGTGTACTTTAAGTTGGTGTTAACTATTTTGATTACACTTCGTATACTAGGTTATTAATCCATACTTCTATCCTAATATTAGAAAGAGGAAACATTTGTTTGGTTGTTTGTTTGTTTCCATTGGCTCCGAAACTACTGGACGTATTTTTAAAATTCTTTCACCTATAAAAAGCTAATTTATCTACCGGTGACATAGGCTATATTTAAGGTATGACAGGTGTGTGACTTTTCTGTTTATCCAACACACTTATTGACTGAACTGAATATTCACACACAGGTCCCTTTTGGAAACACATTTCTAGCATCAGACATTTGCTAAGATAGGTTTTGCAGACTAGACCTAAGTCTTAAGAGGCTTATCACAAAATAGTGCTCTGAAAGATTAGGCTTTTACGCACGGCGACCACACGGTTGGGGTCACGAGTTCACGACGCTAATGCTGTTGCTACAACTGCACGATTTTGATACTTTTCATATTCTTTAATTTTTTGATATTGGATTTTTTTATTTTGTAATATTGTTAATCATGACAAGAAATTCCCACATACGTTCATTTTTGTTGGCTAAAGATACTTATATCAGCGAAACTAGCGATACCCGTTATTAAATTCTTGTACTCTGAAATAAGAACACATTGAAAAAATCTACGTAAGTATTTAGTAGCAAAGTACATTTAGTATTTTTAGTATAAATTTTCATCAAAATCATCATTTGAGATTGAGAGATCTACTCATTACCGCTAAAAGTGGCCGCTTTTGGCGGTAATTAGTAGTTCTAGTATTTACATTTACTATCTTATATTTACTGAATGAAAAATAATAAAAAGTTATACCAAAAATACTACAAGTCATTTACTGAAGAAGTACTTACGTAGATTTTTACAATTTGCTCCTATTTAGCAGTCATATCATCATTTCGTGTAGGTGACACGGTCAGTCGACCATGCACACCCTGGTGTCAGAGTTCTTCGGAACCGCCTCTCGGCCTCTGACGTGGTTTCTTTAACGACTACCAGATGGCAGCCGGGATCACCGGCTTAACGTGCCTTCCGAAGTACGGAATCATCTTTCTTATCAGACAATCAGGTGATTCATGCCTGCAATGTCCTAACCAAACTGGAAACAACTTAACAAATGGTGCTTCCCGTAGGAATCGAACCACGACCCCCGGGTCAACAAGGCGAACGCCTTAACCACTGGACCACGGAGGCAGCAGTAAAAGAAATAAAATGAGGGATAGCGCTAGTTCACTGGTCTAAGCGCCTTAAGCTCTTTAAGTTTTTGCCAACATTTTATTTACAATCTGCGTGTAATTTTGGAATATTTTTTTAGGGTTTAGTACCTAAAAACGAAACGTAACGTTGGTGTCACCCTGTCATAACCATTTGCTACGAAACTACTGAACTGATTAAGTTGAAATTCGATACTTATATAAGTCTGTAACCCGAAGATGAGAGATCAAAAGAGTATTACGTGTATAATATTTTTCTCAAACATGCTTGGAAATGTTCACATTATTTTGACAACCTTGTTTGGGATAAATCAATATTGCTGTACTGGCCAATACACGGCAGCAAAGTATGTATGAAAATCCCAAGAAAATCCATATCTGTCGTGTCTTAAAGTAACTATGAAAATTCATATCTGTCATGTTATTTAAAAATGGAACGACGCGTTTGCTGCGAAATAATTCAAGTATGGAGGTTACAAATTCGAATTTAAAATTTTACCAGGCTAGTAAGAAAAAAGAAATTAAAAAACTTAAGATATTGGCGCGATATTTTCTACATATTGTTGTTTATGAACATTTTATGAATATTAATTGACATATTTACATCAATATTTCATGATGGTCTAGGATAAAAGAAAAATCATAGAATATACCAGGTGCTTCTCTTCCCGTACAGTCTGTAAAAGCAGGCCGAAGGAGAGGGCGAAAACCTATGCAGAAGAATATGTCAATCGGTGATGCGACTAGCAACCCATCACTATTTTAATTGCATTTTCTACATTAAAATCCACTAATACCCTAAACATGGCTTTTGAGGTCCGTCTCACCTGTAAGGGTAAACACGTGATAATATATGTATATTTGTTTGTCTATATACTATTTTTTTTAATTTCCGTGCAATATTTGATAAAAGTACTACACAAGCCTTGGCCGCAATCAGGCATTGATGGACTCACGTATGTGTGCCTCGGCTCCGCCTCGGCCCACATTCACACGTTCGTCCATCAATACCTCTTTTACCGGCCGTTGCAGTAATGTACTTTATTGGTAAATTAGATATTTACAAAAAATATATCGTAATCGTATACATATGTCTGTTGACGATTTATATAACAAAAAAGTTGGAAAGTATTTGACCAAATTAATTCAATAAAACAAATAAGACATTTTTACAAACATGATATTTATTATTTGACTAGCAGGAATTGGTTTTTTGGCTGACCTAAATAATTAAATATAAATATATACGGACAAATCACACAGATTGAGCTAGATTTTATAACACATACATAATTACATATGTATATAGACAAACATCCAAGTCCTAGGTCAATCTGAAAAAGATAATTTTTCATCATGACCTGACCAGAGTGACCGCGGACCGAACCCGGGACCATCCGTGTCACAAGCCGTGTGGTGTTGACCGCTGCGCCACGGAGCTCGTCGTCATAATCATTAATTACAATTTTACTTAATAAAAATAAATTGGAATACTATGTGCCTCAGTGGCATGTATCTGGCTTAGTTAGTCGCACTATACGCTTTGCACTCAATCGTTTGACGAAGAAAAATTCGGCATAGGTCCGCCGTCGACAAGCTCTCGCGCAGTACTGAGTTTGAGCGGTCGACGCATCGAAATATATAGTAATTTGGAGGTTGCAATTACGTTTTTTATAGTCATATTTTTAATTATTATTATTTTAAAGTACAAAATTTAAATTCCTTATGAACTTACGTTTATTCTAGTACATATTTCATGTAATAATATTACTGTAGTAAGGAGAAATTTGCAGTTGATGTTTTAGAAATTTCGTGGTTTTACGGTTTTGAATGGATATTTTTTACTAAATATTCCATACATATTTTAAAATTCCGATTCCGCTATGAACTTTACCACTATTAAAGAGATATTATTATAATTTTTTCGTGTAAATTCCGTCTGTACAGTTGTTCAGTTTTGAGCACGAACAAGGGACTCGCCCTCTTTTTGTGTAAAACATGCTTCGGAATTTTGGCTTTATTTTAATTGATTAGATAAAAATGCAAAAAGTGAAGCCGCTATGAACTTTACTAATAACTATTCTCCATTGTTAAATAGACTTAAGTTGTCAAAGTCTTTCAGTTTCTTAGAATTTGAATGCCAAAATCGCGGTCAAAATGTGATAGGCCTCTTAATGTCGACCATTCTTAACAGCTATATAACAAAAAAACCGGCCAAGTGCGTGTCGGGCCACGCGCAGTGTAGGGTTCCGTAGTTGCGAATGACAACTTTGAGTTCACACTATTCACACTCGCACCTTACAGTTTAACGACCAAAAACATCTAACAATGAAAATAGTATGAAATTTTACAGTTTATAAGTTGGTTGCCTATAACTTTTTAGTTTGTACTTACTACTCAGCTCTGATAGTTTTCCTTTCAACTTCAGTATATATGCTACTGCTGTAATTTTTTTCACGTATCTATATAAAACCGTTTAGCAGATAGAGGGGGGGGGACACTTACCTCTAACAAAAATTCGCACTTTAAAACCAAATATTTCGGAAACGGAGCCCTTAATCAAAAAATGGTGTTCTCAACCTCACAATATTTTTGAAAGACCTATTTAACGATACCCCACACAATAGGTAAATAGAGAAAAAAAAATTACTCCCTCACTTTACTTGTAGGGGAGCTACACTAAAAAAAATTTTTTTTCAAGATTTTATTCTACCACTTTTTTGCCATGATTAATATACATACCCATACCAAATTACAGCTTTCTAGTACTTATAGCCTCTGCGTAAAACCGCGGACGGACAGACAGACAGACAGACAGACATGGCGAAACTATAAGGGTTCCTTTTTTACTACGGAACCCTAAAAAAGTTTCATTCGAATGCTTCCAGTATCGGAGATTAGCGTGTACAAACAGACACTCAAGCATACGGAAATATTATTAATTCTTTCTATCTTATCGATATCTGCATCGCCCCAAAGAAATTTTTGGAAGAAATTCAATGTACAGACAATTTTTTTTACTGTTTAATTATGTGTATGGAGGATGAATTTCTTCTTTATTCGGCGTGTAAACGCCAAATGGTAATTCAGGCTTATTAAATATTTCGGCCCGCGGAAAATTATTCAAAACGAATTGTCCGTTTCTGAATGGACGAAGACCAATTGTAGTCAATGAAAAATGAATAAATGAAGCCCCATTTGCATATTCAAA
Source organism: Rhodophaea formosa (assembly GCA_963082605.1). Classification (NCBI taxonomy): domain Eukaryota; kingdom Metazoa; phylum Arthropoda; class Insecta; order Lepidoptera; family Pyralidae; genus Rhodophaea; species Rhodophaea formosa. Next base: position 2,269,811 of record OY720230.1, on the reverse strand, counting down.
CGATTTATCTTGCGGCTTCAGCGCTGTAAATCAGAATATAGTTTCGGTCACAAATTAGCGAGAGTGACAGATAAAGCACTTCGTAGTGCTCGATCACGCTAAGAATGCCAAGAAAAAATAGTTAAAGCTTATGATTAATGGCTTGTGCTAAGCGGACCACCGGTTGATTGTTATAGTTATTTCTTTCACATAATATCTTGTTTTACATAAGCTTTTTTGATGATCCCCATTTGCATATTCAAACCATTTATCTTGCGGCTTCAGCGCTGTAAATCTAACTAATATTGTAAATGCGAAAGTGAGTTTGTTTGTTTGTTACGCTTTCACGCCGAATCTATTGAACCGATCATCATGCAATTTTGCATACACATAGGTTAGGGTACTGAGAAGGACATAGGCCTTGCCACGCGGGCGAAGCCGCGGGTAACAGCTAGTCAGAATATAGTTTCGGCCACAAATTAGCGAGAGTGACAGATAAAGCACTTCGTAGTGCTCGATCACGGTAAGAATGCCAAGAAAAAATAGTTAAAGCTTATGATTAATGGCTTGTGCTAAGCGGACCACCGGTTGATTGTTATAGTTATTTCTTTCACATAATATCTTGTTTTACATAAGCTTTTTTGATGATCCCCATTTGCATATTCAAACCATTTATCTTGCGGCTTCAGCGCTGTAAATCTAACTAATATTGTAAATGCGAAAGTGAGTTTGTTTGTTTGTTACGCTTTCACGCCGAATCTATTGAACCGATCATCATGCAATTTTGCATACACATAGGTTAGGGTACTGAGAAGGACATAGGCCTTGCCACGCGGGCGAAGCCGCGGGTAACAGCTAGTCAGAATATAGTTTCGGTCACAAATTAGCGAGAGTGACAGATATAGCACTTCAAAGTGCTTTATCACGCTAACAATGCCTAGAAAAAATTGTAAAAGCTTATGATTAATGGCTTGTGCTAAGCGGAACACCGGTTGATTTTTATAGTTATTTCTTTCACATAATATCTTGTTTAACACTAGCTTTTTTGATGATCCCCATTTGCATATTCAAACCATTTATCTTGCGGCTACAGCGCTGTAAATCTAACTAATATTATAAATGCGAAAGTGAGTTTGTTTGTTTGTTTGTTACGCTTTCACGCCGAATCTACTGAACCGATCATCATGAAATTTTGCATACACATAGGTTAGGGTACTGAGAAGGACATAGGCCTTGCCACGCGGGCGAAGCCGCGGGTAACAGCTAGTCAGAATATAGTTTCGGCCACAAATTAGCGAGTGACAGATATAGCACTTCAAAGTGCTCGATCACGCTAACAATGCCTAGAAAAAATAGTTAAAGCTTATGATTAATGGCTTGGGCTTAGCGGACCACCGGTTGATTGTTATAGTTATTTCTTTCAAATAATATCTTGTTTTACACTAGCTGTTTTGATGATCCCCATTTGCATATTCAAACCATTTATCTTGCGGCTTCAGCGCTGTAAATCAGAATATAGTTTCGGTCACGAATAAGCGAGAGTGTAAGATATAGCACTTCAAAGTGCTCGATCACGCTCACAATGCCTAGAAAAAATAGTTAAAGTTTATGATTAATGGCTTGTGCTAAGCGGACCACCGGTTGATTTTTATAGTTATTTCTTTCAAATAATATCTTGTTTTACATTAGCTGTTTTGATGATCCCCATTTGCATATTCAAACCATTTATCTTGCGGCTTCAGCGCTGTAAATCACAATATAGTGTCGGTCACAAATTAGCGAGAGTGACAGATATAGCACTTCGTAGTGCTCGATCACGCTAAGAATGCCAAGAAAAAATAGTTAAAGCTTATGATTAATGGCTTGGGCTAAGCGGACCACCGGTTGATTGTTATAGTTATTTTTTTCAAATAATATCTTTTTTTACACTAGCTGTTTTGATGATCCCCATTTGCATATTCAAACCATTTATCTTGCGGCTTCAGCGCTGTAAATCCTAACTAATATTATATATGCGAAAGTGAGTTTGTTTGTTTATTTGTTTGTTTGTTTGTTACGCTTTCACGCCGAATCTATTGAACCGATCATCATGCAATTTTGCATACACATAGGTTAGGGTACTGAGAAGGACATAGGCCTTGCCACGCGGGCGAAGCCGCGGGTAACAGCTAGTCAGAATATAGTTTCGGCCACAAATTAGCGAGTGACAGATATAGCACTTCAAAGTGCTCGATCACGCTAACAATGCCTATAGAAAAAATAGTTAAAGCTTATGATTAATGGCTTGGGCTAAGCGGACCACCGGTTGATTTTTAAGTTATTTCTTTTACATAATATCTTGTTCTACATTAGCTGTTTTGATGATCCCCATTTGCATATTCAAACCATTTATCTTGCGGCTTCAGCGCTGTAAATCACAATATAGTGTCGGTCACAAATTAGCGAGAGTGACAGATATAGCACTTCGTAGTGCTCGATCACGCAAACAATGGCTCGAAAAAATTGCCGAAGGTTATGATTAATGGCTTGGGCTAAGCTAACCACCGGTTGAATGTTACAGTTATTTTTTAGGGTTCCGTACAAAAGTTGAAAAACGGAACCCTTATAGGATCACTCGAGCGTCTGTCTGTCCGTCCGTCCGTCTGTCACAGCCGATTTTCTCCGAATCTACTGAACCAAATTAGATGAAATTTGGTAAGATAGTGTAATCCTATGACCCAAACACGGATGTGCAAAGTAAATAAAGATTTTTTTGAAATAAGGGTCATTTTCAGGGGCCCAATTACAATATTAAAAAAAAAAGTTTAGCAAACCTTACTGTGTCATATATCAAATGAAAGGGCTCATTATGAGGATCTCAAAAATATTTATTTTTGTTCGGGTAAAATCAATACTTTTGATTTTATTCACGAAAGAAGGCAAAAATTGACCATTCCCCCCCCCTGATCTCCGAAACTACTGAGCCGAAAATTTTGAAAATATTACAAAATGTAGTTCATTCCTTGAAGATTACAGGAAAAATAATAAGAATTCTATCACTTGAAAATTAAGTGGTAAACTCACAATAATAAGTTCATCTAGGGAAATAGTTCACTAAAACACCACTAGATGGCGCTAGTCAATTGAATAAAACATTTTTTGCACATTGTGTGTGTGTTCACGAAGCATATTGTACGGAACCCTCATTGCGCGAGTTTGACTCACACTTGGCCGGTTTTTTTCACATTATATCTATGTTTTACACTATAAGCTTTTGTTTTATGATCCTTGTCGGCGATTGGTCGTTTTTCCCGGTTGCAAATGGCCAGCACTGGTGTCAGATTTCTAAAGCTGCCTAAATACATGTGACGCAGCTAATAGACTGCCACCGGTAATAATAGCCGGGACCAACTTAATGTGCCTTCCGCAGCAAGGATTAACTTGAGATATTTTAACATTCGGGATCTTACTAAGTTCATGAAGAAATAGAGGGATTACCACTTTGCTTGTAATAAGTTCGTTTATTGTACGATTTGTTGTAATAAGTCCATCATCATCATCATCACAGTCCATCATATCACCAGGTTCTTTTTTCTCCAGTGCCAGAGCACGGCTCTTTCTGTACTACCGGACCTATACTTGTATATAGCCAAAGCAGTTAGAAGATTTGGCCTACACTCTTCACGCTGGCCAGATGAGTTTTTATATCTATAAGCTTGGTTTAGCTTCCGTTTCCTAAGTCACCTTCTACGACATCCACGGGAAGACTTAGTGGTTATGTGTTGTGTGTTAGTGACTATTCTATTCTACTCTGCCGATTACCACACGGCAAAAATATCATCATCATCATCATCATCTCAGCCACAAGAAGTCCACTGCTGGACATAGGCCTCCCCTAAGGATTTCCAATATGACCGGTTGGAAGCGGCCGGCATCCAGCGCCTTCTCGCGACCTTTATCAGGTCGTCTGACCAAAATATAATAAGTCCGTTTCACAACTACTTCCTTAGGTCGTCCTTCTGTTTGTCTCTTTAATGGGGAACTTGCATGAAGAGTACATTTTGAAAACTATTTCTGATTGTATAAGCATCTACCTGGAAAAATCTGTTAAGGACACTTTCAGTCCAATATCGATACATTAACTTTGGTTAAGATTGCTTAGAAAAGTCCGTTTCAAAAATATGAAAATTTCAAAAATCTTATATTACTATGAAATAGCTCTTTAAATTTATAGCAATTTTTGTTATGAAGCCATTTCCCTAAACGCAATATTTGACATAGCTGACAAACAAAGTCCTCACAACACGCATACAAATTGCTAAAGGAGTGACGTCACTAGTCAGTTGTTTTTTCTTAGGGACGTTTAGGCCGAGACGAAAAATTAGAATTTTCAAACCCTTATATCTCAAAGAGTTTTTGGGTTATCAAGATGATTTTTTCACTGTTATTTCTATTTCTGAGAGCTCTTTTCGCAGGACAATGAAAAAAATAGTGTGCAAGTTCCGCATTAGTAATGCACAAGCTCTGAAAATGATTCCTCGACTAAAATTTGATTTATTTCGTTACACTCTCATTTGTTACGGGATCTTATTAAATTTCATGGAGAGCTAGAAGTATTGCCGGCGAATTGTCTAGACAGGGGGATTAAAACGTAAGGGAATTTGTAATCAGCCGAGAAATATTGGACGCATATTTTGCTAGACGATTTAAATATGTTCATAGCAATATTCTTACGACTTCATCTGCTAAGTTATAGCCTATGTCACCCGCAGATAAATTAGCTTTTACAGGTGTAAGAATTTTGAAAATCGGCCCACTAGTTTCGGAGCCTAGTCCCTGCAAACATACAATCAAATCTTTCCTCCTCATCATCATCATTTCGTGTAGGTGACACGGTCAGTCGACCATGCACACCCTGGTGTCAGAGTTCTTCGGAACCGCCTCTCGGCCTCTGACGTGGTTCCTTTAACGACTACCAGATGGCAGCCGGGACCACCGGCCTAACGTGCCTTCCGAAGCACGGAATCATCTTTCTTATCAGACAATCAGGTGATTCATGCCTGCAATGTCCTAACCAAACTGGAAACAACTTAACAAAGTATGCTTCCCATAGGAATCGAACCCACGACCCCCGGGTCAACAAGGCAAACGCCTTAACCACTGGTCCACGAATTTTAGTATGGACAAAAGATTTTTCAGAAGTATAAAAAGGTGATATTACAAAATAACGGCAGGGGTGCCTTGAGTGACCCACAAAAAACGTAGTATTATTGTAATTTTTCCCAAAAAAATATATCTAAAGAAAACTTTTTCCCTATTGTCTTCTTATTGTAGCTTGGGCCAGCTGAAGCAGAATTTCCACCGGCAACTTTTGGAGTTTCGCTCATTAGCATAAAATTGGCCATTGTAAGAGCTTAATGCGAGGTAGGGATGCAACGGCGATGGAGATATTTATAACGATATTTTATTTGTAAATTTTTTTGTAACAATACAATTTTTATTTTTCCGAGGTATAATTTGCACGCACTTTTAATTTCATCACTTCATATTATAAAACAACTAGCTGTTACCCGCGGCTCCGCCCGCGTGATATATAGCCTATGTCCTTCTCAGTACCCTAACCTATGTATATATGCAAAATTTCATGATGATCGGTTCAGAAGATACGGCGTGAAAGCGTAACAAACAAACAAATAAACAAACAAACAAATAAACAAACAAACAAACAAATAAACAAACAAATAAACAAACAAATAAACAAACAAACAAACAAATTAACAAACACATAAACAAACAAACTCACTTTCGCATTTATAATATTAGTTAGGATTAGGATAGTTAGGATTAGGATCATATTATACAACAAAGTCCTCCGACGCGTAAGGCTGTCTGTGCGCGATAAACTCAAGAATTACTGTACGGATCTTCATGTGGTTTTCACCAATAGATAGAGTGATTCATGAGGAAGGTTTATAGGTATGCCCGGGCGCAGCCGGGTAGGGCTGCTAGTATACATTATATTTAAGCTTTTTAGAAAGATCACTGGTGCAAATCAGCTAGATACTCTTTTTGGTTAAAAATAATAATTTATGTGAGAAGTAAAGATTTGATTATTTGCTCAAATATGCTCCGAAACTACTGAACCGATTACACCCTTACCGCTTACACCTTACTTACGGGTGACGTAGGCTATAATTTACGGGGTTAAAGTGGCGAGGACTAGCTAGAAATTGCCAACAGTAATCGACATACCTTATCGTCGTTATGTCCCTGAAATATCGATATTTTTGTTTTGGTACTATCGATAACATTGTATCGACGCTAGAGGAAACATTTCTATATGAACAAACTTGGAGTCGCCTCCCTTAGATATTCATTTCAGGTAGAAATTAGAGAATGAAGATAAAATAATAGTCTGTCTGGCTTTCTAGAGTTCCCTTCTCGAAAATTCTTTCAAATAAAGTTGCTACGTGCAGTGTTGTAAACTGACGGTCACATACGATAAACGTCCGTCATTTATAATAAATGACCGGTCTTATTCGACATTTATTGTCATATTGGTCAGATATATTAATTAGTATTTTTTACTTGGTGCAATTATTCTTCTGTCGTAAAATATGAAATATTATGCATAGTCAAAACTATTTGAATGTTAAATGATATCGACTTTCAAAAATAACGGATATTTATGCGGATTGAAAAAAGATAGACAATCTCGCATGCTTAGTTTTATACGTATCATCAATAGAAAAAATAAAAAACCGGCCAAGTGTGAGTCAAACTCGCGCAATGAGGGTTCCGTACAATATGCTTCGTGAACACACACACAATGTGCAAAAAATGTTTTATTCAATTGACTAGCGCCATCTAGTGGTGTTTTAGTGAACTATTTCTCCAGATGAACTTATTATTGTGAGTTTACCACTTAATTTTCAAGTGATAGAATTCTTATTATTTTTCCTGTAATCTTCAAGGAATGAACTATATTTTGTAATTTTTTCAAAATTTTCGGCTCAGTAGTTTCGTAGATCAGGGGGGGGGAATGGTCAATTTTTGCCTTCTTTCGTGAATAAAATCAAAAGTATTGATTTTACCCGAACAAAAAAAATATTTTTGAGATCCTCATAATGAGCCCTTTCATTTGATATATGACACAGTAAGGTTTGCAAAACTTTTTTTTTAATTTTGTAATTGGGCCCCTCAAAATGACCCTTATTTCAAAAAAATCTTTATTTACTTTGCACATCCGTGTTTGGGTCATAGGATTACACTATCTTACCAAATTTCATCTAATTTGGTTCAGTAGATTCGGAGAAAAACGGCTGTGACAGACGGACGGACGGACAGACAGACACTCGAGTGATCCTATAAGGGTTCCGTTTTTCAACTTTTGTACGGAACCCTAAAAACCGGCCAAGTGCGTGTCCGGCCACGCGCAGTGTAGGGTTCCGCAGTTGCGAATGACAACTTTGAGTTCACACTATTTACACTCGCACCTTACAGTTTAACGACCCAAAACATCTAACAATGAAAATAGTATGAAATTTTACAGTTTATAAGTTGGTTGCCTATAACTTTTTAATTTGTACTTAGAACTCAGCTCTGATAGTTTTCCTTTCAACTTCAGTATATATAATACTGCTGTAATTTTTTTCACGTATCTATGTATAACCGTTTAGAAGATAGAGGGGGGGACACTTACCTCTAACAAATATTCGCACTTTAAAACCAAATATTTCGGAAACGGATCCTTAAGGGTGCGCTAGTCAGGTGTTTCGCCATACAAATTCTGTAGGGTGATGACTCCGTTGTTCGGTATCGTCTGTTTAAAGTTTTTAATTCTATCTATTTGTTTTGTCGTTATCTATGCTTGTATGGAATCATAATTGTAAAATTATAAGTACTTAAAAAGTTATGAGTCTCAAAACATTCCGTTTTAACACGTAATTTTAACGCAACTTTGGGCACAATTAAATACCGGAAGGACTATAAAATCTCTGAAACAAAATTCATACAAGCATAGTTTGGTTATTAAAAAATATAACTTATTTTACTTTTAATAAAAACATTCAGCTGTTTTATCACAAGAACACTTCTCCCAAACGCATACTCGCGAATTTTTAGACGACGAAGATTTAGATTTTCAACAATATTTGTGTTTGCACACACTAGACTGTTGTTCCGATGTGCTTATACATCAGTGTAAATAGTTCCGCACTGTTCAAAACCGAGTCTATCCCTTTCTCAGCGAAATAGCACGCATTTTAGCCACGTGCGCCGACGAGTTCGAGTTCCCGACTAGCGCATCCTTAAATCGAAAAATGGTGTTCTCAACCTCACAATGTTTTTTAATACCCAACACGATGGGTTTGTATAGAAAAAAATATTACTCCCTCTTTACTTGTATGGGAGCTACGCTATAAAAAAATTTTTTTCAAGATTTTTGTTTTAATATACATACCCATACTAAATTTCAGATTTCTAGTACTATTAGTTCCTGAGTAAAACCACGGACGGACAGACAGACAGACATGGCGAAACTATAAGGGTTCCTAGTTTACTACGGAACCCTAAAAACGGAATATCCGTCAAGCAATTGTCGTTAAGCCGACCTTGGAGTGAAACCACGACGAAGTCCCCGGGTGTCAGCCGTGCTTACGCCACTAAGTGTACACATAGATTCGCAACTAAGTATAAACATGATGTTTATGTTTATATTTACCCAAGCCAAAGAAGATCTAAGCACATTTGTATTCCAGCCTGGTTCCTTTCAAATCTCGTCTAATCTGGCTCTTTGGGGGCTGAAAGCGAATACGCAATGAGTCGAGACGAATTCATATTAATGAAAACATCGATAAATATTCATAGAGTAAATCTGCTGGGTAATTAACTCGAGTTAAGTAACCTTAAAACCGGGCCCAACCCGGAGTTATAGCACTTTGATTTATATTTTAATATCTATTTCTTTAAATTTAGGCATACTTTTTGCACTAGAATTCCGCTGATTTGAGTCGATTTCATATTAAGACAAACATTGCTAAATATTCATGAAATAAATCGCTTGGCTGATTGGATGAATGTAATGCATAGCGTGTGGTATCTGACAGAGTAGAATAGAACCACTCCAAGTCTTCCCATGAATGTCTTAGAAAGTCTTTGGAAACACAAGCCAAACAAAGCTTATTACCATCAAAGAGACCTCTCCAACCCGTCGGCTAGCGTGGAGACTGTAAGCCAAATTCTCGGACTTCCCTGGCTAATATATGGCTCTGGTAGTACAGAGAGGGTCGTGCTACTGCAGTGGAGACTAACAAAGACCGTATGTGTATCATAGATTAAAAGCGAATTCATTTCGTCCTAAGCTGTAGTAAATAATTTTTTTTTCTCATCTCAATTATGCCCAACGCGCCCACAGAAGTATCTACATCAAAAATATTTACTTTGTTTAAAATAAAACCAAGAAACACAGGCAATTTATATATTTCAAATTTCAAAAGCTCGTTTAAAGCTCTCGGTCGAGTCGACCTCAAAGCGCCTCTACGAGTGCTTTCATTGAGCAGGTCAATACTTTTTTTTTTTTTTTTTTTTATTTTTTTTTTTTATGTCAAAGGACGGCAAACGAGCAAGCGGGTCACCTGATGGTAAGTGATCACCGCTGCCCATGGACTAATGTAACACCAGGGGTATGACAAGAGCGTTGCCGGCCTTTTGTTTTCCCTCCCCAGAGGGGAGGGGGGATGGGCCTCCGGCTCTCTCACTCACCGAACGAAGCATAGAAGCTATAAAACTACTACTCAAACGTCGATTTTCTGTGAGAGTGTGGTACTTCCCCGGACGAGCCGGCCCATTCATGCTACCAGCTGAAGTGATTTTCGCCGGTAGCGTGGCTCTACCACAAGGTGCTCCGATATTGAACGAATATTGAATTATAACTTTGTTTCGTTAACCTCGAAACCCCTAACACAAGGGTGTTAATTATATAATTAAAACTTAAATGAAATAAATATATATTATTTAAAAACGGACACTCGTGTGCTATTTTGTTGTCTGCTTCAGTATCTACTTTTAATATTGAGCTAGCGATAACTTAAATTCACGTTTTCAACGTGAAAACGAAAAACGGAAATCGAGTAAAACAAAAATTGCGCCATACATTCTGGATGTATTTAGTTATATTACAAAAACTGCTTATTCATATATTCAGATATATTACAAAAATTCGCATTTTCTCGCGACTTTGTCCGCGTAAATTATAGCCTATGTTACCTGCAGATAAATTAGCTTTCTATGGGTGAAAGTATTTTGAAAATCGGTCCAGTAGTTTCGGAGCCTATAACAAACAATCAAACCTCTTTATAATATTAGTGTAGATAAATTATGGACGAGAATATTTCTTTTATTATTCCCGGAATAGCTTTTTCTCGTTGCTACTGAGCTAAGTAGCAATATCTCCGTTTCCTAGCAGTCATTTGTACAAAGCTAAGCCAATTTGCGGTTGATTACAATTTACAATCCAGGTAGAGGCGTTTCATCGTTGTTACTTCGCTTCTTACTATACAAGAATATTTTAATAACTGTATATCATACTATTTTCCTTGAATCCTTGGGAGAGGCCTATGTCCAGCAGTGGACTTCCTGCGGCTGAAATGATGATGATGATGATACTATTTACGTATAACTAAATTTCGCGCGGATGTCGTCCAGTTAACACGAAGACTCAATACACACGTGATATGTACAATAGTGCACACATTAGCGGCTCTATAAATCACAGATAGAGGTGTTTCTTCGCTTCTTCCTTACATGTCATACATAACTATCTATCATTCTATTATTCCTTATATTTCAAACATAGCTATCTATCATACTATTAACATATAACTACGTTTCCGCACAAACGCTCGGATGCAGTCCAGTTAGTCACAGAGCACAAGGACACAATGCACACACGATACGTACAACAGTGCACACATTAGAGGCTCTATAAATCAGCGCCCGGAGACAGAGGCGGTCCGTCCGCGTAGAGGTCAGTCTATACGGACCGATTGCATGTGACTTATTAAAGAACTAACAGTTTATCTGCGACTTCTTATGCGTTAACTATAGCCTATTAGCAATTTTCCTGCGACTTCGTCCGCGTACTTCACCCTCTTGAGGCTGAATTTCAAAAAAATTCAAGGACAGACTAGCGAGGTCTACAGCTCACAAAGCCGCTAGTGCTATTATAAGTACGTATATCTACGTTTCCGCACAAACGCTCGGATGCAGTCCAGTTAGTCACGGAGCACAAAGACACAATGCACACACGATACGTACAACTGTGCACACATTAGCGGCTCTATAAATCAGCGCCCGGACACGGAGGCGTTCCGTCTGAGTAGAGGTCAGTCTATACGGACCGATTGTTTGTGACTTATGAAACGGGGTAAAATGGGCCCTATTACTCAGACTTCGATGTCCGTCTGTCTGTCTTTTCGTCTATCCAGGCTGTATCTCATGAACCGTGATAGCTTTACAGTTAAAATTTTCACAGATGATGTATTTCTGAAGCCGCTTTAACAAAAAAAGTTTGAAAAAAAATTTTCCAAGGTACATACAACAAATTTTTTCGCTGTTTTCTTTTTTTGCCCAATATTAATAACAACAGGAAGATACTTTGAAATATTCACAGAATATTAAGTTGTATATGCACTTCAAAAATAAATAATTTTATCGTAGGTATATTAAATAAATATAAGAACTTAAGAAGTCCACCATTGTAGTGATTATGCTGTCGTTTTATGGCCGATAGTAAAAAGTTGTATAGATATCGGTACGGGTATCTATACAATCAGATCAAGGGATAAATGAAAGCTTATTTAACATAATATTAATGACCGGTAAATGTTCCGTGTAAACTGCCCTTACTTGATATAATCGGACATTAACATAATCTAAGGGCGACCGCAGACGTACGTATAATTTATACGTCCACGTCCCGCAACGTTTCCGCCACGCTTCCGTCGTGGTCACCGGTAACTACTGTTAAATTAATCCATTATAATTTATTAAACGTAATGGTTTTGATGTGAAAATCCTAAGGTGCCTTTACCTAATTTTAGGGTATGACATTTATTGTAGACCTCATCAATCTGCCTGTGTGAGTCAAATGTTGCAACTCAAATTTGATGCTTTTATCTACAACCGATCGAGCTAAAAATTTTTACTGAAATAACCAGATGACAATGCAATAACCTCTCCAACCCGTCTGGCCAGCGTGGAGAGTGTAGGCCAAATCCTCTTTCTGCTTTGGCAGTACAGAGAGGGTCGTGCTCCTGCAGTGGAGACTAATAAAGACCTGATGATGAATGCAATATTATGGTGCCATAGCGCTGATCTGATGATTAGGAAGGTAGCCATAGGCGTTTCTTAACTAAAGTATAATCTCTTGGCAAGCACTTAAGGCGCTGTGGTATCAGACACTAGCGCCACCCAGCAATTAATTCTTTTAATCCTAAAACATATCTAGTTAAAAAAAATTTAATAGCTGAATGCTCTTGTAAATTACTTGTAGTGTTCTTTTTATTACTTTTCGTAGACATTTAATTTAAGTTTAAGAATATTACTTAATTTAGTTCTCTTTATTCATCAAATTAAAAATAGTGAAACTTGTACCATGAATACTACATGTAATTTACTAGAGCATTCAGCTATTAGATTTTTTAAATTTTATATGGTTTAGCACTAAAATAATTAATTGCTGGGTGGCGCTAGTGTCTGATTCCACAGCGCCTTAACAGTATAAATCGCTCTAAAAATAAAAATATTTTTTTGGTTAAAACTTATTAAATATTGACATTTGTATATATTTTTGTTTCAGGTAAGAGAGACAACGTGAACCAGATTTTTCGAGACTTGACAGACTGGCAATGTTTGATAAGTAGTAGCATATTTCATTAGTTCATATCTTCTTCAACTTCATCGGAGCTATTTTCGCGTTTACCTCCTGAACTGTGAGTCGTTGGAGCCCGGGTTCGCTATTTTGATAGCATTTATGCTGTGATATGGTGTGGTGAAAGTTTTTGCGGCCGGCTCTGCCTGCCTGGTGCCAAAACTCCTTGTATACAATTTAATTACGTCATACCTAAGTACAACCCGAATCAAACTTTGGATTTAGCTGCGAGCTGCGCAGTACGTGCCCCGCCTCCCCGCGCGCGCCCCGCTGAACCTAATATTGTGTACTGCGCATCGACTCGCAAGATGTTCCGAGCTGCCATAAAATTTCATTCGGACTTTACGAGAATTCAAAAAGTTTAGGGCCGACTGCAGTGACAATAAGTTGAGGGTTTATAGTTTTTTTCGCCATATGGCATGTCTGCTCATCGTTACTGTACGGAGTACCGTTATGGCAGGTTACTTACTGCAAGAATCATATACATCTAATTTTAAATCCTTTAGCCATTCTTCAGCTTTCGGAGTCAGAGTGAAGTTCGCTCAGTCCTCCAGGGAAACTGTACCTTAATTATTAATCAATTCAAATATTTCCTATTTAAAATATAAGTATAGATATATATAGTATAGACTCTTTTCCTAACATTAACATTTGACCCCAACACGAATGAAACCCCAATACACTTAGTCGCCTTCCTTCCTCTACAGCCGTTTGTGCCCACTATTATGTCTTTGTTTTAAGGTGCATGATGCAAAGAGCTATGCCAGATTTTTAGTTCGGGGCACCAAAAGTGTCTTAAAAACTCATTCCACCAAATAAGAACTTTTAAAATTTTTATACGCTATTCGATATTTAAGTCGTATTTATAATTATCCTGATAAATTATCTTTACATCGAGTTTTTTTAGATTTTGGTAATAAAGTATTGTTTGGTGCAAAGGTACTAAATACCTAGAAATGACATAATCTATAAAACTTCTGAGCATCATATCTCAGAAACCTAGCTTCCTATAAATATGATTTTTTTACCTTTAGAATCGGCAATATATGTTCTATAAAACAAGGTGTATTTCATTCAAAGACTTTAACTTTGGTTGTTATGTATGGAAAGCTGCCATAGCTATTTATTCAATTTTTAATTATACAAAGATAGACTAGCGAGGTCTACAGCTAACATAGCCCCTAGTATTAGTATAGCAGTATAGATAACCCTGTTTTCCCAACACTTACATTTGACCCCAACACGAATAAAACCCCAATACACTTAGTCGCCTTCCTTCCTCTACAGCCGTTGTGCCCACCACCGCGGTATCCGATTCCCATTACGTGAAGGGTTAACGGTTCACAAGTTGTTACTAGACAAGTAATGGTTAGGGGTCGTACCGAGATTTGCATATTATCGTAACAACTTGTATAGTCTTGGGTTAATACACATAACATAAAGTTTATTAATTTTTATCTTATGTACAAATAATTTAAGATATTTTTACAAAAAACAGAAACCGACATCAACCCTATCAATATTTTTTAATAAGCATAAAATAAATGGAAGTAAGTGTTCCGAACGGCATACTTACCTGTAAATTTTTTTTGTGGTTTTTGTGTATTCTTTCAAAAAGTGCTCCACACATTTTAATAAAAATTTAATGGGACCATCTGTAAAGTGTTACCTATTGAACAAAAAAGGAATTTCTTAAATCGCTCCAAGCGTCTTCGAGAAATCGGGGAACGTACATAAAAAAAAACATTACGACGAATTGTAAACCTCCTCCTTTTTTTAAACTCGGTTAAAAATACGATTCAAAGTTAGAATGTAATTTAAAATACCCAAGGTGACTGTACTTCTATACTAATAATATTTAACATTTATTTGCGATTAAACCGTACTAAAATAAATTTTATTTAAATGTGTAACATTTGCGAAAACATTAGAAAACATGATTTGATTGTTTGTTTTGAATAGGCTTCGGAACTAATGGATCGATTACCAAATTTTTTTCAATATAGGATTCTAATTAATGTGCGGGTTCTTTAGGTTATAATTTACGCGGACGAAGTCGCGGGAAATTTGAAAGTCTTTATCTATGTATACTAACGATATAAAGAGGATTGTTTGCATTTGAACTGATTAGTATTGAATGGGCTTCCAAAATACTGGAGCAAGTTGTAAAGTTATTTCACCTATTTATCAGCAGGTAACATAGGCTTTACGCGGAAGAATTCGCGGGAAAATTGCTAGAAATCAATAAAAAAATTCAATTAAACTGTCAAAAAATTTTTAAATATCAATAAATAAATATATACGGACAAATTTCACAGATTGAGCTAGCACCAAAGTAAGTTCGAGACTTGTGTTATGGGATACTAACTCAACGATACTATATTTTATAATAAATACATATATAGATAAACATCCAAAACCCAGGTCAATCTGAAAAAGATCATTTTCCATCTTGACCTGACCGGGGATCTAACCCGGGACCATCCGTGTCGCAGGCAGGCATGTTGACCGCTGCGCCACGGAGCTCGTCATATTTTCTTAAAATATGCAACTTAAACGTCTGGTTCGCGGCAGAAGAGAATAGGACCACTCCAAGTCCTCTCGCGAATGTCAATGAAGGCAATTTAGGAAACCCAAGCTAAACAAAGCTTATCCACATCAAAGAGTCCTCTCCAACCTGTCGGGTCAGCTTTTAAGAAAATATGCAAAAATGCAAAATTCTTCGGTTATGTTAAAGTCTAAGTTATAATCTAAGCACATTTTGCTAAAGCTCTTGTGGGAACTACTAATCTGAGCTAAACGTGTAACAGCTTTAATCTGCGGACAAATTATGGAAATCACGGAAATGGCGACAATGACCCATGACGTGTGGTTAGCAACTCCAAGTCTTCCCATGGATATTTTAGAAGGTGACTTAAGCAACACAAGCTAAACAGAGCTTATAAAAATCGAAGAGACGTCTCCTACCCGTCTGGCCAGCGAGAAGAGTGTAGGCCAACTCTTCTGACTGCCTTAAACCCTGTCCTGCATATTCCAAAATTTGTTGTCATCCTTCTGCATTTTCTATATTTAGTGACTGCGTGCAGCGGCAGCTTTATACTAATTTATGATGGTTCCGTCGAGAAAGCTGCTGGCAATCTTGAATTTAAATTTTATTAAAGTTAAATCAAACTTAAAATCGCTTTAGTGAAGCTTTAGTGAATAATTATTACAGTATTTGCGAGAAAGCTTCGGTTAACTTTATTCTCTTTCAAGTTAGTTCTCATTGCATGCTCAGCTGTGGTTCTTTTGAGCCCGGGGTCAATTGAGGACAGCATTGTAGTAAAACAACTTAGGATACAATATTGCTGAGAAAGCTCAAAGTTGTCTAATGTTTTTTCGACATTGATATAAAACCAACTTCGGGGTATTATATTATAGTATTATTCCCAAAAAAAAAAATTCGGACTACTCTGTAAAAACTTAAGCGGAGTCATACATAAAAATATATTTACCTAGGCTTCGACTTGAGAACCTCTTCCGTTTTCGATGGTTGAAAACTGTAACCCACACGGGAAACACTAGCTGTTCCCCGCGTCGGTTTCACCTACAGTTTATATGATAAATAAAAGTCGCAGATAAAAGTTAATCTCATCCCAACTATAATATTGTTTGTTTGTATATTTGTTTCTCTTTACGCCTTATCTACTGAACCAATCTTTTTTAAATTACCTTTCATCTTGGAATCCTAATTTTTCCGTGGGATTTGCTATGAGAGACTGGGCAAATTTATACGGCAATATTATACGCGAGCGAAACCGCGGGTAAAAGCTAGTTCTAGATACATACACTAACATACGTCCACACACGAATCCGGTCACGCCGACATGCGATTGTCACGTCACCCGGATATTGTGGTTAGTCTCCGAGACGTTAACATGACGTTTTGGACGTAAACGCATTACAGCATTTACTGAGCTTAGGTTGATGTTATTTGAATTAGTGAGAACAGTTCCGGCAGCCTAAAAGCTAAACCCATAAGTCATTTCATCTTAGGCCATATCTTTGTGTCTAGGCTAGATGATATTCGAAAGTAACTAAACCCATCTAAACTAATATTTTAATGCGAAAGTGAGTTTGTAAGTTTGTTACGCTTTCACGCCCTATCTACTGAACTGATCATCATGAAATTTTGCATACACATAGATTAGGGTACTGAGAAGGACATAAGCTATATATCACGCGGGCAAAGCCGCGGGTAAATGATAGTTCAAGATAAATACAGTAACATACGTCCACACACGAATCCGGTCACGCCGACACGCGATTGTCACGTCTCCCGGATATTGTGGTTAGTCTCCGAGACGTTAACATGACGTTTTGGACGTAAACGCATTACAGAGCTTACCGAGCTTAGGTTAATGTTATTTGAACTTGTAAACCTATAACCGAAGGGTTCCAAGTTCGAATCTCGTCTAGATTTGTAATGGCCATGTTAGTCCGATTTTTTTTTTTTAATGTGACCCCCATAGTGGTAAATATCGTGAAATAACTATAGTGTGTCACTATACAAATCTATTACATGTTTTCTCAATATAGAACAATCTCTGAACTATATCCCAAGAACCAAACTAGCTCAATCTATGTGATAAATGGAAAGTGAAACAAAAAAAAATACATTTCAAAAACAATAAAGCCATAGACTAGTGGCTCTGAGAGCTGTTAGTTGACCTCGCAAGTACTATGACGGGTATTCCGCCATTTTGGAAAAAATTCCAATACCTGACAAAAATATCTATAATGTGATTTACGAATATGCTCACAAAATTTGACGAGAATTTGTTGAGAAATGCGACCTGTAGAAGAAAACATCCGGACAGACATTCGAAAGAATATTTGTCTCAGCTGAATGAAGCAACAGCGCTTCCCATTCGCTCGTTCTAATTATTATATCGGGAAGCGCTGCAGTACTCAAATATTCTCATTAAAAGAAAAGATTGTATGTCAAAAACATTTTGAAAACTTTTATAAAAAGACAGTAAGTAGGTGAGAACATTCGATTTTAAAGAAAAGAACTTCTCTTAACCACCAACACGCTACAGTCACGTCTTCCGAATATTACTAAGCTCGGAGTCTCGGACGTGTTAACTCTTTTCCAACACAATGGTTTCAGTTGTTCAGATTATAAGACTTTTTGAGACAATAGACCTAGATCACGCGTTGTAGACTACCAACACGCTTCAGTCACGTCTTCCGAAAATTACTAAGCTCAGAGTCTCAGACATGTTAACTTTTTTCCAACACCATGGTTTCAGTTGGTCAGATAATAAGACTTCTTGAGACAATTGATCTTGATCACACCTTGTAGACTACCAACACGCTACAGTCACGTCTTCCGAATATTACTAAGTTAGGAGTCTCGGACGTGTTAACTCTTTTTAACACCAGGGTTTCAGTTGTTCAGATAATAAGACTTCTTGAGACAATTGATCTTGATCACACCTTGTAGACTACCTACACGCTACAGTCACGTCTTCCGAAAATTACTAAGCTCAGAATCTCAGACATGTTAACTCTTTTCCAACACAATGGTTTCAGTTGTTCAGATTATAAGACTTCTTGAGACAATAGACCTTGAACACGCGCGCTCATCTGCCAACACGTTACAGTCACGTCTTCCGGATATTACTAAGCTCGGAGTCTGTGTTTACTCTTTTCCAAGACCATGATTTCAGTTGTTCGACACTTGTGCTTATGATTATAAAGGTTAGAATAATGATATCATCCAGAGTACGTAGGTACGTACTCGTACATACGTTCGCATTGAAAAGTCTTTGACACTACTGGACCGATTTTCCAAATTCTTTCACCTATAATTCGCTAATTTATCTGCTATATACATAGGCTATAATTTACGCGAATGAAGTAGCGGGAAATGGTACAAAAATGTTTGTTATCAGGTTATACACATAAACAATTATTAACATTTGTAAGGACCACCATTCAACCATAAAAGCTCAACTATTGTAAATGTCGCAATGTCCACGCCGCGTCTCGTCGTCGAGATATTGCGGTTAGCTCGGAGCTCGGAACACGTTAGCGCGTCGTACTGGATACTTTATTTTTCTTCTTTTCGAGTCAAAATGGTTATCTTTGCTTTTCTTAATCGTTTTAGACCAGTATCCGGCCACAACGACTCCTCTGTCATTTGCCTTGATACATTGCTAAGGTAAATTAAATATGTTATTTATTATGCTGAATTTTATACGCGCACACCATTACTAACGTTTGTGAGGACAACCATTTTGTTATGTAAGCGCAACAATTGTAAATGTCGCAATGTCCACGCCGCGTCTCGTCGTCGAGATATTGCGGTTAGCTCGGAGCTCGGAACACGTTAGCGCGTCGTACTGGATACTTTATTTTTCTTCTTTTCGAGTCAAAATGGTTATCTTTGCTTTTCTTAATCGTTTTAGACCAGTATCCGGCCACAACGACTCCTCTGTCATTTGCCTTGATACATTGCTAAGGTAAATTAAATATTATAACGTCGAGGTTCAGCGGGAATAACAAGACGAGCAAACTGCATAGTAACGTCGTTTATTACGCCACAGTAACATCATTGACCCTACGGGAAGGCCGGGAATCCGAGCACTGTCCCTTACATAGCGA
This sequence comes from Rhodophaea formosa, assembly GCA_963082605.1. Classification (NCBI taxonomy): domain Eukaryota; kingdom Metazoa; phylum Arthropoda; class Insecta; order Lepidoptera; family Pyralidae; genus Rhodophaea; species Rhodophaea formosa. The sequence goes on along the minus strand of OY720230.1, from coordinate 2,250,271 downwards.
GCTGTGGGGAGGGTTGTTCCTAGTACTAAGTCCGGGAATCCGTACATTAGTACTAAGTGGAGAGAACTCAATCATCCGTTGTTCGACGGACTACTTAAGTGGAGACGAAGAAACTTTCATAGCGCGTTCTAAGTTACGCTCAGCGCCATCTAGTTATAGGCTCGGTAAACTAGCGTGCTACAATATGTTATTTATTATGCTGAATTTTATACGCGCACACCATTACTAACGTTTGTGAGGACAACCATTTTGTTATGTAAGCGCAACAATTGTAAATGTCGCAATGTCCACGCCGCGTCTCGTCGTCCAGATATTGCGGTTAGCTCGGAGCTCGGGACACGTTACCACGTTCTGAATACATTGTTAACGTTAATGAAATATGTTATTATGTTGAATTCTTTGATATTACCTTTTACTACAATAAGGACGAAATACGTAACGTTCTTACCCTCTGGTTAGCTTTTTGTTAAATACTACTTAGTAGGTAAACAGGCATACAGCCCACCTAATAGAAAGCGGTTACCATAGCTTATGGACGCCTGCAAAACCAGGGTGGTCACTCGCGGGTTGCCGACCCTAAAGAAATCTTTTCGCGCCTTTTTTAAAGGACACCATGTTGTAGTCTCTTAACAATACCATGGCAGGCAGCTCGTTCCACAACATAAGCGTACGTGGAAGAAAGTTCCTTTCAAAACGTACTGTGCGCAATATTTTAGGATCTAAGAAGTGAGGATGAACAGTTCTCTTTAGCTAAAGAGTTCGTATCTGTAAAATATTAGCACACGAATTCCTGATTAACTGGTAATAAAGTACTTATCAGAAAATTCCCAAAAATGTTATCAATCAAACATTCTCGTAGACTCTGATCGAGCATTCTTTCTCCCCACTTAATTTTAATAACTCATTTACTACCATAAACTTAGCTAATAAAGGTCAATGCGTGGGTCGAAAAGCACGAGATTCGGTGCAAAGAATAGCTAAAGATCAAAATATATAACGTGTGACGGTATACAAGACCACGGCACGTTGTAAACTAGTTAAATGTTCTGTCTTGATCTACCTTTGTGTAAAATCCTGATTGTTGGTTGTGACGGGTCCTTTCTCGTTGGGTGCCCGATAGTATGTCGAATTTGTTACTGAAGTTGATGATAAATGTAGTGTTATAACGGCTGGCATGCGACCTACATGATGTAGACCACAGGCCGCCTAAATGTGCGAGCAATGCTCGAACATAGTGCGTAGAAGAAAAGTGCCGAAACTGAACAAATCAATCATTCTTAGAGACAGTGATCGAACATTCGATCCCCACTTGTGGCCACCCCGCACTAAAATCCAATAACTCATTAACGACTATAACGTAACATCGATCACGGTTGACACCGAGAAAATTGGGGAATCGACACTCGTTGCTTTTTTTCTTGATAATATAAGGCCAGTCATAACGTAAAAAAACCGCTGTAATTGCAATTTGCTTTTTTCCATTCTTTAGTTTTTTGGGAAGTAATAAAGAACATTGGGAACTTTGTCCCTTGCGAGCTATATGCTCTACAATATGTAATTAGGGCTCTATCAGGCCTTTTGATTAAATACTTAAAAAGCAGTAGTGACCCTATGTCTTTTTTTTGCACAACACTAAAAAAGTGAGTGAAAAATGGTGAAAAGCCTGTTTTTTTTTAGGTATTAACTCAGCGCACTTACACTTTAGAAAGCTGTAAATCTGGATAAATACTTTCAAGGTGGACCCAAACAAAATACCGAAAAAGCAAGTTAACCACAATTATTACTGTTTATTTTTTCCTGTGTTATTAATTTTATTCTGTTTAACTAAGTATTTTTTTTTTTTATTGTAAGAAAATTTTCAAAATTGTATTTATGTGTGATAAATGTAAAAGGCTAAGGTCGTTTTTGTCACAATAAACAATAAACAAATAAACAATAAACAAATTACAATTTCATGTAATATACGACTGGCCTATATCACGTAGCCACTACCTTTAATAAGTTGTCGTGTGGTTTACGGACGTTAATATGACGGGTCCATTTTTAGGGTTCCGTAGTAAACTAGGAACCCTTATAGTTTCGCCATGTCTGTCTGTCTGTCTGTCTGTCTGTCCGTCCGCGGTTTTACTCAGAGACTATAAGTACTAGAAAGCTGTAATTTGGTATGAGTGTGTATATTAATCATGGCAAAAAAGTCGTAGAAAAAACCTTGAAAAAATATTTTTTTTTGGGTAGCTCCCATACAAGTAAAGTGGGGGAGTAATTTTTTTTTCTCTATTTACCCATCGTGTGGGGTATCGTTAAAAAGGTCATTCAAAAATATTGTGAGGTTAAGAACACCATTTTTTGATTTAGGGATCCGTTTCCGAAATATTTGGTTTTAAAGTGCAAAATTTTGTTAGAGGTACGTGTCTCCCCCCCCCCCCCCCCCCCGTCTATCTGCTAAACGGTTATATATGGATACGTGAAAAAAATTACAGCAATAGTATATATACTGAAGTTGAAAGGAAAACTATCAGAGCTGGGTACTAAGTGCAAACTAAAAAGTTATAGGCAACCAACTTATAAAATATGTACTGGAAAATGTAAAATTTCATACAATCTTCATTGTTAGATGTTTTTGGTCGTTAGACTGTGAGGTGTGAGTGTAAACAGTGTGAACTCAAAGTTGTCATTCGCAACTACGGAACCCTACACTGCGCGTGGCCCGACACGCACTTGGCCGGTTTTTAAGTGATAACTACAACTTTTCGTGGACAAAAGCAACTAATAAATACGCCCTAATGGCCCCTGATTTTATCCACTCCGTAAGGAATCAAGACGTGATTAGTATGCATGTACATGTTAGCATTCAAAACGGTCATGTTACTGCGACCGAGCTACCGCAATATCCGGACGACGTGACATATTTACTATGAGTGGTTCCGTACTGCATGTACATAGATACGAATCCTGGAATCTATCCATTGCAAATACGAAATAGCCACCTACAGGTCTATATACATTACAGGGCAGACGAAGCCTGTGGCCGTAAGACATAAAAGCCACGATTAGCTGTCTGACAAAACGGATGAACGATTGTCGTATAGAAAAACGGAGTTAAGAAGATAGTGATTGCTTGCCTAGCAACGACGCCTATCTCATGCCCCCTCGATAGACTTGCTGATGATCGGCAGTTATCGCGACAATTCACTGCGTTTTACTGTTTAAATCACTGCAGCTCTTAAAAGTTTTCTATCCAAAGCACCAATATACAGTGACAAGTCGACGATACGAAAATCTGATGGGCATCAGTTTTCGCATATTACCGCTATCGGAATTTCAAATATGCGAGGGAATAAAAGTATCCAGAAAATTCTACTTCTTCCTTTTCTCTCAGGCCATCAAGGAAAACTTTATTTTAACTCAATAGCACTGGTTGACTGCTTAGCTAAGTAGGAAGACCAGTGTGGGGAATTATACGCAGTTCAAACAGTGTCACGATCGCTGGAAATTGAGTCGGGTGGCGGGCGGCGAGCAGAAAACGCACGCTTGCTCTTTGTGCACTTTGTAGCTATTAAACGGACATATCCAAACTTCAATACTTCCGGTTCCCGTCAGAGTAGAAAAAGACAGCTCCAAGTCATCCCATGGATGTCGTAGAAGGCGACTGAGGAAACAAGCTAAACGAAGCTTATAAAAGTCACAGAAACCACTCCAACCCGTCTGGCCTGTGAGAGTGTAGGCCGAATCCTCTACTGCTCTGGATAATATATGACTCTAGTAGTACAAAGAGGGTCGTGTTCCTGTAGTGGAGACCAAAAAGACTTGATGATAATGATATATATACGGACAAATCACACAGATTGAGCTAGCCCCAAAGTAAGTTCGAAACTTGTGTTATGGGCTACTAACTCAACGATACTATATTTTATAATAGATACTTATATAGATAAACATCCAAGACCCAGGTCAATCTGAAAAAGATCATTTTCCATCTTGACCTGACTGGGGATCGAACCCGGGACCATCCGTGTCGCGGGCAGGCGATAATGATGAAACTGACATATCGAAATTTCAATACTTTATTCCAGGACAAAGCCAATAAACAAAGGACTAATGTCGAAAACAATTACTTGCAGCATGTAAGCCTTCCGTCAAGGCTCGTAGGATCAATTATTAAAGCAAGTAGGAACAAAAAGCTTAACTTCCTACAGTCTTCGTGAAAACGGCAATGCTTAAATTATACATAGCACGCAGTATAATGATTCAACAAACTTTATATTGACTCAATAGCACTGGTTGACTGCTTAGCTAGATAGGAAGGCCAGTGTGGGGAATTATCAGCAGTTCAAACAGTATCACGATCGCCGGAAATTGAGTCGGGTGGCGGGCGGCAAGCAGGAAACGCACGCTTGCTCTTTGTACACTTTGTAGCTATTAAACGGACATATGGTGACTTTAATACTTTATCCAAGGACAGAGCCAATAATGTAATTATCAATGTCAAAAGATTTGCAGGGCGTGAAAAGATTTCTTCAGGTTCTGTTACGCGCGAGTAGCACCCCTTTCGTTGCAGGTGTCCGTAGAATACGGTTACCGCTTTCCATCAGGTGAGCCGTATGCCTGTTTGCCTTTTCAGTAGTATAAAAAACGCATGTGTGCCTACTGTCAAGGCTTATAGAAACTATAATTGAAGCAACTAATAACAGAAAGCTTAACTCCTTACAGTCCAAGTGAAAACGGCATTTATGAGAGGATACATATCACTTAGTACTATGATTTGACAAACTTTATTTTGACTTAATAGCGGTTCTTTTAATCAAAATAAAGTTTTCCCTGTCTGCTTAGCTAGATAGAAAGGCCAGTGTGGGCAAAGACAATATAATACTAACGTAATAGACTGCCCACCTCATACAAAAATATTGGACCAAATTAAGGTTGCGAAAAGCAGGCGAATGTATGGCGCTTGCTACTCGATACTACATGGCGGTAATCTGCGTTAGCCTTTAACTTACTAAATATACGGTGTCATATTAAAATATTATACCTAAAATATTGTTTTGATTTTTAATAAGATATATTTTGTGAATCATGTTTTTATATTCTCATAATACGGTAGATACAATGTTGTGTAGTTTCGAGTGACGCCATCTATGCGAGTCTCTGAGAACAAATCGTACGATTAAGGCGTTGAGACCACATGGTGCGGGGAATTGCTCGCAGTTCAAACAGTATCACGACCGCCGGAAATTGACTCGGGCAGCAAGCAGGATACGCGCTAGCTCTTTGTACACTTTGTAGTACAGATCTCGTAGGGACTCTGCCAATAACCAACAAATGATGCTAAGTAGCAATGTCCTTGTGGATAACTAGACAACCCGAATTTTCAAAATGATTTGAACTATTGACATTCTTAAATCTCAGGCTGTCTCTGTCAGACAAGGTAGTCTAGAGATTTGAGAACGTTTTTAGGGTTCCGTAGGTGAATGGCAAAAATGGAATCCTTATAGATTCGTCATGTCTGTCTGTTTGTGTGTCACAGGCATTTTATTTCGAAACTATTGAGACTACTATACAGTTGAAACTTGGTAAGTAGATGTATTCTGTGGACCGCGTTCGCGTTACGATTACGCGTCAAACCTTCACTTATATGACATACATATGTTACATGATATGAAAAATAAATAGTTTATATGGGATTTATTTTGAATTCACAATGCTATTTTACCTTATTTACTAAATGAAGAAAAAAATCTTAAAAATCTTATTTTCTTTATTTAGTAAATAAGGTAAAATAGCATTGTGAATGCAAAATAAATCACATAAATTATTGTATGGCTTCCTACACATTAATTAATAAATAAATAAATAAAATAAATATATAGGGACATTTCACACAAATTAAGAGCGAGCAGCCAAATTTGTGCAAGTCAAACTATGAGCGGGAGTCGATATTAACTCACACAGACGTAAAACTATACAGGATGTCATTGTGTGTGTTAGCGCTAGATTGAGTGTAGTCGGACAAGTAATTTTGATACTCGTAATTAATTTTAAAATTACTCATTATTTCAATACTTGTATAAATATGAATGTTATAAGATACTAGCTGATGCCCGCGACTTCGTTCACGTGGACTTTATAACTCCGGTGAATTAATATACCTTAATATGAACTAAAGTCGATACATAAGCGTATCTTCTATCTGTAAATTTGACCTGCTGTCATGCTGCAACTTAAAAAGCGCACATATCCAAAGGGCCTTCGAGAGAGACGGACTTCGGCTTTTTGTGTTGCCTAAGTGTGCAAGGCTTAGAGAGAAAGCAAACTCTCATGTTTTGCCGTATGGGCTGAAAGCTACGTTGCCAAAAGGTATACCTTTTGGCAGCCTTGCACACTTAGGCAACACAAAAAGCCGAAGTCCGTCTCTCTCGAAGGCCCTTTGGATATGTGCGCTTTTTAAGTTGCAGCATGACAGCAGGTCAAATTTACAGATTACGCTTATGTATCGACTTTAGTTCATATTAAGGTATATTAATATATCCTAGTTGCGAGTGGCCCGGGACCGCTGGGCGGTCACCAGTAATATAAGCTAATCTTACTTTATGCACTGTATCCCAGTGGAGAGTGACTCTGTAAAATTGACGATATAAAATTTGACATGGTTCTGTATCAGATGTTCTAAATCTTCAATTTAAATACCTCAACAAAAAATGCTCATCAAGTTGAATAACTTTTGCTAAGGCGTCATTTTTATATTTTCTATTTATTACCTAGACTATAATGGTTCTGCGTCAGGTGTTCGAAATCTTCAATTTAAACATCTCAACAAAGAATGCTCCTCAGGTTGAATAACTTTTGCTAAGGCGTCATTTATATATATTCTTATAGTTCAGCAGGACCATTATGATGCTGCATCAGGTGTTCCATTTTATTAAATCATTTTCACCATTTATGTTGCCTAGGTTTAGTAGCTATATAGCAAAAAAGTTTCATTCGAATCCGTCCAATATTTCCGGAGATAAACGTGATCATACATACAGACAGACAGACAGCTTAGAAATTCTAAAAAAACATTTTTCCTTTCTATTATTCTTTTTTAGTGTCCCTCTATCTATTTCAGTCAAAAATACTAAATGTACAGACAAAATATTTTTACTGTTTTATTATATGTATAGATAAGGTACAAATTAAACATATAATATAAGACCTACAAATTAAAGTGTAGAATAAATGTAGGGATAAAATAATTCAACAATTTGAATATTTTTTTTAATTAAAAGCCGGTTTCTTTTATGTTGGTATTGCTTAAAGTGTAGAATAAATGTAGGGATAAAATAATTCAACAATTTGAATATTTTTTTTAATTAAAAGCCGGTTTCTTTTATGTTGGTATTGCTGGCTCTAATTGTAATGAGATAAAATAAACTATCAATTCTATTAGTAAAGCTTGGGATATTTGCAATGTACTTATAATCCTTGTAGTTATAAACCAAATCATGCTCTTCAATACTATTCGTTTTTTCCAGGGTACTTATTTGTTCCCCTCCATTTGATTTTTCTACATCGGATATAAGTGCATCATATACTTCCTAAAAGAAATAATAAGTGTATATTATTATTGTAAAGCTTGTATTAATCATTTCTATCTTTTTTATTTTTCCATTTAAATATTAAGCCTTTTTATAGTCCCGAGTTATTCACCTTCAGACAAAATAAAAATAAATCTAAATCTTTTGTCGATTTGGGAGCTATGATCAGACAGATACACACACAAGCTCCTGCCCCTAGTAGTTGTGTTTGTTCGTCTTTCAAGCAAAAACAAACTAAACTGAACTAATCAGATGAAACTTCATACTCGTACTAGATATTGGTAGTGAAGAATTCGGTGAGTAACATGGGCTACATTTTATTTCACAATTTAACCAAAATTCACGCGGGCGATCGATTATCTACGAATTTCAACTGTATTGCGTTTCTTTTCCATTACTGAAACATAATTAAATTTTACCAGTTTTTTTTTTCAAATTTCTGTGTAAATTGCTTTCGTGTCTTTTGTATATAGGATGACATTAAAAACAACAAGCCTCGAAAACGATAGCTATATCAAAAATTTAATAATATTAGACATCCGCCACCTTGGATTCCAAAAATGACATCATATCCATTATGAGCACCCCCAAAACCTTCACAAACGATACCCATATCAAAAATTTCATGACATTTGACATCCGCCATCTTAGATTCGGAAAAAGACGTCATATTCATTATATGCACCCCCAAAAACCTCGAAAACGATACCCATATCGAAAATTTCATTCCATTTGAAATCCGCCATCTTTGATTGCAAAATAGACGTCATATCATCATTTGCACCCCGAAAAACCTCGATAACGATAGCCATATCAAAAATTTCATAGCATTTAACATCCGCCATCTTGGATTAAGAAAATGTCGTCATATCCATTAGAGCACCCCCAAAAACTACGAAAACGATGCCCTAGAAAATTTCACCAGTTTTAATGTCACCTTGTACATAATAAGGGCGTGCCTTGTCTCACATATTTTTTTAACTCCTATTACCAGTAGTCCGAATTTTGTTTTCATACAATTTTACATCCTAATAATAAAAAAAAATAATATGAATAAGATTTTTATGCGAGTCAAAATGGACACATATAATAGTTACTCAAAACAATCGAAAAGTATTAATACTTAGTAAACGATCAACCCGCTCGGGTCGCACTATACGTGTCTACACACAGTAGATCGATGACCTTGTAGACGTCGACTGGCGAGCGACGAGCGATACGTCCACCCGTCAGGAAGGCTTGGCGCGAACTAAATTGTCACTACGGGCGCTTGGTTTTATAGGCGATTTTAAAAAATTCATATAAAATTATAAACATCGGATATTAATTAAATTAAAAATTAGATTTGCTTGCAAACAGTATGTTTATTAGTAATAAATAGAATATCAAAGAAAAAAATAAGTATTTATCGTGGAAAAGCAGCGCTATAAAACGTAAATTATGACATTTTTTAACGAATTTTTATCAGTATATAGATGAATAATTTATCATATTTTCCTCTGAGGTGCACTAAAAGACAATATAATCTGCGTTTTAAAAATATTAGATTAGTTGCATTAACATGATTTAATTTTTATTTCATATTTCAAAATGAGCTTTAACCGGCATTTTTGCAATTCGGCGTTACGAAAACCTCATAGTAATAAAAGTGAACACCTATAAACGGTAATTTTACGTTGCAGTGCACTAAAAAAAGAGATGATCTTTATATAATCACGAATAATTTTATTTTATTTGGTTAATTTACGCGTAAATAAGGCGGTCTAAAACACCAAAAAACTGAAATTTCGCCGTAGATTGAATGCGCGCCCTTAAGCTAGCCCCACAGTAAGTTGTGAACTTGTGTCGTGGGTTACTAACTCAACGATACTATATTTTATAACATATACTTATATAGATAAACACCCAAGCCCAGGCCAATCTGAAAAAGATCGTTTTCCATCTTGACCTGGCCGGGGATCGAACCCGGGACCTCCGTGTCGCAGGCTGGCGTGTTGACCACTGCGCCACGGAGCTCGACACATTAATTGATTTTCAAATTCATTGTAAAATGAGTTCAAATCAAATACCGCACTTGTAAAAGTGGGGCAGTTGTGTTGGGTGACGCAAGCCTAGATGCGTGTCAGAGGAATGGTATATGGTGGAGAAATTCGGCGCCGGGGCTTGAAGCACGGTGGCGTAATTGGCAACGCATAGATCGTACTGAGATCTAGACGCAGATTCAAGTCCTGCCCGCGTGGAATTTTTTCACTATTTATTATTTTCTTTATTTAGTAAATAATGAAAAATAAAAGTAATATATACTGTAGATTTTAATCATTATCATTTCGTGTAGGTGACACGGTCAATCGACCATGCACAGCACAGATTTTAATAAAAACATTCAACGAGAACTGTACTTTTCTTATATCTTTCTCAGAACCATTGACAATACTTCGTAGAAGCGTGTAAGCGTATCTAAACTGAATTTAACTAGTCGTGACGTCACAGGATCGCAAAACAAAAGTTTGGGACAATGTAATGTACTCTAACTGGCTCAGCCATACTGTTCGCTAAGCTGCTTGCGGTAAGCAAAAAAGCGCTAAGTCGCAAAGTATGTTAAGCCCCGACGGCCGAAGTGTGTTTGAATGTAATTGAAGTTAATTAAACTTTTTAATAGGTTTGTGGTGTTTTGTTTGTGATACTTAGGCTATCTTTTGTTAGATTAAAAATAAGTGATTTGCTTTTGCCAAAGAGAGTTTTTTCCGACTGCCTACATACAAATTACCGTCATTTTGCTTACAGTCTGGTGCTTACGTTTTGGGGTTAGCTTAATATGCTTTATCTGTGCTTTGCTGATGAATTTTTTTTCTTCCGTTCTTTTTTCAACACAGTTATATCATCATGTCTCTACTGCACGAATATGACTACCAAAGCCATATAGCCAGAGCAGCCAGAGGATTTGGTCTACACTCTCCACACTCGCCAGACGGGTCAGAGAGGTCTCTTTGTTGTTCGCCTCTTCCTTCATTATGCGAATAGCTAAGAAATAGAATTACTTCTCCATGTGAATAGGTAATATTTGAGTTATTAGTTTTGTACGTGTCCGACCCGTCTGGCCAGCGTGGAGAGTGTAGGCCAAATCCTCTGACTGCTCTGGCTAATATATGGCTTTGATAGTAGGTACAGAGAGGGTAGTGCTCCTGCAGTGGAGACTAAAAAAAAGAAAACCGGCCAAGTGTGAGTCAAACTCGCGCAATGAGGGTTCCGTACAATATGCTTCGTGAACACACAACCAATGTGCAAAAATGTTTTATTCAATTGTCATCTAGTGGTGTTTTAGTGAACTATTTCCCTAGATGAACTTATTATTGTGAGTTTACCACTTAATTTTCAAGTGATAGAATTCTTATTATTTTTCCTGTAATCTTCAAGGAATGAACTATATTTTGTAACTTTTTCAAAATTTTAGGCCCAGTATTTTCGGAGATCAGGGGGGGGGGGGAATGGGCAATTTTGGCCTTATTTCGTGAATAAAATCAAAAGTATTGATTTTACCCGAACAAAAAAAATATTTTTGTGATCCTTATAATGAGCCCTTTCATTTGATATATGACACAGTAAGGTTTGCAAAACTTTCTTTTAAAATTTTGTAATTGGGCCCTTGAAAATGACCCTTATTTTAAAAAAAATCTTTATTTACTTTGCACATCCGTGTTTGGGTCATAGGATTACACGATCTTACCAAATTTCATCTAATTTGGTTCAGTAGATTCGGAGAAAATCGGCTGTGACAGACGGACGGACGGACAGACAGACGCTCGAGTGATCCTATAAGGGTTCCGTTTTTCAACTTTTGTACGGAACCCTAAAAAGACCTGATTATGATTATTATGATTATGAGTTTGCGTGTATCACCCCTAGACCTCATCTTCGCTTATCATCACGCAAGACAAAGGTGTTTCACCTTTGTCTTCACTCAACTGACTCATAACAAAAATCAAATTATTTTCTGACCTATGGTCTTCTATGCTGGTTTGGGATAAGAGGAAAAACATTAAGTATACCAGCTGCTTTTCTTCCCGCGCAGATCGTAAAAGCCGGTCAAAGGATTGGGCGATGCGGCTAGCAACCCATCACTAGTTCAATTCCGCTTTTCAACTTAATGCACTAAAACGTTAAACGTGGCCTTTGGGTTTTATGTCCTTGGACTCTGTCTACCCCGCAAGGGAGAAAGACGTGATAGTATGTATGTATGCTAAAATCGATGCTGCCTCGATAAGTGTGGGGACTCCCTCATTGTAAGGACATAGATATAAAATATCGGAGGCGTAACAGATGTAACGATGATGTTTGTAACTATGTGGCCTTTGGGTTTTATCACCTTGGGCCCTGTCTACCCCGCAAGGGGAAAAGACGTGATAGTATGTATGTACGCTAAATATCGGACGCGTAACAGACGTAACGATAATGTATGTAACTGCAATATTTCCTCCTAATCGCCGCGAACAAAGAACGGGCTCCTTGAAACACTGCCAGAAACGACGCCATATTGTGTTCGTTAGATTAAATTGACAGTTTCAAATGCTAAATGTTGCTTTGTGCAATTTAATATAGCGCACAAAATGTCGAGAGTTCAGAATGACCCGCCATGTGTATGGTATGTATAATACTGCATGCATGTATGTATTTTGTTTGTGCGGAAAAATCTTGAAGGAAAACATTTGAATGAAACAAATTGTTTCATTCAAAATTCAATTATGGCTGATTTTTTTGTACTTGTGTAAGTCGAATGACAATGCAATATTATCGTAGCCTACGTAGATAAAATGGAGTTATTAGGTGGCCAAAGGACAAGGGATAACATAAGAACATCACCCCATCGTGTAGCTCATTTGATTTTTCTTGGCAAGGAATTTACTTTATGAGAGGCTCATAAAAAAGATTGTCACAAAATTAAAATTAATCATATAAGACTATATATTATTTACAATATCACACGTTGAATCTAATGTAAAACTCATCTAAAACATGATTAAGTAATAAATAATATTTTGTCATATGAAAACTGTAATTGTAATTGCAGAAAAAGCTTGTCAAAAAAAAATATATTGTGGAAATAAAACAACGGGTTGCACTCCAGGAGTGCCGGCAGAAGTGAAAACTTAAATATTATCTCTCTACTCATAATTAAATATCTTTCCTAACAGCAGTCACCATCCATAGATGTGCGTAGCACGCTGTAACACAAACACACACGCAAATTCGCGCAAGCGACCTGCGTTATCTTACGAATTTTCAATCTGTCGGTCACGTGACCTGTCGCGAGTTAAACATTTTTTTCCCATCACAAAAAGTGCACAGCGCCGCTAAAGGATTTTTAATTTGAGTATTCATTTGAGTTCATTCTGTAATGTTTTTATTTTGTATTGCTATGTCGCTGTCTTGTCCTACATATGCGTTTGACTAATGCAGTAAAATGCATTCTAAAAACAAACCGTTTATTGTATTGGATATCGATTCTATTTAGAGAAACCACGTCTCTTCGTTGCGGTGAGATAGAGCCTTGGACTACACGGTTTCTGTATTGTTTTTTTTTAGGGTTCCGTACAAAAATTGTTTACCAATACATCCATATTCATCCAAGTTGTAACAAAATTTTTCCACAAGAAGATCTACGAATAATTCTTAGTTCTTTAGGCAACTTGTTAAAAAGAACCACTGTTTGGTAAAGTTAAAGTCTTAATATTCTTCCTATGGGTCTTTTGTCTTTGTATCATCTCCTCTTTACACTCATAGTGATGCCTTTCTTTCATCATCATCATCATGAGATCTTTTTTAGTCCCCACGGTAGGAACCCGACTCTCTCTGTACTACTAAAGCCATTTAAAGACAGAGTAGACCAAGGATTTGTCTACACTCTCCACGCTTCACCTCGAGGATTGGAGAGGTCTCGTTGATGTTTATTAGCTTTGTGTATCTTGTGTTGTGTGTAATCTCTGCGGGCCTTCAGACCCAAAAAGTCCACTCTCCCAAATCGCCCACTTCCCAAAATGTACCACACGGCATTCTTTTTCTTTCCAATTAGTCCCAATTAAAATTTCATCCAGATTGCTACGGTAGCATTATAGTTGAAGTTGCGATTTTCATCTGAAAGAGTATATTATATCGCATCGGTTGCGAGCGACTAGTCTGAGAATGTATGTTTATCGTAATGCAATATTTGTCTTTTGGCTCTATCTACACCGTATGCGATAAAGACGTGATACTGTCATCTCAGTCGGATAAAGTTTATTAGAGAGTTTCTAGTTTTAAGCAACTAAGTACATATACTATCCTCTTAAAGTACAAAGCGGTCGAAATCTCTACAGAATAGAACCTTCTTTTTGCCGTCTCTAATATTTTTTCTCAGAAGGCGTTTTTGTGTGAAAGGTACATTGTAGCAAGGGCGGGATAGAAGACATTACGTCAAACGAGCGACTAGTAACAAGCACGAGGCGAAGCCGAGTGCTTTTAGTAGTCCGAGTTTGTAACGAAGCCGAGTGCTTTTAGTAGTCCGAGTTTGTAATGTCTAATACCGGCCGTGATACACACAATGTTTTTCATCTCACCGAGTAAATAGTAGAGTAAAAAAAAATATTTTTCATATTATATTGGTTGAAATTGTATAGTATGAATATTCTTATAGTTTACCTTGAAAATTAATGTTTATGCGTCTGCAAGCTGGCTGATTATATTATCTATATCAACATTATTGACCATGTATTCATTTATCATAGGGAATGTATTTCATGCCAATTAATGCAAATTACGATTACTTATAAATATTATGCCTAAAAATAAATAGCGGCAAACAGTGAACAGAAAATGCATCCGAGGATTACACAGATAACGAAAATGTTTTATCCAAAAAGTGGAAGTCAAAGATCGATGAATACAAACAGCCAGCCACGCACGGTCATTTACAATTCCAAATTTGAATTAAGGACAAAAATCTCGCAGAATAGTTCAAATGTTTTTTTCATCGAGTTCACTGCAATTCCAAATTTGAATATTCGACTAGAAAACTTTTTGGATGTAGAAGATTTGACGCTTGTGCATGGTATAGTGCACTATTAAATTTAAAAAAAAACTTTATGCGCTCTCGGGCTTTATGGAATTTGTATGAAATCTTATAGCCCACGGTCGTAATAGCGACCATCCAGCCCACTTTGCTTGCATTTAATGACACTGTTTAAGGGTAGGTGAGATGAAAATAAAAATAAGCATTTCGTTATTTATGTTGTTGGCAAAACGTTTAAGTCGCACGGACCTTTTGTAAAGCGCTTAGGGCTTTTCATTAATGTTTTTCACCAACATCTGTTCAGTTACTAGGGACATTATATTTTTGGTCGATTTAAGTATTTTTCTGCTCCTTATTTTATGATTTCTTGATAAAGGAATAATACAAAATATTTTTTAATTTTCAAGCACTGAATCCGATACTGATGTCCGTATTCCCACAATTAGTTTAATAATAACCAATGTTCACAAATCACAATGGAAATTTAAATACGGACCAATAGCGAGCATAGAGTTCGAAAGAAAACCCACTCCATTGGACTGAAACAGAACAGGACGCTTCCAAATTCAAATCAGGACTTCTGATTGGATTACAGCACAGCACAGCTTCGGTTCTGAGTTTCGAGTGATCGTATAGTTAGGATGTCCAGTGTTTTTTAGTTCTTTGTTAAACGAATTCCTAACAAAACCTTCTCCATTGGATCAAAATAGAACAGGACTCTTCCAAATTCAAATCAGGACGTCCGATTGGTTTACAGCATCGGTTGCGAGTTTCGAACGCGCGTATTTAGTGGAGTTGGATGTCCAGCGGTTTGTTGAATTTTCAGTTTTCTACGGACTTGGTCTGAAAGGATAGGTTTTGTGTCGCTGTTTGTTAGTGGCTAACACTTTACTGCAGTGGTGTCAGATTTAAATATTGCCAAAAGGTATCTGCAACTTAATTTCTTGACATCATCATCATCAGGTCCTTGTAAGTCTCCAACTCTCCACTGCAGGAGCACAACCCTCTCTGCACTTCTTGACATACAAATCGTAAAATATTACTTTCCAAATATCCACCCACTTATGATATGGCTGATATTATTAAAAATAATTAATCTATAAAAAATCGAAGTAGGTATACCAAATTATAAGTTATACTTATTGTAAGCTACGGTCTTCTTATTTCTACTAATATTATTAAGAGTCAAAATTTTTGATTGTTAGTTTGTGCATTGTATAAGGCTTCGAAACTACTGAACCGATTTTCGAAATTCTTTCACCTACGCATATTTTACGCGGATGAAGTCGTGGGAAAATATTAGATTTCCCACGACTTCATCCGCGTAAAATATGGCCTATGTCACCCGCAGATAAATTAGATATTCAATCTAGAGAATCTTGGAAGAATGAAAGAACGGCTTTAGCCTTACATTGGGACAGGCTATTAAATAATAATAATAAGGTAAAAAGTCCTGTTCAACTTGTGCCTTATTACAGTGCAACTGAACAAAAAGCAACGAAAGTTAATTGTGCCTTTCTTCGGCAGTAAATTGAACTTTAATAACTTTCTGATGGTTAAAAGTTGCTTCACCAAAAAGCTACGATAATTTTCCAGTTTCTTTGTCCACTTTTAATGCTTACGTTCTTTGTTGGAACGAAATCTATTAATAATAATTT
The DNA here is from genome assembly GCA_963082605.1 of Rhodophaea formosa. Taxonomy (NCBI): domain Eukaryota; kingdom Metazoa; phylum Arthropoda; class Insecta; order Lepidoptera; family Pyralidae; genus Rhodophaea; species Rhodophaea formosa. The sequence continues at coordinate 2,233,997 of OY720230.1, read as the reverse complement.
AATGTTAAGTTTGGAGTTGAATATCTGCCAAGTGCGAGTCCTCTCAAACTGAGCTCCTGCAGTGGAGACTAAAAAAGACCTAATGATGATGATGATAAAGTGAGACTCGGACTTGCGCACCAAGGATTTCGTACCATTTATTAACCGACTTCAAAAAAAGGAGGAGGTTTACAATTCATAGTAATGTTTTTTTTTTTTATGTTTGTTCCCCGATTTCTCGAAGAAGCCTGGACCGATTTAAGAAATTCTGTTTTTGTTCGATAGGTAATAATTTACAGATGGTCCCATAAAATTTTTATCGAAATGTGTGGAGCGCTTTTTGAAAAAATACACAAAGGCAAAAAAAATGTTTTCAGGTATGCCGTTCGGATTACACTCATTTTCATTTACTTTAAAAAAAAAAAAAAAATCGGCCAAGTGTGAGTCAAACTCGCGCAATGAGGGTTCCGTACAATATGCTTCGTGAACACACACACAATGTGCAAAAAATGTTTTATTCAATTAACTAGCGCCATCTAGTGGTGTTTTAGTGAACTATTTCCCTAGATGAACTTATTATTGTGAGTTTACCACTTAATTTTCAAGTGATAGAATTCTTATTATTTTTCCTGTAATCTTCAGGGAATGAACTATATTTTGTAATTTTTTCAAAATTTTCGGCCCAGTAGTTTCGGAGATCAGGGGGGGGGGAATGGTCAATTTTTGCCTTCTTTCGTGAATAAAATCAAAAGTATTGATTTTACCCGAACAAAAAAAAAATATTTTTGAGATCCTCATAATGAGCCCTTTCATTTGATATATGACACAGTAAGGTTTGCAAAACTTTCTTTTAAAATTTTATAATTTGGCCCCCCAAAATGATCCTTATTTCAAAAAAATCTTTATTTACTTTGCACATCCGTGTTTGGGTCATACGATTACAATATCTTACCAAATTTCATCTAATTTGGTTCAGTAGATTCGGAGAAAATCGGCTGTGACAGACGGACGGACGGACAGACAGACGCTCGAGTGATCCTATAAGGGTTCCGTTTTTCAACTTTTGTACGGAACCCTAATGATAGGGTTGAAGCCGCTTTTTTTGTTTTTAGGGTTCCGTACAAAAAATGAAAAACGGAACCCTCATAGGATCACTCGTCCGTCTGTCTGTCCGTCCGTCCGTCTGTCACAGTCGATTTTCTCCGAATGTACAGAACCGAATTAAATGAAATTTGGAAAGATATTTTTTTTAAATAAGGGTCAGTTTAGGGGGTCCAGATAGAAAATGTTAAAAAAAAAGCTTTGCAAACCTTACCACGTTATATATCAAATGAAAGGGCTTGTTATGAGAATCTCAAAAATATATTTTTTTGTTCGGGAAAATTAATTCTTTTGATTTTATTCACGAAAGAAGGCAAAATTTGATCATTCCCCCCCCCTGATCTCCGAAACTACTAGGCCTAAAATTTAGAAAAAATTATAATAAATAGTTCATTGCTTGAAGATTACAGGAAAAATAATAAGAATTCTATCAGTTGAAAATAAAGTGGTAAACTCACTATTATTAGTTCACCTAGGGAAATAGTTCTCTAAAACACCACTAGATAGCGCTAGTCAATTGAATAAAACATTTTTGCACATTGTGTGTGTGTTCACTAACTAAAATGTTGAATATCCACGTGATAAAAACTGAAACCAACGTGAACTAAGTCGTATACAACTAGTCTGCAATACAGGTAAACTTAAATTGGAAATCGGATAACAATGACATGTGCAATATGCAATATACGGCACGCAAGCCGATCGCATAAATCAAACGATACTCAGGCGGTGCTATATCGGGACCGTGTGGTCTGTGAGAATGCTTGTATATGTATATGCATGTATACATTGTATACCACAGTATTGTTTAATGGCTAGATAACGCTGGTGCGGTAGTTATGTATATTGCTCGGTCAATTTCATGATTTTCTAAACGACACAAATATCTGGGTTGAGCTTGGCGTCGGACTCTTAATAAGCTGATTAATTAAGCTTTCAAGATTGCACTGAAAATATCAGAACATTCTATTTCCAGTGAAATTTTCTCTCTGCCATTGTAGTCAAAGTATCCGACTTGGAGAAACATACAATAATGTTATTGCAAAGATATTCAAAGCAAATATTGCAATGCTTTTCCATTTCTGTTTGATTCCTAATCACATAAACGCAACAAGCATCTCGGATACCAAAAAAAACTGAAATGTAGATGGATAAGTGCCTGCAGCCGTGCTGTTCTTGGCAGAGTAGAATAGGACCTCTCCAAGTCTTCCTGTGGATATCGTAGAAGGCGGCTTAGGAAAAGCAAGCTAAACAAAGCTTATAAACAACCAGTCTGGCCAGCGTGGAGAGGGTAGGCCAAATCGTCTGACTACTCTTGCTATAATTTATAGCTCTGGTAGTACAGAGAGGGTCGTGCTCATGCAGTGAACACTTAAAAGACCTAACGATAATGATGATGATGATGAAGTCACTACTTATCCATCCACATTTAAGTATACACATAAGTCATATCATCAGGCGATTGTATGTCTTATGTACGTGCGCGCTATGCCGCCGATGTTCATAGGTTAGAATACTTTACTTCCATTCCAGTTCTGCTCATTCTTTATTTTTTACAGTAGCATCCACTATTTTAATCCAGTCTTTCTATTTCTATTTTTGTCTCTAAACATAAGCCTTTCCCATCGTTTTATTCGAGTGTAGGTGCCTTTCCGTCCCCAGTAATTACAAGGTTCGACGACCTCTAGGACTCTTTGTTGGGACATAAAAATAGATACAGTGTTCGCGTGGGTTTAAGTTAATACAGAGGTTCTCAAACTATGTCGTCGTCTAGACCCCTCGCCGTGTATTATTTTATCATCATTATCTCAGCCGTATAGTCCACTGTTGGACATGGACCTCCTCCCAGGATATACATTGGAGGTGATTTGTCATACTCACCACGTTTGGCAGACGGGTTGGTGAGCGCAGTTTGTTTGGCTTCGACGCTTCTGCCCGTCGAAACTGTTGTTTAAGCGCAGAAAGGGTAGGAGTTTTGTTACTGTGTTATTTAAACACTAACTATTTCTCGCGACTTTTTCCGCGTAATTCGCTATCACGCAAACTTTAAAGTTTCATGTAAATCCTTCCAGTAGTTTTAATGTGAAAGCCTTACAAAATCTAAACATCCATAAAAAGTTAGATATAATTTTTTCAGGTTTTACAGTAGTACAAACAATCCAATACAATCCATAAAATTTCATATTTGTAGTATTGTACTACAAAATGCCGATGCCAATTTCATCAGTGAGACAAGTCAGCAATAGGCATAAATGGCTAAAATGCACGTCTCGTCATCGGCTCCGATTTAAGTTTGTCATTTAAAACCTATATGTTTATATGGCCCACTTTGAGAAACTCTGTTTTATAGTCTCCTTGTTGAGGAAAAAGTTTCTAGTTTCATTTAAGACTTGTGTTTAACGGCTTGAAAGTTAGTTGCATGCTACTATTTGATATACTTTGTAGCCTGAGAATGATTTTTGTAATTTTTACAAAATACAATACTAAACTTGAATACTTGTGTTACGAAAAGTCAGACGAACAGACTGAGATAAATTTATAGGCCTTGCTACTCCAGTACAAAATTTGCCACCATTTTTTTTTAACTTAAACTAACTGATCAATGAAATGCAAATTTTTTTGAACTAATTGTTGCTTGAATTCAAGCTCATTTCGTGTCCCATTGTGACGTAAAAACAAGTATTTATAATAGAGATTTTAGGCAATCTTAACTTTAAACCCAAGCTACTCACTAGAGTAAACTTTTCCATTTTCATACGAATTTTGTCCTGCACCCCTCATGACTAATAGGTTTTTATCCCTTACGAGGTTGACACGGTCTAGGGCCAAAACACCTAAGCCACGGTTGTTTAGTTTAGCGTTATTATCAATATGTAAAATACGCGTCACTCCAGTATGAAGTCAGCTACAGGCCCAGGTGAGTGCGGACTGAGACGACTTAGTGTTTGTGCGCGCGTCTCGGTTGATATTCGCCCTGAGGAAGACCTCCAGATGAGGTCGAAATATGTCGGCTTATAGCTGACTTAATACGTGAGTGACTCGTATTTTTAACCGACTTCAAAAAGGAGGTTCTCAATTCGTCGTAATCTTTATTATTTTTTATGTATGTTCCTATTTCTCGAAGACGCCTGGACCGATTTAAGAAATTCTTTTTTTGTTCGATAGGTAATACTTTACAGATGGTCCCATTAAATTTTTACCGAAATATGACGGGCGCTTTTTGAAAAAATACACAAGAACCAAAACAAATTACAGGTATGCCGTTTGGATCACACTTATTTCCATTTTTTCTTATGCTTTAAAATTTTGTAAATTTTAGGGAAATAATAGGGTTGAAGTCGGTTTTTGTTAAAAATATCTTAAATTATACATACTTATTAATTATGTTAGTATCTCATGTTTAGCGTGATGATAAACTAAGGCGAATTTTGTAAATCCATTCAAAACTTCATCGAGATAACGAAATATCTGCGGAATGGGCTCGAATCGGAACAATTTTCGCATCGTTGCGTAACGGTGGACGTTTAATTACTGAATGAATTGGAACAAGCGACGCCAAAATCGAGCTGCCACACGAATGATAAATGTTGTGGTGAATGCCAAAATATGAGGTTTCGAACGGTGCAGCAATATTTTGTGTGTCGCCCTTACAATCATTCAGTTAGTTGCAAAGTATTGCTTGTTCTTTTACTTAAAGTGCATATAACTTTGACTTCCACAAAGTAATGTCTGAATCAGTTCTATAAAATCTGCAGTGGCCTGTAGATGAAGATTACACTGAATTAAAGGGATACACTCCGTCACTGCAAAAGAGCTTAGATTAGAACGCCTTTGTCCCATTTAGATCAGGTAAAATCGGCACCCTGGCCAGCTATAGTTTCCAAGAACTAAATAGCAGAAGCCCACAAATTATTTTTACTAGAAGTGCATGTAACTTTGACTTCCGCGAATCTATTCAATAAAATACTGTATCTGTTTTGCAGTGCCCTCTAAATGAAGACTATACTGACTGAATTAAAGAGATGCACTCCGACACTGCAAAAGGAATAAGTGCTCCCGTTTCCCATTTAGATCATGTTAAATCGGATTACAAAAGGCCTGTAAATGGTACCAGCACCTGTGCACTGAAGCTCCAGCGAGTGCATAATCCCTGCAAGGAGCGACGTGAAGATGCAAATCCGCCGTAAAGATGTAAATCCGAGTAATCACGTCACTGGAGATTCATTAGAGGATCTGCCAACTTTGTAAGAAGGTTATTAGAGTGAGTGAATTCACACCGCATGTACTTTCAAGATGTTTTAGAAATTTTAATATTCATTATGAAAATAATCCTTACCGCGAAAATGGGGACGGGTTTTCGGTAAAGATAATGAAGGTGGCGATTTGGTATAGGCAAGTGGCATGGTGGATTCGTCTCATTCAACATCGTCGTCGAAAATTCTTCGTTGAATCACTTTATTCCGTATCTATAAGAAATAATGTTCTTATACAATAGGCATGTTTCGTAAAAAAAAACTTTTTAAAATAATTATTTTGTCTTATATATTTATTTATATATTTTTCAGTCAAACAAAAGATCATCAGGATAAAGCACATCAAAGTGCAGTAGTGGAGGCTCTTGCATGACATAACAGGGCATTAAAAAATGTATCGGTCAGTGACGTGAACTTTCTTTATAATTTTTTTGTTAGATTGACATACGAAAAAATACGTGTTAATTTTATCATTAATCTACCAGATGTACTGATTGTTTAAAAAAAGAATTTATCAAGGACACACAATAAATACTATATCTTTCACATTGTTCAGCACAACAAGAGAGTGCAAATCTGATTATGAGATGCCTGCATTACACGTGCCTGAAATGTGGAATCCCGCTCGAGATGCAAATTGTTAGAATCGAATTGTACATTCATTAAGAGCTTAAGAATGATGTATGTAGATCACACGATGCGCGAAATATTACATTTATATGCGTATGTATGTCATCATCATCAGGTTTTTTTAGGGTTCCGTAGTAAACTAGGAACCCTTATAGTTTCGCCATGTCTGTCTGTCTGTCCGTCCGCGGTTTTACTCAGAGACTATAAGTACTAGAAAGCTGTAATTTGGTATGGGTATGTATATTAATCATGCCAAAAAAGTGGTAGAAAAAAATCTTAAAAAAATTTTTTTTTTAGTTTAGCTCCCAAACAAGTAAAATGGGGGAGTCATTTTTTTTCTCTATTTACCCATCGTGTGGGGTATCTTTAAATAGGTCTTTAAAAAATATCGTGAGGTTAAGAACACCATTTTTCGATTTAGGGATCCGTTTCCGAAATATTTGGTTTTAAAGTGCAAATTTTTGTTAGAGGTAAGTGTCCCCCCCCCCCCCCCCCCCTCTATCTGCTAAACGGTTATATATGGATACGTGAAAAAAATTACAGCAATAGTATATATAACTACTGAAGTTGAAAGGAAAACTATCAGAGCTGAGTATTAAGTGCAAACTAAAAAGTTATAGCCAATCAACTTATAAAATGTACTCGAAAATGTAAAATTTCATACAATTTTCATTGTTAGATGTTTTTGGTCATTAAACTGTAAGGTGCGAGTGTGAACGTGTGAACTCAAAATTGTCTTTCGCAACTACGGAACCCACACCCTACCTACTACTCGGGCGCGTGGCCCGACACGCACTTGGCCGGTTTTTTTAAAGTACGTTGGTTTAATATATCGTATAGGTATATCCAAAGACAGAGTCTCGAGGTCTACAGCTCACAGAGGTACATTATTATATTATAAGCTTTGGGTTCATCTTAGAAAAGATTTCTTTATATGCTCCAACAAGGATCAAAAATAAATTGAAGACTGCTAATTTTAATCAGCACGTAGCAAGTACTTCACATAAAATCCGCGCTCATTTCATTAGCTTCATTTTCTTTGTTGCATCAGCTCAACATCTAAAAACATGACCGCGAGAAAATGACCCTTACTCTATTTGTATTAAGTATCGCGTGCAGACTATTTTAGACGTGAAGTTACGGTCTGTTCTAAACCAGAGAGCATCCTTAATCGGATTTGGCGGGAATCGTCTTTTTATCTTTACGAGATAAAGTAAAATCTAGCTCAGTGTACTCTTGACTTGATTTAGGAGAGTTGGTGTAGTTTTCTATTATGTTAAATGTGTATGTGTTTTTTTCCGACTGAAACTCCTAGAAGGAGGGTAATGTTTTTCACATATACTAATATTATAAAGCTGAAGAGTTTCTTTGTTTAATTGAACGCGCTTATCTTAGACATGTGGTCTCAACGCCTTAATCTTACGATTTGTTCTCAGAGACTCGCATAGATGGCGCCACTCGAAACTACACAACATTGTATCTACCGTATTATGAGAATATAAAAACATAATTCGCAAAATATATCTTATTAAAAATCAAAACAATATTTTAGGCATAATAATTTAAAATGACACCGTATATTTTAAGTAATTGTATGTAGTCCATTGTTATCTGTAGCTTTAACGGTTTGACCGATTTTGAAGTGCGAGGTGTCGTTAGATTCTTATTCTTTTTCGCAATGTCATAGGAAAAAAAATCAACATAGTGGACGTAAACTTTCAAAAACGGCTGCCGGGTTTTTCATTTTTTTATCCACGACGGAACGGAGCAGGTATATGTGTTTAGGGTGAGAGATGTTTGTTTGTGTGTGCGTTTGTGCAAAGTAATGTTCCCACCTATCTTCTCAACTAATGATCCGATTTTGATGCGGTTTTCATAACGGGTTTGTGTTTGATGAGTTCATGTTCTTAGACAGGTATCATGAGCTGTAACTTACTAGGGGGCGCCACAATATTAGTGCAAAACAATGTTGTTTAGTGGGATTTTTCAAAATTTTTAATTTTGCTTAATTCTTAAATAATGTTACTTGGCATAAAACGTCGTCCAGGCGTCTTAAATATAACGTAGCGTTTTGAAACGTCAAAATGTGACACGTTATTGTGCCGTCTGCCACTGAAATTGCATCGAACAATTCCCGCACTAGTTCCTTCGTATGTCTACCTGTCATTCGAACAGTTTCGAAGTAAACGAGTTTAAAGTTTTATGTGTTTTGTTACAGGTAAGTCTGCGATACGTTTCAGACTGACGTGGGTGTAGCAGCGTTAGAACAGAAGTTAACAAGATGACAGAAAGAAAGTATGTATTTGGTGGCCGTGATCATCGACTTGTAAAACTATAATTTTTTTACGATATTGGACGGTAAACGACCCGCTGGGGTTACCTGATGGTAAGTGATCACCGCTGCCCATGGGCAACTGCAACACCAGGAATGTGACAAGAGCGTTGCTGGCCTTAAAATGCCAATGAAACAATATTTTCACGCCTGTTTTCAAGAAAAAAGTAAGTAAGTACGTAAGTAACTTTGGAAAACTGTGACGGAATACAAACTCAGAATTCTTACTTTCCGAAACTTTGTTTATATTTTTTCATCTCACCTACCCTTAAACAGTGTCATTAAATGCAAGCAAAGTGGGCTGGATGGTCGCTATTACGACCGCGGGCTGTAAGATTTCATACAAATTCCATAAAGCCCGAGAGCGCGTAAAGTATTTTTTTAAATTGAATAGGGCACTATACCATGCACAAGTATCAAATCTTCTACATCCAAAAAGTTTTACAGTCGAATATTCAAATTTGGAATTGGTAGTGAACCCGAAAAAAAAAAAAAAACATTTGAACTATACTGCAAGATTTTTGTACTTAATTCAAATTTAGAATTGTTGATGGCCGTGGTGGTTGGCTGTTTGTATTCATCGATCTTTGACTTCCAGTTTTTGGATAAAACATTTTCATTATCTGTGGAATCCTCGGATACATTTTCTGCTCACTGCAGTTTGCCGCTATTTATTTTAGGCAAAATATTTATAAGTAATCGTAATCTTCATTAATTTGGATGAAATACATTCCTTATGATAAATTAATAGATGCTCTATAATGTTGATATAGGTAATATAATCAGCCAGCTTGCAGACGCATAAATATTAATTTTCAAGGTAAACTATATTTATACTATACAATTTCAACCAATATATTGAAAAATATTTTTTCTGCTCTACTATTTACTCGGTGAGATGAAAACCATTGTGTGTATCACGGCCGGTATTAGACATTACAAACTCGGACTACTAAAAGCACTCGGCTTCGCCTCGTGCTTGTTAGTAGTCGCTCGTTTGACGTAATGTCTTCTATACCGCCCTTGCTACACAATGTACTATTTTAATACATCCTTTTATGATGTGTCTCACCTGATAAGACGAAACAAAATTATAACTACAAGAAAATCGGAAAACGTTTTAATCTTATAACTAACCATACCCACAGTGGACTTACCTTTATGACAAAGAGCGGTCAATTTAAAACTGGTAATGATTACATTCTGACCCTCTACATTTTGCTATGACAGCGTCGCGTAGTGAATGAATGAGCCGGTAGACGTTTGAGACACATAATACTCTCCTCGGAAGCAGTTAATGCTTGTTTTCATGCGACTTTGACTGTTGTTAGTACTTCGTGTTGTTTTAGCACTCTGCGTAGAGATTTTTGAGAACTGTTATGTTTTTACGGGAGAAAAACGAAGTCTCTTTTTGTAATATGTGGAGTTGACAGGACCTTAGATAAGTAATAGAAGTATATATTCAACGACTTTGTAACTTCAAAATTGTTACATCAACTCAGTGTTTGTTTTTCATGTGTGTAAATGGCCAACAATGGTGTCAAATTTTAAAGTATTCGTATGGCCACTCGAAAACAGAAAAAGTCGTAAGATGTACCAGCTGCTCATCTTCCCGCGCAGGACGTAGAAACCGGCCGAGGGAATGGGCGTAAATCTAAGGAATCATGTAAATAGGCGGTGTGGCTAGCAACCCATCACTATTTTCATTCCGTATTCTTTAAGCCTATCAACATGTTTAACGTGGCCTTTCGGTCTCATGGCCGTAGGCTTTGTTTACCCCGTAAGGTATAAAGACGTGAAGCTATGTATGTATAGTATAACGCCACTTTTTGATCTTGAGCTGAAGCCTCATTCACTCCATGCAGTGTCATTGAGAAATGGGTAGAGGAGTTAGTAAATATTTGATTAAGAAAGTTGTTGATTTAATGCTAGCATATTCAATATGCTGGGTACTAAAACTATCTTATTTCTCCCCTCTAATTGAAAAACTTAAGTTGTACATGGATACAGTAGTTTTTGCATAAGATCTAAATCTTAAGTTGGATCACTCAAGTTGTGTCACTCGGTAACTTGCATGTTCATTATCCAGTTACGCTTTCGGTACATCGGTAGAGTTGTTGGTAGAGTACAGCACCCTACTAGACTGTCAAGACATACCTGGTACAGAACCCTGTATTACTGGTACAGTATCTTGTAGACATGTCATCCTCATCATCAGGTCTTAGTCTCCACTGCAGGAGCACGACTCTCTCTGTACTACCAGAGACATATATAGCCAGAGCAGTCACAGGATTTGGCTGGACGGGTTGGAGGGGTCTCTTTGATGTTAAGGAGCTTTGTTGAGCTTGTGTTTCCTAAGTCGCCTTCTACGACATCTACGGTAAGACTTGGAGTGGTCCTATTCTACTTTGCCGGGAACTTCACGGCAATCTAAATATATATAACTCAAAGGTGACTGACTGACTGACATAGTGATCTATCAAGGCACAGCCCAAACCACTGGACGGATCAGGCTGGATTTTGATCAATTCTTCTTCTTAACGCGAGCGAAGCCGCGGGCGAAAGCTAGTGTCTAAATAAGTTCAAATCCAAGTTTCTTGTTAAGTTGGTCCAGATCGAACGCTGTGACTAAGGTCCAGAAAAGCGCTTAATGCAAGTCGCTTCCAAAGGGTCATAGTAGAAATTCTTAGAAGAGGCCTTTATCCAGTAGAGGAGTTCTTCCGACTGAAATCATAATAATAATGATACGTTTAGTAGTATTTTGTTAGTAGAGTTATTTCGCTTCAGATGGGTGTAAGATGAGTAAAGCTAGCTAGATATTTATGTAAGCAAGCGATGGTGTAGACTTGACGAAATTGGAGAAGGCAAGCGGTAGAGTAGCTAGCCCACATTTCGAGTCATTGGTATAGTAAGTAGCGTAGTTTAGTACTCTACCGTTTACTTTACCCGTGTAACGAATGTTATACGAGGCAGCGAGCTGCAGATTTAATTACAAACTCCGTAACGTCTCCTCGATATGGCCGCGTTATCTAGATCACCTACATCTTGGTGTGTGACGTTAACTTTTGGTCTTAAATGGGTTATCTCATTTCTCACGAGTAATGTTTAGCGCCCATGCATCGTTTTCCTAATTCTAAAGCAATAACAAACCGCCATTTAAAAGAGAAAAAAATAAATAAACCGGCCAAGTGTGAGTCAAACTCGCGCAATGATGCAAAAAATGTTTTATTCAATTGACTAGCGCCATCTAGTGGTGTTTTAGTGAACTATTTCCCTAGATGAACTTATTATTGTGAGTTTACCACTTAATTTTCAAGTGATAGAATTCTTATTATTTTTCCTGTAATCTTCAGGGAATGAACTATATTTTGTAATTTTTTCAAAATTTTCGGCCCAGTAGTTTCGGAGATCAGGGGTCAGAAGGGAGGAGAATGGTCAATTTTTGCCTTCTTTCGTGAATAAAATCAAAAGTATTGATTATACCCGAACAAAAAAAAATATTTTTGAGATCCTCATAATGAGCCCTTTCATTTGATATATGACTCAGTAAGGTTTGCAAAACTTTCTTTTAAAATTTTGTAATTGGGCCCCCCAAAATGACCCTTATTTCAAAAAAATCTTTATTTACTTTGCACATCCGTGTTTGGGTCATAGGATTACACTATCTTACCAAATTTCATCTAATTTGGCTCATTAGATTCGGAGAAAATCGGCTGTGACAGACGGATGGACGGACAGACAGACGCTCGAGTGATCCTATAAGGGTTCCGTTTTTCAACTTTTGTACGGAACCCTAAAAATACTGACTAAAAAGGTCTTTCTAAAAAAGAGAATCGGTTGAGAAATGCGACCTGCAGAGGAAAAGATTCGTACAGATAAACCAAAGAATTGTTGCCCAAGCTGAAGCATAGACGCTTCGCTCGCGCTTCTCGCTCACTTGGTCTATTAGATAGAAAACCAGATCAAACAATAAGGTAACTACTACAGCTTAACTACTTACATACACTTTATTTTTTTATTCCTTGCGGGGAGACAGAGCCAATGATCATAAAACCCAAAGGCCACGTTTAGTGTCCATCTCAAGGCCCTCTAAGGGCATTAAGGGCATTAAGGTGGAAAGCGGAATCTAAATAGTGATGGGTGGCTAGCCGCGTGGCCTTTAACGTAATTCCTTAGACTATTGCCCAATCCCTTGATACCACTTTTACGGCCTGCGCGGGACGAAAAGCAGCTAATATAAATAAATAAATAATAAAGAAATAAATATGGGGACATATCACACAAATTGAGCTAGCCCCACATTAAGTTGTGAACTTGTGTCGTAGGATACTAACTCAACGATACTATATTTTATAACAGATACTTATATAGATAAACATCCAAAACCCAGGTCATTCTGAAAAAGATCGTTTTCCATCGTGACCTGACCGGGGATCGAACCCGGGACCCCCGTGTCGCAGGCTGGCGTGTTGACCGCTGCGCCACGGAGCTCGACAAATCTATGTGTTTTCTGTGTGCTTCGATATAATCTATGTGTTTTCCTTTCTACCAAACCAGCATGGAAGAGCTTCAGAGCATAACTACTTTGCTGTTAAAAATTCGAACTAAAAAAGTATTTACGCCAGCCGTAGCGACGGGTCGTTTGTATTCCTTTTTATTAGCGCGGGAGTGGATACCGCCGATACAGGCCCTGACTGGCTACCCGACCAAATTAGAACGAACGACTCTCCGAGCACAACTTTACTGGGGCGCCGTACCTCTCAACTTGGGCGGAGTAAGCAACCATTCGCTTTTACACTTGCTACTGATTTTCAGAGCTGCGATTAGGGTTGCCCCTTAAAATTTACTGAAAATATTGAACCGCTTGAAACTATGGGTTAAAAATAATTTGCAAATAACAAATGTAACCCTACAAACTAAGCCAATTTTTACAGTAACCATTACAATTGTATCATTGACAGTAAAAAAAAAACCGACAAGTGCGTGTCGGGCCACGCTCAGTGTAGGGTTCCGTAGTTGCGAATGACAACTTTGAGTTCCCACTGTTCACACTCGCACCTCACAGTTTAACGACCAAAAACATCTAACAATGAAAATTGTTTGAAATTTTACATTTTCCAGTACATTTTATAAGTTGGTTGCCTATAACTTTATAGTTTGCACTTAGTACTCAGCTCTGATAGTTTTTCTTTCAACTTCAGTATATATACTACTGCTGTAATTTTTTTCACGTATCCATATATATAACCGTTTAGCAGATAGAGGGGGGGACACTTACCTCTAACTTAAATTTGCACTTTAAAACCAAATATTTCGGAAACTGATCCCTAAATCGAAAAGTGGTGTTCCCAGCCCCACAATATTTTTTAAAGACCTATTTAACGATACCCCACACGATGGGTAAGTAGAGAAAAAAAAATTCGTCCCCCAAGTTACTTGTATGGGAACTATCCTAAAAAAAATTTTTTTTCAACCTTTTTTTTACCACTTTTTTTCCATATTAAAAATACATACCTATACCAAATTACAGCTTTCTAGTACTTATAGTCTCTGAGTAAAACCGCGGACGGACAGACAGACAGACAGACACTATAAGGAACCCTTATAGTGTCGCCATGTTTACTACGGAACCCTAAAAAGGACCTTAAAAAATATAAACAAATACTGTTGTAAATGGCTGATCCTGGGCTGCATGCAACGCATTACAAAATCACAACTACTCGTAACCGGCAAAATTGAATTACAAAAGAAAACTAAGTATAACAAATTCTTAATTTGACTTAAGTTTCGTCGTTTAGTTTGTTTTACAAATTAGTTTTAAATAAATGGGCTATAATTACTGAACTACATGTGCAACTAAAATAAGAACATTGTTCGGTTTGTAAATGATCGTAATTTACAGTATTTAAATAGAGGCAGCGTCTGCCTGGTAGATGGTGGCCTGGTGGCATGGTATCATTAAATTAAATGTTTTGGAAACGCTCTCGACAAAGTTTATATCAGCTTTCCTAAAATAGGGTAGCCTTAGAATCTTAAAAAGCCAGACCGCGTTGTTAAAGAATTTTCTAAAAACATCTAACACTGCCAACCCTAGCTCAGACCAACTTAAATCTCGCCCTGTTTTGTTTGTTTCATTCCTCTTTTTACGAACTTCGAGACGTTTGAAGCGCGGCTTTCGGTTTGGGAATTGGATGATTCCGATGCACAGAGCTTTTGCCGCGAATCGCGATCCTCCAATTTCGGTAAATGGATGGCTTTTCAGAGATATTTTACAAGTTTGCCTTTGTGATCTCTGAGGATCAATTTTTATTTATTTTGTTTTTTTTTTAAATATAAAATGGTTTTTTTAAAGATATTATGTCTTACGGAGTGGACAAAGCTGAATATTGTAAGAGTACGTGTTCTCTCCTGCGCGGACTGTTTTCATAAAATTGATGATTAAACATGATTGTTGGATTTTGACAGCTCGTGTCAAAACTACAGAGAGGGTCGTGCTCCTGCAGTGGAGACAAAAAAAGGCCTGATGATGATGAGGATGATGAGTCAAAACTAACTCTCGATACTGTGTCGCCACCTAGGGGAAAAATCAATTCTGAAAACCCTCACTTCCACAATCACCTTGCGTTATTAGTGGACGCCCTCTAAGAGAGAGATTTGATAATACTTCGTTATGGTATTAACTAATGACAACCTTAAATTTCAGACCGTCTTTATCTTGCTAGGATATAGACAGTTACAGAATTAAACTTGAGAGCGATTTCAGTTAAGATGCATTTAAGATGCCTTTGATGCCTCTGCCGTAAGTCAATCACGCTTCAACCTACATGCTCCAACCTGTAACAAGGTATCAGATAAATTAATTAACATGAAAGTCTTCCGGGTACCCGGCTCGTCAGCACTATATCTGCCTCCGGGCGACACGTGTCGACGTCGATAAGATTAATTATCGCGTTTCCTACTCGGTACTATACTAATGACGTCATTCAGCTCTCTTAGTAATATTTGCTATTAGTGTTTGATTTGTAACCTCACTGGGTTACAAATTCGTACAGGACATTTGATACAAGCACTATAGGTATGGCACATATATTCCAAAAATACTTCAGGTTATTTACTAAGGCTTGTATTGTTTATATTCTTGAATTTCTTTCTATTTGTAAAGTATTAGGAATAAAATAATTGGCGTCGCTACTGTGCCTAGTGTTCCCCCTTAAAGGCTTTTGTTAAGTGTTATAACGCTCCCTTGTCACATCCTTATAGCACGCTCGAGAATACAGACTACAGAAAAAATAAATTTGTCACGGGGTGATTTCAAAGTATTCTACACCTACGCTCAAAACGGTACGTGAAAAGCTATTTGATAATTCTCGTAACGATTGACAACGATTTTAATTAAGATGCATCTAAGAGGCGTAAGTCACGTGCCATTCACAACCTACATTCTCCAACTTGTTACAAGGTATCAAATAAATTAATTACTATGAAAGTCTTCCCAGTTACCGGATCGTCGGTATCTGCCTCCGGGCGGTCGATACGATTAATTATCGTGTTTTCCTTATTTACGTAGTCATTCAGCCATCTTATTGTTATTATTTGCTAGGTACCTATTTCATCCAAAACGTCAGTATTGTAGCAAGGAGGTTTCATTAAGGTTAACCATGTAAACGGGATAGAGTAGGGTTACGTGCTGAAAGGATAACACACTGATTCGAAGTTACTTATTTATTGCAATATTTTATAAATACATTTATGTCATACAAGGAACGTAGCATGACTTCTGTGTCAATACTCTTATTTTATCAATATACAATAATCACTTTTGGAATATATTAGAAGCATTTCAAAATCTTAATGAAACCTCCTTGCTACCGTATCAATGTCGAGATCTTTTGTTATATGATATATTTTATAAATGCGTGGGCAGCTGAGAATATCGATAAGTTGTTCTTTATTAGATTTAGTTGTTACCCTCAAATCAGATTTCTTCCAGGTAATCATACCTGTAATATAATAATAAAAAAACAGAATGTTCCAGTTGCTTTTTCTCTGCCAATTAAGGTTGTGGGCGTAACGTTGGGATTACTACAAATAGGCTACCCACCTATTATTGAATCTATTTCACGTTTTTCGTCACTCCCGACTTTACTTAATAAACTAGCGCGAATCATTCTTTCACGCGGAATATCTCTACCCTATCCCATTTTTAGGGTTCTGTAGTAAACTAGGAACCCTTATAGTTTCGCCATGTCTGTCTGTCTGTCTGTCTGTCTGTCCGTCCGCGGTTTTACTCAGAGACTATAAGTACTAGAAAGCTGTAATTTGGTATGGGTATGTATATTAATCAAGGCAAAAAAGTGGTAGAAAAAAATCTTGAAAAAATACAAGTAAAGTGGGGGAGTAATTTTTTTTTCCCGACTTACCCATCGTGTGGGGTAACGTTAAAAAGGTCATTAAAAAATATTGTGAGGTTTACAGCACCATTTTTAGGGTTCCGTAGTAAACAAGGAACCCTTATAGTTTCGCCATGTCTGTCTGTCTGTCTGTCCGTCTGCGGTTTTACGCAGAGACTATAAGTACTAGAAAGCTGTTATTTGGTATGGGTATGTATATTCTTCTTCTTCTTTTCGAGTCAAAAAGGCTATATTTATAAATCTTTTATTATATTAGACATGTAGGTATGTATATTAATAATGACAAAAAAGTGGTAGAAAGAAATTTTGAAAAAAAAAATTTTTAGGGTAGCTCCCATACAAGTAAAGTGGGGGAGTAATTTTTTTTCTCTATTTACCCATCGTGTGGGGTATCGTTAAATAGGTCTTTAAAAAATATAATGAGGTTGAGAACACCATTTTTCGATTTAGGGATCCGTTTTCGAAATATTTGGTTTTAAAGTGCAAATTTGTAAGAGGTAAGTGTCCCCCCCTCTATCTGCTAAATGGTTATATATAGATACGTGAAAAAAATTACAGCAGTAGTATATATACTGAAGTTGAAAGGAAAACTATCAGAGCTGAGTACTAAGTGCAAACTAAAAAGTTATAGGCAAACAACTTATAAAATGTACTGGAAAATGTAAAATTTCATACAATTTTCATTGTCAGATGTTTTTGGTCGTTAAACTGTGAGGTGCGAGTGTAAACAGTGTGAAGTCAAAGTTGTCATTCGCAACTACGGAACCCTACACTGCGCGTGGCCCGACACGCACTTGGCCGGTTTTTCTCTTACTTTCTCACATACTAAACTTGCTTCAACTTACACAACCGACTATTTCAAGCTATACTATTTGATTTAACTGATGTTGCAATCTAGTTGAAATTGATTTAAGTATTGTGTATAATTTCGAATTCACGATACTGAAACTTTGCTTTCATGCTGAAATAACTATGCCGCGAATTGAAACTATTTTACTGTCAGTTAAAATATTATAAAGTCTAAACGCAAAAGCTTCGGATTTGAACATATCTCCCCTATTGTCATATTGCATTGCTACATAAAAAAGACGACACAAAAATAAAATGACGTCACGTATCTAAATAAAATCAGCGATAAAAATCAGCACTCGCATGATTTGCGGTGCGCAGTAAAAGTAAGCGATATTGTTTATAGCTCAGAAAAATCTCTAAACACGCGCAGTAATGTGTAACGGGCATGGGCAGTAAATTATATGGATGATATGGTGAATGGTATCGTAAACATTTGCTTTATCTCCGTGCGTAATTTGGTGGATTTATATAGCTTTTTTGCTGACCTCATGTATAACATCATCATCATTATTTTAGCCGTAAGAAGTCCACTCTTGGACATAAGTCTCAAGGATTTCTATCGTGGCGTTTTGCAGGGTGCTATACTCAATACGCTTGGAGAGCAAGAGCTTGGGTTGGTGAGCACAGTTTATTTGACGTATTTCAGTTCCGACGCTGCTGCCCGTCAAAACCGATTAGAGAGCAAATATTGTTCTATTTGTTTGGATACATTGAGGATGAGTAAGTAACAGCTTGGGAAGCCGGACGCGCGTACCGTATATCATATGTGTAACAAGGCAGGTAGTTGAGAATGAGACCAAGGATTGTAAAGAAGATCGGATTGACGCAGCCTACAGACAGTGCGTGTAAAATTAAGAAAGCTAGGTACGCTGTGACTATCCAATACAACAAACATGTATCGGATCGATCCGAAGGAAAAATACTATTCAAATTCACAAGGTAATATGAAAAGTTGTTTTATCATCATCATCAGCCTATTGCAATACTGCTGGACATAAGGCTCCCAAAGGGCACGTCGTGTCAAAGTGTACACAATCTTTCGCTATCCTCATCCAGCCACTACCAGCGACTATTGTCAGGTCATCGGTCCGCCTATCAGTTGTTTATTCTTTGGCAAAAATAGCAGTGAAGTAAGCGTTATTGTTTATAGCTCGGAAAAATCCCTTAACTGGGTTGTAATGTAAATAATCTGAATGATATGGCGAGTTGTATCGTAAATATTTGTTTTATCTACCTGCGTAATTTTGCGATGCTCAGCTAGCCATGAGCTGGAATTGAAAGTGGTCAGTGTACAGTGGCCACATAGTAGACAATACTATCTCTATACTATTGAACAAGTTTTATTGGTGGTGTACTTTTTTATGTGCCCCACTGTACTTACTTACGTAATGAATGCCAGATACCGTTCGGCTGTTTGAATAAGCTGGCACAAGTGTTAGATCCTCCTCCACTTAATTCAAGTGTTTTTATGGTTGCGTCACCAGCTGTGATCTGTCAAAGTCCGGAGTCTGCCATTATGACAGCATTTATGCTGAGATATGATTTGGTAAGTTTCTTTTGCCTGGCTGGCAGCAGGAGCAACCTTAATTAGATATCTCCATAACCAGTGTTAGGTCTGTGTAAATATTTCTTTCTTATGAAGCCGAAACTTAATGCCATTGTTGCCTTAAGACTATTTAAAAATCTGATACTTATATATGCTAAAGCGGCTATACTTCAAAATATTGTTTTTGCAAGTGTCTCTACTATCTTAACTGAAATCAAAGTTTTATAGTAATTCCAGAACATTTCCGCCGTCCTATCTCGTCCGATCGGAATTTGAACATTGTTCCCGCCTGGAGACACTCCAGACGAGAGTCCTCGGGTGAAGGGTTCTAACCGTTGAATGTTATTTAAAATGGGGTTTTATGGTTAAACTTGTGGTTTGTTTTGATTTTTGATGGAGTTTTACTATTTTCTATTAACACGGCTGTCCAAAAATTATGGTGTTAGCGATGTATGTAGAAGATATAGCAGAGTTAAGAAATTCATTTACATGCATAGTTAATCCTTAAAAAAACAACACACAATTAGGTGTGTTTGGTTCAAATCAATCTTTAATACATACATACATACTTTCACGTCTATTTCCCTTGTCTTTATCTTTAATAAGTTTCATTTTAATCGATTCAGTAAATTCGGAACAATTGGATGTGACGTCGGTACAGCAGGAACAACCCAGTGATCCCATAAGGGTTTCTTTTTGCATTTTTGGTACGGAACCCTAAAAAAGCAAGACGTTATGCCTTATATATTGCTAAAAGGAGGAATCACGACCTAAACTAAGTGAGAAAGAAATAAAATCCTTAATGGAAGGTGCCGAGATACCCATTCAGTACAAACACACATCGGAACGTTCTGGAAGCCATCCATATCCGTCGGCCGGTAATATTTCCCGCGTGACTTGCGCGATGACGGCGCGGTCTGCGAGATTATCGGAATGGCCGGTTGGGCTGATAGCACCTTTGGATACTTTGATTTTGGACTGAAAAAATATATTACTTTGAATTATAAGTTGGAAATGGAAAAAAGGCAAACGAAGAGGTGTTGGAAATAGTAAACGAGAAAAGAATTTTAATAAAGCGGAATTATGATCGGTCTTAGAAAGATACTTCCCTACAATGGAGATGATATAATTATTGATATCATCCATCTGAAAAGGGTGTGCAAGAATCTTCTATGACAGACAGAAGGAAACACGACTTACTCAAATTTTTTTGAATAATTTATCTTAGAAATGTAAGTCTAGATGTTGTTAATATCAAAAATGGTAGCACGTTGGGCGCCAGCATTGAGATGTCAGCAATGGATTACATTATTTTATTTGTGAGTAGCAACTTTCCCGCGAATCCGTTCGCCTTAATTATAGCCTATGTCACTCGTACATAAATTGGCTTTCCCAGGTAAATGATTTTTGTAAATCGGTCCACGGAGGCTCTTTAATGCAAACATACCATAAAATCTTTCCTCTTTAGAATTTGTATAGATAATTATTATCCTGCATATAATGTAACGCTTGAAACAGACGGAGAAACATGCAACAGATAATTCTGTCTGTTTATGAGTCGTATAACTACGTAGTAGCATTACAGACATGGTTATCACGAACATAGCAGGCCATCTCAGCAAACGTGGTGTCTTAATGACCATGACATACTGTAATAGAGCAGTTAGGTGTGCGGTTGGCGCCAAATTAAATTTCGCACCAGATGCACACGTAGTGACAGTATTACGTTTTATATGATTGTGTGTGTGTATAGCGTGTGGTAGTAGAATAGGACGACACAAAGTCTACCCGTGGATGTCATAGAAGGCGACTTACCAACACAAGCTAAACAAAGCTTATATACATTAAAGAGAACCATCCAATCTGTCAGGCCAGCGTGGAGATTGCAGGCCAAATCCTCTGACTGCTCTGGTAACTGGTTACTATAGGGCTCTGGTAGTACAGAGAGGATCATGCTCTTGCAGTGGAGACTAAAGAAAAGACTTGATGACGATGATGATATCATTTTCATATCATCATCATCATCAGGTCTCTTTAGACTCCACTGCAGGAGCATGACCCTCTCTGTTAGTACAGCTCATATATGGCTGTGGTAATCTACAGCCATATATTAGCCAGAGCAGTCAGAGGACTTGGCCTACACTCTCCACGCTGGCCAGACGGGTTGGAGAGGTCTCTTTGATGATTATAAGCTTTGTTTAGCTTGTGTTTCCTAAGTCTTTTACGACATCCACGGGAAGTCTTGGAGTGGTCCTATTCTACTCTGCCGGGAACCACACGGCATGTTACCAAGTTACATTTAATATCAAAACAAAAATGATTTAGATTTTTTTATCTATTATTACTACGATGTAAAAGTAAACATGAAACTACTTAAACCATCTTACAATTCCTGCCTAATGTAGTAAGTAGCTATATATTTTATTTACGTACAAATTGCCCACACCAAGTTACAAGCGAGTTATTTTTACTCTCCCCACTTCAAATGCCAAGCCATCGTTGCATAAACTATGAGACAGTAATAGTGCTTGAGCCAATTTGTAGTGGTATAAGTGATTCTGTTACTGCCCTAACGACGTATGGTTTGAATAAGTAAGGGGACATTTGTATCGTGGCGGGAGAATATACCGCCACGAAGTAAATCGATTCGCTTACCTATGTAAAACAAGTAGTTTTTGGTAATATAAATTTATTGTTGATATAAACATCATAAATAATAGATACATATTTATAACGCCTTTGTATTTAGTGGGGAGAGAGTCTAATGATATAAGAATGGAAGGCCACGTTTGCAAAATGGTGGATATTTACGTTGAAAAGGGAATCAAAACAGTACCTCGTAGCTAGCCGCATCGCCTCTTAACAATCTCAGTTTTGTCACCCAAACCCACGACTAGCTTTTACGATATGCCTGGGAAGAAAAGCACTTATTACATTCTCAGTTCTTTTCGCACAAATCTGTGTCATGCCTAGAAAAATGACAACAAGACAACGAAAATACTAGTACAGTATAATAGTACCAACAAAAGGGAAGGTTGAAATATAATATGCAGTACTGAAACAAATAATGCTACTAACACTATACGATTCTGAGAAAGCGTTATTACGTTGGCAGGTTCACAGAAATTGCATTTCGTGATAACACGTGTAAATAACAACCGCATTCAACGAATGCCAAAGACGGTAATAACGGTACCACGTTGGGCGCCAAAATAGAAACGGGAATATTAAGGCATTATGGCGACTTCAGTCAGTTCACTGTTATTTATTTATGTAAGGATGATATAAAAACATATACTAAAGATAATATTTACACATGTAAGTATAATTTAACCAATACTACCCCTATTCGGTTGCGGCCGGGCATGTTTTATACCTCAAAACCTTCCTCGTGAATCACTATATCTGTTGGTGAAAACCGCATGAAAATCCGTGTAGTAGTTTTTGAGTTCATTGCGAACAGACAGACAGACAGACGCGGCGGAGGACTTTGTTTTATAATATATATAATGATGTAGTGATTATGTAACGAGGGTCGTGCTCCTGCAATGGAGAATAAAAAAGACATGATGATGTAATGAGAAACAAATACTTACCCGAGATCAAAAAAGCGTTATTACGTTAGCTTCAGATCAAAAGTAATTGCATTTCTGTATAACACATGTAAATAACAACCACATTCAACTAATGCTAAAGACTTTTTACTTATTTAACGTACCACGTTGGGCGCCAATGGGAACTAAATTATAGAAGACCCATGCAACATATTGTTATGTTTTTTAAGTGTCAAAAACGAACGTGGCCTATCAGATAAACGAAGAAAAAGGGGGATTTGTAAATTTTCATTTGAATTAATAGGGTCCACTAGACTTATTATAACAAATCTTATTTAAACCTTACAAATCTACATTTATTATATTGAAGTTTCTTTTATAACCGACGCAGAATAAGAGAATTGTACGTATTATTATCACAAACGCATGTTCAACCCATTCCGTATTTCATTCTAATTTGACGTTGACACATTAGACTATCAATATACTTGTTCATTACAACAGAATAAGCTTCATCTTATCCTTACAAATTTAGAATACAATCATAATAGCAATAAACACGCCGAGGTAGATTTAGCTCGGATCCAGCCCATTAGTCCTTATGCACGCGGAAGTCAAATAATAAATGGCTGTCGACAGCTCTGTTCGACTGTGACCGAAGATTTAGTACTAGAACAAATACAGTGCATACATAATGTCACATCTTTTTTCTTTGCGGGGTAGACAGCAACCCATCACTATCTCTATTCTGATTCCGTTCTCCACCTACAAGTCCACCAACATGCTTAACGTGTCCTTTAGGTTTAATAGACCTGGGCTCTGTCTACCCCGCAAGCCTAACCTAACTACTTGAAGTACCAATCCTGGTCAGTCCGCTAGTGAAAATAATTTTTATTCTAACCGCGAGTAGCAAAACGCGAACTGTCAGCCAAGCGAATATGAAACCTGTTAATAACCCCCGACGCAAAAAGAGAGTGGTGTTATTTATAAGTTTAACGTGTCTGTCTGTGGTATCGTAGCTCCCAGACGGATAAACCGATTATTTTTTGTCATAGATAATTTTATCCCGAGTGTTCTTAGCCATGAAATAAATAAATAAATAAATATATATATACGGACAAATCACACAGATTGAGCTAGCCCCAAAGTAAGTTCTTAAGAAAGACTTGTGTTATGGGATACTAACTCAACGATACTATATTTTATAACAAATACATATATAGATAAACATCCAAGACCCAGGTCAATCTGAAAAAGATCGTTTTCCATCATGAGCTGACCGGGGATCGAACCCGGGACCCCCGTGTCGCAGGATGGCGTGGTAACCGCTGCGCCACGGAGCTCGTCATGTTTCATGAAAATCTGTTCAGCCGTTTAAAAATCATCAGCTTGATGAGGGGATCTGACCAACTTCGTTCATCATCATCATTTCGTGTAGGTGACACGGTCAGTTGACCATGCACACCCTGGTGTCAGAGTTCTTCGGAACCGCCTCTCGGCCTCTGACGTGGTTCCTTTAACGACTGCCAGATGGCAGCCGGGACCACCGGCTTAACGTGCCTTCCGAAGCACGGAATCATCTTTCTTATCAGACAATCAGGTGATTCATGCAATGTCCTAACCAAACTGGAAACATCTTAACAAAGTATGCTTCCCGTGGGAATCGAACCCACGACCCCCGGGTCAACAAGGCAAACGCCTTAACCACTGGACCACGGAGGCAGTTACTAACTTCGTTAAGTCCGATCGATTCGAAATTTAGTACCGTGTTACTTCAATGATATTGAAAGTGTAGGTTTTTCAGAATGTTTTTCAAATCAGACTATGATAGTGACTCACTTATGCCATTTGCAATCGCGTGTTTATTCAATGCGGAGTAGACAGAGCCTGCTTACTTACACGCTAAACTCAGTATGTAAGTATCGTCATCTATCGTTGCTACGTTGGTACTAAATAAGCAATTTTCCGTCGGCGCGTGACCGGGCGCCCTAAACTTGCACCTGCGATCGTAGAGGCGCCGCGCATAGGGTTGTCAGGCATTCGGATAACGCCGGACACCGTCAGGCTTTTTGGTTCCGTGTCCGGACAAATTAGTCCGCCCTGACCGGGTTTGTTACACTTTATAAAACTGTAGATTATTTTTATTAAACAATAAAAAATTTCGCAGTATATCCACGGGAACAGAAGGCATCCTATGTACTTCTCAGTACCCTTACCTATGTGTATCATGCTAAATTCCAATTAGTTTATAAGATAAAGCGTGAAGAAGTTGCAAACAAACAAATCACGCATTTATATTATAAGTTGGGCTACAAAAAAGCAATTAAGGCTGTCCGGTGTTATAACTCAAATGTCCGGCTAAACTGGCCACTCTATCCGGCTATTTACTTTTAAGATCTGGCAACCCTAGCCGCGCACGTATTTCATACCGCACGTGATGACTCACTCCGGTAAGATAGCACAGATTTCGTGTTAAAGTATAACAAACATACATACGAATACAGAGAATAGATTAGTTACTTTTTAGGGTTCCGTACAAAAGTTGAAAAACGGAACCCTTATAGGATCACTCGAGCGTCTGTCTGTCCGTCCGTCCGTCTGTCACAGCCGATTTTCTCCTAATCTACTGAACCAAATTAGATGAAATTTGGTAAGATAGTGTAATCCTATGACCCAAACACGGATGTGCAAAGTAAATAAAGATTTTTTTGAAATAAGGGTCATTTTGAGGGGCCCAATTACAAAATTAAAAAAAAAAGTTTTGCAAACCTTACTGTGTCATATATCAAATGAAAGGGCTCATTATGAGGATCTCAAAAATATTTTTTTTTGTTCGGGTAAAATCAATACTTTTGATTTTATTCACGAAAGAAGGCAAAAATTGACCATTCCCCCCCCCTGATCTCCGAAACTACTGAGCCGAAAATTTTGAAAAAATTACAAAATATAGTTCATTCCTTGAAGATTACAGGAAAAATAATAAGAATTCTATCACTTGAAAATTAAGTGGTAAACTCACAATAATAAGTTCATCTAGGTAAATAGTTCACTAAAACACCACTAGATGGCGCTAGTCAATTGAATAAAACATTTTTTGCACATTGTGTGTGTGTTCACGAAGCATATTGTACGGAACCCTCATTGCGCGAGTTTGACTCACACTTGGCCGGTTTTTTTAATATAGTAATAAAATAATTTAAGATATTTTGAACAAAAACTAAAACCAACTTCAACCCTATCAATTTTTTTTAATAAGCATGAGAAAAATGGAAATAAGTGTAATCCGAACGGCATGCCTGTAAACATTTATGGTTTTTGTGTATTTTTTAAAAAGTGCTCCACACATTTTGGATATAAATTTTATGGGATCATCTGTAAACCTATCGAACAAAAAGAATTTCTTAAATCGGTCCAGGCGTCTTCGAGAAATTGGGGAACAACCATAAATTAAAAAAAAATTACGACGTATTGAGAACCTCCTCTTTTTTTTTAAGCCGGTTAATAAATTCAAGATACTTGTTATAACGTAAAGTATACCTTTACGTTGTGAAAACATATTCGGCCAAAATGTCCGTAGTAATTTTAATAATTGACACAGGTATGGCGCTCCATACAAGCGGCGCAATATTTATGCCTAGGACTAACACAAACAAAACTTTATATCCGTGCACTGCGTCAATGTGTGAGTTCGACAATCAGGGTCGGCACCTCGTCGAATGAATATAAGTAGGTACCTTCTACCGATGCCATTATTTACGAGTATATCTTTTCATTTTAGAAGATATGTGATTATTTTATCTAAGTTTATACGTTGGGACTTACCTATTATGAATCTGGATAATAAATAAGTGACAGTGCTTACAAGCCTAAAATGTATTCGTTGATCTCACTTGTATGCTACAACTGTTATAGCAAACACAACACTATGACATAGGTATATAAATATTCTCTAATAGATGTAAGGTCTTATTCATAAAAGCATAAAATATCTAAAACAAATATCACTTCACAAATAGGTATTTCCTTAGTTTATGTTCATTTTCCATTTACCACTGTTTTAGGTTATTTTATGTTATGACACACTAAATATACGATCACTACTTGTAATAAAATAACTAACGCATTCGGCGTCAAAAAATACGGTAAATATGAATAAATTAAATAAAAACGTTTGTTTACATCTCACGTCAACAATGGCGTCGTGAGTGAAACTCGTAAATCATGACTAACTTCAATGCAACGCGTGGCGAAACGTGCGAAGCTAACCCTGTTTGAATGCCAGTAAAGCCCGCGTATTAACGGGGGTGAGGCGCGGGGAAGCTAGGTTGTGAGGGACGCTGCGAGTTTCCGTTCTGTACGTTAGTACTATTATTAATTCTGTGTAATTGAGATGATTTCAATTTTCAATTTAACTATAAATATTGCCACAAATCATCTATACTACTAATTCACCAATCAGCTGGTCTTCTATGAAAATTATTTTTTTTCTTCTTGCGTATGTAATGTAGGTACTTCAGTGCTACAAGGATCATTTGGCGCGTGGCCATAATCGGAACTAAACGCCGTCATCTTGTAAAGCGTCACTTTTGGAAGATAGCTCCAATTGATGTTTGGTGCGGATATTTCGTGTTTTTAATTCTGTATACATATAAGACTAAGAATATTTTGTTAGCTGGTTGCCCTAATTTCATCCTTATTTACATACAGCGCCCCCCATTGCAATGTTATCCAAGTCCCAAATGATCCCTGTCGCACTGTATACTTATACTCTCTTAGCGATTCTAATTCTATCATTAAAATATTGCCTGGTTGTTCAGAACGATGCACGTAAAAGTTGAACGAAGTATATAAACAGGACTTCCAAAAAATAATAAGGCTCTCATCGTCACTTCAACATTTGCTCAACTCAAATGTTGTAATTTACAATCTCTCGATCTCAACGAGAAGGAACGAAGATGTATAGATCAACGAGTTCCTTTAATTTACACTCGAGCACCTGAACCTCTTCCCGTTTCAATTAAGTTACCTTATCCCGAAATAGATCTGAAGCTCCTTAATTTTCAAGTACGTTCGTCTATTTATAAATATCTTTGAGTAATTCTGTTATCGGGTGTTTTTGTAGTCGAAACAAGCTTAGGTTCACCTAATCTATAGGTAAAGTCTGTCGCTAGGTAATTTGATTTTCGGTGTTCATTTGTGCTATAATTTTACATTTAGTAATAATCTTTCGAATTAAATACCGTTGTCAACTAAACCACTGAACAGATTTTGATGAAATTTAAATAGGACCATTTCAAAAGTATACCCTTCGTTGAGTTTTTTTTAATCTGTTCGTAAATGACGGAGTCTTAAGGTAGCAAATACCACAATTGAAGTCGGTTAAAACCTGACATGATGGTTTTGTATAAAGATGTCACGAATCTTTATTGGTGGCACGAGTCAAAAGGGACAAAAATAAAAGCGGTAAATTATGATTCAAATTCATAAAAGAGTATGGTACCATGCCAAAAAAAGAACACAATCATTGTTCTGATACTCTCTACTGGATTTAGAGAGCTAAATCCAACCATTCACAAACTAAACGTGAATGAAATGGCCCTTGATCGGTCGCTCAACACAATGGCTGTATTTGTAATTCTGAACAGAATGGGTGTAAGTGTCAGGGTGACTCGTGGCTATTGAGATTTATAGGGTGTATTACTATTACCAGGACTAGGTGAAATGGGACCAATAATATCAATGTGTACATGTTCAAATTCGAATGCTGCTATATTGTTATGTTGTGTATTGTGTAAGTAGGTGACGTAGAAAATTATAATGACTATAGTAACATATTGTGACTATCCCACATAAAGTAAAACATAATTTAGGACAAATTGAAGGTTAATTACTAATGACTTGTTTATAGTTACTGAGATATATATCCTCCTCCTCGCGCCGTATTCCTCATTGCTGAGGGTCGTGACTCCCCCGCAGAATCACCTTCTCTCTAATCAATTCCCTCCACCTGTTACGGTCTTTTGCCACGTGAGATATATATAGTGTATTACAATACCAGGATTAGGTGAAATCGGACTAATTATGTAAATGTGTACATGTTCAAAGTCGAATGGCTGCTATAATGTTATAAGTAGTCGACGGAAAACAATAAAATAACTAAAGAAACATACTTGTGTCCGCTTATTCCACATAAAATCGTATAGTGGGAGAGCTCGTGAACCATCTGACTAACCCGTTTCCCACAAAGCTAGAAATTTTTTAAATGATATTTTATTATCTGCTAATTATAAAAGTACCGGTCTGGCAGGTATATCGCGGTTGCGTCATCATCCCAAAAATTTTTGAAAATGCAAAAAAAATTTTTTTCGTAACCTTCTGCCACAAGGCTACAATTTTAATATGTTATAATTTAAGTATGTTTAAGTGTAAAAAAAAATCGCCAACCTCTTTTGAGGGTTGCAAGTATGTGCCAGACGATAGCAAAGCTGTCATTGGGACGGTAATTCATAACCTGCTGCCACAAGCATACAATTTTGAGGGAACATTCTTTCAATTGTTTAAAAAATATATGTAAACAGCCAGACCATTCTAGTGGTTGCAAGTACCTGCCAGACGACGTGGGAGAGCTCGTGAACCACCTGACTAACCCGTTTCCCACAAGGCTAAAATTATAATATGTTATAATTTAAGTATGTTTAAGTGTAAAAAAAAATTGCCAACCTATTTTGAGGGTTGCAAGTGTGTGCCAGACGATAGCAAAGTTGTCATTGGGACGGTAATTCATAACCTTCTGCCACAAGGCTACAATTTTAATATGTTATAATTTAAGTAAGTTTAAGTGTAAAAAAAAATTGCCATCCTGTTTTGAGGGTTGCAAGTGTGTGCCAGACGATAGCAAAGTTGTCATTGGGACGGTAAGTCATAACCTTCTGCCACAAGGCTACAATTTTAATATGTTATAATTTAAGTATGTTTAAGTGTAAAAAAAATTAATGTAAGTTACTGTACATATGCTTCTTACTATAAAACATTAGTCAAATAATAAGATTTTTCTAAAGTATGTACTAGATTAAGAGCTAGCGAACCATCTGACTAACCCGTTTCCCACAAAGCTAGAAATTTTTTAAATTATATTTTATTATCTGCTTATTAAAAAAATACCGGTCTGGCAGGGATATCGCGGTTGCGTCATCATCCCAAAAATTTTTGAAAATGCAAAAAAAAATTTTTTTGTAACCGTCTGCCACAAGGCTACAATTTTAATATGTTATATTTTAAGTATTTTTAAGTGTAAAAAAAAATTGCCAGCCTATTTTGAGGGTTGCAAGTGTGTGCCAGACGATAGCAAAGTTGTCATTAGGACGGTAATTCATAACCTGCTGCCACAAGGCTACAATTTTGAGGGAACATTCTTTCAATTGTTTAAAAAATATATGTAAACAGCCAGACCATTCTAGTGGTTGCAAGTACCTGCCAGACGACGTAGGAGAGCTTGTGAACCACCTGACTAACCCGTTACCCACAAGGCTAAAATTTTAATATGTTATAATTTAAGTATGTTTAAGTGTAAAAAAAAATTGCCAACCTCTTTTGAGGGTTGCAAGTGTGTGCCAGACGATAGCAAAGTTGTGCGCTCTCCCGTCGAGCGACATGACTATTATATAGTCATCTGGCAGGCACTTGTAACCGCTAGAATGGTCTGGCTGTTTACATATATTTTTTAAACAATTGAAAGAATGTTCCCTCAAAAATTGTAGCCTTGTGGCAGCAGGTTATGAATTACCGTCCCAATGACAACTTTGCTATCGTCTGGCATACTTTTGCAACCCTCAAAAGAGGTTGGCGATTATTTTTTTACACTTAAACATACTTAAATTATAACATATTAAAATTGTAGCCTTGTGGCAGAAGGTTATGAATTACCGTCCCAATGACAACTTTGCTATCGTCTGGCACACACTTGCAACACTCAAAATAGGTTGGCAATTTTTTTTTACACTTAAACATACTTAAATTATAACATATTAAAATTTTAGCCTTGTGGGTAACGGGTTAGTCAGGTGGTTCACAAGCTCTCCTACGTCGTCTGGCAGGTACTTGCAACCACTAGAATGGTCTGGCTGTTTACATATATTTTTTAAACAATTGAAAGAATGTTCCCTCAAAATTGTAGCCTTGTGGCAGCAGGTTATGAATTACCGTCCTAATGACAACTTTGCTATCGTCTGGCACACACTTGCAACCCTCAAAATAGGCTGGCAATTTTTTTTTACACTTAAAAATACTTAAAATATAACATATTAAAATTGTAGCCTTGTGGCAGACGGTTACAAAAAAATTTTTTTTTGCATTTTCAAAAATTTTTGGGATGATGACGCAACCGCGATATCCCTGCCAGACCGGTATTTTTTTAATAAGCAGATAATAAAATATAATTTAAAAAATTTCTAGCTTTGTGGGAAACGGGTTAGTCAGATGGTTCGCTAGCTCTTAATCTAGTACATACTTTAGAAAAATCTTATTATTTGACTAATGTTTTATAGTAAGAAGCATATGTACAGTAACTTACATTAATTCATTTACAATGTAATAATGGATGAGCTTTGATCGGTCATACAACACAATGGCTGTATTTGTAATTCTAAACAGAATGGGTGTAAGTGTCAGGGTGCTCTTGGTTATTGAGATTAATGGAGTGTAGTACAATACCAGGACAGGGTGAATTGCGTGAATTACTACATTCCGGGGTGTTTTAAACGCTTTGAATCGCTAAAATAAGCAGTATTGTAAAGTCACAAGTTGACTATCTCTGTGGCGGCACTCCCGAATGGATACGACGTAAGAACATTGACGAAACGAGTCTATATTTTCTTGAAAACGCTCATGTTGATCTTGCAGTTGTCTATGGGCAGCGGTGATTACTTAGCATAAGGTGACTAGCTTCCTCGCTTGCCATGCTTCATCGTAAAAAAATACTTTGCAAGTAGAGATCCATTGTTCTCGAAGCCGTATAAAAGCCTAGCCATTATTTTAGGCCACCTAAGGAAAATTTCCGTCATTCGAAACGCCCAGTAGTAAATACACAAAGATTTATATCTTTCGAACGTTCTTTTTACGGTAGGCGAGTGAAAAAAAGTAAAAAAGCAGCGAATTGTAAAACAACACAGAGACCGCACACATGACTTGCAGTATACGCTATATTTAACTTTATTTAGTAAGAATAAAGTTGAAAATCCACTGGGTGGAGCGCTAAAAGTGTTGCCACTATAAATGAGTTAGTACCACTTTACAGCCGGCCGTAAGAATTTTCTGGTTTATGTGAAAATACTCATATGTCTTCATTCGTTAAATTATATTTACTACATACATTATTTATATTAACAAATACTGTTGTAAATGGCTGATCCTGGGCTGCATGCAACGCATTACAAAATCACAACTACTCGTAACCGGCAAAATTGAATTACAAAAGAAAACTAAGTATAACAAATTCTTAATTTGACTTAAGTTTCGTCGTTTAGTTTGTTTTACAAATTAGTTTTAAATAAATGGGCTATAATTACTGAACTACATGTGCAACTAAAATAAGAACATTGTTCGGTTTGTAAATGATCGTAATTTACAGTATTTAAATAGAGGCAGCGTCTGCCTGGTAGATGGTGGCCTGGTGGCATGGTATCATTAAATTAAATGTTTTGGAAACGCTCTCGACAAAGTTTATATCAGCTTTCCTAAAATAGGGTAGCCTTAGAATCTTAAAAAGCCAGACCGCGTTGTTAAAGAATTTTCTAAAAACATCTAACACTGCCAACCCTAGCTCAGACCAACTTAAATCTCGCCCTGTTTTGTTTGTTTCATTCCTCTTTTTACGAACTTCGAGACGTTTGAAGCGCGGCTTTCGGTTTGGGAATTGGATGATTCCGATGCACAGAGCTTTTGCCGCGAATCGCGATCCTCCAATTTCGGTAAATGGATGGCTTTTCAGAGATATTTTACAAGTTTGCCTTTGTGATCTCTGAGGATCAATTTTTATTTATTTTGAGTTGGTTTTTTTAAAAATATAAAATGGTTTTTTTAAATGTCTTACGGAGTGGGCAAAGCTGAATATTGTAAGAGTACGTTCTCTCCTGCGCGGACTGTTTTCGTAAAATTGATGATTAAACATGATTGGTGGATTTTGACAGCTCGTGTCAAAACTACAGAGAGGGTCGTGCTCCTGCACTGGAGACAAAAAAGACCTGATGATGATGAGGATGATGTGTCAAAACTACCTCTCGATACTGTCGCCACCTAGGGGAAAAATCAATTCTGAAAACCCTCACTTCCACAATCACCTTGCGTTATTAGTGGACGCTCTCTAAGAGAGAGATTTGATAAGACTTTGTAATGGTATTAACTAATGACAACCTTAAATTTCAGACCGTCTTTATCTTGCTAGGATATAGACACTAATAGACAGTTACAGAATGAAACTTGAGAGCGATTTCAGTTAAGATGCATTTAAGATGCCTTTGATGCATCTGCCGTAAGTCAATCACGCTTCAACATACATGCTCCAACCTGTAACAAGGTATCAGATAAATTAATTAACATGGAAGTCTTCCGGGTACCCGGCTCGTCAGCACTATATCTGCCTCCGGGCGACACGTGTCAACGTCGATAAGATTAATTATCGCGTTTCCTACTCGGTACTATACTAATGACGTCATTCAGCTCTCTTAGTAATATTTGCTATTAGTGTTTGATTTGTAACCTCACTGGGTTACAAATTCGTACAGGACATTTGATACAAGCACTATAGGTATGGCACATATATTTATGTTGCTGCTATTTAAAGGCTTTTGTTAAGTGTTATAACGCTCCCTTGTCACATCCTTATAGCACGCTCGAGAATACAGACTACAGAAAAAATAAATTTGTCACGGGGTGATTTCAAAGTATTCTACACCTTCGCTCTAAACGGTACGTGAAATGCTCATTACGTGGATAATTCTCGTAACGATTGAGAACGATTTTAATTAAGATGCATCTAAGAGGCGTAAGTCACGTGCCTGTACGGTGGGAGGATGAGACAAGTGAAACGATCGAAGTTTACTGACGTACTCTAGGCTTTATTGATACACCAAAAGCTTATATATGTAACTGACATAAGAACGACTACATAGGTACGTTGGATACATAGGTTGACTATACACTACATCATTCCCCTAGGAAATTAAAAAAAAAATGAAGTAAGAACATTTTTTTTTTCAAGTTAACTAAGTATTATGAACTAACAATTATAAAATAATATCATAAAAATATACATTTGGGTATATACACACTTATAAAAATGTAACACAATATTTATTTATTTTTCTTTTAACATTTAAACAGTTTTGTTCTGTTTTTGTGTACTATTTCACATTTTCCATCTTTAATTATTTCTACATTTGGGCTACAATCCTTAATTACTACATAAGGTCCTAAATACACCTTTTCTAACTTACTGTTGTTTACATTTCTTACTAAAATCTTATCATTAGGCTTATAAGTAACAGGATTTATATTTTGATCATATGTATTTTTTCTAATAATCTTACTTTTAATCAAATTTTCTCTCGCTTCATTTTGTGCTAGCTGCAATCTATATCTTAGTTCTTGTGGATAGCTATCATGATTATATAAGGGTTGAACATTACAATTTGAAGACAAGTTTGAAGGCAACATACATTTTTTTCCAAAAATTAACTCGTAAGGAGTGTAATTCGTTTCTCTATGTACAGAAGTGTTATAAGAAAATGTCCAAAATGGTAACCAATCACTCCAACAGTGGGGATGGTTATCTGTTTGAATACGGAGAAAAGCGCCCAAACTCTTATGCGAATTTTCTAAAGCACCAACTGTTTGGGGATGATACGCTGTAGATGAAAGTATTGAAATTTTAAGTAATTTACATACCTCTTTAAATACACTGGACATAAATTCAGTGCCTCTGTCTGTCACTATTGTCTCCGGTATTCCGTATCGTAATATGAAGTTGTTTACAAATACACGAGCTACCTCTACACTATGCTTAGAAACAAGTGGATACGCCTCAACGTATTTAGATAACTCACATTGCAGGGTTAATATATATGAGTTATTATTATTATCCTTATCTAAGGGCCCTACTAAATCTAAATATAGCTTTTGTAAAGCTGTATGAGCTGTCGTAGTGACGACCATAGGCTCTTTTGTTTTTACAGAATGTTTCTGTTTTTGGCATTGTATACATCGCGACACAAATGCCTGTATGTCTTTTTCCAAACCAGGCCAGTAATAATATTTTTTAATATTATTGTACATCCGCCTAATACCCGAGTGGCCACTAGAAGGTAATAGGTGAAAGTCATTAATAATCACCCGGCGATCCTCTTTATTCTCAACATGTATTACATCATGCAAAATGCATAGTCGTGGACCGGTCCAATTACTAGTATTTTTTATCTCTCTAGTTAATTTCTCAATGAATGATTTATTTTCTTTATTCTTGATTATATATACTTCTTTTATATTTAAGTTATTACAAAATATACCTAACTCCCTCACAAAGTCGGCTCGCGTCCATTGTGATTGGGCAGTTGGTTTAATAATTATATTCATTTTATTTGGTACGTACGCAAAAATTTTATTTTCTCTTTCAATTTCATTATTTTTCAAACATCTTTTATAACCGTTCTCGTCAATAAAACTTAGCTTGGCAGACCTTTTCGGCATACTATGAGTCTCCATTACTTGCGGTTGATCAGGCCGTTCGTTACTAGAGCTCATACCACCCGAATGATCCGTCTGTGAAGCACTTGGATGCGCTTTTTTATATTGAGACCTTGTCATAACATTCATAATACAGTCATTCATTTCTCTAAGTTGCGATGACGTAATGCGTATTCGCGACAAAGCGTCCGCGACAACGTTATCCGAACCTTTTACATACTCTATCGTAAAGTCGTATTCCTCGATAGCTAATCTGAATTTAATTAAACGACTTGATGGGTCGCGCATGTTGAATAAATATACTAAGGGTCTATGGTCGGTATATATTTTAAAATGACGTCCAAATAAATAAGGTCGAAAGTATTTACACGCCCACACTATAGCTAATAGCTCTTTTTCTACAGTCGGATAATTTATCTCTGCTTTATTAAGTGTTCTACTTGCATATGCTACCGGCCGCCCGTCGTTATTTGATAACACACAGCCTATAGCATATCCAGAAGCGTCTGTCTGTAATATGAATTCGTTTTCATCTGCAAAATTTGGGTATTGAAGAATGGGTGGAGAAATAAGGGCTTCTTTTAATGAAATAAATGCATTCTGAATTTCTGACAATTAGAATCCCAGTTGAAAGGTACGTTCTTTCTACATAATTTATTTAAATAAAATGATTTCTCTGCGAAATTTGGAATAAACTTACGATAGTAATTAGTAAGCGCTACAAATCTTTTTGTTTCTTCAGCATTTTTCGGACAAGGGTACTCCTGAACAGCTTTTACTTTTTCAGGGTCAGGCAGGATCCCTTTACTAGATACTATGTGACCTAGATACATTATATCTTTCTTTAAAAAATCACATTTCGCCGCATTTAATTTAAGGTTTACTTTTCGCAGGCGATTCAAAATATCAATTAAGTTTTTATTATGATTAAATAAATTTCTTCCAAAAACTATGACGTCATCTAAGTAAACAAAACATTTTTCGTATGTTAATCCGGAAAGAGCTAATGTAATCATGCGCGAAAATGAGCTAGGACTAATTTTTAATCCCATGGGCAATCTGGTCATCTGATATTGCCCAGAACAAAAAGCTGTATATTTTCTACTGTCCTTATCTAGCTCCATTTGAAAATAGCCAGAAAATAAGTCTAAATGTGTAAAGTACATAGATCCAGATAGGGAGTCCAAAATTTCGGTAATGTTTGGGAGAGGAAACTTATCGTCTAATATTCGATCATTTAGTTTCCTATAGTCAACTACAAGTCGCCATTTTTTCTCTCCGGTATGGTCTAATTTTTTGGGTACTAAAAGAACAGGGCTGGACCACTCACTTCTAGATGGCTCAATGATACCATCGTCAAGCATTTTTGAAATTTGGTTATTAATTTCATTTTTAAGGGAATGTGGTAGCCGATATGGTTTTGTAAATGTTGGGCTAACTCCCGGTTTAAGTTGGATACTTTGTTTGCAAATATTAGTAGTTGTCAGTTTATCGTCAGGTAATTGAAATACGTCTGCGTATTTAGCACAAATTTGTTGTATGGAAGACCTTTCCTCATTATTTAAATGACCTAATTCTAACACCGAAAATAATTTTTGAACTCTTTTTGAGTCTGAATGTGACTTTTCTAATGAACAAATGTTAAATTCCTTTAAATTTTCCAATATTGGGTAAAACTTCCGTATTTTTACTTCCTGGTCCGTGGTATTCAAAATTTGAATGGGGATTTTACCATCAATAGACTTCACAATTGAACTAGCAAGAAAAATACCTGGCTCTAATTCTTGACCACATATAACAGCTTCCTCCGCTAAGCTACATTGAATAAAACGTATTGATTCTGACCTAGGTGGCAAAATTAGGTTCACATCATTATTAAAACTTCCTAACAGCGGTAAGTAAATGCTTTCATTATTTAATCCTGTTAATAATAAGTTATGCGCATTAAAATCTAAAACGGCGCCATACTTTCCTAAAAAGTCCTGTCCTAAAATTCCAGACGTCGTACAGGGCAATGACTCGACTACATAAAACTTATGACTAAACGTTTCATCTTTCGCCTTCAAATGTAAACATACGTATCCGATAGACTCGATATTGCCTCCGATACCTTTTATGATAGTTGTCTCTCTAAACAAAGGTATCGACTGATCTAGAACAAACTGATATTTGACAGCTGAAATTGAGGCTCCAGAATCTACGAGCCAATTATGTAAACTATAATTGTATGATAATTGTACAGAAAGTGAATTATTACAAGAAAATATATACTTTTTAGTCTCGAAAAAATTCTGTAGTTTTTAATGAATTTGAATTCTGACATTCTGGCTCATTTGGAGTCATAGTATTTATTTGTTGTGAGTTGCGATTCCACTTGTTTCCGCGATAGAAATACCTACCTGTATAACCACGGTTACGGGGCGGAAATCGTCGCCTGTTATCACTGTGATAACTCTGCTGCGCTGCGCCTCGTGACTCATATTGACCAGTCCAGTTACCCCTACTATTTGCTCTCGCTCGTCCACGATACTGCGTTCGGCCTCGAAAGTTTCTCGCTTGGAAATTACCTCTATAAAATCTGTTATGTGACATACCTAGTATTTCTCCCGAAGTGCTGGGCGTTGACGCGACATCCTCATCCTGTGCAGCTTGAATAGCGTCCTTTAACGAGTTGAAATCTCTAGCTGCAATGATAGTACTTAAACGCCGGTTTCGCAATCCATCGGCAAATACCTTAATGGCTAACTTCTCATTAATTGGCTTTAATACTTTATAACTCTCGGCGTCGCTTTTGGCTTGCGAAACCGTCAAATTCACAAAGAGTTCTGACAGTTCTTTTCCGTATTCAGCTATTGTCAATCTATTTTGGCATTTTTTTAATAACTGTGTTTGTATGGCTGTAGCAGATTTAACTGGTAGTAAATGACATTGCATATCCTTGACCAATTCTTTAACAGATGTATAGTTACCATTCAATTTTAATTTAGCAGAAGTCGATAGTCGACTTTTCAATACAAACTGAATTAAATTAGTTTGACATTCCGGATTTTTGAGAATACTACTATAATATTGTATATTATCAATTAACTGCTTAGTATTATTCTCTTCGTCAGTCATCAATGGTAATAAATTTAGAGCAACCTTTAAATCAAATGAAGCCATCTTTACTGATTGTTTTTCTTTCTGTTTATAAGACGAACACAAGCTAGAAATCTCTGTATATATAGTATTAAATTCTAAACAATAATTAGTAAATAAATCGTGTTCCTCTTTTAATAATGTAGTCAAAGAAATGCAGTCTACATACTCGTTATATATTTCAAGTAAATTTTTAGCCTCGTTGTATTTTCTCAACACAATATCTCCTTCCCGTCTAGCGGGGCCAATCTTAATTAAATATGTTCTTATTTTTCTTAATTCCTGTACTAAATTATGTAAATCTTCTGCCATTAGATTATTATGCAATAAGTAAAATTAAAATACTAGTCATTAGTAATAGTACTCAAACAATAAAATATAACATAGTTAGCTCACTTTTATTTCACGTCACTCACACTTGGTCTTCATCCTCCTTACTACAACGGGGACATGGGCGGGCCATCTCCATGGGGTATACTTCTCTCGGGTTGACTCTCCTTCTAAATGAAATTCGACGAAGTTGCCAGTCGGTCATTTCCTGCCTCATCCAGGACTTATGGCATTTTTTGTAAAGTCTGTATAGCAGAATGACACTTCCAACACAGATAAGGATAGTAATGAAGGTCAACAGAATTGTTGATGTCGATAAATTGGACTTCATTTGCTCCACAATAGACGAATTATCTCCTCCAGCTGCATTTTGTGCGATTATTGTTTCTTCTGTAGACTGCGAGGAACCCATATCTATTTCAGTACTTTATGCTTGCATCATCACTAATTGCACTTAGGAACTTATAGTTTTTCATTGTTCAATAGTTCACCATAGTTCAAAAACAATTAAAACGTAATAATTCAATAATCAGTTCATCCCAAATTTCACGAAGACACGAACGAGCCGCGCCTCGACCACTATATATGGCAGAGTCGCCATGTACGGTGGGAGGATGAGACAAGTGAAACGATCGAAGTTTACTGACGTACTCTAGGCTTTATTGATACACCAAAAGCTTATATATGTAACTGACATAAGAACGACTACATAGGTACGTTGGATACATAGGTTGACTATACACTACATGCCATTCACAACCTACATTCTCCAACTTGTTACAAGGTATCAAATAAATTAATTACCATGGAAGTCGGTATCTGTCTCCGGGCAACACGTGCCTCTGTCGATACGATTAATTATCGTATTTTCCTTATTTACGTAGTCATTCAGCCATCTTATCGTTATTATTTGGTAGACACCTATTCCAGATCTTTTGTGGGCGCGAGAGCAGCTCTGAATCGATCTATCGATAGATATGTTGCTGTTCTTTATTAGATTTTGTTGTTGTGAAAATTATTTTCCTCGAGTCAGATTTCTTCCATATTATCATAAGAACAAAATGTTCCAGTTACTTTTCCTCTGACAATTTAGGTTGTGGGCGTAACGTTGAGATTACTACAAATAGCCTATCAACCTATTATTGAATCTGATTCACGTTTTTCGTCATTCCCGCCATCTTTTCCAAAGATCTTTGCTCTTGTGACCTTTGAATTGTTTTAGAACTGCCGCTTTCTTATTAAATAAAGAAATAAAATATGGTGAAAGATTTTCGTTTGAACCTCAGACTTTACCTACTAAACTAGCGCGGATCATTCTTTCTATCCTATCCCATTTTTCTCTTATTCTCTCACATACTATACTTGCTTCACCTTACACAACCCACTATTTCAAGCGTACTATTCAATTTTACTGATGTTGCAATGTAATTGAAAATGAATGAAGTATTGTGTATAATTTCGAATTCACGATGCTGAAACGTTTCTTTCATGCGTATTGAAAAGCCCTTTTTTGCATGCGGATAAAATATTATAAAGTCTAACGAAAGATTTAAACGTATCTTCCCTATTGTCATATAGTATTGGCACATAAAAAAGACGACATAAAAATAAAATGACGTCACGTGTCTAAATAAAATCAGCGATAAAAATCAGCACTCGCATGATTTGCGGTGCGCAGTAAAAGTAAGCGATATTGTTTATAGCTCAGAAAAATCTCTAAACACGCGCAGTAATGTGTAACGGGCATGGGCAGTAAATTATATGGATGATATGGCGAATGGTATCGTAAACATTTGCTTTATCTCCGTGCGTAATTTGGTGGATTTATATAGCTTTTTTGCTGACCTCATGTATAACATCATCATCATTATTTTTGCCGTAAGAAGTCCACTCCTGGGCATAGGTCTCAAGGATTTCTATCGTTGGGTTTTGCTGGTTTCTATACTCAACACGATTGGAGAGCATGAGAGAGATGGTTTGGTAAGCGCAGTTTATTTGACTTATTTCCATTCCGACGCTGCTGCCTGTCACAACCGATTTTTAGAGAGCAAATATTGTTCTGTTTGTTTGGATAGATTGAGGATGAGTAAGTAACAGCTGAAGCCGGACGCGCGTACCCTATATCATACGTGTGTAACCAGGCAGGTAGTTGAGAATGAGACCAAGGATTGTAAAGAAGATCGGATGGACGCAGCCTACAGACAGTGCCTTCCTGTAAAATTAAGAAAGCTAGGTACGCTGTGACTATCCAATACAACAAACATGTTTCGGATAGATCCGAAATCAAAATGCCATTCAGACTCACAAGGTAATGGGAAAAGTTTGTCTCATATCGTCACCATCATCATCAGCCTATTGCAATACTGCTGGACATAAGGCTCTCAAAGGGCACGTCGTGTCAAAGTGTACACAATCTTTCTCTATCCTCATCCAGCCACTACCAGCGACTATTGTCAGGTCATCGGTCCGCCTACCAGTTGTTTATTCTTTGGCAAAAATAGCAGTGAAGTAAGCGATATTGTTTATAGCTCGGAAAAATCCCTTAACTGGGTTGTAATGTAAATAATCTGGATGATATGGCGAGTTGTATCGTAAATATTTGTTTTATCTACCTGCGTAATTTTGCGATGCTCAGCCAGCCATGAGCTGAAATTGAAAGTGGTCAGTGTACAGTGGCCACATAGTAGAGTGTACTATCTCTCTCTATACTATTGAACAAGTATTATTGGTGGTATGTATACTTTTTTAGGTGGCCCACTGTACTTATTTACATAATGAATGTCAGATACCGTTCGGCTGTTTGAATAAGCTGAGCTGAGTTTGAACAAGTGTTAGATCCTCCTCCACTTAATTCAAGTGTTTTCATGGTTGCGTCACCAGCTGTGATCTGTCAAAGTCCGGAGTCTGCCATTATGACAGCATTTATACTGAGATATGATTTGGTAAGTTTCTTTTGCCTGGCTGGCAGCAGGAGCAACCTTTATTAGATATCTCCATAACCAGTGTTAGGTCTGTGTAAATATTTCTTTCTTATGAAGCCGAAACTTAATGCCATTGTTGCCTTAAGACTATTTAAAAATCTGATACTAACATATGCCAAGGCGGCTATACTTCAAAATATTGTTTTTGCAAGCGTCTCTACTATCTTAACTGAAATCAAAGTTTTATAGTAATTCCAGAATATTTCCGCCGTCCTATCTCGTCCGATCGGAATTTGAACATTGTTCCCGCCTGGAGACACTCCAGACGAGAGTCCTCGGGTGAAGGGTTCTAACCGTTGAATGTTATTTAAAATGGGGTTTTATGGTTAAACTTGTGGTTTGTTATTGTTTTTGATGGAGTTTTACTATTTTCTATTAACACGGCTGTCCAAAAATTCCCTTAAAAAACAACACACAATTAGGTGTGTTTGGTTCAAATCAATATTTAATACATACATACATACTTTCACGTCAATTTCCCTTGTCTTTATCTTTAATAAGTTTCATTTTAATCGATTCAGTAAACTCGGAACAATTGGATGTGACGTCGGTACAGCAGGAACAACCCAGTGATCCCATAAGGGTTTCTTTTTGCATTTTTGGTACGGAACCCTAAAAAAGCAAGACGTTATGCCTTATATATTGCTAAAAGGAGGAATCACGACCTAAACTAAGTGAGAAAGAAATAAAATCCTTAATGGAAGGTGCCGAGATACCCATTCAGTACAAACACACATCGGAACGTTCTGGAAGCCATCCATATCCGTCGGCCGGTAATATTTCCCGCGTGACTTGCGCGATGACGGCGCGGTCTGCGAGATTATCGGAATGGCCGGTTGGGCTGATAGCACCTTTGGATACTTTGATTTTGGACTGAAAAAATATATTACTTTGAATTATAAGTTGGAAATGGAAAAAAGGCAAACGAAGAGGTGTTGGAAATAGTAAACGAGAAAAGAATTTTAATAAAACGGAATTATGATCGGTCTTAGAAAGATACTTCCCTACAATGGAGATGATATAATTATTGATATCATCCATCTGAAAAAGGTTTGCAAGAATCTTCTATGACAGACAGAAGGAAACACGACTTACTCAAATTTTTTTAAATAATTTAACTCAGAAATGAAAGTCTAGATGTTGTTAATATCAAAAAGGGTAGCACGTTGGGCGCCAGCATCAAGAGGGTTAGCATATCTATTAGATTATTTTATTTATGACTTCCTATTTTCCCGCTACTTCGTCCGCATAAGTTAAAGCCTATGTCACCCGCAGATAAATAAGCTATCTATAGGTGAAAGAATTTTGGAAATCGGTCCCCGGAGCCTATTCAATGCAAACAAACAATCAAATTCGATCAATCTTTATAATATTAAGCATAGATTATTAATTATCATCCTGCATCTAATGTAACGCTTGAAACAGACGGAGAAACATGCAACAAACATAATACTGTCCGTTTATGAGTCGCATAACTACGTAGTAGCATTACAGACATGGTTATCACGAACATAGCAGGCCATCTCAGCAAACGCGGTGTCTTAATGACCATGACATACTGTAATAGAGCAGTTAGGTGAGCGGTTGGCGCCAAATTAAATTTCGTACCAGATCCATACGTAGATGACAATGTTATGACTTTTGGTGGCGTGCCACAATATTTCTTGCTTTCTATATTGGGAAAGAATTTTGGAAATCGATCCCCTAAGCCTATTCATTGTTAGCAAACAATTAAATCTTTCCTGTTTATAATATTATTATTGGTATAGATACATTAACTGACAGAGAAACATGCAACGGACATAATACTGTCTGTTTATGAGTCGTATAACTACGTAGTAGCATTACAGACATGGTTATCACGAACATAGCAGGCCATCTCAGCAAACGTGGTGTCTTAATGACCATGACATACTGTAATAGAGCAGTTAGGTGTGCGGTTGGCGCCAAATTAAATTTCGTTCCAGATGCACACGTAGGTGACAGTATTACGTTTTATATGATTGTGTGTGTGTATAGCGTGTGGTCCCCGGCAAAGTAGAATAGGACGACACAAAGTCTACCCGTGGATGTCATAGAAGGCGACTTACCAACACAAGCTAAACAAAGCTTATATAGATTAAAGAGAACCATCCAATCTGTCAGGCCAGCGTGGAGATTGCAGGCCAAATCCTCTGACTGCTCTGGTAACTGGTTACTATAGGGCTCTGGTAGTACAGAGAGGATCATGCACTTGCAGTGGAGACTAAAGAAAAGACCTGATGACGATAATGATATCATTTTCATATCATCATTATCATCAGGTCTCTTAAGACTCCACTGCAGGAGCATGACCCTCTCTGTTAGTACAGCTCATATATGGCTGTGGTAATCCACAGCCATATATTAGCCAGAGCAGTCAGAGGACTTGGCCTACACTCTCCACGCTGGCCAGACGGGTTGAAGAGGTCTCTTTGATGATTATAAGCTTTGTTTAGCTTGTGTTTCCTAAGTCTTTTACGACATCCACGGGAAGTCTTTGAGTGGTCCTATTCTACTCTGCCGGGAACCACACGGCATGTTACCAAGTTACATTTAATATCAAAACAAAGATTTAGATTTTTTTAACTATTATCACTACGATGTAAAAGTAAACATGAAGCTACTTAAACCAACTTACAATTCCTGCCTAATATAGTAAGTACCTATATATTTTATTTACGTACAAATTGCCCACACCAAGTAACAAGCGAGTTATTTTTACTCTCCCCACTTCAAATGCCAAGCCATCGTTGCATAAACTATGAGACAGTAATAGTGCTTGAGCCAATTTGTAGTGGTATAAGTGATTCTGTTACTGCCCTAACGACGTATGGTTTGAATAAGTAAGGGGACATTTGTATCGTGGCGGGAGAATATACCGCCACGAAGTAAATCGATTCGCTTACCTATGTAAAACAAGTAGTTTATGGTTATATAAATTTATTGTTGATATAAACATCATAAATAATAGATACATATTTATAACGCCTTTGTATCCA
Organism: Rhodophaea formosa; assembly: GCA_963082605.1. Lineage (NCBI taxonomy): Eukaryota > Metazoa > Arthropoda > Insecta > Lepidoptera > Pyralidae > Rhodophaea > Rhodophaea formosa. The sequence goes on along the minus strand of OY720230.1, from coordinate 2,189,135 downwards.
GTGGGGAGAGAGTCTAATGATATAAGAATGGAAGGTCACGTTTGCAGAATGGTGGATATTTACGTTGAAAAGGGAATCAAAACAGTACCTCGTAGCTAGCCGCATCGCCTCTTAACAATCTCAGTTTTGTCACCCAAACCCACGACTAGCATTTACGATATGGCTGGGAAGAAAAGCACTTATTACATTCTCAGTTCTTTTCGCACAAATCTGTGTCATGCCTAGAAAAAATGACAACAAGAAAACGAAAATACTAGTACAGTATAATAGTACCAACAAAAGGGAAGGTTGAAATATAATATGCAGTACTGAAACAAATAATGCTACTAACACAATACGATTCTGAGAAAGCGTTATTACGTTGGCAGGTTCACAGAAATTGCATTTCGTGATAACACGTGTAAATAACAACCGCATTCAACGGATGCCAAAGACGGTAATAACGGTACCACGTTGGGCGCCAAAATAGAAACGGGAATATTAAGGCATTATGGCGACTTCAGTCAGTTCACTGTTATGTATTTATGTAAGGATGATATAAAAACATATACTAAAGATAATATTTACCCATGTAAGTATAATTTAACCAATACTAGCAGCCCTATTCGGTTGCGCCCGGGCATGTTTTATACCTTAAAACCTTCCTCGTGAATCACTATATCTGTTGGTGAAAACCGCATGAAAATCCGTGTAGTAGTTAAGTTCATCGCGAATAGACAGACAGACAGACGCGGCGGAGGACTTTGTTTTATAATATGTAGTGATTATGTAATGAGGGTCGTGCTCCTGCAATGGAGAATAAAAAAGACCTGATGATGATGATGATGTAATGAGAAACAAATACTTACCCGAGATCAAAAAAGCGTTATGACGTTAGCTTCAGATCCACAGTAATTGCATTTCTGTATAACACATGTAAATAACAACCACATTCAACTAATGCTAAAGACTTTTTACTTATTTAACGAACCACGTTGGGCGCCAATGGGAACTAAATTATAGAAGACCCATGCAACATATTGTTATGTTTTTTAAGTGTCAAAAACGAACGTGGCCTATCAGATAAACGAAGAAAAAGGGGGATTTGTTAATTTTCATTTGAATTAATAGGGTCCACTAGATTTATTATAACAAATCTTATTTAAACCTTACAAATCTACATTTATTATATTGAAGTTTCTTTTATAACCGACGCAGAATAAGAGAATTGTACGTATTATTATCACAAACGCATGTTCAACCCATTCCGTATTTCATTCTAATTTGACTTTGACACATTAGACTATCAATATACTTGTTCATTACGACAGAATAAGCTTCATCTTATCCGTACAAATTTAGAATACAAACATAATAGCAATAAACACGCCGAGGTAGATTTAGCTCGGATCCAGCCCATTAGTCCTTATGCACGCGGAAGTCAAATAATAAATGGCTGTCGTCAGCTCTGTTCGACTGTGACCGAAGATTTAGTACTAGAACAAATACAGTGCATACATAATGTCACATCTTTTTTCTTTGCGGGGTAGACAGCAACCCATCACTTTTTCTATTCTTATTCCGTTCTCCACCTACAAGTCCACCAACATGCTTAACGTGTCCTTTAGGTTTAATAGACCTGGGCTCTGTCTACCCCGCAAGCCTAACCTAACTACTTGAAGTACCAATTCTGGTCAGTCCGCTAGTGAAAATAATTTTTATTCTAACCGCGAGTAGCAAAACGCGAACAGTCAGCCAAGCGAATATGTAACTTGTTAATAACCCCCGACGCAACTTAGTGGTGTTATTTATAAGTTTAACGTGTCTGTCTGTGTATCTGTCTGTGGTATCGTAGCTCCCAGACGGATAAACCGATTATTTTTTGTCATAGATAATTTTATCCCGAGTGTTCTTAGCCAAGTTTCATGAAAATCTGTTCAGCCGTTTAAAAATCATCAGCTTGATGAGGGGATCTGACTAACTTCGTTAAGTCCGATCGATTCGCAATTTAGTACCGTGTTACTTCAATGATATTGGAAGTGTAGGTTTTTCAGTATGTTTTTTAAAATCAGACTATGATAGTGACTCACTTATGCCATTTGCAATCACGTGTTTATTCAATGCGGAGTAGACAGAGCCTGCTTACTTACACGCTAAACTCAGAATGTAAGCCTCATCATCTATCGTTGCTACGTTGGTACTAAATAAGCAATTTTCCGTCGGTGCGTGACCGGGGGCCCTAAACTTGCACCTGTGATCGTAGAGGCGCCGCGCATAGGGTTGTCAGGCATTCGGATAACGCCGGAAACCGTCAGGCTTTTTGGTTCCGTGTCCGGACAAATTAGTCCGCCCTGACCGGATTTTGTTACACTTTATAAAACTGTAGATTATTTTTCTTAAACAATAAAAAATTTCGCAGTATATCCACGGGAACAGTCTTTTTTTCCGGAATGAAAGGCATCCTATGTACTTCTCAGTACCCTTACCTATGTGTATCATGCTAAATTTCAATTAGTTTATAAGATAAAGCGTAAAGAGGATGCAACCAAACAAATCACGCATTTATAAGTTGGGCTACAAAAAAGCAATTAAGGCTGTCCGGCCTTATTACCCAAATGTCCGGCTAAACTGGCCACTCTATCCGGCTATTTACTTTTAAGATCTGGCAACCCTAGCCGCGCACGTATTTCATACCGCACGTGATGACTCACTTCGGTAAGATAGCACAGATTTCGTGTTAAAGTATAACAAACATACATACGAATACAGAGAATAGATTAGTTACTTTTTTAATATAGTAATAAAATAATTTAAGATATTTTGAACAAAAACTAAAACCAACTTCAACCCTATCAATTTTTTTTAATAAGCATGAGAAAAATGGAAATAAGTGTAATCCGAACGGCATACCTGTAAACATTTTTGGTTTTTGTGTATTTTTTAAAAAGTGCTCCACACATTTTGGATATAAATTTTATGGGATCATCTGTAAACCTATCGAACAAAAAGAATTTCTTAAATCGGTCCAGGCGTCTTCGAGAAATTGGGGAACATACATAAATAAAAAAAAAAAACCGGCCAAGTGTGAGTCAAACTCGCGCAATGAGGGTTCCGTACAATATGCTTCGTGAACACACAACCAATGTGCAAAAATGTTTTATTCAATTGACTAGCGCCATCTAGTGGTGTTTTAGTGAACTATTTCCCTAGATGAACTTATTATTGTGAGTTTACCACTTAATTTTCAAGTGATAGAATTCTTATTATTTTTCCTGTAATCTTCAAGGAATGAACTATATTTTGTAATTTTTTCAAAATTTTAGGCCCAGTAGTTTCGGAGATCAGGGGGGGGGGGAATGGTCAATTTTTGCCTTCTTTCGTGAATAAAATCAAAAGTATTGATTTTACCCGAACAAAAAAAAATATTTTTGTGATCCTCATAATGAGCCCTTTCATTTGATATATGACACAGTAAGGTTTGCAAAACTTTCATTTAAAATTTTGTAATTGGGCCCCTGAAAATGACCCTAATTTTAAAAAAATCTTTATTTACTTTGCACATCCGTGTTTGGGTCATAGGATTACACTATCTTACCAAATTTCATCTAATTTGGTTCAGTAGATTCGGAGAAAATCAGCTGTGACAGACGGACGGACGGACAGACAGACGCTCGAGTGATCCTATAAGGGTTCCGTTTTTCAACTTTTGTACGGAACCCTAAAAATTAATAAATTCAAGATACTTGTTATAACGTAAAGTATACCTTTACGTTGTGAAAACATATTCGGCCAAAATGTCCGTAGTAATTTTAATAATTGAGATGATTTAAATTTTCAATTTAACTATAAATATCGCCACAAATCATCAATACTAATCCACCAATCAGCTGGTCGAATTTCTATTATTTTTTTTTTGTTCTTGCGTATGTAATGTAGGTGCTACAGTACAACAGTGCTACAAGGATCATTTGGCGCGTGACCATAATCGGAACTAAACGCCGTCATCTTGTAAAGCGTCACTTTTGGAAGATAGCTCGAATTGATGTTTGGTGCGGATATTTCATGTTTTTAATTCTGTATATAAGACTTAAGAATATTTTGTTAGCTGGTTGCCCTAATTTCATCCTTATTTACATACAGCGCCCCCATTGCAATGTTATCCAAGTCCCAAATGATCCTTGTCGCACTGTAAACTCACACTCTCTTAGGGATTCTAATTCCATCATTAAAATATTGCCAGGTTGTTCAGAACGATACACGTAAAAGTTGAACGAAGTATATAAACAGGACTTCCAAAAAATAATAAGGCTCTCATCGTCACTTCAACATTTGCTCAACTCAAATGTTGTAATTTACAATCTCTCGATCTCAACGAGAAGGAACGAAGGTGTATAGATCAACGAGTTCTTTTGATTTACACTCGAGCACCTGAACCTCTTCCCGTTTCAATTAAGTTTCCTTATCCCGAAATAGATCTGAAGCACCTTAATTTTCAAGTACGTTCGTCTATTTATAAATATCTTTTAGGAATTCTGTTATCGGGTGTTTTTGAATTCGAAACAAGCTTAGGTTCACCTAATCTATAGGTCAAGTCGTCGCTAGGTAATTTGATTTGCGGTGTTAATTTGTGCTATAATTTTACATTTAGTAATAATCTTAATTTATTAATTAAATATTAATTAAACTACTTATTAATTAAATACTGTTGTCAACTAAACCATTGAACAGATTATGATAAAATTTAAATAGGACCATTTCAAAAGTATACCCTTCGTTGAGTTTTTAGGGTTCCGTACAAAAGTTGAAAAACGGAACCCTTATAGGATCACTCGAGCGTCTGTCTGTCCGTCCGTCCGTCTGTCACAGCCGATTTTCTCCGAATCTACTGAACCAAATTAGATGAAATTTGGTAAGATAGTGTAATCCTATGACCCAAACACGGATGTGCAAAGTAAATAAAGATTTTTTTGAAATAAGGGTCATTTTGAGGGGCCCAATTACAAAATTAAAAAAAAAAAGTTTTGCAAACCTTACTGTTTCATATATCAAATGAAAGGGCTCATTATGAGGATCTCAAAAATATTTTTTATTGTTCGGGTAAAATCAATACTTTTGATTTTATTCACGAAAGAAGGCAAAAATTGACCATTCCCCCCCCCTGATCTCCGAACCTACTGGGCCGAAAATTTTGAAAAAATTATAAAATATAGTTCATTCCTTGAAGATTACAGGAAAAATAATAGGAATTCTATCACTTGAAAATTAAGTGGTAAACTCACAATAATAAGTTCATCTAGGGAAATAGTTCACTAAAACACCACTAGATGGCGCTAGTCAATTGAATAAAACTTTTTTTGCAATGTGTGTGTGTTCACGAAGCATATTGTACGGAACCCTCATTGCGCGAGTTTGACTCACACTTGGCCGGTTTTTATTTTAATCTGTTCGTAAATGACGGAGTCATAAGGTAGCAAATACCACAATTGAAGTCGGTTAAAACCTGACATGATGGTTTTGTATAAAGATGTCACGAATCTTTGAATGAATGAATGAATGAATGAATGAATATTATTGGTGGCACGAGTCAAAAGGGATAAAAATAAAACCGGTAAATTATGATTCAAATTCATAAAAGAGTACCATGCCAAAAAAAAGAACACAATCATTGTTCTGATACTCTCTACTGGATTTAGAGAGCTAAATCCAACCATTCACAAACTAAACGTGAATGAAATGGCCCTTGATCGGTCGCTCAACACATTGGCTGTATTTGTAATTCTGAACAGAATGGGTGTAAGTGTCAGGGTGACTCGTGGCTATTGAGATTTATGGGGTGTATTACAATACCAGGACTAGGTGAAATGGGACCAATAATATCAATGTGTACATGTTCAAATTCGAATGCTGTTATATTGTTATGTTGTGTATTGTGTAAGTAGGTGACGTAGAAAATTATAATGACTATAGTAACATACTGTGACTATCCCACATATAATAATACATAATTTAGGACAAATTGAAGGTTAATTATTAATGACTTGTTTATAGTTATTGAGATATATATCCTCCTCCTCGCGTCGTATTCCTCATTGCTGAGGGTCGTGACTCCCCCGCAGAATCACCTTCTCTCTAATCAATTCCCTCCTGTAATAATACCTGTTACGGTCTTTTGCTACGTGAGATATATATAGTGTATTACAATCAGTGGCGGCTCGTGACTTCAAGGAGTGGTGGTTCACCTGCTTACCTACTGTCTCTCAAAAGCAAAACGACCTATTGAAATGCCGTACGTTCGTCAATTATTTGTAGTCGACTGCCCCTATGCACCTACTTAATAATATTTGTACATACATAATCAGTTACTCTAGGTACAATTCTTGTTAATATTAATGCATGTTGTAAAACCATTTCTGTATTAAAAGTATCAGGTACTTATGTACATGCAGTGAAATATCTAATCATCTTGACTTACCATTAGTTTAGTGAGAGGAGCTGCGCGCTAATGAATATTCTAATACGTACTTAACTAATTCAGGTTGAAAAGCACGAGAAGATGGTTTCAAAAAACAGATTAGGCGGCATACCGCCTAAATAAGCCATAGCCTATTTTCTTTTTTAGTTCTTGTTCAAATAATAATAACACACTTTGAAGCCACTTTCAACCACTACACTTTGAAGCACACACAAAGTAGAAAACCATAACTATGAATATTATTGGGTAATTTCGCGCGCGTTATCTATCACACCGTGTCACAGGTGCGAAATAAAACAAACAAACTGATTTGAGTAAGGTCAAGGACACGCCTTCGCAACAAAAATCTTCAACGAGCGAGCGAGACACCCCGGCCGATGCCGCCCGAGCGAGCCCGTTCGGGAGTATTCGGGACTCGTGCGCCGACCCGATTTTTCAATTTTTCTCATACATTGAGTACGGATCATCTTCCGTTTCACCTGCCGGAGCATTTCTGTCTCATTCCATATAGTTTCTATGGAGACGCTTCGTGCGCACTTTGAAAGCGCTCGCCCAATTTTTGGTTTAGCTAAAATGAGTCTTAAATTTTAGGTTATAAAGATCAAGCTTGTTTGAAAATATTTTCTTCTTCAGTGTGTAATTAAAGTTACATACTTTTGGATAAATAATAATTGTGTCGAAAAAAAATTGGGAAATACATAAAAATCTGGTAGTGCAGTGCACGAGTGCACTGAAGGAGCGGCCGCCACTGATTACAATACCAGGATTAGGTGAAATAGGACTAATAATGTAAATGTGTACATGTTCAAAGTCGAATGCTGCTATAATGTTATAAGTAGTCGACGGAAAACAACAAAATAACTGAAGAAACATACTGTGCCCGCCGATTCCACATAAAATTGTACCTACTTAAGGAAAAATCTAATTATTTGACTAATGTTTTATAGTGAGAAGCAAATGTACAGTTATATTAATTCATGGACAATGTTATAATGGATGAGCTCTTGATCGGTCACACAACACAATGGCTGTATTTGTAATTCTAAACAGAATGGGTGTAAATGTCAGGGTGCTCTTGGTTATTGAGATTAATGGAGTGTAGTACAATACCAGGACAGGGTGAATTGCGTGAATTACGACATTCCGGGGTGTTTTAAACGCTTTAAGTCGCTAAAATAAGCAGTATTGTAAAGTCACAAGTTGACTATCTCTGTGGCGGCATTCCCGAATGGATACGGCATAGGATAATTGACGAAACGAGTCTATATTTTCTTGAGAACGCTCATGTTGATCATGCATTTGTCCATGGGCAGCTGTGATGAATTACCATCAGGTGACCAGCTTGCTCGCATGCCATGCTTCATCGTGAAAAAATACTTATCCGAAATTTTGCAAGTAGAGAGTCATTGTTCTCGAAGCCGTATAAAAGCCTAGCCATTATTTTAGGCCACCTAAGGAAAATTTCCGTCATTCGAAACGCCCAGTAGTAAATACACAAAGATTTATATCTTACGAACGTTCTTTTTACGGTAGGCGAGTGAAAAAAAGTAAAAATGAAGCGAATTGTAAAACAACACAGAGACCGCACACATGACTTGCAGTATACGCTATATTTAACTTTATTTAGTAAGAATAAAGTTGAAAATCCACTGGGTGGGGCGCTAAAAGTGTTGCCACTATAAATGAGTTAGTACCACTTTACAGCCGGCCGTAAGAATTTTCTGGTTTATGTGAAAATACTCATATGTCTTCATTCGTTAAATTATATTTACTACTAGTACGAGAAGCAAAAGTATCGGTATTTACAGGAAAGTTGTTTTTGTCACACTATAAAAAATGTGGTTTGTATATTTTTGTCGATCTCTTGTAAGACTTCTGTTATTCACTGGAAATTTCCCCGTGACTTCGTCGGCGTAAATTATTGCCCACTAGCTGTTTCCCACGACTCCGTCCGCGAGCTTTTTTCAAACCAAAAAGTAGCCTATGTCCATTATCAGACTCTAGGCTATCTGTGTACCGAATTTCATTAAAATCGGTTTAGTAGTTTTGTCGTGAAAGCGAGACAGACAGATAGACAGAGTTACTTTCGCATTTGTTATATTAAGCATAGATTCCGTTACCTTTTTAAGGCTTCCATTCAATGATTTTGTCACAGAAAAAATAAGAAAACATTATTATTTATTTAGATCCTCCCACTGACATTACTTGGAAATAGTAAAGGGTAGACTTCCTCTTATTTTGGGCCATATCGATCATTTGCTAGGGAGGCGTTCCGCTGATATTTTTATCACGTTTCTTAATGACACCCACGATAAGAATAATAAAGGAATAACGTTATTTTGGGACAAAAATTGCGTGTCTCATTCAAATACAAATACAAATAATCTTTATTGTGGATCACAGGTAAAAAGCTCTTATAAAAAAGTTAGTGCAGCCGTGTCCTGTCCAAATTTGGACGTACAATAATGTGGGTCAAAAATCTATACAAGTCGAAAATATAATTATTACATATTATAATTATTACAGAGATATATATATGTGGTATATAATAGTCACACAATAGTAGGTCTCTTACATAAAAACCTTCAGAATCTACGAAAATTGCATTAATGTTACCCACGTTATTTTTATTCAATTCAATTCCATTTTATTTATTTGCTGAAATATTCAATATGGGGAATAGTCAATTTTTGCCTTCTTTCGTGAATAAAATCAAAAGTATTGATTTTACCCGAACAAAAAAAAATATTTTTGAGATCCTCATAATGAGCCCTTTTATTTGATATATGACACAGTAAGGTTTGAAAAACTTTTTTTTTTAATTTTGTAATTGGGCCCCTCAAAATGACCCTTATTTCAAAAAAATATTTACTTTGCACATCCGTGTTTGGGTCATAGGATTACACTATCTTACCAAATTTCATCTAATTTGGTTCAGTAGATTCGGAGAAAATCGGCTGTGACAGACGGACGGACGGACAGACAGACGCTCGAGTGATCCTATAAGGGTTCCGTTTTTCAACTTTTGTACGGAACCCTAAAAATGATTAAGATACTCGTGAATTATGAAGCAATTGGAACAAGAGCTCATACTATCGTTCAAAGAAATGAAACGGCTTCCATAAACGCAAAATCGCTTTTGAGAACGGCATTAAAAGAAAATTGGACTCGTTTCCAATTTGAACGGATATATCGATTTAATTTCGAGAATAAATTAATGTTATCGACATCATTGAAGGTTGAAGACTGGGGAATGTCATAATACGAGATTGCTTCTTATTTTAAAGAAATTACCTGTAATTTTATTAAGAGACTAGCAATTGTTCCGTTACTTCGTCCACGTATAACTTAACAGACATACATACGCGCGAAAAATATTACCCTACCTCTGGGTAGGTCAGTCAGGTAAAAAGAGCAGCAAATCTATCCATCTCTCAAGTGGCACTAGTATAGTAATATACGTACATACTAAAGTGAAGTCACTCAAATGTCAGACTGCAGTGTCAGCTTCTAAAATGCACATTTCAAAGCGTCCAATGTCCATCCCGCCCACAGAGCAGCTAATGTGAGTGTCGCTCGCGCGCTACTAGAGACGCCTCGTTTCACAACGCTTCGTCACAAATTGTCTCTTACGCAAAATGTCCCTTTCGCAAATTGTCCTTTTCTCAAAACGTCCTATGTTCAAAATGTGTATTTCTGATATAGGTTACATCAGAATTTTGTTTTTGATATAATTGTGCTACCATAAATAACACAGCACATTGGGGCATTTTTACGTTTTTTTGAGCACGAACTGACTCACGGTATATTTACTTTCGACTCTATTAGGTTTCGGGCGACATCCATGCTCTGTGATACCGTGTACGTACTAAAGTGAACTCACTCAAATGTCAGGTTTAGCAGTGTCAGCTTCTAAAATGCACATTTCAAAGCGTCCGTCCGCCTACAGTGTGCGTGTCTGTCTGTCCTCGCGCGCTACTAGACGCTTTTTCAACTCATTTCATACCTAACAATCGTGTCAGGGGGCGGTGCTGTTTATAGAGGGTTTGGGGTTTAAGGTAATAGTATAGGAATGCAAAAATCTGTTTTAGCGGCGCTGTGTTTTTAGTTTTTGTTATGGGGAAAAAATCTTGAACTCGCGTCAGGTCACGTGACCGACAGATTCGTCAGATTGAAAATTCGTAAGACGGACTCTTGACCTCATCGTAAAAAAACGTTAATGTTCAAGTATTCACCTCTGTCGGCACTCACGGAGTTATTTTTTCAACTTACTTGTGATTTGTGTCAGAATTTTATTTATTAAAGTTTTTTAACTATTATTATTATACCTACCATATCACAGCAAATTGGGGCATTGTTACGTTTTTGTGAGCACGAACTGACAGGCCGAGTATGCGACTATCGCCACTTCAGGCGCGCTATTATAATTACTATTGTCTCTAGCAGGGCGAGCAACATTTCGTGCACTGTGATCCTGCCGCTCTTCGTGTATATTGAAGCACATTTGTCAAACAGACAGACGGACACGCCTCTGACATTTCTGCTTCAGAGACAAGTTGACACTTTTTGTGGTGAACTCTCGACCTCTTTTAATACTGTGTTAGCAAAAATTGAAGAAGTTTGTAACATTGGTCGCTATTGAATGTCTATTACTTTTTCTTTTAAGGGTTCCACACGAAAAACGGAACCATTACCGTGTTTTTAGCAAGTATTGTGGTAAGCGTACTTTATTTATTTTTCGTTTTCTTTAAATCGTGAGTCAAAAATAGGGGTGGTATAAATTTGAGCGCTCTGTGTGGTGTGTACCTGTAGCTCTTAAACGGGTTCAGTCTATAACAAGATGGAGGGATTTTAGTGTTGGGGGTTGAAAATTTAATGTTATAAAACTTTTGTTTATCAACTTGCGAACTTGTAAATTTCATCGCATTTGATCTTGGGATGTCTTATGCCCGAATACTCAAAGGCATCTTAGATGCATCTTAAAAGTAAAATCGTTCTTAAGTCTCGTTATGTCACTTGTAATAACTTAGGGAGACAAAGACAGTCTGAGATAAAATAAATAATAAAATATATACGGAACGGACAAATCGCATAGATTAAGCTAGCCCCAAAGTAAGTTCGAGACTTGTGTTATGGGATACTAACTCAACGATACTATATTTTATAATAGATACTCATATAGATAAACATCCAAGACCCAGGTCAATCTGAAAAAGATCATTTTCCATCTTGACCCGACCGGGGATCGAACCCGGGACCTTCCGTGTCGCAGGCAGGCGTGTTGACCGCTACGCCACGGAGGTCGTTATTAGTTAAGATTATTTAGTATATTCCGGGCTTCTTCTCTTTTAGTGATAAGAAGTGTCGGTAACCTAAGGAAAAAAATAAAATAGTAGATAATAAAAGCGACATTAATTCTTACTAAACTAAACTGGCATGTCGGTCTGTGCAGTGTCAGCTTCTAAAATGCATTTCAAAGCGCAATGTCCCGTCGCTCTCCGAGTATATTGAGGCACATTTGTCACACAGACAGACGGACACGCCCCCAATATATCTACGTCTGGGACGAGATGACGCTTTTTGTGGCAAACTCCGATCACCCGTTCCCTTAATAAGACAGAGTCAGCAAAAGCTTTACCATACATGCACGTCTTTATATCTTAGGGGATAGACTGAGTCCGAGGTCATAAAAACCAAAGGACACGCGTGTTAATGGCGCGTTAAAAAGTGTAAAGTGGAATCATAATAGTGATGGGTTGCTAGCCGCATCGCTTATTGACGTGATTTAAAGTCAAAATCAAAGATTTTTATTCAAAATTGGATAATTGCATCTCTTTTTGAACGTCATATTTTTTACTTACTTATTATTTTTAATTTTTAATATGCAAAATCAATAAAACTTTAAAGTATTACGTTTGGTGACCGTCGACGACGTGTTACTACGGAACCCTGCTGTGCGCTTGGCGACACGCACTTCGCCGGTTTAATTTTCGTTTGTCTTGTATGCTCGTATAAAAAGATGAATAACGAAACCAGTGCCAACCGTATAGAAATGAAAACAAAAGTAGGTAGTCATTTCTATTTGCTGACAAAGAGATCACATACATTTACTCGATATAGAATGGCGCATCTATCACTCGACTCATCTCGACTGTGTCTCGTAACTGCTCGCCAGTAATCGATGTTTGTACGTGCGAAGAATCGACTGCTTTTGAGTAATTTGTTCAATACTAACTGTCATATACTCAATTACTCTATTGTATTGGGTGAAACTGTAAGAATAGATTAAGAGTCCCACGTAAAGGCGTAATCCCATACAAACGTAGTTTCGTTTTAGTTTTACAACAGTTAAGCCAATCTCAACCAAATTTCGTACATACGACCGCATACATACAAAATTACAGCGAGTTGAAGTTTCGTATCGAAAACTTGTATTAGCTGTAATTTTGTATAGGTATTGTTTTTAAAATTGAAATCTGATTATAAACATTAATATGCCTTATCCGGTCGTATGTACGAAATTTGGTTGAGATTGGCTTAACTGTTGTAAAACTAAAACGAAACTACGTTTGTATGGGATTGCGCCTTTACGTGGGACTCTTAAGATATTGAATAAATAAATAAATATTTTTATACATATTATAACGTGAAAAGGTTTGATTTTGGCATTGAATGGCGCATCAATCACTCGACTCATCTCGACTGTGTCTCGTAACTGCTCGCCAGTAATCGATGTTTGTACGTACGAAGAATCGACTGCTTTTGAGTAATTTCTTCAGTACTAACTTTCATATTTTTATACATATTCTAACGTGAAAATATTTGAATAGGCTCATAAACTCCTGGACATTCAAAATTATTTCACTTATAGGAGGTTAAGTTATCTGCTGGTGGCATAGGCTTTGATTTACGTGAAGGTAGACGCACAAAATCGCTAGTTGTGAATAAACCGGTGGTAGCCGACCGTCACACCAGCCATTAGTTCAATCCTGTCTCTAAATGATGCACATGGGACCATCTATTCACTCAATCTAGAATAGCACATAAATCATTCGTCTCATCTCGATTGTCTCTCGTAACTGCTCGCCAGTAATCGATGTTTTGTACGTGCGAAACTAATTAATAAAAACTCACATTCATATTTTTATTAATATTATAAAGAGAAAATATTTGATCGTTATTTTGCATTGAATAGTCTTATAAACTCCTGGACATTATTAATGATATAACTCCTGAATATATTTTCAAAATTATTTCACATATTGAAAGATAATTTATTGCGGGTTATATAGGCTTTGATTTACGCAGATGAAGTCGCAGGATAATCGCTATTTGTGAATCAGCCACAGTTTGTTCAATTCTGTATGTATGTATGTAATTTCTTTATTGTACAAAAACCTTAACACTAAACAAAATAATAACAAAAGAAAAATAAATGCAATCAAAAAGAACATTTGTACAACGGCGGACTTATCCCTTGAAGGGATCTCTTCCAGTCAACCAAGTGATTAAAAGGATGTACGAAAGGCTATGCGGGAGTAGTGTTAGAGATCAATACTAAATAACATAAAGTAAAAATATAAATAAAAATAAACAGAAGTAGACTAAAATGTATTAATTATATAAATAAATAATTGTAATAAATAAATAAATAAAATAAATAAATATATAGGGACATATCACACAAATTGAGCCAGCCCCACAGTTAGTTGTGAACTTATGTCGCAGGATACTAACTCAACGATACTATATTTTATAATATATACTTATATAGATAAACATCCAAGACCCAGGTCAATCTGAAAAAGATCGTTTTCCATCATGACCTGACCGGGGATCGAACCCGGGACCCCCGTGTCGCAGGCTGGCGTGTTGACCGCTGCGCCACGGAGCTCGACATAATATATACTCGTACCTACATATTCCGTCTCTAAATGATGCACATAGGACGCGCATCTATTCACTCAATCTAGAATGGCGCATCAATCACTCGTCTCATCTCGATTGTGTCTCGTAAGTGCTCGCCAGTAATCGATGTTTTGTACGTGCGACTAATCGACCGGTTATTGCATGGAGGTGGAGATTGCATTATCGATTCTAAATTATAACTGGTACATTTTATTGAAGCTATAATCGTCACGAGCCCCAAGAAAACAATTTTTTATTTATATTTGGATGAGTACATTTTATTTCTTAATTTTTTTTTATATTAGTAAAATCGTAAAACTATCAGCGTTTCGGTATGATCACTGTTGAGAAGAACAGGTACGCCGAAAGAAACTCTGAAAATAAAAACCAAAGATTCCGAGTTTGACCTCCGCCATCTGATTTACGTTTTGTTCGTTAGTACTTACATACAGAGGTATTTTTATTATAGCAACTCCTCTGCTTTATTTGTAGGACACATAATGGGCATGTTGACTAAAATTTTTTTCATGTTGTTATGTAAAGACCTGCCTAAAATAAACACAATAGTGACAGAAATACATTTCTAAACAAAAAACTCTTTCAGTTATAAAAGTTTTAAAGACACATGTTTTTAGACGTAAATTTTTAGACGTGAAAACGCGCTGCTGAAATGCCTACATATTTGTGACGTCACAAGTTTGTATTTTGTATGGGTGGCGTGAGAACTTTGTTTGGTAGCTATACGAAATATTTCGTTTATGGTAATGGTTTCATAATAAAAGTTGCTACAAATTTTGCAGACTAAAATACAGTATAATTGTAATTAAAGATTTTCATACTTTAAAAAATGGTCCTATTCACCCAACTTTAAAGAAGCTTTAAGATCACTTAACGAATCGATATCAAATTAAAAGTGTTCTTTATAGTGTTTTTAGATAGAAATTAGTCTCATTAGAAACAAATTTTATATAATTTTAACATTAGGCAAATACCGAATTATGAATATGAACAGGGCTTAGCACGAACCTTTTACTTATTTATTTCCGATGAGGTTTCTATGGATATGATATAAATAAAATATATACGGACAAATCACACAGATTGAGCTAGCTCCAAAGTAAGTTCGAGACTTGTGTTATGAGATACTATCTCAACGATACTATATTTTATAATAGATACTTATATAGATATGTGTTTATAATTATGTGTTTGAAGCGCAAAAGTTTAAAAAAGAAATGTATGACAGCTTACGTCTGCCATATTGATATTTTGCTGACCTTACAAAGCCTTTGACCATCTAGAGAAGAATACGAATCCAATGACACCTGACACTTCAAAATCGATCAAGCCATTTAGGGTACAGGAGGCGACAATAGAACAGATATACTTGCATACATACATATTATATAAATACGCGCGAAAAACATCACTCTCCTTCTACATAACTAGGGTAAAAACAGTCCATCATTAGGTCTTTCTAGTCTCCATTGCAGGAGCACGACCCTCTCTGTACTACCAGAGCCATATACTAGCCTGAGTAGTCAGAGGATTTGGCCTACACTCTCCACGCTGGCCAGACGGGTTGGAGAGGTCTCTTTGATGTTAATAAGCTTTGTTTAGCTTGTGTTTCCTTAGTCGCCTTTTACGACATCCACGAGATGACTTGGAGTGGTCCTATTCTACTCTGCCGGGAACCACACGGCGAAAACAGTTGAAATATGTAAATCAATACAATCATAATCTTCCCGAAATACCAGAGCTCTGTTCATCGTCCCACCACTTTGATTGTGGCTATTCCGGTAGCCTTTGAGCGGCGGTCGATTCTTTACGAGCGAGTGGCCAGTTAATTTATATGACGACTCTGCTTTGGCTTACTCTGGTGTATTTTAGACTTCTTTCTTTTGTTATTTTCTTCGGGACTGTTTTAGAAGAAAGGCTTAAAGGAGAATAAATTATGGCCCACCCCGTCCGTGTGCACCGTAATAGTACATTGTGTAGCAAGGGCGGGATAGAAGACATTACGTCAAACGAGCGACTACTAACAAGCACGAGGCGAAGCCGAGTGCTTTTAGTAGTCCGAGTTTGTAATGTCTAATACCGGCCGTGATACACACAATGTTTTTCATCTCACCGAGTAAATAATAGAGTAAAAAAATGTATATTTTTCATATTTTATTGGTTGAAATTGTATAGTATGAATATTCTATATAGTTTACCTTGAAAATTAATATTTATGCGTCTGCAAGCTGGCTGATTATATTATCTATATCAACATTATTGACCATTTATTCATTTATCATAGGGAATGTATTTCATGCAAATTAATGAAAATTACTATTACTTATAAATATTATGCCTAAAAATAAATAGCGGCAAACAGTGAACAGAAAATGCATCCAAGGATTACACAGATAACGAAAATGTTTTATCCAAAAAGTGGAAGTCAAAGATCGATGAATACAAACAGCCAGCCAAGCACGGCCATTAACAATTCCAAATTTGAATTAAGGACAAACATCTCGCAGAATAGTTCAAATGTTTTTTTCATCGGGTTCACTGGCAATTCCAAATTTGAATATTCGACTAGAAAACTTTTTGGATGTAAAAGATTTGACGCTTGTGCATGGTATAGTGCCCTATTAAATTTAAAAAAATACTTTATGCGCTCTCGGGCTTTATGGAATTTGTATGAAATCTTATAGCCCGCGGTCGTAATAGCGACCATCCAGCCCACTTTGCTTGCATTTAATGACACTGTTTAAGGGTAGGTGAGATGAAAATATAGTTTTCTCAAACATGCTCGGAAATGTAGGCATTACTGTAGTAAAAAGAAGACCGGAAGTTTGTAATTCTTGGCTCATTCATCGCATTGCCGGCCTAGGCCAGGAAATAAGTATGAAAATTACTTCCCGGCCGCTGCTCAAAACTTTTTAATTAATCTATGTAACGTAAATTATGTCACTTGTCATACAGCCAGTTTACTACCACTGCATTTTTAAAAAATGCATATAATACGTGAATATAACTACAATTTCATTAAAATATCGATATGTGATCATACGAAAATATGCTTAATTTTCGTTGCGAGAGAAGAAAACAATAATCTATGATCTATTAAATTTTTTGTGAAAAATATGACTGGGCTCTATGGGCATTGTTTCCTTTGCTGGAATTGACAACTGAAAATAAAAAAATTAAAAACTCGGGAGATCTGTTATTTTCACTATACCCGTAGTGATTAACGCCACTGCCGAAAAACTGCCTTTACGGATTTTAGGGCATAGAACACACGTCAATTGACTTTGAATTTATGGCCCCCCATAGAAACTCAAAAGGAATTGTATGGCATTTTTTTCATTTTCACCCTCACTCCATTATTTGTCTATGATCCTTATTGCCTAGAGAAAACATATGGCAGTCGGTCGTCTGATACTAGTAATAGTATCTTCTTCGTAGTTTGTGATTAACGCTTTGCAGTAATTGATTGACATTGATTGTTTTCGGTAAATATGTGCAAAGTTGGTTATTTATTCGAAATGAAACGGTTCAAAATGAGTTTTAGTGACGAAAGCAACACTGCAATGGATTTTAAGTACCTACTTCGCCTAATTTGAAACTTGAAAGTGGAAAAATTACTACCGGCAAATACCTAGTAAGGGGAAATATTTAAGGCATGTAAGTTTATGTGTAACTTTAAGTTAAATTTCCTCACATTTATTGAGAAAATCTCTATACTTTCCTCGGCGGGAAAGGGATTGCCGGACTCGTAACTATTGTCAAGGCCTCGCTGACGCTTGGCCTTGAAAACTATACTCGTCCGGCAATCCCTTACTTCCCGGCCTCTGCAGTAATGTACTATTACGGCGCTCTTTTACTAACACTAGCGCCACCCAGCAATTAATTCTTTTAATCCTAAATAATATCGAATTTTAAAAATCTAACGAGTACATATCTATTAAATTACTTGCAGTATTTTGGTATTAACTTTCATTAATATTCGTTTGATAAATTAAGAGAAAAACAGGTTAACGCCAAAAGTGGCCACTTTTGGTGTTAACCTGTTTTTCTCTTTCAATTTATGGCACTAGTAAATTACTTGTAGTAATAAATAATTAAAAAATACTACAAGTAGTTTACTAGTTTTGTACTTGTTAGATTTGTAATATTCGATACTAGCAGCCCTACCCGACTGCGCCCGCATGTATTATACCTTAAAACCTTCCTCGTGAATCACTCTATCTATTGGTGAAAACCGTATGAAAATAGTAGTAGTAGTAGTTTTTGAGTTTATCGCAAACAGACAGACAGACAGACGCGGCGGAGGACTTTGTTTTTTAATATGTAGTGATTATTGAGGATTTAAAGAATTTAATTGCTGGGTGGCGCTAGTGTTACTGTAAGAGCGCCTTAAGGGAATTAAAGTTTGAGCAATGGTGTCTGAAGGCAACTGGCTAGCCCGTCCGACAGTATTTATGAAGTGAAAACTTCTCTAGCGGTGCTGTGCACCTTTTGTGATGGGGAATAAATGTTAAACTCGCGACAGATCACGTGACCGTCAGATTGAAATTTCGTTAGGCGGCGCAGGCTGTTAATGTGCATGTTTGATTGTCGCCTCCTTTAGCCTTAACGGCTTGAACAATCTTGAAGTGTCTTGTCATTAAATTTTCAATAATCCCTAAAGTGTCATAGGTGACATAAGAAAAAATCAATATGATACGTAAACTGTCTAAAAGGGCAGTTATTGTCATTGTCACGTGTGATACGACTGCTATCTTATCTTAATTGGGGCCGATTATAAATCGGAAGCACGTCTAACCTTTGGGTTAATTCGTACTTATAAATTTTGTTTTAACTTAATTTTATGCTTGAGTGCATCCTCTTCTGATCTAACCATATTGCTGCGCCCAACAGGGTCCATAAATAAACTTGTACCTACCTTTTATATTAATGTCATCTTATGTACTTTATGGTTTGCAATAAAACATTGAATATTGAGTACGTATCCCTTGCCTTACTTACCCACACGGTGATTCCTGAAGGACTGCATGAGCTTCAGAATATCACCTGGTGCTATAGCCTGTCGTCCTCCAGATCAGGATAAGCCGATTAGCAGCTGACGAATCACAGCGACACAAAATGTGTCTCATTGTTTCCTCCGATACCTCACATACCCTACATAGTGGTCTTTCGACAATTTTCATTTTGAATAGATAACTGTTGTTCTCAAAATCACCGGTCAGGGCTCCCATCAGAATTCTTGACTGTTTTCTGCTATATTTGCAGATCCTTTTATACCACGTAGCGTTGTCCATACCAAGTGTCTCCTTCGAGTGTGTGTGTCCACTCAGGTTACTCCACTCACCTTGATGTCTGCTATCGACATGTGCATTTATTGCAGTTGTTACTGTACTGTATGAAAGGCCTAAGAAACGACTGCTATACTTGAGCTTTCGGTGTCATAGGCAACTCTGCCTACCCGTAAAAGAAAAAAATGTGTGCCTTTCGTAGTGAGGTCAACGTCTGTCTGTCTATTTATGCGGTTAAATCACGCGAAGCTGTGGTTTCGCGTGGTTATGAACTGTAATGGCGAACGCTACTTAGTTTTTTCTGCAAATAGAGTGGCAGCGTGACATTTGGCTTTAAAGCTTTGTGTTTATTTGCTAGCTTTAATGTATTTTTAACCGACTTCAAAAAAAGGAGGAGGTTTACAATTCGTCGTAATCTTTATTTTTTTTATGTAGTGCCCCGATTTTTCGAAGACGCCTGGACCGATTTAAGAAATTCTTTTATTGTTCGATAGGTAATACTTTACAGATCATCATCATCATCATCATCAGGTCTTTTTAAGTCTCCACTGCAGGAGCACGACTCTCTCTGTACTACCAGAGCCATATATTAGCCAGACCAGTCAGAGGATTTGGCGTACACTCTCCACGCTGGCCAGACGGGTTGGAGAGGTCTCTTCGATGTTGATAAGCTTTGTTTAGCTTGTGTTTCCCAAGTCGCCTTCTACGACATCCACGGGAAGACTTGGAGTGGTCCTATTCTATTCTGCCGGGAACTACACGGCTACGGGGAACCACACGGCTAACTTTACACATGGTCCCATTAAATTTTTATCGAAATGTGTCGAGCGCTTTTTGAAAAAACCGGCCAAGTGTGAGTCTAACTCGCGCAATGAGGGTTCCGTACAATATGCTTCGTGAACACACAAACACAATGTGCAAAAATGTTTTATTCAATTGACTAGCGCCATCTAGTGGTGTTTTAGTGAACTATTTCCCTAGATGAACTTATTATTGTGAGTTTACCACTTAATTTTCAAGTGATAGAATTCTTATTATTTTTCCTGTAATCTTCAAGAAATGAACTATGTTTTGTAATTTTTTCAAAATTTTCGGCCCAGTAGTTTCGGAGATCAGGGGGGGGGGGGGGGGGGAATGGTCAATTTTTGCCTTCTTTCGTGAATAAAATCAAAAGTATTGATTTTACCCGAACAAAAAAAAAATTTTTGAGATCCTCATAATGAGCCCTTTCATTTGATATATGACACAGTAAGGTTTGCAAAACTTTCATTTAAAATTTTGTAATTGGGCCCCTCAAAATTACCCTTATTTCAAAAAAACCGGCCAAGTGTGAGTCAAACTCGCGCAATGAGGGTTCCGTACAATATGCTTCGTGAACACACACACAATGTGCAAAAAATGTTTTATTCAATTGACTAGCGCCATCTAGTGGTGTTTTAGTGAACTATTTCCCTAGATTAACTTATTATTGTGAGTTTACCACTTAATTTTCATGTGATAGAATTCTTATTATTTTTCCTGTAATCTTCAAGGAATAAACTATATTTTGTAATTTTTTCAAAATTTTCGGCCCAGTAGTTTCGGAGATCAGGGGGGGGGGGGGGAATGGTCAATTTTTGCAATAAAATCAAAAGTATTGATTTTACCCGAACAAAAAAAAATATTTTTGAGATCCTCATAATGAGCCCTTTCATTTGATATATGACACAGTAAGGTTTGCAAAACTTTTTTTTTAATTTTGTAATTGGGCCCCTCAAAATGACCCTTATTTCAAAAAAATCTTTATTTACTTTGCACATCCGTGTTTGGGTCATAGGATTACACTATCTTACCAAATTTCATCTAATTTGGTTCAGTAGATTCGGAGAAAATCGGCTGTGACAGACGGACGGACGGACAGACAGACGCTCGAGTGATCCTATAAGGGTTCCGTTTTTCAACTTTTGTACGGAACCCTAAAAATCTTTATTTACTTTGCACATCCGTGTTTGGGTCATAGGATTACACTATCTTACCAAATTTCATCTAATTTGGTTCAGTAGATTTGGAGTAAATCGGCTGTGACAGACGGACGGACGGACAGACAGACGCTCGAGTGATCCTATAAGGGTTCCGTTTTTCAACTTTTGTACGGAACCCTAAAAATACAGAAAAACCAAAAAAAAATTATACAGTAATGCCGTTCAGTTTACAATAATTTCCATTTTGTTTTTATGGCTTATTAAAACAAATTGATAGGGTTGAAGTCGGTTATTGTTTAAAATAATTTAAATTATTTTTCTTCTGCTTTATCGACCTCTGTGCCGCAGCGGTTAACACGCCAGCCTACGAAACGACCACTCATTTCGAGCCCGAGACCATTCCCGGGTTCGATCCTTATTCAAGGCAAGGGAAAACGATCTGGTTCAGTTTCTGTTCCTTATTTAACAAACGGATTGCTATTTCGGTGCGGGATTCCCCGCTTTGCCTGTACACCACACTATTACTCTGTGCTGTAGATAAACACTAATTGGTGGCAGCGACCGCGGCCGTTCATTCAGAGTCGCAGCTACAAACTGCATTGAAGCTAAATGCTAAACACCGCTAATAAATCTACCGAGGTACCGTTAGCAATCGGTGTTATCCCTATGGGCTTTAGAGGATAGCTATTTAAACTATTTGTTAAGGACACAGCACTATTACTCTGTGCTGTAGATAAACATTTATTGGTAGCAGTGACCGCAACCATCCATTCAGAGTCGCAGCTACAAACTGCATTGAAGCTAAATGCTAAACACCGCTAATAAATCTACCGAGGTACCGTTAGCAATCGGTGTTATCCCTATGGGCTTTAGAGGATAGCTACCTATTTAAACTATTTGTTAAGGCCACAGCACTAATACTAACCGCCGGCAGCGACCGCGGCCGTGCTTGCATTCAGAGTCACAGCTACAAACTGCATTGAAGCTAAATGCTAAACACCGCTAATAAATCTACCGAGGTGCCGTTAGCAATCGGTGTTATCCCTATGGGCTTTAGAGGATAGTTATTTCAACTATTTGTTAAGGACACAGCACTATTACTCTGTGCTGTAGATAAATAATAACCGCCGCCAGCGACCGCGGCCGTGCATTCAGAGTCGCAGCTACAAACTGCATTGAAGCTAAATGCAAAATGAGACTTGAATAAACAAAGCTATAAACATCAAAGAGACCTCTCCAACCCGTCTGGCCAGCGTGGAGAGTGTAGGCCAAATCCTCTGACTGCCATGGCCAAGATATGGCTCTGGTAGTACAGAGAGGGTCGTGCTCCTGCAATGGAGACTAACAAAGACCTGTTGATGATGAGGGTCAAATCGATAGATCCAATATGAATTAGTTATAGAATGTATCGAGCAAGGTCAGCAATCGCATTAGCCTA
Source organism: Rhodophaea formosa (assembly GCA_963082605.1). Classification (NCBI taxonomy): domain Eukaryota; kingdom Metazoa; phylum Arthropoda; class Insecta; order Lepidoptera; family Pyralidae; genus Rhodophaea; species Rhodophaea formosa. The sequence continues at coordinate 2,166,071 of OY720230.1, read as the reverse complement.
AATTGCAGTGGAAAATGTAGCGTCTGGTGCAGCGGTGCATCGTTTGAAGCATATTGATGTTTAGATATTGCTTATTTACATAATTTCGTGCTGGGTAGTTTTGTTGCATTCATGGATATTATCATAATTCATAGATTTAAAGACGAATGGGTTAGTATTTGCTTTACAGTGGTTTGACCCTTGGCCAACTCATGATGAAAAACGGATTGAATCTTTTATATCGGATACACTTCTTCAGCCTTAACTATTTATTTTATTTTGATTTAAGGATTTATTTTCAAGTGAATGTACAAATATTCCATGAAAATTTCAATCGTCTACAAGTAGCCGTTATTAAGGAAGGCGTAGTGAGTTCTCACACTACCGCCACCCATCAATTAATTCTATAAGTCCTAAATCATATCCGCGTGGTTCCCGGCAGAGTAGAATAGGGCCACTCAAAGTCATCCCGTGGATGTCGTAAAAGGCGACTAAGGAAAAACAAGCTAAACAAAGCTTATTAACATCAAAGAGACCTCTCTAACCCGTCTGGCCAGCGTGGAGAGTGTAGGCCAAATCCTCTGACTGCTCAAGCTAATAAATGGCTCTGGTAGTACAGAGAGGGTCGTGCTCCTGCAGTGGAGACTAGAAAGACCTGATGATGATGATGATGATTATTACCGCCAAAAGTGGCCACTTTTGGCGGTAAAAATTCGTTCTCTTAAATTTAGATTGTAATATCTATGAAAAGTAACAAAAAGAATACTACAACTAATTTACTACGGCAATCAGCTATTCGATTTTTTATATTTGATTTGATTTGATATATGATTAATTGTTGGGTGGCGCTAGTGTGTGAACTCACTTCGCCTTAATATCAAGTAAAAAACCGGCCAAGTGCGTGTCGGGCCACGCGCAGTGTAGGGTTCCGTAGTTGCGAATGACAACTTTGAGTTCACACTATTCACACTCGCACCTTACAGTTTAACGACCAAAAACATCTAACAATGAAAATAGTATGAAATTTTACAGTTTATAAGTTGGTTGCCTATAACTTTTTAGTTTGTACTTAGTACTCAGCTCTGATAGTGATCTGCTGCGCTCTGACTGATCTATATATAACCGTTTAGCAGATAGAGGGGGGGGGACACTTACCTCTAACAAAAATTCGCACTTTAAAACCAAATATTTCGGAAACGGAGCCCTTAATCAAAAAACGGTGTTCTCAACCTCACAATATTTTTGAAAGACCTATTTAACGATACCCCACACAATAGGTAAATAGAGAAAAAAAAATTACTCCCTCACTTTACTTGTATGGGAGCTACCCTAAAAAAAATTTTTTTTAAGATTTTATTCTACCACTTTTTTGCCATGATTAATATACATACCCATACCAAATTACAGCTTTCTAGTACTTATAGTCTCTGCGTAAAACCGCGGACGGACAGACAGACAGACAGACAGACAGACATGGCGAAACTATAAGGGTTCCTTGTTTACTACGGAACCCTAAAAACGACAAAAAAATCACGTTTGTTGTACGAGAGAACCTCAAATGATTATTTTATTCTATTATTAGTAGTTGTTGTACCGGCAATAGAAATACATCATGTGTGAAAATGTTAGCTGTCTAGCTGTCACGGTTTGTGAGATACAGCCTGGTGATAGACAGTCAGACGGACATCGAAGCCTTGTGAATAGGATCCCGTTTTCACCCTTCAGGTACGGAACCCTGAAAACGAATGCTCACAAGTGTAGAATAGACAAAAATAGATCATACAGTTCCTGTTTGGTATTGGAACTAAGTGTAGTAGCGATAATTTTTAACCGACTTCAAGAAAAGGAGGAGGTTTACAATTCGTCGTAATGTTTTTTTTTTATGTATGTTCCCCGGTTTCTCGAAGACGCCTGGACCGATTTAAGAAATTCTTTTTTTGTTCGATAGGTATTACTTTACAGATGGTCCCATTAATTTTTTATCGAAATATGTTGAGCGCTTTTTGAAAAAATACACAAAACCCAATTTTTTTTTAATGGTATGCCGTTCGGATTACACATATTTCCATTTTTTTATTATTTAAAAAAATATTTAAAAAAAATGATAGGGTTTGTAGCGGGTGTTAGGGATCACTTGAACGAATACAAACGTCTGTCTTCAATGAATTTATTCTTGCTACTGTTTTGACTAAATACATGCATCGTAATAAAAGATCGAACTAGCTTATACAGTTATATATATGTAGGTATGTATACTCGTGCAAAGGCGGTCTTGTAAACTTTGTATATAAAACTTGTATATAATAAGTAACGATTAAAATATGTAAAGTGATCAATATGTACATATGTAAATAAATAAACAATCCAATCTAACATAAACCGCCCACCAAAGGACTTTATGAGTCCTTTTAAATACATATTCATAAGCACTAAAGATTTGCACATCCAATTTAATTCTACCTACATCACAATTCATAAGTTTGACCGAACCAAAGAAGTTTACATATCAAAATCATTCTGAACTATCGCTATCTATTGGTAACAGACATAACTTAGTAACTGTCCTTTTCACTATGTTGTCGCCACTCTTGACACTGTACACTCGAGTATAGCCATCGGATCCAGGATGTTTGCTTACTATTCTGCCCAGCAACCATTTGCCAGGTGGCAAGTTCTCTTGTTTGATTAAAACGATGTCACCGATCTCCATTTCTTTCTCTTTTTTAAGCCATTTGGGCCGTTGTTGGAGCCTAGAGAGGTATTCATTTTGCCATCGGGTCCAAAAGTCACTCAATAACTTTTGGAGATATTGCCACCTTGACAGATGAGAAATCTTTACGTTTTGCAAACTTGGGCTGGGCACGGTTATAGGGGGTTCACCAATTAGGAAATGACCCGGTGTCAGAGGTTCAACGGCTTCATTATCTAAATCATCTCTAGGGCACAACGGCCTTGAGTTTAGGCATGCCTCAATTTCACATAGAACCGTAGTCATTTCTTCAAAAGTTAAATTTGTGGTGAGGATTCTCTTCAAATGATATTTAATAGACTTCACCCCGGCCTCCCAAAGGCCCCCAAAATTAGGACTATACGGTGGAATAAAATGCCATTGGGTTCCGTCTGCAGCAAGAGAATTAGCTATTTCTCCCGAGAATTCCAAACAAGCTTCTTTCCAGAGGGAAACCAATTCTTTGTTTGCACCAACAAAGTTGCGACCTTGGTCGCTCCACATATGGGCACATTTTCCCCGGCGAGCACAAAATCTCCTGAACGCTCCAATGAAGGCCTCCGAGGACAAATCTCCAACTAATTCTAAGTGGATGGCCTTTGTGGCCATGCAGATAAAAATAGAAATGTAGGCCTTTTGACACCTAATTCCTCTTCCCTTGCTCATCAACACTTGAAAAGGCCCCGCAAAGTCCACGCCTGAGTGCAGAAATGCTCGCGCGGGTGTCACACGCTCCTTTGGTAGATCACCCATGACTTGTGCTCGCGTTCGAGCACTTTGTTTGGCACATCTTAAACATTGGTGAACATATCGTCGGACTAACCCCTTGGCTTTAATTATCCAATACTTGGATCTTATGTAGGACAGCATCAACTGCATTCCTCCATGCAATGTTCTTATGTGTGCATCAGCTATTATAAGGGGTGTAAGGTTATTCTTGTTTCCTAAGATATACGGATGTTTGGCTTGATCTGACAAACAAGAGTGTCGTAATCGTCCGCCCACCCTAAGAATCTGTTCCTCATCCAAGTATGGGTCTAAAGTTTTTAATGTACTTGTATTTCTTACTTGTTTATCTCTCCTTAACCATTCTATCTCATCTGAAAATTCTTCGTTCTGTACCATCTTTATGCATATTTTTAAAGAATCTTCTAATTCTTCAGTTGTAAACGTCGCGTCAATGTCATTATTTAGTTTACTTTGTCTCAAAAATCTTTTGCAGTATGTAATACTTCTGATCAACTCTATTAATGTGTCGAAATCTTTAAAATGTTCAGTGAATTTCTTAATTCCTTTATCTTCCTTAATCGTTAATGTATGTATTTTCTTACTTTCAATTTCTGTTGTTTGAACATTTGGACTCACAAAATTGATTTCTTGTCTCAATAGCCATTCTGGGCCCTTCCACCACAAAATGTGATTTATCAACTCTGTGACTGAAGCACCTCGAGATGCGATATCCGCTGGATTCTCATGAGATTGAACATGATGCCAATGATCGTGTGGTACATTCTCCATTATTTCGACCGTTCGGTTTGCAACAAACGCCTTCCATCTACTAGGTTCTCCTTGGATCCAAGCAATAACTATCAAGGAATCAGTCCAAGCGTGCACACGAGACGACGGGATTCTCATAGAAGTCGATACTTGCTTCAACAATCGTGACAATAATAGAGCCCCGCATAATTCAAGTCTCGGCAATGACACTGTTTTCAATGGAGCCACGCGTGTTCTTGATGCGATTAATGAAGTTGAGATACTACCATCAGTTTTTTGGACGCGGCAATACACGACTGCTGAATATGCTTTCATAGACGCATCACTAAAGCCATGAATTTGAACATCTTCGTGACTAGAATTGTGAGTACCTAGCCACCGATCGATGCGTATGCCATTGACATTGTTGAGATCCGCGCGTATGTTTACCCATTCTTCTCTAAGGTTCGTATCGATTGGTTCATCCCATTCAACTTTAGTTGTCCAAAGTTTTTGAAGCAACATTTTAGCAGTCACGATACACGGTGAAATCCAGCCAAGCGGATCGAAGATTTTTTGAAGATCGGACAAAATGCTTCTCTTAGTAACACTGACTGCGAGTGGAGGTAAGTGTAGGTTATATTCAAATTGATCATTGCCTAGGTTCCACTGCACACCTAATGCTTTAATAGTTCCATCAATGTTCATATCAACGTGAGCATTTGCTGATCTCTCACTTGGATCTAAAGACTTCATAAAATCTGCATTATTTGATGACCATTTTTTCAGCGTGAAGCCACCTAGACGTAATAGCTCTTTCAGATCCCTGCTTGTCTTTATTGCCTGATCAACATTGCTGCAGCCTGACAAAATATCATCAATGTACATATCTTCGCGTAGTACTCTTGCTGCTTCGGGAAATTTCTCCCCCTCATCAATAGCAAGCTGCATAATAGTTTTAACAGCTAAGTAGGGTGCTGAAGCTGTTCCAAAAGTGACTGTCAACAGCCGTAGGTCTTGAATATTTTCAGATGAATTGTTTCTCCAGAGAATGCGTTGGTAATCAACATGTTCTTCGTTCATCAAAATCATTCGATACATCATTTGGATATCGGATACGAAGCAAACTGCATATGTTCTCCACCTTATTATAATGCTTCGTAAATCTTCTTGAAGTACAGGACCAGTCAACAACTCATCATTGAGGGAAACGCCGTTCGAGCCCTTACAAGAACCATCAAAAACGACGCGAGTTTTCGTCGTTTCTTTATCGTTCCGGACTACAGCGTGGTGCGGTAAGTATACTGACTTCTTTGTTTCCTTTTCTTTTTCAGGTACATCTTCTGCGTGTTTTAACTTCTTATATTCTTCGATAACTCTGCTATATTCTTTTTTCATTTCAGGTTCTCTATTGAGTCTTCGCTCCAGTTGTTTAAATCTTTTCATTGCTATTTCCCTTGTATTGCCTTCTGCTGATTGTGGACTATCTATTCTAAACGGCAATTTAACTATGTATCTCCCTTCGCTATTTCTTCTATGTGTGCTTTCATAAATATCTTCGCAAAGTTTTTCTTCTCTTGTATACTTTCTGTTTGGCTCAGTATCTACCTCCCACATTGATTTTAATAGCTCTCTTACATCAACTTCTTGATTTATTGCCAGAAAACAACTTTGTTTTGAATTGTGTGGCTTGATGTTTATTTGACCGAAGACGATCCACCCTAGCTTGGTGCTTTGAGCCATTGGTGTACCAGGTGGACCCTTGATCAAGCCATCCTGGACAATGTTTGCGTATTCTTTAACATCTAGTAGCAGATCGATGTTTCCTGACATATAATATTCTGGATCTGCTAAATCAAGATCAGCCAAGTGTAACCATTTTTCTCTAGGTACTGAACTGGTAGGTATGTCGATTGTCAAGTGTTTTGACATCACGTAGGCGTCTATGGAAAGGTTAAAATTAGGTTCCCAGCGTGAAAGGACATTTGCATGTACCTTTTGTTTGACAACGACTTTCATAGATTCCATTCCAGTGACGATGCTATCAGTTGGCTGTCGTTTGAGCTTTAGAAGTTGAGCTGCCTTCTCACTGATAAAGCAGGCTTGGGATCCGGGATCTATCAGCGCCTTAAGCACAATGGCGTGTCCTTGTTCGCTTTGTAATGTCACCATTGCGGTTGCTAATAGACCCACATCTTGTCTAGCATTGTAGTATGACGCGATCATAGTATTTACTTGTAGCTTCTCTTCTACATCTGCTTGGGTTGATGACGTCGGCTGTATAGCTTCTGATGATGCCGATGTATCAGGTTTCTTGGATTGATGTAGAAGAGTATGATGACGTCGATTGCATATGCGACAGGACATTGGTAGTCGACACTTCATAGCTGAATGTCCTGATGCCAGACAATTGAAGCAGAGATTGTGTTTCTTTGCATACTCACTCCGTTCGATAGGTTGCATTTTTGTGAACTCCTTACAGTGGCACAAAGTGTGATTTTCTTTACACATACTACAAATTTTCATGGAAACAGAAGCGTGGAGAGCGCGTTCTCTGACAGTCTTATCTCGTGTAGTCGTTGTTGTTGAAACAGGTGTAACTAATTCCAGCGTTCTAAATTTGCCTTCTAAAAACTTCTTCAAGTCGTTCCAGGTAGGTAACTCATCCGATCCTGTCTTATATGCATACTCCTCCCATTCCTTGTGCGACTCTGGGTCCAACTTCTGCACTACCAGAAATATTATTATAGGATCCCAAGAATCCGTTCTCACATTTAAGTTTTGAAGGCTGTTAAGGATCTCAGTTGTTGTATCTAAGATGGACTTGAGTTGACTTGACGACTGTGAGTTGGCTTTCCTATGTGCAAATAATCTTTTCAACAACGAGTTCACTATAAGTCTTTTATTGCCATAACGTGTCTTCAGGGTGTCCCACGCCTGTTGGTAATTGCTTTCAGTCACCTGAATATGTTTAAGTAACGCCGCCGCTTCACCGCTAATACTGGTTTTCAAGTAGTGTAGTTTTTCTACTTTGCTGAGGGATTTGTTATCGTGAACAAGCGAAATGTATAAATCATTAAACGCAGGCCACTCTTCATAAGTACCGGAGAACGTAGGGAGAACAATACGAGGTAATTTCACATTTGACTGCTGTTGATAATTTTCTGAGAGGTCCCCGATGCTTGATGTTGGTGATTTCGAAGATAACCTGGCTAACATATCTCGCAGTTCACCCATTGTACTTACGTACAATTCTTCATATTGGTAAAATTCTTCATTCGCATAATATGGCAATAAACTGCGTTTATCTCTTGGTGTTAACCTTCCCAGTTCGTGGTGAGCGTTGTTGAATATTTTCCAGTATTCCTCAATACACTGAATCCGTGATTGTATATATCCCTTTGTTAGGCGTTGCTTAGGACATTTCTTTAAATTTGTTTGTGTTTTCTTGAGTAATTCTGCAGTGTCTTCTAATGTACTAATAATTTCTTCAGGTTTTCTAGCCATAATTGTTCACAAAACACGTTAAAGTTCACAAAACATAAGTTATAAATCGTAATTACACAAGTTATAAGTTCGCAATAATGTTGTTTACGCGTAAAGATTCACTCGATGCGTTCTTATCGCTAATGGAATGCGGCCGCTATTGTTCTCGCGCAGCAGGTAGCCGGTTGCTATGCAGTGCGCGGTCCGCTGTCCGGCTCGATTCTGACCACTATGTAGCGGGTGTTAGGGATCACTTGAACGAATACAAACGTCTGTCTTCAATGAATTTATTCTTGCTACTGTTTTGACTAAATACATGCATCGTAATAAAAGATCGAACTAGCTTATACAGTTATATATATGTAGGTATGTATACTCGTGCAAAGGCGGTCTTGTAAACTTTGTATATAAAACTTGTATATAATAAGTAACGATTAAAATATGTAAAGTGATCAATATGTACATATGTAAATAAATAAACAATCCAATCTAACAGGGTTAAAGTCGGTTTTTGTTTTTTGTTAAAAATATCTTAAATTATCTATATAATTTACGTTCTCAACATGCAAACGAATAACTGTTGTCATATGAATAAGTCTGAATTCGGGAAAAATATCAGCTGCCCCTATACATTTTGCATCAGTAGGTATTAAACGTACTATGAACAGCCCATTTATTATTCTCGATTTCAGTGTTGATCATAGAACAAAAGTTGTTCATATTTACTTTGAAAACGTGAATCTAAATGATCGCTAGTTCAATCCCGAACACATTGTACGACCGCTGAACGTATCACCCGGAAATGGCCACGATCGATTCAGGCGCCAGAGAGTTGGCCATTTGCCTCATGTGTCGATTTATCTGTCTCGTGTGGTCTTGTTACACGACTGTCTGCAGAAAGGAGTGTGTTGTTTTCAGCATTCATGTCTGCCTCCATTAACTGCCTCCGTGGTCCAGTGTTTAAGGCGTTTGCATTGTTGACCCGGGGGTTGTGGGTTCGATTCCCACGGGAAGCATACTTTGTTAAGTTGTTTCCAGTTTGGTTAGGACATTGCAGGCATGAATCACCTGATTGTCTGATAAGAAAGACGATTCCGTGCTTCGGAAGGCACGTTAAGCCGGTGGTCCCGGCTGCCATCCGGTAGTCGTTAAAGGAACCACGTCAGAGGCCGAGAGGCCGTTCTGAAGAACTCTGACACCAGGGTGTGGGTCGATTGACCGTGTCACCTACACGAAATGATGAGCATTCATGTCATGAAATGTACTTAAGTAATGTGCCGTGTGGTTCCCGGCAGAGTAGAATAGGACCACTCCAAGTCTTCCCGTGGATGTCGAATAAGGCGACTGAGGAAAGCTAGCAAAGACACAAGCACAAAGCTTATAAACAACAAAGAGGACCTCTACAACCCGTCTGGCCAGTGTGAAGAGTGTAGTCCAAATCCTCTGACTGCTCTGGCTTATATATGGCTCTGGTAGTACAGAGAGGGTCGTGCTCCCGCAGTGGAGAATAATGATGATTAATGTGAGTAATGTATATTCTATCATCGCATCTCATGCCATCGACAGGGGGTTCATCCTCACTTCTTAGGTCCAATATTTTTGCGCACAGTACGTTTTGGGAGGAACTTTCTTCCACTACTTTTACAGATCACGTATATATTTCGACTTACGTTACTATTTGTAGTATCTTTAGAATACCGTCAGATATCTCTCAAATTGTATGCAAAAAAACTGTTTTTGATGACGGTTCCAATGTCGATACCCACTTGGCCTAACACTTCGTGTGGCCGAAAGAAACGGGTTAGTCTCCTTTGGACAACTTTTCGTTGGCAACCCTAAGCATACTCGAGTGTGTGTGATACTCATTAATCGATAAGTGAAAGAACTAAAATCCTCAACATCCAATCACAACGTCTCGTTCATCTTGTTAAAGATCTGAACGATCTATCCGCCATTTAATTACTCGGAATGAGCGGGGGTGGAGGCGGGAGGGGGCGTTCATTCAGCTTAGTAGATTAATCTCTTCATTTTGTTATTGTTCGCTGAAAAAGTTCGGAATAAGGTTACTTTTTCATATTGAATTATCGATTCATGTTATTTTTACAAACTGGTGAGTCTATTTTTAACCCCCCGTTGCAAAAACAGAGGCGTGTTATTAGTTTAACGTGTCTGTCTGTGGTATCGTAGCTTCCGAACGGATTAACCGATTTTCGTTTAGTCTTTTTTATGTTGTAGCTAATTTTATCCAGAGTGTTCTTAGCCGTGTTTCATGAAAATCTGTTACCCTACGAAGTTCAACCGATTGAAGATCATCAGCTCTTTTATGGTTGACGATTGGACTAACTTTTTCATGTCCGGTCGATTCGAAATTTGGCACCGTGTTACTTCAATTATATTGAAGTGTCGGGGGGTTTTTCAATTTTTTTATTTAAATTTTTATAATAATATTTCAAACTTATTGCAAATCTCGGATTGAAGTTAGAACTGAGCTACGTAAGTAAGACTAGTATATATGAAGTATGAAATTTCCATAGACATAACTGTTTGTTTTGTTGTGTGTGTATGTGGCCACTGGAGTCAGATTTTTCAAGCTGCCTTATAGCAGACAGGTCAGGTCACTTCGTGCTCAAACGAACTTAAAGCCGCACACTAGGCACAGTAGTGACGCCAATTTAATATTATAAGAATCGGTAATCTGATTCTCATAATTCTCACTGATTCTGATAATATTAAACGTGATTCCAAAAATACTTCAAGTTATTAACTAGTGCTTAAATGATTTACATTCTTGAATTTCTTTCTATTTGTAAAGTATTAGGAATAAAACGATTGGCGTCGCTACTGTGCCTAGGGTGCCCCCTTAAAAACGCCCCATTGTGCTATGATATATCATAATTACAGTAAAAATGTTAATCAATGAAATCCTGATGTAAATATCACAACTAAGTTGAAAACAGCAGATTTTTGATGACATTTCTACAATTACCTTGAAACCTCAATAAACGGTACCGCTCCCTGATACGCTTGTTTAGTATGATGTGTTGAAAACTCTTCTCTAGTAGCGCGCGACCGACAGTCACACATTTCCTGCTCTGTGGTTTTAACTAAGATGGCCGTGTAGTGTTAGGCATCAAATTACCAATTCCGATCTACATACAGCGTGTTGACTAATCGTGAACCGTGTGTGACCGTGTTGTTGTGATGTATAGTCACAACGAGCATGTATATTATACGCTAGCAGTTCGCCCCGGCTTCGACCGCGTGATAAGCGTATGTCGTCTTCCGAAGCTTTAGCATCGTGTATGTAAAATTTCAAGAAGATTGAATCGGTAATAAAAATATACCAACTCATTTTCGCATTTTTAATATCAGTGGAGGGTCCAGAGTGATGCGAATTTCGCCATCATTCAAGGGCGGAGGAGCCCGAGATATTATATGCCACTTGCGGTCACCCATCCAAATGGGGACTGCGCCCGGCGTTGCCTATCATTTGAAAACGCCAATAATGCTCACGCCTCTTGGACCATCGTTTAATGTACTAACGCAACGATTATTACATGACTGTCCCACCCAAAAGGAGGGTAATGTTTTTCGAGCGTATGTATGTATGTATATATCTATGTATGTGTGCAAATATGTCTGTTCCATTGTTGCATCCTGTAGCCTAAATGGCTCGACCGAATTTGAAGTGTGAGGTGTCATTAGATTCCTATTCTTCCCCGGAGAGTCATAGGCTATGTGACGTCGAAAAAACAAATATTCAGCCGCCGTTAACTGGCAAAAACTGGCAAAAAGTTGACCCTTTCCGTAGCCATAATGCCTTGACCAATTTTAAAGAACGAGGTCTCATTAGATTTGTGTTCTTTTCAGGAGTGCTGTGAACCATGTAACGTCAGTAAAAAAATATTTTTTCAGGTATAAATGCAACAATTTTGCAGAAGTTAATACTATCCTATGACGTGAGCTAGATGGCGCTAGATCAATTTTAAAACGCGCTATTGTTGTGGGGAACTACTTGACAATACTTTGCGATTTCAAATACACACGAAAAGCAAGCAAATTGCTAATAGTCAGTCGAGTTCTTTAGATTTTTTAAATTAAATTACATGTTTTTGAAGTGAAAACTTCTTTGGGCGCGTTGAGCACTTTTTGGGTGAACAAAAATCATGGAACTCGCATCATCGTCTCGTCACCGAACGCTTTATACTTTTTGGGTGTACTATAAGTTAAAGTTGTCCCCAAAGATTGTCCCGTACAATGATATTATATTTTTTATAATTGATAATCGCATAGTTCTGTGAAACATGTGATTCTCACGAATAAATATAATAACTCCTTGTTTGTTCTTGTTCCAGGTAAGTTCGGCGGGGTGTTAATATTTATGGAATCCTGGAGGAGCAACGAGTACATTGGTATAAATCAGCTGTGCTGTGTGGTTCTCGGCAGATAGAATAGGACCACTCCAGTCTTCCCGTAGATGTCCTAGACTTAGGAAACAAACTAAACAAGCTTGTAAACATCAAATAGACCTGTCCAACCCGTTGGAGGGTGTAAGCCAAATCCTTGGAATACATGGCTCTGGTTGTACAGAGGTGCTCCTGCAGTGGAGACTAACAAAGACCGGATGATTATGATAATAATATAAGCATAGAACAACTTTAGAGAACTTTATTGAACGGTATAGACATAAGACGAGGAAAGATGTTTGGCTATCTTATACGACACGACGAATTTATTAAAACCATCTTAGAAGGAAAGATTGAAGTTAAGAGAGGAAAAGGAAGGCCAAGGAGAGCATTCACAGACGAAATAAAAGAGAAGGCAAAAGTCGTGTCGTACAGAGGTCAAAGAGATAGCGGAAGATAGGGAAGAATGGAAAATACTCCACCGACAAGAACAAGGTTCTTAAATATATGATGATGAGAACAACTTTTATGCTTAGTACAGGGAATGAATTTTTGAATAAAATTGCTTGTTTAGCCTGAATAATTGAAACTATAAATCGTTATTAATACTCTACAACTTACTAAATAAACAATCTCAGAGCACCCATCTCAAAGCGTAAGGGTAGTTAGGGCAACCGCACAACGCAACAGTAGGTGAATTTTTAAACGAAGCAACCGTAACCACCCTACCGGAAGCTTAAAACAGAAGGAGTAGAGAAATAAAACTCATCTTCAGAAAAATGTACTTTGCCTCGACTTTTGTCCGGTAGTCGAGTCTATTGCCGGAGCTGAAAGCGTCGAGTGGTGGCAATCGCACTTCTAGGATGATTTAGTGACAAATGATTCAAACTATGAGTTCACAGTCAGATAAATAAGCAGTCATGTCATGAGGCATTTCTGACAGTGAAATAGAAAATAACATTGTTCCAATAGACATGGATAGGTTTATTTTTGAAACGCTAATGTTTATCTTATCACTCACTTAACTTAAAATCACTATCGTAAATGTTAAATAACCCGCATAAAAATAATGACTTCTCCTTCAATACAAAGACCTTCAGGACATTTTTTGACATGTAAACGATGCTCACTATTGATTTACGCGTGACAAATCAATTGTTGATCCCAACTTAATCGGTTAGTCCCGGCTCCCGATTCAGACAAGTCATTCTAACATTCGGTTAGAAGGGTATGGTCTTATTTCTCTACTCGCGGTGTTTTGCTGCAAAGTACTCGACATACAAACATACCTGCTGAATTTTTGACATGTAAACGATGCTTGCCGTAGATTTAGAATATTCTAGCGATATGCACCGTTTGAACGCGAATAATGAGGGGATGCTCTTAGCGGGGAAAGCCGTTGTTGTGTTGCTCGCGTTTACTTTTGCTAATGCCGTTAGGAGTGTGTTTCTACGAAACTGATATTGTTATTGTTATGATTCCTATTGTGAACATACATGTATATGTGAATGAAGGTAAAAAGAAGAAAGATTGAATGTTGATAACCGGAAAACTAAATCAAACTTTTTAACGCTAATATTAAACCGCAGAAAAGCAAAACACTATCATCCCGTCTTTCTACCCACTACTTTGTAAAAATTTATACGTTATATAATATATATATATATATATATATATATATATATATATATATATATATACACGTCGACTTGCTAACCTCCTCCGTGTTTTCGTCGGTTGAAAAAAAAACTACAATAGTTTAGCTTTGTCGTAAGTTCCGATGTCAGAAGCGTAAGCGTGTTACTGTCAGAAGCGTAAGCGTATTAGGAAGCTCGCAAAAGAAAACATAATTTTATTTACTACCCGAAAGCTTATGGAACCATTCTCTTTATTGTACATTTGCTCGAAAGTTTTAACTTTGTGTAATGTGGAAATTGTACATGAAAAATTTTGTTTGACTATTAAAAAATCTACCTCAAAAAGACTGTAAAAGACACTTAAAGTTTGACACCTATACTATTTGCAGACGTGTTGGATACACCCGACAGCTGGCAAATTATATTCACCTTGAAAATTAAAATCGCCCTCGCATTTCCCACCAAAAAAGATTTCAATAACCTCACAAAAGGCCCGCGATAAAGGCGCCGTTATAAATCAATCGGTATTTAATTATTGAGCGGCCATCTTGTATTCTGGCGCGTCACCGCGTTAATGTTTGATGCACAGATTCGATACCTTCGCGGCTGGCGGGAATTATTAATTTGGCTGGAAGATATGTTATGAGCCATTTTCGAGGAGAGAAACTCTGATTTTCACCGACGGCATAAAAGTAGGGTATTTAAAATGAGATTTATTTTAACTTACTTACCTGATTGATCATACGGGGCTAGTAAGAATTTATTAATGGACCAGCAATTTTCCCGCGACATCCAAAGCGTCAAACTTCACCCCCTATTTCACCCCCTTAGGGGTTGAATTCCTAAAAATCCTTTCTTAGTGCTCACTTACATCATGAAAGGAACCCCTTTAACAAATTATAAGTTTCTCTAGATATAATAGTTTTGGCTGTTTTATATTTATAAATAGACGTGAAAATCAAATTATCAGCGCATTTCCCACAAAAAAGATTTCAATAACCTCACCAAAGGCACGCGATAAAGGCGCCGTTATAAATCAATCGGTATTTAATTATTGGGCGGCCATCTTGTATTCCGGCGCGTCACCGCGTTAATGTTTGATGCACTGATTCGATACCTTCGCGGACTGGCGGGAAATATTAATTTGGCTGGAAGATATGTTATGAGCCCTTTTTCGTGGAGAAACTCTGATTTTCACGGACAGCATAATGGTGGGGTTTCCAAATGGATAAAAAGTATTTTAACTTAAGTATATATTTGATTGATTACCTACTCGGGTCTAGTAAGTATTAAGTATGTATGAATGGACTGGCAATCCGCGACATCGACAGCGTAAAACTTTATCCCCCATTGTCACCTTTTAGGGGTTGAATTTCTAAAAACCTTTCTTAGTGCTCACTTTCATCATAAAAGGAACCCCTGTACCAAATTACAAGTTTCTAGTTACAACAGTTTCCGCTTTTTGCTTTTATGTATATAGATAGACGTTAAAATTAATTTACCCGCGCATTTCCCACAAAAAAGATTTCAATAACCTCTCAAAAGGCTTGCGATGAAAGCGCCGGCGCCGTTACAAATCAATCTGTATTTAATTATTGAGCGGCCATCTTGTATTCCGGCGCGTCCCCGCGTTAATGTTTGATGCACAGATTCGATACCTTCGCGGCTGGCGGGAATTATTAATTTGGCTGGAAGATATGTTATGAGCCATTTTCGAGGAGAGAAACTCTGATTTTCACCGACGGCATAAAAGTAGGGTATTTAAAATGAGATTTATTTTAACTTACTTACCTGATTGATCATACGGGGCTAGTAAGAATTTATTAATGGACCAGCAATTTTCCCGCGACATCCAAAGCGTCAAACTTCACCCCCTATTTCACCCCCTTAGGGGTTGAATTTCTAAAAATCCTTTCTTAGTGCTCACTTACATCATGAAAGGAACCCCTTTAACAAATTATAAGTTTCTCTAGATATAATAGTTTTGGCTGTTTTATATTTATAAATAGACGTGAAAATCAAATTATCAGCGCATTTCCCACAAAAAAGATTTCAATAACCTCACCAAAGGCACGCGATAAAGGCGCCGTTATAAATCAATCGGTATTTAATTATTGGGCGGCCATCTTGTATTCCGGCGCCCCCGCGTTAATGTTTGATGCATTGATTCGATACCTTCGCGGACTGGCGGGAAATATTAATTTGGCTGGAAGATATGTTATGAGCTATTTTCGAGGAGAGAAACTCTGATTTTCACCGAGCGACGGCATAAAAGTAGGGTATTTAAAATGAGATTAATTTTAACTTACTTACCTGATTGATCGTATGATCAATCAGGTAAGTAAGAATTTATTAATGGACTAGCAATTTTTCCGCGACATCCAAAGCGTCAAACTTCACCCCCTATTTCACCCCCTTAGGGGTTGAATTTCTAAAAATCCTTTCTTAGTGCTCACTTACATCATGAAAGGAACCCCTGTACCAAATTACAAGTTTCTAGGTACAACAGTTTCCGCTTTTTGCCTTTTATGTATATAGATAGACGTTAAAATTAATTTACCCGCGCATTTCCCACAAAAAAGATTTCAATAACCTCTCAAAAGGCTTGCGATGAAAGCGCCGGCGCCGTTACAAATCAATCTGTATTTAATTATTGAGCGGCCATCTTGTATTCCGGCGGCGCATCCCCGCGTTAATGTTTGATGCACTGATTCGATACCTTCACGGCTGGTGGGAATTATTAATTTAGCGGGAAGATATGTTATGAGCCATTTTCGAGGAGAAAAACTCTGATTTTCACCGACGGCATAAAAGTAGGGTATTTAAAATGATATTAATTTTAACTTACTTGATTGATCATACGGGGCTTGCAAGAATTTATGAATGGATAAAATTTCACCCTCTATTTCACCTCCTTGGGGGTTTAATTTCTGAAAATACTTTCACAGTGCTCACTAACGATATGAAAACCACTGTGCCTAATTTCAAGTTAAGTAGGTACATTCGTTTCAGCTGTGCGTTTATATATAAGTCAGTAACTAAGGTTTGCCTATTATATATTTTAATAGACCTGATAATTAAAATTACCCTCGCATTTCCCACTCACAAAAGGCCTACGATATTAATACCCATTGATTTATAAAGGCGCCTGTATAGGTGGCGTTTTAAATCAATCGGTATTTAATTATTGAGCGGCCATCTTGTATTCCGGCGCGTCCCCGCGTTAATGTTTGATGCACAGATTCGATACCTTCGCGGCTGGCGGGGATTATTAATTTGGGTGGAAGGTATGTTATGAGCATTTTTCGAGAGAAACTCTGATTTTCATGGACGTGGGTTTTATTTTAATTATATTTATTTTAACTTATTCTTTGTCCATATATATTTATTAAAAAAAAAAATGTTTATTATGAACTCGTATAGAATTTGTTATGAAGCTTTTTTTAACTGACGTCACAACGCGACTCATCGAAGCAACGGGACGTCCAAGAGCTAGCAATTATTTTGCTCAGTGGATGAGTCTCGCAATCCAACGAAGGAACACGGCCAGTATTCTGAGTACAGTCTGAACCAAACTTTATGGTCGCTCGGAACATCATGCGAGGCGATGCGCAGAACACAATATTAGGTTCAGCGGGGCTGGCGCGGGGAGGAGGGGCACGTTCTGCGCAGTTCGCAGCTAATATCCGAGCCGAAGTAACTATTTAGTAATCTGTGTCCGAGCCGCTATAATAAATATAAATATATAAGCACATATCACACAAATTGAGCTAGCCCCACAGTAAGTTGTGAACTTGTGTCGCAGGATACTAACTCAACGATACTATATTTTATAATATATATTTATTATAGATAAACATCCAAGACCCAGGTCACTCTGAAAAAGATCGTTTTCCATCATGACCTGACCGGGGATAGAACCCGGGACCCCCGTGTCGCAGGCTGGCGTGTTGACCGCTGCGCCACGGAGCTCGCGTACAGTCAGAATTTTGATTCTGACTGTACGTTGCCTCGATGTGAAGCATTGGAAGATTTCTTCTATATTTTGAGGAATGCAATTATTAATTTTGTAAACTGAGATTTTTATTCAATAAAATTTTCAATCACCTGTTTCAACGAGAGGACTTTGATTGACTTTGGATTTTTAACCACCTGCTGAAAACAGAAGACTCAGTTTTACTTTATAAAAAAAAACTTTACTTTGCACGCGCACTCTGAATTCTATTTGTGTATGTTTTAACTACAGGTTTTTAACTCCTTCACACACGAAGGCGATTTAGGAAACAAGCTAAACAAAGATTACAAAGAGACCTCCCCAACCCGTCTGGCCAGCGTAGGAGTGGAGGCCAAATCCTTTGACTGCTCCGGCTAATATATGGCTCTGGTAGTACAAAGGGGGCCGTGCTTCTGCAGTGGAGACTAAGGATCACCTGATGATGATGAAAAACATTACGTCTTGAAAATAGGGATTCCTGAAGAAAGCCCGCAGTACAAAGCTAGTAATTTGAAATAATAAACAGAAATAAAAGGAAATAAAAAAACCGGCCAAGTGTGAGTCAAACTCGCGCAATGAAGGTTCCGTACAATATGCTTCGTGAACACACACACAATGTGCAAAAAATGTTTTATTTAATTGACTAGCGCCATCTAGTGGTGTTTTAGTGAACTATTTCTCTAGATGAACTTATTATTGTGAGTTTACCACTTAATTTTCAAGTAATAGAATTCTTATTATTTTTCCTGTAATCTTCAAGGAATGAACTATATTTTGTAATTTTTTCAACATTTTCGGCTCAGTAGTTTCGGAGATCAGGGGGGGGAATGGTCAATTTTTGCCTTCTTTCGTGAATAAAATCAAAAGTATTGATTTTACCCGAACAAAAAAATATATTTTTGAGATCCTCATAATGAGCCCTTTCATTTGATATATGACACAGTAAGGTTTGCAAAACTTTTTTTTTAAATTTTGTAATTGGGCCCCTCAAAATGACCCTTATTTCAAAAAAATCTTTATTTACTTTGCACATCCGTGTTTGGGTCATAGGATTACACTATCTTACCAAATTTCATCTAATTTGGTTCAGTAGATTCGGAGAAAATCGGCTGTGACAGACGGACGGACGGACAGACAGACACTCGAGTGATCCTATAAGGGTTCCGTTTTTCAACTTTTGTACGGAACCCTAAAAACCGGCCAAGTGTGAGTCAAACTCACGCAATGAGGGTTCCGTACAATATGCTTCGTGAACACACACACAATGTGCAAAAAATGTTTTATTCAATTGACTAGCGCCATCTAGTGGTGTTTTAGTGAACTATTTCCCTAGATGAACTTATTATTGTGAGTTTACCACTTAATTTTCAAGTGATAGAATTCTTATTATTTTTCCTGTAATCTTCAAGGAATGAACTATGTTTTGTAATTTATTCAAAATTTTCGGCACAGTAGTTTCGGAGATCAGGGGGGGGGAATGGTCAATTTTTGCCTTCTTTCGTGAATAAAATCAAAAGTATTGATTTTACCCGAACAAAAAAAAATATTTTTGAGATCCTCATAATGAGCCCTTTCATTTGATATAGGACACAGTAAGGTTTGCAAAACTTTTTTTTTTAATTTTGTAATTGGGCCCTTCAAAATGACCCTTATTTCAAAAAAATCTTTATTTACTTTGCACATCCGTGTTTGGGTCATAGGATTACACTATCTTACCAAATTTCATCCAATTTGGTTCAGTAGATTCGGAGAAAATCGGCTGTGACAGACGGACGGACGGACAGACAGACGCTCGAGTGATCCTATAAGGGTTCCGTTTTTCAACTTTTGTACGGAACCCTAAAAAGCATCAAAGTAATAAATAAACGTAACTGGCCATTAGGGCGCTATTACACCCCCAATACACAGCTCTCTGATTTCATATTCATTCAAATTGCGCGATATTGCTTGAAATAATACATGCAATGGTACACAATCAAATGTACATTCAGAGGGAAAAAACCTTGAATAAAAATATTTAATTTTACATTTCCCATTAAGTACACGTTTAGAGTAGTAGTAATAGGCCCCTAATAAACTTAAAATGGCTCTGGTGGTACATAGAGGATCGTGCTCCTGCAGTGGAGACTAAAAAAGACCTACTCGTAATGGACGAATGGATGGATGGAAACTTAAAAGTGACGCAAATACTAATGCATGCAGACGTGTCGCTACACAAGCTCACGCCCAAATCGATATTAAAAATGACTGCAATTTTCTCTTGTCTGAAGTTCAAACCCTGGAATATGTTAAATTTGTACTAATTTATGCCGCACACATGTAAAGTAAAAGTAAGCGTCACTTGTGATGTCTCCAGCACCCGGACCATATTATTCCTAGGCCCTTTTAAATGTTAATTTTTCGAAACAAAATCACAACTGATTATGGCTAGCTGCCGTCCACACACGGGCCGGCACAGGTAAATAAACGCTTGTTAAATAATTTGGTGAGTAAAACATAAATAAACGCTTGTTAAATAATTTGGTGAGTAAAATATAAGTGAAAACCCAGTGAATTTTCTAGAATTCCCGCAGGCTCGCAGCTCAACGTCACAAGGTGTGAACTGACGAAATTATAAGGGTACAACTACTCGGAAAAGTAGCCCATGAGTGCGAACATGAGTAAATAAGTTGAGCACCCAACCCAGAGTCCATAGCATTGTTTACTCTAGATCACAGTGTTGAGGTAAATAGCGCTATGTACGTACATACATACATACATACTGTCACGTCTTTTTCCCTTGCGGGGTAGACAGAGCTCAGGTCTACAAGACCTAAAGCTACGTTTAGCATGGGGATGGGCGGGGAGATGGAAAACGGAATCAAAATAGTGATGGGTTGCTACCCGCATCGCCTATGCCATCCACCATGATTCCTTAGATTTTCGCCCATAGCGCTATGTGATTTTGTATTTAATTTTCATTAAATTTTATTACAACTCCATCGTTTTGGTCGACACTGTAAGATAGTCTTCCATTTCGCTTTGTAATTTATTTTATTCTTAATCCAATAAATAACATGAAATAAAAGATTTTGACAATTTTTCTAGCAATATGTGGTAAAAATATTTGTAATTTTTGAAAGATGAGCCTAAATAGCTTTATAGTTTTAAGTCTGAGAGTATCCAACGCTAGGTTCAAATAATTGGAAAAAGAGAGCCTTTTGTTGTTTCGTTGTGCTTTTAATACTCTTGTGTCAAATATAAACCTTCGGTTCTAGTTATCACTGGGGCTGCGATGGTTTAGATCGATACACGCCAACAAACAGACATCCACGTCTGCTCCTATCTAATTATACACTCGTCCGACTTTGTTTTCATTCAGATATTATCAACAACAATTTGATCGATCGAGCGAAGAGAGCAAAGTCTACAAGTTGAGTTGGAGTAAAAAACACATTATTTGTATGTGTGTAGGTGTGTTAAATGATGCGTCACTTAACACACCTACACACATACAAAAAATGCAAAGAGCACTACTTAAAATATGTTACATCTTGTATTACCTATGTCTTACAAAATTAATGATTATAACTATGTTGGTTCCGCGATAACTCTCGAACCGTTATGTTTTAAATGTAATCACATTTGGAGCCCAAATATGATAAATTAAAATGATTTAAAATGTATGTAGATACTACTAATAAAACTGTCAAGTTCAATGGGCATCAAAATCGGTGTTCTAATTGACGTTATTTAAATAAATGTTCGCGAGGTCCAAGTTCGCGACGAACTACGATTTTATGTTAAGAAGACCAACCCCTAACTTTCCATATCATCTCACGCCCCACTATCCTTGCATGCATTATTCCCGCACACAATCTCGCGCGAACAAATCCAAACAAAGGTGAATTCTCAATTATTTACGCGCAATCCGCGTAGGGCGGGCGGTAAATAAAATAGCACTACGCAACTTAGCCAGTCATTGAAGGAGATATAAAAATACGCTAGTAATTTTACTGCGACTTGGCCACGTAGCTAGGCTAGCTGCGCCGCTTATTGATATGTTTCTTTAGTTTTTCGCCCGATCCCTTGACCGGCCTTTACGCAGACCAAACAAAGGTGAATTCTCAATGATTTACGCGCAATTCGCGTAGGCAGGGGGGTAAATAAAATAGTACTACGCAACTCAGCCAGTCATTGGAGGAGATTTATACTTACACTAGCAATTTTATCGCGACCGCGACCGACGCGATATCAAAATATATCCTTATACCTGTGTTGTGTTCTTTCGCCCTGAGTTCTCTCTCTCCACTGAGCACCTAATACACCTGAACGCGCGACTTTATCTATGCTGACGATATTAATGGTACCTGCGCCTGGCAACACCGGCTTCGCGCGACCGAGTCTAACTAGTTACGCCTAACTCGCCGCTGGATTGAGAGCTCACGCCGTTCTCTCGACCAAATACTCGGCCGAAATAATTTTCGCTCGCGCGCGTAATTGTGCTAATTGCTCGCAAAACCAAAATATACAGGAAGCCTGCAGCATATTTGGCGTGCCTATCTTCACCAGCATCAGAGAACTAGGTCCGTGCCGTTTCTATTGTTCAGTGTGGAGAAGTCGTCGCCTCAGCCTCCGACATTTTGATTTCATCATTTTGTTCAAAATTCATCATCCCGCATCACCAACACCCAAACCCATTATTTCATGTTGGGCCTACTCTAACGAGCTGGGTGAGTAGGACCCGACAACTCTAGAACTATAGAAATCTAATTTAATACACAACAGAAGTTGCCGGCCAGTTGGAAATGAATGTGTTCCCAACTGCGCGAACAATACCCACAGCGGATGCTGGAGTCGGCTCCGTAGCTGTTGTCACTGCAATTTTGCGGATACATACTTTGTTTATTTTTTTATTTATTTTTTTATTTTATTTATTAAGGTTTACCAACATTTGTTTACATTGTTACTTAATTCTAAAATTGTACATAAAGCTATTTTCTAAATGTAACAAACACTTACTGTAGGTACTATTTGTTTTTTTTTTCTGTGTGTAAGTGGCCAACACTGGTGTTAGATTTTTCAAAGCATCTGATCTAGCTTAACAACTGCTACCAATAATGGTAGCCGAGGCTTAACGTGCCTCCGAAGCACGGAGGAGCTCGAGATATTTTTATGCCACTTGCGGTCACCCACCCAAATGGGGACGGCGCCCTGGGTTGCTTTACATGCGTAAGCGCTTACAGTGCTTGCCTCAACAAGTTTTACGTGTTGTGGTTTTAGAGATCTTAATCTATACTAACGGTGTAAATAGGAAATATTTGTTGGTTTGTTTGCATTGAATAGGCTTCGAAACTACCGGACCGATTTTCAAATTTTTTTTACCAATATAAGCAAATTTATCTGCGAGTGACTTAGGCTATGATAAAAGTGAATGAAATCGCGGGTAAATTGCTAGTTATGCGAATAAAAAAGTCAATACACAACAGAAGTTGCCGGCCAGTTGGAAATGAATGTGTTCCCAACTGCGCGAACGATACCCACAGCGGATGCTGGAGTCGGCTCCGTAACTATTGTCACTGCAACTTTGCGGATACATACTTTGTTTATTATTAGGAGTTTTATTTTCAACAGTTGTTACGTGTTGTAATTCTCGGGATACTAACCATACTAATATTGTAATAATGAAGCAAAATTAAAAATTTTGAAAAAACCCAAGACACAACATTGTTTTGCACTAATATTGTGGCGCCCCCTAGTGGGTTACAGCCATGACATCTGTCTAAGAACATGAACTCATCAAACACCCGTTATTGAAAACAGCATCAAAATCGGATCATTAGTTTAGAAGATAGATGGGAACATTACTTTGCACAAACGCACACACAAACAAACATCTCTCACCCTAAACGCATACACCTGCTCCGTTCCGTCGTGGGTAAAAATGAAGTATTTGATTTTTTGTTTGTTTTCATTTGCCTGGGTCTTGGATGTTTATCTATATAAGTGTCTATTATTAATATTGTTTATTGTTTATTCAATATATACAACTATCATTACAGGTGTCCCATATTCAAAAGCGTATATTAATATTTCATTTTAATTACAGAATATTATACCTATGTATCTAATTCACAATAACTTAATACATATAAAGTAGCCCTTGTAAATTCACTAAAAGTACATCACCTCATTTAATGTGAGCAGTGTAATATAGTAGTCATAAGTTCACAACTTACTAGCGGTAGCTTAATTTGTGTGATTCGTCACTATATATTTATTGATTAGGCTCCGAAACTACGGGACTTATTTCTAAAATTATTTTACTAAGAGAAAGCTAATTGATCTGCGGCTGACGTTGGCTATACTTTACGCTGATGAAGTTGCCCGAGCACGATGTGTTTATCTTCTTTAGTGTAGTAGTGCCTTTGGCCACCTTCCCACTCCATCATCGGATCAAGTCCACTGATTGACACTATTGTACCATAATATAGCATTGTCATCCAACTTAGAGGACACCATTTCGGCACAATCGGTTAAGGACAAGTGCTTTAAAAATGAATTGCAAGATCCCGAGGGAGGGCAAGACCGTGAGGGTCACTCACGGACAAAAAGGCAAGATAAGTAAAAGCTTGTAAAAAAGCTACGTATCAGTGAAAAATATTTGAATAATATTTTGTACCATATACTTGTATACCTTGTACATTTTCGAATACAGCGCTTTATGTTACTAATGGACATTCATCAAAAAAACGAG
The DNA here is from genome assembly GCA_963082605.1 of Rhodophaea formosa. Lineage (NCBI taxonomy): Eukaryota > Metazoa > Arthropoda > Insecta > Lepidoptera > Pyralidae > Rhodophaea > Rhodophaea formosa. The sequence goes on along the minus strand of OY720230.1, from coordinate 2,141,629 downwards.
GCACGATATGAAACATTAATTTAAAAACCGTAAATGCGTTTTACAGCCTTTGCTCATTTAAAAGCCACGTCATTCCAGGTTGTACTCAGTGGCCGCTCGGTTATGCATTACCAGAACGCGCTTAAGCTCTCTTTGTCGTTAAGCTGGCTTTGACCGACCCCAGTGCATTACTGTGGTCATTCCTTTGTAAAGTCTATTTTTATTTAATTGCTACATACAGACATTAAACTGGTGAAAGTTAAGGTACAACCTTGGCAACTTCAAAGACCTGCATGCGTTAGCATCGATTCTTCGGGAACAGTTTTTTTTTTCGGGGGTTGATAGGTAGCTTTTGCTCTTCTCTGTACTCCAGGCGACGTGTATGCAAAATTTGATCATGATCGGTAGAGTAGATACGGCGTGAAAGCGTAACAAACAAACAAATAAACAAACTCACTTTCGCATTTATAATATTAGTTAGGATTAGGATAGTTGGGATAGTTATTTAAGCCTCGCCAATCAAACACCGTTTAGACATTTTCCATCTCAATAATCAAACCGGTGTCCGATCTTCAGAGAATTCATCCGGCGCACGGAAAGTTCTCGCATTCCCGAGAATTCCCGTTTATTCCCACCTGGGTTAATCTTAGAGAAATCGCGGGCTATTATCGATAACCATCAATAGCTTTCTTCGAAGATAGATGTAATATATTCAAGCTACTCCAATCAAACAACGTTCAAGACACTTTCCATCTCAATAATCAAACCGATGTCCGATGTTCAGAGCTTGATCCGCGTTCCCGAGAATTCCCGTTTGTTCCCACCCGGGTTAATCTCAGATAAATCGCGGGCTATTATGGACAGGGTTGATAGCTATCTTCGTAGATAGGTATAATAATTCTCTTCGCTTTATTTCTCACTAGCTGTTACCCGCGGCTTCGCCCGCGTAATATATAGCCTATATGTCCTTCTCGGTACCCTAATCTATGTGTATCCAAAATTTCATGATGATCAGTTCAGTAGATACGGCGTGAAAGCGTAACAAACAAACAAATAAACAAACAAACTCACTTTCGCATTTATAATATTAGTTGGGAAGTTGGGATTGGGATGGGATTGGTTGTTAAGAGTTATTTGGATTGTTCAAAAGAGTACTTAATGACTTATAATTTGGCAGAAATGGTTGCCGTGTGATGTCCAATCGAAAGTATAACCACATCTCACCATAAATATCGCATGAATAGACTAAAGAGCAAAATTACTTAAATATATCCAAAGACAGACTCGCTAGATCTTCAGCAAACATAGCCATTAGTAATATGAAATGATAATTAATTATTCAATCTACGTCAATCAAACACCGTTTAAGACACTTTCCATCTCAATAATCAAACCGATGTCCGATGTGCAGAGCTTTCATCCGGGCACGGAAAATTCCCGCATTCCCGAGAATTCCCGTTTGTTCCTGTTATATCGATGGTTAATATTAGTAGGGCAACACTATGTTTCCTTTCTCTATGGCTGTCATGATAACTTCCTGTGTATTATGGTTGTCCAAATAAACGTGCTTTATTGTTATTTTGGTGTATTAATTAATTATACTAAAAGTCACGGCTGGATACAACAATTGGCGACGAGGACGTCCCGAATCACGTGTGTGAACTATTGGAGAAACGAAATTATCACTGTAAGTAACCACGAAAATAAAAAGTTACCGGCGTCCATTTTGATGGATGAAACAATTGAAGAATTGATTAAACAAGGAAAAAAAGCTTGGATACAAGAGAAAAATAAAGCAGAGTTGATAGTTATTGCGAATAAACTTGCCGGAGAAATATTATTTTCGGACGAGAATTCCATCAGTGAACTGAGGAGCTACTTAAGAGAATACATAGACGCCATCAGAACGAAAGACGGCACACCGGGTCCAGGAGTTATTATGGCATCAATAACCAGCTTGGAAGTATTTGGAGGTGAAAACTGGAACGCCTACCAGCAGCAGCTGGAATGTTTCTTCTTGGTGAACGAAGTTAGTGACGCTAAAAAGGTGCCTTTGTTGATAACGAAGCTCAGCACAAATGTGTATGATCTACTTACAACTTTATGTACCCCTACATCGCCGCTAAAGGAAACCTATGAAAACTTGTGCGAAAAACTCAGCAATCATTACCATCCAGTAAAAAACTACGCTTTACACCAGGCAGAATTCCGCAAAAGATGTCAAAAACCAGAAGAAACCATAGAACAATATATAATTGAACTAAAAAAGTTATCTAGAAATTGCCAATTCAAAAGTTTAGATGATGAAATTAAAGAAAGATTGTTAAATGGTACTTATCGTGATTCTGTGAGATTTGAGTTATTGAAGCAAGCTGATAAATCATTGGCAGTATTGATGAGCGTTGGAAAAACTGTAGAGACAGCTTATAACTTGACATTCAAGCAGGAAAAAGAACAGTCACAGAGTATGTTTCAATTACAAGGCAAGAGTAGAAATAAAAGCAATGCTTTTCGTTCAGATACATCACAGATGAATAAACAAAATATGACATGTTTCTGCTGTGGGAAGAAGGGGCATCTAAAGGCTCAGTGTTCACTGCGTGAAAAGTTTTGTAGTGAGTGTGGTGTGAAAGGGCATATCTTTAGAGTGTGTAAAAATAAAACATTTAAAGTGAAAAATGTCAACCTTTTAGAATCCACAACCTGTTCGGCAGGTGGTGATATCCATAGTGAACAAAAGGATAATGTAACAGACCCTGAAATATTTGATATTTTTTATTTTAGTGATAATAAGAAAATTCCACCTGCTACATTGGAGGTTACAGTGAATGGAAAGGTATTGGCGTTTGAAATAGATACTGGAGCAGATGTAAGTACTATCACTTTAGCAGATAAATTATTATATTTTCCTGATTTAGAATTAAAACAGCGTAATGTTATATTCACTAACTTTGATCAATCAACATCAATACCTTTAGGGGTTATAGAAAATTTAAATATTAGTTTTAAATCGGTCAAAGTCAATAACCAAAGACTGTTTGTGGTTAAAGATGGTATGCCAAAAATAATAGGTAAAGATTGGCTATCTTTGTTGCAATTATGGCCTCCGAAATTTGAACAAAAGGATTGTGAGGAATTTTCAAAAGATAACTTAATTAAATGTATTAAAAGTGAATATTCCATTGTTTTTGAACCAGGGATGGGTGATTTCAAAGGGACACCAATTCATTTATCTATTGAGCCAGGAGCTAAACCAATTTTTATGCCTGTGAGGACTGTGCCATTTGCTTTAAAGCAAAAAGTTAAAAATGAAATTCAAAGATTATTTGCAAATAAACGGATTGAGCCAGTGGAGTACTCTGAGTGGGGAACACCAGTGGTACCTGTCTTGAAACCAGATGGAACGGTTCGCTTGTGTGGTGATTTTAGGATTACAATAAATAAGTATTTACAGATTGATCATTTCCCAATGCCAACAGTAAACGATATATTAATGAAAATACAGGGAAATACTTATTTTTGTGAATTAGACTTACAAGAGGCCTACTTACAAGCCCCATTGGACAGTGAATCACAAAAGCTAGTCACTATTGTTACGGAGGAGGGCATATTTAAATATTTGTACTTGCCATTTGGGGTAAGTACAGGTCCTGGCTCATTCCAAAGATTAATGACACAGAAGTTAAATAGTATAGATGTTATTGTTTATATAGATAATATATATATTTATGGTAAATCTTTATCAGAAACTAATGAGAAGTTAAGACTGGTACTACAAAGACTGAAAGACTCTGGGTTGAGACTAAAAATAAATAAATGTAAATTTTTTGATGAAAAGTTGGATATTTTTGGATTTGAGGTGACTAAAACGGGTATAAAAGTTATTAAAAGTAAAATAGAACCTTTGTTGTCATTGCCACGACCAGACAGTGTAAAAATGCTTAAATCATTTCTCGGAAAAGTCAACTACTATAATCGATTTTTGCAAAATATGGCAATAACTTTAAAACCATTATATGATTGTTTAAAAAAAGATAAATTTAATTGGACTAAAGAATGTGATGCTTCATTTCAAGAAATTAAGAAAATTTTAGCAAACACGCCTTCTCTTTCACACTTTGATCAAAATTCTATTATTATTTTAACTTGCGATTCAGCTGATACTGGAGTAGCTGCAGTACTCTCAATCAAAGACAATGAAAGTGTCATAAAACCAGTAGCATTTGCAAGCAAAAAATTGAATGAAGCCCAAATGAAATACCCTATTTTAGAAAAAGAAGCATACGCAATAATTTTTGGTGTTAGTAAATTTTATGAATTTCTTTTTGGTCGTAAATTTATTCTACAGACTGATAATGAGGCGTTGACAAAAATTTTAGGACCAAAATATGGCATACCAAAAATGGCAGCAAGGCGACTTCAATATTGGTCGATTTTCTTAAGTGGTTTTAACTATGAAGTTCAGCACATTAAATCCAAAAATAACCCAGCTGATTATTTGTCTCGGGTTGTGCTGCCTTCTCAGGAAGACAAAATTAAAAATTCTGAAATTATGGATAAATGTTTTGAATTGAATACTATTAGTTATATAAATACATCAAGCTTAAATACTTTAAATTGGCAGAAGATTCAAAGTGAAATAAAAAAAGATAAAATACTATGTGATATTATGAGATTTTGTAAAGATGGCTGGCCGCTTAAAAATGATTTGGGTGATGACTATGAGCAATATTTTCGAAGGAAAAATGAAATGGGGTTATTATACCTAAAACTATCAGAGAAAACATTTTACATGAGTTACATGCTAGTCACTTGGGCATATCACGAATGAAGGAAATATCCAGATCATATTTTTGGTGGCCAGATATGGATAACGAAATAGAGAATATAACAAAAAATTGTATGAACTGCTTGCAAAACCACAAAAATCCAGAAAAAGTTAAGTTAACAATGTGGCCACATGCTCCAACTGTTTGGCATAGATTACATGCAGATTTTTTAGGTCCTTTATATTCAAAAATGTTTTTAGTAATAGTGGATGCCTACTCTAAATGGCCAGAGGCATTTATCATGACTAATATTACAGCAAATAAGACAATTGAAGTATTTAAAAGTATTTTTGTACGTTACGGATATCCACTTCATCTTGTCACTGATAATGGCCCCACATGGACAAGTGAAGAGTTTAGAAATTTTTGTAAGATTGTGGGAGTTAAACAGTCTTTTACTCCTCCTTATTATGCTGCTACTAATGGTTTGGCCGAACGTTTTGTGGAGACCTTTAAATCACATGTTACAAAAATAGTGGAGGATGGACAAAAACTTGAGTATGCTTGTAATTTATTCCTTTTTGATTATAGATGTACAATCCACAAGACAACAGGCTATAGCCCAGCAAAATTAATGTTGGGTAGAGAAATAAGATGCCGGTTCTCACTATTGAGGCCAAATACAGTCAGTGATAAAATTGATTTTGAACAAGTAAAATTAACTTTAAATAGTAAGGACAAATTTAAATCTTTTTCAGTAGGAGAGAAAGTAATGGTTAAAGATTGTAGGAAAAATAAAAAGAATTGGTCCATTGGTAAAATAATTGAAATTCTAGTACCAGGTGTAACTTACAAAGTAGAAGTTGATGGACTTCAATGGAAACGTCATGCTAACCAACTTCTTGAATGTGGCCAAGATGTTGAGTAAAATTTGTTCTGAACCTGTTAGGGGAAGCTAATTACTAGCTTCCCATCCCAAGACATTGTCGTAGGGCTAACAACTAACATTGTAATGAATGAGAACAGCAACCTCATTACCTCATACTTTTAGAAGTAAGCATAGTTATTTTATAGTAATTGTTAGAAAAACAAAATAGGTTAACTTTCTTTATTAAGTGCGGGAGAGTGTTATATCGATGGTTAATATTAGTAGGGCAACACTATGTTTCCTTTCTCTATGGCTGTCATGATAACTTCCTGTGTATTATGGTTGTCCAAATAAACGTGCTTTATTGTTATTTTGGTGTATTAATTATTTATACTAAAAGTCACGGCTGGATACAACAGTTCCCACCCCGGTTGATCTCAGATAAATAGCGGACTATTATCGACAGAGTTGATAGATATCTTCGAAGATAGATGTTATAATTCTTTTATGTTTAGTTCTTACTAATAGTAATGAGATTTTATGATATTTTTATGCCACTTGAGATTACCAATCCCAGCGATGACTGCACCCAGGGTAGCTTTTGAAGATGACATTATTCACTATATTTTTCTATTCATAAACTTTTATCTGTTGTTAAAACCATCAAGAACACAAACATAAGAACACACATAATAAGTATACTGAGTATTCTATACTAAAACAAACATTTCGTAATTTTTATATTTCCCGCGCGTTCGTTGTCGAACTCATGATAGTTATGAATGTATCTCCAATACGCTTCGACAAAATAGTTACAGGAGTGTATCCGCAACACGCTTCGTCAAAATAGTTACAGGAGTGTATCCGCAGCATGCTTCGTCAAAATATTAGACTAAAAGACCGCCTCTTATCGTACCTACCTGGCTCAAATGTTCCCATTATGAATTAATTTATGATATGATGCTGTAACTGAACGGTAAGCTGGACATTATTTTCTGTGAAAAAGATTCGATTGTGTATCTGTGCCGTTGGGCAATAGAGCAGTTGTGATTGGTGTAAAGTAAAAGGCCTAGTCCCGTAAATGCAACATTACGATCCAAGTTTCGATGTCATAAGGACCGTATTAATAATATTGAAAAATATATGTTTGACTGGTTTTCAAGCTTTATCGTCTCATCTAGATGAATTTTTAATAAAAACAAAAGTGGCTGCATCTTCGCTTTTATACTTTAAAACCAATTTCCCAGCTGCATCGCTCCAGGTGGGCTAATCTCTAACAAAATAAACGGTCTCTATTATCGACATTTTTATCCCCGTTTTATCCCTCCTCGAGAGTGATTGAAAGATTAATTAGTGGGGGTAAATACTTATACTGCGCTTTTTTACCAGATAAGACGAGGTGAAATTGTGTTTTTAAAAAGTTAGATAGGGTGGATTAAACAGATAAGATGGGTTTTATTAATTGTTCGCTTGGTTTTAACGATGGTTTCGTAGCCAAAGGGTAAAACGGGACCCTATTAACGAGATTGCACTGTACGTCCGTCCGTCTGCCTCTACGACGCTGTATCATATGAAGCCTTAATTAACAGATGCTGTATTTCTGTTGCTGTTATAACAACAAATACTTATCCCATATAACAAATGTGGTCTTCCGTTTTTTGCTCGTTAGACTAATTTGGTATACCTAGATAATGGCAAGGAAATCTTCGTGCGCGATCTCGACTCGCACTTGGCCGATTTTTTACTTATTGTGAAATAACATGAATTGACATGTTTTTAATAAATATATTTGTCTTTTTTCCAGGTAAGTTCGAGTCACAGCTTACGGTTATCTGTGGTTCGAGTACATTAAATCACCAAGGTAAACCTTGCATGTCTACTGAAAATAATTCAATAGTTATATGCAATTAAGTATTTACGTAACGTTTGGCATTTATATTGTGACCAGTAATTTTCCTACGACTTCGTCTGTGTACATAACTAAAACTATCTAAACTAATTAGTCGAGCTCCGTGGCGCAGTGGTCAACACGCCAGCCTGCGACACGGAGGTTCGATCCCCGGCCAGGTCGAGATAGTAAACGATCTTTTTCAGATTGGCCTGGGTCTTGGATGTTTATCTATACAAGTATATGTTATAAAATATAGTATCGTTGAGTTAGTATCCCACGACACAAGTTCACAACTTACTGTGGGGCTAGCTCAATGTGTGTGATATGTCAAAAAAAAATAACTTCATCCCCCTTTCCGCTCCTTAGGGGTTGATTTTCTAAAAACCCTATGTTTGTCTCGCTTTCACGCCAAAACTACTGAAGCGATTTAAATGAAATTTGGTACACAGATAGTGTAGAGCCTGAGAAAGGACATAGGCTACTTTTTGATTCGAAAAAAGACTTTTTGATAAAACCGAAACCCACGCGGACGAGGTCGCGGGAAATAGCTAGTAGTTTATAATAATTAGTTTATCACCATCTGCTTCCAAGTTTAACGGCTCCACTGAAGATTTATGAGCACCATCTTCGATTTAGAACTCTCGGAATATTATATTGGCTGTGTTCTGTCTACCCGAATGCAGGAATGTGTATGACTCATTTTTATTTTTTTTATGAGATGAAGGTGAAAACTAAACGCCTAGTGTATAATTTTTGGAGCATATTTTGAACTTTCACGGCAAATATACAATGTGTTTGGTATTGAACTGGCAATAATTAAAATGTACGTTCTCAACATGAATACGAAGCATTTTAATTCTGTGACTAAGTCTGAAATTAATATAAATAAATAAATAATTATACGACTGAAATTTTTGACTTATTCATTGAGCAAAAATTATATGTTTCATTTTAAATTTACCATTTGGCATAGTAAGATATCATGCGTGTGAATCAAATTTCTAATAACATTCTAAAACTTAGGTCGATTTCGCTCTCATTAGCAGCAATCTCGATTGGGTTGTAAGACTTATCCGCTTGAAGTTCGTAGTTCAAATCTCAATAAGCAATTGTAAATTTAAGTGCGCTTTTCAATAACTCTGCTCCAACCTCGCAGTATCATTGGAGATAAATAGTTTATAATAATTACTTTTATCACCATCTGTTTCCAAGTTTAACGGCTCCGCTGAAAATTTACGAGCAGCATCTTCGATTTATTGCTCCTTCTGAATGTAATCTTGGCATCGATCAATCTGAATTCTGGAATGTCTGTGAATCACGTATTAATATTGTTATCAGATTGTTTATTAATACATAAATTTATATTTTGGATGCCAGCGAGAATTTTTGCATTTCACAGAAAATTAACTATCGTTTCGTGCCAGATACCTGTCCGTCTATTTGAAAATTTACACAGATTTCCAACCAGATACAAGTACAATGGTTACTACGCTACGCACTAGAGGAAACTACGAGTATATTTTTTATATTAATTAGTGTCAGCTGTTAAAGTATATGCGAATTTCGATTTTGCAAGTATCATAGCTAATGATACAACTGGGAACGCGCTCAGATGTAAGAAGGAGTCATGAATTTATATAGTTTCGTTTTGACACATTGACAATTGATCAAACCAGCAAGTTGCATACATAAAAAAAACATGCGTTGCAGTCCTTGCGATAGAAGTAAATACTAAGTAATTGTTGTTTTCCCAAAAATAACAAAGCGTTCGGTGACGATGACGCGAGTTCAATGATTTTGGTTCACCTTATAAGCTCTCAACGCACCTATGTTTTCACTTCAAAAATAAAAAATCTTTAACCTCCATTTGGCTTCGTTGTAGTCAGTTTATAATTATGTACATTAAAACGATTAGTCTTCCTGACAAGTTTTTATAGCATCTAATTTGTAAACATAAAATGAGTTACGACAACGTGATGTCAAATGTATTTTAAATTAATAGTACTTTTAAATGCATTAGATAGAATGTAATTATATCCTATCCATTAGTCAAATATGTTTTTAAATCGCAGTGGTTAGTATTTTTATGAAAACAGTTCTATTTAAAGTTAAAATGTGAACTGGAGCTATGTAATGTGCATGAACGGGTTGCAAATGTTGAATCTAGAACTGTGTCCCACAAGGTTCAGTTTTAAACTCTCAATGATTTAAATGTGAAACTGTTAATTTTCTTGGAACGTTTGTACATAATTCTCGACTATTAAATGAGAAGTAATCTTAAATTAAATTCTGTAAATATAAAGTATTAGACTACTCAGTCTTGATTGGTTGGTTTATTTTTAGAACCAGCATATTTCATAAAAGACTTGTGCTATTTCGAAGTTGTTGTGGCTAAGATATACATGTCTTTTCCGGGAAGTGTTCATTGATAAAATATTAATCGAAGCTGGTTGATTGATACTTATACACACAGCCATTGATGGTTTAAAATGTTTCGGTTATATGTGTTTAACGATAAAAAGTGAATAGAGTACCCCAAGGTCCAATCTTAGGCCCTCTTCAATTCACAATTTTCACACTTAACACAAATTGCCTCTCATCCTCAATTATTTGTAGACGCTTTTTTCTTGTTTTCACCGAATGAGTGACAACTTTTCCCGTTCGTCTGCCAGCGGTATGCGGCTACAGTCGGGCCAATTTTTTTTCATAAATTCCCGTGAGTCATGTGGCAGCCGCCACGCGTCCACCGTTCTATTCCCGGCGCGTCACTCTCCTCTATTTTTAATGCGATCCTCCGTTGACGGACACACAGCTACAGCAGTTCCAATTTGTTTTTAATTATTTATATCTTCTTGCTGACCTTTCGCTGTTCAGGTTAAGTAGTTTCATTTTTCTTGTAGTTTGCATGTTTTTGTATTGTTACATCGTGTTACGGATTAAGAATTGCTTGTTTTGATAGGGCGATGATTGTTAACATTTTCTTCTGACGCATCACAGCCAGAAAGCGTGTTGTAATTGACCGATCGACAAGGCGACTCTGCTCCAGCTTACTTTTGTATTATTTTTTTACTATTTCTCAACCGATTGATAAAAATCTAGTGCAATTTTGTGAATAGGTTTGATAATTTCATAGACTTTCTTATCGATTCAGGTTTAAGAATTTTCAAAATTGCGGCGTCGTCGTGTTTAGGGCATTACGTTAGGCATGCACTTCAGGAATCATTAAAACATTGTTAAATTGAAACACTAGGCTGCTACAATGTTAATATTTACTACTTATTTATATCTTGTAGTTGCGCATATTTCATTCACATACGTTGGGCCAATATATTATTCATTTATTCATTGAGCTTACATTCATTCACGTCACAAAATTTTGTTCGCCGCGACCTGTCCTTCAAGTAGCTTTCTTTAATCTTGTCTGTCTGTCTGTCGGCAAGCGTTATTACGCTCTCGTCACGTGACGTCACGTGGACGATAACTGACGATATTTGCGGAGCAATGACACGTGCGTTTGGTGTTAGACGTTCGACGATATTTATAGCTTCTAGTGATTCGCCAATGATGTTCTTGTAAAGAACGCTATGATGGAAATTACTCACAGACTGACTAACAGTTCTGTTAGTTTGTCTATGAGGGTAAAATCCTGCAACATCATTTTGAAGCACTAATCGGAATCGATTGACCTAAAATTTCTTAAGCTCAATTATAGTACCATAGATCTGGTATGATGATGAAGTCGAAACCTGGCAATAGTTACTTCTAAACTAAAGATAATGTTCTATGATCTATACCAATTACCAATATTATAAAAAGGAAATGTTTGATCGTTTGCATTGAATATGCACCGAAACTAATATACCGATTTTCATTTTTTTTTTACCTATAGAAAACTTATTAATCTACGGGTGACAAGGCAATAATTTACATGGATGAAGTGGCAGAAAAATTTCTAGTAACATCTAAAGAGGATACGAAGCATATGTGAACGATTAAATAGTTCGAAGCCTTGTTACAATGACGGTTCTGCATGATGAAGGTGATAAGGTCCAAAAGGCCCTGCAATAGTGCCAGCTGGAAGTATTAATTGATCGAACGAGCGTGAAACGCCTCTGTTTCAAATGGGACAAAATGTATGTGGAATGTCTGTCCGGCTGTTTCACTCTTCTGGTCGCCTTTCTCAAGCAATTTTCGTGAAATTTTGTGAGCAAATTTACATAATCTAAGTACCTAATATTTAACATCTTCTGTCGATTCAGTTTCTAATTTTTTTTTTTAATGCCAATGTTGGCATGAAGTCATCAGTGAGTATGCGGCGATTATGGGGGGATAAATCGTTTGGTTATTCAGATTAAAAAAACTTTAAATCTCAGATCAGGATGTCATAGAAGGAGACTTAGGAAACACAGGCTAAACAAAGCTTATAAACATAAAAGATACCTCTTTAATCCGTCTGGCCAGCGTAGAGAGTGTAGGCCAAATCCTCTGACTGCTCTGGATCCTCGGAATATCTGGCTCTAGTAGTACAGAGAGGGTCGTGCTCCTGCAGTGCCACTAAAAAGACCTGATGATGAAGACAGCTGATCTTGTTTGAAAATTTTACAGAATAATATCCAATATAGCCCCTTGAATTCAACCTGAACCAATTCTAAGCTCAGGTACAGAAGTCACGCAATCTGCATCGGAATAATTCACACAGGCCGTTCAACGACCGGTATCGATTGCGTCTAAAAATACGCGTCTAGACTCAATGCACCAGGTCACGTGGCGTACCGTGGTCCTCCTTTGCATGAATAATTGCTTCTGTGAAAACAATAAGAAAGGCTGATGGTCATAGAGTAGTCTACCTATGCACCAGTAAAAGATTTTGATGAAGCGATAAGGAAGGCCGTATGCCATATAAAAGAAAATATTGGAGGCTAGACATAAATGATTAGTTCTAATTTCCTCATAAGTTTGTTACAACTAAGTACTCTTTTATAATACAAATAGCAAACCTTACTCACTGACTCATATATCAATGCAGCAAAAATTATGTACATAGAAACTTGAAATTTGGTAAAGGGGTACCTTCCATGATGTTGGTGAGGACTAAGAAAGCATATCAAGAAATTCAACCCCTAAGCGAGTGAAAAAGGTGACATTTTATGCAGACTAAGTCGCGGAAAATTGCTAGTCTTTACATAAAATAAGTCAACGATAAGACGACAGCTTTGCTCTTTTTGAATTGTACTCAATGTCACCCTAAAGCCCTAAATTCAACCTGAACCAACTATAACTTACTCGTAGCTACAGAAGTCACGCGACCTGCATCGGAATAGTTCACACCGGCCGTCCAACGACCGGTATCGATTGCGTCTAAAAATACGCGTCTAGACTCGCTGCACCAGGTCACGTGGTGTGCCGTGGTCAACCTACGCATGAGTAACAGCTTCTGAAGAAACGCCGTGTGGTTCCCGGCAGAGTAGAATAGGACCACTCCAAGTCTTCTCGTGGATGTCGTAGAAGGCGACTTAGGAATCACAAGCTAAACAAAGCTTATAAACACCGAAGAAACCTCTCCAACCCGTCTGGCCAGCGTGGAGAGTGTAGACCAAATCGTCTGACTGCTCTGGCTTATACATAGCGCTGGTAGTACAGAGAGGGTCGTGCTTCTGCAGTGGAGACTAAAAAAAAACCTGATGATAATGATGAAACAATAAAGAAGGCCGTTGGCCATTTAAAAGTAGTCTTGGGCCTGGACCAACATCATCATCATCATCAGGTCTCTTTTTACTCTTCACTGTAGAAGCATGACACTCTGTTTATTAGACAGAGCTGTCAATGTATTTGGCTTACACTATCCACGCTGGCCAGGCACGTGGTAGAGGTCTCTTTGATGTTTATAAGCTTTGTTTAGCTTGTGTTTCCTATGTCGCCTTCTACGACTTCCACGGGAAGACTTGGAGTGGTCCTATTCTACTCTGCCAGGAACCACACGGTATAGATAAGGACAAATAATAAATAAAATAAATAATAAATAATATAGGGACATATCACACAAATTGAGCTAGCCCCACAGTAAGTTGTGAACTTGTGTCGCAGGATACTAACTCAACGATACTATATTTATAATATATACTTATATAGATAAACACCCAAGACCCAGGTCAATATGAAAAAGATCTTTTTCCATAGTGACCTGACCGGGGATCGAACCTGGGACCCCCGTGTCGCAGGCTAGCGTGTTGACCGCTGCGCCACGGAGCAATATCAATAGTTCTAATTTCCTCGTGACATAAGTTTGTTAATAGATGATATTTTCGAAGAAATTTGCTCGTCCTATCCCCAAAAATAAAATTTATTTACGGCTCAGACTAGGTATTAATACCGAAGACTATTTACAGCTGTAAAGGTACAATAGCATGTTATAGAGCGAGCACGAAGCGTCTTTTACAGCATTCGCATTTTTTTTTGGAAAGCGTTTACCGTTGCGTTATAATGTATGAGGTATGTCTGTCCGGTTGTTTTCCTCTACAGGTCGCTTTTCTCAACCGATTCTCATGAAATTTTGTGAGCAGATTCACAAGTTAAATAGATTTTTTTGTTGATACAGTTTTTGCGAAGTAAAGAGACTATGTTGTAGTAGAATATAAGTATATTTATTTATTTATTATTATTTACATTGTACAGCATTACAGTTCACACAGCAATGCTGCCAGTCTTCTGCACATTACCGCAGGGCAATGACCTGCTGGACATTTTCTATTTATAGGTAGGTTCTATTTATAAGTAGTTTTATTTTATAGGTAGGTTTAATTCTTAGTTTATATAAGTTAGTTTTAATATTGTTACTTAATTATATCGATTGTTCACACTAATGCGCTGGACAACTTAAAATATGGACAACAAATTCATACCTAAATATTGCTTTGAGATTGCTTACTATTGCGCAGCATAGTAACATTAAGAGCTGGTTAAGTGTGCGTGTGACGGACAACAAGACACTAATATCGCATCTTCTGTAATATGACACACGATTAATCATATCTGACAAATGACTTATCGTTGCGTTAGTCCATTAGTTATAGAATATATCTGCATAATGAGTGGTTGCTGTCCCTTTCTATTTTGTTATAGACAAGGAAAGCGTAATTAGGGACATACTTTTTGGACTATTTGTTGTGAGAAGAACCTTGGAAATTTGGAAATGGCAGAAACTAGTGTGCGTCGCGTTTTTTCCATGCTGGTCTGAGAGACGAGAAAAACGTAGAATGTGCCAACTGCTTCTCTTCCCGCGTAGATCGTTGAAGCCGGTCGAAGGAATGGGCGAAAATCTAATGCATCATAACTATCTATAAAAGGCAGCTAGTGTCCTATTTATTTTTTTATTACTTTATTTTACAACTTAAGATAAGGGTACAAATGTTTGACCTAATGTCATATGGCATTTTTTACCAGTCGACCTGGACCTATCAGAAAAATTGAGTTTGGGTGGTGCGATGGAGTTTTTTACACATTACCGATTAATGCTTTTCATCATCATCAGGTCTTTTTTAGAGCTCGACCCTCTCTATACTACCAGTGCCATATAACTCAGAGCAATCAGAGGATTTGGCCTACTCTATCCACAATGGCCAAACGGATTGGAAAGGTCTCTTTGATGTTTATAAGCTTTGTTTAGCTTTTGTTCCTAAGTCGCCTTCTACGACTTCCACAGGAAGACTTAGAGTAATCCTATTCTACTTTGCCGGGAACCACACGGCATTGGGCCTAATGTTTTTAAACCACTGCGCCACGGAGCATAAAAAGCATATATTTAAGTTACAAATATGCTCATTATAATTTAAGATATTTTTAACAAAAAACAAAAACCGACTTCAACCCTATCAATTTTTTTTTTAATAAGCATATGAAAACAAAAAAACCGGCCAAGTGCGTGTCGGGCCACGCGCAGTGTAGGGTTCCGTAGTTGCGAATGACAACTTTGAGTTCACACTATTCACACTCGCACCTTACAGTTTAGCGACCAAAAACATCTAACAATGAAAATAGTATGAAATTTTACAGTTTATAAGTTGGTTGCCTATAACTTTTTAGTTTGTAGTTAGTACTCAGCTCTGATAGTTTTCCTTTAAATTTCAGTATATATACTACTGCTGTAATTTTTTTCACGTATCTATATATAGCCGTTTAGCAGATAGAGGGGGGGGACACTTACCTCTAACAAAAATTCGCACTTTAAAACCAAATATTTCGGAAACGGATCCCTAAATCGGAAAATGGTGTTCTCAATCTCATAATATTTTTGAAAGACCTATTTAACGATACCCCACACGATGGGTAAATAGAGAAAAAAAAAATACTCCCCCAATTTACTTGTATAGGAGCTACCCTAAAAAAAATTTTTTTTCATGTTTTTATTCTACCACTTTTTTGCCATGATTAATATACATATCCATACCAAATTACAGCTTTCTGGTACTTATAGTCTCTGCGTAAAACCGCGGACGGACAGACAGACAGACAGACAGACAGACAGACAGACAGACAGACAGACATGGCGAAACTATAAGGGTTCCTTGTTTACTACGGAACCCTAAAAATGGAAATAAGTGTGATCCAAATGGCATCGTACCTGTAAACACTTTTTTGGTTTTTGTGTATTTTTTTCAAAAAGCGCTCGACCCATTTCGATAAAAATTTAATGGGACCATCTGTAAAGTATTACCTATCAAACAAAAAAAGAATTTCTTAAATCGGTCCAGGCGTCTTCGAGAAATCGGGGAACATACATAAAAAAAAAATAAAGATTACGACGAATTGTAAACCTCCTTCTTTTTTTGAAGTCGGTTAAAAAGCAAGAGATCCCTTGACAGTATTTTTAAGTTTCCGTAAACTGAAACTAATATTTGTAACTTTCAAGTGGAATCTACTAAACACTATTTCTGCGCGCACTCCACTGTCATCATAAAAACTTGCCGTAGCTTTTACGAGCTTCCAAAGTTTCGCGATAAAGATTTAGTTAAAGGAATGTTCGCCTTTACAGCTTTTACAGCAGTTAGAGAAGCACGACAGTCAGTTCTATACTTTTTTATATAAACATACATATAATCACATCTTTACCCCTTGCGGGGTAGACAGAGCACTAGGTCATAAAACCCGAAGACCACGTTCAGCGTGTTAGTGGGCGTTACGGTGGCATAAGGCTTACAAACCTATATGTATATACGCGCAAAAAACATAACCCTATTTTTGGGTTAGTCAGTCGGGTAGAATGATGTAACAAGAATTACTTATAATTTCACGTTTACTATTTATTTAAGGCCCCACACTAGGCACACTAGCGACGTCAGTAGTTTTTCTCCTAATACTTTACAAATAGAAAGAAATTCAAGAATGTAAATCATATAAGCATTAGTAAATAACCTGAAGTATTATTAGAATCATGTTTTAATATTATGAGAATTAGTCATTAAGAGAAAAAGTGATAACCGCCAAAAACGGCCGTTTTTGGCGTTTATCTGATTCTCATAATTCTCACTGATTCTGATAATAATAAACATGATTCCAAAAATACTTCAGGTTATTTACTAATGCTTATATGATTTACATTCTTGAATTTCTTACTATTTGTAAAGTATTAGGAATAAAATTATTGGCGTCGCTAGTGTACCTTGTGTGGGGCCTTAATGAAATATTAAAATTTATATCTCACTAGCCTTTTCCCCGCGGGTTCATACGCGTGAATTATAGTCTACGTCACACGCAGATTAATTAGGTTTCTAGTGGAAGAATTTTGAAGATCCATCCATTCGTTTTAAAACCTATTCAATCAAATATTTCCTCTTTATAATATTAGTATAGTTACCTAATTAAATATGTATCATCATCATCAGGTCTTTCTAATCTCTACTGCAGGAGCACGGCCCTCTCTGTACTACCAGAGCCATATATTAGCCTGAGTAGTCAGAGGATTTGGCCTACACTCTCCACGCTGGCCAGACGGGTTGGAGAGGTCTCTTTGATGTTAATAAGCTTTGTTTAGCTTATGTTTCCTTTGTCGCTTTTTACGACATCCACGGAATGACTTGGAGTGGTCCTATTCTACTCTGCCGGGAACCACACGAACCTAATGCAAGGGAAATTAAACCAAATCCATGGGCAATAACATTGATACCCATAAATGCTCTAATATCGTCAATACCGACGCTAAGTGGTCCCTAGCGGGTGCAATTAGCGGCAAATTATCTCATAATTAACTTGAAGCTGAACTTGAGCCCCGGGAGGTTTCGTAAATTATATTAGAGAGAAGCAATAGATCACAACACTTATCTCAAGTTCCAGGCTCTGTATACCCTGTAAGTGATCCATTTTTTAATCGATTTCTAAAAATTTCATTGTTATGTCTTTGTTAGTCTCCACTACAGGAACACGACCCTCTGTGTGATACAAAGTAACAGAGCCATACACATATTAACCAGAGCAATCAGAGGATTTGGCCAACACTCTCCACGTTGACCAGACGTGTAGAGGTCTCTTTGATGTTTATAAGCTTGTTTCCTAAGTCGCCTTCTGCGACATCCACGGGAAGACTTGGAGTGGTCCTATTCTACTCTGCCAGGATACACACGCTGATCTAGAAGTTCACACACATTAATTTCTAAGTCGGCTAAAAAGTAAAGTTAGCGTCCACAGCCAATTGGGCTGATATCACAAAAACTTGTGACGGATCGCCTCTCAGCAACTTGGAAGTTGGGGAGCAGTTTACAGAGTGATGGATGAACTGAAAGTAATTATATTTAATCGGTGTTTAAAGCGATTTTTTACATCTTCTTACACTTATCATTTATTTATTTTTTTCGAATATATAGCGATTTTGTAACTACTATTTATTGCATAAAGCTGTGTTATATTTTTGTTTTCTTTAAAAACATCACTGACTATAACCCTTAAATTCACTATGAACAAACATTTTAATTGTTCCGTACCCAAAGGATAAACACGGGATCCTATAACTGAGACTTCGATGTTCGACCGTCCGTCCACATCAGGCTGTATCTCAAGAACCGTGATGAAACACAGAATATTTTTTTATAGATGATGTATTTTGGCTGGTATATTAAAATCAAAATTTTGAAGGGTTTACCCGTACAACAAACTTGATTTTTTTTGCGGGGCACACCCAACAACTTGATCTAAGTACCTTTTGTACTTCTGTAGCACGGTGACCCCATAGGTGGTCCATCATTTGACATAAAATCCACATAACATACAAATTACGATAAATCATTACGAACAAACAAACATTTTTTCATAACATTAGATCTGTACTGTAGTCCTAATCGTGATTGGTGCCAGCAAAATTTGACTCAACGTCAAAAACTCAAAACATAATATTAATAGCAGATTTTTTCAGAATGAAATTTTGAAAAAATCTCCCGATTCTTAAAAAAATATGTCATGACAAAGAATTCGCCACAGGTAGGATTCGATTCTTAGGTTTGCGACCTAAGTGTGTTACCAACTACAGCACCATGAATGCGAATTACCACGTCGAATCCTCTCATCACATATTTCTTCACGGTGGCACAGAATTAATAATAGTATGACGGTGGTGTATTTTGTAAGGCGTATATATTTGATCTAACTTCTATAGCACCCCATAGGTGGTACATCGTTTGACATCACCGCCACAGTACAAGCAAATTACGATAAATTAGCCGTGTGGTCTCCGGCAGAGTAGAATAGGACCACTCCAAGTCATCCCGTGGATGTCGTAAAAGGCGACTAAGGAAACACAAGCTAAACAAAGCTAATTCACATCAAAGAGACCTCTTCAACCCGTCTGGCCAGCGTGGAGAGTGTAGGTCAAATCCTCTGACTACTCAGGCTAGTATATGGCTCTGGTAGTACAGAGAGGGTCGTGCTCCTGCAGTGGAGACTAGAAAGACCTGATGATGATGATGATGATTACAATAAATCACTTCAAACAAACATTTTTTCATACCATCAGATCTGTAACCAAAATATTAGTCCAAATCATAATTGATGCTACAAAATTGTATTCCACGCCACGTTAAAACATAATGAAAAAATTTGATGATTGATTTCAAGTCAGATTTTTTGTTACAAATTTTTATTACGAATACTTTTAAACCGGCCCGATGAATTAATCTAAATACTGTACAGTCCAAATCAAACTAAATGGCGACTCGGAACACCGCGCGAGTCGATGCGTAGTACACAATATTAGGTTCAGCGGGGCGCGCGCGGGGAGGCGGGGCACGTACTGCGAAGCTCGCAGCTGATATCCGAGACGCCGTGAAGTTAGATTCTTAGGCCGTGTTCAGACCAAACTGACTGTCAGCCGCCGACAGTGAGCGAGTGTTACGCAGTGTATTGTAATTCCATACATATTCGCTTTTTCGTTCACACCAAAAACCGACAATACGCCATTACTATTATATGGGCCAATTGTACCTGCTCACAATCGGCGGCTGACTATACGTTTGGTGTGAACACGCACTTACCGTAGCACTGTGACCCCCATAGGTGGTCCATCGGATGACATAACAAACAAATTATAATAAATCACTTCAAACAAACATTTTTTCATAACACCAGATCTGTAACCAAAATATTAGTCCAAATCATGACTGATGCCAGCATGCTGCCAAATTAATAGTACACGTCAAGATGACGAATGGCAGTTTTAGAAGGAAGATATCAAAACAGATTGCGTTTTTAACATTTGCCGGTTTATTTATGGAGATTGCGATCGGTTATTTGATTATCTGATTTATTATTATACTCTTACGTTTTGTCCTTGGCCCTATATATTTACTAGGGCTCTGTGAGTTGTAGATAGCTTGTATTGATTAAATGGCGTCACGGACCTTCAAGCAAAGTCCTAAGGGACGTTTGAAAATATAAAGAACAATACAAACTAAGTGAGGACACATTTTTTTGTCATTCAACAAGACGGATAAATTTCTGCGGCTGAATGGCTAGACAGACAGTTATTATTATCAGAGAGTTTTTGGAAAACTTGAGTTCAATCGAATCTAGGCAAAAGGTGATGTAGTGCTACTTGTTAAACGAGCGATCGAAGCGAGCAAGGTCTTTGAGTTGAGATGGTGTGAAAACACATTTTTTTGTATGTATATACCGGTTCGAGAGTTAAGGCGGAAAAAACATATCTACATGTTTTTTCCGCCTTAACTCTCGAACCGGTGCTCCAATTGAGATGAAATTTTAACATATGTAGGTACTTCTAGTACAATTTTTAAGTTTAATGGGCATCAAAAATTGGTTCAATAGTATGAGATATTTACAAAAAAAACCGGCCAAGTGTGAGTCAAACTCGCGCAATGAGGGTTCCGTACAATATGCTTCGTGAACACACACACAATTTGCAAAAAATGTTTTATTCAATTGACTAGCGCCATCTAGTGGTGTTTTAGTGAACTATTTCCCTAGATGAACTTATTATTGTGAGTTTACCACTTAATTTTCAAGTGATAGAATTCTTATTATTTTTCCTGTAATCTTCAAGGAATGAACTATATTTTGTAATTTTTTCAAAATTTTCGGCCCAGTAGATTCGGAGATCAGGGGGGGGGAATGGTCAATTTTTGCCTTCTTTCGTGAATAAAATCAAAAGTATTGATTTTACCCGAACAAAAAAAAATATTTTTGAGATCCTCATAATGAGCCCTTTCATTTGATATATGACACAGTAAGGTTTGCAAAACTTTTTTTTTAAATTTTGTAATTGGGCCCCTCAAAATGACCCTTATTTCAAAAAAATCTTTATTTACTTTGCACATCCGTGTTTGGGTCATAGGATTACACTATCTTACCAAATTTCATCTAATTTGGTTCAGTAGATTCGGAGAAAATCGGCTGTGACAGACGGACGGACGGACAGACAGACGCTCGAGTGATCCTATAAGGGTTCCGTTTTTCAACTTTTGTACGGAACCCTAAAAAAACCGGCCAAGTGTGAGTCAAACTCGCGCAATGAGGGTTCCGTACAATATGCTTCGTGAACACACACACAATGTGCAAAAAATGTTTTATTCAATTGACTAGCGCCATCTAGTGGTGTTTTAGTGAACTATTTCCCTAGATGAACTTATTATTGTGAGTTTACCACTTAATTTTCAAGTGATAGAATTCTTATTATTTTTCCTGTAATCTTCAAGGAATGAACTATATTTTGTAATTTTTCCAAATTTTTCGGCCCAGTAGTTTCGGAGATCAGGGGGGGGGAATGGTCAATTTTTGCCTTCTTTCATGAATAAAATCAAAAGTATTGATTTTACCCGAACAAAAAAAAATATTTTTGAGATCCTCATAATGAGCCCTTTCATTTGATATATGACACAGTAAGGTTTGAAAAACTTTCTTTTAAAATTTTGTAATTGGGCCCCTCAAAATGACCCTTAATTCAAAAAAATCTTTATTTACTTTGCACATCCGTGTTTGGGTCATAGGATTACACTATCTTACCAAATTTCATCTAATTTGGTTCAGTAGATTCGGAGAAAAGCGGCTGTGACAGACGGACGGACGGACAGACAGACGCTCGAGTGATCCTATAAGGGTTCCGTTTTTCAACTTTTGTACGGAACCCTAAAAATGTTCAGAAGGTGCAAGTTCGCGACGTCCTACTAGTATTGTAAACAGATTCAGAGATTTTGTTTAAATTTATAAAGATCTTAATTTATTTCCACAAGTTGTCACGCATCCGACGCAAGCTGTTTATCAAGTAACCTAAAATCTCCAAGATTTACCAAAATCTTAGCCTTACAGCAAAAATCAACTTTAATTACTTGAAATACGACCTAAATTCGTTCAGCAAACTTAATTCCATACAAAATCTATAAACGCATTAAATCAGAAATGTGGACGTTTGGTGAAGCCACCAGACGTCAAAACATAGGTCACAGCATGGCATAAATCAAATTTCTCGGAAATATCTAGTTAGATTTTTAATGCAATTTGGATCGTAATACAATAGAAATAGATTTTAAATTCGTTTTGTGCTTAATAAAGAAGGCGCCAGCAAGAATTGAATACACTTTAACATCTGTTTGTAGGGCGATTAACTGATTTGGTCGGGTGTTACGGCGCAGAACAAAGAGGTGATAGAAGAATAACTAAAATTAAACATGTAATGTTAAAGTATAATGGGAATTGGGAACTGCTTAAGTGACCGAGCGGGCAAAGTGGGCAAGGTTTTCAAGGTGAGTTGGGGATAAGATACAGAGATGTTTGTTCCGCAGTACCTCTAGAACCGGTGCTCCAAATAAGATGAAATTAAAAACGTATGTAGGTACTACTAGCACAATTTACAAGTCCTTTGGGTATCAAAAGATATTTTAATAAATGTTCACGAGGTCCTAAGTTTAAGACAAACTAATAGTCTGTTATAATAATTTACAGTTTAAACAAAATTGCTTTTAATCCGGGTTTATCGCATTCTTTACATTATACGCATACTAACCGACCGATTTTCAAAATTCTTTTACGTATACAATGCTTCTTTATCTGCGTGACAATCTACGTGGGTGAAGTCGCGGAAAAATTGCTACTTCTACGTATCCTTATACGTATATTATAAACGCTATACTAACGTGTGCAGTCTAATGCTCGTTGTATAAAGTGCCACATCTGTTTCCGCCTTTAATTTTACGGTCATATTGTGACATAATGGTACACGTGTTGCGTTCAGTAGTTCCGATAAAACGGAATGTCTTGTTCACGGAACAAATGTTTGGAGACGATTAATAGTGGGTGAGGTATCGAGAAAAATAGGTTAAAGAACGGATCCTTTAACAACTGAATGGCCATGGACTTGACAAATGTGTTGTTAAGTCTATTTCCTTTTATACATGTTTTCATTTAGGTACTTTCATATGTGTCCATATTTTCTGTCCTAAATCTGCAAGTTTGGCAAAAATTTTAATTTAGTGAAATGCTTCTATTATGAGTGATATGTACTGTAAAGTGCTTGCTAAGACTCATCGAATTAGTACAAATAAGATGTGTATTTTTTTTCTTTATTTAGAAGTGTGTATGTTTCTTCCGACTTCATCATCAGATCAGGTCTATGGTATTGTATTGTCAGCCGCAGCACGCAATTTTTAAAAAAATATTTATTTTGTTTCTACATTTAATCTGCTATTCGCGGTTATATTACTATGGAGTATGATAATGCAATACACATATGCACCACGACTTACATAAAATTTTAGCTCAGTCGGTATAGGATTGCTTCAAAATTGAGTTGCAAGATTTCAAGATATGTATGTGTTTTCGCGCCAACTTGACTTGAAGACCTTGGTCGCTTGGCTATCTAATATTACTCTATTATTATTATTTATATATTTAATATTATTATACGACATCCACGGTAAGACTTGGGAGTGGTCCTATTCTACTCTGCCGGAAACCACGCGGTATAAAGTTTTAATAGCTGACGCAAAATATGTGATAAAATGAATGTACCGTGCAAGGTATTCCTTTAATTACTATACTATACAATTAAACAATCAAAACTACACATTTCCAAAAGTCGTAAACTCTAGTAATAATCACAACTTCTCTATTATATGTACAGAGCCCTTTCTACTGATTTAGTGTTGTGCCCTATTTAGTGTAGCCCTTCTCCTAAATGTCACCGTAGACGAATTTGTCAATACCGTAAAAAGTCTTAGTCGCAGAATTCAATACAATTTTTTTTTCAAAATGGCGGAATTTTGAAAGTACTATTGAGTTCTATGGCGCTCAGGGCTACTGTTAGTTTGCTGTGAAAAGACGAGGCCAGAGCTTGCTAGTTAAAAACTTGCAAAAACCGTTCTGCATAAGTTGTCTTTTTAACACGCTTTTATTAGCTTCACTTTTAACCATGTACGTAAGAAAATCTTGGAATCTTAATTTGACACACTACCTGCAAGCCGATTTGCTAACTCGGTGTACAACGATTTGATTGTCACTTTAGCATCCATAAGATATATCCATAGATTTTCATATCTTAAATAAAAATAGTCATTCATACCGAAGCCGTAATGAATATTGAAGTTGCCATGAAAATGATGTACACCGTAGCTGTCACAAGTTAGCAAATAGGCCTGCTGGTCTTCGATTAGGATGAAATTTTGCCCACGCTGTGAGTTCTGATGACAATACATGACTAGCGTGCTAAAAGCGTGTTTTTTAGTTTTTTAAACTAATTATAAATTATTTATAAATGAATATATAATGTAAGGACTGATCTCACAGATTATCTTGTATTTTAAGATTTACATCAACTGGCAAACAAATTCTGGCAAATCTGAAAAGTTAATATTCATCTACGCGTGCTGCGACGTGCGTTTTAGTTACATGACAATATGCGAAAGTGTCGTACTGCGTATCAACCTAATTCATATAACTAGTCCATTAAAACAAAACAATGCCGCTCGTAATATAAGTACGAGTACAATACCGCTCATTTCATCGCTAAATTAGACTTGAGCGTAGATTTGATATTCCTTCATTAACTTTTTGCTGAAAATATTCCTAATTAACTGCCCCGAAAAGCTTGTCTGTATTTTTTCATTTAAAATTCAAGATTCAATCGTTTATTTAATGTAGGTTTCTTTGAACATTTATTAATTGTCACACTTATGTTTACAATTTTTACAACAAAAAAGAATTTTGTTGACGTCAGTAATTTACTTATGGCTAAGTTTAGGCCGCTTCCAAAGCGGAGTGCAGAAGAAGCGGCAACAAACTGCACAGCGCATTTTCTCCAAGCGACGTCAACTCACAATTTTAGTTAACCTTAGAAACTATTTAGATATGTGCGTGCTCTTGCAGTGAAGACTAAAAAGACCTTTTGATAATGATGATATTTTTATAACTTTTTAGCCATAGTAATTTTTACAGAAATGATGCCTTTGTGGCTTGTACGTCTGAGCTCTTGACGGTGTAATTGTGATAAGAAACACATGTTTTTTTTTTGTCGTTTTTGGTTGTATTGATAGTTGTACGGAACCCTTCGTTCGCGAATCCGACTCACACTTGGCCGATATTTTTTTATATTTACGTATATCCATGTACATTAAAATTCAGAATTAACATACTCGCAGCAATGTACCACCAGAGTGCAACACGGTATTGTAGTGGTATTGGTATACAAACAGTTCAATAATTCACCGGCGCGTCACATAAACGTTACGAAATGTGTGACGTTCTGAAGGGGAATGCACACTACACTAGACATACTTAGGGTTGGCACTTGTATTTGTTTTTAACTGACATCAAAAAACCGGCCAAGTGTGAGTCAAACTCGCGCAATGAGGGTTCCGTACAATATGCTTCGTGAACACACACACAATGTGCGAAAATGTTTTATTCAATTGACTAGCGCTATCTAGTGGTGTTTTAGTGAACTATTTCCCTAGATGAACTTATTATAGTGAGTTTACCACTTTATTTTCAAGTGATAGAATTCTTATTATTTTTCCTGTAATCTTCAAGGAATGAACGATATTTTGTAATTTTTTCAAAATTTTCGGCTCAATAGTTTCGGAGATCAGGGGGGGGGGGGGGGGGGGAATGGTAAATTTTTGCCTTCTTTCGTGAATAAAATCAAAAGTATTGATTTTACCCGAACAAAAATAAATATTTTTGAGATCCTCATAATGAGCCCTTTCATTTGATAATGACACAGTAAGATATGCAAAACTTTCTTTGAAAATTTTGTAATTGGGCCCCTGAAAATTACCCTTATTTGAAAAAATCTTTATTTAATTTGCACATCCGTGTTTGGGTCAATCTCTTTGGGTTTATAAGCTTTGTTAAGCTTGTGTTTCCTAAGTCGCCTTCTACGACATCCACGGGTTGAGTTTGACTCCTATTCTGGTCTGTCGGAAACTACATGGCTAAAAAAAACTGCTAAACTACAGGGCGTTGATATTTGAGTTAGTCAAATGTCAACCGCAGATGAAAGAATTTCGAAAATCGGTCAAGTAGTTTCAGAGCCCATTCAATGCAAACAAACAATGAAGTCTATCCTCTTTATGATAAGTCTAGTATAAGATAAGTATGAAAAAATACTTAGTATCAACCCTAATAGTCTCGAAACCTAATGGTAAACATGAACGAAGATCCACGTGAATTATTAACACGTTAATTTGTTAACCCTCACGCAGCGGGAATGAGCTTTTGAAAAGTTAATTAATTTAAGTTTGCTTCGAAAAAAGAGGTCAGCTTTTACTGAGGTTACTGAGGCAAACGCAAGTTTAGTCAAGCTTTTAATATTTAAGAACTGTGTTAGGTTACTTTTAGCAAGTTAATTAGGGTAATAGCGGGAAATAAAGAATGATTCCTTAGTTTTTGTTTCGTTTTGTTGTCGTTGGGTGTGAGCATTATTAGCGCTCACGCATGGTAAGCAACCCCGGGCCCAGTCCCCACTTGGATGGGTGACCGCAAGTGGCATAAAATATCTCGAGCTCCTCCGTACTTCGGAAGGTACGTCAAGCCGTTGTGGCAGTTGTAAAGCTATGTCAGATGCTATTAGGCAGCTTGAATAATCTGTCACCAGTGTTAGCCACTTACACACACGAAAAAAAAAACATTCCATAGTTATTAATGTGGTACCGTATCTTGTAACCTGTGATTCCCGGCAGAGTAGAATAGGACCACTCCAAGTCTTCCCGTAGATGTCGTAGAAGGCGACTTAGGAAACATAAGTTAAGCTTATTAACATTAAAGAGACCTCTCCAGCCCATCTGGCCAGCGTGGAGAGATTGGCTAAGTCCTCTGACTGTTCTTGCAAATATATGGCTCTGGTAGTACAGATAGGGTCGTGCTCCTGCAGTGGAGACTGCCTCCGTGGTCCAGTGGTTAAGGCGTTTGCTTTGTTGACCCGGGGGTCGTGGGTTCGATTCCCACGGGAAGCATACTTTGTTAAGTTGTTTCCAGTTTGGCTAAGACATTGTAGGCATGAATCACCTGATTGTCTGATAAGAAAGATGATTCCGTGCTTCGGAAGGCACGTTAAGCCGGTGGTCCCGGCTGCCATCTGGTAGTCGTTAAAGGATCCACGTCAGAGGCCGAGAGGCGGTTCCGAAGAACTCTGACACCAGGGTGTGCATGGTCGACTGACCGTGTCACCTACTCGAAATGATGAGTGGAGACTAAAAACACCTGATGATGATGATGCCGATGTGCCTGTGTGTGTGATGTGGAGATGGTCACGTGATATTAATAGTTTCTATTCAACTAATAAAGTAATCTTTTGTTTCAGGTAATTATTCCCCGTCAGTATGAATAAAGGAAGCCTCCCTTAGGGATTACGTACGTAATAACGTATTAGTCAACTTATCCCGTTAATCCCGGCCTACAGCGATAATATCACCTTATCCGATTAGTAACGCGATATTATTTGCTGGGATAAAATGCCCTATTAATCCATTTTCTCCACACTCTCACAGAAAATCGACGTTTGAGTAAAGTAGCTTTACCGCTTTGTTCGGTGAGTGAGAGAGCCGGAGGCCCATCCCCGCTTCCCCTCTGGGGAGGGAAAAATAATGGCCGGCCACGCTCTTGTAACACCCCTGGTGTTGCAGTTGTCCATGGGCAGCGGTGGTCACTTACCATCAGGTGAACCGCTTGCTCGTTTGCCGTCTTATGTCATAAAAAAACTTTTTGCTTTAACTGCCCAAAATAGGCTAGTAATGTTTGGGTAGTAGCTTTTTAGGGTTTCGTAGTTAAATGGCAAATCTTTTCAAGCCCCAGACTGACCCACGGGTCCCAAAGCATTTCAGGTGAGGATACGAGTGTAACCGGGCAAAACATTCGATGTCAGAGACATTAAGCCCATTAACATGCTACACGTGTCGGTCTTATGGCCTTAGGCTCTGTCTCCACCATTAGGGATAAAGACATGTTACTATGAATGTATGTTAGAGACATCAATTATGGTTTTCGCGTCGCTCGCATAATAATGGCGTTTGTAGCTAAAATTTTGGTATCGTGGGTTACATTAACGCAATTTTTAAATGATGTTTTTTTAAACAAAATATTAACTATTTTTACTGTTTTTGAGTTTATCCATAACAAACGAACACAAAAACAATTCTGTCATCGTTATAATGTTAGTCTAGAAGATTGTAATTCGCGAACTTTTAATAAATAATAGCTTTTATGCTCTTAGCCGGTCTCAAAGGAACTCATTACATCGCTATGAAACTAGCAGAGCTGTCATGACACAAAGTGCCTTAATGTTGTAACTAACAAACTACATATTGGTATGTACTCCGAAATGCTAGTAGTCTGTAGCTTTTGAACAATAATGAGTAAATGCATAATATTTAATAAGATAATTTTAAATGTGATTTGACGTGAAAAAGTGCCTGCAAGGGCCTATTTTCTGAATAAACGTTTTGAATTTTGTTTTTTTGAATCTTTACTCTTTTACATCTGATGGTTCGCGGCACCATTCGTATGTATGTCGATCCATCTGGACAGTACTCCTTTTCGGGATGAAATGTATCACGCTTATGTTCTTCACGTTGTCTTTAATTGACGAGCTCCGTGGCGCAGCGGTCAACACGCCTGCCTGCGACACGGATGGTCCCGGGTTCGATCCCCGGTCAGGTCAAGATGGAAAATGATCTTTTTCAGATTGACCTGGGTCTTGGATGTTTATCTATATATGTATTTGTTATAAAATATAGTATCGTTGAGTTAGTATCCCATAACACAAGTCTTGCTTAAGAACTTACTTTGGGGCTAGCTCAATCTGTGTGATTTGTCCGTATTTATTTATTATTTATTTATTTATTTTATACGGATATAAATTTTCACTTCATCCATCATCAGTCTTTTTTAGACTCCACTGCAGGAGCACGACCATCTCTGAACTATTATTATTATATTAGATTTAATATATTAGAAGATTTGGCCTACACTCTCCACGCTGGCCAGACGAGTTGGACATTTTCACTATGATCTGTCAATACTTAAAGCGCAAAGGCGTTTCAAACAAACTCTGCAATGTTTAATAAAGTAAATTATTATACAAAAACCGGCCAAGTGCGTGTCGGGCCACGCGCAGTATAGGGTTCCGTAGTTGCGAATGACAACTTTGAGTACACACTGTTTACACTCGCACCTCACAGTTTAACGACCAAAAACATCTAACAATAAAGATTGTATGAAATTTTACATTTTCCAGTACATTTTATAAGTTGCTTGCCTATAACTTTTTAGTTTGTACTTAGTACTTAGCTCTGATAGTTTTCCTTTCAACTTCAGTATATATACTACTGCTGTAATTTTTTTCACGTATCTATATATAACCGTTTAGGAGATAGAGGGGGGGGACACGTACCTCTAACAAAAATTTGCACTTTAAAACCAAATATTTCGGAAACGGATCCCTAAATCGAAAAACCGGCCAAGTGCGTGTCGGGCCACGCGCAGTGTAGGGTTCCGTAGTTGCGAATGACAACTTTGAGTTCACACTATTCACACTCGCACCTTACAGTTTAACGACCAAAAACATCTAACAATGAAAATAGTATGAAATTTTACAGTTTATAAGTTGGTTGCCTATAAATTTTTAGTTTGTACTTACTACTCAGCTCTGATAGTTTTCCTTTCAACTTCAGTATATATGCTACTGCTGTAATTTTTTTCACGTATCTATATATAACCGTTTAGCAGATAGAGGGGGGGGACACTTACCTCTAACAAAAATTCGCACTTTAAAACCAAATATTTCGAAAACGGAGCCCTTAATCAAAAAATGGTGTTCT
Organism: Rhodophaea formosa; assembly: GCA_963082605.1. Lineage (NCBI taxonomy): Eukaryota > Metazoa > Arthropoda > Insecta > Lepidoptera > Pyralidae > Rhodophaea > Rhodophaea formosa. The sequence goes on along the minus strand of OY720230.1, from coordinate 2,111,323 downwards.
CAACCTCACAATATTTTTGAAAGACCTATTTAACGATACCCCACACAATAGGTAAATAGAGAAAAAAAAATTACTCCCCCACTTTACTTGTATGGGAGCTACCCTAAAAAAAAATTTTTTTTCAAGATTTTATTCTACCACTTTTTTGCCATGATTAATATACATACCCATACCAAATTACAGCTTTCTAGTACTTATAGTCTCTGCGTAAAACCGCGGACGGACAGACAGACAGACAGACAGACAGACAGACAGACAGACAGACAGACATGGCGAAACTATAAGGGTTCCTTGTTTACTACGGAACCCTAAAAATGGTGTTCTCAACCTCACAATATTTTTTAAAAACCTTTTTAACGATCCCCACACGATGGGTAAGTAGAGAAAAAAAAATGACTCCCGCACTTTACTTGTATGGGAGCTACCCAAAAAAAAAATTTTTTTCAAGATTTTTTTCTACGACTTTTTTGCCATGATTAATATACATACTCATACCAAATTACAGCTTTCTAGTACTTATGGTCTCTGAGTAAAACCGCGGACGGACAGACAGACAGACAGACAGACAGACAGACAGACAGACAGACAGACATGGCGAAACTATAAGGGTTCCTAGTTTACTACGGAACCCTAAAAATGATTTGACATACACATTTAGACTATCAAACCAACAAGCAAGTTTAAAATACTTGTAAAAACAATACCAAGTGGATAGTTGACAAAGCCAACGCTCAAATATTGTGAAATACAAAAAACTCGTTTTACATAAAACATTTTGGATACCGAACATCGTATTTGAGCACAAATACGAGGGATACAGAACGATAACTAGGAGCATTGTATATCCATTACAAAGGCACATTTATTATTTCCTATGTGTTTATTTATTTATGAAGACTATATGATGAGTGCTGAAACAGGGGCAGCTGGTGTACTTACTACATGGCCTGGGTCCCAGCGAGGCCAATATTGCATATCCACTTCTGCAGGGGCAGTCTTAGATCAATGACAATCTTAGAGCAATGTAAGTTTTCATAAATTTTACACTAATGTAGATTATATATAGTAAAGAAGTTTGTGTAGACACACACCTCAAAACCGAAAAACAACAATTTACATGACATGTAAACTGCGATCTTTAAGTAACCATAAAACCGAAGTACCGTCTTTGTAATTAACGAGTAGGTTTGTTAAGTAACGATTTTATAAAGTGCCGCATCTATACTCTATTTAATTCGTATCAGCAGATTGCAGTGCATCGAATAAAACAAAATAGATTTTATTTTCCGTTCGGCGTGTTTGTCGGGAATTAAGTTTAAATACAAGTGAATCAATCTAGATGGACATCACGCCGAAACCTGTGGATTGTGGGTGAAAATACCAATTTTCAGTATTGATTGAAACTGTTCATCATCAGGTCTTTTTTTGTCTCCACTGCAGGAGCACGACCCTCTCTGAACTACTAGAGGCATATATTCGCCAGAGTAGTCATAGGGTGTGTACTACACTACTCTGGTCAGACGGGTTGAAGAGGTCCCTTTGATGTTTATGACCTTTGTTAGATTGTGTTTCCTAAGTCGCCTTCTACGACGTCCACGAGAAGACTTGGAGTAATCCTATTCTACTCTGCCGGGAACCACACGGCAAAACTTTAAACTATTATTATTTATTTAATTAAGATGTACGCTCGTGTGTTTGTTTAAGTTAAAAGAAACAAAGAACAATGTACAACTTCGAATAATCGTAATAAAACTGTAAAGGCTAAGAAAATTGAAAATCCCCGAGCGAGAAGATTCAACATAAAACATAATTTAAGACTCGGTGGAGTCAAATGTATTTGTTCTTTCCCTCGAACAAACACAAAGGCATTTTGTTTAAAAGAAACACAATGTACTAAATGGGGGGATCCCTCTGGAGGCAACTCTACGGGATATCAAAGGAGTCGCCGAACCTGTTCGTAATAAGAATACTTTGCAAGTGACGTCGTTATAAAGGTAATTTGCTTTAGGAACTTATTTCCTACTAGCGATTTTCCTGTGACTACGTCCGCGTAAATAATATTTAAATTTAAATATATTAATATACATACTTGCGTCTATGGTGATTACAAACAATGCTAACAAACAATCAAATCACGATTTGTAATAATTAGTTTAGCTAGATGATAGGTTTTTTTTTAGATTTAAGATATGGACAAAAGTCCACGTGGGCAGGATTTAAAAAAAAAAAACTTTATTTTCTCCACAACAAAACTCTTAACTCGATTTGAACAGCAATGTTTATGACTTTGTACGTCTTACACCTTACAAATAAGGCCACCGCGCTTCATATCCTACACGTCGAATTTCTCCACCATATTCCATTCCTCTTATACGCATTATTGCATGCGTCACCAAACATAACAACCCCGCTATTACACGTGTGGTGTCTAATTAAACTCATTTTAACAATGAAGTTCGAGAAAATCAACGAGATACAGCCTGGTGACAGTATGTCATAAGCACGGGTCATAAGTGTGTATGTGTATAAGTCTTGGTCATAGGGTCCCGTTTGTACGGAACCCTATTAATAGAGTAAGGACCTTAAAGCTTGAAATCTAACAAGGGAACGATTACAGAACAGGAAATGTAGCTGACATTTCGTGCTTTGTTAGGGTTCCGTAGTGAACTAGGAACCCTTATAGTTTCGCCATGTCTGTCTGTCTGTCTGTCTGTCTGTCTGTCTGTCTGTCTGTCTGTCTGTCTGTCCGTCCGCGGTTTTACTCAGAGACTATAAGTACTAGAAAGCTGTAATTTGGTATGAGTATGTATATTAATCATGGCAAAAAAGTCGTAGAAAAAAATCTTGAAAAAAAATTTTTTTTTGGGTAGCTCCCATACATGTAAAATGGGGGAGTAATTTTTTTTTCTCTACTTACACATCGTGTGGGGTATCGTTAAAAAGGTCTTTGAAAAATATTGTGAGATTGAGAACACCATTTTTCGATTTAGGGATCCGTTTCCGAAATATTTGGTTTTAAAGTGCAAATTTTTGTTAGAGGTACGTGTCCCCCCCCTCTATCTGCTAAACGGTTATATATGGATACGTGAAAAAAATTACAGCAGTAGTATATATACTGAAGTTGAAAGGAAAACTATCAGAGCTGGATACTAAGTGCAAACTAAAAAGTTATAGGCAACCAACTTATAAAATGTACTGGAAAATGGAAAAATTTCATACAATCTTTATTGTTAGATGTTTTTGGTCGTTAAACTGTAAGGCGCGAGTGTAAAAAGTTGAACTCAAAGTTGTCATTCGCAACTACGGAACCCTATACTGCGCGTGGCCCGACACGCACTTGGCCGGTTTTTTTTTTTTTTATTTCGGCAAATGAGCTAGCGAGTTGCCTGTAGTAAGTGATCACCGCTGCTCATGGACAACTGCAACACCAGAGGTGTGACAAGAGCGTTGCTAGCCTTTATTTTTCTCTCGTCAGAGAGGAGGAGGGATGGGCCTCCAGCTCTCTCATTCACCGAACGAAGCAAAGAAGCAATAAAGCTATAGGTTAGATAGTTCAATGCAATTTCCTAACACTGCAGTTGATCAATGAACGAAGTTAGAGAATGTCAGTCAGCCAGCGAATTAGCGGCGTCTAGAGTGTTAGCGGAATATGATAACAGTACCGAGTTTGGAACTCCGGAATTCTCGGAGGATTTCAGTTGACGGTGTGAGAATTAATATTTCTTAGTTAATTGATAAACAAATATTGAAAGCCGAAAATGCGGGATGTGCAATAGTAACGTAATGCCATTTTTAGGGTTCCGTAGTAAACAAGGAACCCTTATAGTTTCGCCATGTCTGTCTGTCTGTCTGTCTGTCCGTCCGCGGTTTTACGCAGAGACTATAAGTACTAGAAAGCTGTAATTTGGTATGGATATGTATATTAATCATGGCAAAAAAGTGGTAGAAAAAAAACATGAAAAAAAATTTTTTTTAGGGTAGCTCCCATACAAGTAAATTGGGGGAGTCATTTTTTTTTCTCTATTTACCCATCGTGTGGGGTATCGTTAAATAGGTCTTTCAAAAATATTATGAGGTTGAGAACACCATTTTCCGATTTAGGGATCCGTTTCCGAAATATTTAGTTTTAAAGTGCGAATTTTTGTTAGAGGTAAGTGTCCCCCCCCTCTATCTGCTAAACGGTTATATATAGATACGTGAAAAAAATTACAGCAGTAGTATATATACTGAAGTTTAAAGGAAAACTATCAGAGCTGAGTACTAAGTACAAACTAAAAAGTTATAGGCAACCAACTTATAAACTGTAAAATTTCATACTATTTTCATTGTTAGATGTTTTTGGTCGCTAAACTGTAAGGTGCGAGTGTGAATAGTGTGAACTCAAAGTTGTCATTCGCAACTACGGAACCCTACACTGCGCGTGGCCCGACACGCACTTGGCCGGTTTTATATAAATTTTCCTTTGGTCTCCATAACAAGTAATCGTTGATCTTAACACAATTTTTTTTTCAAAAATGTCCAATTATTATATGCTTTTATTATGAGCGATCTTACTGTACTAAAGTGTTTGTTTGTTAAAGTTAAAATAAATGAGTACGAACACAATGGGTTTATCATCTTTTATAAGAAGTATGGCTACCTCCCGACTCCATCATCAGAATCTAAGATGGCATAATATTGCATTGTGATCTTACATAAAAAAGAATACACAATTTCAGCTATGCTCAGTTATAAGTATGAGTGCTTCAAAGTGAGTTGCAAATGTGACCCTCACAGGAAAACTAATAGGAAAAGTTTAGTAAAAGCTTGTAAAAACTTGTAACACAGTTTCAATATATCCCCGCAATTTATTTTTATACCTTCAAAAATGTGATTAAATACGCAATGTTGAAACATTTCGCACCAAGTGTTTCTCTAAAATTCCATTCAACAAACAGCTCGGATAAAACAACATGGTGCACAAAATACCGAGTGTACAGATGAATAACGCTTAAATAAGCAGGTTGATTCTAAATAAAATAGTAATATTTTAATGTCGGAATCAGAATTTCTAATAGATTATAGACCTGAAATGAAAAAAGATGCAGTGTGGCTACCGGCTGAGTAGAATAGGACCACTCCGACTCTTCCCGTGGATGTGCAATAGTAGGAGACTTGGGAAGCATAGGCTAAACGAAGCTTAAAAACATCAAAAACCTCTTCAACCCCCGCGTGGTTAGCGTGGAGAGTGTAGGCCTAGCTCGGTTAAGCTCCTGCAGCGAAGCCTTAAAAAAACTGATGATGAGGATGAATATAGACGAAAAATTAAAAAAAAGTAAAAATAACTAAATTATGGTCAAATTTTGCCTTCTTTCGTGAATAAAATCAAAAGTATTGATTTTTCCCGAACAAGTAAAAGTATTTTTGAGATCCCCATAACAAGCCCATTCATTTGATATATAACACGGTAAGATTTTTTTTTAACATTTTATATTTGGACCCCCTAAACTGACCCTTATTTAAAAAATATATATATTTACTTTGCACATCCGTGTTTGGGTCATAGGTTTACACCATCTTACCAAATTTCATTTAATTTGGTTCAGTAGATTCGGAGAAAATCAACTGTGACAGACGGACGGACGGACAGACAGACGCTCGAGTGATCCTATAAGGGTTCCGTTTTTCATTTTTTGTACGGAACCCTAAAAACAAGATAAAGTCAAATCTTTAATTATTGGTCAATGTTTTATATCTTTCCGCGTAAATTATAGCCAATGTCACCCGCAGATTCGTTTACCTGCAGATGCTTTTCATACGTAAAAGAATTTGTAAATAGTTCCGGTATTTTCGGAGACCATTCAATACAATTGTATTTGTCATTTTCAATTTGATAAACGTAGTTTTAATTCTGCATTCTCTATATTTGTGTCAACATAACGCGTGCAACAATACAAACCGTATAGCACTTCTGATAACGGGCCGACGCAAAAAGTAAGCGTGGAGCCGTTGTTGGGGCTTTTTAATTATTCCAGTTATTAGCACAGTGTCGGATGCAAATTCATTCTTGTGTAGGTAGCATTTTATTAATTTTGATTTCAAGTTTAAACTTTCCGTAGCTTTCAAGCGTTTAATAGCACAAACTAGATAAGATAAAGTTAAACCCATTAATATAGGTAAATATTTGTCTTATAAAATACAAGCAATTTGTCCGCGTAAACTATAGCCTATGTCACCTGCAGATAAATCAGGTGAACGGCTTAAATTGAAAGAATTTTGAGAATCGGTCTAGTAGTTTCTAGGCCATTTGTCAAATTATGTTAGGTAGTGGATGTACCTGATTTTCAATGAAACCGAAGTGAAGACACTTCGTACAACGCAACGTACCGAAACGTCACTCAGCTGCTACATTACTTGATATAGCCAGACTTGCAGTTAGCACCAATGTCACAGCTTTGGCGACCATTTGCGTATTTTAATGAGATGTCTCTATCTATAAGGGACTGCCCCGGTGGACATTTGTATTCATAACATTTGCATGAGGAACTCGAGAAATTCTAATGTCACTTGTGGCCACCTCACCCACCTAGCAATGCATGCTTTCTATCTAATGATTTTGAGAAACATAAACAGCAATGCATGCTATTCAAAGGAACTAAAGCGTCACGCTGTATACGTGAAAAAAATACAGTTTTAGAGTATTGTTAAAAGCTAGGAACTAAGAGCAATATTGCAATATGATTTCCCACGAAACCGAAGTGAAGTCACGTCGTACACCGCAGCGGACAGAAACGTCACTCAGCAGCCACATTAAACGACAGAGCTAGACTTGAAGTTAGCACCAGTTTCACAGCTTTGGAGAACATTAGCGTATTGCAGTGAGTTTGACACGGAATTTTAGTGTCACTTGTGGCTACTTAATTACAAGCAATGCATGCTTTTCAATGAGCATGAGAAACATTAATTCACCAGTGCATGCGTTTTAATAAAACCAAAGAGTCATGTTGTATACCACTGTGCATAGACGTCACTCAGCAGCCACATTACCCGACAGAACTAGACTTGGAGTTGGCTCCAGTGTCACAGCTTTGGAGCCCATTAGCGTATTGCAGTGAGTTTGACACGGAATTTTAATGTCACTTGTGGCTACTTAATTACAAGCATCATCATCATCATCATCAAGCAATACATGCTTTTCAATGAGCATGAGAAACATTAATTCACCAGTGCATGCGTTTTAATAAAACCAAAGAGTCATGTTGTATACCACTGTGCATAGACGTCACTCAGCAGCCACATTACCCGACAGAACTAGACTTGGAGTTGGCTCCAGTGTCACAGCTTTGGAGCCCATTAGCGTATTGCAGTGAGTTTGACACGGAATTTTAATGTCACTTGTGGCTACTTAATTACAAGCATCATCATCATCATCATCAAGCAATACATGCTTTTCAATGAGCATGAGAAACATTAATTCACCAGTGCATGCGTTTTAATAAAACCAAAGAGTCATGTTGTATACCACTGTGCATAGACGTCACTCAGCAGCCACATTACCCGACAGAACTAGACTTGGAGTTGGCTCCAGTGTCACACCTTTGGAGCCCATTAGCGTATTGCAGTGAGTTTGAGACGGTTCGCGCTGACGCGTAGCAAAGTGCACTGTCGACTTTCAAATTCCTAGAAAAATACTCCAAAATCGGAGTATTGCTAATACGAGTAGCTAGGCTAGGTCGTTGAGTTCCCTCTAATATGGTTGAGTTCAGCGATGGCTGATCCACACGTCAACTCGTGAACGGGTGCTGTCAGGGGGGACTGGTCTGCTCAGCCTCTTTGAGACTACTTTAAGTATCATATGTTGTTTATTATCTTTACACACTCGATCGTTAACATAAACATGTTCCAAAAATAATAAATCTATGTATATTGAAATTGTAACATGAAAACAGAAAAAAGAAAGAAAAAAGAAGAGAAAGAAAAAGACAATAAGGAATAAATATTCGTAATCATATAAAGCCCTTCAGGCGAGTAGGCGACCAAAACTGTTGATAAGAGTTTCTTTCGGCGTTTCTTCTCTGCAGTGGTCGGTTCCGAAACGCTAGTAGTCTGTAGCTTTTGAACAATTAATAAATACATATTATCTAATAAGATAATTTTAAATATGATATGACGTGAAAAAGTGCCTGCAAAGGCCTATTTTCTGAATAAACGTTTTGATTTTGATTTGATTTTGCTAGGAATTTAGAGCAATATTGCAATCCATGATATTCGTTGGAACCAATGTAAAGTCATGTCGTACACCGAAGCGGACAGCAACGTTACTCAGCAGCCACATTTCCTATAGATAGACTTGGGGTTATATCCAGTGTCACAGCTTTGGAGACCATTACCGTATTTCAGTGAGATTGGGAGAGCACGCTCTGTCAGATATTTGCAAGGTGCACTGTCGACATAGTAGGAATTTAAAGCAATATTGCAATCCATGATTTTCTATGGAATGGAAGCATCACCTCACACTGTTTTGGAGACCATTAGCGTATTGCAGTGAGTTTAAGACAGAATGCCCCGATGGGTAGCAAAGTGTGACTTTCAAATTCCTAAAGCAAAACTCAAAAAAAAAAAAAACAATTGCATTGCTCATAGCTAATAATTTAGAGCAATATGGCAATCCATGATTTTCCATGAAACCGAAGTAAAGTCATGTTACTCAGCAGCCACATTAAACCGACAGAGCCAGACTTGGCTTATTCCCATAGAGACATCAAAAGATCTTTAATTAAGCTGATGAAGTGGTAAGAGTCCTTGACATAAGTATCAGTGTGCCCACGAAGTGGTGATAATATCTTCGCTAGGTGTTGTGCCAGTTTGTAAGTTGGTGAATCAATCTGGCTCACAATGGGTCGTAATGAGCAATCTTTTTTGTGTATTTTTGGAAGGCCATATAATTTTGGCGGTTTCACACAGGAAGGTACGAGTCACATGGCATCTAAGTTTAGTTTTTCGGAGTATTTTAATATTAATTCTTTTGTTTTTGTGACGATCTTGTTAGTAGGATCATTTTTAACTTGTTTATATGTACTTTCATCCGATAACAGTTCTTCAATTTTAAAGTTATAATCCGAGGTGTCCATTATAACCGTTGAATTACCTTTGTCAGCTCGTAAGATGGTAACGTCCGGCACATGGCATCTGTGACACCCACCACCTCAAGGAGGAGCTTCAACGAGTAAAATCGGTTTTAAGAAGCAACAACCTCAACCTCCCAAAAACACATCACAGAAGCCGCCCAAAGCCTCACACAGTTGATCGCTTTCCTGCCATCTTACCATATGTAAAGGGAGTTACAGACAAAATTGGTAATATACTTAAGCGTGCTTCAATCAAGACCTATTACAAGCCGCACAAGAAAATAAACCAACTTTTAAGACCTGTCAAATCTAATATCCCGTTACAAGATGCTGGAGTTTATAAAATTGACTGTGAGTGTGGTTTATCATACATTGGGCAAACAAAGAGAAGCATCGGTACCCGTATAAAAGAACATATTGCTGACATGAAGCATAGGCGCTCAACGAAGTCTGCAGTCTGTGAACATGCTCTAGACAAAACCAACCACTATATGCGTTTTGATAATCCTCAAGTCCTTGCAAAAGAAAACAGATACATTCCAAGAATGCTTCGTGAGGCTATTGAAATTAAAAAAACATCCTAATTTCAATAGAGAGGATGGTTGGCAGTTACCACCAGCTTGGGATCCAGTCATCAATTTAATCAAATCTCAAGCTAAGCAGAAGACTGCAAGACCTTCAGACACCGTGAGCCAATACTGCGTACATCCGGAACGTTATCAATAAATATTTTAGGCGGTAGATTTTGCAGTTTTTATAAAATACTAGACTTACTAGTTATGAAGACCATTAGCGTATTGCAGTGAGTTTGAGACGAAACGCCCCTACGGATATTTGCAAGGTGCAGAACTTAGTATATTGACATCTAACGTCTAACTCGTGTCTGAGACGACCTACATACGGTTAGGGCTCAACCTGCTTGCTTATATTCGAAGTTCATCAACGTCAACGAAATACACGATGAAAATACACCATCATCAGGTCTTTTTAGACTCCACTGCAGGAGCACGGACCTTTCAGTACTACCAGAATCATATATTAGCCAGAGCAGACAGAGGATTTGGCCAACACTCTCCACGCTGTCCAAAGGTCTCTTTGATGTTCATAAGGTTTGATAAGTCGTGTTTCCTAAGTCGCTTTCAACGTCATTCACGGGAAGACTTGGAGTGGTCCTATTCTACTCTGCCGGGAACCACACAGCTATCTTTGTATGGGAGGCCAAACTTCTCTCTTCGCTTTAACGACCTTCTTCTTGTGATTCTACATTCCATTAGGGACTCCGACTCCGACACCTGAAAAATTAGCCTGTATATTCAAAATTATCACACGTCCTTACACCCAGCAGAACAGAGCAAAGGATCATAAACATCATGAACTACTTCACTCTTTATAAAAAAAACTAAAACGAGATAAAAAAAAACCGGCCAAGTGCGTGTCGGGCCACGCGCAGTGGAGGGTTCCGTAGTTACGAATGACAACTTTGAGTTCACACTGTTCACACTCTCGCACCTCACAGTTTAACGACCAAACACATCTAATAATGAAAATCGTATGAAATTTAACATTTTCCAGTACATTTTATAAGTTGGTTGCCTATAACTTTTTGTTTGTACTTAGTACTCAGCTCTGATAGTTTTCCTTTCAATTCAGTATATATACTACTGCTGTAATTTTTTTCACGTATCCATATATAACCGTGTAGCAGATAGAGGGGGGGACACTTACCTCTAACAAAAATTTGCACTTTAAAACCAAATATTTCGGAAACGGATCCCTAATACTAAAAATGGTGTTCTCAACCTCATAATATTTTTCAAAGACCTTTTTAACGATACCCCACACGATGGGTAAATAGAGAAAAAAAAATATTCCCCACATTACTTGTATGGGAGCTACCCAAAAAAAAATTTTTTTTTCAAGAAACCGCGGACGGACAGATAGACAAACAGACAGACGGACATGGCGAAACTATAAGGGTTCCTAGTTTACTACGGAACCCTAAAAATGGTTTTCTCAACTTCACTATATTTTTTAAAGACCTATCTAACAATATCCAACACGATGGGTTTTTAAAGAAAAAAAAATATTACTCCCTCTTTACTTGTATGGGAGCAACCCAAAAAAAAAAAAATTTTTAAGATTTATTTCTACCAGTTTTTTGACATGACTTATTAGTCATGTCAAAAAAGTGGTAGAAGCTGAAATTTGGTATGGGTATGTATATTTACATACCCATACCAAATTTCAGCTTTCTAGTACTTATAGTCTCTGAGTAAAACCACGAACGGACAGACAGACAGACAGACATCGCGAAACTATAAGGGTTCCTTGTTTACTACGGAACCCTAAAAAAAGCTGGAGTGGTCCTATTCTACTCTACCGGGAATCTCACGGCTAAAATACATATGCCCTAATATGTATGTCTACTGCAGCTTGCAGAAAGTGGGATGCTTCAATTTCTCAGTCTGTGTTGGAGACGCGTCTTACATACGGCCAGGGTTGCCAACATGATGGATGGAGACGATGTGAAACTTAATTACGTTTATAAACAGGACAAGGCTTATCACAACAAAAAACCAAACTTAAATGAGCAAATGAAGAACAAAATGTGTCAGCTGTTTTTTTCTCCCGCGTAAAAACGTAAGACGTAAAATTCGATAGTTGTCGCAGGAATAGGCTAACAATCTTCACTATTTCTAATTCCCGTCTTGCATCTTTAAGCTTGTCATCCCACTAAACGTGGCTCCTTTTTGTGCGGCATTTGACTCTACCATTTAATGGACACCGACGTGATTATTGTTTGTAATGTCCATTTGTAGTACGTGGTACGTATCCACTTTCAATTACGTGGACTTCGGTTGTTAATTGTTGTTTTCTTTGTATTGTTGATTTTAATAAGACAAGGTGACAACCCTACGGACGGCGCAGTAGAAAATGAGCGGCCGTATTAGATTTCCCAGGCAGGTTTTCAAGTTGCCCGAGATACACCTCATCTTGAAACACTTTCACTGCAATACCAGGTGTACCTCGTGTGATGTCTTTGAAATTTCTACACTGTGATTGTAATAATCGACATATTATAAATCGCGTCTTTATTGTTTACGGAGTAGACAGTATTTAGGCCGTTTAAATCCAAAATGGTAAGCGCGCCCAGGAACATTCGTCTTGGTGGGCGTTTAGGAATAAAACGCAATCAATTTAGTTATGTAGATAGATAATTATCAAGTAACAAATAAAAAACAATTTTTCATTTTGGTACAAAAATTTATTCAATTGTAAGTGAATTAGTGCAGCGAATCAATAAATATGTACTCCAAACTGAAACCGAGTTGAAGTTGAAGAGATTATCATCAATTTTTTTATGGAAAAACCTAATCGGGCAACTGAAGTACGTCCCCGCGTTTTATCTTCAATATCAACACGGAAGGCGGGCTTCATTTTGTGACTGCAATCTCGTCGCAAACAAATTTCTTGCGCCGTGCAATCGAGCGCAGTTCATGTCTCGAGAATGGTTGCGACAAACACCTGTGAGACACAGCTATGTAGAATGAACCAATTTAACTATCCAACCTGTATACTAAATTCATACATATTATCACGTCTTTTTCCCTTACGAGGTAGGCAGACCCTGGCCCTACGGGGTAGAGAGAATGAACCCAATGTTAAGGCCACTTAAACGACATAGTGTCAAGCAAGGTCTGCGATTTCACACAATGGTACAAGAAGGTTTATTATGGTGCAAGAAGGTATTAAGCCGACACGAAATAGGGATAAGGCGAGGAAGAAGAAGAAGAAGAGGCACAAGAAGATCCATTTCCAACGACAGTACCACATTTTTCGTCACAAAGTTAGCTGTCAGCAAAGCAACTAAGTCCGTCTCTTTAATTCGCTCGTCCACAAAGTGAAGGCGAAGTGTTTTATCTCGCTCTTACCTGGAAAGCTGAATTCCGCGGGTAACAGCACAGTAATGCCGAATTGCATCTAAAACCCGACTGTAATGTTGCAGCATGAAAAGCGCTTGTTTACATAGTAACCGACGCACAGGGTAGTCGAAGATCCCACTGTATTACTGCTTTGGTTTTTCTTTGATATGTTTTGGCTCTTCCATGCCGGTTTGGGAGAATAGTAGAACATAAGAATATACCAGCTACTTTTATTCCCGCGCAAACCGTTAAAGCCGGTCAAGGAATAGGGTGAAAATCTAAGGAATCATGTCAATAGATGATAGCTAGCTACACGTCACTATTTTGATTTCGCTTTCTACCTTTACCCCCACTAACACGCTAAACGCCTTTGGGTTTTGTGACCTTGGGCTCTGTCTACCCTGCAAGGGAAAAAGACGTGATAGTATGTATAGCACAATAATGCCGAATTGCATCTAAACCCGACTGTAATGTTGCAGCGTGAAAAGCGCTTGTTTACAAAGTAACCGACGCACAGGGTAGTCGAAGATCCCACTGTATGTTATGCTTTGGTTTCCTCGATCGTCCATCGTGTTTCCTAGATCGTCCATTGTGATAATGAAACTAGCGTAAATACATCACTTTATACAATGTCAAAACAATTATTTTCAATAATTTATGAACATTGTTATTTTAATTCGCTCGTTCACAAAGTAAAGGCGAAGTGTTTTATCTCGCTCTTACCTGGAAAACTGAATTCCGCGGGTAACAGCACAATAATGCCGAATTGCATCTAAAACCCGACTGAAATGCTGCAGAATGAAAAGCGCTTGTTTACAAAGTAACTGACGCACAGGATAGTCTAAGATCCTTCTGTACGTTTTGCTTTGGTTTCTTAGTCCGTCCGTCGTGAAGGACAGAGGTGGGAGCGGGATGCACCTATATAAAAGAACGAGAAATTCGTACGACCTCTCTGTAGAGGTCTGTCCTGCTCGGACGACAATCTTCTAGGAATTTGTGTACGGTTATGGATTTTTAAAATGCTAATCCTTAAAGTTCAATGCATAGTCATTTTCAATACACGTACAATGCACATCATTGGTATTCCTACTTAATAATTTTAGCTGATTGATTGAGTTTTTGATCAGCGGTTAATGAGCGCGGCAGACCAATCTGTCAGCCGCTAAAAGGTTCTCACAATTTGAGTTTGCAGTGTTTAATCCGATTCGTGTATGGTCATTTGTATCGACCACAATTTGCTTTAGTTAAAACATTGTACAGATGGAGAAATAATGTTTATCATTGTCTTCTCCATTATCATTACACACTAGTGAAGAATCTACCAGTGTTCAGGTACTTTACCATGTTTTGTACTTTGCCAGTTGCCTGGTGAAGGATGTATCAATTATATTATACCTCTTGGTTTTAAAAAAATCGTGAATTTCTTTTTTTCAATAAGAAACACGCAACTTTCTTCACCAAAACGTTTCGTTCTATAAATCCTGCAGTGATGTCTCGTACTAGACGTAACATTGTATGCGGAATAAGAGAATAAAACCGAAGCTCGATACGGCTGTGATAAAATTTTATTAAAAAACTTAGTAACGCGCGTCGCAATGTTATTAGCGTGTAAAGGAACGGAGTCCAATTTCAACAAGTGGCTCGCGATATTGCTGCTACAATATAAAGGGCAAGGGAAGTATCACTCAGGGATATGAAATAGTTAAATAAATAAGCCTTATTCTGAGGGTCTTAATAAGGAGATGTATGGGCCAGTGGGCTTGCATATTATCAAAATATCTTGAGGTGCTCCGTGCGTTGGAAGGCACGCTAAGCCTTTACGCCCGAAGCGAATGTTATTAGCCGTGTAAAGGAACGGAGTCCAATTTTAGTGGCACTGCAATATAAAATGAGTACAACTCAGGGATGTGGCAAAGTTATCTCTAGTATTTTGTGGTGGTATGGTAAGCAAGTGGCTTAAAAAAATCTGTACATAGAAATTTATTAAAAAACTTAGTAACGCCCGTCGCGAATGTTATTAGCGTGTAAAGGAACGGCGTCCAATTTCAACAAGTGGCTCGCCATATTGCTTAGCGAATATAAAGAGCTACGGAAGTATAACTCAGGGATGAGGCAAAGTTATCTCTAGTATTATTTAGTGGGTTGGTGTGCAAGTGGCTTCAAAAATCTGTACATAGAAATTTATTAAAAAACTTAGTAACGCCCGTCGCGAATGTTATTAGCGTGTAAAGGAACGGAGTCCAATTTCAACAAATGGCTCGCGATATTGGCAAGCGAATATAAAGAGCTATGGAAGTATCACTGAGAATTCTGAGATATATGAAAAATAATTAAGCCTACATACTGAGGGTCTTAATGAGTAGCAGTGTGGGGTTGGTGGGTGGTGTGGGTGTTGGCGCGCGAATAGAAATAGCTATATTAGTATAACTAAAGAATGCGTGTGACTAAGTTAAATCATTACGCCCAAATACTAAGTGTCTCAGTGAGCGACCCTATAGGCCAGTGAGCGTGCGCTTTATTCCAGCCGGTTAAGCAATCTCGGGTGTGACCTTAATTGGGACGGTGTGCAAGTGTCATAAAAATATCGCAGACACTTTTTGGTCGTTGGTCCCTCTCGGCTATCAACATTAGATGGCAGCTGTTATGCTACGCGAATTTTAAAAACCTTTGACACCAGGGTTGGCCACTTACACACACTTACCCTACAAGACTCAGACACTGATTTCCTACACGTTTTGGTGAGCTACATAAACTTTAGATATATGTTGACCTAGAGATAGTTTGTATTATATTTATTTTGTGTTTGTAAGTGATTGTTCTCGCATCTGCATCAGTCTTTAATTCGCGAAGTAGTGGGAACACTTGTGCACAGAATTGAGTGCACGGCAGTGTACGCGAACGCTCGCTCTCGCGTATATCTGGAGTGTTGAATAAAATTGAATTATTTATGTCGCGCTCTGTCCATGAAACGATTCAATTTTGCTGCGTAACTGAGAAATTTTTACTATGCACAGATATTTTTGACTCAAAATACTCACTTGCCGAAACGCCCATTTCCCAAATGCATAATGGATTCAAGCTCAATTAAAAGATAATTAAGCAAAATTAAAAAATTTGCAGAAAACCCACGACACAACATTGTTTTGCACTAATATTGTGGCGCCCCCTAGTGAGTTACAGCCATGACACCTGTCTAAGAACATGAACTCATCAAACACAAACCCGTTATTGAAAACCGCATCAAAATCGGATCATTAGTTTAGAAGATAGGCGGGAACATTACTTTGCACAAACAAACAAACATCTCTCACCCTAAACACATATACCTGCTCCGATCCGTCGTGGGTAAAAAAGAACCGGCAATCGACGAATCGGACACGCAACCTGACAGTTCCATACAAGAAGAGAACTATCGAAAAACCTCCGTTACGTTTCGCTTTTTCCAACTCCTTATTGTTTGTTTATTTTGTAAGTAAAATAAAAAATAAATGAATCAGGGAAAACTAAATTTATTGAGTTATCGGGTGGTACTTACTTCTGCATTGCGTAGTCGTTATTCGTACTCACTCACACATAGAAATCATCTGTTATGTGACGTTTTTAAGTTTTCAACCAAGTTGCACTTGTCAAAAGTTTTTATGAACTAAGATCCAAAAACATAATTTTCTAACATTGACTGTGACGACACGTGATTTTAAACTTTTTGACGCAAAAATTTAACCGCCGATAGGCAAAAAATTATTCATCCCATGTTTTTCTACTCTAAGTTATATTGTTTTCCTAATTTATATGGGACCAACTTCTTCTAACCCTCTGATATATTATGCGTGGTCATATATAAAAATATACGTGTTGACTTTATAACCTTCTCCAATTTTTCGTCGGTTGAAATTTTTTCTAAATGTAAAAAAGAAACAACTGTTACCCTTTCAAACTAATAAGGCCTTATAGCATCACTCCCCTCTTTAATTTATTGGAGGCCAGTTATTAATTACCTAATTAAACAGAGTGCTGCCGTTCACGTCATGACCTCTTTACGATGAGTGCTGGACTTACGATGACTTGCAAAATAACCTGTAGTTTTCCAGCTGATTTCAAAGTAATGAAATTTAATTATTGCTAGATGTTCTTTAAAATCTTCTAAAAGATTGAAGAAAATGAACTTCATCAATTTCAATTGTACTCAAAAATCTTTTTTTATTCCTTATATTACTTCTGAGAAATTTAGCCATGTGGTTCCCGGCAAAGTACAATATAATCACTTCAAGTCTTCCCGTGGATGTCGTAGAACGCGACTTAGGAAGCACAAGCTAAACAAAGCATATAAACATCAAAGAGACATCTCCAACCCGTCTGGCCAGCGTGGATAGTGTAGGCCAAATCCTCTGACTGCTCTGGTAGTACAGAGAGGGTCGTGCTCCTGCAGTGGATACAAAAAATTAAATGATGATGATGATGATTTCTAAGAAATAGTGTGCCGTTATTGATAGAAGTTTATTTCTGGCGGTTAAAGTTTTACCCAAACCATTTGTACGATAACTCATTGCAACCACATACGGCCAGATCGAAGGGTGATCGACTCCGTTCTATGTCAGTACGAGTACAGCGCTATTTGAAATTCAAATCGCATGCGAAACTTGAGACGTACGAGGAATACGAGCAATTTGCAAGCAGCGACAGTGAATAAGTTTCTAACAAAAAATTATTTTTGTGACTAGCTTTTGTCATAAACGAATTCTGGCTGCAAAGTGCTTGCTAAGATAAGTCAAATGAGCCCAAACAGGTTCGGTTTATCGTTATTAGTTTAGGCGTTCCTATAGCCACCTACCGATTTTACTATTAGACTAACAAATTGACTCCTTTATGTTGCATTGTTTATATTATCTATACTAATGTCATGAAGAGGAAATATTTCTTTGTTTGCTTTGAATAGGCTCCGAAACTACTGGACCGATTTTCGAAATTCTGTCATATATAAAAAGCGAATTTATCTGCGAGTGACATAGGCTTTAATTTACGCGGACGAAGTCGCGGGAATATTGCTAGTTCCTTATATTTTAGATATGAAGAGTGCCGTTATTCATAAAAGTTTACCTCTGACGTTTCAAACCATTTGCACGATATCTCATGCAACCACATACCTACGGCCCGGTCGAAGGGTGATCGACTCCGTTCTATGTCAGTACGAGAACAGCGCTATTTGAAATTCAAATCGCATGCGAAGCTTGGAGACGAACGAGGAATACGAGGATCGACCCGCATTTAAAAGCAGCGACAAAATTAAATGGATATTGAATAAGTTTCTTACAAATAATCATTATTGAGACTACCTTTTGTAATTAACGAATTCTGGCTGCAAAGTGCTTACTAAAACAAGTCAAATGAATCCCAAAATGGAAGAGGAATCCCAGAGGAAAAAAATATTGATTGTTTTTATTATTACTAGCAACTAGCTGTTACCCGCGGCTTCGCCCGCGTAAAATATAGCCTATGTCCTTCTTGGTACCCTCCTATACGTATGCCTTTCATGATGATCGGTTCAGTAGATACGGCGTCAAAGCGTAACAAACAAACAAACAAACTCACTTTCGTATTTATAATATTAGTTAGGATTAGGAAGTTAGGATAGTTAGGATTAGGATTTTCCCTCGACTTCGTCCGTATAAATTATAGTTTATGTCACCCGCATACAAATAAGCGTCTATTCTAGAAGTGAAAAATTTTGAAAATCGGTCCAGTAATTTTGAAGCCTATTCAATTCAAACAAGTAAACTATCAAATCTCTCCTCTTTTAGTATAAATTGTAAAATACTTTGAATGTATTTAGTGGTCCAAAACCGCAACTATGTTCTAGACTATAGCGACGCGCTAATACTCATGAATGAGGAGCCCGATGGTCCAGTGGGTGTGAGCTCTATGAGCGCTTACGTATGTTAAGCAACCCCTGGTGCAGTCCCTACTTGGATGGGTGACCGCAAGTGGCATAAATATATCTCGAGCTCCTCCGTGCTTCGGAAGGCACGTTAAGCCGTTGGTCCCGGCTGTCATCGTTGATGGCAGTCGTTAAGCTATGTCAGATGCCTTAAGGCAGCTTGAAAAATCTTTCACCAGTGTTGGCCACTTACACATACGAAAAACAAAACAACAATTCTCATAAATGATTTATATCTCCCAGCCTAGGATACATTGGCTATAATAATGTTTAGTGCTCATTTCGCGAATGTGTTGTGATGGGTCGTATTGTCCTTGATTTTATTACACAAGGTTGGCCCGAGAGTGAGTAATAAGCCTTTATTGTAATGCATAGATTTACGTGTATTTATTACGGATACATTAACTCATTGATAATGTGACTTTGTACAGGTATCCCAATTTTTAAAATCAAAAAAATTCGCCAAGTGCGATTTGAGCTCGCCCATGAAGGGTTCCGTAGAAGCAAGCTTAGATTAGCCAAAAACCTCTATAATTTTTCGCCAGCAAAGATAACTTTGTTTTTTATAGTGTTTGTATGAATGACAAAGTTATTCTTACGATTTATGAAAAAAAAAATATTTTTCAATAAGTTGGTGTAAGTACTTAGCTCTGATAGTTTTCCTTTTAACTTCGTAATATTAACTACTGCTCTAATTTTTTTCACGTGTCCGTATAATATGACCGTTTAGCAGATAGAGGGGGGGGGGGGGGGGACACACTTACCTTTAATGGAAAAATTGTGTTCTCAACCTCATAATATTTTTAAAGACCTATTTAACAATACCCCACACGATGGGTTAATAGAGAAAATAAAAAATTACCCCCACTCTACTTTTATGGAAGCTACCATAAAAAAATTTTTTATCAAGATTTTTATCTACCACTTTGCGTTTAGACATTTCAAGTAAACACACAATCGTAGAAACAAACACACAAATATAAAGTTGTCTCCTTTGACGACTTGAGTCACCCCTTCGAGGGAATGCATATCATCATCATCAGGTCTTTTTTAGCATCTACTGCAGGAGCACGACCCTCTCTGCACTACCAGAACCATATATTAGCCAGAGCAGTCAGAGGACTTGGACTAAACTCTATACGCTGGCCAGCCGGATTGGACTCGTCTCTTTGATGTCTATAAGCTTGTAGTGTTTCCTAAGTCGCCTTCTACGACATCCACGGGAAGACTTGGAGTGGTCCTATTCTACTCTGCCGGGAACCGGCATCACCATCATTTCGTGTAGGTGACACGGTCTGTCGACCATGGACACCCTGGTGTCAGAGTTCTTCGGAACCGCCTCCCGGCCTCTGACGTGGTTCCTTTAACGACTACCACCGGGACCACATGCTTAACGTGCCTTCCGAAGCACGTTAAGCCGGTGGTCATGGCATGCATGTATCTATTTACATTGAGGTACATATAATATATACTTCGTTCTAACATTGTTTTCTCTGGTTGTTACAGGACGTGGTACACACAATCAGCACACCACACGGACAAGTACAGAGGATCGTCGTGTTCAAGAAAAATGGCGTCCAGGCCATGGTCGAATATCCTTTTCAATAGAAAAACATTAAGCATACATAGTAATTACGAGCTGTTACCTGTGGCTTCGCCCGCGTTATATATAGCCTATGCCCTTTTCAGTACCCTAACCTATGTGTATGCAAAATTTCATGATGATCGGTTCAGTAGATACGGCGTGAAAGCGTAACAAACAAACTCACTTTCGCATTTATAATATTAGTTAGGATTAGGAGAAGAAAAAACATAGAATATAACAGTTCCTTATTTTTCCGCGCAAACCGTAAAACCGGTCAAGGGATTGGGCGAAAATCTAAGGAAAAACGTCAATAGGCGATGCGGCTAGCAACCCGTCACTATTTTGAGCCCGCTTTCCACCTTAACGCCCACTGATATGCTAAACGTGGACTCTGGGTCTTATGACTTTGGGCTCTGTCTACCCTACGAGGGATAAAACGTGATATGCATTTATGAATAATTATTTATTATGGGAAACTAGTAAACTTACATAGGTACTTCAGAGGCAAGATTTGATCGTGTGTTTGTATGTTTCTTGGAATGGAAAAACTACAAAAATACTGTACCGTTTTTAAAAAAATATTTTACCCATGGAAAGCTAACTGATCAGCGGGTAACATAGACTATAATTTATACAAACAAAATCGCAGGAAAAATCTGCCATTATATGATTTCCATCACCGTTAATCAGTCTATTTCCGTAAATCATTATCTTCAAAAGTTTAGCTCAAGGCATTGAACTAATTTAAGAATTCACTCTCACTATAAAATTCAAGTCTGACACATCATTTATCATACGGTCAGTATACCCTACCTTTCAGAACGTACCTATGGTGCGGGCAATAACTCTACTATTTATAAGATACTCTTATAGCAATGGAGCGAACTATAAAAACTCAAGTTGTATATTTTTCTACGGCTTCCGAAAAGTAGGGATCGAGTTATAGCGATTTTATGAGCGAAGCGACTTTGGCTTAAAAGATTACCACTCGAACGTTAATTCCAGTTTTTAGACTCTTGTAGAAATCGAGTAATCCATCAAAACTAAAGTTGTCATATTCGAATAGCTTTTTGCAGTGCAATGCAGGTAGCAAGCAGTGATCTCACGTGCGCACCGATCTTGTTAATTAATACGAGAGTTTTGTTCAGGATCTCTTATCAACTTTCAAATATATTAATCTTTTTAAAAGAGATTTTTTTGTTTGTGTTTATCAATTTTCATACTTAACGTGTTGCCTGTTGTTTGGCAAATTCTAGGCTAGCAGTCCGCCCCGGCTTCGCACGTGATACATACATTGCCTATGACACTCAAGGATGGCGTACAGTATCTAACGGGAAAACAATTTTTGAATTCGGTCCTGTAGTTCCTGAGATCATCACGTTCAACCAAACAAACAAACAAACAAACTTGTCAGCTTTATAATATGGCATATTAAATATATTTTGCTAATCCGATCAATGTTGCCATCACTCCGACCCCACCTTTACCAACTCACTGTAGCCTACTTTCAAGCCGTAAAATGGAACGTAAATAAACACATAGTTAGAATTAAAATGGCGGCTGCTTTTTTTTCACCTTTAGAGATAAAATGGGCAACGTTTCACACAGGAAGTTATGCCGTTTATAGATTTCCATAGAGTTTTTAGGACATGTACAAATCCAAACGCATAGGTATTTCCTGTTGAGCTAGAATCATAAAATTTTCCATAACGCAAAGTTTTATTTAGTACAAGTTTAGAGAAAAGTCTAAAATCTTAATTAAAATAAAACTACGTATCTTTTATCCTCGGTCAGTGAGTCCGACTCTCTCTTGACAAGTAGAGGGAATCTGTGTCCAGGAAACGATATATTATAAACGCAAATTAAATGTTATCTTACGAATCATCGCAAATCTGTGGATAATAAATCTATTATTCTTGGTCGTTAATCCAATAAAACAGTTAACTCTTATTTTCTCCCAATTAAGGACTATAAATTTTTCGCAAGACTTATGTCTGGCTAAATATGTAGTATCGAACAAGCGGAGTGATATTTATGCCTAAAACTGCCTACTGCAAACGAAACCTTTTTATCCGTGCACACATCTTTGTGTGAGTCAACTATCAAAGTCGACACCGTAGAATGAATTCAAATACTAACGTACGTATAAGAGACGGCGCGTAACGTGCAACTAAGTAGTAGTAGAAGCTAACCCTGCTTTTCGAAACCTTAAGAACTGCTTAGCAAGGGGGAGAGGTGCGGGGACGCCTTATTGCGAGGGACGCTGCGAGTATGCTAGTACTGAACGGAATTAGTATCTAGTAACTGGCAGTCGTCCCTGGCTTCGCCCGTGGTACATACATAGTCTGTGGCACTCAGAGATAATATACCGATTAAAAGTGAAAGAATTTTTGAAATCGGTCTAGTAGATTTTGAGATTAGCCTGGTTCAACAAACATTTCTAGTATGGTAGATCCACGCTACCGACGATTATCACTTTTGCTAGTAGCATGAATGAGCCGGCTCCTCTGGGGAAGTACCACACTCTCACAGAAAATCGACATTTGAGTAGTAGCTTTACAGCTTCTATGCTTCGTTCGGTGAGTGAGAGAGCCGGTGCATCCAGGAGTTGCATTAGTCCATGGGCAGCGGTGATTGCTTACCATCAGGTTACCCGCATGCTTGTTTGCCGTCCTTTGCCTTAAAAAAATGTGTTGCACCCTGGGAGTGCCGCAGAAGTGGAAACTTAAAGTCTATCACTTATAATGCTACTTTTCCTAACAACAGTCACCATCCATGGATGTGCGTAGCGCGCTGTAACGCAAACACCAACGCACATTCGCACAAGCGCACTGCGCCGTCTTACGAATTTTCAATCTGTCGGTCACGTGACCTGTCGCGAGTTTAACATTTTTTCCCCATCACAAAAAGTGCACAGCGCCGCTAAAGAAGTTTCACTCTAAAAAGAAAAAAACTTACTCTTTAGCTTT
Organism: Rhodophaea formosa; assembly: GCA_963082605.1. NCBI lineage: Eukaryota > Metazoa > Arthropoda > Insecta > Lepidoptera > Pyralidae > Rhodophaea > Rhodophaea formosa. The sequence continues at coordinate 2,087,807 of OY720230.1, read as the reverse complement.
ATAAAATTAGTATAGATAGTAATAGTGTTATTCGTTATACGTTAGTGCCTAGACTATCCAAATACGCATGAATAAATTAACTTGCGTGATTCAGTATTACATACGTATGGTAATGCCGGTAGTACACGCTTCCACGAAAACACACATTTCGCGAGGCCAAGGTCGAACGAGCGTCGACCTTTCCGCAAAATATAGAAGTAACAGAAGTAGAGTCGTTGCATATGTCTGGACTTAAATTTTTAAACTTTTAAAATCAGTCGCCGTCATACTTCTGCATAGTTTGTCTCTATGGGAATGATACTTCGTCTGTATTTTCAACCGACTTCAAAAAAAGAGGTTTTTTCGACCCGTAAGTAATATTTTCAGATTTACACATTTTCTGTACATGTTATTCTATATCATCTTCTTGACGCGTGTGCTAAATTCATAAGTGTGTGTACGTATATTTGTATGTTTGCCCGCACATATATCGAAAACTATAAGTTGAATGACAGTTAATATTTTTTAGTTGAACTAGGTATAGTTCATCGAAGTCGGTTCAGTAGTTTTTCTGATAAAGAGTTACGTGTGTCAGGCATTAGCTAAAATCTAAGTCGGTTAATTTTATTTTTAAATTACTTCTTGCTGAACCATTATTCGAATGGCAATGGAAAAAGATGCATACTATCTGATCCTTTTTAATACCAATTGATTGTACCATGTCATGTTTCTGTACAAAAAAGGTGCCAACTGAACCCTATAGCTATACCTTCGCTGTTCATATGTCCGTTAGGCATAAGGCTCTCTTTATGTAAAAAAAAGTAGAGGTGAAGTCATTCACAAAATTAGTATATCTATATTAATGCCACGTCTGCAGTCTCTTTAGTTTCTTTATTCTCAGAAAATGGTGTTAAAAATATCAACAGGCACCAGTTAAATCATTCAATAGTCCGGTTGTGATTTACCGCCGCTTCTGAAGCGTTTTTCTTCGCGCTGATTGGTCGTTTGTCGGCGCTGCTTCGCAATCATAACATAAATTATGTCTTTTTTAAACCATTCGTTATTTATTATGTAAGTAAGCTATATTATTGTCTTGGATTTATTGATATACATACAGTATAAAGATTGAGATTTGTCTTTTGATACAAACGTGATTATATATTTGACGATGAGTCATTATATACGTAACCACGTCTTTCTTGGTCCTCGTAAATTATACCCTGCACCCAATAAATTAGCTTTCAATAGCTGAAAGAATTTTGAAAATCGGTCCGGTAGTTTCGGAGCCTATGCAAATCAAACATAGAAACAAAAAATCAAATCTTTCCTCTTTATACCTAATATAAGTAAAGATTACTTATTTATAAAACATTATGAAAGCCTCTCTTATTTATTCTCTAAGCTAAAAATTTTTATAAACAGTACAGTCTAACACAGGCAAGTGAGACCGCGGTCTGAATTGGTTGCGATCCTAGTTGTGGAACCCTCGCCTTTTATAATACAAAATAAGTGATGTATTTCTTTTGAGTACCTTAACAAGTATCATTAAATACAAAATCAAAAACAGACACATTTTAATATTTCTAAGGATAAAAACATTCTCAAAGACACTCTTATTTATTCTCCAAATAAAAAAGGTTCTTTATCGCTCTTGCCTTTAATAAAACGAAAATAAGTGGAGTATTTCTTCTAATTACGTTTTCGTACTCTTCCCAGGTCGGGAGTTTTATTCAAATTAGTTTGAAGTTGTACCGAAATTGGAGTATAAGTAGCGACGCCTGTGTTTTAAGGGATGGGATTGAGATAGACGGAATAGCGGATTAAGAAGATGAGAAGTTTAATCTTTCAAAAGAAAGAATTGTCTTGAACTCATTATAAATGTTTCTATGCTGAAATTATCTGTATGATGAAATTGATGAATGAATTTAAAATAATACCAAATCGGTTTATGTGATATGAGATGACGGAGTAAAAGGTAACAAACGTAAGGAAATAAAAACGAACTGATAACTTCATCCATTGTTGTATATACCCCATTTTTACCCACGACGGAACGGAGCAGGTATATGCGTTTAGGGTGAGAGATGTTTGTTTGTGTGTGCGTTTGTGCAAAGTAATGTTCCCACCTATCTTCTAAACGAATGATCCGATTTTGATGCGGTTTTCAATAACGGGTTTGTGTTTGATGAGTTCATGTTCTTAGACAGGTGTCATGGCTGTAACTCACTAGGGAGCGCCACAATATTTCTTTTTCGATGAGATTTTTACCGTAGTGGGTTTTTAAATTTTTTAAATTTTGCTTAATGTATAAATCAGGTTCAATCATAAATGGTTTCCTGTCTATGGCTTTTAAATTCTTTATTAAAAATTGTTTTAACCTGCTTTTGACCAGTTATTATACTGTACACTAGCTATAAGTATCATGACATGACTGCATAAATTATAGTCTATGCCACCCGCTAATAATTGAGCTTATTACCTATAAGGTGAAAAACGTTGTTTTGAGTTTATCCATTACCAACAACACAACCAAATATTTCTTCTTTATAAATTGTAGTATAGATATAATAATACGCGCAATGCCTAGTAGAGTTTAAAATATATATCCGACAAAATGTATTATGGCTAGAAGTACCGATTATGTACTTATCATTATCGCGATTTCCACACCACTATATTACCTCCACCTAAATGTTATTAGATACAATAAAGTTGTTACCAACGGGCGGGCGGTTTGAATAAGCTCGTCATCTCCGCAAGTCGGTCGCATAATAGTTTTATTTTCAGCTACAGTAAGGATTGGATAAAATGTAGGAACTAAAATTCTTAATACTTATCATTATCGCGATTTTCGCACTACTATGTTATCCACCTAAATGTTATGAGATAAAATAAAGTCGCTACCAACTGCTGGCGGTTTGAATAATCGCGACGTCTCCGCAATTCGGTCGCGTAATAACAGTTTGATGCTCAGCTACAATATGGATTGGCTTCCGATGAGTTTCAGTTTTACGATGCAAGTTTGGGATGTCGTTGGAAATTTACATACGTATATATAGATAGTAGATATGTGGTTATTAGAGATTGGGATTTTAATTGTTCATAGTAATGGGCTGAGTCGCCCTTTTAAAAGGCTAGGATGAGGCGAAATTTAGGATAGACGGCCAGATAAGTTCGGAGATGGAATCAAAATTGTTAGATTTTAGTGCATTGCTTTTTTTTGTCTGTGTATATACAAGGTGTAAATCGAACCTCGACAGCAACTTTTCCTATGGGATCAATAAGGTTAACTCAAAAAAAATTCACCATGGAAAAGTCAAAAGGACTTTAAAATTCCCAGCATTGTTTCTGTAGGAAAAGTTGTTCATATTCACGGCCTGAGTTACCTTTTAAGGGAATGTCGGGGGTCAATTTAATATATATATATATATATATTTTTTATATTTTTAATATACAGCGTGTAAATTTTATAAAAACGTTATTTTCTTAGCTGTTTATTTAATGTATTACTTTTATGTGTAATTGTTTATGACAAAATAAGAATATTCCTTAACTCCACCACACATTCGAAAGCGTGGAGTCGGCGACGCGCGCGAAGGAGGCGCTACATGGCTGCGACATATACTCTGGATGCTGCACACTCAAAATTGAATTTGCAAAGGTGAGTCACACTTCTGTACTTTATTTATTTTGTAGCTTAGATTTTTTTAAGATTTAGGGTATAATTGGTCAAGCCTGAATATTGTTTTGATTCGTCAAGCGAATTTTTATCATCCTTGTATAAGTTCGTCAAATGTTTTGTTTCGTCAAATCACGTAAAGTTTATGATTGGACAAGTGTACTAAAGTTCTCTTGACAAGTCGGTTGGTGGTTTCCATTTGTCAAACATTAATATGTTCCGATTCGTCAAGCCTATTTTTACCCGACTGACCCACCCAGAAGGAGGGTAATGTTTTTCGAGCCTATGTATGTATGTATGTATATATCTATGTATGTATGTATGTAAATATGTCTGTTCCATTGTTGCATCCTGCAGCCTAAACGGCTGGACGGATTTTGTGGTGTGAGGTGTCAGTAGATTCGGATTCTTCCCCGGAGTGTCATAGGCTATGTGACGTCAAAAAAACAAATATACAGCGGACGTTAACTGGCAAAAACTGGCAAAAAGTTGACCCTTCCTGTAGCCATAATGCCTTGACCAATTTTGAAATACGAGGTCTCTTTAGATTTGTGGTCTTCCCAGGAGAGGTGTGAACCATGTAACGTCAGTTAAAATATATATTTTCGGCTTTAAAGGAAAAATTTTGCAGGAGTAAATACTAAGTTCCTGTAACGAGAACTAGATGGCGCTGGAGCAATTTTAAAACGCGATATTGTTGTTTTTTTTGCTTTTGATTACAAGCGTAGGGAAGAACTTGACAGATTTTGCAATTTCACACCCCGAAATACACCCGGCTCTGACGGGAGTCTCAAACGAAACGCTCAAATGCCTTCCACAGACCCTCCCCCTTCTACTTTTGAGCATTTTCTATGCGTATTTTGTAAATTGCACCTTTCCAGGCGGCTGGAAGGAAGCACTTGTGATCGGCATCCCCAAGCCAGGCAAAGACATAAAAATCCCACATCGTATTAGCTTAAAGAGTTCTTTGGGGAAAATCTATGAGCGGATCCACCTCAAAAGACTCAAGAACGAGCTCCGTGGCAGAGCGGTCAACACGCTGGCTGATCGGCCGATATCGAACCCGGGACCACCCGTGTCGCTGGTCCTGGGTTCGATCTCTGGAGAGGTCAAGATGAAAAATTATCTTTTTCTGATTGACCTGGGTCTTGGATGTTTATCTATATAAGTATCTACTATTAAATATACTGTTGTTGAGTTAGTATTCCATAACACAAGTCTTGAACTTACTTTGAGGCTAGCTCAATCTGTGTGTTCACGTGAACATGTGACCTTCAGGACATTCACCCAAAAATATGCAAGCACGAAGAACGCAACGCAAACTAATTTTGACGCAGACAAATATTGTTTTAAATGTGATCAATACACACACTTGTAACTATTTTTTGTATAAATAGATAATGTTTACTTTAATAAATTCTCTTTGGTTCGGACAATCGACTAGTATTATTGTCTGGGATCGTCCGATCCACCACCAACCTCCTACTACGGCCAAGACACCCTTAGCCGTCAGTTTACTGATCAGTCTTGTGAGTCTGCTTGACTGGTAGTAGGAAAATCTACTGTCTGGCGTACATTGCACCTCGTACGCCACACCCTTGATCCTTCCGCCTATCCGTCTAATATCTTAGGTCTCACGGTATTAGACTTCCTTGATTTATCTAAATACGTATATATTTTTAACTTATGGTTAGGGCTAGGGTGTTAGGTGGTTAGGATGTTAGGGTTGTTTGTAAGTAACAGTTATCCCTCTATTAATAATTTTCTGTACAGGCAGCTAGCTATTACAGCACAGTACATTACTACTTAGAGACACTTTGAATCAAACTACACATACTCCACAGTCACACATAGAAATAGCTAGTTGTTTGTATATTTGTATAAATTTATATTTATTATTATTTATTTAAGGACTATGTAAAGTCCAAAAGTCTCATCTCCGACGAACAGTTTGGATTCCAAGCCAAACATGCGAGTCACCATCAATTACGGAGCATATCTATCAAAACACCGCCTTACGGAGCATATCTTCAGATTATCACAATCGTCTCACGGGAGCCCTCTTCTTCAGTATAGCGAATTTTTTTGACAAATTCTGACATTTTGGCTTCATTTCCAAGCTGGCAACTTGGGTCTTCCCAACAGTCTCGCGTTTATCATTCGAGACTTCTTGTCGGATAGGACCTTCCACTACAGAGTTGAAGGATGTCTCCAAGACCCCGTCCCATTTGACCCCGCGTTCTTTAAGACGCTGTTCTTTCGCCCCGCCTGAGTTTTCTTTACACATACGATATCCCTAAGACAGACACTACGACGCTACGACTAGCCGTGTAGTTCCCGGCAGAGTAGAATAGGAGTGGACTTGGAGTGGCCAAGTCATCCCGTGGATGTCGTAAAAGGCGACTAAGGAAACACAAGCTAAACAAAGCTTATTAACATCAAAGATACCTCTCCAACCCGTCTGGCCAGCGTGGAGAGTGTAGGCCAAATCCTCTGACTGCTCAGGCTAGTATATGGCTCTGGTAGTACAGAGAGGGTCGTGCTTCTGCAGTGGAGACTAGAAAGACCTGATGATGATCCCTAAGACCCCTAACGTAGAGTTAGCTCTATTCGCTGAAGATACAGCTCTCTAATACGTCTCACCACATAAAATCAGTCATTGTGAAATGTCTCCAATCTGCCTTCGACTCACTAGGCTTGTGGTTTAGGAGGTAGCGCATCCAGATTAATTTGAACCCCCACTAGGATTACTCTAGCTGTATGACAAGTCCATTCCCTGGGCTTAAAAGGCTAAATACCTTGGTGTTGTACTCGATAGTCTCATGACTTTCGGTCCCCAAATCTACAAAGTCTGAAACCATGCCGCTTTCAATTTGGCAATGCTAGGATGTCACTTAGGAATAAGTTGACTCTCTATAAGCTTTGCATCCACCCGATCATGACCTACGACGTAATATCCCATTTGTTAAATCGTTTCATTCACCGCGCCACCGGTAGCCACAAGTACTTACGAATGACGGAACTACTTCGTTACTGAAAGCTCTCCGGCTCTAAATAGCCAGAGGAATCCCATTTTACGATCATGCAAATCGCGGCCTATCAGGCGTAAAAAATTAGCTTCTCTCTAAGCTTTGCGTGCACATGCAACGCCCAAAACCGAGGTCCTTCCCTCGTGGAGCCCTTCGGTGATGTTCGCCTTACAGGTTGAGGGCACTCTGTCCTCACCGCAAAGGTCCGGTGAAGTGGCAAAAGCTCATTTGGAGCTAGCTACACCGTGTTTTAAAAAAAAGAACTCTAATAGTTGCAATTTTTAGCGTTAGCCGGTGTTCCTCTCAATTTATCAAATGAATATAATGAACCAAAATACTACCAGTAATTCACTAGTAATGTACATGATAGATTTCTTTAAATTTAATATGACTTAGGATTAAAAGAATAACTGCTGGGTGGCGCTAGTGTTGCATACCACAGCGCTGCAACCACAGAATACATCATAGTATAAGGCGCAATAAACATGCAAAGTGAAGACATATAAACAACAATGTTCTAAGCGTGACAAAAGGGATAACAAGTTGATTCCGAAAGAAAGAAATATTCTTAATTTTTCAGATATTTGAGATGGATCGGTTTAAAATGCTACTAGTCCCATAGATCACATCACGACGCAGCGGCAGGTTATACAGTAGACCAACTATACTTAGCGTCTGTGGACTATGAGAAAGCCTACGATTCAATTGAAACATAGACCGTACTCGTACTTCGGTCTCTCCAGTGATGCCGTATTGACCATCGCTATATCGATGGGAGACATCATTTCTCTGAAACCGGCGGAGTCATTTCAGGACCATGCTCAATGACCTCAATGAAGTTTCCCAAGAAGAAAAATCATGGATAAGACAAAAATTATGTCGAATATTCATGTTGCGCCTTCTCCAGTGATTGTTGGAAACTAAACCCTTGAACCTGTAGATCAGTACATTTACTTAAACGTAAATAAACATGTATACAGCAAGCTCGAGGTATCGTTTTTCTACTCCAACTACAGTCTGCTGCTAACAGGGTCAATTGATATAGGTAGGAAGCTCCAGTCCAAGGACAAGGTTTTTCAGTGAATCTGACTTTGCTGGGCAGCTTTCTGGAAGCTTCACAGTGTCTTCTCGTCCAAAATACATATTGGCGCCGAGGACTTTTGACTTTGGGCACTGATGCAAAAATCTTCGGCTAATATGGTGTTACCAGTGATGATTTACTGTAGATAGAGCCCAGATCTGTAAAACCTTAAGAACACGTTTAGCACGTTGATGGGCTTGTAGATGGGAACGAAATCAAAATAGTGATGACTTGCTAGGCGCATCGCTAATTTGACATGATTCCTGACGCCCATTTCGGCGATCAGTTTTTACGATCTGCGCGGGAAGAGAAGCAAGCAGCTGGTACATCCTAAGTTTATTTTTTTCTCAAAGACCAGCATAGAAAAAACGCAAATATTAGTTTGGCAAAATATCTTGGTTTGTTACAGAAAATTTTGAACCCCTTTTATATCAGCAAAATTTACCATCTTGTGAACCCAAACAGAGAGCCGAATCTCCAGTCCAGTATTTCAAAATGTTTCTCCGTAAAATTCCCAGACGTAAATAGGTATTGCTAATGGTCAGGCGGGTTGTTTAAATTTTTTAATTAAATTACTTGTTGAAGTGAAAACTTCTATAGCGGCGCTGTGCACTTTTTGTGAGGGGAAAAAAAATGTTAAACTCGCAACATGTCACGTGACCGAATCGAAAAACAGTTTTCACTTCTGCCGGCACTCCCGCAGTGCAACCCGTTATTTTTTTGTTCCTGACTAGCTGTTACCCGTGGCTTCGCCCGCTTAATAAATAGCCGTCCTTCTCGGTACACTAACTTATGTGTATGCAAATTTCATGATGATCGGTTCAGTAGATACGGCGTGAAAGCGTAACAAACAAACAAACTTACTTTCACATTTATAATATAAGTTGAATCCCAACTTAAAATCTACAAAATCTTAAAATTTAGTTACTTCCAAGCCTTACACGTTAACCTCGACTATTTCCATTCCAGTGGTCAACAAATATGTTTGATATAGAATAGCCTATACCACCTGCGGCGGTCCGCGGGTGTCCACTAAGTGGCCGAAACCCAGTAAACATCAAACACCACGCACTTAACGCGTCGGGTTACCGATGGACCGCAGTAGGCGAATCACAGAGCACGAAATGTAGTTCGCACACTTATACAATCGATAGTAATATTTAGGCTTACCATGCTTTCCGGTTGTGTGCCGTATGGTTCCCGGGTGCCGTGTGGTTCTCGGCAGAGTAGAATAGGACCACTCCAAGTCTCCCCGTGGATGTCGTAGATGGTGACTACTAGGAAACACAAGCTAAACAAAGTTATAAACATCAAAGAGACCTCTTCAACCCCTCTGGCCAGCGTGGAGAGTATAGGCCAAATCCTCTGACTGCTCTGGCTAATATATGGCTCTGGTAGTACAGAAAGGATCATGCTCCTACAGTGGAGACTAAATACAGACTTGATGATAGTAATATTTATACTGGTTGTATAATTAGGATTGTCAAACCAATTGCAGTACGTTGAAAAACTTGAATCAATTAGGAATAAAAAGCTTATTTCCGTAGAAAATTGTTTAAAATAATTGCTTCTCAAGGCTGTTGGCCACGACAACTTGTCTTAATGGCGACCAATAAGCATGAAAATTAAAAATCAAAACAGCAAGGTTAATCCTTTAAAACTCACCGTATAATCAAAAATTTCCAACCAAAAGATTAAAAAAGAAAGACAAATATCCTAAAAGTAAAAAGAGAATCAAACCAAACGATCCAGCACTCTTTTCCAATACTAACACGTAGCATTCATTCCCGAATTTCGAATCTAGCTTCCATATCCCTTTTACAAGTTGGGCCACAAAAAAGCGATCGACCACGGGCGTTCATTTGACGTCATTGTCAAGGGCATTTTGCTCGATTTGACGCCTGTTTAAACGACTTTCAAAAAACGTGCTTGGATTGTTCACGTGCGGTCAGAGTCAGAATCGATGGCGTACGTTATTCGAAATGAAGACGAAAAAAACCGACCAAGTGTGAGTCAAACTCGCGCAATGAGGGTTCCGTACAATATGCTTCGTGAACACACACACAATGTGCAAAAAATGTTTTATTCAATTGACTAGCGCCATCTAGTGGTGTTTTAGTGAACTATTTCCCTAGATGAACTTATTATAGTGAGTTTACCACTTAATTTTCAAGTGATAGAATTCCTGTAATCTTCAAGGAATGAACAATATTTTGTAATTTTTTCAAAATTTTCGGCCCAGTAGTTTCGGAGATCAGGGGGGAATGGTCAAATTTTGCCTTCTTTCGTGAATAAAATCAAAAGTATTGATTTTACCCGAACAAAAAAAAAATATTTTTGAGATCTTCATAATGAGCCCTTTCATTTGATATATGACACAGTAAGGTTTGCAAAACTTTTTTTTTTAATTTTTTAATTGGGCCCCTCAAAATGACCCTTATTTCAAAAAAAATCTTTATTTACTTTGCACATCCGTGTTTGGGTCATAGGATTACACTATCTTACCAAATTTCATCTAATTTGGTTCAGTAGATGCGGAGAAAATCGGCTGTGACAGACGGACGGACGGACAGACAGACGCTCGAGTGATCCTATAAGGGTTCCGTTTTTCAACTTTTGTACGGAACCCTAAAAAAACAACGGGTTGCACTCCGGGAGTGCCGGCAGAAGTGAAATCTTAAATATCAACGTTGCTTTTAGATTAGGTCACGTGTCCGTCTTACGAATTTTCAATCTGACGAATCTGTCGGTCTCGTGACCTGTCGCGAGTTTAACAATTTTCCCCATCACAAAAAGTGCACAGCGCCGCTAAAGAAGTTTTCACTTCAAAAATTATAATTGTGATTCGTCGTTTAGATCGGTCGATTCATCATCATCAGGTCTTTTTTAATTTCCACTGCAGGAGACCCTCGCTGTATTACCAGAGCCATGTATTAGACGCTAGCGATCGATCGATTATGTCAAATATTGTATTGCACGCCTCATACTTACGACTTGTCAAGGTCAATCCACATTCAGAACTTAAATTATCTTTATTCAATTCATATTTTAAAATACTTACTCGTATCTACGTTTATATGTTCCTAAGAATAATACTGACTGGAGACGAGAAAGTCACAAGTGTCGCCAACTTTTTACTTTACATATGTGCAGCATTAAAAGGTAATAATTGAACATTTGAAAGAGTTTTAATTTAAAACTGGAGAAAAAAAAAATATTTTTTATTTCCAAACGTGTCTTTGGTCTTATTTTATCGTATATATCTTCGTTTTTTAATCCAAAACAGACAAGCGCTATCTACAGCTCTCAGAGCCACTTCTTTTTCTTAGCGTATCGACTCGGGCAAAATATATTTATGTTGACCAAAACTCAGCTACCGATATAGCGTTATCAGTAGCATTGTATTGTATAGGTCCTCGCGTGTACAGGTGGTAGGACACGCAGGGCAAGATAATAAGTGTGCCATGGTCTGTGGGCACCACAGGAACAAGATCCACTAATCACTATAAAAACGGCGACAGAAAGACATTTCATTCATCTTTTTCTGTGTTCTAAGAACACCAAAAAATCTCAGCACAGGTAGTGCCCATTCTGATCTAAAGACTATCGTAAAAGTTGATAGAGCAGAACCCTTAGATCCAAACAGGTCCCATTCAGACGTAATCCCCAACACAAAACATCGAGCAATGACCGTTACAATGTACAGTTTAGCACACAAAGAGCCCGTAATGTAACTTCCGGATGAATATGATCCGGTCAGCGAGGGGTGGGAATTAAATAAGGTGCAGATGTATCACTTCATCAATATCAGGTCTTTGTTGGTCTTCAATGCAGGAACACGGCCCTCTCTGTACTTCCAGAGCCATATATTAGCCAGAGCAGTCATTAACCAGAATTGTCCATCCATACGTGCAGTGGCGGCTCCTCCTTAAGTGCACTCGTGCGGCGCACTACCAGTTTAAGCTTAAATATATATATAAAAAATATCATTGATATAAAAAAGAAATAAGCAGTTTAACGTAAAAATATATTAATTTTGTGTCAAATGATAATCAGTAGTGTGTTTAACAGAATAAGTATTATTTTCGCTTGACAAAACCATTAGCCGTGCGCCCGCTCCCGGTGCACGCAACGCGCCCTTACAGCTACTATGGAAATGGCGACGAAACGCCTGGCGCGTGAGACGGAAGATTAGTATGGAAGTTTAGCGAAATCTCGTGCGCCGCACGGGGCCCGAAGCGGAACGAACGCCAACGTTCGGTAATGTTCGGATAAGGCAGTTTTCGTGTAAATTGTCTTATGTTTGTATTTGTTCGTGTTTTACTTTCGCTGTTTTTATGTTTTCTTTTACTAATTAATCTTATTATGTGTATATGTAAATAAAAATGCCTATCTAAATAAGATAATTATTTCTGCACTTAGGAATTATCCATATTGTTTAGGCATGTTTTATGATATGCACCACCAGGTCTTTGAGTCACGAGCCGCCACTGCATACGTGTATGCATGTATATTAGCCACAACAGTCAGATGTTTTCGGCTGTGCAATTTCAAAACCTAGCAACGCACAAATTTTGAAAAAATTATGTTTTTTCTGGATACTATTAAAAACGTCATTACGCACATTTTGCCCAGACACTCCGCGCTGGCTAGGCGGGTTTGAGTGGTCTCTTTGATGTTTATAAGCTTTATTTAGCTTGTGTTTCCTGAGTCTCCTACGACATTTACGGAGAGACTTAGAATAGTCCTATTTTACTCTGCCGAGAACCACGCGGCACTAGTATAGATTATTACCGAATAATTAATCACTTAAAGAACAACCAAAATCTCAGCTCAGGTAGTGCCCATTCTGATCTAACGGCTATCGTAAAAGTAGATAGAGCAGAACCTTTAAATCCAAGCAGGTCCCATTCAGACGTAACCCCCAACACAAAACATCGAGCAATGACCGTTACAATGTACAGTTTAGCACACAAAGAGCCCGTAATGTAACTTCCGGATGAATATGATCCGGTCAGCGAGGGGTGGGAATTATATAAGGTGCAGATGTGACGCTTCATTAAAAAGAAATTGATAAGCATAAGTCATATGATATAGACAAATATATTGTATACCTCCTAGTAACTTGTTTGGTAAATGCTTTATTTTTTTTTTAAATATGGTAAAAAGAATAAGAGACTTCCATTGAAGGTTCGAAAAGAATAAGAGGATTTCCCTACAATAGCAACTTCTTTAAGCCTATGGCACTTTTTGATACTGGTGTTACAATCCTCTATGTTGGTTTCGGTCTGTGATATTAAAAAGCTGCTCTTATTGGTTCCATCGTGTGGTAAGAAACTCACTCAATTACTGTTTTCGGTAGGAAATAATGAAGCAGTTTGCTTTCTTGATTTTACAAAAGTTCTGCAAAATGATTTCCTTTACCGGACTAGGTAGGCACTCCGAGTTATATGTTTCGGGGAAAAGTTAAAAAGAGTAAATAGACCAAAAAGTATCCTAGCCAAAATTAGAGGCTTAAAAATGGACACCGAAAATTGGAAATAGTTGTAGGTAGCTAAGGCTAGCGCCACAATTTAACGCCTAAGGCTACAGTCATTGATAAGCGTAGAAAGACAATTACGGCACATTCAAAATTTTTATTTTCTCCCAATTCTGGGCATTAACGTACGGGTTATTATACTTCTAAGTCTTCGTTATTTTGTATGAAGGGCCCGTTATGTGTTGTGTACCGCTCGATTCGATCCCTTGGTACAAGGGCCCTTACAAAAACGCTACAACAGGTTGCGATTGAGTAGTGACACTTTTGCTGTAAACTTGAAGGAAATTATAGCCTTTGTGCCTACACACCAAATGTCAAGATTCAAGATCGACAATATGCTCAACATTGCCCAAAGGTTTAAAAGATCTGGGCTCTATCTACCCCGCAAAGGAAATAGACGTGAAAGTGTGTATGTATGTATTTTTAAAAATAGTATTTTTTGTATCGTCTTTAAAGCTGGTAAAGGCTGATCAAAGAAATAGAAACCCTTAGTTATTATTTATCTAAATAATCCTTTCATAGCATAGCTAAAACAAAACGCAACATAAATTTTAACACAGAGTAATAAAAGAAACAGAGCGCGCATGGTTAACGTCCGATTAGCAGAATATAATTTTTGCGCGAGACGAAACGTGCGCAGTACGTACTAATGTGTTTTCTTTTTTATTTCCACGATGTTAATTGCTAACTGCTTTTAAGCTCGAATATTAAATCAAATTTCGGAGTTTTGCATTTACAATACAGACATTTTACTGTGTGTAAGTCTGTATTAGTAATAGAATGATATAATTAATCTATCAACATGTGACGAGAGTGTTCTACTTCTTTTCGAGTCGATTTGGTTATATTTAAAATACCCATTTCGTGGTAGAAGGATTAGCCAATCTGCGTTACCGACTAGACTGTCCTCCCTCGCAGATTGATGCCCAGGGTGCGCTGGACGTATAAGGGGCGAATACGTCACACGGGGAGGCTCCTTTTATGCACCCAAAGTGAAAAGAGTGTATAGGACATAACCTTGATCATACCTACCCTTAATGGGATGACAACGCGCATCAATATGAACAACTCTTCCTCTTGGATCAATGCTGGTAACTCGAAATTTTTTTTCGACATTTTCATACAAAAGTTTACAGCTGCCCGGGAAATTAGTATGGGAAGGCAAAAAAATTTCGGATTCCCATCATTAGTACCATATATTTTTTTATATTGACTTTCTGAGTCACCCCTTTAAGGGAATGTCCAGGGTCAATTTACACGTTGTTGAGCCGTGTGGTTCCCGGCAGAGAAGAATAGGTCCACTCTAAGTCTTCCCGTGGATGTCGTTGAAGGCGACTTAGGAAACACAAGCTAAACAAAGCTTATAAACCTCAAAGAGACCTCTCCCACCCGTTTGGCCAGCGTGGAGGGTGTAGGCCAAATTCTCTGACTGCTCTGCCTAATATATATCTCTGGTAGTACAGAGTGACGTGCTTCTGCAGTGGAGACAAAAAAAAACCTGATGATGATGATGTCTCATAGAAAGTTATTACAAAAAAGTACAAAATTCAAAATTCTTTATTTGCATCATCATCAAGTCTTTCTAGTCTCCACTGCAGGAGCACGACCCTCTCTGTACTACCAGAGCCATAAATTTGCATAAATGTAGGTAAATACATACGATTACTAAAAATTATAGTACCAATACATTTTACCTTAGAAAGACTTAGAAAGACCAAATTTAACATAGACATATGCATAGAGTAACACAAGAAACAGAGCGCGCACGTTTAACATCAGATTAACAGAATATAATTTTGCGAGCGTAAAAGTACTAATGTGTTCTCATTTTTATTTCCTCTGCCTGTTACGTACTCGTGTTTTGAATGTTAAATGGCCGGCTGTTTATGAAGCGGGCGCTATTAGGTTAGCCTTTTAACTTGACTCGGTAATAGAATTATGAAGTTTTTGTGCAAAATTTCATTTTAAGTGTTAGTCACGAGCTCCGTGGCGCAGCGGTCAACACGCCAGCCTGCGACACGGGGGTCCCGGGTTCGATCCCCGGTCAGGTCATGATGGAAAACGATCTTTTTCAGATTGACCTGGGTCTTGGATGTTTAATTGTATATGTATTTGTTATAAAATATAGTATCGTTGAGTTAGTATCCCATAACACAAGTCTTTCTTAAGAACTTACTTTGGGGCTAGCTCAATCTGTGTGATTTGTCCGTATATATTTATTACATTTATTATTTATATATTTAGTGAATAACTTTATTATTGAAAATTTAAAACAAGACGCACTGTATTTGATGCATACAAAGATACGTTACGATACGGATTTGTTTTAATATAATTTATCCAGACTCAACAGTCATACCAAAAAATTATAGTCTGCTTCAAGTATTCAGAAGTTATGGTGGAATATTGAAACATAGATACACACTTGCATACATTAACTTTAAAACATTATACGTGTATGCCAGTCGTGTATATACGTACGTATGCTTATTCTAACTTCTTTGAAGCACTCTTATTTAAAAATGAAATTGCGAAAAAAATCTACGCGAGCAGTTTTTCTTTTTTTGCCCATATCTTATTTTTAACTTAACAAGAATTTATCAGAATAGCATGGTTCATGCATAAACAACCCCTATAAAATATTCTTTGAAGCAGTTAAAAATAGAAATAAATACCTAAAATTTCGTGGTATTCCGTCCATTAACGTATAATGGAGGTATTTAAATTCAGGGTCGGTTCAGCTTCCAGGCTTCCAGAAACTCTTTTTCATAGCCATTTTTCGGATGTGTTTAGAAATAGATTCGGCGGGAATTATACTCGGCCCATTAAAATACGCGAAGTTACGAGGCACGCTAAGGGAAATATTACAATATTATAGTTTCCTAACAAAAATATAAATAATCTGTCAGATAGATAGACAAAAATATTTGACACGTATTTTTGAAGTGAACTCTTCTTTGACGGCGCTGTGCACTTTTTGTGAAGGGGAAAAAATGTTAAACTCGCGACAGATCACGTGATCGACAGACTGAAATTTCTTAAGACGGCGCAGGGCGCTTGCGCGAATGTTCGTGTGTGTTTGTGTTACAGCGTGCTACGCACATCCATGGATGGTCACTACTGTTAGGAAAGGTATTAAATTATTAGTATTTATAAGTGATATTATTTAAGTTTTCACTTCTGCCGGCCCTCCCGGAGTGCAACCCGTATTTTTTCTTGTATCAATAAAAAAAAAGAAAGATATAGCCCGTTCAAATTCCTTGTGACGTCACAGTGTGCCACACTTTTTCGCGAATCGTGAGGTAACATCACAGAGATGTTAAACCGTAGGTCATACATTAAACACCCCTCTTTTAGCGTCGGGGGTTAAAATAGGCTGAGGCGGAAATTGTACTCGGGCGGTAAAGTTACGAGGAGCGCTAAGGATGAAGTATTATCAATTACACCGTATCATCGCCCGCAGTAATATATTGACTCGAATAATGGTAGTCTTTTCCGAGAATCTATTATGTTTATTGTTTTTAGGGTTCCATATTTTTTTTATGAGAAGAGTTCTATTGAATTACATAATTGTCACGCTGTCTATCAATATCCCTTTCCTCAAGAACGTGTAGATTTATTAAGTTCAAATTATCATCAAATAAGGATTTATTGAAACTGCGGTCCCTTAATTAAGCAAAAAATATACTAAGACTATCAGCAGCCGTTTATTACACAAATTATGCAAAATAGCTCCATCGCAAAGAAATCAAAACCTATAGGGCACGTTGACCTAGAATCATACAATTAAATTTTGCACGAAGCAAGTTATATAAATTGTCGATCGAGCGAAGCGACCAAGGTCTTCAAGTTGAGTTGGGGTTAAAACGCATTTTTTAGGGTTCCGTACAAAAGTTGAAAAACGGAACCCTTATAGGATCACTCGAGCGTCTGTCTGTCCGTCCGTCCGTCTGTCACAGCCGATTTTCTCCGAATCTACTGAACCAAATTAGATGAAATTTGGTAAAATAGTGTAATCCTAGGACCCAAACACGGATGTGCAAAGTAAATAAAGATTTTTTGAAATAAGGGTCATTTTGAGGGGCCCAATTACAAAATTAAAAAAAAAAGTTTTGCAAACCTTACTGTGTCATATATCAAATGAAAGGGCTCATTATGAGGATGTCAAAAATATTTTTTTCTGTTCGGGTAAAATCTTGATTTTATTCACGAAAGAAGGCAAAAATTGACCATTCCCCCCCCCTGATCTCCGAAACTACTGAGCCGAAAATTTTGAAAAAATTACAAAATATAGTTCATTCCTTGAAGATTACAGGAAAAATAATAAGAATTTTATCACTTGAAAATTAAGTGGTAAACTCACAATAATAAGTTCATCTAGGGAAATAGTTCACTAAAACACCACTAGATGGCGCTAGTCAATTGAATAATACATTTTTTGCACATTGTGTGTGTGTTCACGAAGCATATTGTACGGAACCCTCATTGCGCGAGTTTGACTCACACTTGGCCGGTTTTATTTTTAAATATTCTAATGTTGTATATATAATGGTACAGAACCCTCAGCTCGCAGGCAATCGCACCGTTGATTTTTTCATACTCCAGCAAATTGGGCGCTGGGCGCTGCGGAGCGATGAAATTTTAAACGAAAGAAAGGTATTCCGCACTTACATTAGGAATGAGTTAACGCGTTGTTATGTTTGAATAACCATTTTAGAAAGTGTTCATAGTCTTATTATTGTGTTTTACTTGTAACTAATTTTGTGGTTCCCGGCAGAGTAGAATAGGACCACTCCAAGTCTTCCCGTGGATGTCGTATAAGGCGACTTAGGAAACACTAGCTAAAAAAGCTTATAAACATCAAAGGGACCCCAACCGGTCCGGCAAGCGTGGAGAGTGTAAGCTAAATCCACTGACTGCTCTGGCTAATTGGCTCTGGTAGTACAGAGAGGGTCGTACTCCTGCAGTAGATACTAACAAATACCTGGTGATATGATATGATGATCTCAGTTTTAACAAGTTTAAGCTAACGCGGATTAACGCCATCTAGTGACCAGTGGAAAACAACTTTGCAGTGCCGGCGTCTAACTAAATTGGTCTAATATTTTGTTGTACGAGATGGGCAGTCTATACGTTAGTATTATATTGTCTTCGGCTCTGTCTAACTTGCAGCCACAAAATACTTATACTGTAGCTACATAAATAGGGATTGCGGTGCGTTAAAATTTAAATGTAAGAATGGAAACCCTCCGTACATTAAGAATGAGATTAACATGTTCCCGCATGTTATTAACTGCTTGACGAGGCTGTAATATTTAACTGGCCATTTCGAGCAATCTTCAAATAATTTCGTTTTGTATTACGTCAGATTTGTATAGCTGTGTACCAGTGTGACCAAAAAGGAAGTGTTAACCTTAGACGAGTCTATCTATCAGCCAGGTACCGAAATAAATGGAGAAAAGCAGCTGTATATCAGCTGCTTTCTATTTCTCCTTTTCTCCTAAACCAGCATGGATGAAAGTTTCTTGAAACCTACCAGATGGCATGAAGTGTAATTTTTGTATGTGACAGTGTATCTAGTATTTTGTTTTTATACTAGACTAGATCGGAGGGAAAATTAAATTTGAAATATATAAAATAAATAAATATAAATAAATATATACGGACAAATCACACAGATTGAGCTAGCCCCAAAGTAAGTTCTAATGAAAGACTTGTGTTATGGGATACTAACTCAACGATACTATATTTTTATAACAAATACATATATAGATAAACATCCAAGACCCAGGTCAATCTGAAAAAGATCGTTTTCCATCTTGACCTGACCGGGGATCGAACCCGGGACCATCCGTGTCGCAGGCAGGCGTGATGACCGCTGCGCCACGGAGCACGGGTACAAAACCGGAAATGAAAATGTACACCTCGTTACGTTTTATTTAACATCCGTTTTGTTACGGCTCTCTGTATGTTTAATACTCTGTACGGATGTTAAAGTCGTTGCCAAGAAAGGTTTAAAATTTTATTAGTTTCTGGCCGTTTCGATTTTAGTTTCCAATTGGATCGAGGAAATTGAGAAGTAACTAAGTACATTACGTTTTGCAGTTAAGACATTTATGCTCTTAAAGTCCAAAACAAGCTGAATGGCAGCTCGGATATTAGCTGCGAGCTACGAATCACGCACCCCGCCTGCCCACGCGCTCCCCGCTGAACCTAATATTGTGTACTGCGCATCGACTCGCGCGATTTTCCTGCCATATGCATAATTGTCGTTGTGTGTGTTTCTCTCCATACAATGACATCGACAAGAGTCTTGGTTTTTTTTTAATAATACTGTTCAAGGTCATACATATCATACATTGATATTTACAGGAATAGGTTCTGGCTTGAACCTATATTACCTCAACTTCTCCAAAGGGCCTTTACGTGTTGGATCTATATCCCCACGCAAGGTTGATACACACCCGTGATACCAAAGGACATACATACAAATAATAATAAATGTTGTAGTATGTATAACAAGGGGTCACTCACGTGAAATTTTGTCGTGATTGTTGACTATAGCACTCGGTTGCACTATAGACTATAGTAGTCGGCAATTCTAACATAATAGCACGTAAGTGACCCGTTGTTGTACATAGTGTAGCGTTACGACCCGCGGTGCCGATTGGACCCGAAGTCGCAACGCCAACAAATTACAATAAATGGGAAATATGCAAAATTGTAGCGTTACGACCCTCAGTGCCGATTGGACCCGAAGTCGCAACGCTAACAAATTACAAAAAGGGGAAAATTGGGAACTACAGGCAAATAAAATAACGCCAAAAATAAGTAGGCGACTAATGGCTCTCAGGCGGGGAATCGAACCCCGGACTGTGAGAACAGGCAAACCAAATAATACCTACCAAAAATGAGTGACTAATGGCTCTCCAGCGGGGAGTCGAACCCCGGACTGTGACTACAGGCAAACCAAACAAGACCAAAAATAGGTGGGCGACTAAGGCTTTTTTGAATTTTGAAAATAAACTATAACCAAAGATGGCCGTCTCTATGACAAAATTATTTGTCACGGAGACGGCTGGAAATCAAAATACAAAAACGGAAAATTTTAATACAAACGGAAAAGAGTACAAAAGAAAAATAACAAAACACACTAAAATACAAATAAAAGAAAAAGATTATCGCGGAGTGCGGCGGCGGAGCGGCGCACAACGTCAGCAGCCGCGCTTCTCTTCGACGAGCGCGGCGACGTCCAGCTGATGGGATAGCGCACAACGTCAGCAGAACCTCCCGCTGACGAGCGTGGCGACGCCCATGACGGGACCACGACGACGCGCGGCAGCGGCGGACTCTCTCTGTCGAGAAGCGCAGACACTAACGTCTGTTGTGGCCGGGACGACACACGGCGACAGTGGGGTTCCTAACCCCAGCCACGACGTGATCCAGCACACCCCCACGGCCCGGTCACAGGCCCGGACAACTGCTTCCGATGGTGGCACACGTAACCGAAAAAAACCAGTCTGTGTGTTACGGCACAAAATAAAACACGGGAAAAACCGACACACTTTTACTTTAATTATACTTCACATAAAGAAAAAAACTCCAATGCACTATACATGCAAACACCTCAAAGAACCAAAACCGAATGCCACGAAAAAATAGCCGAAATCTTTACATGTCAAATCAAATTTTGAATTTTGAAATTTATATTTTTCTTAACATATTCACATCAACCAGTAAAAAAATATTAAGGTAACAATTAAAAAAAAGGTTATATTTAAAAAAAATGTGGCTAGCATCGCCACAATATCCCCTTTCTTGAAAAAAAATTAAAGTAGAGGAACAAAAAGTAAAAGATAATGGAACTGAACGAACTACTCTACAAGAAATGAACCCAAGTAAATTTAAAAAAACTGCCGCTAATCCAAAAGCCCTTGAGCGCAAATCCCTAGAAGATGAGGATGAGTGAGATGTATACATTAAACAAAGGAACAAAAGGATGTGCATGTGCTCTAAGAAACAACAAACAAAACAAAATTAAAATTTGACAATGTCCTTGACATGAAAATTACCACGTTTTCCGGTAGTCACATCTTCCAGGACAAAAACATTGCTACCTAGAGGCTGGACTACCTTTGACTTAACAAACCTAGGGGCTAATTTCGAGCTGAATAAATTGTCAGCCACAGACCTGGCGAAGTTCCTCCGCCAAACCATGTCACCGACCTGTAATGTAATGTCCCGTCTATTAACGTTGTGGTACCTTGCATTTCTTTCAAATGCCAAGGCAAGACTGTCAGACACTTTGGTGAAGACATCAACTAGCGAAAACAAATTGTGTGCCAGATCCTCTCTAGGTGCAACGCCTCCGGGGGAAATGTTTGAGAGTCTGTGTTCGCTTGGGTCAATCACCAGCTCACGACCGAACATAAGGAAATTAGGAGAATACCCTGTTGCCAAATTGCAAGAAGAATTTAGGTATAACTGAATCTGAGGTAACACTGTAGGCCAAGCAGTCTGTTCGTCGCGTACCAAAATTGATAGGCACGTGACTACTGTCTGATTATAGCGTTCTACAGTGTTAACTTGTGGGGTGTAAAAAGGTGTGAAATGTGTCTTTGGGACAGCGTAAGATCTCAAAAAGTCACGAAAATGGTTACTGCGAAAAATAGTAGCATTGTCGCATAGTATAACTAAAGGTATACCAAATTTCAAAAAAATATCTTTTTCTAAAAACCTAGTAATTGTTTGAGCACGGGGATTACCTAAAGGAAACAACCAGCAATATTTGGTAAAAACGTCTACAACACTAAGTATATGCTTATATCCGTATGAAGCTCTTGGAAATGGGCCTATTAAATCTAAAGAAAGCATCTGCATGGGAGCATTCACAGGTTTTGGGGTAGAAATAGTACCCGCGGGTTGAAGATTAGACCATTTATAGGCTTTACAAGTCTCACAATTTTCTAATTGTGATACGATATCCCTATACATATTGGGCCAAAAATAATGAACCCTCAACTTTGCATAAGTTTTAGCGACGCCAGGGTGAATTGAACCAAATGAATCATGTGCTTCAGAAATAGCTGAAGTGCGTTTTTCCAAAGGTAAAACTATTTTCCAAGAAGAAGTCTCCGATAATAAATCACGAGATGGAATGTGTCTCATTAGGACATTTTCCCTAAGAATATAACCAGGGAATAAGCGAGGATTATCTAAGACACCACTAAAAACACGTCTATACCAGGAGTCATTAGTTTGTTGCAAACCAGCATTGTAAGA
This sequence comes from Rhodophaea formosa, assembly GCA_963082605.1. Classification (NCBI taxonomy): domain Eukaryota; kingdom Metazoa; phylum Arthropoda; class Insecta; order Lepidoptera; family Pyralidae; genus Rhodophaea; species Rhodophaea formosa. Next base: position 2,065,218 of record OY720230.1, on the reverse strand, counting down.
TATTAAACCAATTTCCATACGAGATAAGGCATCGGGTACAACATTAAGCTGTCCCTTGCGATGAATAATATGAAAAGTGTATTGCGATATTAAAGTTGCCCATCTGGCCAATCTTCCAGAGGGATTATCCAAAGTTAAAAGCCATTTCAGGCTTATATGATCAGTAATGATAGAAAACTTCATACCATCAATATAGCCTCTAAAATGTTTGATTGAATCTAATACTGCTAACAATTCGCGCTCAGTAGTACTATAGTTTCTCTCAACGCGAGATAGAAGGCGGGAATAGTATGCAATTGGGTGTTCGACATCATCTATAATTTGGGTCAACACAGAACCTATCCCGACTGACGAAGCATCACATTGAAGGACAAAGGGTTTTGAAAAATCAGGGCAAGACATAATAGGCGTTGAAGTTAATGCCTGTTTAAGGGAATTGAATGCCTTACCGGCATCACACGACCATTCAATGGGATCAGAGCCTTTCTTTTTACCAATTAAAGCTGTCAGTGGTGCTATTATAGAGGAAAAATCCTTAACAAATCTCCGGTAATAAGATGCCAAACCAATAAAGCCTCGTAGCTTTTTGGCAGTGTCAGGAACCGGAAAGTTCCTAATGCTTTCAACCTTTTCAGGGTCAGCATGGAGTCCTTGCGAATCAACGATATAGCCCAAGTATCTTAAGCTATCTTTACAAAATTGACACTTCTTTATATTAAGTGTCAGACCAGCATCTTTTAGCCTTTCAAATACTTTATTTAGTAAATCAATATGATGTTCAAAATTAGGGGAAACGATCACAAGGTCATCAATGTACCCAAACACGTGATCATCAAATTGATGATTTATTAGTAAATCCGTAAGGCGCTGCATCTCAGATGCCGCGTTAGTTATCCCAAAAGGCATGCGCCGGAATTCGAAAAGCCCTCTACCAGGCACAACAAACGCAGTTTTTTGACAACTGCTGTCATCAGCTAACTCAATCTGCCAAAAAGCACTACTAAAATCTAACGTTGTCAGATATTTAGCACCTTTGAGGTTGTCTAAAATGGTTTGTATGCGAGGTAGCGGATAACTATCTCGAACAGTAACACTATTCAGCTTCCTAGAATCTACACAGAAGCGACAGGAGCCATCCTTCTTGGTTACCATAACCACTGGGCTAGACCACGGAGAATGCGAGGGTCTGATAACTCCTTTCTCAAGCATACTATCAACTTCCTTATTCAGAACCTCCATTTTAGCTGGTGACAAAGGATAATACCGTTGCTTGATTGGAGGACCTGTGGTGACTATCTGATGCTTAAGAAGGTTAGTTTTTCCTAACCCAACCTTGTCCGAAGAAATCTCTTCAAACCGGTTGATAACCTTTTGAAGTTGGGACTCTTGCTCGGGGGTTAAAGTGTTACGAGGCCGAATATAATTCACCTGAGCAATTGCGTCAGACGAATGCGAAATAGATGGGGAAGGGTCTCGAATTGGCGAAGGAATGTCCGTATGCAAAAACTCCAAAAAAAGACTCAGAAGACCAAATTTACTCCAAAAATCTATACCTAAAACGACTTGAGAAGAAAAAGAAGGTACAACAATAAAGTTTAAATAATGCTGAAGACCTTTAAAATAAACAGGTAATAAAATGTTCCCCAAAACAGAAATAGGCGTGCCATCGATAGTGGTGACACAAGAAGAGGATGTAGGAGGAGACAGAGAATAATGGTCCAAAAAAGAGTCGTAAGTACTACCTCCAAGTAAAGACACTTGTGCACCTGAATCCAGTAAACAAGTCATTTGGCGTCCACCTATGGACACAGTAATGAAAGGTCTAGCATCTGTTGATTTCGAAGGTATGACCGTAGAAAGTTGCGGCCAGGAAGACTGATTGGGACTAAGATCCTTCGGGGTTTTTTTATTACAATTCGGGCAAAAGGCCGTTAACGTGTCAGGGGTTTGACAACGAAAACATATCCTCCCGGGTACCTTAGGGCAATTTTTATAAGAGTGCCCCGAAGCATGACACTTTAAACATAACGGGGGTTGAGATTCTATTGCAGAAATATTTTTTGATGGTGATCTAGATGTCCGAGAAAATGATTCAAAATTCTTTGCAACGCTAATCAGAGTTTGCAAATCAAAAATTGGTGTAGCAGCTAAACATGGGATGTAGTCTGGATGCATATTGTGCTTTATGATATGGACCAGAGAGTCTTCGGGTATCGGACGAGCTAACTTAGAATTCAAAGCATCAATAGAAATAATAAATTCGGACACAGACTGATTAGCGGTCTGCTTCTTGTTTCGAAGCAGACGCTCGGTCTCAAACTCGAAGTTAGGGGTGTCAAAATGATTGAAAAAATATTCTTTAAGGCCGTCCCAAGAAGAGATCTTATTTCTTAAGGAACGGAAAAGGTCTAAAGGAGTTCCAGAAAGGATCTCGTGCAGTCGAGATAAGACTAGGTCCTGAGATTTATTTCTTGCCACCATATACTCCTCTAAGCGGAGGAAAAAATCTCTAACGCAAGTTTTGCCATCATAGCGGATATTCCATGATGAGAGGTTAAAGTCTTTACTACATTGAGTAAAAACTTGTATTGGAGGGAGCGTGTGATGGGGAGAAAGAGAGCAAGGAGGTTGCAACCTAGATGAGGATGATGCCACAGACAGTGTGACGAAATCATCATTGCTACGGGACCCACTTGACCCTAGCCGAGTCAAATTTGGGACAGAACGGGACATTATTCCGGACTACGGAACCCACCGCGTTTTGGAAAGAAAAAAAAAGAAGAAAAGCAGGGTTAATTTTGTTCGGGCGCCAAAAATTGTAGCGTTACGACCCGCGGTGCCGATTGGACCCGAAGTCGCAACGCCAACAAATTACAATAAATGGGAAATATGCAAAATTGTAGCGTTACGACCCTCAGTGCCGATTGGACCCGAAGTCGCAACGCTAACAAATTACAAAAAGGGGAAAATTGGGAACTACAGGCAAATAAAATAACGCCAAAAATAAGTAGGCGACTAATGGCTCTCAGGCGGGGAATCGAACCCCGGACTGTGAGAACAGGCAAACCAAATAATACCTACCAAAAATGAGTGACTAATGGCTCTCCAGCGGGGAGTCGAACCCCGGACTGTGACTACAGGCAAACCAAACAAGACCAAAAATAGGTGGGCGACTAAGGCTTTTTTGAATTTTGAAAATAAACTATAACCAAAGATGGCCGTCTCTATGACAAAATTATTTGTCACGGAGACGGCTGGAAATCAAAATACAAAAACGGAAAATTTTAATACAAACGGAAAAGAGTACAAAAGAAAAATAACAAAACACACTAAAATACAAATAAAAGAAAAAGATTATCGCGGAGTGCGGCGGCGGAGCGGCGCACAACGTCAGCAGCCGCGCTTCTCTTCGACGAGCGCGGCGACGTCCAGCTGATGGGATAGCGCACAACGTCAGCAGAACCTCCCGCTGACGAGCGTGGCGACGCCCATGACGGGACCACGACGACGCGCGGCAGCGGCGGACTCTCTCTGTCGAGAAGCGCAGACACTAACGTCTGTTGTGGCCGGGACGACACACGGCGACAGTGGGGTTCCTAACCCCAGCCACGACGTGATCCAGCACACCCCCACGGCCCGGTCACAGGCCCGGACAACTGCTTCCGATGGTGGCACACGTAACCGAAAAAAACCAGTCTGTGTGTTACGGCACAAAATAAAACACGGGAAAAACCGACACACTTTTACTTTAATTATACTTCACATAAAGAAAAAAACTCCAATGCACTATACATGCAAACACCTCAAAGAACCAAAACCGAATGCCACGAAAAAATAGCCGAAATCTTTACATGTCAAATCAAATTTTGAATTTTGAAATTTATATTTTTCTTAACATATTCACATCAACCAGTAAAAAAATATTAAGGTAACAATTAAAAAAAAGGTTATATTTAAAAAAAATGTGGCTAGCATCGCCACAATAGGCAATGTCTTTATTTCACGTTAGTTTCAATAAGAGCCTTGGTCTTAAAAATCAGAAAAATGGCCTATAAAAAACAACGGGTTGCACTCCGGGAGTGCCGGCAGAAGTAAAAACTTGAATATTAACGTTGTTTTTCGATCAGGTCACGTGTCCGTCTTACGAATTTTCAATCTGACGAATCTGACGGTCACGTGACCTGTCGCGAGTTTAACATTTTTTCCCCATCACAAAAAGTGCACAGCGCCGCGAAACAAGTTTTCACTTCAAAAAATCATGTCTGCAAACGATACGCAAAAATAAAAAATAAATAAGTGGTTCCAAAAATAATTTTCATAACATACACGTACTAAATAAAGTTGACACAGTATCAGTCCACACACTGACTCACGTAAATATTTGTGAGATATCTCCTCGTCTAAATATTACTTTCTCGTGTTTAAATAAACATATTTCTGTTTGAAACACCGCCGAATGTGTCTCGGAAACTTTTGCAAATATATCGCTTTTGGTTTCGATGTATTAAGTTGGAGGAATCGTTATTTAATGTACGGCTTTTATGTTACTTTTGAATTTTTATGAAGCGGGTAAAGTTTGTCTTACGAGCTAAAATACGATTATTTTAATTTGATTTTTCTTCCATGCTAGACTGGGAGAAAAGAATAAACGTTGAAGTTACTTCTCTCTCCTCGCAGATTGTAATAGCCGATCGAGAGAATAGGCGAAAATTTGAGAAATCACATCAATAGGTGATTCGGCTAGCAATCCATCACTATTTTGGTTTTTCGCCAACGCGCTCACTAACAATTTGACAGTCAGCTTGAGGTCTTCTTGACCTAGACTCAGTCTATCCCGCAAAAGCAACAGGACGTGACAATATGTATATACGGACGGACAGGCAGAAAGACGCACTGTCTTAAGGATTCCGTTTTTATTTTTTCTACGGAACCCAAAAAAATCTTTACCACTGATACGAAATTTTTCGTAACCCACTTACACAAATCATATGTAAGGCCACTGACACACAAATGTGGTGCTCCTTATCTCATTAACGTGGCTCAAAACGCGTCTTTTCCATCATAACAAATTTTCCTTCTGTGTACCCTCAGTCGGGTAAAAAAACAATCTCATTGAAATTATTATCATGTACGCTACAAACTTATAAGCTTATTATCCGACTTCAAAATCAAAGGAATTGTGTTTTACCTCATTTTGCGGCGGAAGCGGGTTGATGGCGTCGCGGTTTATCACAGACGCCGTTTGCGGCGAAGTGCTCCTCTTAAGTGTAAAATAGGGCTTGACGTGAGTGGTTTGTCTGTTTTTCTTATAGATTTATGGTTTACATAGGTAAGATGATAATAATATTTTGTCTTTATAAATAAATTTCAGGACTGCAATTGAACTTGGCGCCCATTTAGATTTTACTTCTTTTGTCGTTGAAGTCAACAACCAAGGCATAATCATAATATTGAACTTGGCTCTCATTTCACATTTATGTTTTAATGGGATCCTACTTTAAACGAATTGAATCTGTGGTGCTTATGAAGTCTCATGAGCAACTAATATCTCATTAACGTGGCTCAAAGTCTTTTTCATCATAACAAGCTCATTTTGCGGCGGAAACGAGTAGGTGGCGTTGCGGTTTGTCACAGACGCTTTTGCGGCGAAGTGCTCCTCTTAAGTGCAAAATAGCTCTCGACGTGAGCGGTTTGTCTCGTGCCTTTGTCGCTATGGTGTACACGTTAGGGTAGAGACAAAGACAATGTAATATTATCGTATATTAATTTATGATATATATTATTATTACGAGCTCCGTGGCGCAGCGGTCATCACGCCTGCCTGCGACACGGATGGCCCCGGGTTCGATTCCCGGTCAGGTCAAGATGGAAAACGATCTTTTTCAGATTGACCTGGGTCTTGGATGTTTATCTATACAAGGTGACTGGTAAGAGCTATATACAGCGAAAAGTGGTATGTAAGGTATCATATAGACATGCTAGATAAAATAACATCTTGTAAGAAAAGCGTCACAATACCGAGTTAATTAACATTTCATAATTAGACAAAAATCTTAAGGTACCAACCCTACATCAGCTGTTGTCATTCATCATTACGAAAATCTACAATTTTTACTATCATTTGACCAATGACCTAGAATACCAGGAGCTAAGAAATTACAATTACAAAGACTAAACAACGACCATAACGAATAATCATTGCCTAAGATCCTTGTGTCTCTGAGAGACAGATTTTTAATTTAAGTGGTAGTTCAATCACTAAAATTTAAAATCTGTCAATTAGTGATTATCACTAAATGAAATAATTTACTTACGTAAACCATAATCAGCAAACAGCATCGTAATTTTTAAAAATAATTTAACGGCGAATCAAACAAATGGATTTAATTATGCGTGGATTTCTGACAAACTTGCTAGTTGGTTTTGATTTTTATTACATATCAATAACAATAATAATAACAAAATCCTCATAATGTCACTGGTATTACGGGTAAAGTTAAATCTTCTTACAGAGTAGAAGCCCATCATTAAAAGTAAAAACAGCTGATATCAAATCGTAGGTATGTAAACTCTTGACATAAATTAATGCTTGAATTAACAATAAACAATTAAATTCTATCGACTTAAAATTAAATTTCAAAAGACAAAAAAACATTCATGTAATTTCGAAAGTAGAAACAATTTACCGAGATGCAATGCATTATCTCTTCTGCGAATATTATTCATCTTCATGCACGTAATTTTCTGTCTCGCTCTCTCATTATTCGCTTTATTTTATGATATTTTAGGCTTGGTTCCGTATAAAATTTTTTAAATACCGTTTTTTGCTATCAGATAAATAAGTTTTCTTTAACTGTTACTGGAACGATGAACTAAATGTTAACTTAGCTTTGTAAAACATTATTCGTACATGAATTGAATTAATTAAAATCCTTGAAGTGGCAGTGGGCGAGGCACTAACGCGCAAGACTGACAGCCATTGGGGTAATAAAGTTCTCTCATAACGACCACGTACCGCCAAGCGCAATGTTGGAATCCCACTGACCAGAAAAAGCAGTTATCACGAATTATTATTTTTAGTTTTTCGCTCTTCACATAAAAACATTTTTTTAATAGGATTTGTTTTGCACTAAAGAGAATACCGATTCATAAATAACAACAGATACCTCAGATACAAAAAAATGCGTAAAGAAGTTGTAAGATTTTTCACATCTTCAAAAGATTTTTGATATCGCAGCTGCTGTCCAAAAACTTCGGTAAACACGACGGTCAGTTAGACTGGAAGTCTTTTGTCTAATTAAATAAATTACTTTATCCACGTCAAACGCACTTGTGGCGGTTTAGAAACTCTGACACCAGGGTATGTGGGGTCGTAAGACCTTACCTAACTTACCTACACGAAATGAAGAAAAAATACTTTAAAAAAGGTTTTTCCTTATTGCATTGCGGAACCATAATTAAGTAGGTACTAGGCATACAGGATAGATGAAAGAGGTCACTTTGATGTCGCCGCTTGCGCTTGTATCGGAACTCGGAAGGAAGTCAGTCGATCGGTAACATTCTTAGCGAAAAGAGTGATTATCTCACGCGTTCGTGTCATCATTACTATCGACTTTTTCGAACATGAACTACTCAAATTCGGAGTATTATGATATGGTTATGTGTGTGGGGTCATGCGACGGCAACCTGGCGGCTGCTCGTCGTTTGTATGAGGATCGCTACGTGTTGGGTAGGCCCGACGCCCGTCAGCTTCCTTCCTACGCGTGCTTCAGGAACCTCGTGAACCGGCTGCACACCACCGGCAGGCTACAACCGAGCCCTGGCGAGGGCCCACCGCGCGGGCGAAGTGACTTGGAAGACCAGATCCTGGACCATTTTTCGGCGGACCCCACGACCAGCACACGTCGCTGTGGAGCAGTATTAGGAGTGTCACAGTGGAAAGTGTGGAAGACACTGAACACTGATGGGCAACACCCTTACCACTACCGGAAGACCCAGGAGCTCCTGACTCGGGATTTTGCCTCGCGTGTTCAGTTCTGCACGTGGTACGATCACGAAGTCACGAGGGACCCGACGGTGGCCATGAACATTCTGTGGACAGACGAGGCGTCTTTCACAAGAAGGGGCCTCTTTAACTGCCACAACGAGCACGTCTGGGCGCACGAGAACCCGAAGTCTTCCCGCGTGGCAAGTTTCCAGCATAGGTGGCGGATTAATGTGTGGGCAGGCATTATTGGAGACAGGCTCATTGGTCCAAATGTTTTTGCCGGAATCCCTTAATGCCGAAAATTATTTATTATTTTTAAGAACTGAGCTGGAAGAGATGTTGGAAGATCTTCCAGTAGCAGCCTACAGGAGAATGATTTTCCAACATGACGGCGCTCCCGCTCACTTCGCCCGCGAGTGCCGAGCGTACCTGGACCGGCGGTTCGACGTGTGGATAGGTCGGAGCGGTCCCGTGGCGTGGCCGCCACGATCACCTGATTTAACCCCACTCGATTTCTTCTTGTGGGGTTACATAAAAACAAAAGTGTATGCCGTGGAATGTGAGAGCCCGGAAGAAATGCGTGGGCTGATACTTGCGGCGTTTCAATCTGTCCCGGCGGATATGCTTTTGAACGTCGTAAGCTCAATCCAAAAGAGGGCGCAATTGTGCAGAGATCGTGGTGGAGGACACTTTGAGCCGGAAATTACCTGAATTGTGTACCTAAATCTAAGTAGTGATACATGTCGTGCTCGTGTATGATTCTTAAATTTTCATTTAATCCAGTTTAAAACTTGAGATCAGTGTTTTTTTTTGAACGCAACAGATTTACAACCTTCGATAGAAGTACATAAGTGTCAAATTTGTGAAACAATGTTGTTGCTAAGTTCCGCAAAGCGTATGCCGCAAAGGAAAGGCGGCTTCTTTGAAAGAGCGGCGCGGCGGCCGGCGCGGTGTCAACAAAGAGGTAGGTGTCTGAATTGTACTAGGCTGGCAGAACATAGCAAGAGTTCGAAATGATCTCAGCTGTGTTTGTGTTTAGAAATAAATTGCTATTATTAGGATGTGTCTACAAAAGTACTAGGAACATATGACATACAAGGGCTTTGCCGCAAGTAACGAAATTTATCAATGAGTCTTTCTTTTCTTTCTAATATTATGCATAATTAGGGGTGTGACCAAAACAAAAAAAATATGTTTTTCTACTTTTGTATGGAAAATATCTTAACAAGATTTTCGTTTCTTTTCACCGCCATATGATTTTCATAACCCTCGGGGTATGGCCTTGTCACGGCTTCATATAGCTTTTACAAGTCGCCTTGTATATGTATTTGTTATAAAATATTCTATCGTTGAGTTAGTATCCCATAACACAAGTCTTTCATAAGAACTTACTTTGGGGCTAACTCAGTCTGTGTAATTTGTCCGTATATATTTATTTATTATTATTATTTATTTATTTATTTGTTATGTATGGCAATAAATGGCTTTTTTATTTTTATTTTATCTTATTTAAAAACTTATTGAGCCTCATATAATCTACAGTAAAGTAAAGCAATATCAATTTATTTGGGGTAAAGCACAAGGTTGTCAAAATAGTGTTAGAATTTCCAAGCATGCTGTGATAAAATAAATAAATACATAACAGCATACATATGCGCTTATTGTCTGGTTTCGAAATCAAAAGAATTGTGTTTCCTTATTTCGCGGCGGAATCTATTTGATGGCGTCGCGTTTACAGACGTCGTTTGCGGCAAAGTGCTCCTCTTGAGTGTAAAATAGCTCTCGTCTTGAGCGGTTTGTCTCTTGCCTTTGTCGCTATTGTTTACACATTAGAGCAGGGACAATATCATCATCGTCTTTTTATGTCTCCTCTGCAGAAGTACTATCCTCTCCGTACTAACAGAGCCATATATTAGTCAGAGCAGTCGGAGGATTTGGCCTACACTCTGTACGCTGGCCAGACGGGCTCTTTGATGTTCATAAGCTTTGTTTAGCTTGTGTTTCCTAAGTCGCCTTTGACGACATCCACGGGAAGACTTGGAGTGGTCCTATTCTACGCCGGCAACCACACGATAGGGGGAAGGATAATACAATACTTTCGTATAGACTGCCAACTTCATACAAAGATGTTGCCCCAAACGAAGGCTTTAATTATATTGATTCCGTTTATACACCCACAAGACAGAAGCCCATTATACGAGTCATTTTTTGGTTAATGTACTCGCATGGTTAGTTTTGTGAGGTTGAACTAGTTAATATTATTTAATAGGTACTATAAAATCTACCACCGAAGTTACGAAAAATGTCAGGTGTATGTGTTTCATAGAAAATTAAACATTAACTACGACTGCACTAAGTCCTTATGTGTTTCTAAGGAGTACCGTAGATCCTAAAACAAAAAGCTCTCTACTTTTTAGGGTTCCGTAGTAAACAAGGAACCCTTATAGTTTCGCCATGTCTGTCTGTCTGTCTGTCTGTCTGTCCGTCCACGGTTTTACGCAGAGACTATAAGCACTAGAAAGCTGTAATTTGGTATGGGTATGTATATTAATCATGGCAAAAAAGTGGTAGAATAAAATCTTGAAAAAAATTTTTTTTAGGGTAGCTCCCATACAAGTAAAGTGGGGGAGTAATTTTTTTTTCTCTATTTACCCATCGTGTGGGGTATCGTTAAATAGGTCTTTCAAAAATATTGTGAGGTTGAGAGCACCATTTTTCGATTTAGGATTCCGTTTCCGAAATATTTGGTTTTAAAGTGCGAATTTTTGTTAGAGGTAAGTGTCCCACCCCCTCTATCTGCTAAACGGTTATATATAGATACGTGAAAAAAATTACAGCAGTAGTATATACACTGAAGTTGAAAGGAAAACTATCAAAGCTGAGTACTAAGTACAAACTAAAAAGTTATAGGCAAGGCAACCAACTTATAAACTGTAAAATTTCATACTATTTTTATTGTTAAATGTTTTTGGTCGTTAAACTGTAAGGTGCGGATGTGAATAGTGTGAACTCAAAGTTGTCATTCGCAACTACGGAACCCTACACTGCGCGTGACCCGACACGCACTTGGCCGGTTTTTTATAATAAAACTTTAAGACCGTCTTTAGATAAATTTTATTGTACCCTATCCTAACACAAGTTCCATAACATTCTCTATCTAAAACAAGAGCCTACCTTCTTCCAATTCCGTCCAATTACGTAGAATCCTATCATGCCAAATAAACTTTTATCTATCCAAAAGTAGCGTCGGTACCGCCAAAATCGAAGGTAGAGTCGGGCCGTATACATTTTATTACGCCAGTTTGCCTTCGATTCCTGCGTTAAAATTTAGTGTGTCACATAGAGCAACAGCGTTTATAGTCTTAACATTTCCAATACCAATATAGATTTTGTTCGTTATGAAGTTTGAACTTCATACGATGCTAGAAATACCTGTCGAGAATATCTGAGGTTTTATCGAATGGAAAACGATCAGTTTGTAGGAAGACCAGTGCCAATGTTAGTATACAATATTTTAGTTTACCATTTGATATTTTATTATTTTTACAACCTCGTATATACATATGTGTGTCTCAGTATATTTAAATAAAATTTATATGTTTCTATCTTTCATACTCTAAGTTCACTAGATAAATGATGATGATATTTGAAAACATACACAGCACAGCACATGTAGAAAAATAACGTGACAAGATTTTTTTTTGCCAGCACTGAGACTGTTTTTACTGAGACTGAGAGTGTAGGTCAAATCCTCTGCCTGTTCTGGCTAATATATGGCTCTGGTTGTACAGAGAGGGTCGTGCTCCTGCAGTGGAGACTAAAATGAGACCTGATGATGATGATGATACTGTTTTCAAATAGGTACCAATTCAGCATGTGCTGGCTAAAATGTCTTCAGTTAAGCGACGAATACAAATAAAATGTATACCAAATTAAAATATATCACCATTAATAATGTCAAACCAAGCTCTTCTGCTTTAAAGCGGAAACAATATTGGTATTTTCCAATTAATATATGGTCGAACTCTTTTCCTGCCTCGCAGTGTACATTACCGTGTGTAGAGTCCTTAAAAACCAGATACCGTCTGCAGTCTCAAACAGTACAGCTCCTGCTTTAACTGGTTCTGATATAGCCTTTTGTTGCACAAATTGTACCAATTTTTATCTTTTCTGATGACAATGCCAAAACATTAAAATAACCACTAAACAAAACGTCTAAAACACATGTACAAGCTTGAACATAAAATTCTCTTGTTAATTTGTCTGTGAGACGAAGTGGTAGATGTCATCGGATTAGTATTCTTCCCAGTTGTGTCATAGGCAAGGTGACGTCATCAAAAAATCTATATGGCGGACGCAAAATGGCAAAAGGGCTGTGGGGTCTTTTACTTTTAGAAATAATGCTACTCGTTTTGATATTCAATATTGAAATCTATTTAGTACTAGCGATTTTTTCCCGACTTCGTCCGCGTATGTTATATATTACCTATTTCACCCGCAGATAAGTAGCTGAAAGTAGAAGTCCAATATAACAATAGCATTCATGCTGATATAATTGTAAATGAATTTTTAAAAAATGATTTTTTTTACAGACTTTTTACTACCCGCCAGATGCATAATCTCCGTGGGTCCTTTTGGAACCGTAGACCCGTAAAAATTAAATACAAGTATTTACTCGAGCCGGAAATCGAATTGGGTACCCTTCTAGGTAGCTGGCGTGTTTACCGCCGTCGTAGAGGCCGGACCATAGACAAATATATACAATATTTTTTTCTTTCTTTCTTTCAAATATCCGTGAAAATTAAGTGCAAGTATTTGCTCGTGCAAGGAATCGATTTTAGTACCGCCCCTTGGCAGCTGGTCCATCGTGGAGGCCAACTATAACTCATCTATTCTCTCAAAAGTCTATGGAGACATTAATCTGTTCACAAGTGATTCTGCTCAAGAATATGACAACTTTCTGTAATAAAATATAATTTATATCAAGATATATTTAACTCACATGGAAACCGGTTCGAAGAGAGAAATTGATATTATATTTAACACTAGTGACTCTTCTTACCTACCTATAATAATAACTAGTTTTCGCCCACGGCTTCGCTCGCGTTAGTGTAGATCCTTCGAAAACAGTATTTTGCTCCAGGACGAAAGGTATCTTCAGTCCTCCGTACTTCAGTCAACCTATATGCAAAATTTCATGATGATTGGTTCAGTAGATAGGGCGCGAAAGCGTTACTCACTTTCGCATTTATAATTATTAGTTGGGATATTTATTTTTAGGATTTCGTACCTTTTATTTTATTATGTGCATCAAAATATATAGCACCTTTTGTAAAGAAGGCATTTCCATAAACACAATATTTAACATTACCTACTGCCGAACAAAGTTCTCACATCACCCATACAATATGCTAACTAAGTGACGTCACTTGTTTGTTGATTATATTTAGAGGTGTTTATGTCCAGAGGAAAAATTGTAACTTCGTGACCTTTATATGTTGAGGGATTTTGGGTTAGCAAGGTAATTTTTTCAATTATCTTCCTATTTTCAACCGACGACAAAAACGAAGGGGTTATCTAGTAAACACGTATACTTTTTTAGGGTTCCGTAGTAAACAAGGAACCCTTATAGTTTCGCCATGTCTGTCTGTCTGTCTGTCTGTCCGTCCGCGGTTTTACGCAGAGACTATAAGTACTAGAAAGCTGTAATTTGGTATGGGTATGTATATTAATCATGGCAAAAAAGTGGTAGAATAAAAACTTAAAAAAATTTTTTATTGGGTAGCTCCCATACAAGTAAAGTGGGGGAGTAATTTTTTTTCTCTATTTACCCATCGTATGGGGTATCGTTAAATAGGTCTTTCAAAAATATTGTGAGGTTGAGAACACCATTTTTCGATTTAGGGATCCGTTTCCGAAATATTTGGTTTTAAAGTGCGAATTTTTGTTAGAGGTAAGTGTCCCCCCCCCCCCTCTATCTGCTAAACGGTTATATATAGATACGTGAAAAAAATTACAGCAGTAGTATATATACTGAAGTTTAAAGGAAAACTATCAGAGCTGAGTACTAAGTACAAACTAAAAAGTTATAGGCAACCAACTTATAAACTGTAAAATTTCATACTATTTTCATTGTTAGATGTTTTTGGTCGTTAAACTGTAAGGTGCGAGTGTGAATAGTGTGAACTCAAAGTTGTCATTCGTAACTACGGAACCCTACACTGCGCGTGGCCCGACACGCACTTGGCCGGTTTTTTTTTTTAATGTTTGACCACGCATAACTTTTTACAGAGTAGTCCGATCTTGATTCTTTTTGAAGTGAAAACTTCTTTAGCGGCGCTATACACTTTTTGTGATGGGGAAAAAATGTTAGACTCGCGACAGGTCACGTGACCGACAGATTCGTCAGATTGAAAATTCGTAAGACGGACACGTGACCTGATCGAAAAACAACGTTAATATTCAAGTTTTCTCTTCTGCCGCCACTCCCGGAGTGCATTTTTTTATTGGAAAGAGTAAAATACCCACATACATTTTTTGCGTTAAAAAGTCTTATTGTGACGTCTTTTTATAGCTATATTTTTTACAAAAAGCAATAACCGACTTCAGCCCTATCAATTTGATTTAATAAGCATAAGAAAAAAATTTAAATTAGTGTAAACCAAACGGCATTACTGTATATTTTTTTTTGGTTTTTGTGTATTTTATCAAAAAGCGCTCGACACATTTCAATAAAAAAATTATGGGACCATCTGTGAAGTATTACCTATCAAACAAAATAAAAATTTCTTAAATCGGTCCAGGCGTCTTCGAGAAATCGGGGAACATACATAAAAAAAAATAAAGCTTACGACAAATTGAGAACCTCCTCCTTTTTTTGAAGTCGGTTAATGAAAATAATGTATGCAAGTTCCGCACTTAACGTTATGGAAAATGTATATGAATATGGCTGTGATGTGTGAGGCAGCTCGCGTTAATCAAATGCTTGGCAAAGGGCGTAGGAAACCAGGCGCCGTCAAAGATTTGTATTCACATGCATAGCTGCTCTCAATAGGGCTGTTCTTCTACCAGAGATTAAGATTTTTGTATCCTTGTTAAGCCATGTGGTTCCCGGCACAGCAGAACCAACTTAAAGTTTTACCGTGGAGGTCGTAGAAAGCAACTTAAGAAACACAAGCTATACAAATCTTATAAACATCAAAGAGACCGTTCCAACCCGTCTGATCAGCGTGGAGAGCGCAGGCCAAATCCTCTGACTGCTCTGGCTAATATATGGCTCTGGTAGTACAAAGAGGGTCCTGATCCTGCAATGGAGACTTCACTAAAACTAGACTATACGAATATGTACTAAAAATAGACCATAGAAATACACACTAAAAGTAGACTATCCAAGCTTAACCCTCCCGTCTGACGTGGCGTGGCGGCTTCGAGCGCATACACCCGAAAGCGATATATTACGCCGGCCGAGTTTACGGTCTAACCGGACCGGAACGTCCGGATCTGCATTGAAAAAAGGCAAAACATTTTGTTTAAGGCGGTTTGAATTTTGGAATTTCAATTTTGGAGCGTTGTAAATCGTGCCAGTTGTTTTGGTACTGAGGGGTGAAAAGTTTATATACGACATCCACGGGAAGACGTGGAGTGGTCGTATTCTACTCTGCCACCACACGGTAAGTGTATATTCCTATTCAATATGGGTGTCAGATGCTACTTAACGGCCATCATACTTATGACAGTATGCGTGCCAAAGGACTCTCAACTAAGAATGCAGCAGATCGTGCGAAGTGGAGAAGAAAAAGATGGAAAGCGGACCTAGGGCTCCGAAGCATATGGGTTACAATACTGCAAGTTTGAGTAATTTCACGACTCGTCCCACATGCCTACGGCGCATTTGGGACGAATTGCAGAAAATCAAGATTTACAATGTTTTCATTCTGTAACTCGTCCCATTTGTATAGACTTTTTAACCTTATCAACGTAAAGAACAGTCAGTGAGACAAGATAAATATTATATTTTTAGGATTGTTACATTTAGGTCTTAATTGAAATTTCAAAATTCAACTCTCTAATATTTAAACAAAATGATTCGTCCTTTTTCAATGGGGTTCCGGTTTAGTCCACGAGTCACGGCTCACGGAATATATCGTTTCGGGTGTCTGCATCCGGTGGCCAAGACGGGTTAGTCGTCTGTCTGTAGGATTAAGTCAAAGTCAAAGATTTTTATTCAAAATTGGATAATTGTATCTCTTTTTGAACGTCATATTTTTTAATTTCATATTATTTTTAATTTTTAATATGCAAAATCGAAAAACTACTAGCGTTTCGTAATGACCACTACTGGTGAGAAGAATACGCCGAAAGAAACTCAATCCAGACTTGGTCCCTACGTGCCTAAAGGGCGTATGAAATAACATATAAAATACTGAAGTATAAAATACACATACTTACGAAAATTCTTTAACTGTCATCTTAGCGTGTTCCCAGTTGCATCCTCAATAGAGTGTTTTTGAGACGGGTATGCTATACCATGTGGTCTCAATGCCTTAATCGTACGATTTGTTCTCAGAGACTCGTATAGATGGCGCCACTCGAAACTACACAACATTGTATCTGCCGTATTATGAGAATATAAAAACATGATTCACAAAATATATCTTATTAAAAATCAAAACAATATTTTAGGCATATAAAGTTTTAAAATGACACCGTTTATTTAGTAAGTTAAAGGCTAACGCAGATTACCGCCATCTAGTATCGAGTAACAAGCAACTCTCCTGCGCCATACATTCGCCTGCTTTGCGCAACCTTAATTTGGTCCAATATTTTTGTATGAGGGAGGTGGGCAGTCTATTACGTTAGTATTATATTGTCTTTAGCTATACATACACATTATCACGTTTTATCACCTTACAGGTGGAAAAAGCAGTAAAAGCCTGTCAAAACAGTGTTAATGTATTAAATTTGACTTTAATTTGAGGGACAAACACAAATTGAGCAACCTCCAAAGTCGGCGCTCCGTAACTGCTGCGCCACGGAAGTCGTCAAAATCTGAGTATTTATATAATACTAGCTGTTACCCGCAGCTTCGCCCGCGTGATATATAGCCTATGTCCTGCTCAGTACCCTAACCTATGTGTATGCAAAATTTCACGATTATCGGTTTAGTAAATACGGCGTGAAAGCGTCACAAACAAACAAACGAACAAACTCACTTTCGCATTTATAATATTAGTTAGGATAAGTTAGGATTAGGATTGTTATTTTTTATTAAATGTAGACAATATATAAAATGTAGACTACCCTAAACAATATGACTCTTCCTTTTTCAATGTGGTTCCGGTTTTAGTCCGTAAATTCGCCGGCCACGAGTTACGGCTCACGGAATATATCGTTTCGGGTGTCTGCATCCGGTGGCGGCCAAGCCGGGTTGCTTGTCTATCTGTAGGATTAAACTTGGATGTAGGATAGTAAGTATGGTCTTAAATTTGTGCATACATTTACATTATATTTGTATGCATGCACTGAGTTCTAATTCGGAAGGTAAATAAATTTTGAAGATTTCGGTATGCGATATTGTATTCACCATTCTTGAAGAGGTAGTAGGCGCACATTGTCAATGCTGAAGTTTTAAAAATAAAAATCGGCCAAGTGCGACTCGGTCTCGCGCACGCAGAGTTCCGTACCATTATCTATACAACACTAAACTATCAAGCAAAAACGGTGACAAAAAAATGTTTGTTGTATGGGAGCCCCCTTAATATTTATTTTATTTTGATTTAATTATATAGTTTTAAAGTGAATATACAGCTTAATATCCTGTGAATATTTCAAGAGCCTACCTGTTTCCATTATCAACAAAAAAAGAAATCACGTTTTTGTATGGGAGCTTTCTTAAAATTATTATTTTTGTCTGTTTATAGTATTTGTTGTTATTTTAACTTTTTTAAACAGTGCAACTTGTAAACTATTAAATTCAACTGGTATTAATGGTATTACTCATGAAAGAATCTCATAAAGTCACACTAGAATTGGCCACTTACACGAGAGAAACTCAAGAATATAGCAGCAGTAATGCAGCCTCGCTCAGCAATCGACCTCCGTATTCTAAACAATTTATGTGTAAAAGTTCAATCGCTGCCGATACGTTAAACTTTGAGAATACTCTATGAACTCTATCGTGCATAGGGTCACCAGATTGCCGTATTTTCAAAACCAGTCCAGAATTTTAAAAATGCTATGTTACTACAACGTAAAAAAAATAAAAATTAAAAAAAAACTGTGCAGAAATTTCGATGGCGCTGACTTTATGTTTTGTAGACGGGACACAGATATTTATAATGAACTATCTTATGAAATCTAAAGATTTAGATTCGATAAGAAGATTTGTGAATCTTCGAAAATTTCATGAATACAAAAAAAAATAATATTCGTTTCTTTTCAAAAAAATAAATAAAAAAATGCTCAGAAGTGATCAGACAATGTTTTTTAATGTTGTCAAAAAAATAAATTTTCTGCTTTTTAGGGTTCCGTAGTAAACTAGGAACCCTTATAGTTTCGCCATGTCTGTCTGTCTGTCTGTCCGTCCGCGGTTTTACTCAGAGATTATAAGTACTAGAAATCTGTAATTTGGTATGAGTATGTATACATATTAATCATAGCAAAAAAGTCGTAGAAAAAATCTTGAAAAAAAAATTTTTTTTGTGTAGCTCCCATACAAGTAAAGTGCGGGAGTAATTTTTTTTTCTCTACTTACCCATCGTGTGGGGTATCGTTAAAAAGGTCTTTGAAAAATGTTGTAAGGTTGGGAACACCATTTTTCGATTTAGGGATCTGTTTCCAAAATATTTGATTTTAAAGTGCAAATTTTTGTTAGAGGTACGTGTCCCCCCCCTCTATCTGCTAAACGGTTATATATGGATACGTGAAAAAAATTACAGCAGTAGTATATATACTGAAGTTGAAAGGAAAACTATCAGAGCTGGGTACTAAGTGCAAACTAAAAAGTTATAGGCAACCAACTTATAAAATGTACTGGAAAATGTTAAATTTCATACTACGAGTATCTTTATTGTTAGATGTTTTTGGTCGTTAAACTGTGAGGTGCGAGTGTAAACAGTGTGAACTCAAAGTGTCATTCGCAACTACGGAACCCTATACTGCGCGTGGCCCGACACGCACTTGGCCGGTTTTTTTCCGACAGAATTCCTATTCTGTCCAATATAACACTTTCTGACTGGTAACCCTAGTCGTCATAGCACACTGTATTTTCGTTTGCAGCGTTCAGTGTGTTTAAGCTTTGTTCCACCGACCGCGGGAAGTTAGGAAATCCATGATTAAACAATGTGCAGGCCGACGTGTTTTATATGTGCTTTGTACATTATCTGCCTAGTTGTTTGAATTACTTGAAGATGACGTAGAAATCCCAATCCCAACTAATATTATAAATGCGAAAGTGAGTTTTTTTGTTTGTTTATTTGTTTGTTTGTTACGCTTTCACGCCGTTTCTACTGAACCAATCATCATGAAATTTTGCACACAAATAGGTTAGGGTACCGAGAAGGACATAGGCTATATATTACGCGGGCGAAGCCGCGGGTAACAGCTAGTATAAATATATTTGAGATTCTCATAACGACCCCTTTCATTTGACACAGTAAGGTTAGCAAAACCTTTAATTTCCTCATTGGTACCCTAACCTATGTTAATGCAAAATTTCATGATGATCGGTTCAGTAGATACAACGTGAAAACGTAACAAACAAACAAACAAACTCACTTTCGCATTTATACGAGTAATATTAGTTGGGACTAGCTGTTGCCCGTGGCTTCGCCCGCGTGATATATATAGCCTACAAGCCGTTATCTGCGGCTTCGCCCGCGTGATATATAGCTTATGTCTTTCTCAGTACCTTAACCTATGCGTATTCAAAATTTCATGATGATCGGTACAGTAGATAGGGCGTGAAAGCGTAACAACAAACTTACTTTCGCATTTATAATATTAGTTAAGATGTCTTTCTTCGTAGCATTATCAACGAGTATGGTAAGTTTCAAGAAGATTGGTTCGATTTTAAAATAGTTCTTGAAGAAATTAATTGAAATTGACGTTAAAGTAATTGACCTCAATACACGTAACACGCACGGCATCAAGCAGACATGACGGGCTAACCGAACCGGAGAATTAATAGCCACTGCCATACCTAGAATCTGATATTCCATTGCCAGAACATAGGCCGTACGCCGAAATTGACAGTAATTCCGTAGAACTGTCGTAGTTCTGCGAAATAGCGGTCAAATATTAGATATTACACGTAACGATCTTCCAATCAGTGGATATTAAATTATAAGTGATAGTATTTAAGTTTTCACTTCTGCCGGCACTCCAGGAGTGCAACCCTTTTTTTGGTAGCACGCAGGGTGTGGTGATCGCTCTACAGGCCCCCAATGTGTGAAGCAAGATCTGCGTAACATAAATGTGTCAGTGATAGAGAGCGGCAAGGTTATTTGATGATTCAGGCAGGGCCTCCAATTAGGTTAACCCAGGGCCCCCCAAGCTCTGATTAAAACCCTAGAAAATCATAGTATTATTTGCCTAATCTTTGTATCTGTTGTTACAGCCGGAGAGACTGAACGTGTTCAAAAACGACCAGGACAGTTGGGACTACACATGTGAGTGTTTTTATAGGATTTAATACGTTAACTCCCTTATTATTTGTGTAGGACGCTGATATGTTAACTTTCCTGAAGGAATTAAAATTTTGATTACGAATGATTAAGATGAAATCTAGGAAATACATTGTTCAATATAAAGTTACCAGCAATCAGAATTGAAGTGTTTCCGGTTAACGACGATCTGTAGAAATTCGGCAACGAATCACATTACCTTTTCTTCAGGAAAGTTAATACTAGATATTGTATACTGTGGCTAATGTATATTAAAATGTATACTATATGTATAATTTCATCTAATACAAAGAACCCATGAAAAGTGTACTAAATGAATAGCTCTTGTATATTGAAATAAAATTACCTTAATACGGTATTTATTGCGTTTATTGCACTATTTATACACCGGTTAGAACACTTTATAGTGTTCATGTTCGCAGGTTAGAGTAGGTTTTATATTAAGCTCGAAACTTGTCGGCGTTTCTGAGTCTTAAACAAACCATTTCACCTACGTACTAACCTTTGTCAAATCTTCTTTTATACGACAAGTTTAGTAGATTTTTCAGGGTTCTTTAATCTTAATTTCAAATTTAAACTTACCTACTTACACAAGCTCCAGTTTCTAGTTAGTATTGTTTCAAGTTGAACTAATGGTTCCGTAAACTTGTAAACAATATTAAACTGCGGAGTCTCGACCATTACTACAATATTGCTTCTATAGCAGACATACTTCATCTTATAGTTACAAAATGTGTCAAAGTTAAACCCTCGTTAAACACATTCCATCTTATCGTTAGACGCAGATTAAACTTAGAAACAGATTTGCCCCATTATTCATAAAATAAATAAACTTTTATTTAACTTATTAAGCTAAAACATATTTTGTCCTTAGCTCTTCAATGTTTGACAACGAAAGAGCGAAACAAAACATATTTTAACTAAAATATGTTTAATAACTGTTTTTTAAATTTTTAATTAATATGAATTTAAACATAGTATGCCTACAATAAATTAACGCCGTGTGGTTCCCGGCAGAGTAGAATAGGACCACTCCAAGTCATCTCGTGGATGTCGTAAAAGGCGACTAAGGAAACACAGGCTAAACAAAGCTTATAAACATCAAAGAGACCTCTCCAACCCGTCTGGCCAGCGTGGAGAGTGTGGGCCAAATCCTCTGACTACTCAAGCTAATAAATGGCTCTGGTAGTACAGAGAGGGTCGTGCTCCTGCAGTGGAGACTGGAAGGACC
This sequence comes from Rhodophaea formosa, assembly GCA_963082605.1. Lineage (NCBI taxonomy): Eukaryota > Metazoa > Arthropoda > Insecta > Lepidoptera > Pyralidae > Rhodophaea > Rhodophaea formosa. Next base: position 2,043,317 of record OY720230.1, on the reverse strand, counting down.
TGATGATGATGATGATGATGAATAAATTATCTATTGCAACTGATATAATGTCATATTGGCAGACGTTAACTTGTTTCAACTGAATAATGTCTAACATACGCAGTTTTAGATAACATCGGCTTAAAAGAGGATTTAAGTATTCTCAGTTTTAGTTAACACCACCTTTAAGGTTTACTGGTGATGTAGTATCATCAGAAAATCTAATTTGTTTCGCCACAAAGCTTTTATAATTAATATTTAAATTAATCTTACATCAGAAATTCGCTTTCAAAATGCGTGACTAAAATTAGAGAATTTCTTGTTTACCCGAATTCGCAGAAATGGAAACGAACGATTTGATCAAAAAGTTCAGTTTGTCTTTGTGTCGAACTCTCTTCCAAATAGGATTTACTGAAACTTTATGTTTACTCGCCTACTCCAACGTTTAACATAGGGATGCAACGATACGTTCGACTGCCGTTTCGATTCGGCGATATTTCGGAAAAGTAAGGCCTGTATCGATAAGAATAGAGAGCGTATCGGTACTGGCAGATATGTGATTGCGCGCCCTTCCCAGGAAGCTAGAAATGCCAACACCAGTATTGTTAGATACGACTACATTGACGGGCACTTCATTTGTAAACATAAATATCCATCTTCTTAAATCCGGACAGAAAGTGATAGGAGTTAGGACCGGTGATATGGCAAAAAATATAAGTATGTTTGATAGTTTTTTAGCACGATCGACATTATTGTTCTGAATCAATTATCTCGGCTGTTGTTTTAAAGCTAAATATTCTGTTTGAGTTTGTTACATATAATCAAAGCATTACAGGAAAATTAAAATATAATGCCGAAAAATATTTGGAGTAATCATTTAGTATCGCGAATACCAATCGATATCTAAAACCGTTGCGGGCACATCACTAATTCAAATAGTTCCGTTCCGTTTACGCTTGTCAATATGCAAACGCGCTCCGATCGCTATATTTCATTTTTTCGCCAAACAAGCACAAAACTGATCATTTTACAAGTAAGAGGCATCAGTATCGCTTGGTTAGCGCTAGATCTTTGTGCATGTCTTAAATCAAATTATAATACAACAAAGTGCGTAAGACTGGCCAGTTACATTAATTCCCGTAAAAGCGTTAATTTTACTGTCGAGCTCCGTGGTGCAGTGGTTAACATGCCAGCCTGCTACACGGCAGGGTTCGATCCCCGGTCAGGTCATGATGGAAAACGATATTTTTAGATCTTCTTCTTAGCGTGTCGACTCGGGCGAATTATATTTGTGTTGACCAGAACTTTGCCACTGACACAGCGTTATCAGTAACATTGTAAAGGTCAGGTATTATAGCATTTTTCAGATTGGCCTGGGTCTTGGATGTTTATCTATATACCTTCGTATCTATAATATAATATTGGGTCGTTGAGTTAGTATCCTACATACGACACAAGTTAACAAGTTACTCAATCGGCTAGCTCAATTTGTGTGATATGTCCCTATATATACTGCTTTTTTTTGTTTAGTTAGCTCCACATGAATTTTTGCTACGTCAACGGGCTTTTTAACCGACTAGCATCTGTACACTAGCTAAAGTAGCATGCAAAGATGTAGTGCCTGCGTGTGCACCGCACCCTGTTTATTCGAATAAAATTTGAATTTGAAGAAAAAAACAGAAAATTCGTTCTTAACGCGTCTCTAACCGCCGCTCTCTTTGTCCGTCCCTATAGGCTTAGATATTATAATTCTACAGGAATTTATGTCTCATCCGGAGGCACGCGCTATGGCAAACGCTGTGGCAAGTTAAATTTCTAAAAGTCACCGTTAGATGGCAGAACGGTCAATGCTTAACTAGACTAATCAGAAAGTGTTTTAAGCGTAAAAGTGATAGTAAGCATTTTAATGACATATTAAAACGTATCCTGAACAAATGCAATAATTGTCAATTTTTTTTATAGTAAGTTGTAATACGAATATCTATTAATTATAGCATGTAGTGCCATCTGTGTATAATTGGAGCACAACTTTTGGACGAAACTTCGTGGACATGACATAGATGATTCCACCTTGCCATAGGTTTTTCCTTCGTGATTTATTTTATATCCAAAACACCTGCAGATTCCCATCAACAGTATCAATGGACACAAAGCGCCACCATTTTTAACTCCGACACTCTGTTAGCCAGACAAGCATGGCCGACTCGCAGCAAATCCTTTTAAAAGTCTTTTATAAAGTTAACAAAAGCTCGAGTCATCTTTTGTTAAGGAATAATGCTTGAATAAGATTTTTCTGTTTCGGGTGTTTGAGAGCAAACGCCTAACAGTAGGATTGTTATAACTTATGACTCTTAAGTTCTTTGGATTTTATTATATTCTAAGGCAAGTTTCCTTTTGTAATAATATCGATACTGTATCGCTTTTAGAGAGCTGGAGGCACATCCGTCATTTCATCTGAGGAGGGAAAAATAAATGCCGGCAACGCTCTTGTAACACCCCTGGTGTTGCAATTGTTCATGGGCAGTGGTGATCACTTACCATCAGGTGACCCGCTTGCTCGTTTGCCGTCCAATGTCATTAAAAAAAGAAAAAAGCTCCTTAACGCAGTGATAAGCACGTATACAATACTATTATATACACTTTTAAATTTTAACAGTATGATTAAATTTAAAATCGTATACGAAGTCAATAGATCTTTTGAACCCTCGATTCTCCAATTGAAATCAAACTTATAAATCGTACATCCCATTTGGCAACTGTGTTATCTACCTGGCTGAAATTTTATTTTGACTTGATTTACAGAAGAATAACAACTTGGCGTTTGCCAAAATCATTTTTCTCTTTGTTCAGGTCTAATAAACGTGTTCGTAAATCATATTTGACTGTCGCATAGGTCGTATTGATTGAAATGTCAAGTGAAAACTTCATTAGCAAGTTGTGCGATTTAGGACAGGGGAAATGTCTCGCTAAGAACTATCAGAACTACTATTTACAGGTAAATTAACCCTCAACATACCCTTATAGGAGTGACTCAGCCCGTCAGTATGAACTACTTTTTCTTTAGGATGAAGACTAGGAACTCAAAAAAAACTTATACATAAATGTTCAGCCGCCCGGGCTATTCGTATGGGAAAGTTATAATTTTTTTCGAGTTCCCAAAATTGATTATATAGGAAATGTTGTTGATATTAACGGTATAAATGTCAAAGGTCTATTTACACGTTCTATATGTGGGCTAAGTCGACATGCGTGTCCTTAAAAGCAAACAATAATTTAGTATTGATCGTCATCGAAATAGAGACAGTTTCACAAACATATGTATTAGTTAGTGACCGAAATGAAGGCACGCTTAATGACTTCTTTTTTATTAGGGTTCCGTACCCAAAGGGAAGGCTAGAGATATCATCCATGAACCGTGTTCGCTAGACAGTATATTAGAAATAAATACTAAAGACATTACATCAAACAACAATTTATTTGCCAGTTTTTGCCCCATAGTCTAATGGTCTATATATAATCGTACGGACGCACGCCTTCACTCGCAACTGGCCGATTTTTAAAAATAATTCGCCTACTAATTGAAGAACCCTTTATTGGTATATATGTTTGTACTTTAATGTATATGTGCAAACCTTTCTTTTCATTATCCTTCTCATTAGGACCGGCATAATCTACTCCCCAATGCGTAAATACAAATAGCCAGGCCTAATGAAAATGGGAGTATTCACTTAAACTTTCATAAAACTCTTTCTCAATTCAAAAGCCCTTTCAAAAACAGAGCCAGTGTTGCCATAAAAGTGAATTCATTATATAACCTTAAAACCGTTTTCCCGCCAACCGAGTCGACTTCCGGCGTGGGTGGCGACTTCCGGTCGCCGGAAATTGCAAATCTCTAGATTACTTTAGACTGGGAGCTTGCAGCAATTTTGATACCGTTTATAATGTCGCTGTCGATTAGTGGGTTAATGAGTGGAATTTATCGTTAGGATGTTTTTCTTAGTACTAAAGGCCTTAAGCAGTAATATAGAGTCGTCATCATCATCACAGCTACAGAAAGTCCACTGCTGGACATAGGCCTCCCCCAAGGATTTCCAATACGACCGGTTAGAGCGGCCTGCATCCAGCGCTTTCCTGCGACCTTTATCAGGTCGTCTGACCACCTGGTCGGTGGGTGTCCAACGCTGCGCTTGCCGGTACGTAGTCGCCAATCAAGAACCTTTCTGCCCCATAAGTCATCGGTTCTTCGCTATATGTTGCTTACAAATGATATAGAGAAATATAGATAATAATAATTAATTCTTTATTGCTCTTAAAATACATAGCATAGAGTTTACAATATCACTGGTCCAACACTAGGATTCCCTGTGTCGTGGGACGCAGTCTCTTTCGTCTACGAATTTTATATCTATATAAAACAAAGAAAGAGAAAAACAAAAAAAAACCTAGTACGAGTAGGTATATTGAGTGGTTGCTCACAAAGGATAAAATTTCTCTGTGACGGCCTTCGTCGCGAATCGGTTTTAACTTAGGCTGCTTCACGTACTACGTTGTACCAGGTATTTTTCTGCGGTTCTGGAGCTATCCAAGGAGGGTTGGTGGCGCCAGGGAGTACTGCCTTATTTATTTATTTCACAAGTTGGCGAGTCTTCTTTATCAACGAAATGATGGTGTTCAATTTTGAGGTTTGAGGAATGAGGAATTGAGGTTATCAATCGGCACATATGTATAAGTATAATATTGTCAGATTTGCATAATTTCATATATGTTAGTCTATTTCAGCTTCTTAACATGTGTGCCAAATGACATAAGTGTATGATGTATTATTATATGTTTGTCCGCGCATATCTTTGGAATTCTAGGTCAGATTGCAAAAATTAGAAGTCCGATATTGAGGTAAGGATTTAAGTATGTATCAGTCACCAGGAAAAAATGATTTTTTTACGTAGAGATATATCAGTCACCAGGAAATAAATAAAGTCGGTTTAATTTGTTAGTAAATCAAATCTTAGCTGAAGTATAAAAAAAATCTCTTAAAGCAATATGGAAGTTCTAGCTCAGTATTATTTTAAAATCCGTGAAGTTTTTCAATCACACACTCTTTCCATTTCCAAATTCTGTCATCCCGAACAGAGCTTCGTCTGAAAAAGCTGCGGCAAAAGCTCTCGTAAGTGCCAAATGTTGATGCACTTAGCATACATTTGCAATTTTTCATAGCGAATTCTGCATATGAATCAGTTAGCACTGTCCAGTGTACGTTGGACTCTGAAACTGAACTCGAGCTGTTAACCGACTCTAAAAGAAGGTTTTGTGTTCCATCTGTATGTATTTCAATATACAACGTTACTTTGTAAAACAATATTTGTTTGTTATCTGCTGTCATCATAAGTCGTTAAGCTAAGTCAGATGCCTGTACGCGGCTTGAAAAATATGACACCAGTTTTGGCCACTTACACACTCTTAGAAACAACAAGTATGCCTGCTGGGCCCTCGAGCTCTTCTTTGCGCATTGGGCCGTCAGAAGAACTCTTTACTAATTCGCGTTAGCCAGGTCTGGCTGGAATGGCTAGTTATATTCTTTGCGTTCGATGATAATTCGATCGGATTGGATATGCATCCAAAGCGGTCCGTGACAAAGCGAATTTGCGTAATATTCGATTTGGCCGGATAACGCCTGTTATTTTGATTGGAGGGAAATTGTTTTGAATTTAAACGGCCATTTTGGTTTTGTGGCTCTACGCCTGACTTACTGACATACTTTGATTATTTTGACAGAAAGCTTACTTTTTACCCAACTGCTAAAAAGGGTTAGGTGTGTTTTTGCGCGTATCTTGTATGTTTGTTAATTTATTTATTACCTCGCATTTTACAAACAGCTTTGACGGGCGACGCTGAGGAGACATCATTACATCCATATGTGGTCGATATTCCTGCTCAGCGCACCTCTACATTCGCCTCTTCCTTCATTTTATGAACCGCTAAAGAATGGAATGTGGTTTCCGGCACAGCCGTGTGGTTTCCGGCAGAGTAGAATAGGACCACTCCAAGTCATCCCGTGGATGTCGTAAAAGACGACTAAGGAAACACAAGCTAAACAAAGCTTATTAACATCAAAGAGACCTCTCCAACCCGTCTGGCCAGCGTGGAGAGTGTAGGCCAAATCCTCTGACTACTCAGGCTAGTATATGGCTCTGGTAGTACAGAGAGGGTCGTGCTCCTGCAGTGGAGACTAGAAAGACCTGATGATGAAAGAATGGAATTCGGTATTTGCCTAATGTTAAGATTATACAAAATTTGTTTCCAATGATACTAATTTCTATCTAAAAACACTATAAAGAACACTTTTAATTCGATATCGATTCGTTAAGTGTTCTTAAAGCTTCTTTAAAGTTGGGTGAATAAGACCATTTTTAAAAGTATGAGAATCTTAAATTACACTTATACTGTATTGTAGTCCGCAAAATTTATAGCAACTTTTATTATGAAACCATTACCACAAACGTAATATTTCGTATAGCTACCAAACAAAGTTCTCACGCCGCCCATACAAAATACAAAGTTGTGACGTCACAAATATGTAGGCATTTCAGCACTGCGTTTTCACGTCTAAAAATTAACGTCTAAAACTATGTGTCTTTAAAACTTCTATATCTGAAAGAGTTTTTTGTTTAGAAATGTATTTCGGTCACTATTGTGTTTATTTTTGGCAGGTCTTTACATAACGACACGAAATTTTTTTTAGTCGAGTAGCCAATTCTCTCCCCGCGTCACTGTATCGTTTAAATTTGCGATTTTAAAGTCAAGGGTGAATAGGCATCATTTAAGTTTGTGTGTACCATCCTAGACCTCATCGTTGCTTCCCTTCAGGTTAGATCACTATCTTACCTCAATAAATCTTAATACTCAATACTCAGAGTTTTTGAAAAAGTGCCCGTTACTAATAAACGTATGTACTCCAGACGGATTGGATTTCACACTCAAAGGTCTGTACCTCTGGGTGTGAATCTGGCTGGTCCTGGGTTCGAAAGTCCCTGGGCCGACCTGTGTCGGACTTTAGAACCCATGACGTCTTGGTCATGGTTTAAGCCTAGACCCCTAGACCATTGTACCGCTTCCAACGCAGTCGCAGACTAAGTTACTGGATCGATTTTGATAAAATCTAAATTAAATTATAAAAGAATTTTCCAAATCGCACTAGGCCTCTTTAAGTAATCGTATTATGATGTTACTCGATGGGGTGTACATATTGAAACACACTCGGTGGTGGTTCGTACTTGCATGACTCTTTATTACTCATTTCATAGGGTTTATAGTCATGGTTAAAGTATGGCATGGTGTACACATGGTATGGTATGTAATACATGGTATACAGAAGTGCTATGTGATATGATCCTCTCAGATATCCAAGACATGAAGTGATCTAGGTATCATATGTTGAAAGATGACTATTGTTCAAGTAGGACAATAATAGCAGGGCGTTTGATGTACTCGCACATATACCACAGTATAGCAGTCCTGGATTTATAAATAGGCCGTATAGGCCGCGGCCTAGGGGCGGCAGCGTCCTAGGGGCCGTAGATTTCAGAGGAAGGTCACTTGATGTCAGAGGATAAAAGTCAAACATGTCCACTGGTTTTCTCATGGTTTAGTGGCCTATGCTCATAAAAAATGTAAATCCGGCACTGCAGTATAGCATACATTATTTCGAATTAAGAATATCCTTTCGATGTAATAAACCTCTTCCGTTTTTGAAGTCGGTCAATAAAAGCAAAGAAGTAATATTTCATTTATATTTCTAGAGCCTTAAATCTATTCTAGATCTGGATAAAACTGGATATCTGTTCATAAATTTCTTTGTCCAGTATTCCGTATATAAAATATTCCGTCTTCAATCTACAGCCGAACGAATCTGAGACGTTACCCAGTTAACCTACTTTCCGAACGAGAGTATTATGTTTCGAAAACAAGGCAATATTGTAGGAATGCATTTGAATTGAATTTATTCCACTGGCAGGGAGCGTTATCCCAACTTCGCAATCTGGGGGATTTACCTGTTCGCTGCAATTTTTAGGGATCCGTCACAAAAACTTGGTTACCTACTTAACCTCTTTTATTAGCTTCACTTGTATGTACGAGGAGCCCGATGGTCCAGTGGGTGTGAGCTCTATGAGCGCTTTCGTATGTTAAGCAACCCCGGGCGCAGTCCCTACTTGGATGGGTGACCGCAAGTGGCATGAAATATCTCGAGCTCCTCCGTGCTTCGGAAGGCACGTTAAGCCGTTGGTCCCGGCTGTCATCGTTGATGGCAGTCGTTAAGCTATGTCAGATGCCTTTAGGCAGCTTGAAAAATCTGACACCAGTTTTGGCCACTTACACATTCGAAAAACAAAACAACTTGTATGTAAGAAAATCTTGGAATCTTAATTTGACCCACTTCCCGGTCTTCGATTAGGATGAAATTTTGCACACGCTCTGAGTTCTGATGACAATACATGACTAGCGTGCTGAAAGCGTGTTTTTTGTTTTTATAATTAATTATAAATTATTATACACATCTACGTACATTATGTATGATGCAAGAACGGTAAGCTTCTTCTTCGTAAGCTCTTTCTTAATTATAGTCGAGGTGTTTATAGGTACGAAGCGACCCCGAGTGCTTATAATAAGCCGATAACTATAATATTCAGCTTACTGAGTACGAGCATCATACGACGTTTTTCAATACATTTGCCATAACCATAAAAAAGCATTAAGTCCGCAAAATTTAAGATTATGATCCAAGTTTCGATGTCGTAAGAAACTTATTAATATCTGCGGAATTGATTTACAAGTATATTTGCCAGCGCCAGGATTCGTGTCGCAGGTCAACTATTATGTAATTGCGGCTCTAGGCTTTCACTTTAATTTTGAAATGTTTTATTCGGAACACTACATTTAAACGGGGTAAAATTTTGAACCCACTCTTGAGTAGTTTTCGCAAAGAATACTTGAGTATTCATTTCTGACACAGTTACCTAAGAATTTTTACTCGTTCCACCGATAGTTTGGAGTAGAGATTTGGGATTTGTTTTACTGCTTCTGAATTTGGCGCCCAACGAGGTTCTTACATCTCTCTGAAAGTTTGTAGAGTGTTTTCATTCATAAAAACTAATTTCGTCTTTCAACTATACGAGGTGCACAGAGCTATGGATCGTGAGACTGTGTTTTATTTTATTTGAAAGCAGGCTTCTTGCTTGTACATGTTTTATCGAAATAGGTTCAACCGTTAGCAAAAAGGAAGGATTTCAGTGACGGGGATTATACTTAAATTTTTCAAATTTATTTTTATAAACTTGACTAAACTTGCTGTAATTCGTTGTTCGTTTTGTGTTAAATTTTGCTACTCAATTAAGTTAAGTTGGGTGACAATACAAAGTTGGGAAAGTTCCAATGGAAAGAAGATAAATGAAATTTCAGACTTGTTTTAACTTTTATAACTGAAATACAAACATTTAACAGCTTAGAAGTAGAAGCCAGTGCACACCTTTTACGAATCTCTACGTTTTCCTTGAAAACGTACGGTGTCGGCGACAATTTCCATACAATAAGGAGGTCAGGAGCCGCAAACCGAGTGCAATTTCCTCCCCCCTCTACCCGCCGGCTACCCTTAGACGCAGAGTTAGAAAAGAATACACACCGCACGTAACAATTGCGAAAAAAAGTGATTTGGCTTGATAAGGAATGGTCTAGCTGTACAATATGTCAATAAAACCCTGTTCTATACTTATTGGGGTGACTCAGCCCATACATATGAATGACTTTTCCTTTGGGACTAATGCTGGAAATTCGAAAAAAAAAATGGATGTACATTTTCATACGAATTGTCTGGCTGACTGTAAACCGTTGTACGAGTATGACAATTTTTTTCAAATTTCCTGCATTAATCCTATTGGAAAAGTTATTCATAGTGACGGGTTGAGTCGCCTCCTTTAAGGGTCAGACAGTTTCAGTTTACTGTGCACAAAAGTTTATAAAAGTTACAAAAGTAACCCAAAGGCCGAGTTTTGCATTTCTATATACTATTATCTTGAAACCCAAAACTTAAATAAATGGTACCACCTCTGATACGCTTGTTTCGTATGAAATGTGTTGAAAAGGCCTCTCTTGAAGCGCGCGATTGACTGTCACATCTGCTCTATGGTTGACATCATAGGCACAGAATTTCGCTCGCCACTATGAGCCACAGTCATATTCTCCGCTTTATGAATAGTATGCTAACCTACTACGCCATGCAGGCCGTTAAAGGTTTTGTCAGTCTCAACATCTATAAGTCTGTGGCTCGGTCCATTAGGAGTGAAGGGCTCGTGACTTCCCAACTTAAGATTTTTATGAAGGCCTTTCAAAACGCGCGTAATGAAAGGGAATGCAAATACTGGCGTCACTTTGTTCCCTAATGAGCTATTGGCGGGTATTATGCTTTTTGACGTCACGATGTCTTAGTTTTTTTTTAAATATTTATTTAAACTTTATTTAACAAAGAAGTTGCTCAAAAGGCAAATTTAATGCTATATATTTTTCAGTCAACCTTCGAGACAAATTTTTTGAAGAAAATGTGTAAATGTCTATTTTCATTAACAGATCATCAAGTCGTTCAAGAGTTTTTGTTTACAATCTTTAAAATACATGATTGAAACGGAGCTAGACGTAATTTTAAAGAATACTTTACAAAAGAAGGTATGTCTAACAAAGACCGCAATATCAACAATCTAAATGTGATAGAAATGAATTCTAACTGCAACTCGCGAGGCACTCTCCAGACTATCTGCACAAAATAAAAAGATTGACAGATATAGCATTACAAAACTGGCAGTACTATTTATTTCTTCTTTCATTGTGATCTTAAAGGGGAAAAGGCAAACAATGCAGAGTTTGTATAGGTTGAATTAGTGATTGATTGTGAATGATCGATATCAAATCTGAATTTTGATAAAACACACAGACACATGCAAAATTAAAATGATTGCACAATTGAAATGCCGAACCAATATAGGCATATTTGTAGCATTCTGGAGACAGACATATATTAACATGATTGTTACGTATTAAAATAGTTTTCTCTGCTCGACAGTATAGGTATCTGATTTGTTCCTGTTAATGTGATGGCTAAGACCTTAGTGTTCATTATGACAAAACAATGCCTTCCTGGGCCCCTGCCTGTAGTGATATTACTGTAATACGTCACTGGTGACCCGACATACTGAGCTTGACAACAGATATGCCGTAGTTTTAAAACAATATATCACACGTGAGATCAAGTAAACACATTGCTTATCTTTCTACTCCACTTTTATTTTACACCATCTGGAACTGCGCGATAATATTTGAGTTTCTCTCCAATGGGTTTTATTCGAAACTGTTGATTTTCGCAGGAAATTAAGTTGTGCCGATGTGAATGATACGGCGTGGAGTACGACAGAGGATATTATCATATCGGAATGGAAGTTTTAATATGAACGCGGAGTGCAGATATTGCATTTTCACATTTGCCGATCTGATGGAAAATGCTCTTCGGTCTGTATTAATTCAAAAAATTTAAAATTTCTTTTAAAAATCGGGCGGAATATAATTGACTACCAATTTTCGAGCGATGTCGCCCACATAAAACTTCGCCCTATTTTACTTAATTTCTTAGTGCTCACTTACAACATGAAAGAAACGTCTGTATCACATTTCAAGTTTCTAGGTACAGTAGTTTCGGGTGTGCGTTGATATATAAATCAATCAGGCATGTTTGCCTTTTCATATGTAGATTATCTGAATTTATTGTATTTCATTAATACATTATTAAATAAACTTTTACGTGTGAAAATCTTAATTACTACTTGTTTTATGAAGTTTTTCTTATTAAAATTCTTGTTTATTTTAATATCACCTGATGGCGTCTGATAAAGCTTTTAAGACTCCGTAACTTTCCAAAGAATGTAAAAGAAATCTTCAAGGGTAGTGCGGTCACAAAATTTTATAGTGTTAATAGCTTCTATAAAAACATGCGGCTGGTATATTTTTTGGTGAACACTAATTTTGTGACTCAATTGAATAATATCAATAAATGGGTTGTTCACCCTTTGACAAAAATAAAATCACATTCAGACTACCGTAAAAATTATAGCCTATGTCCTATGAAATGTAGCTAGGATTCTAACGATGAACGAAACATCCAAATCAGTTATGGCGTTTAGTAGTTATGGTGGAATAAAAAACTCATGCCTACATACTACATACACATAAATACATAAACGCTGAAAATTTAACACTCCCTTTTTGGCAGTCGTATAATTAAACTAGTATCACTCCGTATATTGACAACGAAGATAAAATCTCCATACACAACTCCCCTCGCATATTACACCAAAAAACGCCATAAACAAAAAGATAAGTACCACGAAGATGGCTCCCGTTCTCTTTGGAATAATTCCAGAAAGTTCCCAACAATGGCCACGCCGGTACGAGGTTGTAGTTCACCGGATATCCGGCGTTGTCGTGCCAAAAATCATCATTGTACCTGCCTGGGTGGATTTTATTTGCTCTTGAGATATAAAGGCGGAATGTTTATACTATTTTTACCTGATTTAAACGTTATTGCAGTTAAGACAATTAGTGAAAACAGCAATTCGCCTGTCTTTATCCGTGTAAATTAAAGCATATGTTACCCGCAGATAAATTAATTTTATATTGGTGAAAGAATTTTGAAAATCGGTCCAGTATTTTCGGAGCCTACTCAAGTCATATAATATTAGTCTAGATGTCAAGTTCTTATCGGCTATGTACGACTCATTGACACCATTAAATTTGAAGATCTTTGGAAAAAATCGAGACTAAAATTTCGCAGTTACTGTTTGACGGGCACTTGGGTTGTCAAGAGACGAATCTAACGATATCTAAAAAAAACTATCCAGGCGTTTCGAGGTTACGATGCAATACAATTACATTTATACATACTTGTGAAGAACATAGCCATCCTATAGTTAAATATTGATAAAGAACAAGGTAAGTTAGAAATACCTTGTCAAAGTTTTCTTGGCTCGCTCGCAGTAAATCTCGTAACGCGATCACAAGCTCAGTGATAAAGTTGTGAACTTGACGCGCGATTGCAGACTTACTCCCATTCGTTCCCAGTACAGGCGTCCCTGGTGGTCTTAATTGGGACAAAATATAAACGCGATCACAAGCTTAATGATAAAGTTGAGAACTTGACGCGCGATACTCCCTTTAGTTTCCAGTAAAGATTTCCCTGATGGTCTCAATTGGGACAAAATATAATCGCCACTATTCGCCATTACAGCGTCGAAAATAGGAAAAATAATTTCAATTTGTATTCCCTGTACGTTGACTTTGCTTTTTATAATATTTTTATTTCATTTCCACCGTCACGTACACTTTCAGAAGAAGGTGTTGATTGGGACAAAATTACGGCAACTGGGGGCGACTCTCACTAGAATAAGCCTACCGTGCAACAGATGGCATCGTTATGTTTGATGCCTTTCAGCTACTTGATATCACGCGTAACCTGTGTTGGTCACGAACACTTTGAGAAGAAAGTGGCACGTGGGATTGGAACAAAATGAGGCAACTGGGGGCGACTCACACTGGGGTCAAATGGGAGTAAGCCCAGATCGTGCAACAGATCGCATCGTTAGGTTTGATTTGCTGCGCATCAGAAAGCAGAGCCTGTAAGCTCGACTTTAAATCTTTTCAATTCTTCAAGCGTAGGTGTGTAAGCTCTGTCGAACAGGTTAAAGTTCAAAGCTAAGACTTGAAAGGTGTTTTTCCATTATTTACTTCTGAGATGTTTGGTTTTTTTAACTGAATTGTCACATTCTTTTTCGATATACTTATTTACCCATATAATTCTTATGATTTAATATATATTTGGTTTAATATAGACTAATATTTGATGTGTTAGTTAATGGCCTCCTCCGTTAATGTTAAGCCTCTTTGACTCAGTGCTATCAAAGTATCGCAATGATTTTGGATGTTTATCTTAGCTTCAGCTGTGTTTATCTTCAGCCAGAGCGGTCAGAGGTTTTGGCCTACACTTTCCACGCTGGCCAGACGGGATGGAGAGGTATCTTTGATGTTTATATTATAAGCTTTGTTTAGCTTATGCTTTCTCTCATCTTTCATTTGTACCCGAACGAGCTTCATTCTGTCCTGCATGCCCTATACTTAATTCGCATATAATAATACTAGTAGTTACCCGCGGTATCGCCCGTGTGTTATATAGCCTATGTCCTTCTCAGTACCCTAACCTATGCAAAATTTCATCATGATCGGTTAAGTAGATAGGGCGTGAAAGCGTAACAAACAAACAAAGTCACTTCCGCATTTTTAATATTTGTTGGGATAAATTCGACATATAATACATAAATTCTCCACACTGCCGACACACGTCTTTTTGTAAAGTCGGCTAAAAAAGAAACAATGAGTCCTTGTGAAAGGTATTACTATTCGATGCCGTCTATGTCCATACATACAAATATAGTATCACGTCTTTTTACCTTACGAGGCAGACAGAGCCTAAGCTCTTTTTGTCCGAAAGCCTCGTTTACTTAGCGTCAATGTCCCGTCATAAATATTCCAACTAGCGACAAAGCCGACACTCTACTTTTTGTGCAGTTGGCTAAAAAAGAAACAATGAGTTCTCGTGAAAGGTATTAGCATTCGATGCCGTCTATGGCCCGTCATAAATTTACGAAACTGGCGACACTGCCAACACTCTACTTTTTGTGCAGTCGGTTAATAATATAAACAGTAAAATTTTAAACCCCCCGACTCTCTCAATATCATTGAAGTTATACGGTACCAAAATTCGAATCGATCGGACATAAGGAAGTTACTCAGATCCCCTCATCAACAAGAAAAGAGCTGATGATCCTCAAACGGCTGAACAGATTTTCATGAAAAATTGCTGAGAACATTCGGGATAAAATTATCTATGGCACAAAAAAAAACTTAACGGTACGGAACCCTAAATCAGTTCATCCGTACCACAGAAGACACGTTAAACTTGTAACACCCCTCTCTTTTTGCGTCGGGGGTTAAAAAAGAAACAATGAGTCCTCGTGAAAGGTATTAGCATTCGATGCCGTCTATAGCCCGTCATAAATTTACGAAATTGGGCGAGACAACCGTGCCAGCCGCGGACCCAGGTTACTAAGTCTGGATGTGGCATTCCGACAGTAGTAAGGAGGTAATTTTATCGTAGGAGGTAACCACGGAGTATTTACACACAAACCTACATATTATTACGTCTTTATCCTTTGCGGGGAAAACAGAGCCTAAGGTCATAAAACCAAAATCCATATTTTAGCATGTTTGTGCGTACCTTAAGGTGGAAAGCGAAATCAAAATAGTGATGAGTTGCTAGCCGCCTCGCCTATTGACCTGATTCCGCAGATTTTAGCCCAATCCCTTGACCGGCTTTTACGGTCTACGCGGAAAGAAAAGCAGCTGATATATTCTATATTTCTCTTTTTCTACCAAACCAGCATAAAAGAGCTTTTTGAGTAGTCAGCAAAAAAGCAACAATGAAAGTTCTCGTGAAGGGTATAAGGTAGCATTAGCATTCAATGCCGTCTATGGGCCGTTTTCATCGTAGGAGTAAACCTTCATCAAAAGACGTGACAGTATGTAGTATGTATGTAAACCTTCATTAATATAACAAGAT
Organism: Rhodophaea formosa; assembly: GCA_963082605.1. Lineage (NCBI taxonomy): Eukaryota > Metazoa > Arthropoda > Insecta > Lepidoptera > Pyralidae > Rhodophaea > Rhodophaea formosa. Next base: position 2,027,635 of record OY720230.1, on the reverse strand, counting down.
ACTCCTCCCCTCTTTATCATCAGGTATTATTTGGTCTCCACTGCAGAAGCACGACCCTCTGTACTACCAGAGTCATATATTAGCCAGAACAGTCAAAGGATTTGGCCTATAGTCTCCACGCTGGCCGGGTTGGAGAATAAGCTTTGTTTAGCTTGTGTTTCCTAAGTCGTCTTCTACGACATCTACGGGAAGACTTGGATTGGTCCTATTCTACTCTGTCCCATGTGTCCCAACCACACGGGCAATTTCCTCCTCTCCTTATCCGTGAGTATTCTTGGTTGCATTGCATCGGAGCATGGGGTTCCACCATCATAAACTTAAAATAGGTACGACTACCTTTAGAACTATGACTATTTTGAATTATACTAGCGTGCTCCTCGATGTTTTGTGAAAACAAACTGTTTTTTTTGTGCCTATTGTATTCTTTCTAGTGTTTGTATTGGCTCGTCCCACCTTCCGTGACGGTCCGCGTTCGAAACAAAAACTAACCGTCCCCGCGAGTTATCACGCCACGTCTAAAACCACTGAAATATTCATCTGATCCACATCGAAATCCACCTCCAAAAATACACTTTAAATCTTACACAATAAAGTTCTTTATCAGTTGAAGCTTCGCCGTCTTTTCGCTGCCATAACTTCCTTATTCAATTTTGAGTCTAAAATGCTGGAAGTTGGAGTTGAATTTGCTTTTTTGGACAAATTGAAAGGATGTCCCCGAGTAGTTTATCGGATTACAAATTAAATGAATCGTAATAAAGTGGCTGCCGTTTTAGCGGTAACAGCACCGCCATTGTGGATAAACTTAGGTTCCGTCGTTGAATGAATGCAATGGTAAGGAAGTAATAATTTGAGTGGATCATTGTTAGGGGTGTTATCCTCAACTGCCTGTCCGATGGTTATGGCATCGGGTATGCGTGCTCGGTGCTACTTCCTCATCCCCAATCCATCCGAGCAAGTAGCATCCTAATTGCTTAATACCATCTCCTACCCAATGATGGAAAGCCTTGGGAAAGAACTATGTCCAGTGTGAACCTCTTACGCCTGAGATGATAAGTGATTGTTTGTTTTTCGTATGTGTAAGTGGCCAACAGTGGTGTCAGATTTTTCAAGCTGCCTTAAGGCATCTGACATGGCTTAACGACTGCCATCAACGATGACAGCCGGGACCAACGGCTTAACGTGCCTTCCGAAGCACGGAGGAGCTCGAGATATTTTTATGCCACTTTGCGGTCACCCATCCAAGTAGGGACTGCACCAGGGGTTGCTTAACATATGTAAGCGCTCATAGAGCTCACACCCACTGGACCATTGGGCTCCTCCCCACTGGACCATTGGGCTCCTGATAAGTGATGAATAAGACTGAAAGGATTGAGTGAAATAAATTGCAGATTGTAAAATGAATCTTCGAAAATCTTGCTATTCACATCACCTAATGTTGTGAGATTCTGCATGTCATCAAAACATATCTTTGGGGACTGCCGATGGTAACGTGTTGTTCACCCTAAAAGTACAAAACGTTTGGTGACGATGACGCGAATTTCATGATTTTTGTTCACCCAAAAAGTGCTCAACGCGACAAAATAAGTTTTTACTTCAAAAAGCAACATTACATCAACTTTTCACCCTCTTCACAAATATAAGTTCGTCAATTCTTTAAAATATTGTAGTGCTACCTCCCGTCTCGTATCTGTCTTTTATTTTTACAAAACTTAAGTACATTAAGCAAAAAAGTGATGACGCTGTTGAAATTTTTAATATTTTTATCACAAGACATCTTTCGCTTAAATTTGTTTGACCTCCTTGTACCTAGTTTTAAAGGTCGCCCTAACACGTTGTTTTAGATTAAGTTTGCGTCTAGCCGAGGTTAAGTAGGACGTAAATTCGGGCATATTCTTAAGATTACACTCAGCCTCAGATGCCGTCAGATAATAGAGAGGAAGAGATATGTCCTGGTGACGATAGGAAAATCGCTACTCCTTTTCGTGTCAAATGGTCGTATAAGTCATTTAGATAAAAATGTGGCAACCTACACGTCTCGTTTTTCTACAGTACAGGAATGTGAAATATTAACAAACATGTGTGTACAATGTACATACATATAATCATGTCTTTGATGGAATACCATGAATTTTGAAAATAACCACATATATTTATGTATTTTTTTTTTTTATTAAAACTGACGAACGTGATATATAGACACTATTGACGAGCTCCGTGGCGCAGCAGTCATCACGCCTGCCTGCGACACGGATGGTCTCGGGTTCGATCCCCGGTCAGGTCAAAATGGAAAACGATCTTTTTCAGATTGACCTGGGTCTTGGATGTTTATCTATATATGTATTTGTTTTAAAATATAGTATCGTTGAGTTAGTATCCCATAACACAAGTCTTTCTTAAGAACTTACTTGGGGCTAGCTCAATCTGTGTGATTTGTCCGTATATATTTATTTATTTATATTTATTTATTTTTTTATTGAAATACTTAACAACGGGCTACTTACGTAAGCCAGTAGCTCACTATTTACGTGAGTAACCCATTGTTACGTATTTTAATAATACTATATCTCCCATTTTCTATAATTCTCGGGCCAAAATGGTGTCTGTCTGAGTCTAGGGTTTCTGCCTCTAAGTTATTGGATCCCACAATTATTGAGTGCAGACACGAAATCTGATCCACGCGACCTTGCCCTCGTCTAGTTTTGTTATTAACCTAGCCTTTGGAAGGTTAGGGAAGGCCAGACCTGTATCTTCTTTCTATTAACACTTTTGTTGAGATTCACCAATCGAAAAATGGAGGAGGTTATAAAGTTGATGCGTATTTTTAGGGTTCCGTACAAAAATTGAAAAACGGAACCCTTATAGGATCACTCGTGCGTCTGTCTGTCCGTCCGTCCGTCTGTCACAGCCGATTTTCTCCGAATCTACTGAACCAAATTAGGTGAAATTTGGTAATATGGTGTAATCCTATGACCCAAACACGGATGTGCAAAGTAAATAAAGATTTTTTGAAATAAGGGTCATTTTCAGAGGGCCAATAACAAAATTTAAAAAAAAAGGTTTGCAAACCTTACTGTGTCATAAATCAAATGAAAGGGCTCATTATGAGGATCTCAAAAATATTTTTTTTTGTTCGGGTAAAATCAATACTTTTGATTTTATTCACGAAAGAAGGCAAAAATTGACCATCCCCCCCCCCCCCCCCCTGATCTCCGAAACTACTGGGCCGAAAATTTTGAAAAAATTACAAAATATAGTTCATTCCTTGAAGATCACAGGAAAAATAATAAGAATTCTATCACTTGAAAATTAAGTGGTAAACTCACAATAATAAGTTCATCTAGGGAAATAGTTCACTAAAACACCACTAGATGGCGCTAGTCAATTGAATAAAACATTTTTTGCACATTGTGGGTGTGTTCACGAATCATATTGTACGGAACCCTCATTGCGCGAGTTTGACTCACACTTGGCCGGTTTTTGTGATTTTCAAATGTAAACATTTAATTTGCTGAACTTGATCCTCTTTATTTTTTTCGCCCCTTGCAAAAAAACCGGTCCGGTATTGTCCTCAATGAGTACTTGTAAAAAAACACATTATGCAAATGCAAACAATTATTTGATGTTAATTCACCGTTTCCTTTGTCGCGTTTAATAATATACTCGTAAATGTATTCACATTGTAATTGCACTGTGTCACCCCTCACACAAATTAAGGAGGGTGGCAGAAGCACTTTTACCCTTTAGGGTTCCGTAGTAAACTAGGAACCCTTATAGTTTCGCCATGTCTGTCTGTCTGTCCGTCCGCGGTTATACTCAGAGGCTATAAGTACTAGAAAGCTGAAATTTGGTATGGGTATGTATATTAATCATGGCAAAAAAGTGGTAGAAGAAAAACGTTGAAAAAAATTTTTTTTATGGTAGCTCCCATACAAGTAAATACGGAGTAATATTTTTTTTCTATACAAACCCATCGTGTTGGGTATTGTTAGATAGGTCTTCAAAAAATATTGTGAGGTTGAGAACACCATTTTAAGGGTTCCGTAGTAAACTAGGAACCCTTATAGTTTCGCCATGTCTGTCTGTCTGTCTGTCTGTCTGTCTGTCTGTCTGTCTGTCTGTCTGTCCGTCCGCGGTTTTACTCAGAGACTATAAGTACTAGAAAGCTGTAATTTGGTATGAGTGTGTATATTAATCATGGCAAAAAAGTCGTAGAATAAAATCTTGAAAAAAATTTTTTTTTTGGGTAGCTCCCATATAAGTAAAGTGGAGGAGTATTTTTTTTTTCTCTATTTACCCATCGTGTGGGGTATCGTTAAAAAGGTCTTTGAAAAATATTGTGAGGTTGAGAACACCATTTTTCGATTTAGGGATCCGTTTCCGAAATATTTGGTTTTAAAGTGCAAAATTTTGTTAGAGGTACGTGTCCCCCCCCTCTATCTGCTAAACGGTTATATATGGATACGTGAAAAAAATTACAGCAGTAGTATATATACTGAAGTTGAAAGGAAAACTATCAGAGCTAGGTACTAAGTGCAAACTAAAAAGTTATAGGCAACCAACTTATAAAATGTACTGGAAAATGTAAAATTTCATACAAGCTTCATTGTTAGATGTTTTTGGTCGTTAAACTGTGAGGTGCGAGTGTAAACAGTGTGAACTCAAAGTTATCATTCGCAACTACGGAACCCTACACTGCGCGTGGCCCGACACGCACTTGGCCGGTTTTTTTGATTTAGGGATCCGCTTCCGAAATATTTGATTTTAAAGTGCTACTAAACGGTTATATATGGATACGTGAAAAAAATTACAGCAGTAGTATATATACTGAAGTTGAAAGGAAAACTATCAGAGCTGAGTTCTAAGTACAAACTAAAAAGTTATAGGCAACCAACTTATAAAATGTACTCAAAAATGTAAAATTTCATACATTTTCATTGTTACATGAGTGTGAACTCAAAGTTGTCATTCGCAACTACGGAACCCTACACTGCGCGTGGCTCGACACGCACTTGGCCGGTTTTTAGGGTTCCGTAGTAAACTAGGAACCCTTATAGTTTCGCCATGTCTGTCTGTCTGTCTGTCTGTCTGTCTGTCTGTCTGTCTGTCCGTCCGCGGTTTTACTCAGAGACCATAAGTACTAGAAAGTTGTAATTTGGTATGAGTATGTATATTAATCATGGCAAAAAAGTCGTAGAAAAAAATATTGAAAAAAAATTTTTTTTTGGGTAGCTCCCATACAAGTAAAGTAGGGGAGTCATTTTTTTTTCTCTACTTACCCATCTTGTGGGGTATCTTTAAAAAGGTCTTTGAAAAATATTTTGAGGTTGAGAACACCATTTTTCGATTTAGGGATCCGTTTCCGAAATATTTGGTTTAAAAGTGCAAATTTTTGTTAGAGGTACGTGTCCCCCCCCTCTATCTACTAAACGGTTATATATGGAAACGTGAAAAAAATTACAGCAGTAGTATATATACTGAAGTTGAAAGGAAAACTATCAGAGCTAAGTACTAAGTACAAACTAAAAAGTTATAGGCAACCAACTTATAAAATGTACTGGAAACTGTGAGGTGCGAGTGTAAACAGTGTGTACTCAAAGTTGTCATTCGCAACTACGGAACCCTATACTGCGCGTGGCCCGACACGCACTTGGCCGGTTTTTTTTTGTTGTTGATTCGGCTACAGTAAAGTTGCATTTAATATAATTCTTACGTCAACCGCTGAAGATTCTTGTGTTTGGTAATTTACTTGTACTAAGGGTAAACGATTGTTTATCATCAGTTATATCGGGAATACAGTTTCTTAAATTATGATATTGCAAGCATCGCTCGGGTATTTGATATTATTTATAATACAAGGTCCATTGATTCAGATTAAACAACTCTCTTTTGTACGCCATTTTGTAAGACATCTTAGGCTTTAGACACGAGATTTTTTTTTATCTATGTCAGACATTCTCCAGTTAAGGTTTTTAGAATTCCTTCTAATATTTTACAACCTCTATATTAGGCAAAATGCAGGTTTAAGGTTCGATTAGTATGGAAAGCATGCGTGTCACAGTTTTATTCTTAGTAAATAATTAGTTATGGAGTCTGGACTGAGAGCTAGTCTTCCCTTTTTTACTTAGCCAAAAAACCTAAATTGAGTTTTTGCAATAAGAACAAATTGAAAAATTCTACGACAGTCTTTCGGTATAAATTACATAAAGCATGTTTGGTATTTTTGGTTACATGTAGTATTCATTTGTGGTGTGGTGTGGTGTGGCGTGACACGTCTAGATAGAATAAAAAATACATATGTGAGGGGAAGTACCAAAGTGGCGCCTATTACAAAGAAAGGAAGAAGTAACAGACTGGCATGGTTTGGTCACGTGATGAGAACGAAGAACACCTGACTAAAAAAGTTCTTACTATGAGGGTTGATGGTATAGGGGAAGAGGTAGGCCAAAACAGAGATGGATGGATTGTATTAATAGGGATATGAAAGAGGTAGAGGTGGATGCGGAAATGGTAAGGGATAGAAAATTGTGGAGAGAAAAGACATATTGCGCCGACCCCAGATAATGGGATAAGGTAAGGCAGATGATGTAATATTATTGTTCATTATTTTGCGTTTGGTTAATTAAGATGACTACTCATTACCGCCAAAAGTTGCCGCTTTTGGCCGTAATAAGTAGTTATCTTATTTAACCAAATGATGGAAGCCTCTTAAGTATTTTCACGCCTACTCATACGCCTCTTTTGTTGAAGTAGCAGCAGTTTCTTGGCACACGCCTTAGGGTATACTTCTGCGTATTCTACATTTTGCGTCCTTGTTTAGTATTCATAGCGGCCGACCGCCGCCTCTATCGACTCTACTACCCTCAATATTTTATTCAATTATATGTAAAAACCCTTCTTCTTTGTTGTTTTCGCCGCTCGAAGCTGTCGGACACTCGTTTTATTCCTAAATTGCTTTTCATACAATTCTATTTTAGGAAGTAAAATTGGTGATATTGAAGTTTCTTGTATACTGATTGCCAGTGCTAGTTTAAGATGATTCTTTCACGTTTCACTGTGCTTTGATGGTCCCGGGTTCGATCCCCGGTCAGGTCAAGATGAAAAAAATAGCTTTTTCAGATTGACCTGGGTCTTGGATGTTTATCTATATATGTATTTATTTTAAATATAGTACTAAATCGCGTAACACAAATATATAGCTCAATCTATGTGTCTCAATTTGTTCGTATATATTTATATTTATTTTTTTATTTATTGAATTGGCTCCGAAACTACTGGTTTGATTTTCAAAATCGTTTCACTTATAGATAGCCAATTTATCTGTGGGTGACATAGGCTATAATTTACGCCGTCGAAGTGGCAGGAAAATTGCTAGTTTTTGATATTACTATGAAAAACTTCGGTTTTGCTCTGTATAGCCCCAAAGTCCATCTTATGCTCCGAGCAAAGCATTACTCTAAAGAGCGAAGTGTTAGAGCAGCAACGGCTGGCGCCTATCCTGGACCATGATATCTTAGAGTATCAATATTAACTAGTAATTGATGCTCTAAGCAGGATATTGTCCCGAATGTTGGTCATAACGAAAAAAACTGCCTTCGCTGTTGTAATGAACAGCGCACCTCATTAAAAGTTTTAATGGAACAAAGCTTTGCGATAGCGCATAAATACCATTGAAAAAATGGAATAAAATTTTCGACAAACTTATAAAAGAGACCAGTTTCAAGGCTGTATGTTAAAAGGTCGTTACTCAAAATTGGCTTTTATCTGACTTGTTAAAAGGAGAGTAATGTGATATGCCGTGTGGTTCCCGGCAGAGTAGAATAGGACCACTCCAAGTCATCCCGTGGATGTCGTAAAAAGCGACTAAGGAAAAACAAGCTAAACAAAGCTTATAAACATCATAGAGACCTCTCCAACACGTCTGGCCAGCGTGGAGAGTGTAGGCCAAATCCTCGTGACTATTCAAGTTATATATGGCTCTGGTAGTACAGAGAGGGTCGTGCTCCTGCAGTGGAGACTAAAAAGACCTGATGATGATGATGAATGTGATATGTGGAATCTTCGGAAAACCATATTTTTGATGGATCAATAACTAGGTCTTATTTACTCCCACGCCATAGTCCGTGAACTAAGAGCGACAAAGTTATGTTATTTTCAGGTTTCAGAAGGTGTCTACCCTATACCCTGTTGCCGCTGTAACAAAAATAAAATTAGGGAGGCATCGGAGGGGTTCATACAAGAAACGTATTTTATGAGCGTTAATAATGAAGTTAAATATATTGTACGTAAACCTTTCGAATGCTATTGTGACTCGTACTTGGCTGGTTTCATTTTTAATCAATTGATGAATAACGGAGGAGGTACTCAAGTCGATGCGTATATTTTTTTTTATTTATTTATACTTTATTGCATAACTTAAAATAATTTAAGATATTTTTAACAAAAAACAAAATACGACTTCAACCCTATCAAATCGTTTGAATAAGCATAAAAATAGAATGTAAATAAGTGTAAACCAAACGGCATAATTGTACACATATTTTTGGTTTTTGTGTATTTTTTCAAAAAGCGCTCAACACATTTCAATAAAAAAATTATGGGACCATCTGCAAAGTATTACCTATCGAACAAAAAAAGAATTTCTGAAATCGGTCGAGGCGTCTTCGAGAAATCGGGGAACATACATTAAAAAAAAATTACGATGAATTGAGCACCTCCTAGTGTAAGCCAAATCCTCTGACTACTCAGGCTAGTATATGGCTCTGGTAGTACAGAGAGGGTCGTGCTCCTGCAGTGGAGACTAGAAAGACCTGATGATGATGATGATGAGCACCTCCTCCTTTTTTGAAGTCTGTTAAAAATACAAATCATCAGTCAACCAACAGACCAATCAGAAAAATCTGTTCGTTTTTAGGGTTCCGTAGTAAACGAGGAACCCTTATAGTTTCGCCATGTCTGTCTGTCTGTCTGTCCGTCCGCGGTTTTACGCAGAGACTATCAGTACTAGAAAGCTGTAATTTGGTATGGGTATGTATATTAATCCTGGCAAAAAAGTTGTAGAATAAAATCTTGAAAAAAAATTTTTTTAGGGTTGCTCCCATACAAGTAAAGTGGGGGAGTAATTTTTTTTTCCCTACTTACCCATCGTGTGGGGTATCGTTAAATAGGTCTTTAAAAAATATTGTGAGGTTGAGAACACCACTTTTCGATTTAGGGATCCGTTTCCGAAATATTTGGTTTTAAAGTGCACATTTTTGTTAGACGTACGTGCCCGGGGCCCCCTCTATCTGCTAAACGGTTATAAATAGACACGTGAAAAAAATTACAGCAGTAGTATATATACTGAAATTGAAAGGAAAACTATCAGAGCTGAGTACTAAGTATAAACTAAAAAGTTATAGGCAACAAACTTATAAAATGTACTCGAAAATGTAAAATTTCATACGAGATGTTTTTGGTCGTTAAACTGTGGGGTGCGAGTGTGAACAGTGTGAACTCAAAGTTGTCATTTGCAACTACGGAACCCTACACTGCGCGTGGCCCGACACGCACTTGGCCGGTTTTTGATAATTCTTTTTTTATTGGAAATTGTATTATATACTCTAAATTTGATCTCATATAATATTGATAAGCTGGGGTATATTTTGCTTCTCTGTTTATTTTGGCAGTTTATTTTTTTTTGTCGAAAAGTTTAGTTAATGAAATGAAAGTAAATATTTTATACACGGATCCCTTAATGTTGCGGTACGCTATGGAATTGCTTGTCACATATTATCCGCGTCAAATCAGTCCACGTCACATGCCCGATTCGATGTCGTGTCACTCGATTGTCGCAGTCGATATTACGAGTCGAGTGACTCCGATGCCTCGAGGGTGTAGCCGGGTTCTATTCGATTATCATTCGTAATGGAGTCTGAGTTACCGAATTAGGCCTCGTTTCGTTACGAATTTGGTTCAGCTAGCATTTTCTAGAATCCATAAGGGAATAGGTGTCCATTATTGAATTATTTTGTAGTTTATATTCTGTTACTTCGTGAAACGTCGTAAAGAGCTATGGCAGATTTTTAGTTTGGGGCACCAAAAGTGTCTTAAAAACTCATTGCAACCAAAAAACTTATAAAATGTTTTAAACGCTATTCGATTTTAAAATCGTATTTATAATTATCCTGATATATAATTACTCCATCGAGCTTTTTAGTTTTTGTAATAAAGTATTGTTTGGTGCAAAGGTACCTACTAAATACCTAATAATGATATAACCTATAAAATCTAGAAAATCTGGCTTACTATAAATATGATTTTTTAGGGTTCCGTAGTAAACTAGGAACCCTTATAGTTTCGCCATGTCTGTCTGTCCGTCTGCGGTTTTATTCAGAGACTATAAGTACTAGAAAGCTGTAATTTAGTATGGGTATGTACATTAATAATGGCAAAAAAGTGATAGAAAAAATCTTGAAAAAATAATTTTAGGGTAGTTCCCATACAAGTAATTTGGGGGAGTATTTTTTTTTTCTCTACTTACCCATCGTGTGGTGTATCATTAAATAGGTCTTTGAAAAATATTCTGAGGTTGTGAACACCATTTTTAGGGTTCCGTACAAAAGTTGAAAAACGGAACCCTTATAGGATCACTCGAGCGTCTGTCTGTCCGTCCGTCCGTCTGTCACAGCCGATTTTCTCCGAATCTACTGAAACAAATTAGATGAAATTTGGTAAGATAGTGTAATCCTATGACACAAACACGGATGTGCAAAGTAAATAAAGATTTTTTTGAAATAAGGGTCATTTTGAGGGGGCCCAATTACAAAATTTTAAAAGAAAGTTTTGCAAACCTTACTGTGTCATATATCAAATGAAAGGGCTCATTATGAAGATCTCAAAAATATTTTTTTTGTTCGAGTAAAATCAATAGTTTTGATTTTATTCACGAAAGAAGGCAAAAATTGACCATTCCCCCCCTGATCTCCGAAACTACTGGGCCGAAAATTTTGAAAAAATTAAAAAATGTAGTTCATTCCTTGAAGATTACAGGAAAAATAATAAAAATTCTATCACTTGAAAATTAAGTGGTAAACTCACAATAATAAGTTCATCTAGGGAAATAGTTCACTAAAACACCACTAGATGGCGCTAGTCAATTGAATAAAACATTTTTTGCACATTGTGTGTGTGTTCACGAAGCATATTGTACGGAACCCTCATTGCGCGAGTTTGACTCACACTTGGCCGGTTTTTCGATTTAGGGATCTGTTTCCGAAATATTTGGTTTTAAAGTGAAATTTTTTGTTAGAAATAAGTGCTACATATATGTTCTACAAAACACGGTATATATCATTCAAAGACGCTAACTTTGGTTCTTAACTTAACTGATGTATGGGAAGCTGCCATAGCTATTTTATATTTACACATTGAATGCTAGGAAGGTTGGTTTCAGGTGTTAATATATAAGTCTGGGTGTCATTCCCGTCACTGGCAAATACTAGAACTTCATTGTCAAGGGTATTTGTTTGCGGTTTTTTAGTTCTCCAAGGAGGAACGGCGTCAAGTAGCCGGCAAGATAGACTCGTGAAGTTAATACAGCTCACAGAGTCACCAGTAAATTTATTTAATTATACGGAATCCTCTGTGTGCGACTCTGACAGCATTTGGCCAAGTTTCTTTTCTCCATGAATAGCATAAAATATTTCATTTAATAAGTTAACAATTTCTTTAAAAACAAAACCACTTATACCCCTCGATTTCCGGCTAAAAAATAGAACGATCCAAACAAATTCACAAAACACGTCCTCACAATATAAGGAAGTGGTTAAGTTCCACATGCGGTCGGATTCATACTCGTACAGCCTATGTTATTAGCCGGGGGCGAAGGGCTCTTGATAAAACAAGACGCATTTTTTGGATGCCACCCCTCCGTCTATTTATAGACAGGGTTGTCCCGCAACGGAATTTTCCATGTTTTTGAAAAATATGCCAAATTTGCAATCTGGTAATTTTTTTGTAGATTTGTTTCCTTTACTTGAAAATCAGCATTAAAGTTTGATATAAAAATCATACAATTTTTTTTTAAATTAATTGTTAGTGTAAATATTTTTTACTAATAACATAACAACAGTTTGATTACAAGTATCTGTGGAAAACAAATTTAAATTGTGAACTGCTTGGCAAAACAATCAATTGAGAAATCAGTTTTATTGTTAGAAATATCATCATTATCAGGTCTTTTTAACCGACTTCAAAAAAAGGAGGAGGTTTACAATTCGTCGTAATCTTTTTTTTTATGTAGGTATGTTTCCCGATTTCTCGAAGACGCCTTTACCGATTTAAGAAATTTTTATCGAAATGGGTTGAGTACTTTTTGAAAAAATAGACAAAAACCAAAAGAAAAATTACAGGTATGCCGTTTAGATTACACTTAATTCCATTTTTAGGGTTCCGTAGTAAACAAGGAACCCTTATAGTTTCGCCATGTCTGTCTGTCTGTCCGTCCGCGGTTTTACGCAGAGACTATAAGTACTAGAAAGCTGTAATTTGGTATGGATATGTATATTAATTATGGCAAAAAAGTGGTAGAATAAAAACATGAAAAAAAATTTTTTTTAGGGTAGCTCCCATACAAGTAAATTGGGGGAGTAATTTTTTTTTCTCTATTTACCCATCGTGTGGGGTATCGTTAAATAGGTCTTTCAAAAATATTATGAGGTTGAGAACACCATTTTCCGATTTAGGGATCCGTTTCCGAAATATTTGGTTTTAAAGTGCGAATTTTTGTTAGAGGTAAGTGTCCCCCCCCTCTATCTGCTAAACGGTTATATATAGATACGTGAAAAAAATTACAGCAGTAGTATATATACTGAAGTTTAAAGGAAAACTATCAGAGCTGAGTACTTAGTACAAACTAAAAAGTTATAGGCAACCAACTTATAAACTGTAAAATTTCATACTATTTTCATTGTTAGATGTTTTTGGTCGCTAAACTGTAAGGTGCGAGTGTGAATAGTGTGAACTCAAAGTTGTCATTCGCAACTACGGAACCCTACACTGCGCGTGGCCCGACACGCACTTGGCCGGTTTTTTTTTCTTATGTTTATTAAAAAAAATTAATAGGGTCGAAGTCGGGTTTTGTTTTTTGTTAAAAATTTCTTAAATTATTAAGTCTCCACTGCAGGAGCACGACCCTCTCTATTACCAGAGCCATATATTAACCAGAGCAGTCAGAGGATTTGGTTTACACTCTCCACGCTGGCCAAACGGGTTGGAGAAGTCTCTTTGGTATCTATAAGCTTTGTTTAGCACTTGTTCGTCACCTAAGACTTGGAGTGGTCTTATTCTATTCTGCTAGGAACCACACGGCTTATAGGTAATATATTCAATATTAAAACACGCGATTTCTACTGGTTATCTAAATCCCTTGAAGAATGTAAGAAAAACCAGGTTTCAACAAAATAAAAGCACAATTTTATGTTTAAATAAATATTGTTTTTTAAATTAATTGCCTGACATTATTCTGATAGTGTTTCGTTTATAATTTAAAGTTTTAATAGATTGCGCCAAGATGCGTTTAAGTTTAAGTTTCGTTGGCACTTGGCACTTAACGAAAGTAAACTAAGTTTATTTGATTTAGCTTGCCGAGATTACTTAAAACTTAAATAGATCAGTTTATTCTTGGTAAATTATTTGAGTTATTTTTATTAGAGATTATACGATTAATAGGATGTGTATCAGCATAATTATTTCATCATCATCATCATCAGCCTATATTTGTCCATTTGGACGTAGGCCTCCCCAATTGCACGCCATCGAGATCTATCTTTGGCTGCTCGCATCCAGCTTCTGCCAGCCATCTTGCACAAATCATCACTCCACTAATAATTTCAGTCTTAATTATTTTTGGTTAGTATAATGTAATCTATTGAAACAAAATCTAACTAAATATTAGGCGTTCGATTAAAAACAAAACAAAATTGTTATTTTAATTATCAACATTCCTTTAAAGGGGCGACTCAGCCCATCAAAAGGAAAATCTTTCTTATGACACCCATTCTACAACGTGTTAATAAATATGAACAATTTTTACTATGGGGCCGACTCTGCAACTCGACAAAAAAATCTGCTGTTTCATACAAATTATCAATACCTACTCGACCAGAAAATATGGAATAGCTGGTTTTTTTGTCGAGTTGCAGATTCGGTCCTATAGTAAAAATTGTTCATATTCATAAGCACAATCACCACCTAAGAAGTTTTGCGCTTATTCATTAACACGTTGTATACCCTGTATGTGTGTGTGTATAAGGGATATTGTGGGTAAACTAGAATTCGATTATACTCGCATCAAAGAAATACATTTTCTTAGAAACTAAAGAAAATTCATTTTATGAACAGTCTCCAATAGTTATGTCTCTATAAAATAAAAATTAATCAATTTGCTCTGCCTATTGAGAAGACTTACAAAAAAAATCAATTTCATCTGGGCCCTGTACATTTTTCAACCGTATTTATGCGCTATCATTGCAAAGCTTTGTTTCATTAAAACTTTTAATGAGGTGCGCTGTTTATTACAAGGGCAAAGGGATTTTTTCATCATGACGAACATTCGGGAAAATTTCGGGGCAACACGTTGGGCGCCAACCGTTGATTCAACACTTCACGCTTTAAAGCGGCGAATAATTCCGGTTTTTAGCATCAGAGAGATAATTAACATCCTAGTTATAGTAGAACAGTACATCAGAACATCCTAGTATAGTAGAAGTTTTGTACAGATCCCTTCTTGTTTTCTTTATTTCATTCCTAAAAACGCACTTCACTTTTAGTTACTGCATACTTGTGGCACCGTGAGTTGTAGGCTGCGTGAGTCTTTCTTGATCTGGGGGCACGGCAGTACTCTCACCAAGTCTACAGAAAATATCGAATTTCTACTTAACAAAAAATTTTGGCTATTATGAAAAAACGACGATAGCGTGATCTAATTTACGACATGCGCCATCTAGTGACAATTTAATAAAACTTAGCTTTAACTTAGAAGGAGATTTGTTTGATTTTAATTTTTATAATTTTGCTTTCCTAATTTATGTTTTGTTTCATTATCACGCAAAGCCACAATGGCCATAAGCGCCATAAACGTTAATGACGTCTAGTAATACCTAGGAACTTTGCACCAAATACCGCAATTTTAAATATTTTCAAAATCTGGCATAACTAAGAAATCTACCATTTTAACACTTTGATAACAATAGTATGATGTATATTAACATCATGTTAAGTCAGGCCGCAAGAGAGAAGACAAACTACACCGAACCAAAATATTCCTTTAGAAACAATCTAACAACGTCACCCTGTCAATTGGTACATATTGCAGTGTAGGGTAACCAACTAAATCCGTCCCCTGTCTCGGTTTCATGATCTTTGCACAGCAGTATCGCATTACGACCCATTTCTATGGAGTGTAAAGGCAAGGAGTACTCTTTAGTGGATTTCTCATAGATATTTTGTTAATTATAGGTGATAAGGTAAAGACAACGATTATTGAGAAAAAAGTCAGGCCACAAAAGTTTTAAATATTCCTTTCGAGACAATCTGACAACGTCACCCTGTCAACTCGTAGATATTGCAATGTAGGATAACCATCTAAATCCGTCCCCTGTCTCGATTTCATGGGCCTTACACAGAGATATCGCATTACGAACCGCCTATTTGGAGTGTAGAGGCAAGGAGTACCATGTCTTTCGTGGTTGTCTCATATATATTTTGTTTATTACAGGAGACATAGTAATGACAACGATTATTGAGAAAAAAAAGCCGCAAAAGATCCAAATATTCCTTTCGAGACAATCTGACAAAGTCACCCTGTCAGTTCGTACATATTGCAGTGTAGGGTAACCAACTAAATCCGTCCCCTGTCTCGGTTTTATGATCTTTACACAGCGATATCGCATTACGAGTCGCTATGGAATGTAGACGTAAGGAGTACCATATCTTTCAAAGATTTTTCATTGAGATGGGTCAGTGGATTTTGTTAAAAGAGATAAGGTATTGTGGAGCCTTGACACTATTTTTGTCATATCCGTTCCGACCCGTTCGACGATCAGTCACCATTCGTTTCAATTTCTTATTATTCTTCTCCTTACCTCTACAGGCAAAACTCGCCTCTATCCGTCCGAATCGATTATCGTTCATCACGACTCATCTGACGGTTAGTTACCACTCGAATAGATTTCTAAATATTCTTCTCCTTACCTCTACACTGCACACCTGCCTTCGTTCATCCGAATCGATTATCGTTCATCACAAGTCGCCGATCAGTCACCACTCGTCTCGATTTCGGCGTTGAGACGATTGACTCAAATATTTACTTGAACTTATATTTATTTAGGGGTAAGGTAATACTTGACTTTTATGGTAGGAGGCTAAGTTTGTAATTCGATTTGATGAACGTTGTCCTAGTCAACATTGGCATAGAATTAATATAAGTATTAACGTATAAAACGGAAACTCGCATTGTCCCCCCGCAATATGGCCTCCCCGCACCTCTCCCCCGTTCTCGGGTGTTTTCTTTTGCTTTGAAGAACAGGGTTAGATGCTCCTATTGCTAGTCGCCATTACGCGCCGTCACTTAAGTACTTTAGCACTTGAATTAATTCTGCGGTGGCAGCCCTAATTGTTAGCTCGTTGACATGAGCATGGATGTAAAGTTTCGTTTGTAGTTGTATTAGACTAAAATATTACTCCGCTTGTATGAAGTGCAATACCTGTAATATCGATAAAGGTTCATAACATTGACTTTTACTAACTTATTGGGTTATGTCCCCAAAAGAACGATACCCGCTAAACTTTTTAACAGTTACAAGACAATTTTTTTTTATTATTATTATTCGGTTTGTTAAATGGTTGAACAAGTATAATACATACAAATTAAAACATACAAGTTGCCGGCCTACTTGGAGAATATATGAAAATCCTGATATGGTATCAAGATAGAATATATTTTTTGCTGTTTGATCGATCCCAATCTAGTACATTAGTCTATCCTTACTTCTGTAAAGTACCTAGCTTAAGAATTTTATTTGTAAATCAGACATGATATCCGAAGGGGGGGGGGGGGGGGGCTAGCTACCTGTAGTACAGGTACACTTGTACCTATTTCAGGAACTAGCCTCTCCAATAAAGATTTTAAGTCTACCTAGCCTTAATCCTAGTTTGAAGAAAATGTAAAATCTTTATAGAGGAAATAAACAAGTTTATTAAGTATTATTATTAAGAATAATGAATAGACAGACCAGTCATGTTAAACGACATAGCATTTGTACCTTTTCGCCTAAGTGCCATTCTAAGATGACGTTAAGATTTCCACTACATATCATAGTGAGATAAAGGGCTTATAAGTGTCCAGATAGCGAGGGAGGGGGATAAAGTGGCTTCTATCTGCGTAAGTATCTACCCTCGACGGGGTATCAAAGAGATCTTTTGGCTTACGATGAAGTAAATGGCTTAGAAGTTGGGAGTTCATTGCGCGTTGTGATAGTGGCGAGAATGTTACTTTGGTTTGACGCGCGTAATGTATGTTTGTTTAATGAACAATGTCGTTTATAGTCTTTGGCAATAAATTTAGTTATAGTTCGTTACTGAGATCCTAATTAATTAAATAAATATATAGGGACATATCGCACAAATTGAGCTAACCCCTCAGTAAGTTGTGAACTTGTGTCGTGGGATACTAACTCAACGATACTATATTATATAATATATACTTATATAGATAACGTCCAAGACCCTGGTCAATCTGAAAAAGATCATTTTCCATCTTGATTTTGATCGAACCCGGGACCTCCGTGTCGCAGGCTGGCGTGTTGACCACTGCGCCACGGAGCTCGAAAGTGCTTAAGCTAAAGAATCTCTTCACAGTATACAAGTGGGACAATTTTCTTTAATTAGCTCAATTACAGTAAGTAACCGAACGGTTCCGAGTTCGATCCCCGTGCAACTTTTTTTTTTCAACTTGTATTAGTCGTTAATAAAATTCATGTATTTTTGTCATTGTAAGAGTCAACCTCTCAAATGTTAGACGACAAGTTGCATTATTTAAATAATAAGCCGTTTTGACAGTTTACGTCCGCCATATTTGTTTTTTGCTGACGTTACACAGCCTATGAAACTCCGGAGAAGAATACAAATCTCATAACACCACACACTTCAAACTCGGTCAAGCCGTTTAGGCTTCAAGAGGCAACAATCATCATCATCATCATCATCAGGTCTTTTTAGTCTCCACTGCAGGAGCACGACCCTCTCTGACTATATAACCATTTTTAGCCAGATCCGTCAGAGGATTTGGCCTACACTCTCCACGCTGGCCAGATGGATTAGAGAGGTCTATTTGATGTAAAAAAAAAGCTTTGTTGAGCTTGTGTTTCCTAAGTCGCCTTTTACGACATCCATGGGAAGACTTGGAGTGGCCCTATTCTACTCTGCCGGGAACCACACGGTCAAGAGGCAACAATAGAACAGACATATTTATATACATACATATGTATTACGCGCCATGTATTTGCCGGGTGGTCTCCAGTAGAGTAGAATAGGACCACTCCAAGTCTTCCCGGGGATGTCGTAGAAGGCGACTTAGGAACACAAGCAAACAAAGCTTATAAACATGAAAGAACCCTCTCCAAACCGTCTGACCAGCGAGAGAGTGTAGGCCAAATCTTTTGACTGCTCTGGATAATACTCTGGTAGTACAGAGAGGGTCTTGCTCCTGCAGTAGAGACTAACAACGACCAAATTAATGAAATTGATGAAATAATAACTCGCGAAAAACATTACCCTTCTTCTGGGTCGGGTAAAAAATTAATTAAATTATACACCTTTGCAACATCATACCACTTGAAGGCGTAAAATGTTAAGGTCGGCTATAAAATATGTTCACGAAGCCCCGAGCTACCCTTGCCGCGCTGTTTCGACACGTTGCAATTTGTGAGAGCCGTCCCTTGATAGATGGCGATCGATCGACGCATTCATTCATCCCTACTAAGAAAGCCTGTTGAAGCATGTTTTATATGGATTTTATATGCGCGGAGGATATAATATTTTCACAATGTTTTTATCTTTGAGACATGCTTTTAGAACGAATCATCATTCATACTGTAAAGGAAAACATAGAATATTCCCGCTGCTTTTCTTCCCGTGCAGAACGTAAAAGCCAGTCAAGAGATCGGGCGAAAATCGAAGAAATCATGTCAATAGGCGATGCGGCTTGCAACCCATCACTATTTTGATTATGCTTACCACCTTAACGCCCACTAACACGCTAAAAGTGGCCTTTGGCATTAATTACCTTAGGCTCTGCCTACCCCGCAAGGGATATAGACGTGATAATATATATGTATGTATGCATCAAAGAGGGTTCCTTCGCGAAAATAGTTTGAGAACCACCACTCTAGAGAGTCGTAAATAAAATATGTTGAAATAGTTCGGCATCCCTCGCTACTCTTTCTGACACGTCGCAATTTGTAAAGGGCGTCCCTTGATAGACAGCGATCAATCGTATTCATTCATCCCTACCCCTGGAGTAGACCCTTCGTGTTTAGACGAATTGATATGAACATGGAATCGCTTTCCGCCTAAAAAGGAAAGATTTTATTGTTCGTTTGCATTGAATTTCAAATTCTTTCACTAACAGAAAGTTAATATATCTGAGGGCTGCATAGGCTATAATTACGCGGACAAAGTCCCGAGAATTGCTAGTTAAGTAATAAAATTATCGTTTCTTTCCTTTACTTTCCAAAAGGGGTCAGCCGCGAACATAGTTTGAAAGCCACTGCTCTAGATAGTCGTAAATAAAATATGTTGAAACTATCGTTCACCCGCGGCTCCGCTCGCGTTAGCGTTGATCCCTCGGAAACAGTACTTTTCTCCGGAATGAAAGTACCATATGTCCTTCTCCGTACTCCTGACAACGTGTATGCAAAATTTCATGATGATCGGTTCAGAAAATAGGGCGTGAAAGCATATCAAGTAAACAAAGTCAATTTCACATTTATAATATTAGTTGGGATAGTTCGGCGTCCCTCGCTACTTTTTCAGACACTTAACAATTTGTTCAGGGCGTCCCTTTATATACAGCGATTAATCGCATTCATTCATCCCTACCCCGGGAGTAGACCCTTCGTGTTTAGACGAATTGATATGAAGATGGAATCATTTTTAGGGTTCCGTACAAAAGTTGAAAAACGGAACCCTTATAGGATCACTCGAGCGTCTGTCTGTCCGTCCGTCCGTCTGTCACAGCCGATTTTCTCCGAATCTACTGAACCAAATTAGATGAAATTTGGTAAGATAGTGTAATCCTATGACCCAAACACGGATGTGCAAAGTAAATAAAGATTTTTTTGAAATAAGGGTCATTTTGAGGGGACCAATTACAAAATTAAAAAAAAAAGTTTTGCAAACCTTACTGTGTCATATATCAAATGAAAGGGCTCATTATGAGGATCTCAAAAATATTTTTTTTTGTTCGGGTAAAATCAATACTTTTGATTTTATTCACGAAAGAAGGCAAAAATTGACCATTCCCTCCCCCTGATCTCCGAAACTACTGAGCCGAAAATTTCGAAAAAATTACCAAAACATAGTTCATTCCTTGAAGATTACAGGAAAAATAATAAGAATTCTATCACTTGAAAATTAAGTGGTAAACTCACCACTAGATGGCGCTAGTCAATTGAATAAAACATTTTTTGCACATTGTGTGTGTGTTCACGAAGCATATTGTACGGAACCCTCATTGCGCGAGTTTGACTCACACTTGGCCGGTTTTTTTACATATTTACTTGAATATCAAGCACTTGCTGTTTCCCGCTGCTTCGTCCGCTTGAGTTTAAGTTTTATCACCCCGCAGATAACAAACCTTTCTGTTAGTGAAACAATTTTGGAAATCGGTCCAGTAAATTATTCGATGCCAACATACGAGACAAATAATATTTTCGTCTTTATAATGTTTGTATAGATACCACTAGCAATTTCCCCGCAAATTCGTCCTTGTAAATTAGCCTATGTTACCCGCAGATAAAAGCCGAAAGAATTTTGAAAATTTCTTCAATATATTCGGAGCCTATTCAATGTAAACAAACTAACAAACATTCAAAACTTTTCTCTTTATAATATTAGTAAAGAAAACGAAGAAATAACATACTCAAAAGAAAACAATTTTTTTTAAAAACATTGATCTCCAGTTTTCGTGAAGTTGCTTAAAAGGCAAATATCTTTCATACACGAATGAAGTTGGTACCCACGAATATTCAATAATGTCTACATTCATAAAAAAGTACCCTGAGCTCCTCAACCGTACGTTATTAGGTTGAGTCCTTATTGTACCTCTTCTGAAAAAGACCTTCACGCGGAAAGTCCTTGTTTGTGAAATTTTATTTGGGAAATCTATTCACTTGGTAATTTCAGTAAATAAAAATTGTTATTAACTTTTCCAAAACTAATAAATAAATAAATATAGGTATAGGGACAAATCACACAGATTGAGCTAGCCCCAAAGTAAGTTCGAGACTTGTGTTGTGGGATACTAACTCAACGATACTATATTTTATAATAGATACTTATTTAGATAAACATCCAAGACCCAGGTCAATCTGAAAAAGATCATTTTCCATCTTGACCTGACCGGGGATCGAACCCGGGACTTCCGTGTCGCAGGCAGGCGTGTTGACCGCTGCGCCACGGAGCTCGTCAACAACTCTTGGTAATTTCAGTAAATAAAAATTGTAATTAACTTTTCCAAAACTTTCGTAAGTTTAGTAAGTTGCAATAGAAAGTCTTCGAAAAGTGCAACCAGTTTATCTTCTTCAGATTACTTCTTTCATGGTCAAGACTTTTATGCCATATAAGAAGTCATTTATAAAGTTTCTTTTGTTAAGGCACTTAAGGACAGATCATATGTTGATTGGAGGTTGTCATTGCAGATTTACATGTCTGCCTGCCTAAGAAGTCTCGGTTGTGTATCAGAATAAGATATTTTAGAGAGTTTCTTTTCAGTAGGATGATTTGCGAATTGGTCATTAGTCGCCTGAGTGTTGTACTTTATTAACCGACTTCAAAAAAAGGAGGAGGTTTACAATTCGTCGAAATCTTTTTTTTTTTATGTATGTTCCCCGATTTCTCGAAGACGCCTGGACCGATTTAAGAAATTCTTGTTTTGTTCGATAGGTAATACTTTACAGATGGTCCCATTAAATTTTTATCGAAATGTGTCGAGCGCTTTTTGAAAAAATACACAAAAACCAAAAAAATATTTACAGGTATGCCGTTTGGATCACACTTATTTCCATTTTTAGGGTTCCGTAGTAAACAAGGAACCCTTATAGTTTCGCCATGTCTGTCTGTCTGTCTGTCTGTCTGTCTGTCTGTCTGTCCGTCCGCGGTTTTACGCAGAGACTATAAGTACTAGAAAGCTGTAATTTGGAATAGGTATGTATATTAATCATGGCAAAAAAGTGGTAGAATAAAAACTTGAAAAAAAATTTTTTTTAGGGTAGCTCTCATACCAGTAAAGTGGGGTAGTAATTTTTTTTTCTCTATTTACCCATCGTGTGGGGTATCGTTAAGTGTGGAAAGTTTTGGGAAACGAGGGATTGATATTTCTTACCAAAATATTCAACAAGATTTTTCAGGACGAGAAAATTCCCAATGAGTGGAGAGACAGTTACCTAGTTCCGATTTTTAAAGATAAAGGAGACATCCAAGATTGCAATAATTACAGGGGAATAAAACTTACGTCACATACTTTAAAATTATGGGAAAAAATTATAGAAAGTAGAATTAGGATGGAAACGGAAGTATCAGGGAATCAGTTTGGATTTATGCCGGGCAAAGGCACAACAGACGCCATTTTCGCTGCACGTCAACTGATAGAAAAGAATAGAGCAGTGCACAAAAACCTTCATTTGCTTTTTATAGATCTTGAGAAGGCATATGATCGAGTTCCCAGGGACGTGCTGTGGAAGTGTCTTCGTGAGAAGCTGGTTCCACTTAAGTACATCCGGTTGATTCAGGATATGTATGACGGAGCAAACACACAGGTTCGGTCTTCAGCAGGAACAACGGACAAGTTCGAGGTTAGAGTTGGTTTACATCAGGGTTCAGCGTTGAGCCCGTACTTGTTCGTATTGGTGATGGATGCCTTAACAACTGGCATCCAGGATGACGCTCCTTGGTGTATGCTTTTTGCGGACGATGTCGTGCTTATCGAGGCGAACGGGGAAAACCTCCAGTGCAAACTTAATGAATAGCAGAAAGCGCTGGAAGATGCCGGACTAAAAATCAGCCGATCGAAGACGGAGTATATGTTTTGCGATTTTGGAGGAACTTCCAGCGCTGTTTCCGTGAACATCTGCGATACTCCGCTGCCAGTTTGCACTGAGTTCAAGTACCTGGGATCACTTTTACAGAGCGATGGCAATGTGGATCGGGACATCGCAAAAAGAATCAATACTGGATGGCTTAAGTGGAAACAGGTGACAGGTGTGACGTGCGATAAGCGTATTCCGTGTAAGCTGAAGGGCAAGATTTATAAGACTGTCATAAGACCAGCTTTATTGTATGGAGCGGAATGTTGGGCAACCAAAAAGAAGGAAGAACATAAGATGCATGTGGCGGAAATGAGGATGCTGAGATGGATGTGTGGAGTAACAAAGATGGACAAGATCCGAAATGAATATATAAGAGGAAGTTTGAAAGTCGCTCCAATAGTGGAAAAAATAAAGAGCCATCGTTTAACCTGGTATGGCCATATCGAGAGAAGGGATGCCGATCACTTGGCTAAAAGGATGCTACACTTAAATGTGCCAGGACAAAAAGGAAAGGGAAGGCCGAGAAAGTCGTGGAGGGAATGTGTGAGGAATGATATGAAGGAACGGGGAGCAAGTGCCGATATGGTTGGTAACAGGAAACTTTGGAGAGAGTTGACATACAGAGCCGACCCCAAATAGGGAAAAAGGCAAGGAAGAAGAAGAGTGTGGGGTATCGTTAAATAGGTCTTTCAAAAATATTGTGAGGTTGAGAACACCATTTTTCGATTTAGGGATCCGTATCCGAAATATTTTGTTTTAAAGTGCGAATTTTTGTTAGAGGTAAGTGTCCCCCCCCCTCTATCTGCTAAACGGTTATATATAGATACGTGAAAAAAATTACAGCAGTAGTATATATACTGAAGTTTAAAGGAAAACTATCAGAGCTGAGTACTAAGTTCAAACTAAAAAGTTATAGGCAACCAACTTATAAACTGAAAAATTTCATACTATTTTCATTGTTAGATGTTTTTGGTCGTTAAACTGTAAGGTGCTAGTGTGAATAGTGTGAACTCAAAGTTGTCATTCGCAACTACGGAACCCTACACTGCGCGTGGCCCGACACGCACTTGGCCGGTTTTTTTTTTCTTATGCTTATTAAAAAAATTGATAGGGGTGAAGTCGGTTTTTGTTTTTTGTTAAAAATATTTTAAATTATATCGCCTAGGTTTTCTCATCTGTCTTAAAAACCCCCCAAAAACAAAGATTTGGCCTACACTCTGCACACTGGTCAGACAGGTTGGAAAAGTCTCTTCAATGTTTATAACCTTTGATTAACTTGTGTTTCCATAATTGCCTTCTACGACGTCCACGGGAAGGGGTATTCCGCTTAGCGCAACCATTTGAAGCGCACCTGATGAAACGCAACTAAATTATTCCTCGGAGCGCACCTTTTAGTTGCGCCAAGGTGCGTTCCGAGGAATAATTTAGTTGCGTTCATTAGGTGCGCTTCAAAATGGTTGCGCTACGCGGAATACCCTCACGGGAAGACTTGGAGTAATCCTATTCTACTCTGCCGGAAACCACACGGCAATAGCACAGTGTGAAAATGCAATAAATGAATGAAATGAAATGAAATGAAACAATACCTTTGGTAGTCATGGCCACACACACAAAAGATTTTGCATTTTAGAAGTCATTCATAGAATAAAATGTCTTTAGCAGTAGGACGTTTTGCGAACAGTTCATAAGTCGCCTAAATACGTTATTAGGGGTCGTCCCGCAGGTTCCAAATCCAATTCCATTCCCGCCATATTCGGCGTTAAGGGTCCACGTCTACTGGGACCGCGATTTTGCTTGTTGTGGCTTTTGTTTTCGTTAGGTGGATGTTTATGATTATGATTGACAGCCCAATCAATAATGTTTTCGCAATTGTAACATATTTAAATAAAATTAATTTAGTACGAATCAATATTTGTATTTACTCGTTTAAACATTAATGGCAAATTTCTAATGTAATAAAACCTCCTGTTGCTGAAAAGTGTTATATTGGAAGAAAAGGGCAAGCGCAGCATTAGACATCCACCGACCACGTGGTCGGACGACCTGATAAAGGTCGCAGGAAGGCGCTGGATGCAGGCCGCCTCCAACAGGTCGTATTGGAAATCCTTGGGGGAGGCCTATGCCCAGCAGTGGACTTCCTGTGGCTGAGATGATGATGGTGGAAGAAAGGAAGAATGTAGAACATATCAGTTACCTTCTCTCTACTCTAAGACGATGAGGCAAGCAACCCATCATTATTTTGATTCCGTTTTCGGGTTCAAGGTAGGATTTTGTTTACGAAATGCAGATTTTTTTCATACAAAAAATACTCGTAAATGTGAAAAAAGTCATTTCCTAAAGAAGTGATAATTAGAATCAGTAGTAAAAGATTTCTGATTCTGATCCGAATCACATTACACAAGTGACCGTCGCCCCTTAAAAAGGGAATATCGTTTAAGAGTACGCATCTCCTCTCGCCGCGTAAAGAATGTGAATTTGTGTTGAACACGGGAGAACATGGTAAAACGAACATTTTGTTGCGCGAACATTGTATCCCAACTAATATTACAAATGCGAAAGTGTAATTGTTTGTTACCCTTACACGCCCAATCTACTGAAGCGAACATTATGAAATTTTGCATACACGTTGTGTGGAGTCCAAAGAAGACAAAGGCCTCTCATTTCGGAGAAAAGTACAGATCCCTAGGGATCGACACCAACGCGAGAGGAGCCTCGGGCCAAAGCTAGTAAGGTTATAAACAACCAACTAATATTATAAATGCGAAAGTCAGTTTGTTTATTATTTGTTTGTTTGTTACGCTTTTAAGCCGTATCTACTTAACCGATCATCATGAAATTTGACATACACATAGGTTAGGGTACTGAGAAGAACATGGGCTATATATCACGCGGGCGATGCCGAGGGTAACAGACAGTAAATAATAAAGGTGTAAGCGAGCAGACTGAGTGGGGTGTGTGATGAAAATTACACGCAGGTGCAGTAAGAAATTAAGAAATTGATTATGATAATTAATGATTAAATTAAGAAACTCGCGTGATATATAGCCTATCTCCTTCTCAGTACACCTAACCTATATGTATGCAAAATTTCATGATGATCGGTTCTGTCGATACGGCGTGAAAGCGTTACAAACAAACAAATAAACAAACAAACAAACTCACTTTCGCATTTATAATATTTGTTAGTTGGGATAGTTAGGATTAGGATAGGGTTCGGTATATTTGCAAAGCTAAGCAGCAGTGGTTAACAAATAAAACGCTACCTGTACGCCTTCGACAAAGCTTCGAATTGCAGTTAGTAAAAGGCATAAGTAAGTTAGTTGTTGTGAATGTTATGACATATTGGTGGTCCTTCTTCGAAATATGTCATAAGATTCAGCGGTCGTTTGATGCGAATAAGTACGATAGCGCCATCTAGCGGCGGCCGGGAAAACCTTCACTCGATCGATGTTCATTATTTAATCTGGCTGGATACCCGTAGCGCCACCTATGAACGAGGGGTAAAATTATCGTTTTGCAACATCGGGACAAATCACACAAATTGAGCTAACCTCACCAGTAAATCGTGAATTTTTAGGTAGGATTTTACAAACCCAACGATACTTTGTTTTATAATAGATACATATATGAATAAACCTTCTCGATCAATGTTAATTATTTGATTTGATACCCCTAGCGCCATCTATGAGCGAGGGGCAAAATCATCGTCGAGAGATGAGAACCGTGTGGTTTCCGGCAGAATAAGCCACTCAAAGTCTTCTCGTGGTTGTCATAGAGCGCGACTTAGGAAACACAAGCTAAAGGAAGCTTTTAAGGGGGAACAGTAGGCACAGTAGCGACGCCAATCATTTTATTCCTAATACTTTACAAATAGAAAGGAATTCAAGAATATAAACAATACAAGCCTTAGTAAATAACCTGAAGTATTTTTTGAATCATGTTTATTACTATCGGAATCAGTGAGAATTATGAGAATCTGATTACCGCCAAAAACGGCCGTTTTTGGCGGTTATCACTTTTTCTCTCAATGACTGATTC
Organism: Rhodophaea formosa; assembly: GCA_963082605.1. Taxonomy (NCBI): domain Eukaryota; kingdom Metazoa; phylum Arthropoda; class Insecta; order Lepidoptera; family Pyralidae; genus Rhodophaea; species Rhodophaea formosa. Next base: position 2,000,255 of record OY720230.1, on the reverse strand, counting down.
TCATAATATCAAAACATGATTCCAAAAATACTTCAAGTTATTTACTAAGGCTTGTATTGTTTATATTCTTGAATTTCTTTCTATTTGTAAAGTATTAGGAATAAAATGATTGGCGTCGCTACTGTGCCTACTGTTCCCCCTTAAATATCAAAGACATCTCTCCAACCTGTCGCACCGGATTCGATTCCTGGTGCCGGTAAATATTTGTAGGTACTTACTTAATTTCGCTGGTATTTTTCTGCGGCGCTGTAGTTAGGTTCGGACAGGTTAAGGGGGCACACTAGGCACAGTAGCGACGCCAATCATTTTATTCCTAATACTTTACAAATAGACAGAAATTCAAGAATGTAAATCATATAAGCACTAGTAAATAACCTGAAGTATTTTTGGAATCATGTTTAATATTATCAGACTCAGTGAGAATTATGAGAATCAGATATCCGCCAAAAACGGCCGTTTTTGGTGTTAATCACGTTTTCTCTTAATGACTGATTCTCATAATATTAAAACATGATTCCAAAAAGACTTCAAGTTATTTACTAATGCTTATTTACATTCTTGAATTTCTTTCTATTTGTAAAGTATTAGGAATAAAATGATTGGCGTCGCTACTGTGTCTAGTGTTACGAATTCACCTCCATAGCATCAAACATTATTTCAAACACTCACTTTTTATTCACACTGACCTTGTAAGTACAATCAGAGGCAGATAACCTGACCCCCTACGAACAGATTTTAAATTGCGGGGGTCAGGTTATCTGCCTCTGATTGTACTTTATTTTATTTGGAATAGCAAATAAAACAAAACTTTCTACAGTTTACTTAGATACTATTTATAATAATATACGTAATAAAATTATTATTAGCATGTTATTTATTAGTTATTATTAATTTTGGTTATTTTTCTCGTTATATATGTAGGTAATGTCACATTACATGAACTAAAACATTAAGTACGCTGGAAAGAACATATGATTCAAAAATCGTTATCAGTTGGTTTTTTCCAATTTCGGTGTTAATCTTGTACTTAAAGTTGTTGGTATATACAGGTTGAATCTGTAACCCCCATTAATTGCGCTATAATATTAAATATATCAAAATTCATAATCCCTAAAAGGATATCCCTATAATTCTGAATCGCGCAAAATATAAAAACCAATACCCATAAAAGGAAAAATTAAAAACCAATTTCAGACCCATAAAAATCCATGCATTTTAACCGACTTCAAAAATGGAGGTAATACGTTTGTATGTTTTTTTTTTGTATATATGTTACGCGCTTAGCGGTCCTGAAGGAATAAACCCCCTGCTAGGGGGCTTAAAGTAATCCTATATTAGTACGTTGAGCCTCATTTGTTTCTTATGCAATTTGAAACCTGTGATGTAGATTTTTTTCAATCAGTCTATCCAGCGTACTTATATTCAATCAGTGGTTCACACAGACGTATCTACAGACAAACAGCAGGTATACAAGCAAGCAGACAGACACGCAGAGAACGGTACGTACTGCTTACATTAGCGCTAATATTTGGTCACAGATGTTCTAAATAAATAATTTCTACGACTACATTTAAGACCATTGGAATCTCAATATTTGTATATATTGGAGACTTGCAATTTTACCACGACTTCGTCCGTGTAAATTATAGCCTATGTCACCCGCAGGTAAATTAGCTTTCTATAGATTTTGAAAATCGGTACAGTAGTTTCGGAGCCTATTCAATACAAACAAACAGGCAAACAGAAATACCGACAAATCGACTCAATCGCTACAATTATTTATTTTTGAAATTATATTCAATGTACAGAATTTTTTTTTACTGTCCCAACAAATAATATCAATGCGAAAGTGAGTTTGTTTGTTTGTTACGCTTTCACGTTCTATCTACTGAACCGATAATTATCAAATTTGGCATACACGTAGGTTAGGGGACTGAAAAGGACATAGGCTATAAATCACTAGGGCGAAGGAATGGATAAAATCAGAAATTGACACTGTGACCAAATATGACAAATTCTGTTCTGAACTCTAACCACCCTTATCCAGCTTTCGATTGCGAAATTTCCGACACAAAATAGGTTACATGTGCCGAACTAGGGACAACTTAGTTATTAACTCGCCTTTTGCTTTTATTGGATGTCGCTGTAGCTTATTTAGAAACCCTACAACTCAGACAGAACAGTCCTACGTCTGAATCGCGGTATAGTTTTTGTAAGATTGTAAATTCAGACAGAAAATAAGTTCATGTGGCGAACTAGGAACAACTTAGTTATTAACTCGCCTTTTGCTTTTATTGGATGTCGCTGTTGCGTATATGTAACCACTACAACTCAGAAAGAACAGACGTATGTCTGAATCGCTGTATAGTTTTTATTAGATAGTGAAATTCCGACAGAAAATAAGTTATATGCGCCGAATTGGGGACAACTTAGTTATTAACTCCCTTTTGCTATTATTGTATGTCGCTGTTGCTTATTTAGAAACTCCACGTCTCAGAAAGAACAGGCTTATGTTTGAATCGCGGTATACTTTTTGTAAGATTGTGAAATTCCGACACAAAATAAGTTACATGTGCCGAATTATGGACAATTTAGATATTAACTCGTTTTTGTTATTTATTTAGAAACCCTACTACTGAGACGTAACCTTATATGTCTGAATCGCGGTATAATAGTTTTTGATAGATTGTGAATTTCCAACACAAAATAAGTTACATGTGCCGAACTAACGATAACTTTGTTACTAACTTTCCTTTTACCATTATTGGATGTGTCTGCTGCGTATATCGGAACTCGGAACCCTACAACCTCAGAAAGAACAGTCGTATGTCTGAATCCCGGAATAATTTCATAATAACTAGCTGTCATTAGAATACCATCGTATCTATCCTTGAGTTCAGAATACTCGCAACGCAATGCTCCACGAGTAAGTAGGATTTCCATATACGCGTCTGTGTTAGTGTGTGTAACTTAGTTCGGAAGGTTCGTTTGTGAAGTTGTCTCTCAAGTACGCATATAGATAAACCAAATGGATCACTCTTGACCAAGTACAAAATACATTAACATAGGTAATCTGAAATTAAAAAGTACAAAAAAAAAACAGTGATTGATGCTTTCTTACAATTGCAATGATGTTTCTTATGAATATTTGCTCGGGCCTACGGTCGAACTTTTAAACTCAAACAATGCCATTCTGTTTCTTAAATAACATAACATTTTCATGCTAAGTACAGCCTGTTATTATTATCGTTATGTAACGTTCAGCTTGATATTATAGTAGCCAGTTGGCGAGTTACAAACGGACATCGACACACCTGCCTTAGAAATTCGCATAAAAGTCGTGATAATGTCAAATTACAAATATACAGAAAATAAATAAAAAGTTCGGATAATAAGCGTTTGATTTTAGGCTATTCCCAAAATAAATAGCTTATTAAGCAGTGATAATCATATTTGAAACCTTTTGTATGTGAACTATATTCTCTATCGTGTTTGGTATACTTTTCGACTAACACTTATATTTACTACATAACAAATTACGTTTGTCATAGTACAAAATTATTAATAAACTAAGTAATTATCAATATTGATACTCTAAGAGCACAACTAAATTAACTTAAGATGAAATATTAGTTTATAAGAGGAAGATTTAAGACCACGATAATGAATAATTTTCGCCACGGAACATAAAGAAAATATAAATGAAATCTTACATTATTAGCAATGAAGATTCCTTGGAGAAAATTGATCATTATTAAGGACTGTAGTTACCGTTCAAAATTTGTTTTATATTATATAGTTAACTGTGTATTTTTTGTAGTAAATACTTTCCAACGCTTTCCTTACTGCTTTACTCCTCGCTTCATTTAGCTAGTTTTACATAGCTTAATGCATCCACTACAGAGTTTTGACTAATAACATACAAATACAGGTCCACACCCGACGAGAAAGGAGGTTGACCATCTTCAGCCTTTTTGACTTTGCATGAATTTAGATATTACATTTTAAATATTATACTTGCTAGATAACGTGAGAGTTTAGGCCATTGAACTTTATATGTTTGTGTTTCTGTCGTTTGTGAATATTTCTAGTGCCATCCTGCTCACACAGTTAATTTGTGAAGCGAAAATGGCACTGAAAATGTAAACGACCGACAGTAATTTAAATATGGTTCAATGACCGGGTTTCACATGTTGCCTGGCACCTACTATAGTTGGTAAACCTCATTTTTCTAGTACTACAAATATATAATGAATATCTATTGTTATTATATTATTAATCTTCCATGCACATATAAAACTAAAGACAAACACACTCTTATTAAAAATGGATTTAGGAGATAACGAGAAACAGATGAAAGAACAACGAAAGCACTGAACAGCAAAACAGAAACAGCAAAAACACAAGACACGAAGTCTCAGACAAACACGATACAATCGGTGTAAAGTAACGTTTGGAATATATATATTTTTGTTGTTTATTATATCGTATTTTGTAGCTTGATATAAAATTGGCATGCACCGTTAACAGAAAGAGATAGATAATGAAATAATAAACGAGTTGGAAAAGGACCAAATGAGTGTGTTCGTCTTTTTATATGTGCAGGGAAGTGACGGGGGAGTGAAGGAGGCGAGGAGGGGTTCCGTTGACTGTGATGATGGTAAGTGTCATCAGATGCTTAGGGCCCGCAGAAATGTCCCAAACGCTAGGTTCGGTATACAATGCGGTGTTCAAATGTTAAATCGAAAATATTAAGAAGTAAAGACCGCGATGGTAATCGGAATACCGGCGTTTGTGGCCTATTTGCAGGGCTCTTAGGGACCAGTTGTCAGAGCGATAAAGTTGACGATTACATGACTGCTAAAAAGAGTGTAATGATTTTAGCATTCATGGATGTAAAAAAAACTGGATACAAAAAGCCCGAATAAGATGCGAGTGGAAATATTTACTTGACCAGGCCCAGGCCCACTCGCGGCTGAAGTGCTTTGGATGATGATGATGATTCATGGATGTAAGTGAATTTCTTTGCCATGGTTATTACTAAACGACTGAATAGATAGTGATGTATGTTAGTATACATACATCATGTGTAGTGGCACAAGTTTCCTATTATTATTTTGTTTATTAACATGGTTGTTTCTTTCAAGTAAAAGGGGAGCTTTGGACACTCTCAAAGAGTTTCTAAGTGCAATAATTATAAAAGCTTGTAAATCATAACGATAATATCACCGGTAACATTGTCGCTTCTGTAACTGGTCCCTTAAGTATATGTTTTATTTATATAGATTCGCACAACGAAAGTAATATGCATGTGCAAACTGCTAAGATTTTCGTGCATCGCGGCCAATCGCAGTCGCGTGCGATCAATCGCTTGCGAAAATATCCAAACAATGAAAATATATGGCTCTGTTCACGACATCTGCGGTTGATCGCACGTGGTTGCGTTTGACCGCGATTCAACAAAGGTTCCTTTGCAGATTTTCTTCTCTAGCTGATCGGTTTTGATAGGTATAAACGTATTCTATGATATGTTTTGAAAACGCTAGGTTCGTATTGCCGTCGCGCCAGTCAGCGATTTTGTCGCTTCACGGTGATCTTCGCTTTGTCTGCCAGTGTAAGAAGAAAATCAACCTTTGTAATTTTTATAATTATATTTACCACCGTGTGGTGCCCGGCAGAGTAGAAGCTAAACAAAGCTTAAAAGTAAACAAAGAGACCTCTCCAACCCGTCTGGCCAGCGAGGAGCGTGTAGGCTAATTCCTCTATGCTCCGGCTAATATGTGGCTCTGGTAGTATGGCCAGAAGTAGTAGTGCTAGTTATATTGCATAGTATAGAGAGGGTCGTGATCCAGCAGTGGAGACTAAAAAAGAGCTGATGATGATGATTGCATAATGTTTTCACGCACAAATATCCGTGTTGTTGTTACGTGACGAATTAAAAAGGAACTTTTTAAAAAATCTCTCGAAGAAATCTGATCACTAATCGACTAATACGAACAACGCTTTGGAAGACCCATTAAAAGTTGATCGTCCCGGCTGCCGTAGATAGCAGACGTATATATATGCCGTAGATAGAGCGACTAACTAGGAACAACTCGAAAAGAAGTCCTAATCAAAAACCCTATTAAAGAAACCCACCTATTTTCCTTTCAAACAAATCTCATCATAATAAAGTTCTCTCAAACGCGAAACGTGAAATACCGATATCTCCAAATAACTTGTACAAATTGATTCCCCAAAACGGTTTATTCCATATTCAACCTTGTTTTAGGTTGAATGTTTAGTATCTTATCCTACAATTCAATTTTTCGAAATATAGCTTAGTTGTGAGTGTGGGATGGATCGATCAGAAAATTTTGTATACCTTAACAAGTTTGATGTTGAGAAACGAAATTAAACAAACACTATAATGATATAAATCTTTTGTAAAACAATGTCGTTGTTGTTATAAAAAAAAATACAGCTGAATCATTTCATCCAAAGAATACTTGTTATGTTTAAATCGAATAATCATTCAAATAAATTGGTGAGATAGGAAAATGAAATCTGAAAAATTCATCACATTAAACAACTTTTAAAAAATAATAACTAAAAAAATACTGAGACAGGTCGCACAAAATTGAGTGCCCATCATGACCTGGCCGAATATGAAAAGATTTCGATTTAAGAACTAAAGGGTTAAGTCGCGGGATGAATGCGGAACAACCCTTTGTCCGGAATAAGTTTAACAAGAGTAAATATTAGCATATGATTATTCGCCCACTCGACGTGTAGTGCGGTGATAAATTTGATCCGTGACACATCCTATTTCGAATCCCAATGCACTTGAGAATAGTGGAAATGATACAAGTTTAACTGACTTCAAAAAGTTTAGGAATTTCAATTTTTTCTGAAGTAGGTTTTTTCCTGTTCAAGAGGATCGACTACCTGTAACTTCTCATACAAAAAGCGATAACTCTTCCACCCCCTTAAACCTTTACGAAATGAGAAAATTTTGGTTTCATTCGATTAACCACACCTTAATCTTGGGCTAACCGTTTTTCTTTTTTATGGATTCGGTTTAGATTAATTTAAATAAATTAAAATGCCCCGTTTATTTTTTATGTAAAAAATATGCCTAATTCGGCCTACATTCTCCACGCTGGCCAGTTGGGTTGGAGAGGTCTCTTTGATGTTTATAAGCTTTTTCTAAGTCGCCTTCTCCGACATCCACGGGAAGACTTGGAGTGGTCCTATTCTACTCTGCCGGGAACCACACGGCAACTTGAATTCATTCTGCGGCGGCAACCCTGATTGTTAACTCATACATGGCCGTATGCATAGTTGTGAAGTTCCGTTTGTATTAGGCATAAATATAACTTCGCTTGTATTATGAAGCGTCATACTAAATACTACTTCTTCTTCTTCTTCTTCTTTTCGAGTCAATTAATGATTACGTAAAAGCATTTGTATACAAACCAAATGCTTTAGTTTAGTTGAAGTTGATTTGTAAGTTCCAAGAAGTTAGCCAACCGATTTAGGTTAGACGACTTTTGTAATCGATACTGTAATAATTAATTCAGAAAGCCCTATCGAGTATTGACCCCTTAAATTAGGCTACGGTGGAACAATACGGGGCAAAACAATCAATAAACAATTGTTTCCGACGCCATAGAAAGTTGTCAATCCCAACTAATACTATAAATGCGAAAGTGAGTTTGTTTCTTTGTTATATACGCTTTCACGCCCTATCTACTGAACCGATCATCATGAAATTTTGCATACACATAGGTTAGGATACTGAGAAGGACTAGGCTATATATCACGCTGGCGAAGCCGCGGGTAACAGCTAGTTCTAAATAAACTAACCCACTTCCAAAAATATTGGCCAAGTGCGAATCGGGCTTGTTACTTACCAAAGCGTTGTTTGTATTGCTCTATAATCGATACTTATTAGAATTGGGCATGCTAACTTTTTGAATCCCTGATTTTATCTTTTTATGTGAAAGAATACATTAGGCAAAGAAACTGATTTCGATATTTCTGGGATTCAATAAAGTTTTCATTCATAACTTTAAGTGTAAATCGCCAAATGACGTGAGTTTAGATGCCGCATTTTATTTTTTTTGATTAAGGAAGAAAATCAATATTCTTAGTAACAGAATATCATGTATGATATCTATTATTCAGAAAAATTTTATTTTCATATGATCCGGAGTTGAAAAAAATACGCTCGCAAATGACGTCACAAAACGAGAAATTTGTTTCTTGAATATTTCACTTCTTCCTTTGTTTTTAAAATCTGTAGCATCGAAAATATTTTAATTTGAGCGTTTATCTCGCAATGGTTTTAGAACCAGCCAGTTAAAGTAAAATTTAGCATAGCGAATTTGTAAATGGATCACCTATTGACTTTAGGCTTTGTCTTGTCCGCAGTGTCAGAAGACGTGCAGCCGGTGCAGAGGAGTGCCCCGCTCCTGCAGTCACCCCAGTATCCTGGAGGAAGGCCTCAGCCCTACAGTAAGTACTTTGATATATTCGCAATATTCCTCCTTTTTGAAGTCGGTTTTAAAAGTACCTACTACCTTCAAAAAACGAGTATGTTTTCTTAAGTACCTAGTACCTTCAAAAAACGAGTATATTTTCTTAAGTACCTACTACCTTCAAAAAACGAGTATATTTTCTTAAGTACCTACTACCTTCAAAAAACGAGTATGTTTTCTTAAGTACCTAGTACCTTCAAAAAACGAGTATATTTTCTTAAGTACCTACTACCTTCAAAAAACGAGTATATTTTCTTAAGTACCTACTACCTTCAAAAAACGAGTATGTTTTCTTAAGTACCTACTACCTTCAAAAAACGAGTATATTTTCTTAAGTACCTACTACCTTCAAAAAACGAGTATGTTTTCTTAAGTACCTACTACCTTCAAAAAACGAGTATATTTTCTTAAGTACCTACTACCTTCAAAAAACGAGTATGTTTTCTTAAAAGGCCGGCAACGTTCACACTTCACACCCCTGGTGTTGTCCATGGGCAGCGGTGATCGCTTACCATCATGTGACACGCTTGCTCGTTCGCCGTCTAATATCATGAAAAAGTGCCTTTTACACACAGACAAAACAGTTGACTATCGTAATTTCTGAGACAGATTTAAAAAAATATAAAAAATACCTTGCTTTATATTATTTATCTGAAGCATTTCTGAGGAAAATAACACTGGTAGTAATTATATACATGATCTAGCAAGGTCATAGACTGATAAAAGGTATAGAGCAGACACAATTAGAAAATTAAACTGCTAGATTCTAGCCTTAGACTAGCAAGATCCAGTGACCGATGCTATAAAGCAACTCTTTAGAAATTTCGAAAAAAGTTTCGGCTTGAAGGACCATAAGATGTAGGGTCTATTTCTAAACTCACACTTTTCAATGATAGTTCGATAATTGATACTGATAATGATAGGTTTTTATTGATTATTTTAATTTGATGTGAGTGCACGCAATGAATGATATTATTGTATTAATAAAGTCGAGGCGCGGCGCAAGTAAAATGCTGTCACAAGCAAAATGTACACTACATGCATAGTACACGGAGGATAGTCCTCAAAATATTTAAATTCTGGGAAGCTAAACGACAACGTTTAATTTTTATATTTCTACTAGCAGCCCTACCCGGCTGCGCCCAGGCATGTATTATACCTTTAAACCTTCCTCGTGAATCACTCTATCTATTGGTGAAAACCGTATGAAAATCCGTGGAGTAGGTTTTGAGTTTATCGCGAACAGACAGACAGACAGACGCGGCAGAGGACTTTGTTTTATAATATGTAGTGATAGTGAAGAACTTGTTTTAGTTTATAAGTCTGCCTTTAGAAGAAGGGATTTTTTCTAGCGGAAACTGCATGCGTCCGGTCCGGACGCCGGATGTCCGAGCCGGATGGTAAAAGTAATCTCGACTTTCTTATATTCTGACAAAACTATAGAACTCCGCGCTGGTCTGGGAGAAAAAAAAAAGGTAGAATGCACCAGCTGCTTCTCTTCCCGCGCAGATCGTAAAAGCCGATCGAGGGAATGGGCGTGAGGAATCATGTCAGTAGGTGATGCGGCTAGCAACCCGTCACTATTTTTTTTTTCAAAATCAAAATATTTTATTTCTTTTACAAAAGATGTGTACAATTAGATGGCAAATTGGAACCTCCTTTTAAGCAAAAGTATGCTTATGCCAGGAGGCTCCGCTCCTTCTTGGGACAAAGCAAACAGGCAATTTTGTACAGCTATTATACATATGTAATTCTCTCTTAATTCTCTCTTCCGTTCTTTACCTACAAGCCCACCAGCAGGCTAAACGTGTCCTTTATGTTTTATAGACCTGGGCTCCGTCTACCCCGCAGGGGAAAAAGACGTGATTGTATGTATGTATGTATAGAACTGTGAATCCCGGCTTGTGAAAGCCGTTAGTCCGTACCCGAAAGGCTGTCATAATTGGTGCAGTCGTTGAGCTATGTCAGATGCCTCTAGGCAGCTTGAAAATCACATAAATAGGTATGTCGTAGATTGTATGTTGACGTCATTTGGAGAAAATGCGCTGTGCAGTTTGTTGCCGCTTCTTCTGCACTCCGCCTTGGAAGCGGTGTAAACTTAGCCGTAAGTAAATAATTGACGTCAACAATAATATTTTTTAGGGTTCCGTACAAAAGTTGAAAAACGGAACCCTTATAGGATCACTCGAGCGTCTGTCTGTCCGTCCGTCCGTCTGTCACAGCCGCTTTTCTCCGAATCTACTGAACCAAATTAGATGAAATTTGGTAAGATAGTGTAATTCTATGACCCAAACATGGATGTGCACAGTAAATAAAGATTTTTAGGGTTCCGTACAAAAGTTGAAAAACGGAACCCTTATAGGATCACTCGAGCGTCTGTCTGTCCGTCCGTCCGTCTGTCACAGCCGATTTTCTCCGAATCTACTGAACCAAATTAGATGAAATTTGGTAAGATAGTGTAATCCTATGACCCAAACACGGATGTGCAAAGTATATAAAGATTTTTTTGAAATAAGGGTCATTTTGAGGAGACCAATTACAAAATTTAAAAAAAAAGTTTTGCAAACCTTACTGTGTCATATATCAAATGAAAGGGCTCATTATGAGGATCTCAAAAATATTCTTTTTTGTTCAGGTAAAATCAATACTTTTGATTTTATTCACGAAAGAAGGCAAAAATTGACCATTCCCCCCCCCTGATCTCCGAAACTACTGAGCCGAAAATTTTGAAAAAATTACAAAACATAGTTCATTCCTTGAAGATTACAGGAAAAATAATAAGAATTATATCACTTGAAAATTAAGTGGTAAACTCACAATAATAAGTTCATCTAGGGAAATAGTTCACTAAAACACCACTAGATGGCGCTAGTCAATTGAATAAAACATTTTTTGCACATTGTGTGTGTGTTCACGAAGCATATTGTACGGAACCCTCATTGCGCGAGTTTGACTCACACTTGGCCGGTTTTTTTGAAATAAGGGTCATTTTGAGGGGCCCAATTACAAAATTAAAAAAAAAAAGTTTTGCAAACCTTACTGTGTCATATATCAAATGAAAGGGCTCATTATGAGGATCTCAAAAATATTTTTTTTTGTTCGGGTAAAATCAATACTTTTGATTTTATTCACGAAAGAAGGCAAAAATTGACCATTCCCCCCCCCCTGATCTCCGAAACTACTGGGCCGAAAATTTTGAAAAAGTTACAAAATATAGTTCATTCCTTGAAGATTACAGGAAAAATAATAAGAATTCTATCACTTGAAAATTAAGTGGTAAACTCACAATAATAAGTTCATCCAGGGAAATAGTTCACTAAAACACCACTAGATGGCGCTAGTCAATTGAATAAAACATTTTTTGCACATTGTGTGTGTGTTCACGAAGCATATTGTACGGAACCCTCATTGCGCGAGTTTGACTCACACTTGGCCGGTTTTTTTGTAAACTAATTGTAATTATGAAAAAAATGACGTTCACTAAATGATACTGAAATATCTTATGATGAATAAAATGATTTTGTTGTTGTTTGTCGTATGTGTAAGTGGCCAACACTGGTGTTAGATTTTTCAAGCTGCCTTAAGGCATCTGACATAGCTTACCGACTGCCATGACAATAAAATGATTGACTTGACTTGACTTGAACATAATGAGGCTCACATAGTAGAGTACCTTGTTTCAGACCTATAAGTCATAACTAGTAACGGTTATTGATTAAGAGAATTTAAGCATTACATCAAGTCTATTTTCCGGTCTTTAACACAAATTAGGCATTTGGTTAGCTCCAATTTCTTGCGCATCTGTAGCAACTCGTATAAAAACTTTTTAACAAAAAAATGAAATCATTAATATAAAATGAAAAGCAAAAAATCAATCATCCCCCTTTTTGCCTACTCTTAGGGTTGGATTTTTCTTTCCAAATTTATATGGGACCAACTTCGGGATATTCAAATTCCAAAAAGAAACATGTATCAAAATCGGACTACCTACTCTGTCAAAATTCACGCGTGGTCATACATAAAAGAAAGTAAGATACGCGTCGATTTGAGGACCTCCTTTTTTTCGTCGGTATAAATGTTCTAGCATTGTCTAATCTGAATAGAGAAATCCTAGCATTACCCGAAAACTTTTGGCTTTTGTAACAAACAAAAGAATAAGCATTCATGCGGAGCTTTTCATGCGATTATTCAGATTCTAATGCTTTTAAACAACTTTCCGTGGATCGGGCGGCCGAGCTAAAGTTCTCCGGATTTCAGTTTAGGGTCTAGTAGAACTACAGTTACATTTGGAAGTGAGCTTTAGAGAAAAGTTTAAAGATAGGAGCGCATCGAGAAGCGGAAGAAGGCTTAATTCGGGCAGTTTCAATATTGCAGGACTGGTTTTCTTATATGTTTTTACTTAAATTGACGGCCTTCGTGGCGCAGTGGTTAACACGAGCCTGAGACACTAGGAGTCCCAGATTCGATCCTCGGTCAGGTTATGATGCAAAACGATATTTCATCTCAAATTGGATTGATATCAGATTGGCCTTGGTCTTGGATGTTTTTCTATATAAGTAATCATCACTATCACTACATATTATAAAACTAAACTCTCCGCCTCGTCTGTCTGTCTGTCTGTTCACTATAAACTCAAATACTACACGGATTTTCACGTCGTTTTTAGGGTTCCGTAGTAAACAAGGAACCCTTATAGTTTCGCCATGTCTGTCTGTCTGTCTGTCTGTCTGTCTGTCTGTCCGTCCGCGGTTTTACGCAGAGACTATAAGTACTAGAAAGCTGTAATTTGGTATGGGTATGTATATTAATCATGGCAAAAAAGTGGTAGAATAAAAACTTGAAAAAAAATTTTTTTTAGGGTAGCTCCCATACAAGTAAAGTGGGGGAGTAATTTCTTTTTCTCTATTTACCCACCGTGTGGGGTGTCGTTAAATAGGTCTTTCAAAAATATTGTGAGGTTAAGAACACCATTTTTCGATTTAGGGATCCGTTTTCGAAATATTTGGTTTAAAAGTGCGAATTTTTGTTAGAGGTAAGTGTCCCCCCCCTCTATCTGCTAAACGGTTATATATAGATACGTGAAAAAAATTACAGCAGTAGTATATATACTGAAGTTTAAAGAAAAACTATCAGAGCTTAGTACTAAGTACAAACTAAAAAGTTATAGGCAACCAACTTATAAACTGTAAAATTTCATACTATTTTCATTGTTAGATGTTTTTGGTCGCTAAACTGTAAGGTGCGAGTGTGAATAGTGTGAACTCAAAGTTGTCATTCGCAACTACGGAACCCTACACTGCGCGTGGCCCGACACGCACTAGGCCGGTTTTTACCTACAGGTAGAGTGATTCATGAGGAAGGTTTATATGTATAATACTTGCCCGGGCGCAGCCAGGGAGGGCAGCTCGTCTATTATAAAATATAGTATCGCTGAGTTAGTATCCCACGACACAAGTTCACAACTGACTGTTTATGTCAAAGTTTAAAAACTGTATTGTACAAAGTATTTATTTTTAACTTTTATTTTTATATTTGAGTTCAAAATACTAAGTCCCTTGACTTCGTCTGGGGCGGCGCTGTACAATCCGCTCATCCGGCTTAAAGTCCCGGACAGAGGGATTTGAGTGTGTCCGATGCACTCGGGTCTAAGAGACGCCCGATATTCATGTGGATTGCCTTCGATTGCCGATTCAACTTCAAATATAATTCTTGATTTTAATGTCACTAGTCTACCAACTATGTTGTAAACAGCATTACCCTATGTCATTCCCTGGGCTTTAAAACAAACCTAAAATCATACTAAATTTAATCTAAATCGGTTCCGTGGTTAAAGAATAGCACACGACTTACTTTCGCCTTTTAATATTAGCATAGATTTTAATTTGGATAAATATTAGAGTTCAAAACACTTGAAAATCCCTACGACTTCTGAGCTGAACAATCCGCTCATCCGGCTTAAAGTCCCGGACGGAGGGATTTGAGTGTGTCCGATGCACTCGGGCCTAAGAGACGCCCGATATTCATGTGGATTGCCTTCGATTGCCGATTCAACTTCAAATGTAATTCTTGATTTTAATGTCACTAGTCTACCAACTATGTTATAAATAGCTTTACCCTATGTCATTCCCTGGGCTTTAAAACAAACCTAAAATCATACTAAATTTAATCTAAATCGGTTCCGTGGTTAAAGAATAGCACACGACTTACTTTCGCCTTTTAATATTAGCATAGATTTTAATTTGGATAAATATTAGAGTTCAAAACACTTGAAAATCCCTACGACTTCTGAGCTGTGCAATCCGCTCATCCGGCTTAAAGTCCCGGACAGAGGGATTTGACTGTGTCCGATGCACTCGGGCCTAAGACGCCCGATATTCATGTGGATTGCCTTCGATTACCGATTTCATTCAACTTGAAATGTAATTTTTGATTTTTCTTTGTCGTGAGTCCAGCAACTATATTGTTAAAAGCTTTACCCTATGATTACCCTGGGCTTTTAAAAAATTATTGCCGGTTCAGTTATTGAACCGTAAAGAATAAGAGACAGAGTTTTTTTCGCGTTACATTATTTGAGTGGATTTTTATTTGGATATATATTAGAGTATAAAATACTAAAACCTTATGACTATTGACTACTGAGCTGTACAATCCGCTCATCCGGCTTAAAGTCCCGGACAGAGGGATTTGAGTGTGTCCGATGCACTCGGGTCTAAGACGGCCGATATTCATGCGGTTGCCTTCGATTGCCGATTTAACTTCAAATGTTATTCTTGATTTTCTTTATGTCACGAGTCTATCAACTGTATTGTTTACAGCATTACCGTATGACCGTTCCTGGGCTTTAAAAAAATTATTGCCCGTTCAGTTCTTGAACCGTAAAGAATAACAGACAGAGTTTCTTTAGCGTTACATTATTTGAGTGGAATTTTATTTGGATACATAATAAAGTATAAAATACTAAAACCTTATGGCTGTTGACTTCTGAGCTGTACAATCCGCTCTTCCGGCTTAAGTCCCGGACAAAGTGATTTGAGTGTGTCCGATGCACTCGGATCTACAAGAGACGCCCTATGTTCATGTGGATTGCCTTCGATTGCCAATTCAACTTCAAATGTATTTCTTGATTTTAATGTCACGAGTCTACCAACTATGTTGTAAACAGCATTACCCTATGTCATTCCCTGGGCTTTAAAACAAACCTCAAATTATACCAAATTTCAACTAAATTGGTTCAGTGGTTAAAGCGTGAAGAATAAAAGTCAAAGTTACTTTCTCCTTATAATATTAGAATAGATTTTTATTTGGATAAATATTAGTGTTCATGAATTATATCAGTGTCCCTACGACTGCTGTGCAATCCGCTCATCCGGCTTAAGTCCAGGACAGAGGGATTTGCGTGTGTCTGATGCACTCGGATCGAGACGCCCGATGTTAATGTTGATTGCCTTCGATTGCCGATTTAATGTAATGTACTTTGATGTTCAACTAGAATTACAATTATAGTTGACGTTTTGGTTTCAAAAAGTTAACTTTAACTTAACGTTAACCTATAAACCCTTTTGTTTCGTCAGGAGTTGAAAATGCTGAACCAACCGACAGAAAATACGGTTTACACATTTTGAAACTCTCAGAAGCGAGCACAAGCACAATGCTATAGCTATAAAAATTCCATCTGGATTCGCGCGGCACGTCTCAAAACCCTATTGAAAGTCTCCGTCGCGTGGTTCCGGATATAGTTCGACGTATCGATTCGGAGCTGCACTTGCCGTTGCCGTACAACCTACAATATACATTCACGTCTCTGTATCTTACGGAGTAGGTAGAGCTTTAGGGGTAGTGTAATGATTTTTACAAATTTTATTCCATAATATTGTGTTGTCATCTGACTTATATTTGTATGCATAAATTCAATTCTAATTTAGATTTAATCTAAATTAAATAAGATATATGTAAAGTAAAATTTGGACCTTACTTCGCTTTATTGATTAAATACTTAGTAAAATTGTTGATATGTTCATCAGGTCTTTTATAGTCTCCACTTCAGGAGCACGACCCTCTCTGTACTGTCAGAGCCATATATAAGTATTAGCTTGAGCAGTCAGAGGATTTGGCCTACACTCTTCACGCTGGCCGATTCACGATGTTTATAAGCTTTTTATAGCTTGGGTTTCCTAAGACGCCTTCTACGACATCCACGGGAAGAATTGGAGCGGTCCTATTCTACTCTGCCGGGAACCACACGGCTTATGCTTGGTTGATATATTTGCGTCTAAAACCTCTTATATTAAACGTCAAATCTTTTAAATAAAGCGTCTTGATTAAACATGTGCTTCAGAGGTATTTAATACGTTTAAAACATATGGACCTAACTTTGCTTTTATCCTGATTAAATATTTAGTATATATATTAAAAGTTAAAATAAAAAGTTTTATTTGCGGCGAAAATTTCTTATATTAAATGACAAATCTTTTAAATAATTTGTATTTTATAAACTTGCGCTTCAGAGGTAATTAATGCATTTAAAATATGAACCTAACTTCGCTTTTTATCCTGATAAAATACTTAGTAAAATATATTTATTTGCGACAAAAAACCGCAATTATCAAATAAATTATCTTCATGTGCTCCATTCTATGAACGCTCGCAAACTTTTAATCTACACACATAAAATTCATTGAATCCCACGATTTCGTAATAAAACGTAATAAAACTCAGAAGCTCGCGAACAGTTTAAACAAATTTTTCAATTTCATTCAAACGCGCGCCGAATGGCTCATTTGCCTTTTCATGTGGAGTGCTATCTTTAATGCATGCAATTTTCTCTCTAGTAGATTTATAGCTCTATCTTAGACGGTTTAATAATTAAATGGGTGTTGAGAAAAGGCACTTAGTGGTAGTGGCGTATCTAGTATAGATGTCAACCGGGGCGGTCGTGTCGTTGTCACCCCAGAGACGACGGTGTCGGATCGGCTGAAAAAAAGTCCTATATCTTCTAACATTATCGTTAATCGTACTTCTTTTTAACCATCGGATATTTAGTTTTTTGGGTTCCGTACCTTAAAAGATAAAAAAGAAACGCGTGGTTGAATCAATCTGTAGTCTTTTTAATCTGTAAAAATTAATTTTTAGTATTATTATAGTGTCAACACAAATACATCATCTCTGAAAACTCAACTGTCTAGCTATCACGGTTTGACAGACAGACAGAGGGACATCGAAGTCTCGTGAATAGTGTCCCGTTTTTACCCATTGGGTACGGAACCCCAAAAAAATCGAAATTCTTGATCAACGCAGTCAAAGATACGGTCATTAATGTGGCAATTTATCGTCTTTGCTCAAAATCGATATAATGATATCGAATATCATAACCTTTGGGTACTTTCCGCTGACCAAGAATCATGAAATTTGGCATAAAGCAAGATCTTATATTAGAAGATAGCGAAACAGACTTAAAATTGTACATTTGCAAGTAGACCTAAAAAAATATCTCCTTGAACCAAACCCTTGGTGCGCGAGTCTAACACGCGTATATACTATACAACTAGTAGTGCACCCCGGCTTTGCTCCTGGTATATACCTAGCCTAGGGCACTCAGAGATAACGTACCTACCCAACGGTGAAAGAATTTTGAAATCGGTTCATTATTACCAAGTTCAACCAAACAAGCAAAATCTTCAGCTTTATAATATTAGTAGATATTGTGTCGCCGCTAAAAACCCTCAGTTTAATGTTTCTTAGACGTCTTTATAATAATGTCTCGACGTCTAGGACACGCAGGGTCGTTCGGGCTATCATTCATTTTACGTCTTCTATTTATTATTTCATGACAGCGGTAGCGTATTTGCTCTAAAGCTAAGAGGGACATGACCTGGGCGGTATAGCAATTAGGGGCCTGCCTAAAATACTAATTATAAATTGTTCGTTCTTCGTATGTGTAAGTGGCCAACACTTGTGTCAGATTTTTCAAGCTGCCTTAAGGCATCTGACATAGCTTAACGACTGCTATCAACAGCCGCCGGGACCAACGGCTTAACGTGCCTTCCGAAGCACGGAGGAGCTTGTTATTTTTTTTATGCCACTTGCGGTCACCCATACAAGTAGGGACTGCACCAGGGGTTGCTTAACATACGTAAGCGCTCATAGAGCTCACACCCACTGGACCATCGGGCTCCATTACTAATTATAAATACTATAGAGGGACAGATCACATAATTTGAGTGGCTCTACAGTAACTTTTAATTTGTGTCGTACTAACTCAACGATACTATATTTATTTTATAATAGATACTATACTAACAATATACTAACATTATAAAGAGGATAGATTTGATTTTTTGTTTGCATTGAATGCTCCGAAACTACTCGTACTGGAACGATACTCACTAATTATCAACATCTAAGACCCAAGCCAATCTGAAAAAGATCGTTTTCCTTCTGACTTGACTGGGGATCGACTCTAAGACCACTCGTATTTCTCGTTGGCGTGTTAACTACAGCGCCATGGATATCTTTATATTATAAAGAGGATAAATTTGCGTCTTTGTTTGTAATAGATAAACTTAATAACTTCCGGTTATTTTATAATAAAATTTACCGTTGTAATTTATCTTCTTTACTTACGACTCGACTAGCAATTATTCAGAATTTCAATTAATTCTTAGATTTTAACTTAAAAATTGTGATATATGTATATATGTGAGGTATCCTTAAATATTTAACTTATAAAACATTTTGTTATCCATTAAATGAAACAAAGCATATACAAATAATGTGAATATGGGCGGCTATAATGTCATCAACCCAGGGCATAAACTCATAAAATACGCCGCCGCGTGACAGGTATCATGAAACGATTTGATTATAGCTCTTTCAATATTTCACCATTCGAAGGTATTTTTATTACTCACGAAACCGTTAGGGCTGGTACGGATTGCTATACTTTGTTATATGGATATATCGTGTCTCAAACATTTTTCGCAAATTTAGAAAAGATGGTAATACAACATAAAGCAGAGGTATTGCATATAAAATAATTAAAAACGGCCAGGCCAAGCACGAGAAACAACAAAATCTCTTCTAAACACACTACACAACGACACTGAAGTTACACGACTAATGAATTTTGATTTGGCTAGTCTGTATAAAAATTTTGTATGATTGACAAAAGAAAAAAAATAAGTGCTCTATATTTTTTGATAATGCTATTGACGGTCTAATTATATTTTTTTAGCCGACTAACCCATATAAAAGGAGGGTAATGTTTTTAGCGCGTATAGCGGCTTGACCGGTTTTGAAGTGTGGTGTCATTAGATTCGTAATCTTCCCTGGAGTGTCTTAAGCTATGTACCGTCACCGAAAAATCAATATGGCTGACGTAAATTATCAGAAACTGAAGATTTAAAGTGTCTACCTAGTACGGTTCAGTTTACAGCCGTGACTGTGCTATCACGGTCATATACACAGACGGAGGATTTCATTTTTGCCCTTTGGGTACGAAACCCTAAAAATGAGGATGGATATTAACGAATCGATGATAGCAATAAGTTCAGTACAAATCCACTGAACATCTTCCTTCTTACTAATAACCTCTTTATCCTTTACGTGGGAGACCAGACCATAAGCCCTAAAGGCAACTTTTAGCGGATGAAACTGTAGGGGAGAGACCACACTACGGCTAATTTTATCACACCTTAAGAGCACCTTCCGTCTGTCCATGATTTGCCCTGGCCCATTTATAAGTCACTGTATAGGCTACGAACACACGTGGGTCGATGCAAAGACAATCTGGCTAAGTGTGGAATGATAGACAAATCGCAAAACTGGTGCGAGTGTGGTCATTCGCTCCAAACTATGGCGCACCTCCTCTCATGTCCCAGGTGCCCGAACACCTGCACCTTGGACGACCTTCATGCAGCTTCTAAGAAAGGCAGGCTTCTAGCAAATCTGTACCATCGACACGAAAAGAAGAAGCATGATGGTGGTTGTTTTAGTACCAAATTTGAAGGATATGTATGTATTCTTACATATCCTTCAAATAACGCAAAAATTATGTTCTTTCAAATACTATTTAACATTTATGTATAACTAGCTGTTACCCGCGGCTTCGCCCGCGTAATATATAGCCTATGTCCTTCTAGGTACCCTAACCTATGTGTATGCAAAGTTTCATGATGATCGGCTCAGTAGATACGGCGTGAAAGTTAACAAACAAACAAAATAACAAACAAACAAACTCACTTTCGCATTTATAATATTGGTTGGGATATCAATGCTTAGTTCTAGTTATTCTAACAATTTTGCGGAAAGCAGCAGAAATGGGAACGTGCACAATAAAAAGTTGGATATGAAAGGTGCATCGAAAGTAGGGCGCGCCCTTTCAGTCGCCAAACGCATGTTGAATACTACCTGGAGCGCAATGAAACCACTAGGGATGGCACTCGATAGTGTTGCGCTTATTATTTATATCGATGATATATATAAATAAAAAAAAGTTAAAGCCCTTGCTTGATGATGTTTGCATTATAAATACTATTTGTATATGTAGCCTATAGAATATCCTCTGACTGATCTGGCTTTATATAGCTCTGGTAGTATAGAGAGTCGTGCTTCTGCAGTTGAGACTAAAAAAAGACCTGATGATGATGACTAGTAGCGCCATCTGTTAGTGAGTGGCAGGAATAATATACTTTGCTATCTTATCTTTCCAAACAAGTAGCGCTATCTGTTGTTGAATAGCGGAACTCTTGGAACTTTAAATGTACGATCGACTTTAGCGCACAAATAGCTGACATGATGATAGATTAGATTGAGATCACAATATTTAAAATTTACCACTGTATCCTATGTTAAATTATATTTTAATAATATGCCTTAATCACTGAGTTTGTACGTGGCAGACGTGCATAACAACATCAATAAATAAAATGGCTAAGTGCGAGTCGGACTCGCACACGAAGGGCGGAACCCTTTGTGTGCGAAAATACCATTATCTGTACAACATTAAACTATGGAGCAAAAATAATTTTGTTGTATAGCAGCCCCCCAGAAATATTTATTTTATTTTCATTTAATTATTGATTCCTAAAATTACCGGTAACAGGTAGGCTCTTGAATATTCATAGACAAATTAAGTTAATTTTTTAACTTAATTTGTCTATGAATATTCAAGAGCCTACCTGTTGCCGGTATTATTATCGAGCAAAAAAAGTTACAAAAAACTTACGTTTGTTGCACGTTGCCACCCTTAAATATTTATTTTAAATATTTTTTGTCATAGCGGCAACAGAAATATACATAATCTGTAAATTTCAACCGTCTAGTTATAACTGTTTATGAGATACAGCCGGATATCGAAGTCTCATGAATAGTGTCCCGTTTTTAGGGATCCGTAGTAAACAAGGAACCCTTATAGTTTCGCCATGTCTGTCTGTCCGTCCGCGGTTTTACTCAGCGACTACAAGTACTAGAAAGCTGTGTAATTTGGAATGGGTATGTATATTAATCATGGCAAAAAAGTGGTAGAAAAATATCTTAAAAAAATTTTTTTTTTTGTGTAGCTCCCATACAAGTAAAGTGGGGGAGTAATTTATTTTTTCTTTATTTACCCATCGTGTGGGGTATCGTTAAATAGGTCTTTAAAAAATATTCCTAGGTTGTGAACACCATTTTTCGATTTAGGGATCCGTTTCCGAAATATTCGGTTTTAAAGTGCAAATTTTTGTTAGAGGTAAGTGTCCTCCCCCCCCCCCTCTATCGGCTAAACGGTTATATATGGATACGTGAAAAAATTACAGCAGTAGTATATATACTGAAGTTGAAAGGAAAACTATCAGAGCTGAGTACTAAGTGCAAACTAAAAAGTTATAGGCAACCAACTTATAAAATGTACTGGAAAATGTAAAATTTCCTACAATTTTCATTGTTAGATGTTTTTGGTCGTTAAACTGTGAGGTGCGAGTGTGAACAATGTGAACTCAAAGTTGTCATTCGCAACTACGGAACCCTTCACTGCGCGTGGCCCGACACGCACTTGGCCGGTTTTTTACCCTTTAGGCACGAAACTCTAAAAGACCTGATAATGATGACTAGTAGTGCCCTCTGTCAGTGAGTGGCAGAAGAGGTAATATTATTATTAAATTTCAAAACGTAATTTGAATAATCTAATGTAGACGAGCAGCGCCCTCTGTCAGTGAGTGGCAAGAACAATTTACTTTGCGATCTTATCTTTCCAAACAAGTAGCGCTATCTGTTGTTGAATAGCGGAACTCATGTAGCATTGATATCATGATTGATTATGTAGGTTGAGATCACAATATTTAAAATTTACCACTGTATTACTATGTTAGATTTTATTTTAATAGTGTACAAGTCTGAATCCTTCATCACTACGTGTTCGCACAAAAATTATTAGTCACTCTATAGGTGTTATAAGTGTAGGTGCATGTATATCTGTCTGTGGTATCGAAGCTTTCAAACGGATGAACCGATTTTAGTTTTTTTTTTGTTTTTGTCATAGATAATTTTATACATAGATAATTTTAAAATTATCTAGTTCCATGTTTCATAAAAATCGGTGTCGGAGGCTTATAAAAATGTTGATTTTATGTATTCTGTAATGTAGATATATATTTCATCATCAACACTTCAATTAGCTATTGTCCATTCAATTTCATATACATAATTAACAACAAATAGGTATTCAAACTCACTTTCGCATTTATGATATTACTAGCTGTTACCCGCGGCTTTGCCCGCTTGATATATAGACTATGTCCTTCTCAGTACCCTAACCTATGTGTA
The DNA here is from genome assembly GCA_963082605.1 of Rhodophaea formosa. NCBI lineage: Eukaryota > Metazoa > Arthropoda > Insecta > Lepidoptera > Pyralidae > Rhodophaea > Rhodophaea formosa. The sequence continues at coordinate 1,976,934 of OY720230.1, read as the reverse complement.
TGCCAAATTTCATGATGATCGGTTCAGTAGATACGGCGTGAAAGCGTAACAAACAAACAAACTCACTTTCGCATTTATAATATTAGTTACGATTAGGATTAGGATTTAATTTCAGCGAGCAGCGCCCTCTGTTAGTGAGTGGCAGGAACAATATACTTCGCGATCTTATCTTTCCAAACTAGTAGCGCTATCTATTGTTGAATAGCGGAACTTAAGTAGCTCTGTTATAATATAAAATTGTACGTTGAGGTCACAATATTTAAAACTAGCTGTACCCGCGACTTCGTCCGCGCGGGAAAACGTAGCCTTTATCTTTTCTCAGGCTCTAGGCTATCTGTGTACCAAATTTCATTTAAATCGGTTCAGTGGTGTGTGGTGTGTTGGCGTGAAGCGAGACAGAGTTAGTTTCGCATTTATAATATTATTACGGATGTTATTCATCATCATCATCAGGTCGTTTTTAGTCTCCACTGCAGGAGCACAACCCTCTCTGTACTACCAGAGCCATGTATTAGCCAGAGCAGTCGGAGGATTTGGCCTACACTCTCCACGCTGGTCAAACGGGTTGGAGTGGAGTGGTCTCTTCGATGTTTGTAAGCTTTGATTAGCTTGTGTTTAAGTCGCCTTCTACGACATACACGGGAAGACTTGGAGTGGTCCTATTTTACTCTGCCGGGAACCACACGGATAATAATAACGAATTGTCACTTTACAAGGTCAGAAATATAATTTTGGTTATCTATCGATAGTTCCTACAGCACTAGTACACGCGACAGCGCCCACGGTGTTGCCAGCTCTAAATAATTCATATATTCCGTTCGCGTGCCAGTGTTGCCGTGCCGGTGAATTCGCCGGATTTAGAATTTAGAGGGTATTTTATATTTGCAAGCTGCGGATTAAACTTGACACGGTTTTTTTTCGATGTTATTCTATGAATGCGATTGCTATGCGGCGAACGTTTCGCCTATTTCGTCGTTTGGTATTCGAGATTTTCATGAAGTTCGTATTTTTAACCCCTTACGCAAAAAAGAGGGGTGAAGTTTAACGTGTCTGCTTGTGGTACAGTAGCACCCAAACGGATGAACCAATTTTCGTTTGCTTTGTTTGTTTAATAAATAATTTTATACCATCTCCGCCATTTTTCATGAAAATCTGTTCAGCCGTTGGAAGATCATCAGCTCTTTTCTAGTTGTTGAAGGGATCTGTCTAACTTCCTTATGTCTGATCGATTCAAAATTTGGTACCGTGTTACTTTAATGATATTGATAGTGTCGGGAGGTTTTAAAATGTATTTTACTTTGGTTGATACAGATGCAAATGAAAGATTAATTGACCGAGCGAATGTGAAACGTCACTGTTTCAGATTGACCAAAATGTTCAGGGTATGTCTGTTCGGCTCTTCCACTCTACAGGTTTCATTTCTCAACCGATTCTCATGCAATTTTGTGTGCAGGTTTAATGCCAGCCAGAGGAGTCAGAGGACTTGGCCTACACCACGCCTACACTCTCCAGGCTGGCCCGACAGGTTGGAGAGGTCTATTGTTGGTACTATGATGTTTATAAGCATTGTTTAGCTTTTATTCTCTAAGTCGCCTTCTACGACGCCTTGATAATACAAAATTCTTTTACATTGTCGACAAAGCATACTTTTGCAAGATTTAAGTTTATGTTAAGTAGGTATGTGACAACCTTCAACTTTATGAGTAGGAACTCGAAACTGGAGTGCATGCCTGAAAATAGAATTCATTAATAATAATTTAAGATATTTTTAACAAAAAACAAAAAACCGACTTCAACCCTATCAATTTATTTAAATAAGCGTAAGAATAAAATTTAGTAAACCGAACGGCGTACTTGTGTATGTTTTCAAAAAGCGCTCGTCGTATTTCGGTAAAAATTTAATGGGACCATTTGTAAAGTATTACCTATCGAACAAAAAAAGAATTTCTTACATCGGTCCAGGCGTCTTCGAGAAATCGGGGAACATACATAAAAAACCTGCCAAGTGTGAGTCAAACTCGCGCAATGAGGGTTCCGTACAATATGCTTCGTGAACACACACACAATGTGCAAAAAATGTTTTATTCAATTGACTAGCGCCATCTAGTGGTGTTTTAGTGAACTATTTCCCTAGATGAACTTATTATTGTGAGTTTAACACTTAATTTTCAAGTAATGGAATTCTTATTATTTTTCCTGTAATCTTCAAGGAATGAACTATATTTTGTAATTTTTTCAAAATTTTCGGCTCAGTAGTTTCGGAGATCAGGGGGGGGGGAATGGTCAATTTTTGCCTTCTTTCGTGAATAAAATCAAAAGTATTGATTTTAACCGAACAAAAAAAAATATTTTTGAGATCCTCATAATGAGCCCTTTCATTTGATATATGACACAGTAAGGTTTGCAAAACTTTTTTTTTTAATTTTGTAATTGGGGCCCTCAAAACGACGTTTATTTCAAAAAAATCTTTATTTTCTAAACACATCCGTGTTTGGGTCATAGGATTACACTATCTTACCAAATTTCATCTAATTTGGTTCAGTAGATTCGGAGAAAATCGGCTGTGACAGACGGACGGACGGACAGACAGACGCTCGAGTGATCCTATAAGGGTTCCGTTTTTCAACTTTTGTACGGAACCCTAATAAAGATTATGACTAATTGAGAACCTCCTCCTTTTTTTGAAGTCGGTTAAAAACGTAGAATGTAGACGAAGCGAAAGAGGTTTCTTAATGTTAGCAAGTGTGGACTTTTACCGTCTTATTATAAAATGAGGAATTAATTTAGTATGTTTGCCGTGTGGTTCCCAGCAGAGTAGAATAGGACCACTCCAAGTCTTTCCGTGGATGTCGTAGATGGCGACTTAAGAAATACAAGCTAAACAAAGCTTATAAACATCAAAGAGATCTCTCCAACCCGTCTGGCCAGCGTGGAGAGTGTAGGCTAATTCCTCTGACTGCTTTGGCTAATATATGGCTCTGGTATTCAGAGTGGGTCGTGCTCCTGCAGTGGAGACTAAAAAAGACCCGATGATGAAGATAATGACTAACTTTTGTACCTGGTTTAAACCATTATCCGACCAGTCAACACCTATCACTTTGTCGCTTCCACAACTATCATTGTCAATTCGTTTTGGGTGGATAATGGTTTAAACCGGGTATTAAAGTTAGTCCTTGTTTTATAATAAGTCCGTTAGTGTCTATCAACCCTCGGTACAAATGTAACTTTTTAAACTTTTACGGTTATTAACATTAGAATGGGCATGTTGACTAAATTTTTTTTCATGTTGCTATGTATAGACCTGCCAAAAATAAACACAATAGTGACAATACAATACATTTCTATACAAAAAACTCTTTCTGTTATAAAAGTTTTAAAGACACATGTTTTTAGACGTAAATTTTTAGACGTGAAAACGCGCCGCTGAAATAGCTACATATTTGTGACGTCTCAAGCTTGTATTTTGTATGGGTGGCGTGAGAACTTTGTTTGGTAGCTATACGAAATATTTCGTTTATGGTAATGGTTTCATAATAAAAGTTGCTATAAATTTTGCAGACTAAAATACAGTATTATTGTAATAAAAATTTTGAATACTTTAAAAAATGATAAACTTAACACCCAACTTTAAAGAAGCTTTAAGGTCACTTAACGAATCGATATCAAATTAAAAGTGTTCTTTATAGTAATGTTTTCTTATGTTTTCGCGATTGTTACACATTTCGATTGTTTCACCGCCTAAAATATTTTAGGCGGTAGATTTTGCAGTTCTTATAAAATACTAGACAAATGTCAACTTAGTCTACCTGCGACCACGAACACTGTAAAGTGCTCGAAACGTTAGGTGTATAAATAATGTAATAAACGCGATAAAAACCGTATTAAAATAATTTTATTTAAATGTTCTTTATAGTGTTTTTAGATAGAAATTAGTCTCATTAGAAACAAACTTTATATAATCTTAACATTAGGCAACTACCGTATTAAACATTTCGGGATATTTACCGTGATTATTGTGATCTTTGAGTTTTCGATATTTCGATCCAGTTACATGGACCATGATCAAGAAGGAAAGTTCCTTCGTGATCAATATCATGGTCCATGTAACTAGATGTATGGTGGTAAATATCACGAAATGTTTAATTCTGACCTCAGTACAAAGTACAAAGGATATTGCTTGTACTGTAACAATTAATATTTAATACCATCGGACTGACTAAAATGGCTTACTCGGCCGACGTAATGTCTGTAAACATTTAAATTTACGACGTCCGTGTCCATGGACAAGGCTGCAGCAATAACGTATCTAGGGGGAGGTGGCTCAGGGTACTTAATGTCGGTGGGCGCTAAAAATTCACTGCAATAACGCACACCCTTTTGCAAAAGACTTGATTTCTGTATTTTAATGGAACGGAAGCAAGGAATAAAAGGACGTAACTCTTTCTCCCATTTAAACTTGTCATTAATCATCTCAATCCCATTTTTAAAATATGAAATTCTAACTTTTAATTGTAAGTAAATTTGAAGCAAAGAGTTTTCCGTCATAAATTTTATGACATTGATTTTAAACTAAATATAGGCCAGCAACGCTCATGTCTCACACCTGGTGTTGCAGTTGTCCATGGGCAGCGGTGATCACTTACCATCAGGTGCTGTCCTATGACATAAAAAAAGCTTGTAAAGCGTAAAAGTAAAAGACGACGCGCACGGTGCAATTACGGCGCAGACATGGAACCACGGACGTATAAAAAATGGAACATTGCGATAGGATGTTAAGCCTTTTGGGCATACTCAAAACGAGAAAAACCGGCCAAGTGCGTGTCGGGCCACGCGCAGTATAGGGTTCCGTAGTTGCGAATGACAACTTTGAGTTCACACTGTTTACACTCGCACCTCACAGTTTAACAACCAAAAACATCTAACAATAAAGATTGTATGAAATTTTACATTTTCCAGTACATTTTATAAGTTGGTTGCCTATAACTTTTTAGTTTGCACTTAATACCCAGCTCTGATAGTTTTCCTTTCAACTTCAGTATATATTCTACTGCTGTAATTTTTTTCACGTATCCATATATAACCGTTTAGCAGATAGAGGGGGGGGACACGTACCTCTAACAAAAATTTGCACTTTAAACCCAAATATTTCGGAAACGGATCAGTAAATCGAAAAATGGTGTTCTCGACCTCACAATATTTTTCAAAGACCTTTTTAACGATACCCCACACGATGGGTAAATAGAGAAAAAAAAATTACTCCCCCACTTTACTTGTATGGGAGCTACCCAAAATAAAAATTTTTTTCAATATTTTTTTCTACGACTTTTTTGCCATGATTAATATACATACTCATACCAAATTTCAGTTTTCTAGTACTTATAGTCTCTGAGTAAAACCGCGGACGGACAGACAGACAGACAGACAGACAGACAGACAGACAGACATGGCGAAACTATAAGGGTTCCTAGTTTACTACGGAACCCTAAAAAACGTTCCTGCAGACACGTGCTGGCAGTGAATGCTTTAATTTTTTCTTGCGATATTGGTCGTTTTCGGCATCACAATAAGGCCTTAATCCTATCATAGTGTCCCACGCCTGCACTGTATATGCGCCGTGCTTTTTTTTGAATGGACTTTGCGTATGACCTGCGACTTCACTGGACTCTTTGAGGTGAGGACTTTTAGCCTGTTAAGGCGAACATCACCTAAGGGCCTCCAGGAGGGACGGACCTTGGCTTTGAGCGTTGCCTGTGTGTGCGAGGCTTGGAGAGACAACAAACTCTCGTATGCTTGATGGGCCGCGATTTTCATGCATAGCCTGCAGCATGAAGGGCCGAACTGAGCAAAAATGGCAAAGCCTTTGGAGAGCAGCAATTTATACCTAAGAGCGCAACAGAATACGTTTGCCAAGGGCACTTGACCAATTACGTCCATCACCCGTTTCAGTGTTTATATTCTTTTATTTCATACAACAAACACATGCGGCATTCGCCGCTGAAAATGGAAAAATGGGAATAATAAAAGCAAAAAAGGCGCGTTTTTCATCGTAGCTGTGTTGCCACACCTGCGTTGTCGTACTTTAAAATTTTATGGACATCGGTTTTAAACATTTTTAGGGTTCCGTACAAAAGTTGAAAATCGGAACCCTTATAGGATCACTCGAGCGTCTGTCTGTCCGTCCGTCCGTCTGTCACAGCCGATTTTCTCCGAATCTACTGAACCAAATTAGATGAAATTTGGTAAGATAGTGTAATCCTACGACCCAAACACGGATGTGCAAAGTAAATAAAGATTTTCTTGAAATACGGGTCATTTTGAGGGGCCCAATTACAAAATTAAAAAAAAAAAGTTTTGCAAACCTTACTGTGTCATATATCAAATGAAAGGGCTCATTATGAGGATCTCAAAATATATTTTTTTTTGTTCGGGTAAAATCAATACTTTTGATTTTATTCACGAAAAAAGGCAAAAATTGACCATTCCCCCCCCCCCCCCCCCCCCCCTGATCTCCGAAACTACTGAGCAGAAAATTTTTAAAAAATTACAAAATATAGTTCATTCTTTGAAGATTACAGGAAAAATAATAAGAATTCTATCACTTGAAAATTAAGTGGTAAACTCACAATAATAAGTTCATCTAGGGAAATAGTTCACTAAAACACCACTAGATGGCGCTAGTCAATTGAATAAAACATTTTTTGCACATTGTGTGTGTGTTCACGAAGCATATTGTACGGAACCCTCATTGCGCGAGTTTGACTCACACTTGGCCGGTTTTTTTTTCATATTTTTTTTTGTTTAAATTACTTTAAATACTGTAAGCATCAACAAAGAGGGTTCGTGTTAATCACGATTCATGCCAGATATAATTAGAATGTATACTATCGCTTCGCTATGTATCAATAAAGATATTTGCAGCGATTTTTACAAATAAAAAAATTTATTTTTATTCTGATAACTTAGATCCATTATTTCTTAGTAGTAGTTTAATAATACATTATGAATTGATACAAGTACGGTAAGCTGGATATTATAGTCGAGGTGTTTATAGGCACAAGGCGAAGCCGAGTGCTTATAATAAACCGACGTGCCTATTATAGACAGCTTGCCGTACGAGTATCATACGACGTTTTTCAATACATTTGCGATTACCATAAACTAAAACAAGATTGCAATTTAGCAAATAAGGAATTTATAAAAGTTAGGAACTAAGGCAGTTTGTAAAAAATACATATAAAATAATCAGGTACATTTACTTAGGTTTATTTTCTCCAAAAAAGTACATTGATAATCTTCTCCTTTTCGAAGTCGGTTAAAAAATCACATCTCACTAATCAGAAAAAAGTTTTCATGCTGAACTTGAAACTCTGCTCGAATTCTATGAAGAAGTTTAAATTTTGCATCTGTGGCATTGGGCTATTGAACGGTTGTGATTGGTGTCAAGTAAAAAGCACTAGTGCCGTAAATACATCATTAGGTACGATACAGATTTCAATGTCATAAGAACCGTATTATTAGCAAAAAAAATTAAAACATATTGTGTTTACTTCATGGCTATCATAACAATGTGTGTTATGATACTTACGGAACCCTAAAAAAGAGTGTCGCTGTTTGCGTTCACACCTGCCGCCCCACACTTTAAAATTTTATGGACATTCCGCGCCGGGTGTTACCGGGCGCTAGCACGAACGTTAAAATTGTGCGGATGAATAATGAATTTGTCTATCACTAGCTTGACAATTCGGCTTTACTAATAAAGCTGAATAGTTTGTGTTTGTTTGTTTGGTTAAACGCGCTTATCTCAAGAACTAATAGACTGATTTTAATAATTCTTTCACCGTTGGATAGTTACGTTAGCCCTGAGTGCCACGGGCGAAGCCAGGGCGAAATACGAGTTATTATATATCTCTCGTTAACACTAGTAGTAAGTACCTACATATCTTTTTTTTTCTTATATGGAGCGCCAGATCGAGAGTTATCGAGGAATACACATATCTACTTACATTTATACAAAAAACCGGCCAAGTGCGTGTCGGGCCACGCGCAGTGTAGGGTTCCGTAGTTGCGAATGACAACTTTGAGTTCACACTGTTTACACTCACACCTCACAGTCTAACGACCAAAAACATCTAACAATGAAGATTGTATGAAATTTTACATTTTCCAGTACATTTTATAAGTTGGTTGCCTATAACTTTTTAGTTTGCACTTAGTACCCAGCTCTGATAGTTTTCCTTTCAACTTCAGTATATATACTATTGCTGTAATTTTTTTCACGTATCCATATATAACCGTTTAGCAGATAGAGGGGGGGGACACGTACCTCTAACAAAATTTTGCACTTTAAAACCAAATATTTCGGAAACGGATCCCTAAATCGAAAAATAGTGGTCTTAACCTCACAATATTTTTGAAAGACCTTTTTAACGATACCCCACACGATGGGTAAATAGACAAAAAAAAATACTCCCCCACTTTACTTGTATGGGAGCTACCCAAAAAAAAATATTTTTTCAAGGTTTTTTTCTACGACTTTTTTGCCATGATTAATATACACACTCATACCAAATTACAGCTTTCTAGTACTTATAGTCTCTGAGTAAAACCGCGGACGGACAGACAGACAGACAGACAGACAGACAGACAGACAGACAGACATGGCGAAACTATAAGGGTTCCTAGTTTACTACGGAACCCTAAAAAATGTGTTTTCACCCCAACTCGACTTGAGGATCTTGCTCGCTTCGCTCGCTCGGTTGAATATACATATAATCGTATGTTAGTCTGTCTCTTCAAATATTTATTGCATAAACAAAATATTTTTCGCCTAATTTAGTTAGCCGAAAATAAAATTGTTGCGTATTTAGTGTGAAGTGCAACGTGTCCGGTTCTATGAAATTTCGCACACAATCGTATTATAATTTACCGCATTTTATGACGAGAGCATTTCACCGTTCTGTTTTACGGAAAATACTCGTACATTTACAGCAGTGGTTTCCAAAGGGGCCTTCATGACTTTATGTTTAAAAACCGGCCAAGTGTGAGTCAAACTCGCGCAATGAGGGTTCCGTACAATATGCTTCGTGAACACACACACAATGTGCAAAAAATGTTTTATTCAATTGACTAGCGCCATCTAGTGGTGTTTTAGTGAACTATTTCTCTAGATGAACTTATTATTGTGAGTTTACCACTTAATTTTCAAGTGATAGAATTCTTATTATTTTTCCTGTAATCTTCAGGGAATGAACTAAGTATATTTTGTAATTTTTTCAAAATTTTCGGCCCTGATCCAAAATTTGACCATTCCCCCGAATGGTCAAATTTTGCCTTCTTTCGTGAATAAAATCAAAAGTATTGATTTTACCCGAACAAAAAAAAATATATTTGAGATCCTCATAATGAGCCCTTTCATTTGATATATGACACAGTAAGGTTTGCAAAACTTTTTTTTAAATTTTGTAATTGGGCCCCCCAAAATAACCCTTATTTTCATCTAATTTGGTTCAGTAGATTCGGAGAAAATCGGCTGTGACAGACGGACGGACGGACAGACAGACGCTCGAGTGATCCTATAAGGGTTCCGTTTTTCAACTTTTGTACGGAACCCTAAAAAACGGTTCAATCACATAGAAGTCCATTTTCTCAGGATTTGGCCTACACTCTATGCTGGGCAGACAAAATGGAGCGGTCTATTTGATGTTCATAAGCTTTGTTTAGCTTGCGTTTCTTATGTCGCCTTCTACGACATCCATGGGAAGACTTGGAACGGTCCTATTCTACTCTGTCTGTTCGCGGCAGAGTAGATTACTGCCCCCGTAGCATGGCTCCCGCGACGCCGTTTATATCGCGCGATAAACTATCTACATCTCGCTCTGCAGTATTGCGAAAAACAAGATGGCGATAGTCGATAAAATTTGTCGCGCGTGCCATGCCACGGGGGCAGTAATTGATTAATATTTGCCAAGCAGCACCAATGACAATAAAAAAACGGGATAAAAACGAACATGATGTCAAAATGTTATTGCCTAATAACAGTTTATCCCTACGCCACGGTACTTCCATCATTTCAGAAAAACCTCATTTCACCCAATCCATAGTTAGGTAGGTTGTTATTCCATGACCACACCACTGCTTGTTTTTTAAACATTAAAGTGATATTATGCGTGCAGACCTTTTTGCCAACTTTTAACATCTACGGTGTACAATGTTTTGATGATCACTTGAACATCTATTACGGCCTTAGTATGGTTGATTATTTTTCTTTAAGATATACGCCTCCAACCCGTCTGGCCAGCGTGGAGAGTGTAGGCCAAATCCTCTGACCTGGCTAATGTCTGGCTCTGATAGTACAGAGAGGATCGTGCTCCTGCAGTGACTAAAAAAGACCTGATGATGATGCTTTAAGATATATAACCGTAATGGATGTTGAAGTGACCATCAAAGCGTTGTACACGGTAATTGTCAAATACACACACATAGGCCTGCTAGTCTATGAGTGAAAACAGTTTGAGAGCCTTCGTTTACAGCGTTCCTGGTAAATATTTTACGTTCGCGGTCCACGAGCTAATTGTTTAAAAGCATACGCGTGTCAATTAATTGCTTGAGAGCTTCGTTTACATCGGAACATTGAAAATCTGGATCGGATGGCGGTTATTACTTTAATATTTTACTGCAACAACTAGTGGCACTGTGAGCTGAGGAACACACAAGTCTGTAAATTTATTTTCATTACTGTAATAAATTTTCATTACGCACTTTCAAAAGAAAGGGTAAAAGACGTGTGTTCATATGGAATCTATCGCAGTTAACAAATAAAATCTTACTAATATGAAAAGAACCTGGAAAAAAGCTATTGAAGTAAAAATACTAAAAGAAAATCAAAACTTCAACACCGTTCGTCCTTTAAGGCGACACTAGGCACACTTGCGACGCCAATAATTTTATTCCTAATACTTTACAAATAGAAAGAAATTCAAGAATGTAAATCAAATAAGTAATACCTGAAGTATTTTTGGAATCATGTTTAATATTATCAGAATCAGTGAGGATTATGAGAATCAGATTTCCGCCAAAAACGGCCGTTTTTGGCACTATTTCTCTTTATGACTGATTCTCATAATATTAAAACATGATTCCAAAAATACTTCAGGTTATTTACTAAGGCTTATATGATTTACATTCTTGAATTTCTTTATATTTGTAAAGTATTAGGAATAAAATGATTGGCGTCGCTAGTGTTCCTAGTGTGGGCCCTTAATTTCAATATACTTACATAAACTTAAATACTAAATATATATTATTGTGATACAAAATATAAACATACATACAATATTATTTCTATGACTGGTATTTGATTACTCGCGACTTGACATTCAAGCATTCCTCTAGGGCATCAAATCACACAATCTCAAATGTACTATTTGTCAAACAACTGACCGGCACATCTCTTATGAAATCGAACGATTCTAATTTGAATATTTGGACTTATCGGACGAATGATCGGCAGATCCCTCAAGTGCACCGACGGTTACTACCAAATCATGCAGCGAAGATTCGTGCAGCCAGCACAGTCAGCATTCGTGCGAACATTCACAAAATGGTTTGTATACATCCACCTCGGAATGGAAAACTGTGTTCGGTGTACCTAACTCATGTAAACCCCCCACTAAACCCCATAGAGCAAAGTGAATTTGTGTATCTAGATGATAGCATGACTGTATCCATTAACCTAGTTGTACGTAAGTTGTGTTTAGTGCTGCCTAACTTAGTTTGTAATGTTCTAGAATAACAGTTCTGACAAGATACTGATTTGGATACTCTAAACTACCGAATACTGAGAAATTCGCCGTTGTAACGATTTAGGAAACTACACTTTACTTCTATTACATTGATAATATTGTGGATAAGTGCCTATAAAGTATTGTTTATGTATTAGTCGCAGAGAAATGATGAAATCGCCAGTGATAACTGGAATTTGACGTTAAATTTATTATTAGATTGATCATTTCCCTGCGACACACATAACTTTTGACATGTTCCCATTTATTGTACTCGTACAGATCAGGATTAAGACACAAATTTATACTTTAGTAGAGATTTCTCATTAAGGCATCAATTACACGAGCGATATTTGTGGAATTGCAGATAATTAATGTTAAACTTTTACAAAAAAGAAACGTTAATCACGGCGATGAAAGATTCATTATAAGATTGCTCTCAAACATTTTCGCTCTTGTAGTTTTTCCCTAAGATTTTTACACTTAACCTAGTATTACATGAATTCTACTGTACCACTACTCTGTATCTAAACATTACATACATTAAGTATATTTAATAACATGTTACTATACTATTCACTTTACATAAATACAATAAATATTTCAAGCAAATACAGACTTTCATTTCAATTAATCCTACTCAAATCCCTTGTGCATGTACCTATTGTAACTACATGAATTATGCAAACGATGGAATATGTTTTTAGGTTTTTACAAAAAAAAGAGTTGCACGATGTTTTATGCACCTAAGACTTCGTGTATACGAATCATAGTTATTCTTAGTTTTGTAAAAATCGATGTTGTGTTAATTTTGTCTGTGCCATCGTAGCTCCTACTAGGTGGACGTATGTAATGCGATATCTTCATTTCTGTAACAATGTCCCTCTAAATCCAGGATTTTGAATGCATCATTCAAGAATATCAAGTTCTGTACTTGGTATTCCTAATAACATCCGACATCCAGAAATAGCACAGAATATACTATATACTTGGCTGTCTTAGAAATCTTCATCTTTGCTGTTATCCTCTGTATTATTATGAAAACCAGTTAGAACTAAATAGTATATGAGCCATGATAGATATCTTGTGGAAAGTTTGCCTTGTTTTTTTTTTCTTTTTTAAATATATAAATATAAATATATAGGGACATATCACACAAATTGAGCTAGCACCACAGTAAGTTGTGAACTTGTGTCGCAGGATACTAACTCAACGATACTATATTTTATAATATATACATATATAGATAAACATCCAAGACCCAGGTCAATATGAAAAATATATTTTTCCATCTTGACCTGACTGGGGATCGAACCCGGGACCCCCGTGTCGCAGGCTAGCGTGTTGACCGCTGCGCCACGGAGCTCGACCTTATTATCTCCTGGTGTACTGATAGTGTATTATATGTTTCCTTTCAGATATGGACTACGGGAGCGGTGGTCCACCGCCGCCGGGAATGATGAAGGACAGACATGGGCCTCCGCCACCGCACCATCCGGTAAGATATAGATCATCATTAATTTATATCAAACTACCAACTACTTTCTTCCGCGTCTTCGTCCGCCTAAAACTATCTCCCTTTTTCACTCACTTAGGCCTTAACTGCCTCCGTGGTCCAGTGGATACGGCGTTTGCTTTGTTGACCCGGGGGTCGTGGGTTCGATTCCCACGGGAACCATACTTTGTTAAGTTGTTTCCAGTTTGGTTAGGACATTGCAGGCATGAATCACCTGATTGTCTGATAAGAAAGATGATTCCGTGCTTCGGAAGGCACGTTAAGCCGGTGGTTCCGGCTGCCATCTGGTAGTCGTTAAAGGAACCACGTCAAAGGCCGAGAGGCGGTTCCGAAGAACTCTAACATCAGGGTATGCATGGTCGACTGACCGTGTCACCTACACGAAATGATGATGACTCACTTAGGGGTTTTCTAAAATTTCTTAGTGCTCACTTACATCATGAAAGGAACCCCTATCAAAATTCAAGTTTCTAATACAGTAGCTTCGGCTACTGTGCGTTGATTTTTGTTAGTGAGTCGGTCAGCCCCGTAGCATGGCACGCGCGACAACGTTTATCAACTATCGCCATCTTTTTTAGGGTTCCGTAGTAAACTAGGAACCCTTATAGTTTCGCCATGTCTGTCTGTCTGTCTGTCTGTCTGTCTGTCTGTCTGTCCGTCCGCGGTTTTACTCAGAGACTATAAGTACTAGAAAGCTGTAATTTGGTATGAGTGTGTATATTAATCATGACAAAAAAGTCGTAGAAAAAAACCTTGAAAAGATATTTTTTTTTGGGTAGCTCCCAAGCAAGTAAAGTGGGGGAGTAATTTTTTTTTCTCTATTTACCCATCGTGTGGGGTATCGTTAAAAAGGTCTTTCAAAAATATTGTGAGGTTAAGAACACCATTTTTCGATTTAGGGATCCGTTTCCGAAATATTTGGTTTTAAAGTGCAAAATTTTGTTAGAGGTACGTGTCCCCCCCCTCTATCTGCTAAACGGTTATATATGGATACGTGAAAAAAATTACAGCAATAGTATATATACTGAAGTTGAAAGGAAAACTATCAGAGCTGGGTACTAAGTGCAAACTAAAAAGTTATAGGCATCCAACTTATAAAATGTACTGGAAAATGTAAAATTTCATACAATCTTCATTGTTAGATGTTTTTGGTCGTTAGACTGTGAGGTGTGAGTGTAAACAGTGTGAACTCAAAGTTGTCATTCGCAACTACGGAACCCTACACTGCGCGTGGCCCGACACGCACTTGGCCGGTTTTATTTCTCAATACTGAAGAGCGAGAAGTAGATAGTTTATCGCGCGATATAAACGGCGTCGCGGGAGCCATGCTACGGCGGCAGGTTTACTTACAGTGCCCACTGCTGAACAAAGATCCGTTTTATCCTCCTTCACTTTACTTCAACCTGGCTGATCTCTATCACGCGAAAACGGTTCAGATATTGTGGAGAGTCCCCTACATCGACTATCATCCCCAGGAACCCAATTACTTAAGAGCGCATACTAGCAGTATTTTTTCAATATGGTTTTCATACAAATGTATTTCTCTATTTTCTCGCTGAAAACTGGTTCTAGAGCCACAATTCTTTTTTCATAAAATCTAGTGCTAAAATATGAATGCCTCTATTTTTTATTTTTTCCAAAAAAAACTCTTTTGTACAATTTTTTTTTCTTTTAAACAGGTTTTTAGAAAAAAATAAAACATAGGGACATACCTATTTTAGTAATAGATTGTATGTAAAAAGAATTGTGCCTCTAGAAGCAGTTTTCAGCGAGAAAATAGAGAAATACATTTGTATGGAAAACGCACTGCTAGTATACCCTCTTAATTGGCGTGCTTTCTGCAGGCTAACGTGACCAACATAATCCCTTATCCACAGCAGCTTGGCAGTTTTGTGTCCTATTTCTATGAAATAAATTATTTTGAAAGCAGGGTCGACTCTCCAATCTTTTGAGTCAACAAATAAATAAATTGAGTGATTGATCACACTTCATTCTTGGCTGACTTTCGAGTCGTAAGTTATAGTATGATTTGAGTTTCGACCAATATTCTTCAATATTATATCAAATATTTATTTCCATATTACTGGCTAAGAACACGCATTATTTTTACCGACCAAAAAACTAAGTTACTTATCTGCGCTGAAGTTGATGAGACTGATGTTGTATTTGCTTTAGTTATACAAAGACCGGAATTAGGTAGGTTTACGTTTACCATTAATTCAGACAGTACATTCGAAACAGAACTAAAACAAAACGGGGCACCGGAACAAATCGTAATTATTATTTGATTGCCACAAAATTGCCGAGACATCGTCTGCTAGCCCAGTTCCGAGCTTTGTCGTTAATTGGAATTTAATTATTGCGCAGTTACGGAAACCCCCCAGGGATACACTCTCACCTTCAAGCGATACAGCCCGACAATTAGAGGGCCGAATTTATTTACTGAGGCTATTTTTATTTCGCGAGGTTTGTTGGTATTACAGTTAATTAAGATTTTTTGGGTAATTCTAAATGTAGATTACTATTACTGTTTGATTTCCTGAACCTAGGTGACTATTACGGCTGGATCGCTCCCAAACATAGTATATAGTTTCATTAGTACAAAAATATTTTATCATAAATATAATTTACTTCCGCATAATTTTCCGAAATATTATGCGTAAGTAAATAATCTTTTGCCGAATCTTTTTGCCATTGCTTAGAGATCTGTAAGAAAAACGCCTATCCATGATGAAACGTGAAATTTCATAAAAATCGGTTAATAGTTATATAATGTTAGTAGCTGACTCTGCTTCACATTCGGATGGAATCAAATCGCTATTTGTGTAAGAATCCCGTAGAAATCCTATCATAAATCTTATTTGAATAGTCCTTTTTCCACGCAAGTGAATTTTAGAAATATTTGTATAAATAATAATTAAATTTTTGTGCATTTCAGCGAGACGGACGCGGCTACGGTCCCGAGGGTTACGGCGGCGAAGGGTTCGTGCCCCCGCCCCCCATGCACCATCCGCCCATGCCGCCACAGAACCAGGTATTATTTGTTTCATAATTTCATAGACTAGTACATTTCACCTTCGCAAGGTAAATAAATATCATAACCTCTACTACCCAGAGGTGCCTTTGGCAACCACTGGGATATAAATTTCTGATAAGAAGCAATTGGCTGCTAAAGCGAGAATTGTACACAGAAAATATTATTTTTCATGATCTTTCTAGTGTATTCTTTCTTGTATGTTAAAGATTGTTAGGGTTCCGTACAAAAATTGAAAAACGTAACCCTTATAGGATCACTCGTGCGTCTGTCTGTCACAGCCGATTTTCTCCGAATCTACTGAACCAAATTAGGTGAAATTTAGTAAGATAGTGTAATCCTATGACCCAAACACGGATGTGCGAAGTAAATAAAGATTTTTTGAAATAAGGGTCATTTTCAGGGACCTAATTACAAAATTAAAAAAAAAGTTTTGCAATCCTTACTGTGTCATATATCAAATGAAAGGGCTCATTATGAGGATCTCAAAAATATTTTTTTTATTCGGGTAAAATCAATATTTTTGATTTTATTCACGAAAGAAGGAAAAAAAATCCTGGGCCGAAAAAATTAAAAAATGTAGTTCATTTCTTGAAGACTACAGGAAAAATAATAAGAATTCTATCACTTGAAAATAAAGTGGTAAACTCACTATAATAAGTCATCTAAGGAAATAGTTCACTAAAACACCACTAGATAGCGCTAGTCAATTGAATAAAACATTTTTGCACATTGTGTGTGTGTACACGAAGCATATTGTACGGAACTCTCATTGCGTGAGTTTGACTCACACTTGGCCGGTTTTTTTTTCTAAACATTTCTACATCCTATTTTTTGGAGAAACTTCATGTTTATTCATGCCTTCATCTATGATCGATGTGTTGCTTCCAGGGCGGCCCGCCACAGCAAGGCGCGGTGATGATGGTGTACGGACTGGACCCCCAGACGGCCAACGCGGACCGACTCTTCAACCTGTGCTGTCTCTACGGAAACGTTGTTAGAGTGAGTACTTTTATTTGAACGAAGTTAAGGAGAAGAAGGGGCTAGACGGAAAAAATTAAGACCAAAAGTTGTAACGACACTTTTTGCTATAGTTGCTCATGTATCCCTAAAAAAAAGTTTAAATATTGTTTATCTTCCAGATAAAGTTCCTGAAAACGAAAGAAGGCACGGCGATGGTCCAGATGGGGGACGCAGTGTCGGTGGAGAGATGTGTGCAGAACCTGAACAATGTTACCGTTGGCGACTACACGTTGACACTCGCGTGAGTATTATTTAAATAAATACATAAATACTTCATCATCATCACGAAGTTTGTTTTTCGTGTGTGTAAGTGGCCAACACTGGTGTCAGATTTTTCAAACTACCTAAAGACATCTGACATAGCTTAACGACTGCCATCAATGATGACAGCCGGGACCAACGGCTTAACAGGCCTTCCGAAGCACGGAGGAGCTCGAGACTTTTTATTCCACTTGCGGTTGCCCATCCAAGTGGTTGCTCAACATGCGTGAGCGCTAATAATGCTCACACCCATTGGGCCATCGGGCTTCATCACGATGATGATGAATAAATACAACTTGCCGTGTGGTTCTCGGCAGAGTAGCAAAGAACCACTCCAAGTCTTCCTATGGATGTCGTAGGATGCGACTTAGGAAACACAAGCTAAACGAAGCTTATAAACATCAAAGAGACCTCTCCAACTCACCTGGCCAACATAGAGAATGTAGGCCAAATCCTCTGACTGCTTGGCTAATATATGGCTCTGGTAGTACAGAGAGGGTCGTGCTCCTGCAGTGGAGACTAAAAAAACTTGATGATGATGATACCCTTAAAGGTTCAGCTCGTCAATATGAATAACTTTTCCTTAGGGAATACCCAATGCTGAGAACTCAAAAAAAAATCGTCTTTTTATATGTGATCAGACGCCCGGGCAATTGGTATGGGACATTAAAAACCGGCCAAGTGTGAGTCAAACTCGCGCAATGAGGGTTCCGTACAATATGCTTAGTGAACACACACACAATGTGCAAAAAATGTTTTATTCAATTGACTGGCGCCATCTAGTGGTGTTTTAGTGAACTATTTCCCTAGATGAACTTATTATTGTGAGTTTACCACTTAATTTTCAAGTGATAGAATTCTTATTATTTTTCCTGTAATCTTCAAGGAATGAACTATATTTTGTAATTTTTTCAAAATTTTCGGCCCAGTAGTTTCGGAGATCAGGGGGGGGGGGGGGGGAATGGTCAATTTTTGCCTTCTTTCGTGAATAAAATCAAGTCATGATTTTACTCGAACAAAAAAAAATATATTTGAGATCCTCATAATGAGCCCTTTCATTTGATATATGACACAGTAAGGTTTGCAAAACTTTCTTTTAAAATTATGTGATTGGGCCCCTGACAATTACCCTTATTTCAAAAAATCTTTATTTACTTTGCACATCCGTGTTTGGGTCATACGATTACACCATCTTACCAAATTTCACCTAATTTGGTTCAGTAGATTCGGAGAAAATCGGCTGTGACAGACGGACGGACGGACAGACAGACGCACGAGTGATCCTATAAGGGTTCCGTTTTTCAATTTTTGTACGGAACCTTATAGGTGTGCGTGTGCGTAGCACGCTGTAACACAAACACACACGCACATTCGCGCAAGCGCCATGTGCCGTCTTACGAATTTTTAACCGACTTCAAAAAAAGGAGGACTTTCTCAATTCGACGTAACTTTTTTTAATGTATGTTCCCGATTTCTCGAAAACGCCTGGACCGATTTCCTCCTCTTTTTTTTGAAGTTGGTTAAAAATATCTTAAATTATCAATCTGACAAGTCTATCGGTCACGTGACCTGTCGCGAGTTTAACATTTGTTCCCCATCACAAAAAGAAGTTTTCACTTTAAAAAAGTATCGAGTTTTCAGCATTGGTTCCGTAGGAAAATTTCTTCATATTGACGGTCTGCGTAACGCCAAAAGGACCATACTGATTTTTAAGCCCCCCTTAAAGTTTTACAGTTTGTTTGTATTACGTGTGTGTAAGTGGCCATCACTGATGTCAGATTTTTCAAGCTGCCTTTAAGGCATCTGACATAGCTTAACGACTGCCATCAACGATGACAGCCGGGAATAACGACTTAACGTGCCTTCCGAAGCGCGGAGGAGCTCGAGATATTTTTATTCCACTTGCGGTAACCCATCCAAGTGGGGATTGCGCCTGTGGTTGCTTAACATACGAAAGTGCTAATAATGCTCATGCCCACTAGGCCTTTGGGCTGCTCAATACAGTTTTACAGTACATTAGCACTAATTTAATGATCCTAAATGCTTATTTCAGGTTCTCGAAGCAGGCGTATCTATCAGAAGTGATGAACCCATACCCCCTGCCGGACAAGAGTCCCTCGTTCAAGGACTACGTGGGCAACAAGAACAACCGCTTCCTGACGCCCGCCTCCATACACAAGAACAGAATACAGCCGCCTTGCAAGGTACGACTTCAGAAACTATTAGGTAGCTCTGGAGCCCTGGTAGTTCCAGCTCGTTACATCGGTCCCTAGGGTCTTCTAATATCGATTTGACAGAGCTAACCTACGAATGAGTAACTTCTAACAGTGCTTTTTAGAATCTCCTGAGTATCTCTGGCGCCCTGGTACAATCCAAGCTTCACTTTAGCTGCACGTCGGACTCTGGGGGTCTTCCAGATAGTATTTTACTTACTTGATTTAGTGTCCTATGTTCCCTGGGTAGCACAGAGGGCTTCCAGTGCTTGTCAGAACCTCCTGATTAACTCTGTTGCCCTGGTACATCCAGCCGTGTATGTTGGACGCTGGGGTCAACTAAATGGTATTTTACTTACTTGCCTTAATTTCTTATGTCTCTCGGGTGGGGCAGAGGGCTTACAGTGCTTGTCAGAACCTCTTGAGTTACTCTGGTGCCCTGGTACTATCCAAGCTCGGCAATCGGATACTGAGGTCTCTTAGTAGGGATTTGAATTACTTGCATTATTGTCCACTGTTCCCCGGGTCTGAAAAGAGCTTCTAGTGTTTCTCAAAACCTCCTGAGTAACTCTGGTACCCTGGTACATCTAGTTCGTTCCTAATACTGAGGTTCCACGGGTGGGGTAGAGCACTTCTAGTGCTTTTAAGAACCTCCTTAGTAATTCTGGTGCCCTAGTACATCCACCTATCTGACACTGCTTAATATCCTATATTCCCCGGATGTGAAGGAGGCTTACAGTGCTTCTAATAATCTCCTGAGTAACTCTGGTGCCCTGGTACATCTAGCTCGGCTGACTTACCGAGCTGGGATAGTACCAGGGCACTAGAGTTAATCAGGAGGTTCTGAGAAACACTAGAAGCTGTAGTCAAGTCCCTACAAAAAGAGCCCAGTGTCCGACGTATCAAGCTGGATGTACCAGGGCATCAGAGCTACCCAGGAGGTTCTAAGAAACATTGGAAGCTCTCTGCGCCACCAGGGGAACATAGGATCAAGAGGTTGTGGGAAGCACTGGACTTCCCACAACCTCCTGAGTTGCTCTGGTGCCCCGGTACATCTAATTCGGTATGTCGGACACTGGGGTCTTACATTTAGGACTTGACTTAATGTCCTATGTCTAGGAGATGTATGTATGTGTAGGAGAGCACTTTTAGTGCTTGTAGAACCTCCTTAGTAACTCTGGTGCCCTGGTACTATCCGATTATTCATAGTAGATCGGTACATCGGTCCCTGAGTTAAGTTGGGACTTGACTTACTTGCATTAATGTTCTGTGTTTCCAGGGTGTGAAAAGAGCTTCCAGTGCTTCTCAAACCCTTCTGAGTTGCCCTGGCTCCCTGGTACTATTCACACTCGATAAGTCGGACCCTGAGTTCTTTTAGCAAGGACTCGACAGGAATCTATCTTTTAAGTACCTTGGTTGAGTTTTAAGATCTGCCATCTACTGACTAGCTGTAGTTTCCTAGTACTGTAAGATAATTACCGCAAAAGTACAGGTTCATGAGATACAGTCTGGTGGCAGACGGACAGACGGACGTACAGGAAAGTCTCGTAAATAGGGTCCCGTTTTTACCCCTTGCGTACTTCTTCTCTCCTGTCAATGGGAAACAAATTAAATAAGATGTGCCCAGTAAGTGGCCACATCAATGGCTTTTTGGTTAGCCTCAAACAGGTCGTTTTTAAAGCACGTCGCCGTAGACGCGGGGCACGAGAGCAGGTGTTCCATAGACTGGACATCTCCACAAGAACATGTCTCATCATTGGGAGTTCTTGGTGGGAATTTTAGCGGACTACCCGGTGTCTGTTTTGGATTGTTTGGCAAATTGATTCTAGTGGACTTTATAATGTGAAATTGGTGTTATTTTGTGTTATAAATGCCCATATTTATGAACAATGTGTAGAATAACTAAAATAGACTGTCATTGTGCGGCTGTAGTGAGATTTACATAGCGGGCTGGTGGTTGTCCGCCTTGCTGCGTCGTCAATGATGAAACCAGTGGATTCGCGAAGAGTTGTCGCCAGGGGCTCCGTAAAACAACGAAATGAATTACACCATAATTTCGTTGACAACCAAGAAGAATAACTCGCCAACTGGCGAAATAAATGAAGAAAGGCTCTAAAGGACTTGTATCCAGGGCCGTAAAACAATACTTAAAAAAAATGTCTCATCATTGGAAAAGCCCCACCCCTTTCTGAGCTCCTGGCATCGTCCAACTCCCACTCTTAGGCGGTTTAGCGATCTCCAAACGCGCTAGGGCAGATCGTAGCCAGGTGGAAGGCTTTCGTTAATAGGAAAATGACTAGGATATTTTGTCCTCCATGATTCCACTCTGACTCGCTTTGGGTACTGAAACCCTAATTATAAAACTCGCATGTTATTCCAGGTGCTGCACTTCTTCAACACGCCGCCCGACGTGTCGGACGACCAGTTGCTCCAGGTGTTTAAGGATTACGGAGTCACGCCGCCACACACCATCTCCAAGTTCCCGCTCAAGAGTGAAAGGTTTGTGCCATATAAGTGAAAAGAAAAATATGAAAAAATCGTCATTATCATACAACGCCGTGTTCCCGTGGGTTCCCGGCAGAGAAGCAAGTATTCCCGTGGATGAGTTAAAAGGTGACTTAGAAAGAACAAATCTTATAAACATCAAAGAGACCCCTGCTACCCGTTTGGCCAGCGTGGGGAACGTAGGCCAAATCCTCTGTCTACTCTGCTAATATATGGCTCTAATAGTACAGAGTAGGTCGTACTCCTGCAGTGGAAACAAAAAACGACCTGATGCTGATTATTGACGGGTGGAGTCAAACCTTTAAGAGCTACACGCTGTATAGCATAAAAATGAGAAATCAGCAACACTTAACTTTGTCCTTTGTAAAGGACAGCAATATTAAGATACTAACAATACTCATCAATGTGTTTTCTATGCTGCTTTGAAAGAAAAGGAAAACGTGGAAATCTTATATATATATATATCTATATCTATGTGTATATAAAACAAAGTCGGGTTTGTTACAACACTTATAACTCGAGATCTGCTGAACCAATTTTCATGGTTATTGATTCGTTGGATTTGTCTCCGCCCCGAATAGCAGAATACATCTTAAAAACAATGAAAACTCGATATGTGTAATGAATACGTAATCATTGACTGTTAGGCGGTACGAAGTTTGCCGGGTCAGCTAGTATAGAATATACCAGCTGCTTCCTTCCCACGCAGACCGTAAAAGCCGTTCAAGGGATTGGGCTCAGGAATCACGTTGAGGCAATGCGGCTTACTATTTTGATTCCGCTTTCTACCTTGAAGCCTGCAAACACGCTAAACATGCCTATTAGGTTTTATGACCTTGGGTTCTGTCTACCTCACAAAGGATCAAGACCTGATAATGTATGCATATCAAAAAACCTTTACAGTGCTATCCATACTTGCAGGTCGTCTTCGGGCCTGATGGAGTTCCAGAACATTTCGCAGTCTGTCATGGCGATTATGGCGTGCAACCACGCCACCATACAGCACCCAGGTACATTTCATATATTTATACTATCTATACTAATATTGTAAAGAGAAAAGCTTTGATTGTTTGTTCGCATTGAATAGGCTTTGAAACTACTGGACAGATTTAAAAAAATCTTTCACCTGTTATAAGTTTATTTATCTGTGGGTGACATAGGCTATAATTGACGCGAATCACGTCGCGGTAAAATTGATAGTTTTTAATAAAACTTCAAAGTAACAAAAATTTTAAAATTGAAGAATTGTTGGATGTCCTTTTAAAAGGTCAATAAGTGAAATTTCCAGTTTTATAGTTTAAAAACCGGCCAAGTGCGTGTCGGGCCACGCGCAGTGTAGGGTTCCGTAGTTGCGAATGACAACTTTGAGTTCACACTGTTTACACTCACACTTCACAGTCTAACGACCAAAAACATCTAACAATGAAGATTGTATGAAATTTTACATTTTCCAGTACATTTTATAAGTTGGTTGCCTATAACTTTTTAGTTTGCACTTAGTACCCAGCTCTGATAGTTTTCCTTTCAACTTCAGTATATATACTATTGCTGTAATTTTTTTCACGTATCCATATATAACCGTTTAGCAGATAGAGGGGGGGGACACGTACCTCTAACAAAATTTTGCACTTTAAAACCAAATATTTCGGAAACGGATCCCTAAATCGAAAAATGGTGTTCTTAACTTTACAATATTTTTGAAAGACCTTTTTAACGATACCCCACACGATGGGTAAATAGAGAAAAAAAAATTACTCCCCCACTTTACTTGTATGGGAGCTACCCAAAAAAAAATATTTTTTCAAGATTTTTTTCTACGACTTTTTTGCCATGATTAATATACACACTCATACCAAATTACAGCTTTCTAGTACTTATAGTCTCTGAGTAAAACCGCGGACGGACAGACAGACAGACAGACAGACAGACATGGCGAAACTATAAGGGTTCCTAGTTTACTACGGAACCCTAAAAATGATGATGAAAATGATCTACGCGTTTTCCCAAGTGAAACTTGGTCGTCCATTAATATAATTCTTAAAAAAGAACAATATTTGTATAAGTACTTAAATTAATTTTAAGATATGCAGGTTTTTTTAAGGGAAAATTTACTTGGTCTTAAATTTTATTTAAATTAACTAAATTGCTTTTCCCGTGGAAAGTTCAGTTTAATTAAGAAGTCTCGATTGATATTACAAAAAGTTTTTTATCTTTCCATACGACTTCAATTAAAGGAGGTTCTCAGTATATATCTTTTTTATTTTATTTGTTTCATATAAATACCATCAAAATCTGTTCAACGGTTTGGTCGAAGTCTTTTTTTCAAATTGAAAATTAATTATGTTATAAGAAATAATAACGTGTACCGCATAACGTTTTCAGGCGCAAAATTCCCGTTCGTAATGAAGCTATGCTTCTCGTCGACGCGGCAGATCGGCAAGCCGGCGGGCGGCGCGGCGCTCGGCAACAAGCCCGACGCGCGCCCCAACAACGGGCTCGCCGAGCACGACTACTAGTAAGCTAGCCTGCGGCTACAGGTGACGTGTATGTATCTCGCTTTTGGGGCGTTTGGGCGCAGGGCGTCCCGTTTGGGAAGTTAATTGACTCCTTTGCAGATTATTCGAGTGTCCTTTTTAAATGACAGTCTGCAGAAATCGTTGTCTTTGTACAAAACTGTGGGGTTTGGCATTTGTTGAATAGATCTGCCCGCTTTTAGTTAACAACAATTTGTTATTGAAAGTAATGTGTTTAGCAAAAGTTTAACGTTTAATACTAAAAAGATTCAATCTTACTACAAAGCAATGTTTACCATTACGTTGTCAATAAACTAGTTTTAACAAATTGACTATGACAATTTCAAAATAGTTTTGAACTAAAAGTGAGTCAATGATATGTTCAACAGATGTTTAATTTCATCATAGTTTTGTGAGGAATGTTCAGAGTGTGACTATAAAAAGATAAAAATTTTGGACATAATGCGACTTGAAGCAGCTAATAATCTTTAATGATGAAAGTTTGCGATGAAAATTGGACAGTCTGCGCTGAAACGCTTTGTATACCAACACTATTACGCGTCTATAGTGTCCGACACATGACGTTTTGTACTCGGCTCGACCCGAGATTCCGTGTCGATTGGGCATTGAAAACCCCATCTGTAGTCACTAGTGTTCTCACGAAAGTGGTTTAAAAAAGACATGTAAATTGTGTTTTAGGATCGGACCAATGTTGATGATTTTTAAGGTTGGCAACACTCGAGTGTTACTTTAGTTTTTCGCCAAAGAATATAGTTACCATCTTGAAGTTTATTGTTGTTTAAATTACGTGTTTAGATTATATGAGGGTGACGGAATTAGATGTTATTTGGGCGGCAAGTTTAGTTTCAGTTTAACACTTGTTTTGAAATTGAAAAACGTTGTTAAAAAAACATTTCTGAATTTTGCACGAGATAGTGAAATGCCTACAATAATTAGGTCAGAAACACGGATTAAATGTACATTTATTTTTGTACTATAACGAAGAAACTTTTTGGTATAGAATTTGAGAAAAAGATATTGAAATCTTTAAGTAAAGAAAATGCAATAAACTCAATATACGAAGCTAGGCATGCTTATTTCTTAAGTTGACACCAGTGTAATAACTTGAGACATGCTAAAATGAAAAGAAAATAGAAAGTTATGATATTTTGTAGACTTGCCCTTCAGATGCTTCCATCTAATTTCGTCAGACTGTATTTCCTGCACAAAGTTGTAGTTAGTTAGTGTTTTCGGTTGACATCAATATTCAAATTCGGCCTAAAACCATGTTATGACTGCCCTTTAAGTTTCACAATGTTTTGTTGTAATTGTTATTGTAAAAATGCTTAGTCTTATTTTAAAACGTGGACTAAAATTGTAAGTTTCCGACCATTTGCCTAAAAACTAACTTTGTTTGTTAGCATTGTTTGAGTTCACATTTTATAATAAGACCAATTTTGTTAAAATCATTTATGTCTCGAGGATACTACAATACGCTTTTTAGTGAAATTTTAAAACAGCTATTTATATATACCTATTCTCTTATAGACTTATTCTCTAGTCAAAATTGGATTGCATAATATATAAAACGCGGCCACTTTGGACTGAAATTTTACTTCTTGACGGTTTTATGAATTTTAACTGAATGTTATATTAATATGATGGTATATATTTTAACCTTCTATAGTAGGGACCATAGAGTTAATAATAACATCTGTATATTTGCTTGAGAATATAGTGACAGAATTATTTGTAGATCCTAGTTTAAGCCTTGTAAAAAGGGTAGAGCTTGCAATAAAATATATTCAGTCTCATTAGAAGACTCGGTCTAAAGTTAGAACTAGGTTGAGACCATTTTAAACCATTTGTGACATTTTTTTCAGCTGACAATGACACTTTGTTCCGAACGGCCAGTGGGCTTAATCTAGCTAACTTTAGCCTAAGTTTTATTATAAGACTACATCAATTTTAACTTAGTTTCTTATAGAAGGTCACAAATGTTATTTTATTCTATGACTTTTATACTATTGAATTTCGACAAGCAAATATAAGATGTCGGCTTTTTATATTATATACCTTCTTCGTTGATCGAAATATTATATATTCTTATAAAATCTACACGATTTCCTACGCCTCCGTTTCACGGTCTTAGATAGTGCGATGTCTGTTACAATCGGAACACTCGCTGACAAAAGTGTTCGTAATAAAATATGTAAATTCTAAATTCCCGCTTCAGTTCATTCAGTCTCATCTAAGCCAAAAAAATAAGCCAAAGTTTATAAAGTTGTTAGAGATAAATTATATTATAGAAGTCAAATTATAAAGACGCCATTTTGCTAAATCAGTTTCTAATTTGACAGTAGTTTTAGCTAGCTTGATTTCCTTGCGCTAAAGGCTATAAGTGACAATCTGTCAAATTAGACCTTGACCAAAATTGGCGTCAACGATGTACATAATGCTGTTGAAAAAATAAACAACTTTCATCAATAGTTTTAAAGTACAATCAATTACTCGGGAGTGTCGTGTTCGCAAAATGCAAAATGTTAATGTGTAAGGTGGATTTTTTTTCGATTACTTAACGGATTCTCATAGTAATGTAAAATAAAAAATGGAATGACATATCTTTTGTGACACACGCGTCATTTATATGTCAATTTTAACCGCTATACATGGCATGTAGATATGTATAAGATGTATATTGTACTTAATATGTACAGTCGTGCACAACTGTCATATATTTTGTGAGAGGAACGCCGCAGTATGCTTTTTAAGCTTGATAAATTTAGATTTGTACTTATATGCTAATAGGTTATTAGATTAAATAAATTATAGGGTAGACACGATGTGCTCGATTGTACAGTGCTTGTCCTGTCAGATTTGTCAATTGTACATTTTACTTTAGCAAATGTACGTATGTAAGTGTATGTGGCGATATATGTGTATAACGCTTCAATAATGATAACTACATATCACAATGACAAATAAATTACCTATTCGAGTTCTCTTGACTTCAAAAACACTATAGTACATGTCTTTTCCACAAACACAAATCAACAAGCATACTAATTTTGCTCAAATGTTTTTTTTTTCTTTTTATGCATTTTTTGTTCCTTACGCTCTACTCAACAGTATTACTTTTACAATCTGTCCGAAAAGTAGTATTTAGTAGCTAAATCTCAAGTTTTGAGTATGATGTCCTTTTAAAAGAACAAATAAACTCGAAGTATGAGAATTTTTGAAAATAATGTCAATGGTCTACTAAACCTGGAAAAAAGCTTCCAAAAGACTTTACTTCTATTTTACTTAACATGTTTTGATACAAGTGTTTTGTTATCTTCCTATTTTTCGGCACAGATAAATTATAAAGACATACAACTCACATGAACGTATTTGCTTCTAGCTTACGGCGAACGGCGGAGCACACTTACTCACACATATCAAGACGGACGGCAACACACACATACACAGGCACACCACTACGAGTGCGGGGAGGGGAGGGACTGCCATTGCAAAGAAAAAACACAACACAGTCTAAAACAAGAAAAACTTATTGATCTTTAACTTTAAGTTATGGGATATAAGTATAACACTATAGCAATGGCATAAATATATAATTCCTTATTTTTACAATTTTGTGATCTAGATCACTCTATAAAGACATTAACAGTTAGTTTTTTTAATATAATTTTAGACACAGTAACAAGATTTTTCATGTTAACACATTTTACATTTCCATTATTGTTTCTCGGTTTTCGGAGCGGCGCTCTATGGAATGCGCGATGCATTTTGATTTCTCTGACTAAGTAGTGGCTTAGTTATGTATTTGTTAAGTACTATTCCCTTTTTATTTCGTTAATGTTAGATATTAGACTTCAGTGTCATTTTCAAAACTTTATTTTTTCGTAAAAAAAGGACAATCCATTTTAGATATTATGACGAATGAAATCAATTCTGATGAACTTAAATTTTTTTGAAAATGGCATTGACTTACCCAATTTCGTGACATTTTTTAGTAAATTGATATTAGTTTGTGAGTTTGTGTTAAGGTTATTATAAACACCGTAGATTTTTCGTTTTATTTCCCCCTAGTTCTTCACACGTTTGATTTTATACGAATAAAATTTGTAAAGACGTGTGTATGTCAATTTTTAGTTTCGATAATCGGTGGTTTTGTAAACGTGACAGTTGTGAAATGTACAAGAAATAAAGAAGTTGTGGTTTTAAGGTAGCACATTTGAGTTTCATTTTTTGTTGACACCGTGCTTGGAGTGTGCATGTTTTTTTTTTGCATGCCTTTATACCTTTAAGTAATAGACAGATATTCATTTGACCATTCTATTGTAAGAACCAAAAAAATGTCTAAATGTAAGAATTAGTTTAGCACCTTCTAGGTAGTAGTAAGCGTCATTGCAATGTCAATTATATTCGAATAGTGAAAAATATGACAGTACGGATTTTCTATAAATTTTTCTTAAATAAACAAAACTAGTGACGATTCGACTTAAATTTTTGATTAAGCCTGCACAAGGACTAGAGTTAGGTCTCAAAGAAAACACCATGTTTGCGCTATTTTACCTATTCGGTTCTTTAATAAGTACTTATAGATGTTTGTATCGTGTGAATCTTGTGGTAGTTCGCCTATATTACTGTTTATGATGTGACCCTTAATGTTTCTCTTTAATTATCGACCTATTAAATAATATGGGCATAGGGTAATACCAATCTTTGCCTTCTACCACATTGATTAAATCTTATGAATTTCACTTTCCCTTACTTGGGATACTTTTTATTTAAAAATGAAGTCTCAAGAAACAGTTACATATTTATCTTTATTTTTAATAATCTTCATAGAGTAAACAGTCTTATAGCCGGCCTTTAAATAGATCCCTAATAGCTGTTTAAAATAACATTTAAAGTCAATGTTATCAGGTAAATAGATGCATATCTTTTTCTCTAGGAGTATTTTCGAATGGAAAAATAAATGTTTAGTGTTTAGGACATTGATGTCGTGATAGCTTACCTCTGATTGTGTTAAATGTACAGAGAAATATAATGAAATTGTTTTATTGTCAAACATATTTTTATTAATAGAATTGAGTGATGTATTAGAAAGAGAATTGTTTTTGGAATACTGACAATATGACACTACTACTCAATTAAAACTTAACAAATTTTTGGACAAGAAAATTGGCGAAATTCGATAAATTGATGACTAACAAATTATTAAAAGACATGTCAATTTTCTGTCTAAAATCACATCAAATAATTCAAGTTTTAGTCCCGTTTTTACTGCAATGAAAAACTTAAGCAAGTAATAATTGAAAGCATGCTTATCTAATGAATTAAAAAATATACAATTTAATCCCATAATGACTGTTTTTTGCCAGAATATCCAGTCGGTCTATTATTATTCCTGAAAATCCTTTCTTTAAAAGCCATGTTTTATCGTAATATTAATAGTCCAAAAGTTTGGTTTTGTAGTAAAAATGGGTAAAAAAATATATATTGCTGGCATAAACTACTTGGACACAAAACAGCACGCTGTCAGAACATAATAAATTGTAACCATTAATTTAGTTTACCCTTTCCTTTAAATAGTTTAGCTTATCTTTCATTGGAATTAGGTACTTTGTAGTTACATGGTAAACATTAAATACATGTCAACACTACAAAATATTCTTTCATTTCAACACAACCACTTCAGTACATTCAGAAATTCACCCACAATTCATTTATTTTTGCTCAAACAAATGCCGGAAGAAGTTCCCAACCCTTACTTTTGCCACCAACCCGTTTATCATAATACGAGTAATGTGGTACAGAAATAAAGTCTACTACTCTTGGATCCAGATATTTGCAGAATTAGAGTTTTCTAATACTCACCACCCAGATAACAAAACTTAAATCCTGTTTATCCAACTCAATGCATAAGTTAGAGCAAAAATTGATGTCTTCATATTTATCCATCTTCCCTCTCACACTACAGTGTTCAAATATAACACCTTGAACACAGTGAATATTCAAAATGGAAAATAAAAGAGCATTTAAATTCTTTTAATAATATGAATTAAAAGATTTTATCTATGTAGACTTGCACAATTATTGAAATTGTTTCTTTAATTGAATTTAATTGAAAATTGAAATTAAAATTAGGCTTATTTCCTTCCGTATCTTTGAAAACCTATTTTCTTATTTATACTCTTAAACTAAAAATAAAGAATTTACAGGCATGCTTTTTTGCGCCTGCCTCTTTTCTTGTCACTGAGAGTTAAATAGATGAATTTTGATATTATTAAATATTTTTACTAGAATAAAATTTGTGATAGATAATTCTGAATATTGAATTAATTGCTCATTGCGCATGCGCGTTTAAACGATTACTGCATCTCCACTAAACACCAATTTAAAATTACGATTAAATGCACAACAATAAATACAAATTATCTCACAGAATTCGAGGTTTTGTTAAATTGTCGCTTTTATTCGAGGCATATTAAGACTAAAGAATTTTTTTACAAAGATTCAAGTAGAAATATGTGGTCCTTGGTACCTATTGGTTTTAGCAATAACGGCAAAAGTTTATAAGTGCTCGACCGACTGACGTCCTTTTAAAAGGACAAAAAACGAGGCACCTTGCATTGTATTTCAAACGAACAGTAAGTAACATTTTGTTCTTTTAAAAGCACGAAAGTCTTCACATCATTCACTCTCGAATAATCAAAGGCACAACTAAATAGCTCAAGTCTTGTGTTGTCCCTATCTAGACAATAATCTAGTAAAATACAGCCCATGACCTAGGGACGTTTTTATATAAAATGTTTTGGAGTATTCCTTAAACCGAAACTAAATTAGTACTGCTGATTTCGAGGCTATCGTTTTTTTTTTTTACTGTGATGCGCAGCACCCAATTCGGTAATTTCACACGGTCTTGTCAAGGTACACGCACATTATGACGAGCCGCATCGCAAAAATCCGCATGCGCCAATCCGCATGCGCTAATCCGCAAAAATACGCTATCCGCTTCAGCGGATAATGTGACAGGCTGTCATAATGTGCGCGTACCTTTACAAAATGAGGACTTTAGTAGGTACTAGGTTTAAACCTCAGAATAATAACTTAATCTGAGGTTTAAACCATTATCTGACCAAAATAAATTGACACACGTTTTCGCAGCTCAGCTGTTCTTGTCAATTCGTTTTGGTCGGATAACGGTTTTAACTTAATGGTAGTCCTCGTTTTAAAATAAGGCGGACATAGTATTCTACTCCAGTTTAAGATTAAATTCGGGTCTGAAACGCAATTGGGACAGTATAATCCAAGGCTGGTATGGGATCAGTGCATTCCACCGCTATTATACTGGAATCATGTTAACCTGTAATTAATTGAGTCCTTATTTAGAAAAGAGTTTAACATATGCGCTCGACTTCAAGCGACAAAGTATTATCAAAACCTCATTTGTTAGGAGTTCGAGGCGAAGTGTTATTGTAAATAGTAAGTACATAATTTATTATCGTTTACGTCATTTTAGTTTTAATGTAAAGTTAGATAAAGATATTTATACAATAGAGCTGCACTGGCGGATGTATATTGTATAGAAATAAACATGTTTTTTCATTGACGGAGTATCATTTCGAGATGGTATCGCGAAGGAGTCCAATAGCCCAGCGGGTATAAACATAGTGAATGAAAGAAAAATCTGTATAGGTAAGTATACAGATTTTTCTTTGGGCCACTACGATAAGCTGGACATTACAGTCGATGGTGTTAATAGGCACTAGGCGAAGCCGAGGGCTTATAATAAACTAACTAATGCCTATAATAGACAGCTACCGGGTACGATCATCATACGACGTTTTTCAATACATTTGCGATTACAATAAACATAAACAAGATTTGAAATTTAGCAGATACGGAATTTATTAAAGTTACGAATAAAAGCAATTCGTAAATAATTTAAGATACTTCAACCCGATCATTTTTTTTAATAAGCATAAGAAAAAAATGGAAATAAGTGTAATCCGAACGGTATACCTGTAAACATTTTTTTGATTTTTGTGTATTTTTTCAAAAAGCGCTGCACACATTTCGATAAAAATTTAGTGGGACCATTCTGTAAAGTATCACCTATCGAACAAATAAAGAATTTCTTAAGTCGGTCCAGGCGTCTTCGAGAAATCGGGGAACATAAAAAAAAATACGACGAATTGAGATCGTCCTCCTGTTTTTGAAGTCGGTTAAAAATCTATTAGGTATGTACATGACTGGTAAATTACTTGTGGCTGGGTAGCGCTAGTTTCGCGTATCTCTGCGCCAGCAAAAGAAATACAAGACGCCTTGGATGCAGAGTCTCATCAATCCATTTTAGTGGGGTCAGCTAAAAGCACCTGGCAAACATACGTGCCCTGTAGTACCCTAAGTCGAGGAGCCCGATGGTCCAGTGGGTGTGAGCTCTATGAGCGCTTACGTATGTTAAGCAACCCCTGGTGCAGTCCCTACTTGGATGGGTGACCGCAAGTGGCATATAAATATCTCGAGCTCCTCCGTGCTTCGGAAGGCACGTTAAGCCGTTGGTCCCGGCTGTCATCGTTGATGGCAGTCGTTAAGCTATGTCAGATGCCTTAAGGCAGCTTGAAAAATCTGACACCAGTGTTGGCCACTTACACATACGAAAAACAAACAGTACCCTAAGTGTAGGCCAAATCCTCTGACTACTCAGGCTAATATATGGCTCTGGTAGTACAGAGAAGGTCGTGCTCCTGCAGTGGAGACTGGAAGGACGTGATGATGATGATGAAACATACGTGCCCTTTGTGGACTAGGCTTGTGGGAGGCCTATGTCCAGCAGTGGACCTCTTGCGGCTGAAATGATGATTGGACTAGGCCAAGTGCCATTCAGGTGCCTTCTTCAAGTTCATTTTCGGGAGTCTTGAGAAATGCTGGGCTGCCCTTTATCCGCCGCTTTCATACTAAAATTAACAGCTTTAATGTTGTAGTCCGTATACAGGGGTGGGTATACAGCTAAAATGTGTTAAATAACACATTAATAGATTGAGGAGACTCTTTTCAGTGCGGAATAAAATTTTAATATTTTAAATTGCTATCGTGAGCGCAACTATAAAAGGTGCGCTCCGAGGAATAATTTAGTTGCGTTTCATTAGGTGCGCTTCAAAATCGTTGTACCTCCTAACGCGCATATCTCCATACAAACAGAAAATGGGAATTTTGGCATTATTTGATAATATTTACATAAGAATTAATCTCATCATAATCTACGTACGTTCCTAACATACTTACAACTTGATAAAATTACCAATGGTTTGAGAGTTAAAAGCCTCAACATTTGTATAGAAATGTTCTTTCAACTTACAAAGCATAAACATAACATAACGTGAGACACCCGTTTGTATGGAGATCACGTTCAGGCGAAAGCCCATGTTTAGTAATCGGTAGGTACTCACTGTTCTGCTTCAGAAGACTAAATTGCAGTAGACCTTGTAGACGCATTGAAATCCAAAGATCCAGAACCTCTCGATATCACTTCGCACCGAGCCATGTCACACAAATATCCTATCCTACCAAAAACAATAACATACTATCGTATAGACTGCTACCCTCATACAAAGATATTGGACGAAATTAAGGCCTGTTACCAATACAAGGTATGAGGCTACTCATCTCTCTCAATTCACATTCGCCCTGAAGAAGACCTCCGGATGAGGTTGAAACATGTCGGCTAGTAGCTGACTATTTACGTGAGTAACTCGTTGTTACGCATTTTAATAAAGGCTACTCATAGTTAGGCAACTCTGCAGGGTCTCTGTTTTCTACGTCATTAGATAGCCTAAACTTGCCAAAACTTGCCTGCTAAGATACGATTTATAAATATTATGCCAAAATTATTGTTTTAATTTTTGCATGAGGGTGACAATCTAAAGATAGTGGTGATACTTTTTGAGGGTAGACTGCAAAATATTGGAAATACCCCTCAACTCTCTGGGGAGTTTGTGGTGGGAAGTCAAGGGGTGCAGTTGCGGTCTGCCTTGGACGATTTTGCAAATTGATTTTGGTGGACTTTTTAATATGAAATTGGTGTAGTTTGGTGTTATAAATGCTCGTACTCATGGAACAATTTGTGAAATAGTTAAAGTGGACTGTTATATGGACTCGTATAGACTTGTCACCATAACCTCCCGACCACGAGGCATCAAAGAACATACGCCATCGGAACATACGGTATCTCAATTTACTGGACATTGGCAGAATCACTGAAATATCGTTGGAAGCCATTTAATAAAACAGAAGAAGAAGAACTCTCTGGGTCTCGAAAAATTGTATGCCATAAACAGGGTTTTGAAGGGATCTGCTTCCTTATTTACTAACTCGGATGACAGGTGTCGATGCCTATCAATCTAGGATTTCCAGTTACCATGCGGGTTTGCTTGCTCGAACTTTTTATTTGGAATTTTTATAAAATAAATACAAAAACCACATTGTAACAGCAAATCTAGATTGATAGGCATCGACACCTGTCGTCCGAGTTAGTAAATAGGCCGGCAGAGCGTCAACCATGAGTTGGTACCACGGTACATTCCATTTACCTACGACATTAGTATACGGTCATTGATTGACTCGGTGATCGTTTCGCCCTTAGAAAGGGGATTTTATTTTTCAAGTTTGTATCTTCTTATAATAGAAACATTAATTGTTATTGACATATTAACGCACAGCTGAAACTGCCAGGATGTACCCGTAAGTGAGCAGTAGAAAGGGATCTCTGATAATTCTCTCCCTAAATCCCATCCCATCCCAACTAATATAATATTATAAATGCGAAAGTAAGTTTGTTTGTTTATTTGTTTGTAACGCTTTCACGCCGTATCTACTGAACCAATCATCATGAAATTTTGCATACACATAGGTTAGGGTACCGAGAAGGACATAGGCTATATATTACGCGGGCGAAGCCGCGGGTAAAAGCTAGTATGATATATAGGAAAAACCTTATAAAAGGGAGGGGAAAATTTATAGAACAAGTATCTAATAATCAATAAAGAAATCCCTATGTGTAGGGCATGTGAGGAATCGGAGGAGACAATGAAACACTTTGTGTTACTATGACTCGTTGGCTGGTAAGCGTTTGGATCTCTTCAGATCGGCGTATCCTGATCTAGAGGACTACGGGCACTACCAGGTGATATCTTGAAGCTCATGCAGTCCTTCGGGAATCACCGAGTGGGTAAGGTATGGGGTTAGTACAATATAACCCGAAGGTTAGATGTGCTTACGATTCCTAATCGGCCCCAAAGAAGATAAGATCTAATGAATAAAACAAGAAGTCTATGCATGATTTCTTTAATTTTATATATACACAATAACATCGTAAATTGTCCTTATGAAGGACGATAAGTGCTACTAACTAGAGGTCCCTGTAAATGTACTCCACTCCTAGTTAATATCAAAGATCAAATTATTAGTACAAACTATAATTATTCTCCTGTAGTCTCTGTATCACTTATACATATTATAAAACAAAGTCCTCTGCCGCGTCTGTCTGTTCGCGATAAACTCAAAAACTACTCCACGGATTTTCATACGGTTTTCACCAATAGATAGAGTGATTCACGAGGAAGGTTTTAAGGTATAATACATGCCCGGGCGCAGCCGGGTAGGGCTGCTAGTTATCTATAAATCTTAGATTACATATGTTACATACATGGGTCGTGGGTATTATCTATATATATATATATATAGCTCCGTGGCGCAGTGGTCAACACGCCAGCCTGCGACACGGAGGTCCCGGGTTCGATTCCCGGCCAGGTCAAGATGGAAAACGATCTTTTTCAAATTGGCCTGGGTCTTGGATGTTTATCTATATAAGTATATGTTATAAAATATAGTATCGTTGAGTTAGTATCCCACGAACAAGTTCACAACTTACTGTGGGGCTAGCTCAATTTGTGTGATATGTCCCTATATATTTATTTATCCTTTGACTCAAGTTCACAACTAACTGTGGGACTAGCTCAATCTACGTGATTTGGCTCTTTATATTTATTTATTTATTAATACATAGGTGTGCCGTGTGGTTCCCGGCAGAGTAGAATAGGACCACTCCAAGTCTTCCCGTGGATGTCGTAGAAGGCGACTTAGGGAACACAAACTAAACAAAGCTTATAAACATCAAAGAGACCTTTCCAACCCGTCTGTCCTACGTGAAGAGTGTAGGCCAAATCCTCTGACTGCTCTGGCTAATATATAGCTCTGGTAGTACAGAGAGGGTCGTGCTCCTGTAGTTGAGACTTATAATGACCTGTAAATGAATGAACTATAGATCCTTTATTTTTTTTTTCGCAGTCGCTGTTATTTCTTAGCCCCGTTTTTTGCCCCCCCTCTTCCCTACATAGTGTCTTCTATGGGCTTGTTGATGGCAACCCACCCGGTCTTGCCGTCAGCTAGCTGAATCTGTATGAGTCTCATCAACTCTCCGCTCGAGTCCGAAGCTATCATCTGTCCCATCTGAAAGGAAATACAATTTTTAATAATACGGTAGTTGCCTAATGTTAAAATTATATACAATTTGTTTCTAATGATACTAATTTCTATCTAAAAACACTATAAAGAACATTTTTAATGTGATATCGATTCGTTAAGTGATCTTAAAGCTTCTTTAAAGTTTGGTGAATAGGACCATTTTTAAAAGTACGAAAATCTTTAATTACAATTATATTGTATTTTAGTCTGCAAAATTTATAGCAACTTTTATTATGAAACCATTACCATAAACGCAATATTTCGTATAGCTACCAAACAAAGTTCTCACGCCACCCATACAAAATACAAGCTTGTGACGTCACAAATATGTAGGCATTTCAGCGGCGCGTTTTCACGTCTAAAAATTTACGTCTAAAAACATGTGTCTTTAAAACATTTATAACTGAAAGAGTTTTTTGTTTAGAAATGTATTTCTGCCACTATTGTGTTTATTTTTGAATCACCCTATCTATTGGTGAAAACTACATGAAAATCTGTGCAGTACTTTTTGAGTTTATTGCGAACAGACAGACGCGGCGGAGGGCTTTGTTTTATAATATTATATATATTTAATTTTAATATAATTATAATATAATATCCTAAAATATATATATATATATAAAGTTCTAGTTTTGGCATTTGTGTGATTATAATCATAAATAACGAGTAAGTTATGTAAGTTTTTCTTCAATTTTAAAATTTATAGGCGGAGACTTGTTTTTATTATTTAAGTGTGATTTCATGTTATATAAGTATATTATTGCTGTAAGACTCCCTAACATTAAATAAATTAAAAAAAAAATTAAAAAAATAATATGTAGTGATTTGTGTTTAATTTTAACCTCTGTGTATATAATATTTACCTCTGTATTTTCTAGTTTGATATCCGACACTTGAACACCTTCTGTAGTTGCTATGGAGGCGTTCAATTCCTCTGAGAACAAATAAAATACAAAATCAGATTTTTATTTCCATAAAATATGGTTACGTAGTTTGTACAGTAAATATTTGTATTCCGTATTTTGCAAAGTGTGTAGAGTTGATATTAAATACCTTGTACCCTTGGTTTAAACCATTTTCCTTAAACAAATTAAAAATTGGCTGTTAAGGGGGAACACTAGGCACAGTAGCGACGCCAATCATTTTATTCCTAATACTTTACAAATAGAAAGGAATTCAAGAATATAAACAATACAGTTGCACAATGCAGTTTACTACTATCGGAATCAGTGAGCATTATGAGAATCTGATTACCGCCAAAAACGGCCGTTTTTGGCGGTTATCACTTTTTCTCTCAATAACTGATTCTCATAATATCAAAACATGATTCCAAAAATACTTCAGGTTATTTACTAAGGCTTGTATTGTTTATATTCTTGAATTTCTTTCTATTTGTAAAGTATTAGGAATAAAATGATTGGCGTCGCTACTGTGCTTAGTGTTCCCCCTTAAGCAAGTTTTCAAAACGGTCCATAGGACATCAATACTTGAATAGTAAAAACTCTTTTACGTTACATCATTCACAACTGCTGGCACACACCATCTTCACACAATCTGAGTAAAACGTTTTCATCTTCTCAGCTTAAAATTAATGAGAAAAAATACCTGATTATAATAATTCGAATTGTACTTTTACAAGCTGCTTTGATCTTTAACTTGAAGAAATTCCTCACTTACGAAGTTACATTCTCGTTCTACTTTATGGCAATTGCAAATGTATGAGGAGCCCGATGGTCGAGTGGGTGTGAGCTCTATGAGCGCTTACGTATGTTAAGCAACCCCTGGTGCAGTCCCTACTTGGATGGGTGACCGCAAGTGGCATAAAAATATCTCGAGCTCCTCCGTGCTTCGGAAGGCACGTTAAGCCGTTGGTCCCGGCTGTTATCGTTGATGACAGTCGTTAAGCTATGTCAGATGCCTTAAGGCAGCTTGAAAAATCTGACACCAGTGTTGGCCACTTACACATACGAAAAACAAAAAACAAACAATGTATTGAAAAACCGTTCTATGACGCTGGTGCTTAGTAAGCTGTCTATTATAGTCATCGGTTAATTAAAAGCACTCGGCTTCGCCTTGGGCCTATAATCACCTCGGCTATAATATCCAGCTTACCGTACTTACATTATAATGTACTATCAAGTGTCATTATTAATAATAACTTATAACATACTTACGCAGTAACAAATGTTCACCGCCATCGGTGACCATATTTATTGTACTGCCTGAAATAAAATAAATTGTTGGTAAACAACACTGAATCAATTTATCGCTTGAAAAGGACTAAATATTCGACTAATTACGTTATCATCATCCGGTCTTTTTTAGTCTCCACTGCAGGAGCGTGACTAGGGTTGCCAACTTTTATTTAACAGAAAAAAAGTATATTTTAGGTGGAGAAACAAAATGAACAGTATTTAAGAAAAGTAAACAGTATTTAATATCTTTTGACGTTTTACAAATCATTGTATTTTTTTAAATGATCCTTAGTCCATAAAGCATACTTAAAGTTAATGGTAAAATAAACGAGGGGCTATTTTAAAAAGTAAAAAATAGAAAGTACATATGTTTTATATATTGTCCTAACACTTTACATAGGGCCTGCAGTTCTAAAGTACCTACCAGCGGTTAAAAAACAGTATTTCGCATACTTTTTTTTTTATTGAACAGTAAAAAGTATCAAGGAGCGAAAAAAAGTATAATACTGTTAAAAACAGTATGGTTGGCAACCCTAAGCGTGACCCTCTATGTACTACCAGAGCCATATATTAGCCAGAGCCGTCAGAGGATCTGGCCTACACTCTCCACGCTGGCCAGACGGGTTGATGTAAATAAGCTTTTTTTAGCTTGTGTTCCCTAAGTCGCCTTCTACGACATCCACGGGAAGACTTGGAGTGGTCCTATTCTACTCGGCCGGGAACCACACGGCTACTACTACATAGTTCTTTAAAAAAGCGGCAGAAGTGAAAACTTTAATACGATCACTTATAATTTAATACCTTTTCTACTTTGTTTATTTATACATGGCGAAATTTTGATCGTTCCGGACCATTAAAGGGGTGATTCAGCCTGTCAATATAAACAACTTTTCCTGTGGGACAAATGCTGTAAACTCGAAAAAAAATTCGACATTCCTATACAAATTGCCCGGGCGGCTGAACACTTTTGAATGAAAATGTCGAAATAAAATTTGAGTTTCCAGCATTGGTCCCATAGGAAAAATGGTTCATATCGACGGGCTGAATCACCCCTTTAAGGGTCCAGAACGATCAAAATTTCGCCATGTATAGTCAAAGCTTTCCTAACAGACGTCATCCATGGATACACAAACACATACTTCTTCTTCTTCTGTTTTATATTCTGGCTTCCACCGAGATTTCAGTGATTCTGCCAATGTCCAGTAAATTGAGATACTAAGTATCGGTGTTGTACAGTAAAGTTGTAACAAGTAGTATCAAAGATGGCGTATGCTCTTTGATGCCTCGTGGTCGGGAGCTTATGGCGACAAGTCTATACGAGTCCATATAACAGTCCACTTTAACTATTTCACAAATTGTTCCATTAGCACGAGCATGTATAACACCAAACTACACCAATTTCATATTATAAAGACCATAAAAATCAATTTGCAAAATCGTCCAAGGTAGACCCCAACTGCACCTCTTGACTTCCCACCACAAACTCACAAACACACACGCACATTCGCGCAAAAGCCCTGGAGTGCTATTTTTGAACGCGTGACTCACTAAACGAGTGATTGACGCGAGTGTTTCCAAAAGGCCGCATTTTTTAATCATGCGTTGACGAGTGATTGCAGCGAGCG
This sequence comes from Rhodophaea formosa, assembly GCA_963082605.1. Taxonomy (NCBI): domain Eukaryota; kingdom Metazoa; phylum Arthropoda; class Insecta; order Lepidoptera; family Pyralidae; genus Rhodophaea; species Rhodophaea formosa. The sequence goes on along the minus strand of OY720230.1, from coordinate 1,935,738 downwards.
GTTGAGACCGCTCGTTTCCACAAAGCGACGAACGCTTTTATGTCAAAGTCACTTCCTGTCATTTGAAGTTCATCTGTCATCATTACGTTCCGTTTGACGCTACACTTATCAAACATTTTAAAAATCCTTAATAACCTTAAAAAAGTTTTTAAAAAATTCTGCGTTAAATAAGAAGAAATGAAATATTTTTCGTTGAAGGTTGGCAGCACTACAGTTCAATCGATGGTTTCAAAAATATGGCAAAATGGCATTTCATGACTTGGAAGACGAGTGTGACTTGCAGTCGTGCACGACTTGCGCTTTAGTGAGTCACGCGTTCAAAAATAGCACCCCTGCTTCTTACGAATTTTCAAACTGTCGAATCTATTAGTCACGTGACCTGTCGCGAGTTTAACATTTGTTCCCGATCACAAAAAGTGCACAGCGCCGCTGAAGAAGTTTTCACTGAATAATTTATAATTAGTTTACTTGCTTAAGACTAAAAACACGCTTTTAACACGCTAGTCATGTATTGTCATCAGAACTCAGAGCGTGTGCAAAATTTCATACTAATCGAAGACCGGGAAGTGGGTCAAATTAAGATTCCAAGATTTTCTTACATACATAGTTAGTTACAAGTGAAGGTAATAAAAGCGTGTTAAAAATAACAGAGTGGTATTACCGTCCTGAAGTACTAGCGTCTGAGTCCCAGCGATGCACAGCTTGTCGCCGGCCGCTGTAAATAAATTACACTGTATCAAATACCCCGCCCAAGCGAGTAAGATTCAAAAACATAGTATAATAAAATCAAAATAAAACCAATGTCCTTCCCAAGTCTACAACTACCTCCATTTCAAATTTCATTAAAATCGGTCCCATCTTTTCGACGTGAAGGCGGAACATACAGACGAACATTATGCATGTTTGTTTTGCATTTCTAATATATATAAATACCTATATACGGACAAATCACACAGATTGAGCTAGCCCCAAAGTAAGTTCGAGACTTGTGTTATGGGATACTAACTCAACGATATAATTTTCTATAATACTATACTTTATATATATAAAAAGTAAATATTACAAGAACAGTAGGGATATTAGTTTGGATACTCACCAACAGCAGTAACTTCTTGACTGACTAGATCCAATCCATCCTTAGACCCGTATAACTGTAAACAAATTGAAAATAAAAAAAAAACCAGCCAACTGTGAGTCAAACTCGCGCTATGAGGGTTCCGTACAATATGCTTCGTGAACACACACAATGTGCAAAAAATGTTTTATTCAATTGACTAGTGCCATCTAGTGGTATTTTAGTGAACTATTTCCCTAGATTAGCTTATTATAGTGAGTTTACCGCTTAATTTTCAAGTGATAGAATTCTTATTATTTTTCCTGTAATCTTCAAGGAATGAACTATATTTTGTAATTTTTTCAAAATTTTCGGCCCAGTAGTTTCGGAGATCAGGGGGGGGGGGGGGGGGGGAATGGTCAATTTTTGCCTTATTTCGTGAATAAAATCAAAAGTATTAATTTTACCCGAACGTGTTTGGGTCATAGGATTGCACCATCTTACCAAATTTCACCTAATTTGGTTCAGTAGATTCGGAGAAAATCGGCTGTGACAGACGGACGGACGGACAGACAGACGCACGAGTGATCCTATAAGGGTTCCGTTTTTCAACTTTTGTACGGAACCCTAATTAAAATTTTTAATTTACTTTGTCCCTTGAACAGTTTAGGATGAACAAATCTATACTTAAGGCGAGGTAGGCCCGGCGAAGTAGGTATTCAACGCTCCCCGCTTCACGCGAAGCGAGCCGTGCGTAAGCGGCGCCCGCGTGAACTTACATGAACCCAACGCCAGGCGTCACAGTATAGGCAAGTGAGTCGTATAGGAAGCAGTAGGTCAACTTATTTTTTACGATTGCGCCAGAAGAAAGGTTATGTCTTTCAAGTATATGTATGTAAGTATATATCTACGTATGTATGTTTATACATAAATAAAGAAGTTCAGACATCTTAATATATGTAAATTACGTGTCACGTTGTTTGTCCGCGATGGACTCTTAAACTACTGAACCGATCTTCACGGAACTTGGCCACTATGTGTAATTTGGTCTAACTTAGCAGATAGGATAGGTTTTATCTCGATTATTGACCGTGAACGAAGTCGCGCGATACAGCTAGTATACATATGTATATTTCTTAGGCACGATCTGTAGCCTAAACGGCTTGATGGATTGTAGCTTGAGAGGTGTAGTTAGATTAGATTCGTCTTTATTGTGAGAGTGACACTGAGTATATATATAATATATAAAAACCGGCCAAGTGCGTGTCGGGCCACGCGCAGTATAGGGTTCCGTAGTTGCGAATGACAACTTTGAGTTCACACTGTTTACACTCGCACCTCACAGTTTAACGACCAAAAACATCTAACAATAAAGATTGTATGAAATTTTACATTTTCCAGTACATTTTATAAGTTGGTTGCCTATAACTTTTTAGTTTGTACTTAGTACCCAGCTCTGATAGTTTTCCTTTCAATTTCAGTATATATGCTACTGCTGTAATTTTTTTCACGTATCTATATATAACCGTTTAGCAGATAGAGGGGGGGGACACGTACCTCTAACAAAAATTTGCACTTTAAAACCAAATATTTCGGAAACGGATCCCTAAATCGAAAATTGCTGTTCTCAGCCTCACAATATTTTTCAAAGACCTTTTAAACGATACCCCACACGATGGGTAAGTAGAGAATACCAAATTACAGCTTTCTAGTACTTATAGTCTCTGAGTAAAACCGCGGACGGACAGACACACAGACAGACAGACAGACATGGCGAAACTATAAGGGTTCCTAGTTTACTACGGAACCCTAAAAATTGAAAACATAAATCCCTACTTCCTACAATATTATAAATCCGAAAGTGTGTATGTATGTATGTTCCGTTTTCACGCCAAAGCGGCATTTTATTTTCTTGTCCGTTTACAACCGACATCAAAAAAGGATAAGCTACCTTTTCCTTGTTTTTATTTTTATTCCCCATATTTCACTATGAAAAACAACAAACTGACTTCTTACTTTGTTATCTGTGAATGAATAGTTCGATAATGTCGCGGAACAGCCGTGCGCTTGCGAACGAGACACAGGTCCTAACCCGTAAAGGCCCGGCGGGCGACTGAAGCGACGTACGCAAGTCGCTGTAATATATAATAATTAATTTTTAAAATAAAGTAACCAGTTTCCAGAATGTAACCAGAAATAGTTATAGTATATGTAATTTCCTTTTTTTTGATATTTTTTTTTGTAAGTAAATCTTTCTTGAACTCGTATAATAATCAATAATACATCCAAAAATCGTCGAATTGGCTTCCGCTTCCGATTTTTTTTATCGGGGTAAGTTATCGATATCATGTTTTGAACTAGAAATAGTCCAAGTACATATAGTAAACTACGGTATATATATTTTTTTGACTTTCAAAACTTACTACTTGTTGGTTTATTATTGAGCCAAATTGATGTAACATTGGGGATACCTAGCCTTAATATTATAAAGCTGAAGTGATTGTATGTTTGGTTGAACGCGCTCATCTCAAGAACTACTGGACCAATTACAAATATTATTTTACCTTTGGAATATTATTAATTAATTAAGTCGGATCAGGTCACCGGCCAGTTTGAATGGGACGGCGATTCTTGTTTTGTTTTCCGCAAAATGTTTTTTCTTCCAACTACGCTGCAATTCTATCATAACTGCACTACATATCCAGCACAAAACGGAACTTTGCTGCACTAAGAGTAAAAAAAAACTAAACAGTGCAGTAAAGGATTTTCATACATTTTTGCTGCTCTAGTGCAGCAAAAATGTATGGAAATCCTTTACTGCACTGTTTAATTTTGTTTTTTAATCGCGGGACAATAGTTGTCACATGTCATAAAGAACGTTGGCCAACCTAACGGCCGTATGGAGTTTACAAAGGAAAGTGTGTATTGCCTTGCCTTAAAAAAAATACTGGCCATAAAGAATAAAGAAAAAAAAGGCGGGAATGTAAACAACAAATTTTTACTTTTGTAATTTGTCTTCAGTTTTATTTTTCACCTACTTTTATTGCAGTAGTTGAAAGAAAAGCAGATTATAATAATAATAATAATAATATTTGTTTATTCGGATAGCAAGGATCCACAATATGTTAGTAATACAATAAATTTATGCAACTATGTTAGTAAGTATTATTATAAAATCAAACAATTATTTTTAAATCATGTATCTGCCTGAGATATCAGGCGGCCGACCAAACATTGAACGACTATGATCTTCAGTCATGTTCATCACCCGCCTGAGACCTCTAAGCACAGGCGCATGCGGATCATCTGCTACTACTTTCAGAATGCTGTTTTCACTGTCCCGCACCCTTCTCATAATTGATGCAACTTTTTTGCGTCTGATAGCGTAGAAACCATCTGTTCGGTTATCCGCGAACATACCTGACGCGCTACAGTAGCGAGGCAGATTCAACAGCACTCTGAAAATATTATTATATTGTATGCGCAGGATGTTAAGTGACGCTTTGGTGTATTTAAGCCACAGAGAGCTCGTGTACATACTTTGGCAATAGGCTTTAAAGAGCGTAATTTTAACCTCATCCGTACAGCGAGCAAATCTCCTAGCCAACATATTTCCACGCACAGCCAACGCCCTTCGCTCTCTCTCTATGTCTACATCATCCTTAAGGCCATCGGTAAGAAAATGTCCCAAATATTTAAACTGATGTACCCTATTAAGGGTTACTCCATTCAAAAGTATGGGGACAGAAGTTTCTGGACACTTACCGTTGGCCTTAAAAATCACCTGAATAATAAAATTATGCACCTCGCATTAAATCTCGTGCAGCAATAACTTACTTTCTGCTCAGTGCAACAATCTACTATTACCCACGACGGAACGGAGCAGGTTTAGGGTGAGAGATGTTTTTTTGTGTGTGCGTTTGTGCAAAGTAATGTTCCCACCTATCTTATAAACTAATGATCCGATTTTGATGCGGTTTTCAAAAACGGGTTTGTGTTTGATGAGTTAATTTTCTTAGACAGGTGTCATGGCTGTAACTCACTAGGGGGCACCACAATATTAGTGCAAAACAATATTGTGTCGTGGTTTTTTTTTTCAGAATTTTTAATTTTGCTTTTTTTTATTATGGAGAGTAATTGGATTCCATCCTTTTGGATTGGATTCCACTCCAATCCAAATGAATGGAATCCAATCCAAATTCTTACATCATTTTCAATACCTATAGGTACTAAAACCGCTGTATCAATTTGGATAATGTTTAAAAAGTCGCCCGGTAGTACTATAATAGTATTTTAATGCAACGGTTTTATAATAGAGGTCTTAAAAGGTGAGTGGCGCGGGTAGCGATATGAGCGAGTGAAGCGAGCTAATATCGCTAATAGAGGCGACACGAGCCTTTTAAGACTTAATTATAAACCGTTGCATACAATATTTTTTCTACGACATTAAAAAATGCAAAACTAGTAAAACATAATTTTTTAAGTTTGACAACTAACTCGCGGATAATGTAAACATGACAAAATTTGTGTCTATGGTTCATTTTCTTTTTAAATTAATGTTCGCTAGACTTTAAAAAAAAACTATGAAATAAGTTTTTCTTAAGTTGGCAGCAATGCGTTTAGTTCAAAAAAACTTCTTTTGCAATAACGAAATCTAGGTTTAATAGACTGTGGCTGCTAGCCGTATCGTTATCATGGAATTAGACACATCAAAAGTGAAGCATAACTTACGTCACATCAAGTCACATGTGTGCAGCATGTATTTGACATTTGGGAAATTTGACATTTTGTTCGACATGGGAAAAGTGTAGGGATTTTTGTGCCGATGTGTGCGTGCGCTAGTGTCGCGACACGAGTGTAGGGATTTTTATGTGCGTCACTGTTACATTTTCCAAGGGCATATCCTGATTATTCTTAGATCCATGATCGTTATAGCTACATTATAGTCATTCGCGCTCTTCTAGACGATGCGACTTGACGTGTTGACAATTTAGTATTTTTATAAAATAAACATTTTACTTTTCACTTTGACCTACTCTACATTCAATGCTGAGTACTCGTGTGTTAAATAAAACAAGTGCATAAATCTTTTGTAAATATAATGCACAAGTGATCAAGTTAATTTAGAAGAAAAATGGAAGGTAGCCCGTTTAATCGAAGTGGGCTTACGCGCCGTAGTCCTCCGCCCACGCCCACCTGCCGCAGTCCACCGCCCACGGCCGCACCCAGACCTCCTGAACCCAAGCTAAGTCACCAAGAAGACCAGCCTCTTGAACTTTTGTCCACACCAGAGATACAGAATTGGATGACCTCAATCGAAAAGTGCCTGAATGATATTTGCAACATCTCATCTGAAGGTAAATTAAATTCCGACCAAAAAATGAGAATACATAATTTATGCCGTAAAGTGGGTCACGGGACGTCACAAATGGCCGTCCAGTACCAAGCACTTAAACAGAAAACTATACAAGCCCATACCAAGATACAAGCTCTTATGGAAAAAAATGATCTTGCTCACCAAATTAAACACCTGAACCAATTTATTGAACAATCTTCGGTAAAGCAAAACACTCAAGAGTCGTCAATACCTATCAAGGGATCATCCTTTGCTGACATGGTAAAAAAGAGCTCACAAAACTTTATTCAGCCAGATAAAGTAAATTCTGTTGTCATTTACCCTTCAGATAAGCTTAAATCGAGTGAGGACACTAAAACTCTAGTGCAAACAATTATCCGACCGGAACAAATGAAACTGCATGTGAGAGGACTACGTAAAACAAAGAACGGAGGTATCATCATCAGCACAGACACCCAGGAAGACGTCGAGAAGCTGAAGCAGTCGGCACAACTAACGAACTCAGGCTTTACTTTAGATGAACCACGTAAGCGCAACCCAAGAATTGTCGTCATCGGAGTGCCCTCGTCCATGCAGGAAATTGATGTTTTTAACAGCATTTACCATCAAAACTTAGCGGACACCATAACAAATTTGACACTTGATAGTTTCTTGGCTTCTATAAAACTAAGTCACAAGTCGGGAAAGAAGGACGCCGAGACCTGCAACTATGTGATTGAAGTCACAGCATCCATACGCAAGGCCATAATATCAAAGGACAGAGTTTTTGTTAATTGGTCGTCGTGCCCTGTTCGTGATTTTACTTTAGTGACACGATGTTACAAGTGTCAGCAATATGGACACGCGGCCAAGACATGCAGAGCGGAAAACAACACGTGCGGTCATTGCGGCGAACTAGGTCATGCACTCAAAGAGTGCACCAAAAAAACTGAGTCGCCGAAATGCGCTACATGCTTGCACTATAAGAAACCGTGCAATCATAAAACGGGTGATGCTGACTGTCCTGCAAAAATTATAGCCGAAAAAAGATTTATAAATACTATAGACTATAGCGCTTAAAATTTAATTATAATAGACTAATTCATTTTAAGTAGGCACATTTATTTACTTTACTTTATTTATATTTCATTGCTCTATATTAAATAATAATACCTACATAATATATTTGTGATAAGATTAATTTACAAAAGAAAAATGTTTATTTTAATGATTAAATCATATCCTTTTATTTTTTTCGATAGTGAATCCTGGTGACCCGTAATACAGGTTTCTTGGAAACCTACCATGGGCACCAGTTCTCCACAAAAATGCTCTTTTTGTAATTTTAAGGTTGTTATTTACTTTATATACACTAAACTAAGCTAATGGAGTGTCCTGGTGACCCGTAACACAGGTTATCTGGAAACCTAGCACAGGCACCAGTTCTTACTCCACCTTAAATAGGTTTTCACAGCTTTGAAATAATGTATATATAATTTTGAATTTATGTAAGATTATATTTTGTCATTTATTTAAACTTATGTTTGTGGAGAAAATAAATAAATATTTGATTTGATTTGATTTGATAGTACGGCTGTGCCGTACTATAATGAAGAATAGAGTATAGACTTATTATGGATGTTCTTATGTTTGTGTTCTTGAACTTGATATAAATGACAGATTACAGTACAGGAGTAGAAAATATACTTACACTGTTGTATTTAGATGGTTTCTCTTCTAAAATATGTTGGACGTCAACTGCAGAACTCTGGAAAAAGAAAATTGATAATTTTTCAGATAAGTACTACTGGAAATTCGTCGCGAACTTCTTCTTCTGTTTTATATTATGGCTTCCACCGAAATTTCAGTGATTCTGCCAATGTCCAGTATAATGAGATACTAAGTATCGGCGTTGTACGGTAAAGTTTTTCCAAGTAGCATCAAAGATGGCGTATGTTCTTTGATGCCTCGTGGGAGCTTCTGGCGGCAAATCTATACGAGTCCATTTATCAGTCCACTTTGACTTTTGTTATAATTACTTCACAAATCGTTCATGAGCACGAGCATTTATAACACCAAACTACAACAATTTCATATTGTAAAGTCCACTAAAATCAATTTGCAAAATTGTCTAACGCAAACTTTAACTGTACCCCTTGACTTCCCACCACAAACTCCCGTCGCGAACTTGACCTCGCGAACATATACGTATTTACATATGTCATAAACTACTCCACCGATTTTGATGCGCAATAAACTTGAAAATTGTACTAATAAGTACCTACGTATTTCATGTTATTTGGAGCACCGGTTCGCGAGGTATCACGAAACAAACATATTTACATACGTACATTAAAAAAATGTGTTTTTGCTCCAACTCGACTTGACGAATTTGCTCGCTTCGATCGCTCGGTCAATTATTTCAAAAAATAAAAAAACCTATGACTACAGCAGTTTACGTCCGCTATATTAATTTTTTGATGAAGTTACCACAGACAAAGACAATATAATACTAACGTTATAGACTGCCCACCTCATACAAAAATATTGGACCAAATTAAGGTTGCGAAAAGCAGGCGAATGTATGGCGCAGGTGAGTTGCTTGCTACTCGATACTAGATGGCGGTAATCTGCGTTAGCTTTTAACTTACTAAATATAGGGTGACATTTTAAAATATTATGCCTAAAATATTGTTTTGACTTTTAATTTGTCGAGCTCCGTGGCGCAGCGGTCAACACGCTAGCCTGCTACACGGGGGTCCCGGGTTCGATCCCCGGTCAGGTCAAGATGGAAAAAGATCTTTTTCATATTGACCTGGGTCTTGGATGTTTATCTATATAAGTATATATTATAAAATATAATATCGTTAGAGTTAGTATCCTGCGACACAAGTTCACAACTTACTGTGGGGCTAGCTCAATTTGTGTGATATGTCCCTATATATTTATTTATTTATTTATATATTCATTAATAAGATATATTTTATGAATCATGTTTTTATATTCTCATAATACGGTAGATACGATGTTGTGTAGTTTCGAGTGGCGCCATCTATGCGAGTCTCTGAGAACAAATCGTACGATTAAGGCGTTGAGACCACATGCAATAGACTATGACACTCCAAGGAAAATCACATATCTAATGACACCTTACACTTTTTGTGTAAAAGTCGTAAAGTGGTTCACAGAATACATCTGCCTACCAAGTTGCAACTGTGTAGTCTCAGTAATTTCGGAATAAAATGGCTGTGACATACGGACGGATAGACAGACGGACACGACGAATCTTTAAGAGCTCCGTTTTTTGCCATTCAGCTACGGAACCCTTAAACTAAAAAGGAATTTACTTGTACTGAAAAGAATTGTAAATGTACTAATAATGTAAGTGTACTTACGCTATCGGACGCCTTTATAACTCTCGGCTGATTGACTACTATCGACTCTGCCACGTGGCCCTGAAAAAAAATAGAAATATATAGGGACATAATACAACACAAATGGAGCTAGCCCCACAGTTAGTTGTGTCACAGGATACAATATGCCGTGTGGTTTCCGGCAGTGCTGAATAGGACCACTCCAAGTCTTCCCGTGGGTGTCGTAGAAAACGACATAGGAAACACAAGCTAAATAAAGCTTATAAACATCAAAGATATCTCTCCAACCCGTCTGGCCTGCGTGGAGAGTGCAGGCCAAATCCTCTGACTGCTCTAGCTAATACATGGCTATGGTAGTACAGAGAAGGTCGTTCTCCTGCAGTGGAGCTGAAAAGACCTGATGATGATGAGTAAACAATAAACTGCTCACCGTGTCGGTCATGTGCGACGCAACTGCTTGCGGCGGTAGCCGGCGCCGCGGGTGAGACACTCGTAGGGCTTCTTCTCTATTAAATATGCTCCTTAGCATATTAAAGAAATAATAATATAAATAAAATTAAAGTCTTGCTTTGCAATCACCATTGCCACCATTTTTATTACAAGACATATTTTCGTATGACAACCTGTCATTTGTCGATACATCCATCGACAAGATAAACATACTCAACATTCTCTTCGTTGTATGCCGTAGGTGTGACACGGTATGACGTAGGTGTGACACGGTATGTCGCAGGTGTGACACGGTATGACGTAGGTGTGACATGTCTCACTCACCGTGTCGGTCATGTGCGTGTACAGCAGCTGCTTGCGGCGGTAGCCGGCGCCGCAGGTTAAGCACTCGTAGGGCTTCTTCTCGCTGTGCACGAAGCGGTGCGTGTTGCGGTTGTCGCGGCTGTTGAACGACTTGCCGCACACCTGGAGTTATTAAACACATTAAGACTTCTAAAAAAGAAAGCATGACAGCAAACGAGCAAGCGGGTCACCTGATGGTAAGTGATCACCGCTGCCCATGGACTCATGGTTGCATGAGTTGACCATGAGTGTGACAAGAGCTTTTATTTTTTCCCTCCCCAGAGAGGAGGGAAGGTTGCCAATTCGTTCGGCACATAGAACCAATACGATCTTGTTCGATTTTACTGGAGAAAATATGTAATTCCTTAAGTGATTGAAATAAAGGGTGAAAATTTGTGTAAAACTCTGTACCTCATTTCTAAAATAAAAAAGTTATAACGCATATATTGAAGAAACAAAATAAGTCATCATAAAATCTGCACATCAGTGTTAAAAAAACCGGCCAAGTGCGTGTCGGGCCACGCGCAGTGTAGGGTTCCATAATTGGGAATGACAACTTTGAATTCACACTATTCACACTCGCACCTTACAGTTTATCGACTAAAAACATCTAACAATGAAAATAGCATGAAATTTTACAGTTCATAAGTTGGTTGGTTATAACTTTTTAGTTTGTACTTAGTATTCAGCTCTGATAGTTTTCTTTTCAACTTCAGTATATATACTACTGCTGTATTTTTTTTCACGTGTCTATTTATAACCGTTTAGCAGATAGAGGGGGGGGGGGGGGGACCACTTACCTCTAACAAAAATTCGCACTTTAAAACCAAATATTTCGGAAACGGATCCCTAAATCGAAAAATGGTGTTCTCAACCTCACAATATTTTTGAAAGACCTATTTAACGATACTTCACACGATGGGTAAATAGAGAAAAAAAAAAATACTCCCCCACTTCACTTGTATGGAAGCTAGGTACCCTAAAATTTTTTTTTTTTCTAGATTTTATTCTACCACTTTTTTGCCATGATTAATATACATACTCATACCAAATTACAGCTTTCTGGTACTTATAGTCTCTGCATAAAACCGCGGACGGACAGACAGACAGACAGACATGGCGAAACTTAAGGGTTCCTTGTTTACTACGGAACCCTAAAAAAACCCAGGTATAATTTGACATTAGCGTTGGCCAAGACCAACACATACTAAAAACAACAATAGTGCAGAAACAATAGTCACAGACATAGGGCTTGACTCGCGTGTGTAGCCTTAATGTGGTAATCTAGGAGTCTGAAAAAAAGGCGATTTAATGCAAATTACAACAATACTTACTTCACAGACATAGGACTTGATTCCGTGTGTAGCCTTAATGTGTTAATGTAGGAGTCTGAAAATAAAGGCGATTAAATGCAAATTCCAACAATACTTACTTCACAGAGGGCTTGACTTCCGTGTGTAGCCTTAATGTGGTAATCTAGGAGTCTGGCATCAAAGGCGACATGATGCAAATTACAAAAATACTTACCTCACAGACATAGGGCTTGACTCCCGTGTGAATCCGCATGTGTTTCTTGTAGTGCTCGGGGTACACGAACGTGGACGAGCACAGCGAGCACTGCAGCGGCCGCTCGCCGGTGTGCGCTGCCTTTATGTGGTAATCTAGTAGTCTGGAAACAGAGAAAAAGTAAAATTTAATCCCCTCGACTTTCTATATCTTTGAAGTAACACGGTACCAAATTTCGAATCGATCGGACATAGGATAATAAGTCCGATGTCATCAACTGGAAAAGAGCTGATGATCTTCAAACGGCTGAGATTTTCATTAAAGAGAAGAGACCTCTCCAATCCGTCTGGCCAGCGTGGAGAGTGTAGGTCAAATCCTCTGCTCTGGCTAATTGCGGCAGTACAGAGGGGGTCGTGCTCCTACAGTGTAGACTAAATAATTCAAAATATTTTTAACAAGAAACAACAAAAACCGACTTCAACCCTATCAATTTACTTTAATAAGCATAAGAATAAAATGGAAATTAGTGTAATCCGAATGGCATCCGTGTAATTCTTTTTGGTTATTGTGTATTTTTTCAAAAAGCGCTCGACACATTTTGATAAAAATTTAATGGGACCATCTGTTAAGTATTACCTATCGAACAAAAACCGGCCAAGTGCGTGTCGGGCCACGCGCAGTGTAGGGTTCCGTAGTTGCGAATGAAAACTTTGAGTTCACACTGTTTACACTCGCACCTCACAGTTTAACGACCAAAAACATCTAACAATGAAGATTGTTTGAAATTTTACATTTTCCAGTACATTTTATAAGTTGGTTGCCTATAACTTTTTAGTTTGCACTTAGTACCTAGCTCTGATAGTTTTCCTTTCAACTTCAGTATATATACTACTCCTGTAATTTTTTTCACGTATCCATATATAACCGTTTAGCAGATAGAGGGGGGGGACACGTACCTCTAACAAAATTTTGCACTTTAAAACCAAATATTTCGGGAACGGATCCCTAAATCGAAAAATGTTGTTCTCAACCTCACAATATTTTTTAAAGACCTTTTTAACGATACCCCACACGATGGATAAATAGAGAAAAAAAAAATACTCCCCGACATTACTTGTATGGAAGCTACCCAAAAAAAATTTTGTTTTCATGATTTTATTCTACGACTTTTTTGCCATGATTAATATACACACTCATACCAAATTACAGCTTTCTAGTACTTATAGTCTCTGAGTAAAACCGCGGACGGACAGACAGACAGACAGACAGACATGGCGAAACTATAAGGGTTCCTAGTTTACTACGGAACCCTAAAAAAGAATTTCTTAAATCGGTCTCTGCGTCTTCGAGAAATCGGGGAACATACATAAGAAACAAAAAGATTCCGTCGAATCAAGAACCTCCTCGTTTTTTTAAGTCGGTTAAAAAGTAAAATTAAAATTTATAATCCGCCGACTCTTTCAATGTCATTGAAGTAACACGGTACCAAATTTCGAATCGATCGGACATAAGAAAGTTAGTCAGATCCTCTCATCAACTAGAAATAAGCTGATGATCTTCAAACGGCTGAACAGATTTTCATGAAACATGGCTAAGAACACTCACACTTTGATTTTTGATTTTGATTTTGATTTGATTTTAATTAACGAAAGTCAAAGTTCATTTATTTGCCATAAATGTGGTAGCATAGTACAATCTTTAGCCATAAGTATCACACATTTAACTGTTTTCAGCATGCAAATATAATTAAATACATTGTAGAAGCTAATCCCATTTTGAGTCCAATATGATAAAATTATATAATGATGATAATAAGCAAAATACAATTATGATAATAATACAGTGTGAACCCTTTTCATTTTAAATACTCATTTACAGTAAAATCATGTGGTCTCAACGCCTTAATCGTACGATTTATTCTCAGAGACTCGCATAGATGGCGCCACTCGAAACTACACAACATTGTATCTACCGCATTATGAGAATATCTTATCAAAAAACAAAACAATATTTTAGGCATAATATTTTAAAATGACACCGTATATTTAGTAAGTTAAAGGCTAACGCAGATTACCGCCATCTAGTATCGACTACCAAGCAACTCTCCTGCGCCATAAATTCGCCTGCTTTTCGCAACCTTAATTTGGTCCAATATTTTTGTATGAGGTGGGCAGTCTATTACGTTAGTATTATATTGTCTTTGGTAAAACACATCACTCGTTTACAGTTTTTCACTAACCATAAATGTAATTCATTTTTAAATTTATTTAATGTCAGTGCTTTCAAATCCTCAGGAAGCTTATTAAAATTTTTTGCGCCCATTGCATAACAGTTACTTGCACAAATTTGTGTTCCAATATTAGGCAACATCAACCTGTTAGGATATCGACAGTTAAATCTACTAACTTCTCCTCTTTTTCTAAATAAAGACAAGTTTTTCTTGACAAATATGCACATTTCGTAAATGTATATACATGGTAACGTAAGTAACTTCAGTTTCCTAAATAAAATACGTGTCAGTTTCATTAAAAAATACGTGTCCACTATTGTTTGATTGTCAGACGGTCTAATTTTATTTCTATTATTTTGACCTCGGAAACTAGACTACTATTTTTAGGGTTCCGTAGTAAACTAGGAACCCTTATAGTTTCGCCATGTCTGTCCGTCTGTCTGTCTGTCTGTCCGTCCGCGGTTTTACTCAGAGACTATAAGTACTAGAAAGCTGAAATTTGGTATGGGTATGTATATTAGTCATGGCAAAAAAGTGGTAGAAGAAAATCTTGAAAAAAATTTCTTTTTTAGGGTAGCTCCCATACAAGTAAAGAGGGAGTAATATTTTTTTTTCTATACAAACCCTTCGTGTTAGTATTGTTAGATAGGTCTTTAAAAAATATTGTGAGGTTGAGAACACCATTTTTCGATTTAGGGATCCGTTTCCGAAATATGTGGTTTTAAATTGCAAATTTTTGTCAGACGCAAGTGTCCCCCCCCCCTCTATCTACTAAACGGTTATATATGGATACGTGAAAAAAATTACAGCAGTAGTATATATACTGAAGTTGAAAGGAAAACTATCAGAGCTGAGTACTAAGTACAAACTAAAAAGTTATAGGCAACCAACTTATAAAATGTACTCGAAAAATGTAAAATTTCATACATTTTCATTGTTACATGTTTTTGGTCGTTAAGCTGTGAGGTGCAAGTGTGAACGGTGTAAAATCAAAGTTGTGATTCGCAACTACGGAACCCTACACTGCGCGTGGCCCGACACGCACTTGGCCGGTTTTTTTAGTTATCGCAAATGTATTGAAAAACTTTGTATAATGCTCGCACGAGTTGTTAGCGTTTGACTACAAAATGAGATTGCACAAAATTAAGTCCAGGCCTTAACAAAGCTAAAACAACAACCTTCTGGAGCCGTGTGGTTCCCGGCAGAGTAGAATACACGTAGAATAGGACCACTTCAAGTCTTCGCGTGGATGTCGTAGAAGACGACTTAGGAAACACAAGCTAAACAAAGCTTATAAACAACAGAGAGATCTCCAATCCGTCTGGCCAGCGTGGAGTGTTCCAAAACCTTTTTTTATGACATAGAACGACAAATGAGCAAGCTGGTTACCTGATGGTAAGTGATGACAACTGCCTATAGATAACTGCAACACCAGGGGTGTGACAAGAGCGTTGCCGGCCTTTATTTATCCCTCCCAGAGGGGAAGAGGGATGGGACTCCGGCTCTCACTCACCGAACGAAGCATAGAAGCATATGTCGCAGGTGAATAGACGCTCACCTGGGAACATATTTTTGTACGGAACCCTAAAAACCTTAACAAAGCTAAAGCAACTTACCGTCTCCGCTTAAACCGCTTGGCGCTACCGCTTGTCGTCGAGGTGCGTAGCGCGCTTGTGAAAGGGTAGGTTCGAGCGCTGTGTGAACGTAGAGGTTCGAGCGCTGTGTGAACGTTGGTACGATTGCTGTATGAACCTTCACCGAGCATATGTCGAAAGTGAATACAAACACTCACCTGGAAACATTTTTTTGTACGGAACCCTAAAAACCTTAACAAAGCTAAAGCAACTTACCGTCTTCGCTTGAACCGCTTGGGGCACTGCGTGCAGTGGTACCGCTTGTCGTCGAGGTGCGTAGCTCGCTTGTGGGAGTGTAGGTTCGAGCGCTGAGTGAATGTCGCCGAGCATATGTCGCAGGTGAACGGGCGCTCGCCTGGAAATATAAATAAATAAATATATACGGACAAATCACACAGATTTTGCTAGCCCCAAAATAAGTTCTTAACTAAGACTTGTGTACCTACTAACTAAACGATTCCATATTTTATAATAAATGCATATATACATAAATATCCACAACCCAGGTTAATCTGAAAAATATAATTTTTCATCTTGACCTGACCGGAGATCGAACCCGGGATCATCCGTGTCATAGGCTGTGTTGACCGCTGCGCCACGGAGCTCGTCATACTCACATATTTTATTAAAACACGTAACAACGAGTTACTCAAATAAATAGTCACAGCGACTGGCCGACATGTTTCAACCTCATCCGGAGGTCTTCCTCAGGGCGAATGTGAACCGAGACGTGCCACAGGGGCAGGATTTGAACCAGCAGTCTTTACTCTTTGTACGATTAACGCCTTACCAATAAGGCCACTGCGCTTCATATACTACACGTTATTTCTCTATTTCTCTGCCATATCCCATTTCTGTTATATACATTAGGGATTTTCTTCGCATACCTGATTTCTTAATTTAATGAGGATACATAAAAATAGCATTGTCAATGCATAAAAACTACTATAGAAAATATTTTGCTAATATTATAAACTTAACAAAAATATTAAGAACATACACATCTATACTAATATTATAATAATTTAAAATATTTTTAACAAAAAACAAAAACCGACTTCAACCCTATCAATTTATTTAAATAAGCGTATGAATAAAATTTAAAAAACCCGCCAAGTGCGTGTCGGGTTCCGTAGTTGCGAATGACAACTTTGAGTTCACACTGTTTACACTCGCACCTCACAGTTTAACGACCAAAAACATCTAACAATAAAGATTGTATAAAATTTTACATTTTCCAGTACATTTTATAAGTTGGTTGCCTATAACTTTTTAGTTTGCACTTAGTACCCAGCTCTGATAGTTTTCCTTTCAACTTCAGTATATATACTACTGCTGTAATTTTTTTCACGTATCCATATATAACCGTTTAGCAGATAGAGGGGGGGGACACGTACCTCTAACAAAAATTTTCACTTTAAAACCAAATATTTCGGAAACGGATCCCTAAATCGAAAAATGGTGTTCTCAACCTCACAATATTTTTCAAAAACCTTTTTAACGATACCCCACACGATGGGTAAGTAGAGAAAAAAAAATTACTCCCCCACTTTACTTGTATGGGAGCTACCCAAAAAAATTTTTTTTTCAAGATTTTTTTCTACGACTTTTTTGCCATGATTAATATACATACTCATACAAAATTACAGCTTTCTAGTACTTATAGTCTCTGAGTAAAACCGCGGACGGACAGACAGACAGACAGACATGGCGAAACTATAAGGGTTCCTAGTTTACTACGGAACCCTAAAAAGTGTAAACCGAAAGGCATACTTGTAAAAAAAATTTGGTTTTTGTGTATTTTTTCAAAAAGCGCTCGTCATATTTCGGTAAAAATTTAAAGGGACCATATATAAAGTATTGCCAATCAAACAAAAAAAGAATTTCTTAAATCGCTCCAGGCGTCTTCGAGAAATCGGGGAACATACATAAAAATAAATAAAGATTATGACGAATTGAGAACCTCTTCCTTTTTTTGAAGTCGGTTAAAAATTTTAAAAAAATAATCAAATCTTTCTCATTGTTTGTTCGCCTTAAATAGGCTCCGAATTTAGCGGACCGATTATTTAAATTCTAAGTTAATTTATTTGCGGGTGACATACCCTAATTTACACGGACGAAGTTGCGAGAAATTAAGTAACTTATTTCATTAATAATTTACACACAAAATCATAATAACTACTAAATAACTCACCGGTGTGTATTCTGGTATGGTCCCTGAGCTCGGCTCGCCTGGCGAAGGATTTAGGACAGTACTGGCACGAAAACGGCCTCTTGCCGCTGTGTATCACGCCGTGCACTTCCAGGTTGTGCTGTGTGGCGAACGCCTTATCTGAAAAAAATACACACGGGCCAATCACAGAAAGCCCAAAAGAAAGTTCGAGACTTGAGTTCGTCACAGCCGTAAAGCAAATAAATTATTTTGAATTATGTTTGAAGAACATTGCTGGACATAGGCCTCCCTCAAAGATTTCCATCATGGGGGTTTTGCCGAAACTGCCGCCCACTAAAATTGTTCTTTTTTTTAAGCGAGACCTTTAAGATCCAGATTAACCTAATTTTCCATCTGACTTGACCGGAGATCGAACCCGGGACCCTCGTTGACATAGTCTGGCAGGATGAGTATTACAGATGAGCTTTTCAAAAAAAAAATTACTAAGCATATCTGCTCATCATCATCATCTGCCTTACCTTATCCCATTATCTGGGGTCGGCGCAATATGTCTTTTCCCTCCATATATTCCTATTCTGCGTCATTTCAGCATCTACTCCTACCCCCTTCATATCTTTGTTTACGCAATCCATCCATCTTTGTTTGGGCCTGCCTCTTCCTGTATACCCATCAATCTTCATATTTAGCGCTTTTTTAGTTAGATGTTGCTCCTCTCTCCTCATCACCATCACATATTTGCTCAATTTTTATAAAAAAAAATTGAGCAAATATGCTTAGTACCCTTTTTGACGAAAATTGTTGCTGTATTTTGGTAAATGTTTCTGGCGTCATCACCACGTAAACCCTCCCCGTCATCCATGTCATCAATAATTTAAGATACTTTTTACAAAAAATTTGTTTAAATAAGCGTAAGAATAAAATTTAAAAAAGTGTAAACCGAACCGCATACTTGTAAAATTTTTTTTGGATTTTGTGTATTTTTTTCAAAAAGCGCTCGACACATTTCGATAAAAATTTAATGGGACCATCTGTAAAGTATTATCTATCGAACAAAAAAAAGAATTTCTTAAATCGGTCCAGGCCTCCTTGAGAAATCGCGGAACAAACATAAAAAAAAATAAAGATTATGACGAATGAGAACCTCCTCCTTTTTTTGAAGTCGGTTAAATCAGGTCTTTGTCAGTGTCCACTTTAGGAGCACGACCCTTACTCTACTACCAGAGCCATATATTAGCCAGAGCCAGATTTGACCGGCACTCTCCACGCTGGCCAGACGGGTGGGTCTCTTTGATGTTTACAAGCTTTGTTTAGCTTGTGTTCCCTAAGTCGCCTTCTACGACATCCAAGTGAAACTTGGAGTGGTCCTATTCTACTCTGCCGGGAACCACACAGCGTAGTAATTACTACTTACTACAAACATTGCAGATGAAGTCCCTGATTCCTAGATGCGTCTTCTCGTGTTGGTTGAGGTTTTGCTGCGTGAAGAATGACTTGCCACATTGATTGCACTTGAATGGTCGTTGCCTTATCTGTAAAGGAAGAAAAATGTTGCATTATTTCAAGAAATAAAAAACTCGACTTCCCTTTTTAGGGTTCCGTAGCCGAATGGCAAAAAACGGAACCGTTATAGATTCGTTATGTCTGTCTGTCTATCTGTCTGTCACAGCCATTTTATTCCGAAACTTTTGAAACTTGGTGGGTAGATATATTTTGTGAACCGCTTTAAAAGAATCTTTATTTCTCAAAAGAACATAGTTCGCTTACATGAGATTTAACAATATTTTATAATTTACTAAAAGTTATTTATGCTAGTGTAACGAGTGAGATAAATTAGGTCTACATAGTGTCTAAATTAAATTTTTTTACTTACAAAGCTAAATAATTTCTTCTTAAATAACGATAGGGTTCTACATCCGGTTACTTCTTGTGGCAAATTATTAAATAACTGTGCTCCCTCGTAATATATACTCTTTTTGCCATAATTTGTCCGTGGACCTTTTACTTCAATCAACTTCTTTTTTCTTAAGTTATGCGTATGAGAACGTTTAATAAATGTAATATTAGTATGTATGTTTTTATTCATTATTTTCCATATTGAGACACATATGTGATATGTATATAGTTGATTTAGATTAAGTAATTTAGTTTTATTATATAATGTTTCAGTAGATGTTAAATAATTGTAACCATAAAGTACTTTTATGACTTGATTTTGTGCTCGCTGCAATTTTATTAAGTTAGATTTAGCAGCACAGCCCCATACTTCTATCAAATAAATTAAATGAGACTTCACTAGAGAGTTATAAATTGTCAATTTGACCTTGTCAGGAACGCAACTAGCCATTTTACGCAAAGCACCAGTGACTGCGATTAGTTTGTTACGGATGTGTTGAAGATGTGGTATCCAGGTTAACTTGTCGTCAAGTATAAGGCCTAAGTATTTCTCTTCGTGTGATTTATTCAGTACATCATTATTTATGGTCAATATTTTGTGTGTAGTTAGATTTTTGTTTTTAGCCGCAAATACCATGTATGAAGATTTAGTTGTGTTGATAGTCAGCAAATTACACTGGCACCACATATTAAATTTGATCAGGTCATTTTGGGCCGCAGTCATTACTTCATCTACAGAGTGTCCAAAATAGAACAGGCAGGTATCATCTGCATATAAAGTTAGATGTCCAGTTAAGCCTATATCAGATATGTTATTAATGTATATTAGGAACAATAAAGGTCCTAATATAGAGCCTTGGGGAATACCAAAATTTATTTTATGGGGTGTACTAATGTTATCTTCTATTTTTACTACTTGTACTCTATTTGTTAGGTAAGATTCTAGAGTTTTATAAGCCTGCCCAGTAATACCGATGCTTTTAAGTTTTTGAAGAAGTATTTGGTGACAAACGGTGTCAAATGCTTTCTTCAAGTCAATGAACACTCCCAAACTTATATGTTTTTGATCTATGTTACTTTTAATTTTTGTGACTAGGTCTATAGCAGCTGACAATGTACTTGATTGAGGGCGAAATCCATATTGGTATTTTGTAATGAAGTTAAAAGAGTTTAAATATTCATTTAATCTAGCATAAAGGACTCGTTCAAATATTTTTGATAAGATCGGTAGTACAGATATCGGTCTGTAGTTACCCGGATCTGACTTGGTTCCTGCTTTATATATTGGACAAACCTTAGCTACTTTGAGATCATCAGGGAAACAGCCTTCTGATAAACATTTGTTGATGCAATCGACTAAATCTTCTAATATAATGTCTCTAATGCATTTGATAGCCTTCGAACTAATACCGTCAATACCAGTACTAGTATTGGGATCTAAATTATCTATTATTTTAGAGATTTCATCTTTTGTACATGGTTAAAAAATTGATAGTTCTTTATCCGGGTTTGGGCAATTATTTGAGAGAGTATACGTAAGATTGTTATGGTATTTTTTCGGAATTTTATTACATAGTGTCTCCCCGATTGAAGAGAAATATCTATTGAATTCCTCACAAATATCTACTAGGTCAGTTATTTCTTTTGAATTAACGATTAGTTTAGAGGGAACACAATTATTTTTACATTTATTCTTTGCAAGGCTATCAATCAACTTCCACATATCTTTAGGACTTTTACTACATTTAATGAATTCATCTAAGTAATATTTAGTTTTGCTATCTTTTATCATTGTCCTGATTTTGTTTCTTTCTTCTTTAAATTTCTTTCTCAGTTCTTCATTTTCTGGATCTTCTTTTAATAATTTCCATAACAAATTTCGGTCGGCAATTCCGTTTATAACATTTTTATTAATCCAGTCTTCACGAGGTAGGTTTAATATTTTGCTTTTGAGCGTTTTGTTGCTGTCCACCTGCTGTTTTATAAAGGATTGTAGTTTGTGAAAGTCTTTTTCTTTATTATCTGTCTGTGATTTTGTTGCGTTATTAAATAATTCTTTATAGTCTAAACTGTGATATTGTATGCGTTTTTTATTATTTTTTGGAGTTGATTTTCTTATTTCTAGGTATATTTGTCGATGATCAGATATAGGTGAATCAATCAAGGTAAGAAAGAAAAGTTCTGGATCTATATTTGTGATTACATGGTCCAAAAGAGTTTTTGAGGTGTATCTCGTGTAGTAATCTGGATGAATTTTATTGACAGTGGTGTAACCGCATTCCTGAAGAGTGCTCTGATAGTCTCGAGTGTCACGTTCTGAAGTTAATAGATTAATATTGAAGTCACCAATTAAGACACTTCTCTTTCGCTTCTCGAGTTGGGGTGTTAATTTTTCTAGTAATCTTGTGCAGTTCTTTCCGTCTGGATTGTATACAGCTCCAATGCTTAGTGCAAACTGCTGGAGATGAACCCAAAGATAATGGATCCCGTTGTCATAAATTTCTTCCGTTAATTCATGCTTTACGCTGTCATGCACAAAAATTGAGACACCCCCACCCTTTTGATCTTTTCTGTAGTTGTATATATGCGTATAGTTGTCTATGGAGTATAATTTTGCATCAGCTTCGTCTTTTAACCATGTTTCTGTTATTATAATTACATGTATAATGGTACCGAAAGACCGAATAGTGCATAACAATTCGTCGAATTTACCCGCCGTGCGTATACTGCGAAAGTTTGCGTAAAAAATTCTTATTGAAGATATGTTTGTGCAGATATCTTGATAGTTTGATACTATAGAATGACGACATTCCTCTTGTGTATGAAACGGTGTAGTTTGCCGGTCAATTTTTTTCGTTATTTTTGACATCCGTGTAGACCCTACTTTGAGTTTTTTGGCGGTTTATAGACTATCTTAGGTACGCCTCTGTAATATTTAATCATGAGGTTAGTTTCACCATTAGATTCTCTTCGTTTTAATTCCTCCTTAAGATTTTTAAAGTAACTTTGTTGACTAGGCGTTTGGTCCTCATAAAGCCGGAATTGGTCGTCTAGCTTATTTCTGTTGCGTAACAATGATTTGACCGCCGCTGTGTTTTCGAAAAATATTTTTATTGGGCGACTTTTTAGTGGATCGTACTTTCCCACACGCATAGTTTTTAGTGGTTTAGGGCAATCTGGACAGATGTTACTTATTATTTCCGTAGCTCGCTCGTAATCATAGTTTTGCCTCGATGAGTAGCTTTTATCATTCAACTCGCTAATACCCCACAGTACGATATTTTTTTCTCGTTGTTGACGCTCGTTTAATTCCAGTATGAGGTTTTCGTGATTAGGCGGTAGCGATTTTAGTGAAAGCGGTTGCTGAGAGCGTTTTTCTGCCGAGGATGGACTCTGATCTATTGCTAATTCGACGTTTTTAAGTCTATCTTTAATTTCAATATTTTCTGATTTTAATGTGGTAATTTCAGTAAACAATTTTTTATTTTCTTGTACCAAATTTTCGTTACTCATTTTAATGCTCTTGTAATCTTCTTTCATTTCCTTCAGTTCTTGTTGAATTTTAAAAACATTTTCATTTTGGCTTTTAGCAAAATCTTTAAAAACTGACATTATTTCATTTTTAAAATCACTTAATTGATTTGAGATATTGTTTTCAAAACCGCATTCAGATACTTTGCGCTTAGCTCTTTGAGTTACATGGTATTCATCTCTGCTTTGTGAAGATAGATCAGGATTCGAATTCGATTCGCTTCCGCTTGTAGTTAACCCGCTGTTCGACGGCTTGTGTAAACTCATATTGTTTACGAGTTCGCAAACCAGTGCGTGAGCGAAATAGGAAGCGATGACAATCGCGTTGTAAACGTGTTGATGAAGTGGGATAGCAGATCAGCGTCACTGCGACTCGTCTGGCGGGGGTCTATGCATGCAGTGGTGTAAGTGCGCAAAGCATGTACGCACAAGAGCGAAATATGAATGTGTTAATTACCTGCGTCTCGGTCAGGTGTTAAACTGGTTATTCCATGTAGAAGCAATAGGTGTTAAGTGCTATCCTCGTCACTTGCAGACTACGCCGTAATACTATGTTGTTTAGGTGCAAACTCCTTGTATACGGGATTTATTTTTTAGTAATAACTTTGTAATTATTAATGCACGCGTCCGCTCAGCTCGACCACTAGCGAGGGACTATGGGCTTTACAAGTTTTATACAAAGTGTTAAACTGTGTGTACAGGAATGAACCCTTGAGCTATGCAAAAAAGAAAATTGCGGACCGCAAACACTGCCTTGTGGTACACCCAAATAAAATTACCTACTTGTATCGCAATTGACATGCCGATCTGGTCTAGAATTTGTAGATTTCATTATTGAGCATAACAACAAAAAGCATAAGCCTAGGTAGACCAGGTTTTTAAGTTTCTCAATCAAAATGTTGTAGTCAACAAAGTCAAATGCCTTCGTTAAATCCAAGCTTTTTATTAAGTAATTACGTATATTAATAATGTCCATATCTCACGGTAGTTTTAACTAAAATTCTTACCTCATGGGTCTTGAGATGTGCCTGATGCGTGTACTTGTTCGCGAAGGTCTTGTCACACAGAGTGCAAGAATACGCCTTGTCTCCCGTGTGGGTGTGGATATGCTCTCGTAGCAGCGTCTTGTTGGTGTACCGCCGGCCGCAGACGCCACACTCGTGGATGCGAGCTTTGTCGCTCATTAGTTTTGGCATGTGTTCCACTGGAAAACAAGTTTATACTTAATAATTTTGATAACAAGTTCCATTATTTAAAAAAAAACCAACCAAGTTTTGGATAGTTTCCGTCCCCCTTTTGATTTTTTGCTGAATGTAAAAAGCCTCCGGAGTAGTATTTTGGTATTAATTTTCCTTAAGGGGGCACACTAGGCACAGTAGCGACGCCAATCATTTTATTCCTAATACTTTACAAATAGAAAGAAATTCGAGAATGTAAATCATATAAGCCTTAGTAAATAACCTGAAGTATTTATAGAATCATGTTTTAATATTATGAGAGTCAGTCACAATTTCTTTCTATTTGTGAAGTATTAGGAATAAAATGATTGGCTTCGCTACTGTGCCTAGTGTGCGGCCTTAATATTAGTGTTGATAAATTAAGAGAAACACCAGATTACGCCAAAAGTGCCCCAAAAGTGGTCACGTGGTCCTCATGATCTTCCCACAGTTGCAGATGTAGGTGATGAAATAGGGTAACTTTTAATAATTTAAGATATTTTTAACAAAAAACAAAAACCTACTTCAACCCTACCAATTTATTTAAATAAGCGTAAGAATAAAAAAGTGTAAACCGAACGGCATACTTGTAATTTTTTTTTTGGTTTTTGTGTATTTTTTTTCAAAAAGCGCTCGTCATATTTCGGTAAAAATTTAATGGGACCATCTGTAAAGTATTACCTATCAAACAAAAAAAGAATTTCTTTAATCGGTCAAGGCGTCTTCGAGAAATCGGGGAACATACATAAAAAAAAATAAAGATTATGACGAATTGAGAACCTCCTCCTTTTTTTGAAGTCGGTTAAAAAGACCTGATTATGATGATGAAAGTTACCGATATGCGCGCTGTACAGTGACCGTTTTCTCATAATCTTCCCACAGTTGCAGATGTAGAGGCGCGCGTCGTGAACAGACTTGAGGTGTTGCATCATCGCTTCAGCATCGGTGATGAACGGGGTCGATCCGTCTGCAAAAGTTAATTTAGGTTAATGAAAATTTCATCATTGACAGATTTCTATATCCCACTGTGCTGGGTATAGGCCTCTCTCAATACGTGCCGTCCATCTATAGTCCATTTTTAGGTACTCATTATTGCTACATCTGTTTATTGAAAAATACACTTAATAATTAAAGATATTTTTACAAAAAACAAAAACTGACTTCAACTCTATCAATTTATTTAAATAAGAGTAAGAATAAAATTTTAAAAACTTAAACCGAACGGCGTACTTGTAAAAAAAAATTTGTTTTTTGTGTATTTTTTCAAAAAGCGCTCGTCATATTTCGGTAAAAATTTAATGGGACCATCTGTAAAGTATTACCTATCGAACAAAAAAAGAATTTCTTAAATCGGTCCAGGCGTCTTCGAGAAATCGGGGAACATACATAAAAAAAAAAGATTATGACGAATTGAGAACCAACTCCTTTTTTTGAAGTCTGTCAAAATTGAACATTTTACATTTTACTCAAATTTAATGAAATCACATTAAATTTCACAATAAATTGGCAACGTTTAAAGATTCGATTCAAAAGTATTTATTCCAAGTAAGTAACTATTGAAGTGAAAACTTCTTCAGCGGCGCTGTGCACTTTTTGTTATGGGGAAAAAATGTTAAACTCGCGACAGGTCACGTGACCGACAGATTCGTCAGATTGAAAATTCGTAAGACGGACACGTGACCTGATCCAAAAACAACGTTAATATTCAAGTTTTCACTTCTGCCGGCACTTCCGGAGTGCAACCGGTTGTTTTATTTATATTTTTAACCGACTTCAAAAAATGAGGAGGTTTACAATTCGTCGTAATGTTTTTTTTATGTATGTTCCCCGATTTCTCGAAGACGCCTGGACCGATTTAAGAAATTCTTTTTTTGTTCGATAGGTAATACTTTACAGAATGGTCCCACTAAATTTTTTATCGAAATGTGTCGAGCGCTTATTGAAATAATTAAGCAAAATTAAAAATTTTCCAACCAACCCACGACACAACATTGTTTTGCACTAATATTGTGGCGCCCCCTAGTGAGTTACATCCATGACACCTGTCTAAGAACATGAACTCATCAAACACAAACCCGTTATTGAAAACCGCATCAAAATCGGATCATTAGTTTAGAAGATAGGTGGGAACATTACTTTGCACAAACAAACAAACATCTCTCACCCTAAACACATGTACCTGCTCCGTTCCGTCGTGGGTAAAATTACACAAAACCCAAAAAAACACTTATTTCCATTTTTTTTTCTTATGCTTATTAAAAAATTGATAGGGTTGAAGTCGGTTTTTGTTTTTTGTAAAAAATATCTTTAATTATTATTATAGGAATATAGCATATTCTGTTTGCCTCACCTTTAGCATTTTGGTCGCACAGCAGACACCTGAATTTGCCGTCTTCTGGTTTCACGAGCTGAAATTAAAAATACCATGTTGTTAAACGTCACACACACTTTTGTGCAAATCATGGACGTAAAAAAAGCCGGCTAGGTGCTCGTCGTATAACGCACCGCCGGTCCCAAACAAAAAAATATATATGGAAGTAAAAAATTCGTTTTTCTACTCCTGTACTTTTATCTGTCATTTATATGATCAAGAACACAAACATAAGAACATCCATAATAAGTCTATACTTTATTCTCCATAACAGTACGGCAGAGCGGTACTATAATGTCGCTATTACGATACGGCTAGCAGCCACAGACTATTAAACCTAGATTCCGTGATTGCAAAAAAAGTTTTTTGTTTTTTTTAAGAGTCAAGCGAACATTTATTAAAAAAAGAATGTAACCATAGACACAAAATTTTGTAATATTTACATTTCCCGCGAATTAGTTGTCAAACTCAAAAATTATGTTTTACTAGTTTTGCATTTTATGCTACGGTTTTATAATACACGGTGAATGGCACAAAGGTGAGTGGCGCGGGTAGCGATATGAGCGAACGAAGCGAGCGAATATCGCTAATAGAGGCGCCACGAGCCTTTTAAGACCTAATTATAAACCGTTGCATACAATATTTTTTCTACGAATTTCAAAAAAATTCAAAACTAGTAAAACATAAATTTTGAGTTTGACAACTTACTCGCGGATAATGTAAACATGACAAAATTTTGTGTGTATGGTTACCTTTTCTTTTTAAATTAATGTTCGCTAGACTCTTAAATAAACTATGAAATAAGTTTTTCTTAAGTTGGAAGCAATGCAATTAGTTCAAAAAACTTCTTTTGCAATAACGAAATCTAGATTTAATAGTCTGTGGCTGCTAGCCGTATCGTTATAGCCACATTATAGTACGGCTGTGCCGTACTGTTATGAAGAATAGAGTATAGACTTATTATGGATGTTCTTATGTTTGTGTTCTTGATCATATAAATGACAGATTACAGTACAGGAGTAGAAAAAATACTATTTCGGATTATTTCTCAAAATACGGTAGTTGCCTAATGTTAAGGTCCTACAGTAGGCACACTAGCGACGCCAATAATTTTATTCCTAATACTTTACAAATAAAATCAGGAATGTAAATCATATAAGCCTTAGTAAATAACCTGAAGTATTTTTGGAATCATGTTTTAATATTATGAGAATCAGTCACTAAGAGAAAAAGTGATTACCGCCAAAAACGGCCGTTTTTGGCGGTAATCTGATTCTCATAATTCTCACTGATTCTGATAATATTAAACATGATTCCTAACACATTTTCGAGTATACACATGTCAGTTGTTAATTCTCACCGGCACGGTTTCCTCCACCCCCTCGTCAGTCTTGCTCTGGACAGACTCCACACGGAACATTTCTCCAGACTCCACTTCTATGAAGGCTCCTCCTGGAAAAATTTCAATTACATTACAATAATCATCATCATCAGGTCTTTTTAGTCTCCACTGCAGGAGCACGACCCTCTCTGTACTACCAGAGCCATATATTAGCCAGAGTATTCAGAGGATTTGTGATTCCCCTCCCGGTGAGGATGGCCTTCGTTTCTCTCACTCACCGAACGAAGTATAGAAGCGGTAAAGCTACTCAAACGTCAATTTTCTGTGAGAGTGTGGTACTTCCCCGGACGAGCCGGCCCATTCATGCTACTAGCAAAAGTGAATTTTGCCGGTAGCGTAGCTCTACCGGTGGCGTGCAGAGTGTAGGCCAAATCCTCTGACTGCTCTTGCTAAATGTCTCTGGTAGTACAGAGAGGGTCGTGCTCCTGCAGTGGAGACTAAAAATGACCTGATGATGATGTTAATGGATGATAGACCTACTGCCATCTAGCGGTGATGATTAGAAAATTCAGCTTGTCAGAGCGCATGCCTCCGGATGTGACTTTTCCTGTAGAATTATAAATATCTATGGTTAATACCTTGTTCTTGAGCTGCTGCTATGATGGCGTTCGCTGTTTCTTCGTCGCCAGAAACTTGCAGTTCTATTTGAGATTCTTCTTCGTTCGAATCTGGAATAAAACATGTTTTTTTACAACAATTATTTCCCGCCTATTCCTCTAGATTTCTTGCAGTTTCTAAGAGTAAAAGAACAAAAAAGAAAGGACTGTATTAAAGGTTACACTGCAGATAAATAAATAAATATATACGGACAAATCACACAGATTGAGCTAGCCCCAAAGTAAGTTCGAGACTTGTGTTATGGGATACTAACTCAACGATACTATATTTTATAACAGATACTTATATAGATAAACATCCAAGACCCAGGCCAATCTGAAAAAGATCATTTTCCATCTTGACCTGACCGGGGATCGAACCCGGGACCATCCGTGTCGCAGGCAGGCGTGTTGACCGCTGCGCCACGGATTTCGTCATTTCAATCACAAAGCAAAAAGTTTATTTCGAATTTCTAGCACAATAGTATCTTAGGAAAAGCTGTTGTAATTTGCTTCTTATTTCTTTATTTAATAAGACTAACCCGGAATATTTTATCTTGCTAACAAGTTTGGCATCTATTTATTTTATCTGTTTTTCATTGAGAGTATAGCCTGTTCCTCGGTATTTCCCAAAGGTTGGCTGAATGAAGTTCCTTATCGCGCGTTGCAAAAGGGGGCTAGACGGAAAAAATTGAGACCATACACTTTTTGCTATAGTTACTTCTATAGGAATTTTATAACAGAATGAATAGTCAGCCGGTGTCTGTTTAAAATGGTGGCGATCGAGGAATTCACACTTCTCACCTTTCCGTCAATTATAACTTGAGCCGGGGTCAGGTTAATCTGGTTGTAATCGAGAAGTTGGTACAAATTTTTGATCCGTCCAGTGTTACTAGAGCTCTAACTTTTTTAAAAGGCGGTGTGAGTTTAGATGTAATTAATCGAAAGGAACTTCGTTCCATCCGGATGTTCTCACCTTTCAAGTTTTTTATAATGTATACCTTACCATGCGAGTTGTCATTGTCCTGTATATCTTCGACCACGTACTGCGTGCCCCCGTACAGGAACTGACTAATGCCATTATTATAGCCTGTGTCATTTGTCAGTAATATTTTATAATGTATACCTTACCATGCGAGTTGTCATTGTCCTGTATATCTTCGACCACGTACTGCGTGCCCCCGTACAGGAACTGACTAATGCCATTATTATAGCCTGTGTCATTTGTCAGTAATATTTTATAATGTATACCTTACCATGCGAGTTGTCATTGTCCTGTATATCTTCGACCACGTACTGCGTGCCCCCGTACAGGAACTGACTAATGCCATTATTATAGCCTGTGTCATTTGTCAGTAATATTTTATAATGTATACCTTACCATGCGAGTTGTCATTGTCCTGTATATCTTCGACCACGTACTGCGTGCCCCCGTACAGGAACTGACTAATGCCATTATTATAGCCTGTGTCATTTGTCAGTAATATTTTATAATGTATACCTTACCATGCGAGTTGTCATTGTCCTGTATATCTTCGACCACGTACTGCGTGCCCCCGTACAGGAACTGACTAATGCCATTATTATAGCCTGTGTCATTTGTCAGTAATATTTTATAATGTATACCTTACCATGCGAGTTGTCATTGTCCTGTATATCTTCGACCACGTACTGCGTGCCCCCGTACAGGAACTGACTAATGCCATTATTATAGCCTGTGTCATTTGTCAGTAATATTTTATAATGTATACCTTACCATGCGAGTTGTCATTGTCCTGTATATCTTCGACCACGTACTGCGTGCCCCCGTACAGGAACTGACTAATGCCATTATTATAGCCTGTGTCATTTGTCAGTAATATTTTATAATGTATACCTTACCATGCGAGTTGTCATTGTCCTGTATATCTTCGACCACGTACTGCGTGCCCCCGTACAGGAACTGACTAATGCCATTATTATAGCCTGTGTCATTTGTCAGTAATATTTTATAATGTATACCTTACCATGCGAGTTGTCATTGTCCTGTATATCTTCGACCACGTACTGCGTGCCCCCGTACAGGAACTGACTAATGCCATTATTATAGCCTGTGTCATTTGTCAGTAATATTTTATAATGTATACCTTACCATGCGAGTTGTCATTGTCCTGTATATCTTCGACCACGTACTGCGTGCCCCCGTACAGGAACTGACTAATGCCATTATTATAGCCTGTGTCATTTGTCAGTAATATTTTATAATGTATACCTTACCATGCGAGTTGTCATTGTCCTGTATATCTTCGACCACGTACTGCGTGCCCCCGTACAGGAACTGACTAATGCCATTATTATAGCCTGTGTCATTTGTCAGTAATATTTTATAATGTATACCTTACCATGCGAGTTGTCATTGTCCTGTATATCTTCGACCACGTACTGCGTGCCCCCGTACAGGAACTGACTAATGCCATTATTATAGCCTGTGTCATTTGTCAGTAATATTTTATAATGTATACCTTACCATGCGAGTTGTCATTGTCCTGTATATCTTCGACCACGTACTGCGTGCCCCCGTACAGGAACTGACTGGTGCCGGCCCCGATGCGGATGATGGTGGCTCCCGTCTCGTCCGCCATTATTATCGCCTCTGTTGATGATAATTATAAATTCTTTATAAATTTTTCGAGGTTCGGTGGCCCCCTTAAAACAAATTATTTTAAAGAACCAAAAGCATTTTTTAAAATACATGTCGGGAGGGTTAAAATCTTGAAACAGTAAATTTTAAAGAAAAACACATTTATTCCTACAATTCAAGTTTTTGTGAGTATTGATAGGTAATTAAATACAAACCCATTAATATATTAGTCAACGAAATAAACACTATGAATTAAATATTATTTGTACATCACTGCGAATTACAACAATAAACAATGTCATAATTTAACATCATCATCATCATCAGGTCTTTCTAGTCTCCACTGCAGGAGCACGACCCTCTCTATACTACCAGAGCCATATATTAGCTTGAGTAGTCAGAGGATTCGGCCTACACTCTCCACGCTGGCCAGACGGGTTGGAGAGGTCTCTTTAATGTAATAATTTAACATATATAGACATTTTCAGATTCTATAAAATTAAATGTTATGTTGTCTGTTTAAAGCAAAAACTTTTTTTTGTCTTATGTTGATTCAAGCGACTCCTGATGTAAAAGTTACACACCTTTTTAATAGACGTACTAGCTTTCGACCGCGACTGCGCTCGCGTTAGTGTCGATCTCTCGGGGACTGTATTTTTCTCCTGGATGAAAGGTAGCGTATATCTTTTTCCGTACTTTAGACAACGTGTATGCCACATTTCATGATAATCGGTTCAGTAGATAGGGCGTGAAAGCGTAGCAAACTCACTGTCGCATTTGTAATATTAGTAAGGATATTTAGGATAACAGCAAAATTAATAATTTTGAAAAAAAACCGCGACGATAAAAATCTCATCGAAAAAGAATAAAATTTGTAATCGGACATTTCGTTTTGATTATATTGCAACTTTGTTTTGCACTAATATTGTGGCGCCCCCTAGTGAGTTACAGCCATGACACCTGTCTAAGAACATGAACTCATCAAACACAAACCCGTTATTGAAAACCGCATCAAAATCGGATCATTAGTTTAGAAGATAGGTGGGAACTTTACTTTGCACAAACGCACACACAAACAAACATCTCTCACCCTAAACGCATATACCTGCTCCGTTCCGTCGTGGGTAATAAAAGGTTGATAACGATATATGGTCATAAAATATCACTCACCATCATCATCAGCATCATCGTCATTAAGTATCTGCAGCTTGTCCAGCGAGAACTTCTCCTTGTCTGTCTGTCCGTCTTGGCTCTCTGTATCTCCGTGACCTGACAGCAGGAGACTCAAGTCGATGTAGTTTGACTCCGACTTTTCGTTTTTGTCCTGAAACATAATTTCAAAAATTAAATATTAGCCGATGTCGAGTAAATATAAGAGTTTGCTGTCTCTCCAAGTCTTGAGCAGACAGGCAACGCCCAAAGTCAAGGTCCATCCGTCCTGGGCCCTTTGGTGATGTTTGCCTTACAGGTTGAGGGCACTTTGCCCTCACCTCAACTCCTAAAAACCTAAAAAAAACATGTTTTTTTTTTTGTTTCTAAATGAGATTTGTGTAGTACCGTACCTTAGAATTTTCCACATAGACTAGTTTTTCATTAGATTCTGATGAAACGGGCACCATTGCCAAAGAACAATCTGGAACAAAATTAAGTACAGGTACATAGATTATTTCTCACTCTTTGGTATAAAGGAAAGAAAAGAACAGATAGTAGTCGCCAGTTAAGGGGAAGCATGAATTTTTAGGGGTTTGGTGTCAATATGTGTAAAAATAATCTATACATATAATAAAACAGTAAAAATATTTTGTCTGTACATTTAGTATTTTTGACTGAAATAGATAAAGGGACACTTAAAAAGAATAGTGGAATACAAAATAAATTTTCATAAATTTCTTGTCTGTCTGTCTGTATGTATGATCACGTTTATCTCCGGAAATATTAGACGGATTCGAATGAATCTTTTTTTGCTATATAGCTATTAAGCCGGGGCAACATATGAGGTAGAAATGATTTTGAAAAATGGAACACCTGAAGCAGCATCATAATGATCCAGCTGAACTATAAGAAATATAAAAGTGGGCCTGATGAGCATTTTTGTTGAGGTATAAAATATCTGAGATTTGGAACACCTCATGCAGAACCATAATGGTCCAGGTAAACTATAAGAAATATATAAATGATGCCTTAGCAAAAGTTATTTAACCTGATGATAGCTTGTGTTTCCTGAAGTCGCCTTCTACGACATCCACGGATAGACGTGGAGTGGTCTTATTCTAGTCTGCCGGGAACCACACGGCAAAGGAGAAATTAAATGTTTTTTCTTTTAACTACGCTGCAATTCTATTATAACTGCACTACATATCCAGCACAAAGCGCAACTTTGCTGCACTAGGAGTAAAAAAAAACTAAATAAAGAAGTCATAAAGAAGGTTGGCCAATCTAACGGCCGTATGGAGTTTACAAAGGGACGTGTGTATTGCCTAAAAAATACTGGCCATAAAGAAAAAAGGTGGGAATGTAAACAACAAATTTTTAACTTTTGTAATTTGTCTTCAGTTTTATTTTTTTCACTTACTTTTATTGCAGTAGTTGAAAGAAAAGCAGATTATGCACATCGCATTAAGTAAGTTATATTGCACTCGTGCAGCAATAACTTACTTTCTGCTCAGTCCAACAATCTACTATTATCCAAATTTTGGATCTCATGTATCACTTTTTGAACGTCATTTATCGTTTTTATTATTTTTATATATTTGTAAAATCGAAAAATTACTAGCGCTTCTGAAAGACCACTGCTAAGAAGAATACGCCGAAAGAAACTCAAACTTCAAAATATTTATTTGTCTACCACAGGTTAAAAAGTCATTAAATCTAATAATAAATGTACAAGCTGTGATTCGCCATTCAGGCATACAAATTTAAAAACATGTCATTGGTAAGTATAAATTGATATTAGATACAATAATTCAAAAATAATATAACAAAATTCAATATATGTCCACATTAAATAAATGTTATGTCATAATTTAATATTGATTAAAAAATTCCTCAATTGTATAGTATGCTTTTCCAGTTAAGTATTCAAATAGGCGTTTTTTGAAGACTTTAAAATCATGACATTCTATAATATCTTTTGGTAACCTGTTGTACACTCTCGGAGCCATACCAAATACACTTTCCTTAAATAGAGTAGTTTTTATTCTCAAGCCTATTCACAAGAACGGAGATAAAAGCAATGTTGAGAATTATAGACCCATTTCTATCCTCCCAACTCTATCTAAAATCCTGGAGCGAATTATGAATAACATACTTATAAAATATCTTGAGTCCAATGATCTTCTAGCAGCCACCCAGTACGGTTTTCGTGCTAGAAAGTCAACCAGTGACGCGGTCCATGATCTGATAAACTCCGTCATCACCTCGCTCGACGGGAAAAAGAAATGCATCACTATCTTCATAGATCTCAAAAATGCTTTCGATACAGTCTCCATTCCACTCCTACTTGATAAGTTGGAAGCGATGGGAGTAAGAGGTACGCCTCTAAAACTTTTCACAGACTTCCTGAGCAATAGAACCCAGAGAACAAGAGTCGGTGAATGGACTAGTGACGTATCCAACCCCACCTTCGGCGTGCCACAAGGCAGTTCCCTCTCTCCGACTCTCTTTCTCGTCTACATAAATAGTCTATGCCAACTCAAACTACAGGGAGGGAAGGTCTTAGCGTTTGCTGACGATACAGCTCTCTTCTTTTCCGGAGATACATGGGAAGAGACTTTCCATAAGGCTGAATGTGGCTTTGATAAAGTGAGTGATTGGTTAAACAAAAATCTATTAACCCTGAACCTAACCAAAACAAAATACATCCCCTTTGCTCTCAAAAAAAACCACCTACCCCCAGACATCCACAATCTAAAAGCCCACGAGTGTGACCGAAACCAGGACGCGAGCTGTTCCTGTACCTCTCTTCTCAAAACTGACAACATTAAATACCTGGGAGTCATAGTCGACCAGACGCTGACCTTTGCCCAACACATTGAATTACTAGCATCTAGACTACGGAAGCTAACGTACATTTTTAAATCCCTCAGACACATATCTGACCGCCAAATCATTAAAACAGTCTATAATGCCCTGTGTCAATCGCTAGTTCTCTATTGTATAACAACATGGGGTGGCTCCTCAAAAACAACCCTTCTAGAGGCAGAAAGAGCACAACGTTCTATACTTAAAGTTGCGGCGGGCTTTCCTTTTCGCTTTCCAACCAGTGAAGTCTACAGGCACTGGGACGTGCTAACAGTCAGACAGGCCTTTATATTATATATACGGTCTTAAAAAAGCACTCCCAGACCCAGTACGACCCATCGTTAAAGAGAGATAAGCGAAGATGGTGCAATCTGCCCTATCCCACCTCTCAAAACTGCAACTTCAAACCACTTCTCCTGCTTTCTCGGACCGTATCTATACAATAAGCTAAACGAACGTTTAAATATATACCCTTTACATAAATTCTCATGTAAAAACGTTATTTCTAAATACCTTAAATCTCTTGATTACACGGACACCGAAAATCTTCTAAAACCAAAAACTTAACCCCCCACCACTACATACACGTGTAAATTCCCCGCAACCTCCCTTACCCGACTTTTACCTCATCGATAATAAAACACCAGATACACTCCACAGCAACATTTATACACCTATTTATTTTACAAATACACACTCTCAGCTCCCACATACATACAACCTTTCACAAACAATCAATTATTTTCCTTCTTACATATTTTTTGCTGTTTGATTGATCCCAATCTAGTACATTAGTCTATCCTTACTTCTGTAAAGTACCTAGCTTAAGAATTTTATTTGTAAATCAGACATAATATCCGAAGGGAGGCCTAGCTACCTGTAGCACAGGTACACTTGTACCTATTTCAGGAACTAGCCTCTCCATAAAGATTTTAAGTCTAGCCTTAATCCTAGTTTTAAGAAAATGTCAAATCTTTATAGAGGAAATAAACAAGTTTATTATTATTATTATTATTTATGAAGACGAGCTCCGTGGCGCACCGGTTACCACGCCAGCCTGCGACACGGGGGTCCCGGGTTCGATCCCCGGTCAGGTCATGATGGAAAACGATCTTTTTCAGATTGACCTGGGTCTTGGATGTTTATCTATATATGTATTTGTTATAAAATAAAGTATCGTTGAGTTAGTATCCCATAACACAAGTCTTTCTTAAGAACTTACCTTGGGGCTAGCTCAATCTGTGTGATTTGTCCGTATATATTTATATTATATTTATATTTTATATTAGGTCTATTAAATAGAAAATTGCAACGTCTTGCACTATTCAGTACTCAGCTCAGTATTAGTACCTACATGCCAGATGGGCTTCTTAAACCTTTTCAAGACAATGGCAAATATATAGCCACCAAAAATGTAACCTTATGCCACTGAGATAAGGTCCAAAAATTATGATTTTTGAATATACCTACTGCCTTGTAAAGGGTTATGATGAGAAACTTACCCTCATCAATCTCCATAGGATGATCATCATTATCATTAGCCGCATCATCACCTTCTTGCTTTACATTGTTATTGGTAATCATGAAATCCTTCTGCAGACCAGCCATGCTGGTCGGTAACACTGTCACTACTATGTTCTTGGGGTCTGTGTTCGATGTAGTGATGCTTTGTGTGAGGACCGATGAGCCTACAGTCACTTTGAGGTTCACTGTTGGTGATTTTGGTATTGCTGTCTGTAAAAACAAAATGTTTAGTTGCGACAAGAATTAACACAAAAAACTTAATTGCGAATATGGCGGTACAACAAATTTCTACAAGATTTCTCACGAGATGGCGCTCATCTGAAACGCGCAAACAAAGTTTCTTCAAATCTGGGACATAAATAAGACCTCTGACAAAACTCAGTCGGACGGTCAATCAGGCATATATGAGAGTTTGCTGTCTTTCCAAGCCTTGCGCACCCAGGCAACGCCCAAAGCCGAGGTTCGTCCCTCCTGGGGACCCTTTGGTGATGTTTGCCTTACAGGTTGAGGGCACTCTGCTCTCACCTCAAAAAGTCCGGTGAAATAGCGAAAGCTCATTTGGAGCTAGCTACACAGTCCTTTAAAAAAAACTCAGTCGTAGCCGTATACGGTTCCCTGGGCGCACACCTTGCCCAGCGGGAATCTTTCCTTTGTGGCGGTCGAGCATACCACCTCGCTCCCGCTACAGTTGTAATATACAGCGTTGAAATTGACCCTAGACCATACCCTTACAGGGGTGACTTAGTTCGTCAATTTGAAGAAATTTTCCTATGGCAAAGACAATATAATACTAACGTAACAGACTGCCCACCCCATAGAAAAATATTGGACCAAATTAAGGTTGCGAAAAGCAGGCGAATGTATGGAGCAGGAGAGTTGCTTGCTACTCGATACTAGATGGCGGTAATCTGCGTTAGCCTTTAACTTACTAAATGTACGGTGTCATTTTAAAATATTATGCTTAAAATATTGTTTTGATTTTTAATAAGATATATTTTGTGAATCATGTTTTTATATTCTTATAATACGGTAGATACAATGTTGTGTAGTTTCGAGTGGCACCATCTATGCGAGTCTCTGAGAACAAATCGAACGATTAAGGCGTTGAGACCACATGCCTATGGGAACAATGATGGGAACTCAAAAAACATAATTTTCATACAAAAGTGTTCGGGCCGCCCATCAATTTGTATGAAAATGTCGGTTTTGTTTTTTTATTTCCCAGAATTGGTCTTATATGAAAAGTTGTTCATTTTGACGTGCTGCCAAATCCGCTACTGCACGCACATTTATCCTTTACGGGTTAGACAGCACCGTAGGTCGAAAGACCAGTTTCATTACAATAGTAGTTTAAAAAAAACATTTCATCTTCAATTTTATGGCTGAAACACACTTTACTCGCTATGTTAAAAACTACTGCACCGATTTTCATGAAACTTGCACTATTCCCTAAGCTGAACTATACTAAGTTCAACTAAAAAGAATTACTGTAATCAAACTTACAGTTTTTAAGATATGCGCGAACAAACATTCAAATATACAAACATTAATGAAATTTGGTACTTATAGACTATCATAAACGAAAACTGAGTAAATCTGACAATATTACATACATCCGGGTTAAAGTGATTACCTCCTTCTTTTGAAGTCGGTTGAAAACAAAGTCAGCTGGGACCGGTTGTAGCTTGGAAGCTGGCAACACTATCTTCTTTTTAGGAGTTGAGGCCATTGGCACCTCTACTTTATTACTGTGATCTGACTTATAAGATATGCACACAAACATACATACACTTATAACATTTAGCACATGTTTTTAGAAGCTGGTATAGACTAAGACTAACATATACAAAAACTGTGTAATTATGACAATATTACATACATCCGGGTTAAAGTTATTACCTCCTTTTTTTGAAGTCGGTTGAAAACAAAGTCAGCCGGGACCGGTTGAAGCTTGGAAGCTGGCAACACTATCTTCTTCTTAGGAGTCAAGGCCATTGGCACCTCCACTTTGACGGTATCCTTTCTGTGGCGATTCTCTGCGTATTGAGATCGTAGCTCGTTCTTTAGCACTTCTTGTCTGGAAGAAAAAATAAATAAATAAAAGAAGCAAAATTTGAGTAAGTTAAGTTACTGTTTTTCTAAAAGATATACAGTTGTGGTTTTTTCTGTTCAATTCTTCAGACATGAAACTCTGGGGAAAATAAAATATATCCAAAAACTAAATGTAGAAGATATGTTTTGAAACACACATTTTACCTTTAATTTTATTTTACTTTTGGGGTATTCTTTTGTAAATTTTCTTTTTTAAACAATTTTTTTTCAGGGTTTTTTATATTGACATGACTTAACATAACTGCGTCATCATTACATCATATAGATCCCATATTATCAAACATCTCACGAGATCTACAGCTCACAGGGCCACTACTAACATTGGTTAGGATACCTTGGCTCTGTAAATTTTCCTTAAATTATTTCCTGTAGTCTTGCTTGATATGGTTTCCATACATATCTTAATTGCCGTGTGCTTTCCGGCAGAGTAGAATAGCACCACTCCAAGTCTACCCGTGGATGTCGAAAAAGGTGACTTACACACAAGCTAAACAAAGCTTATAAACATTAAAGAGACTCCAACTTGTCTGCCCAGCGCGGAGAGTGTAGGCCAAATCCTCTGACTGCTCTGGGAGTACAGAGAGGGTCATGCTCCTGCAGTGGAGACCATGTGGTCCCAACCCCTTAAACGTACGATTTGTTCTCACAGATTTACATAGATGGCGCTACTCGTTGCTACACGACATTGTATCTTCGGTATTATTAGAAAATAAAAGCATTATTCACAAAGTATATCTTATTAATAATTAGAACAATATTTTTGGCTTATTATTTCAAAATAACACCTCAGTTTTAGTAAGTTTAGGCTGACGCAGACTGCCACCATCTAGTATCGAGTGGCTGCTTGCCACTCGCTACTAGATGGCAGTAGTCTGCAGCGCCATACATTTGCCTACTTTTGCCACCTTAAGTTGGTCCAATATTTTTCTATGAGGTGGGCAGTCTATTACGTTAGTATTATATTGTCTTTGGTGGAGACTAAAAACACCTGATGATGATGATGACATACCTGACTTGAATAGAGTCATATTCGGATAAAGTTTTGAAACATTTTTTGCAGACGACGTTCGTATTAACAGTGTCTTCACTTATTGTTTCACCAAGTAACTCGGTCAGTAATGTCTCCAACTTCTTCTGGGATTGCAGGGCACTCTGGAATAATTTTGTTGGTTGTTATCAAACAAGTAGTATTAATTTTAAGTCGTAGTCGGGTTTAAAAAAAAGGATTGCCTTTTTCACAGTTTACGTCCATTTTATTTATTTTTACATAGCCCATGACATTCCGGGGAGGAATATGAATCTAATGACACCTTACACTTCCAAATCGGTCAAGCCGCTCACGACGGGCTAGATGGCCCAGTTGGCGTAAGCACTATAAGCGCTTATGCATGTTAAGCTGCCCCGGGCGCGGTCCCCACTTGGATGGCTG
This sequence comes from Rhodophaea formosa, assembly GCA_963082605.1. Lineage (NCBI taxonomy): Eukaryota > Metazoa > Arthropoda > Insecta > Lepidoptera > Pyralidae > Rhodophaea > Rhodophaea formosa. The sequence goes on along the minus strand of OY720230.1, from coordinate 1,894,925 downwards.
ACTACAAGTGGCATAAAAATATCTAGAGCTTCCTTTGGTCCCGGCGGTCATTATTGGTGGCAGTCGTTAAAGAATGCCGTAAGGTAGCTTTTTAGGGTTCCGTAGTAAACAAGGAACCCTTATAGTTTCGCCATGTCTGTCTGTCTGTCCGTCCGCGGTTATACGCAGAGACTATAAGTACTAGAAAGCTGTAATTTGGTATGGGTATGTATGTTGCAGGGATATTATAAAAGTCGTGGTATTATTATTTTACTAGTGACATTATAATTACACAGATTATTGTCAATCGTTTGTATTACTTACAATTAAACGGGCTAGTTTCAGTACCATTATAATTTCACTAGACCGATGCAGTGAAATTGTAAGGCAGTGATATTTTGACAATAACACTGGTTTAAGAAAGCCGTTAGATTATCAGAGCGATCGCTGATTGGTCCGCATTCGTTACCACTTGACCAACAAGTAGAGTTAGCGAATAAAAAACAGATTTTAAGAAATATTTCGTTTAATTTAACTTGTCACTTTTTATAGTACTATCTATACTATAAAATATGCTGAAAAAATTATAACGCTTACTAATCAAACCATATCTTTAATAACTATAAGCTAAATAGTACGTAATACTGGTAGTAACATTTTAGTCACTCACTAGCATCAATTTTTGGAATTGAATAAAGCTTAATTAATAATAATAAATGAATAATATGTACTATGAGGGTCGTGCTCCTGCAGGGGAGGGAGACTACTAAAGACCTGATGATGATGATGTACTTTTTGTCAAAATATGTTACTTAAAAAAGTTGGTAGGTTACATAATTGAGCAAGTAATTTAAATGACATAACAAATTAATAACAAATTGACCAATCAGAACACGCGGGGCTCCCACCACAAACGCAACTCATAATAAACCTAGATTTATTATAATATCACTATTGCGGCCCAGTGAAATTACAATAACTCTGAAAAGAGCCCGTGAAATTATACGAACCAGACGTTATTGACAATAATCAGTGTAATTATAATTTCACTAGAGAAATTATAATGTCACGTTTTTGACAAAATCCCTGCGACATGTATATTAATTATGGCAAAAAGTGGGGGAGTATTTTTTTTCTCTATTTACCCATTGTGTGGGGTATCGTTAAATAGGTCTTTCAAAAATATTGTGAGGTTGAGCACACCACTTTTCGATTTAGGGATCCGTTTCCGAAATATTTGGTTTTAAAGTGCGAATTTTTGTTAGAGGTAAGGGCCCCCCCCCCCCCTCTATCTGCTAAACGGTTATATATAGATACGTAAAAAAAAATTACAGCAGTAGTATATATACTGAAGTTGAAAGGAAAACTATCAGAGCTGAGTACTAAGTACAAACTAAAAAGTTATAGGCAACCAACTTTTATACTGTAAAATTTCATACTATTTTCATTGTTAGATGTTTTTGGTCGTTAAACTGTAAGGTGCGAGTGTGAATAGTGTGAACTCAAAGTTGTCATTCGCAACTACGGAACCCTACACTGCGCGTGGCCCGACACGCACTTGGCCAGTTTTATTTTAAGTGTCATAAGACGGCAAACGAGTAAGCGGGTTACCTGTGATCACCGCTGCCCATGGACAACTGCAACACCAGGGTGACAAAAGCGTTACCAGCCAGTTTTGTTTTTCCCTCCCAGAAGGGAGAGGGGATGGACCTTCGGCTCACTCACTCACCGAACGAAGCATAGCAGCAATAAAGCTACTACTCAAACATCTTAAAAAATCTGACGCCAGAGTTAGCCACTTACAAGCACGAAAAACAAAAAAAAACACTCACATTTTGCCCAAATATACTGATGTAGTTTCTGGTGGACGCCCCACTGCCAGTGTTGCATATCAGGCAGGTAAGACTCATCCTGAAAACAAAGATTTAAATATCAGATCATCACCATCAGGTCTTTTTTAGTCTCCACTGCAGGACCACGACCCTCTCTGTACTACCAGAGACATATATTAGCCAGAACAGTCAGAGGATTTGGCCTACACTCTCCACGCTGGGCAGACAGGTCTTCGATGTTTTTTTTTGTAAGATTTTTTAGCATGAGTGCCCTGAGTCTGCTTCTACGACATCCACGGGAAGATTTGGAGTGGTCCTATTCTACTCTGCCGGGAATCCCACGGCATCATCAATGATCTGATAGGCCTCTTGAAAAGAGTTTCTGTCGGCGTTTCTTCTCTGCTGTGGTCGGTTCCGAAACGCTCTGTAGCTTTTGAATAATCTAGGTACATACATATTAACACGTCTTTACCCCTTACGGGGTAGACAGAGCCTAAGGTCCTAAGACGGAAAGGCCCCATTTAGCATGTTGATGGGCCCGAAGATGTAATGCGGAATCAAAATAGTGATGGATTGCTAGCCGCACCTATTTACATGTTTCCCTAGAGTGGCGCCCATTCCCATGGCCGGTTTCTACCGCTTGCGCGGGAAGAGATGCAGTTGGTACATTCTACCTTTTTTTTTTCTCCCAGACCAGCATGGAATCTATATTATAAATAAAATTTCAAATATTCTTTCACCGTTGCATAGGTACATTATCATTGAGTGCCATAAGCTACGTACCTACGTACCACGGACGAAGCCGGTGCGGACTGCTAGTAATTTATAAAATATTGATTAACAATCTATACTATATATACCAAAACATCCAAAATCTTCAGCTTTATAATGTTAGTATAGATTTAATGATTTCTTATTAGGTTTTTCTTTTTAACCGACTTCCAAAAACGGAGGAGGTTTACAATTCGTCGTAATCTTTATTTTTTTTATGTATGTTCCCCGATTTTTCGAAGACGCCTGGACCGATTTAAGAAATTCTTTTTTGTTCGACAGGTAATACTTTACAGATGGTCCCATTAAATTTTTATCGAAATATGTCGAGTGCTTTTTGAAAAAATACACAAAAACAAAAAAAAATTTACAGGTATGCTATTTGGATCACACTTATTTCCATTTTTTTCTTATGCTTATTAAAAAAAAATTATAGGGTTGAAGTCGGTTTTTGTTTTTTGTTAAAAATATCTTAAATTATTTAAAACTTTGTTTCCTCTCAAATGATTATCATTCCCATTTAAAAAAAATTTCAAATGGGAATGATTTATCATTATACCCATGTACTGAAAGAGCTGAATATTATGGTCTGACAATGAAGTCAGATGGTGGCCATAGGAACTTCACTAGTAAACCTGCCGTATCTGGGCTCATTTGATTTATTTATGCAGGCACTTTACAGTTTCATCAGGTCTTTTTTTAGTCTCCACTGCAGAAGCATGACCCTATCTGTACTACCAGAGCCATATATTAGGCAGAGCATTCAGAGGATATGGCCTACACTCTCCACCCTGGCCAGACGGGTTGGAGGGGTCTCGTTGATTGTTCATAAGTTTTGTTTAGCCTGTGATTCCTACGTTGCCTTTTACGACATCCACAGGAAGATTTGGAGTGGTCTGACTCTGCCGGGAACCACATGGCTTTACAGTATTAACTGCTCAAAATAAAAACTTGTAACCATTTATATATTGTTATGCTATATTGTTGTACCATCCTAATCCTAACTATCCTATTTATAATATTATAAATGCGAAAGTGAGTTTGTTTGTTTGTTACACTTTCCTGCCGAATCTACTAAAGAGATCATCATGAAATTTTGCATACATATAGGTGATATAGGTGAGGGTACTGAGAAGGACATAGGCTATATATCACGCGGGCGGAGCCGCGGGTAACAGCTTGTTCTTAATAAACATCATCTTTTTAAGGTTCTGTACCCAAAAGGTAAAAACAGGACCCTATTACTGAGACATCGAGTCCATCAATCTGTCTGTCAGCAGGCTGTAATCTCATGAACCGTGATAGCTAGACGGTTGAAAATTTTCACAGATGATGTTTTTCTGTTGCCGCTATAACAACAAATATTAAAAACAGAATAAAATAAATATTGAAGGGGACTCCCATATAACAAACATTATTTTTTTAAAATATTTATAACAGCAACATGTAGATCCTTGAAATATTCACAGAATATTTAGTTGTATATTCACTTTAAAAAAATAATAATATCAATATAAAATAAATATTTAAAGGTAACAAATTGTAATTTTTTGCTGCTTTTTGCTTGACACACTAATGTTGTGAATGGAACCCTTAGTGGACGAGCTGGACTCGCACTTGACGTTTTTTTTTTTCATTGTTTTTGTCTCTGTAAGTTTTTTTTTAATTAGAGGTACAAACAAAACTTACTTTTGAATTTTTTGTACCTTTTTGATTTCAATAAAGTTGTTAGCTATTTAGATTAAAAGAAAGATTCATGATCTCAGGCTGGACAAACAGACGGGGAACGAAGGCTTAGTGGCAGGGACACCAGAAAATATTGAGAAATCATAAACAGTAGTGATAAGGGACATTTCTCACAAGGTAAAAGGCCGAAGATCTATTTAAATGTAATGAATATAGATAGAGCACTTTTTCAGCTTATGCAATGTAGGTAACGAGAATATCATATCGCATACTGTGGAAGTTATTTACCTGATCTGATGCACAAAGTTTTTGGATTGATGATTTGTTTACATTCTTATCAGTAAACATTTCAAATTTCGACACATACTGCCACCCGTAACAAAACTAATAAAGAAATATTCTTTGTATGCGAAAAAGACAATACAATCCCGCCGTTTTCACTAAAAGGCAGCCATTTTCAAACCATTTTGATTCATGAACCATCAATTATTAAATAAATAAAGTATAATTCATAAGCTTCTACAATACCGCAAAAAAATTACCTGCAAAATTCATCAATTTATTCGTTTTTGAAGGTTTTCGGTTTCCGTTTTATAAATAAGTTGTCAGCAATGATTCCAACGCGCAGGCAGCCACCATTACGTAAAAAATAGTTTCTTATTTCACCACTAGTAGCGCTGTAGACGGTAATGGGAAATCATTCATTCACTCACTCACACACACCTCATTTTGGAAAAATATGTACCCATTACCACAGGCATACCACAGTCAGGGCTTTGATACTTGGTCCTAGGGCAGGGCCCTTTAGGTATTATTTTTGTTTTCTGCCATTTTCAAACAAATTACTGTTTCCTATACATAGGAGTAAAACATGGACTTCGTGCATCATTTATTCCGTTGCACTCTGCCTCTTAGTGTAAAGCCCGCTCCACACTCTCCTCGAGAGGTTTCGTTTCCGGTATTCGCCGAAACAAGACGAGATCGAGAGCAGCTCTCCACACTCTCGCCTATTCATTTGTACATTCGTCGCTCAAACTAAATGGACGTCGAAACAGCTATCGCTTTAGCATTTTGTGCTGTAGCGTGCTTAATTTTAAGTCATAACGAGAAAAAAGTTATTATAAGTCATTGGAATAATATTTGACATATTTTATTGAAATACTAGTCGTGCCCGCGACTTCGTCCGCGTGGAATAGTGATGTTGGGTAGCCTTTTCACGGGCTATTTGTATTCTATACCAAATTTCATTAAAATAGATTCAGTTGTTTTGGCATAAAAGCGAGATAAACAAACAATCTTCAAATTTTTATAATATTAGTATGGATTTAAGGCCCCATACTTAGGTAGATACCTAAGTATGGGGCCTTAAATCCATACTTATACCATATTTTAATTAGCTAGATACCTAAGTAGAAATAAGGAATATGATGCCATTCCAGGCATCATATTCCTTATTTCTACCGTTATGATCATATTTGTTAGGTAGGATCATATTATGGGATAGAATTGGTACGTTTCCAAAAAGGTTTTTTGAGTTCTTGGGCCCAATTTTTCGACATTTATAAGTATGAAATCGACGTGCATGCGCAAGGGTCACAGCAAGTAGACTGTCGCAGCGGGAATGTGGAGGCAGTGTCTCGCGCAAACACAAAACACCCCGAGACTCCTTTGATGTTTGCACAAAATACCGCCACCAAATGGGGACTTGACGAATATAGCCGAGACTTGCCGAATACTGCCTCCATACTCTCGTATTCGAGAATAGTCTCGTGTAGTTTTACCGAGAGTGTGGAGCGGGCTTAAAAGAAGGGATTACCGAGACACTGCGATATAATATGGGGTAACTTTCAAAGGTGACGACAACCAACTAACACTTGCACAACTCAAATTACGCAATAGATAAAATGTCATAAGTTTTGATGATAATACTTATGATAACAAGAGAGTTTTATTTTCTAAATAAATTAATGTGTTTTTGGGGATCTTAGTAGCCAACACTGATGTCAGATTTTTCAAGCTGACTAATGGCATCCATCTGACATGGCAATCATGGCAACCGAGACCAACGGCGTTGGCGAGAAATCTGTCGTCCAAAATACGGACACCCGAGATATTTATGCTCATTTGCCACCCATCTATATTAAAAATAATATCGATTAAAGATATCATACGTAAGCGCTACTAATGCTCACGCCTAACTAAATTATTGAAATAACTTAATAATACTACACCAACTTTGTTTCTTTTATCTTTATTTGCAGCGATGGGGCTCCACATATTGTTTGCAGTACTCCTTATAGGCTTTGCCTATGGAGACACCAACTACAGACTGAACACACCCATCGTACCATCAAACTACCGAATCACAATCACTCCTTACTTCGACACCAATGACACTCGAGCGTTCACCTTCGACGGTGAAGTAGTCATCTCATTCTCTACACCAACACCTACCAAACAAATCAAATTCCATTCCCATGAACTGAACTTCACCATTAATGATGTCACCTTGTCTCCAAGCATAGGTTTTGATGCAACTAATCCCTTAGTGTTCAACACTAGTTACGACTTTGTTTTCATCAATCTTCAGAGTGATTTGCAAGCCAATGTCGTTTATACTTTGAAAATTGTCTACACCGGCCCCATGGGAACAGACGTCAATGGATTTTACAGCAACTACTACATGGAAGGCGATGTGATACTTTATCTATTCCCAACGAGTGGCCGCGATGGGATAGGCACAATCACAGCCGACTCTGTCAAAAATCATGTTTCAATGTTATAAATAAATATTTCAAAAGCACCTATTGCCATTATTAATATCGATCAAAAAAACAGCGGAAAAAAATCATGTTTGTTGTATGGGACCAATTTTGTTGTTTTTTTTTTCTATTTTTAATTTATTTAAGAAAATTTTAACTGTCTACCTATAACGGTTTATGAGGTACAGACTGGTGCCAACGGAAAACAGATACACAGATGGACATCGAAACCTTAGTGATAGGGTCCCATTTTAAAATAAATTTTCAACCTTTATTTTTTAAAATCGTAAATCTTGTTACTGAATATATTTTCCTACCAAGTTTCAACTGTGTAGTCTCAATGGTTTTTGAATAAAATGCTGTAATATACAGACTGATAGATGGACAGACAGACGAACATGATGAACGTTTCGGAAAGAGTCGGTTGAGTAATGCGACCTGTACAGTGGAACAGCCGGAGGACCGACATAAAATCTCATTTTGCCCAAGTTAAAACAGAGACCCTTGCACTTTGCGCTCACTCGTTTAACTCCTATAACATGAAATAATCGATCGATCATGTATGGCATGACTCTTCTGAGCCACCTCTCGTCAAGGTGGCGAGGTGACTGGTAAGGACTTCGTCCTCTTCTTCGCTGCCCGTTACTTTGGGCAGCCATGATGTTCCCTGGTTTTTCTTCGGAGGTCACTGGGCGTGGACCAACGCGTCCGCGGAAGCGGCGGCGTCAACCGATGGCGTTCCTAGGTGAAGATTTCGAGCGGCGGTCGGGCGGGTGGGCGTGCAGTGGCTCAATGCCACGCAAGTGGACGTGCGCCGACCTCCGTAGCGCCCATCTTCTTGTAGCGCTGGCTGGCCAAACGGGAGATGAAGGTATTGAGTTCTTCCATCTTCAAGTCACTGAAGATCGTCACGTTCCTCACGTAACGGGGGCCCCGACGACTGCTTGGAGACTGAGGTTCTCTTGCGCGTGGACATGAAATATTAATAAGAAAGATATATATTTATTTGGTGCAGTGCCGGCGTTAACATTACTAGTGATCCCCAGTCGAGATTTCTGTGGGCGCAATATCACATTGGCAGATCGCGTATCACGCCACCCAGCGCCCCTAACTTGATTTTAATTCACCCTGCTAGACCCCCCGTGTCAACACATTTTACACACTTTGCGTATGTTTTATAATTTAATAACATTACATGCATGATACAACCTTTTGATGAAGTCGGGTAAAAATCTTATATTCGACACTCATTCAATCATTCACTTATGGTCATTGTTCGACTTTTGCTTAACACGTCTAAACGGGTAAATAATCTTGAAAATATGTCAATGTCGTGGTGACTGATGACAATGTCACATCAATAAAATATTTCGCAAAATCAAATAGCCATTTTGAATAATCCATTTTTCATAAAGATATAAATAAAAATTATTGATTTTTTAGAACAAAGGTGGCCGAAAAATCTGTACTGAAAGTACAGAGAGTGGCGTGAAATAATGGTGACTACGGATTTCCTGTAAAAAATATGTTTTAAGTAACGATAAGTTGTGAATTTGGTGATAGAAATATAATTTATTTGATAAGATGGTAAGTTTTATTACTAAATGACGTGTATTGTATTTCAGTTCACAAGTGCCTGTCGTAAAGTTATTCTAGAAATGCACAAGAATATCGTTTAAAACCATGCCGTTGAAAAGTTATTTCTGAGTTTCATAAGTGTAAACAAAGGACAAAAGTTTATTAAAACAAGTAATTTTGCAATTCTATATTTTCAGTGATTGTAGTGTTTAGGTGTGATGAACATTGCAAGTTCGTACTTTTTATTAAAGTAGCTAACGTATTGTTTCATCAACTTAACATGTACAATTTGATAATATCTTTACTTCTGTAATAATATTATGTGTCAAAATGAGTGTAGTTTTTGTGAAAACATTAGGGTTTATTGAACCTAACACTGTATAGGTTCATCAACAACAAAAAAGGTTAAAAATTAAAAGTAATACCTAGCTGTTACATATAAACAAGCGTGATTTATCGACGTATGATCTATCAACCTCACAAGTCTGTCTTTGTATAGCTTTAAATGTAATAAATGTTGATTGCATACCTTTAAACAAAGTTGCTGATGTCATCACCATTTAAACCCCTTTATCAAACGCGATTGATGCTCAACATTTACAAGAAGATCTTGATAGACTTGCTGAATATTACGCACTAAACAATGTCACTGTCAATGTCAATAAATGCCAATATATTAGTTTTACACGTAAAACAAAGAAAATAATGTTCAATTATAGCATAGATGGAATTAAAATTAATCAGACGGATTTAGTAAAAGATTTGGGTGTACTTTTAGATGCCAAACTAACTTTCACTCAACACATTGCTGCAACCGCTTTAAAAGCATACCGTAACTTAGGTTTCATAACTCGTGTCAGCCGTCCTTTTACAGACATAAGATGTTTTAAAATACTGTACTACACGTATGTCCGCAGCACGCTTGAGTATTGTAGTGGCATCTGGAATCCACCGTATGTATCAAACATTGAGGCCATTGAATATGTTCAAACTAAATTTATGAAACGTCTGAATTACTTAACCCAACAGATGATTCCAGATTACAAAGAATCCTGCAAACATCATAACATACTGACACTTGAGAACCGTCGTGTTTTACTGGACATGCTATTTTTGTATAATGTATGTAATGGTAACATAGATTGCACTGAACTTACAAATAAAATGATTAGATTCCGCGCACCTTCCACTCGAACTCGTCATACTTCCCTGTTTCATACCCACCCTGCGAAAACTAACTACGCCGTGAACGCAATAATCACCAGATTGCACCGTACATTTAACAAACATTTCTTCGATATCGATCTCTTTCATCTAAAAAAATATTCACTTAAATGTAAATTAACAGACATAATAGAAAATATGTAGTAGTTTTTAGGGTAGTAAATGTGATAGACATTGCACATTATAAACGTTTAAAGTTTTGTTCTGTTTTACATGTTTGTGTTCACTTTTGCAAACTACTTTCATTAATTTCAAGGGAGTACCTACATATGTCTTGCTCAATAATATTAATATATAACTAAATAAAATAAAAAAAAAGAATTCGTGCTATCTGTATTAAACTAAAAAATGTAAATCTGTTATTGGCTGTAAGTGTAATTTATAAGATTTTTTATTGTTATATTCATAAGAGCTGTAGATTTTGTGATAATAAATAAAATAAAATAAAAAAATAAAATCCCCATATCATTAAAAGTAAGCCTACTCGATTTCGCTGCTTAAATCAAAGGCAGAGAACCTCATCTTGGAGGCTGGCGTTATAACTACTGAGCGTTAAAGGTTGTGAATGCACATTCTAGACTTCCAAGAATGGATACTTTAAAAAATACAGCTGCACTCCGGAAATGCCGATAGAAGTGAAGAGTTGAAGAAATTTATACGGTTTTTCCACTTCCAATTATTTTTTCCCATCTCAAAAATGCCCAATGTGCCTAAAGAAATATTCGCATCAAAAATTTATGGTCACCTGCAAAAGTTCATACAGAATTTTCTTAAAAAATCGCTTGTAGCTTCAGAGATTATATAAAAAATAGTAGTAATTTAAACCTTACATATTATGCATAACATACATACATACATATTATCACGCCTTTTTCCCATAGGGGTAGGCAGAGACTATAGATCTCCACTTGCTACGATCCTGACAAATCCCTCTAGATCCTCTAATCTCTATTATGCATAAGGTTCATGATATTGCTAAATATTTGTGTTTTCCTAATCAGTGCAATTGATTTTCGCCTTTAGGCTATGTATGGAGTTTTGTAGGTGGAACAATGTACTTAATTTTATTCCTTATGCATTTTAGCTCAAGATGTCAATAAAGAAAGAAGATGACGAGTTCAAAGTGAAACTAGAACATGACGTCATAATCAAAGAGGAGAGAAAAGACCCAACCACATTCTTGCCAGATGAGCCGATGACGTACGAAATTAAGAAGAAGAAGAAGAAAAAGAAAAAGCGGAATAGAGAACAGGACCCGTTTAAGGACTTGGTGGACCCACCTACCCACGTGAAAAGTGATGAAGGACCCTTGGAGACACAGCTGGACCCAGAGGTCAATATCAAAGTGGAGAATATTGAAGTAGAATTAGATTTTAATGATGTGAGTATTTTATCACTATTTAATATTAAGTGACTAGTTGATGATGCGGTTACTACTCGAGCGGCTGAAGGACCCTGCGTTGTATGCGGATGCCGAGCTGGCTTCGAGCGGGATAGATACATATATTTAATTAAAAATAAGAAAGGGAGTGCGCCCCACTTACTTGAATTCGTCTTCGTCTTTATTTTGCGTGGCCACGGCTTTTCAATGTGTTTCTTTATAATTATCGTCAGTTTGATGCGGGATAGACTTCGAGAATATTTTCAGTGTCAAATATTTTCCTTTTTTGTGAGGCGCTGTCAATTTTGGAGGGCATAGATAATGACCACTCGAAGCCAAACTCTTTACGCGTGAACATTCTCCCCGGCCTTGAGAATGCGTAGCATTTTCAAAATGCGTGCCTAATTAATGAGCGGAATGTATAATAAAAGCGGATGATTATAACGAAAATAAAACAAAAAACAAAAAATCGCGACTTAATCACGTAGTTAATGAAATGAAAGTAATTTTATTGCAAAGGAAGGGGGCAGAGTTTTACCACAGGCCGTTTAAGAAGACCATTTTGCGTCTTCACCAAGGCTACCCGCGTAACTCCATCCTTGCCGGGATAAGTTTCCTTTATAACTCCCATTGGCCATCGTAATGGCGGTGCATTGTCATCATGTATAAGTACTATAGTACCGACTTTAATATTTGTAGAATCTTTAAACCATTTTTGTCGAAGTTGCAAATTATTGAGATACTCTATGTGCCATCTTTTCCAATAGGAACGAACCATTTGATCAAGTAATGATTTACGCGTAAGAAGCGGCGTAGTAGAAAGCGGAGCAAGCGGTAAGCACTGCAGAGGCGATGCCATAATAAAATGTGCAGGAGTTAAAGGCTCAGGATGCGGTTCCTCTTGCAGAATACATAGAGGTCGTGAGTTCATGATCGTCTCTATTTGTATTAAGACTGTCAAGAGTTCTTCATACGTGAGAATTTGATTACCAATGACACGATTTAGATGGGTTTTCAAAGTTTTTATATTAGATTCCCAAATACCCCCAAAGTGAGGTGCTCGTGGTGGTATCATATGCCATTGGATGCGGAAATTATCTAATTCGTGAGAGAGAGACTGATTGTATTCTGAAGAATTTAATAGTTGGTACAATTCGTCTAATTGAGATTTAGCTCCTACAAAATTGGTTCCATTATCGGAATAGAGATAGCTAACTGGACCTCTACGAGATATAAATCTTTTAAACGCAGAAAGAAACGCCGCGGATGACAAATCTGATGCAAGCTCAATATGGACAGCTTTTGTGACCAAACAAACAAAAAGACAGATGTATGCCTTTTGACTTCGTTGTCTCCTACGTCTACAAAGCGTTATATTTATTGGGCCCGCATAATCAACGCCGGTATGAACAAAAGCTTTAGTCTCTTGAACCCGAAATGAAGGTAGGCTTGCCATTTTAGGTATTGGATGAGAAGGTGAATTTTTAAAGCAAAAATTATAATTATGCACACGTTGACGTATAACTGACCGTGCGGTTACTATCCAATATTTTTGACGAATCAATGAGCTAAGAAGAGCAGCACCAGTATGACAGTTAACGCGGTGATAATGATCAATAATAAGATAAGTAACGTTATCGTGCTTAGGTAACAAAATTGGATGTTTAGCGTCAAATGGCAAGTTTGAATTAGATAATCTACCCCCTATTCGAATTAAATTATCTTCCGAAATAAATAAATCTAATTTATTTAGCGGCGCAGAAGGCACATTACCTTTTTTAAGATCTTGAATAACTTGCGAAAAATGAGTTGCTTGAACAGCGCGAAGTAAGTAATTTTCAGCGGTAAGTAAATTTGAAATTTCAATATATTTTGAGCGGGGTATTATTTTTGCAAATTGAAAAACGTATACAATAGTTCGTAATAATTTGTTCCAATGTGAGACTCTTTGTGCTAAAGAGCAAAGCGGTGAACATTCTATTGTTTGAGAAGAGGTTGCAATCAAAGCTTTGCTGTTAAATTCTGGTAAATCTTCACAATTTTCAGATTTGAAAGATTTAATCGGCCACTCATGTTGGGGTGTCTTCAACCATGCGGGACCATTCCACCATAACTCGTGAGATAGCAACTGATCGGGCAGTAAGCCTCGTGATAAACAGTCAGCAGGATTTTCCACTCCAGAGATATGGTAAAAGGTTTTAGAATCCAAATTTTCATGACATTTGGCTATTCGGTTACTCACAAAAATATTCCACCTGTGTGGAGATGAATAAATCCATGAGAGGGCGATTTTCGAATCCGAAAAAGCATAAATATTTTTTATAGGCGTGCGTGTTAAATAAGTATCATATACTAACTTAGTTACTTTTGACATTAAAACTGCAGCACAAAGATCTAAACGAGCAAGAGACACCACTTTAACTGGTGCTATTTTTGATTTAGCACATACTAGTCTAACATGTACTCTATCTGTAGTATCTGTCACATGTAAATACACTACACATCCGTAAGCTTTCATCAGCGTTACGGCAACATGACGCGGTATTTTTAAGTTAGCGAGAAGTGGCAGTAGTTCTTTGAATTTATTAAAAGCAACAGCTATACGTGACGGGGGCTCAACATCCCATCCAACTTTCTGAAGCCAGAGTTCCTTAATTAAAAGTTTAGCATAAAGAATAACAGGGGCGGCAAAACCTAACACATCCCATAAACGGGCAATCACTGACAGTATAGTACGTTTCGTGCACGAGCGGTTATCAATGTTGGTTTTAAAAACAAAAATGTCTGTGTCTGGCTGCCACTCTAGCCCCAGTATTTTAAGAGATTCAGTTTTATCAAATTCTACTTGCTGTGAAAGTCTTAGCGACGACGGAATGCTCTCAAGTACCTCCTTAGAATTGCTTGACCATTTGACTAAGTCAAAGCCACCAGACTTAAACATGCTAATTAATTGAGTGGAGGCCTCAACAGCATCTGAGTTTTCAGCAATTGAATATGCTAAATCATCCATATAGAATCCCTTTTCTGCTATATTAGCGGCTATAGGATAATTATTACGTCCATCATTGCAAAGCTGACGCACTGTACGCATTGCAACGTACGGACTTGACTTCAGACCAAATGTGACACGGTTAAACTTGAATTCACGAATTGGCTCAGAAATATCGAAGCGGTAAAGTATTTTCTGATATTTTTGATGTTCTTCAGTCACTAATATTTGAAGATACATTTGCTTTATGTCGGCGGTTATAGCCACTGGAAAAAGGCGGAAATTAAGTAAAAGCAAAAACAAATCTGCTTGAAGATTTGGTCCAGTGTGTAAAATGTCATTAAGAGATACGCCATTGTGACATTGAGCACTCGCATCTAAAACAACTCTAACTTTAGTTATTATTCTATCTTGTTTGACCACGGGGTGATGAGGGATTATATAACCTCCATCATCTTCATCACTTGATGGCACAGGAGATAAATATTTACTTCTAATATAGTCCATAATTGCTGCATTATAGCTTGTGCGCAAATCTTTATCACGTGCGAATCTGCGTTCTAGCGCTAGTAAGCGACGATAAGCAACAGCGTAAGAGTTGCCTAAGCAACGCGGGTCTTTAGAAAATGGCAATGCGGTACAGTAACGACCAGAAGAATCGCGTGAAACTGTAGACGTATATATTTGTTCACATTCTTCTTCCTCCTGAGAAAAGAATTTCTTAGCGGGGATCTCTACTAATTCCCAAAACTTTGTAAGAGAATGATCAATATTATTTTCTACACAAGTGAGGAACGATGCGGTAGATGGGTATTGAAGTGGATCAGAATTAACTCGCATAGAAAAATTATAAGTAGTATCACCCATGAACACAAATCCGAAAACTGTTTCAATAGCAGGTGGAGCTGGAGGGGCTATGATTTTTCCACTTAGAAGTATAAATGGGAATAATGCTGATCCTAATAATAGATCTATTTCACTCGGTACGTACCAGAGTGGATCTGCAAGCGGTATGTGTACTAAATGATTGACAATCGAAGTATCTACATAATCGTAAGGAAGGCGATCAGTAATGCAATCGATTACTAATGCGGTTATATTAAAACTTTGAGTACTATTTCTTGCAAAAATCTTAAAATTAACATAGCCTATAATAGGCCGAGAGGTTAAACCCACACCCTTCAAAGTTGAGTTAGAAAGTGGTATAATATCTAAGTTAAGTTTTTGGCAACAATTTAAAGTAACTAAATTATTTTGAGAAGCACTATCAATGAGACATCTAATAGTTGCTTTAACATTTTTAGAATAATTATAAGCATTAACTCTCGCAGTTGAAAGCAAAACTTCTTTACGGTTAACAACAGATAACGTGGTACCGTGTCTAATATCAGAAGCATTTATAGGTGAAAGAGAACAAAACGATACAGGCGGACAGTTCACCATAGTAGCAGGCGAAGATGTCGTTGAGGATGAAGTGATGCCATTATTTCCCGTAATTTTAGAAGCGTTGCCCTGCATATCTATACGAGCTGTCGACGGCTGATCATTCTGTACGGCATATGAAATATTTCTATTTTGAGTATTATCCAAATGAAGTAAAGTGTGGTGGGACTTTCCACATTGTTTGCATTTGTATTTCGACTTACAATTCAGTAACGAGTGGGTCAAACTAAGGCAGTTCACACACCCATGTTTGGATTTTATAAAGTCAAAACGATTTTTCGGCAACATTGACTTAAATGCGGGAAAACCATAAAGTTGGTAATGTTCCGACGTATTACAAATAGAACATGAAACACGACTATCAGAACTATAATTATTATTACAAGTTACGAAAGAATGGACTGTATTGCGGGTGCGGTTAAAATTATTATTTTTATTTTGAGAAGTGCGGTTAGATGAATTATTATTAGTTGTTCTATCTAATATTTTTACTTGAGCTTTGATAAAGTCCACAAAATCTGCGTAATTCGGAATATCTTTATCCCTAGCCGTCATCTCAAAGGCCTGAGCGGTGCTTGAATCAATTTTACGAAAAGCTAAATTAAATAAAATAAAATCAAACATGTCATTTATTTTTAACAGCTTAAAAGCGGCGGCAGCAGCGTCGAAAGTTTCTATAAAATTATTCAATGATGCGGAATTATTTGAAGCAGTTTTAATATCAAGAAGCATAGAAACATAGTGAGAACCTAATGCTCTTTTATCTTGGTACTTTCTGGTAAGACTTTCCCAAATGGAAGTATAATTCTCACCAGAAGGAATTACACCTGCAAGTATCTTTTGCGCGTTACCTGTCAGCCTCCCTACTAAATACTGAACTCTATGTGAATCGGTTAAATCTATATTATTATGAATATTAGCCTTAAAAGATTCATAAAAGGTAGGCCAGTTTTCAATATTTCCGTCAAAAGAAGGAATATTTGACCGTTCGAAGATGAGGGCTTTACTCCACTTAAATTCGCACGGAACCTTTTAATACGAGTAAATATTTCTTCAAAAGAAGAAAGTGCCTGGTAGTTCGGCTCAAACTTTGTATTTATTTCCATTCGAGTTTCATTAATTTCATCCAAAGTTTGTATGAACTCAGAGCGTAATGTGTCTATGGTTTCACTATCAGACAAAAAGTATTCCACCGATCGTAACTCGGTAGATGCGGGAGATAAGTTTTTACCCGAATTATACAATCTAGTAATATGTTCAAATATGACATTGTTTTTAGCTTGAAGTAATTTTAATCTTGACTCCATGGTGAAAGATGGCAAATAAGAGATAAGCGTTCAGTAGGTAACCGAACTTTATACCTTTGAACATTGACAACAACGTTTGAATCGACTTCTAGAAGTTTTACGCAAAATGAGGTTTTAAACGTAAAAAGATATACGTATAGCGGCGAAAGAAAACTTATCCAGTGGATAGAGTATTCATTAATATGTTAGTAAAATTAAAGAAAAGCGGCAGTGTGATATGACAATAAATTAAAGAAAAGCGGCAGTGTGATAACACCTTTATATTAATTTCGCGGCGGTTGTATCCGGCTCGATTTGGACCAAAACAATGATGATGCGGTTACGACTCGAGCGGCTGAAGGACCCTGCGTTGTATGCGGATGCCGAGCTGGCTTCGAGCGGGATAGATACATATAGTTAATTTATAATAAGAAAGGGAGTGCGCCCCACTTACTTGAATTCGTCTTCGTCCTTATTTTGCGTGGCCACGGCTTTTCAATGTGTTTCCTTATAATTATCGTCAGTTTGATGCGGGATAGACTTTGAGAATATTTTCAGTGTCAAATATTTTCCTTTTTTTTTTTGTGAGGCGCTGTCAATTTTGGAGGGCATAGATAATGACCACTCGAAGCCAAACTCTTTACGCGCGAACACTAGTTTATAAAATATTTATTTAATAATTTTATTCTTTGTTCTGATTGTTAGTATTTAGTAACTAGCAGCTAGATAAAATATAAAATAAAAAAATGTATATAGAGGTATATGAATATGACGCCCATTGCTACTGTCATGGCCGTCAGATATTTGGCGTGACTGCCAATCAGCGCCATCCATAATTTTAATCTTTTACACCTAAATCTGATCAAAATAAAAAATATCTAATCCAGCAATTAGGTAGTAAGTAACTTGTAGTATTTTCGATATTTTTTTTCATTTCATTACCGTTATAAGTAGTGAGTAGGTAGTCCTCCTAATTCAAAATGTTTGTATTGATGAAAATTTTATAGAATACTAGCAGCCCTACCCGGCCTATATCTATTGGTGAAAAAAGAGGTAAATCTTCTATAATATAAAAATGAATCGCTGAATGTGTTGCTAAGCGCAAATCTCTAGAGCAGCTGAACCGATTTCGCTAATTCTTTTTTTTATATTCCTTGAAGTACGAGGATGGTTCTTACGAAGAGAATTTATATGTACCACGGGCGAACTGCTAGTGTTAGTAGCAAAATTGTATTGTATTGATTTCGGAGTAAAAGAAATAAAAAGACAGATGGCGCTAGTTGGCTGATCTAAGCCCCCTAGGGCCGCGCTACACTGGATTGGCATGAGATGGCATGGGAAGCGACGCGTCATTTCAAAACAAGCTATATGTCTAGTGACTTAAGATGCAAAACGCGAGTGCGCGCAAGGCCGCCGGCCGGCTCGCTACGTTCAAGCAGTTATGCATCTTATACTGCTAATAATAAAGGTTGTTTTGAAATGATGCCTCGCTTCCGATGCCAACCCAGTGTAGTGCGGCCTTTAGGCATTGGTATGTTTTCAATTGCCATATTGAAAAATCTGACAAAATTGTTGGTCACTTACACACACGGTAACAATTGCCATATTTACTGGCGATTTTCCACAGTAAGGCCACTTGTTTTATTCTATTGTGTGTGAACAGGTGTTTTTCGGTCATGTGTTGTTAGGAGATGTCAGTCCTTTCATTTAGTTAATCACGTGATGTATTTTAGCATTTTTAACAGACTTCGGATAAAGGAGGAGGATCTCAATTCGTCGGAATCTTTTTTTTTTATGTATGTTCTCCGATTTCTCGAAGACGCGTGAACCGATTTAAGAAATTCTTTTGTTCGATCCCAACTAATATTATAAATGCGAAAGTAAGTTTGTTTGTTTATGAACCGATCATCATGAAATTTTGCATACACATAGGTTAGGGTACTGAGGAGGACATAGGGGAGCCGCGGGTAACAGCTAGTAGGTAATAAATTGCACATGGTTCCCTTTTTAGGGTACCGTACAAAAATTGAAAAACGGAACCCTTATAGGATCACTCGAGCGTCTGTCTGTCCGTCCGTCCGTCTGTCACAGCCGATTTTCTCCGAATCTACTGAACCAAATTAAATGAAATTTAGTAAGATGGTGTAAACCTATGACCCAAACACGTATGTGCAAAGTAAATATATATTTTTTTTAAATAAGGGTCAGTTTAGGGGGTCCAAATAGAAAATGTTAAAAAAAAGTTTTGCAAACCTTACCGTGTTATATATCTAATGAAAGGGCTTGTTATGAGGATCTCAAAAATATTTTTTTTTATTCGGGAAAAATCAATACATTTGATTTTATTGACGAAAGAAGGCAAAATTTGACCATTCCCCCCCCTGATCTCCGAAACTACTGGGCCTAAAATTTCGAAAAAATTACAATATATAGTTTATTGCTTGAAGATTACAGGAAAAATAATAAAAATTCTATCAGTTGAAAAAAAAGTGGTAAACTCACTATAATAAGTTCACCTAGGGAAATAGTTCACTAAAACACCACTAGATAGCGCTAGTCAATTGAATAAAACATTTCTGCACATTGTGTGTGTGTTCACGAAGCATATTGTACGGAACCCTCATTGCGCGAGTTTGACTCACACTTGGCCGGGTTTTTTTTATTGAACTGGGTCGAGCGCTTTTTTGAAAAAAAAAATACACAAAAATCAAAAATAATTTTACACGGATGCCGTTCGGTTTACACTTATTTCCATTTTATTCTTGCTTATTTAAACAAATTGATAAGATATGAAGAAGGTTTTTGTTTTTTGTTAAAAATATTTTAAATTATATACAGATATACATATACCTACACTAGTAGTCTTCCCCGGCTTCGCCCGTGCTACATACTTGGCTTATGGCTCTCCGTGATAATAACGTAGCTATCCAAAGATGAAAGAATTTTCGAAATCAGTCCAGTAATTTCTGAGATAAGCGCGTTCAACCAAACTCGCTTTATATATTAATATAGATAAGTATAGGTAGGTTCCTCTCCAACCCGTCTGGCCAGCGTGGAGCATGTAGGCCAAATCCTCTGACTGCCCTTGCTGATTATGACTCTGTTAGTACAGTGAGTGTCACGCTCCTGCAGTGGAGACAAAAATGACCTGATGATGAAGTATAGATAGTACAAAAACTATTTATTGACGAGTGAGCACGAAGCGCCTGTGTTTCAGCTGGGTCTAGTTCAATGAATCATCGCTATTAACTACATCGATGGTCGCCGTATTATACCTTAAAACCCTCATAAAAATTATGTTTATCCTAATTATAACCTAATATTATAAATGCGAAAGTGAGTTTGTTTGTTACGCTTTCACGCCCTGTCTACTGAACCGATCATCATGAAATTTTGCATACACATAGGTTAGGGTAGTGAGAACATGAGACATAGGCTATATATCACGCGGGTAAAGCCGCGGGTAACAGGTAGTTTATTATAAATCCGTTTCAGTCATTTGAGTATACTTTAAATCATTCTGTCACTGTAGCACACCATCGATATGGTAACGGCTTTCAATACACAGAACAACAAAGTTCACCGCTACCTTTTCAAAGATGTCATTGTCTACCATCGATATAATGAACTGTCGACGCAAGTACCTTTGATATGGTGCACTGTCGATGTAGCATCCTTCGTGGGGCGACCTATCGCTGCGGCGCACCTTCGATATCGTGAGTCGATACGCAATACCATCGACATGCTGAACTGTCGATGCAGCAACTGTCGATATGAGGTACTTTCGCTACAGTAACCTGTCGACGTAGCATTTTCGATATGGCGACCATCGGTGCAGTGGTGGCTTGCGATACTATGCTATGATTTAGACCCTGTTAATATAATGGTATAATTATTCTACTTAAAACTTAGAAAGCAGTTGGTACCATTAGGTAGAAAGTATGAACTTATTGTAACAACAAGATATGTAGTCAGTCACGCACGTTTGCTTTTTGTTGATTTAATGAATTATCATTAATTGGACTGCAAAAACATTACACATAAGAGAAAGGAATTGGTTAATTGGCAGAACAACTCGCTGAAGTAGGTATTTTTATCCCCCGACGCAAAAAGAGAGGGGTTCATCTGATTCCGTTAGCAATTTTCCACACTTAGGCCTTTTGTCTGGGCCCATTGTGTGTAAGCAGAAAGAAAAAGAGATGGGTGTTATAAGTTTGACGTGTCTGTCTGTGTTATCATAGCTCCCAAGCGGATGAACCGATTTTCGTCTAGTTTTTTTGTGTCATAGATAATTTTATCCCGAGTTCTTACCCATGTTTCAAGAAAAGCTGTCGTCTGATATTCTACGAGTAGTATCTTTTAAACTATAGAATATCGAAATAAGTATCTCAGAATAGACGATATAATTATACTGACAGAACTCGTCACAAAAAGTTTCACTTTTGTTTCCAGTTCGCCGACAATGCAGGCCTAATGGTGGAAGGGCCGCAAAGTGAGGACAGCCAAGAGCCAGCCATTAAAATCGAACCCCAGAACCATGAGGCCGTCCTACTCACCTTCGAGAGCGTCGTCAACAAAGCCCTGCTCGACTACAGCCAGAACATTGAATACAACGGGGACGAAGACCTAAAACCAGTTATGGGACTAAGCGAAGGAGACCATTCAGTCTTCGGATACAGTCCAGGCCTCCCGATGCAGACTGCACCCACCCACGTCTGCAAGGTCTGCCATCTAGTCTTTCAATCGCACAAAACTCTACGCATGCACCAGAAACGGAAGCACAAAGCGTATAGGAAATACTTCAAGCACATTTGTGATTACTGCGGAATGTCATACGAACAAAAGAACAGTCTAGTCGCTCATATTAAGAGGAAACATGGCCCGGATGCCACTCCGGATGATAGGGAAGAACGGACTTGTGAAGTGTGTGCTCTAGTCTTCAAAGGGATTATGCGGTTACGGATGCATATGAGACGGAAACATGGCTCGTTCGAAGACTCCTTCAAGTATAGCTGTAGTGAATGCGGATTGACTTATGATAAGCAGAGAAGTCTTATAGTCCATCAGCAACGGAAACATTCAAGAGTTCCAAAACCAGTACTGAATCAATGGTTCAACTGTCCGTTCTGTCCTAAAATATTTACTAGAAGAGAAACGTATGCAAGACATGTGCAAAGAAAGCATAAAGTTTCTGACGAAGATGATATAAAGGAAGAAGTTAGTGATATGAAGAACGAAGAGACTGGAGAGATTACTTGTAAAGAATGCCCTTTGGTTTTTTCGTCTATTAACTTCTTGAAACTACATATGAGGAGAAGGCATAACGCTCTTAAAGAGGACTTTAGACTTAAATGTAGGATCTGTAGTTTATCGTACGATAAGATTGAAAGCCTCAAAAGGCACGTAAGAAGGAAACATAATATGGGCGACTTTTCGCATTGCGAAGTGTGCAATAAACAGTTTGATAATAGGGAAGCTTATTTGAACCATTCTCACGTGAAAGCTCATGCAGAATGCGCTATATGTGGGCTTATTTTCGCTTCAGAAGGGAATTTAGGCAAGCATATGAGGTTAACGCACAAAATTGATATGCCTAAGCATGTGTTCTGCAGTCTGTGCAACGAAGGGTTCTTTGACAAACGACAGTTGAAGTCGCATTTAATGAAGGTACATTTAAAAGTGTCCTACACTTGTGTTTTTTGCAAGAAAGTGTTCAAAGCGAAGGAGAGTTATCGGAGACACATTTTGTTTAAGCATCCAGATAATAATCCAATGAAGAGCCAAGAGCAGAAGTGCGAACACTGTTCGGCTACATTCCCTGACGAGTTTGAGCTGTGTCGTCATATCAATACGGAGCATCGTGTAGAAGATAAGGAAACAAATGACGATTTAGTTCTAGTCAAAAAGGAAGAAGATGGTACGAAAGATTCATTCCATTGCATGAAATGCCCGGAAACATATCCGACTTGGGAGCAACTGCGGTTACATCACGAACAAAATCATCATTTGCCCGAAGAAACTCAATGTCAAATGTGTGGAGAAATGGTCCCAGGGAACGCTCTGAAGAAGCACATCAAAAACGTTCACGTAGAGGAGCCACAGTGTAAATACTGTGAGTTCAAAACGAATAACCGGACTAGTATGACACAACATATCTTGAGGCACAAAAATGTGACTACGTTACACTGTGACTACACAGGTTGCAGATACAAAACGTATTACGAAGGTGCTATGCAGAAGCATAAGAGAAAGCACGCTGAGATCGGAGTGAAGTTGCAATGTACGAAGTGTCCGTTCCAAACGATGAATAAGTATATATTGAAATATCATGAAGAAGCACATATGACTGGCAAGAAGAGATATTCGTGTGATCAATGTGACTATGCAACTATATTACCAGCGAACTTGGTCCAGCATAAGTATAAGCATTCCGCAGAGAAACGGTTCAAGTGTGAAGTCTGTCCGTTTGCGACTAAGTACAACACGTCTCTGCGTTTCCACGTGAAAAAGAAGCACTGTGATCTCCCGTCGCTCAGTTGAATTTATTTTATTGTTTTTTTTTATTATTAAATATTTGGTGTTAGATTTCGTTTTTTTTCCACTTAGAGATGAATAGGTTTTGGCTTCATCGCCGTCTCAAACCTTCGGTGCAAGGGATAAGTAATTCCACAACTCGTCCCACATGCCAACGGCCCATTTGGAACGAATTGCAGAAAATCGAAATTTATATTATTTTCATTCTGTAACTCGTCCCATAATTTTTTTGTATGAATTTTAAACATATATGTGGGTCGAGTTGTAGAATTACTCCAAGGGATGCAGGGGTAAATTGCAACTTTGATAGAGTGAGCGCTAAGCGTCTCCGCGAATGATTTTTGGGCAGTAGCGAATTTTAGTACCTACTAAAAATACTTACTACACGACTTTTACTAGCCGTTTGCGAACTAGACTTATTTTACGCTGCCCATTTGAAATAAAAGTTTGAACGTAAAGATACTGCCGGTCGCCGCTTTATGTATGTATGCTGATGACGTTGTACTTACAGCACAAGCCTCGACGATAAGCGAAGCCGCAATCGTTGTTCAAGAAGGCTTAGTTGAACTCCAACGTTATTTAATAAATTGGGGTTTAAGACCTAACCCACACAAGACCGTGAGTTGCTGTTTCCATCTTAGCAATAGTTTGGCCAATAAGACGGCAGAGCTAACGTTTTGTAACGAACCCATCAGACACGATTCGAATCCCGTAGGTATATCTAGGTATCACACTGCACCGAACTTTGATTTTTAAAGCCCATCTAGAGAAAGTTAAGTGGTTAGGAATTTCCTTACATCCGAACCAAAGTTGCCTGATCCGGGTCTTGACCAGTTGATCAGCGTGCAATTGGGGAGGCCTATGTCCAACAGTGGACGAGTATAGGCTGATGATGATGATGGGTCTTGACCTTGCACGCAAGTACTGGACCCAGATAAACAGGTGTTGAACTTCGCAAGGAAGATGTGCTGAGCTAATGTGCAGGTGAAATTTCGCAACTGACCCTTATTCTTGCGGGGAAGTCCA
Organism: Rhodophaea formosa; assembly: GCA_963082605.1. Classification (NCBI taxonomy): domain Eukaryota; kingdom Metazoa; phylum Arthropoda; class Insecta; order Lepidoptera; family Pyralidae; genus Rhodophaea; species Rhodophaea formosa. Next base: position 1,870,434 of record OY720230.1, on the reverse strand, counting down.
GAGCATGATTCATCTCACTGACCACTCCCCGCTCTTCTCTATTGAGAGTGGCATCCGAAAGATCCATGAAGCTGATGAAAAAGTTTTTGAATAGATTGACAGCCTTACTTTCACTCTATGAGTCTTGCTGCATTGAAAACCATTCGCAAATAATAATAATGACGTGAAGATATTGTCAAAAATGGCAACTTTTGGTAACTGATATTTCGATTTCTTTCTTTTTATTCAAATGATTCAGTGCTACCCGCACTGGATCCCTAAAAATTCAGAACCACCGATTATAAACCAGTGTACAATGTTGGTGTCTAATTCAAGCATTCTACCACTTTTTATCGCCAATATACCAACAGCCCGGCTAGCTCAGTCGGTAGAGCATGAGACTCTTAATCTCAGGGTCGTGGGTTCGAGCCCCACGTTGGGCGCATTATTTTTTTGGAATTCGGTGGTATTTTGGTGGTTTTAATTTTTTAAGGCTTTTCTCCTCATTACTCAAACCTTACTGTTTGGAAGGGTATATTCGAACGAGTCCCATTTTAATTTCATCATAATCTGTTCAGTAGTTAGGTAACGAAGTCCGTTTTCAAATAAAACGGATGACTTACCTTGTAAATGCTTACAAATAAAACACAGTTTTGAATAGAAATAAGAATGTTTATTGCATTCAAATATTATCATTTAGTGTTTACAATAATGAATATTAGTAAATAAACTTGATATAACCTAGCAGGACAGGAACGCAGCCGCGTTTGCCCTGGAGTAAGACCCGGTATCCATCAAATCGTGGGGGGGCGAGATTATTATTTAATATTTATAATTTCGTGATGAAAGCATTTATTGGAACGAAGTTCCTTATCACGCGTTGCGAAAGGGGGCTAGAAGGAAAAAAATTAAGACCAAAAGTTGTAACGACACTTTTTGTCAGCCGGTGTCTGTTTAAAAAGGTGGCGATCGAGGAATTCACACTTCGTGAGCGGTGTGAATTTAGATGCTGTAATTAATCGAAAGGAACTTCGTTCCATGGGGGTGTCCCTTGACACTTCTCAAGTTTTTTTTTTTTCAAAAAATCGTAGAATCAAATTTGTATGTAGCATGCTGCTACAAACAAGCTGCAGTTTGGTAAATGAATGTAAGTCGGATGACAATACAACATTGTGGAGTCCATCGAGATATAACTACTAGAGAAGACACCGCAAATACTACTTTATTAAAATACGTAACAACGGGTTACACACGTAAATAGTTGCCGACATGTTTCAACCTCATCCGGAAGTCTTCCTCAGGGCGAATGTGAATTGAGACGCGCGCACGTTGTCGTCCCAATCCGCATTGCGTACATATACATACATAAGTTCCGTACATCTTCTCCGATTCGACAGATATCGGGGCTTAAATAATCTCAAACTTATAACTATACAATATTACCTTTAAATTTTAGTAATATGAATCTATATACAAAGTCAACATGTATTAACGACAAAACTGAAAAGATACAATTTTTTTTAACAAATTGTAGGAGTGTATAAACAAAAAGGATAAATGAGTTTTAAAATTTAAATTTAAAGAAATAAGAAAAACAAAAGAACTCTGTGACTGTAGCCAAGACAAAAAGTGTCACAAAAACTTTTTAACTCGTAAACTCATACCTTTAAATAAAAAAACTGAATTCAACCAAACAACTGAACCGATTATAATGAAATTCAAATGGGGAATCGTGGTGGTTCAAAAGTATACTCTTTGAAATAAAATAAAAAGTTTTACAACCAAAATAATAATTAATAACAAACTAAACAGTTTGGATGAAATTTTGATCTATCGATATCGATATTGTGCTCCGATAATCTATCCGTTCTGCACTGCTCGAGTAGATCGTTTCATGAATCATAAATTATTATTTTATATTACCAAGCTATTGACGAGCTCCGTGGCGCAGCGGTCAACACGCCTGCCTGCGACACGGATGGTCCCGGGTTCGATCCCCGGTCAGGTCAAGATGGAAAATGATCTTTTTCAGATTGGCCTGGGTCTTGGATGTTTATCTATGTAAGTATCAATTATAAAATATAGTATCGTTAAGTTAGTATCCCATAACACAAGTCTCGAACTTACTTTAGGGCTAGCTCAATCTGTGTGATTTGTCCGTATATATTTATTATTTATATGAGTCTACAAAAAGTAATAAAAATACACAACAAAATTTAGGAGTCGGTGAAACTGAGCATTTAAGTCTATTTTATATATTAGAGAAATGTATTTTACTGCATTTTAAAGGGCTTCCTCATATTGCCACTTAAAAATGTACCCTACACAGCAAACATTAGGTTCAATTTTAAAGTACCTACAATCTAACATAAAATCCTATATTTTTGAATAGTCCATAGTATAATTTAGAAGACATACCAATAGGCGGAATACAGACCAATTCTCATACAATACAAAAAGGGCGCTTGTTACAAACATTCTCCAAGGTACATGTGCCCTTTTAGTATTCAAACATTTGCAGCTTTGTCATTAAGCGTCTCAATATTAGTCCTTGCTTGCCATGGCATATAGATAGACCGTTTAACTCTAACCACAAAATTAATAAAAGTACTAAAACGTACAGAAAAAGTACAGAACGGAAATATGGCGTTACCTCTCCCCCGCTTTCGGGAGTTTTCATTGTTATGAAAAATAGGATTAGCTTCTTAAGTTGTTAGTCGCAAGTTATGCGCCGTTTTTATTCATACGTCAGTACATGAAATCTTTCTGCTGTGGCAAACGATTGTTTACTCACAAACTGACGTGTGCACGGATGTAAAGCTTCGTTTGTTCATATTTAGTATAAATAGCGCCATACTGTGCTCGTACCTAGCCTGAGGAATGTAGAGGCAAAGACAATATAATACTAACGTAATAGACTGTCCACCTCATACAAAAATATTGGACCAAATTGAGGTTGCGTAAAACAGGCGAATGTATGGCGCAGGAGAGTTGCTTGCTACTCGATACTAGATGGCGGTAATCTGCGTTAGCCTTTAACTTACTAAATATACGGTGTCATTTTAAAATATTATGCCTAAAATATTGTTTTGATTTTTAATAAGATATATTTTATGAATCATGTTTTTATATTCTCATAATACGGTAGATACAATGTTGTGTAGTTTCAAGTGGCGCCATCTATGTGAGTCTCTGAGAACAAATCATACGATTAAGGCGTTGAGACCACATGGTAGAGGGAAGCGGGGGGAGAGATGACATACGCGCAGGAAGAAAAAGAAGGTAGATTCAGGTGAGCAAAGCATACCTTAATGACGTATGGATGGACAATTTCGGTTAATGACTGCTCTGGCTAATATATGTCTCTGTTAGTACAGAGAGGGTCGTGCTCCTGCAGTGGAGACTAAAAAAAGACCTGATGATGATGATAATGATGAACCAGTCAAGCCCATGTACAGGGAAATTTTTACATGTAAACCTCCATAAGAGGATGTTCTGCATTTATAGAAAATTATTATTAGAAAAAATAATTAGATAAACCGTATCGAAATCGGCCCAGTTCAGGATTAGCCCTTGACCAAAAAGTATTAACGGCTTTTAAATCTAAATGATGTATTGATTGTTACAATCTTAATACTCACATTTTATTTATTATTTCAATTATTGCGATGTAACCCTCGAAAATATCTTAAATAAATTGAAACTAAATATTATATTCGCTTGAAGTTCAATCGGAAACAGTCATGAACACATAGTCTTTAGATACAACAAACTATATTTCAGGGCAATAAAAGAACATAGTTATATTGTGGAAAAGATTCTATACTTATGTTATTGACAAACATATAAATGTTATATATTTTTCAATACATTTGCTAATAAACTGCTTTAGTTCCTAACTTTTATAAATTCTTTATTTGCTGAATTGCAATCTTGTTTTCGTTTATGGTAATCGCAAATGTATTGAGAAACGTCGTATGATACTCGTACGGTAAGCTGGCTATTATAGTCGTCGGTTTATTATACGCACTCTGCTTCGCCTCGTGCCTATAAACACCTCGACTATAATATCCAGCTTATCGTACTTGTATCATAATGTACTATTAAGTGATGACATTGAGTCTAACTCCCGAATATTCAAAGTAATTTTAACTAATGACAGTCTTAAATCTCAGCCTGCTTTGTCTTGCTAGGTTAACTAGATAGTGACAGAACGAGACTTGAGAACGATTTTAGTTAAGGCCGCACACTAGGCACAGTAGCGACGCCAATTATTTTATTCCTAATACTTTACAAATAGAAAGAAATTCAAGAATGTAAATCATATAAGCCTTAGTAAATAACCTGAAGTATTTTTGGAATCATGTTTAATATTATCAGAATCAGTGAGAATTATTAGAATCAGATTACCGCCAAAAACGGGCGTTTTGGCGGTAATCACTATTTCTCTTCATGACCGATTCTCATAATATGAAAACATGATTCCAAAAATAGTTCAGGTTATTTACTAAGGCTTATATGATTTAAATTCTTGAATTTCTTTCTATTTGTAAAGTATTAGGAATAAAATTATTGGCGTCGCTACTGTGCCTAGTGTGCCCCCTTAAGATGCATCTAAGATGCCTTTGAGTATTCGGGCGTAACTGATTGAACAAAAAGTTACATTATCTAGTATACAGCGTGCAAATTTATCCTCGACCTTATGACTTATTCGTAGTCCTCGACATTTAGAGAACTTAGAGGGGTGAGGGGTGCAGCCCATCGATTTGAACAACTTTTCCTATGAGACCAAATGGAGGAAAACTTAAAATATTTCGATATTTCCATAATAAAGTGTTCATTTTAATATAAATATGGTAAACGACAGAAAATTATGGAGAGAGTCGACATACAGAGCCGACCCCAAATAGGGATAAGGAGAGGAGGAAGAAGAAAGTGTTCAGCTGCCCGGGCAATTTGTATGGGAAAGTCGAATTATTATTTATTCTTTAGCGTTGGTCTCATAGCCAAAGATGTTCATATTGAAGGCATAAATTACCTCTTTAGGGTGTGTCAAGGTATAATTAACACGCCTTATAATATCAGCTATGTACAGTTAGTTTTTTATGACCGAAGTATGTCATAAAATAATAATAAAACAATCGTTAAGTTGCAAGAACTAATTTGAAAGTTAATGTCAAATGGAAAAAAGGGAATGCGAACGGGGAACCTCGGGGGATATTCAATGGTCGTTTCTTCATCCCAGTGTTGGCTCGATAGTCCACTATTGATAGTCTGTCGATAGACTATCGATTGTATTGACGAGCTCCGTGGCACACCGGTCAACACGTCTGCTTGCGACACTGATGGTTTCGGGTTCGATCCCCGTGCATGTCAAGATGGAAAATGATCTTTTTCAGATTGACCTGGGTCTAAGTATCTATTATAAAATATCGTATCGTTGAGTTAGTATCCCATAACACAAGTCTCGAACTTACTTTGGGGCTAGCTCAATCTGTGTGATTTGTCCGTATATATTTATTTATTTATACTATCGATAGCATCCATAGGACTTTTTCGAGCAATATACTCTACGATAAGGGCAGTAAAATCTATCGATGGTATCTGATGAACCGCTATTGATAGTATCGATATTATTGGTAGTTTTTCATCCGATATATTGTGATTTTTTTTGTTACAACTGTATTAAAAGATAGTGATCTTTTATATCTGTCAGTTTTTGCAATACTATCGATAGAATCGGGCGTAAAACTATCAGTAGTATCGATAATATTGCCCTTATCATGTATCGGTAATACTATTTTAATCGATAGCATAGTTTTCGAAATATCGATAGCAAAACTATCGATAGTATCGTAAATCTAATAGCTGAATGCCCTTGTAAATTACTTGTAGTATTATTGATATTACTTTACATAGATATTAAAATTGAAGTTTAAGAAAATATACTTACTACCGCGTAAAGTAGCCACTTTTGGCGGTAATGAGTAGTTCTCTTAATTCATCAAATTAAAAATAGTGAAAACTTGTACCAAGAATTCAACAAGTAATTTACTAGCGTTCTGCTATGACATTTTTTAAATTTGATGTGATTTAGGACTAAAAGAAATAATTTCTGAGTGGCGCTAGCGTCTGATATCACAGCGCCTTAAGGAACTTAGTTCTAGAAACTACGGATAGTTTAGCTTTTAAGTCCATTTCTGCAACTTAACAATAAGGTTTCATAGTATATCTTCTACATTCAAGGCGCGGTCAATGTGTTAAATAAAATCAAATATTATGTTTGAATAAATTGATATTATTTTACAACTTGTTCACAGTTGAAGTAACTACATGACGTACTATTTAGTGTGAATGATAATTTAAACAAAAACACATAAGTAAATAATATATAGAAGGTATTTATATTTTATAATGCTATTCTGATATACTCTTATTAAATTTAGAAATAAGATATGCGAAAAAAATCCCAGCTAGGCTTATTGGCAAGGCGTTAGTCGTACAAAGCCTAAAGACGCTGGTTCAAATCCTGCTTACGTGGAATTTGTTTTCCATACATTATTTCTTAATTTAATTAAAGTATAAGGTATTGTTTTTATATTTTACTATACATCTCATCAAGAGAAAGTTGTTCAGTAATCCCTCTCAGTGAATATTGAAGCTATGGGCGTAGCCAAGGGAGGGCAGGGGGCTGCTCCCCTTTTCAAGAGTTTCGGGATTTTAAAGCTTTTTTCCAATCCCATATCACCTATCTGCAATAGGACAAGCATTGCTAAATGTTCTTTTCCCAGCCTAAATAATTACCGATAAGTGTGTGAACGAAAAATCATTACCTTTTTCTGAAAGGACTATGTGGTAGCTCCAAGTTAGCTTTCGCTACTTCGTGCATTTAAGGAGAGGGCAGAGTGCCCTCAACCTGTAAAGCAATCATCAACAAAGGGCCCCCAGGAGGGACGGACCTTGGCTTTATGCGTTGCCTCTGAGCGCAAGGCTTGGAGAAACATCAAACTCTCATATGCCTGACGGGCCGCGATTTGTAAGCACAGCCTGAAGGGCTGAACTGAGAAACAATGGCAAAAGCAGTCTCGCTGAGACCACGGTAACTCCATTGAAACGTCAGCGGAAACAAATAAATAGAAGGTTCGTGCTAAGTCCTATTGATATACTTAATTAATAGCAGCCTTTAGAGAGCAGCATTATCATCTTTAAAATATTACAACTCTTACCTGAGCGTTTATTAAGTACGCTCCCCCTTTCTGCCCCCTCTAACTCACAAGCTGGCTACGCCCCTGATTGAAACTATGTAAAACTACGGATTATACGATTATACTAGGCATCAGTTGACAAGTCAAAATTCTAAATTAACTAACCTTGTCACTTACGTAAGATTTGTAGTAACTAATTGTATTAGAAATCTTTAGGCAGTTAGAAGAATCTGTCAAGTATATAGGCTTACGAATATTATTTAACTAGTACTTTTTATAATACTTTAATTATTTTTTAAATCTGCCTAAAACCATCAATTAGGCTTTTTAAACCACCAGATGGCAGCACAAAAAGGCGTCGATAAATCACTCTCATTGGATAATATTTGACAAACAGCAACAACTGACACATCGTGGCCCAATCAGAGCTTACCGGACTCTTCTTCTGTTTCATAATATGGCTTCCACCGAGATTTCAGTGATTCTGCCAATGTCCAGTAAATTGAGGTACTAAGTATCGGTGTTGTACGGTAAAGTTTTAACAAGTAGCTTTAAAGATGGCGTATGATCTTTGATGCCTCGTAGGAGCTTTTGGTGACAAATCTATACGGGTTTATATAATAGTCTACTTTAACTATTTCACAAATTGTTCATGAGCACGGGCATTTGTAACACCAAACTACACCAATTTCATATTATAAAGTCCACTAAATTCAATTTGCAAAATCGTCTAAGGGAAACCCCAACTGCACCCCTTGACTTCCCACCACAAACCCTTACCGGACTCGACGGTCCAGTGTAGCCGCTTACTTCAGAAAATACCCTCATTTAAAGCCTGAGTGTTGCCATTTGAAAGTATTTTTTTTACCAATAACTTTGCTATTTTTACTTTTTCGCTTGTGTCAGTGGCCAACGCGTTTTTAGAATATCAAGCTTTCTAATCACTAATCTTTAAAATTAGACTTCCAAAAACAGTCTCACCAAAACGAGACTTACCATACACATCTTAATTTAACTTATGTTTCTTACACTCGACTTCAGTCATCTCCAAAGTGGACAAACTTAAAGGACGCTTAAGTTTCCCCTCCAAGTTAGACAGATTAGTTAAGTGACGTATCTCGTTAGTGATGCCTCGAATCTTGGCCATGGTGGTCTGAGACTTGGTGCGCGGGCTGTGCGAGGTGGAGGGGGCGGCGGGGGGCGGGGGGGGCGACGGCTCGGCGGGGGGGGCGTCGTCCTCTGACAGGCTGGGCAGCTTGATGAGTGGTTTGCGTGGTTTGATGTTCGGCAGCACTGGAAGAGATAAATAAATAAATATATACGGACAAATCACACAGATTCAGCTAGCCCCAAAGTAAGTTCTTAATTAAGACTTGTGTTTTTACTAATTCAACGATAGTTAGTTAGTTAGTAGACTCTTTATTGCACCAAAAAATCCTTAAAAATATTAGTGTAATTTATAAATGATGCACAATACTCTGAATCTTTAGACAATAGTACAAACAAGCAAATTTACCATTTGAATGTACATATGTACAACATGACATATAGTCATGGCAATTTTATTTTTTATTTAGATATAAATAAGTTTATTAGTAGATTTAAGTTGACTCATGATACAATGTATCTACCTTATAATTATAAAAGACAAATAGCTACTGTTGTAGCTTTTAATTTACAATTACCTGTTGTAAGTAGTACAACTGTAAATAAATATGAATCCGACATAGGTATATCAAATTGTGATATACCTGTAATAAGTAATACTTTGACTGATTTAAACTAAGCAATAAGACAACAGTCAAAGCCGATGAATTCAATATTTTACATCAGAATATTCAAGGCCTGACTAGCAAATTATTAGAATTAGAGTTATTTATAAATAGTAAAGATTTGCATGTAGTTTGCTTGACTGAACATTTTATGCAGTCCCATCAGCAACAATTCAATATAGAGAATTATTCATTGACAAGCTCATATACCAGAAAGACTAAAGAAAAAGGCGGGAGCTTCATTCTAACACGAAGTGACGTTAAATGTAAAGAACGTAAGGATATTGTTTGTCTTTCGGTAGATTGTAATGTTGAGCTGTCATGTATTGAACTAGGGAATTATATTATAGTGTGTGTATACAGACCCCCGAATTCAGATTTTAATACTTTAGAATTAGTTATTGAAGATGTGTTGAGAAAATTATGTGGTAGCCGCAAAAGTATTATAGTGTGTGGCGACTTTAATGTTGATTTGTTAGTTACTACAACCGAGAGTGTTAGATTTTCAAATTTGTTTAAATCATTTGATTTAATAAATTTTTTCTTAGAACCAACTAGAATTGATGGAGATTCTGCCACATGTATAGATAATGTTTTCTGCAATTGCACTGCTGTTGACAAATATATAACAAAAAATCTAACCTCCGATCACTTTGGTCAATTTGTAAAACTTATAAATAATTCAGAAGCAGATTCAGCAGAAATTACCTTTAGATCTATTACTAAAGGTAAAGTAAAGGTATTTAAGCAAAAAATAGCTGAAAAAATGCCACTAATTGAAGAAACGCGAGATGATCCGGATGCCCTATATAATAAAATGTTTGGTGTTATTGAATCTGAATTCAATAGTGCATTCAAAATTAAAAAATGTACTAGACGTAACCGTAAAAAATTTAGTGAATGGGCAACTACTGGCATTTACATTAGTAGAAACAGATTATACGAATTATTAGCAATGAAAGTTTTTAATCGGAATACTGAATTCATAAAATATGTTAAAAATTATTCAAAAGTTTTTAAAAAGGTATGTTTGTGTGCAAAATCTTTACACACTAGGAAAACTATTGAAGATTCTCATGATAGGATAAAAGCAACTTGGAAAATTATTAACAAGGAAACCGGTAAAAGTAAACAACGTAATAACAAAATCGAATTAAAAGTCAATAACAAGCTCCTTAATAGTAATGAAGATATCGCGCAATATTTTGAAGATTTCTTTACAAATATTCCCGTCAACATTACTGCCTCCTTACGTTCATCACCCGCTGAATCTAAAAAACTTTTAGCAAGTTGTATACCAGAATGTAATAACCATTTAATATTTCAATATGTAACACCTGAAATAGTAATTGATACATTTAAGAGTTTAAACAATAAAAAGACTGGAGATTTGTGGGATATCTCAGTACCTGTCATTAGTAGTATTATTGAAGTAATTGCGCCATATTTAGCTTCTATATTTAATAAGTGTGTAGATACAGAAACTTTTCCTGACTTGATGAAGTTAAGCAAAGTCATTCCGTTATACAAATCTGGCGATAAGAATGATCCCACTAATTACCGTCCTATTTCTATTCTGCCAGCGCTCAGTAAAATATTTGAAAAGATAATGTTTAATCAGTTATTAGCTTTTTTTAAAAGTAATGGTCTCTTCCATGGTGAACAGTATGGATTCACGAAGAATCGGTCTACTACAGATGCGGGTGTAGCTCTGTTAAAATACATATATGATGCTTGGGAGGGAAAACAAAATGCCATTGGTGTGTTTTGTGATCTTACCAAAGCTTTTGATTGCGTAGACCATCATACCCTTCTATCCAAGCTGGAGCACTATGGAATCAAAGGTAAATCTCTTAATTTAGTTGCATCATATTTAAGTAGCCGAACTCAAACCGTTAGTTTAAACAGGGTTCAATCCTCCGGATCATCTGTAAAAATGGGCGTACCCCAGGGATCTATCCTAGGGCCTTTGTTGTTCCTTATTTACATCAATGATCTGCCTTACTGTGTCACTACATGTAAGGCTGTACTATTTGCCGATGATACTTCTCTTGTGTTCAAAATAGATAGACAAACTGAATTTTTTGACGAGGTTAATAGTACATTAGCTCAAGTGTTAGATTGGTTCACAGCGAACAATCTTTTGTTGATTACTAAGAAAACTAAGTGTATTAAATTTTGCTTACCAAATGTTGCCAAAATACCAACTCGCATAGTAATGGATAATGAACCACTAGATATGATAGATAAAACAACTTTTCTTGGAATAACTCTTGATGCCGGGCTTCAATGGGGTGCCCATATTACAAACTTGGCAGGTAAACTTAGCTCTGCGGCTTATGCTGTCAGGAAAATTAGACAACTGACCGATGTTGAAACCGCGCGTTTGGTATATTTTAGTTACTTTCATAGTGTTATGTCTTATGGAATTTTACTATGGGGTAACGCTGCAGAAGTAAACACAATATTTATCCTGCAGAAACGAGCTATTAGATCTATATATAAACTTGGTGCTAGAGAATCTCTTAGAGAATTGTTTAAAGATTTCAATATTTTAACCTTTCATTCTCAGTACATATTTGCGAATATTATGTTTGTACACCATAATTTACATTTATATGAGAAAAATAGTGACATTCATGACCGAAACATTGGCTACACCAGCTTTGCGATTGCAGAAAACTAAGCGTTCATTTATGGGTCTCGGAGCACGCTTCTATAATAAAATTCCCGCAGAAATTTCGGGTCTACCTTTACATAAGTTTAAAACTGCTGTTAAAAACCAGTTAGTAAAAAACCGGCCAAGTGCGTGTCGGGCCACGCGCAGTGTAGGGTTCCGTAGTTGCGAATGACAACTTTGAGTTCACACTATTCACACTCGCACCTTACAGTTTAGCGACCAAAAACATCTAACAATGAAAATAGTATGAAATTTTACAGTTTATAAGTTGGTTGCCTATAACTTTTTAGTTTGTACTTAGTACTCAGCTCTGATAGTTTTCCTTTAAACTTCAGTATATATACTACTGCTGTAATTTTTTTCACGTATCTATATATAACCGTTTAGCAGATAGAGGGGGGGGACACTTACCTCTAACAAAAATTCGCACTTTAAAACCAAATATTTCGGAAACGGATCCCTAAATCGGAAAATGGTGTTCTCAACCTCATAATAATTTTGAAAGACCTATTTAACGATACCCCACACGATGGGTAAATAGAGAAAAAAAAATTACTCCCCCAATTTACTTGTATGGGAGCTACCCTAAAAAAAAATTTTTTTCATGTTTTTATTCTACCACTTTTTTGCCATGATTAATATACATATCCATACCAAATTACAGCTTTCTAGTACTTATAGTCTCTGCGTAAAACCGCGGACGGACAGACAGACAGACAGACAGACAGACAGACAGACAGACAGACAGACAGACATGGCGAAACTATAAGGGTTCCTTGTTTACTACGGAACCCTAAAAAGGCATATTATTGTATTAATGATTATTTAAATGATAAAAATGCGTGGCAGTAATTTAATTGATTGTAATTTATTGTAATTAATATAAATAACATTAGTAATAAATAAATACTTGTAAAATATTGTAATCGAAGCCCTTCAGGCACGTAGGGACCAAGTCTGGATTGAGTTTCTTTCGGCGTATTCTTCTCACCAGTGGTCATTACGAAACGCTAGTAGTTTTTCGATTTTGCATATTAAAAATTAAAAATAATAAGAAAGTAAAAAATATGACGTTCAAAAAGAGATACAATTATCCAATTTTGAATAAAAATCTTTGACTTTGACTTTGACAAAAGGCGGCCTTATCGCTACTGCATTATCGCTACTGCAATCTCTTCCGGGCAACCGAAGTGAACAATGAGTGAACAGGAGATTATTAACAAAAAACAGGTTAGGTGCAAAAGTAAAGACAGTGTGATTAAACAAAGATGTTTTTGAAAAAAAAAATAAACTGCATATTGAATATATATAAACAAAATAAATACGTATATAGTTACTTACATACATAAATAAACATACATACATACAAATATATTATATACACGAAAATTAAAAACCCCGAATAAGAAAGAAGATAAACAGCATCTATGAAGATAGGAGATATGACTTCACTTGAGATTTAAAGCTGCGTTTGAGCGCACCGGATTGACAGTGGTAATGAATTCCATAGGCTTACAGCCTTAACTGAAAAGGATTGGGAGTAGAATTCCGTAGAGTGAGCTGGAATTATTAATTTAAGATTTTCGGCACTACGTAAATTATGATGACGCCCGCCGCCTCGCTATAGAAAACAAAGCGTTCCCTTAAGTATCTTGGGGATGTTGGATTAAAAAGGATTGTATATAACAGTGAAAGGTTATGCCAGTCTCGGCGAAGTCGGATAGGTAGCCACTTGAGTTCTGTACGAAACCGAGAAACATGGTCGTATTTGCGCAGACCGTATATGAACCTAATGCACATATTTTGAAGACGCTCAAGTTTATTAAGTTGCTGTTCAGAGATGTTAAGATAACATGTATCTGCTTAATCAAGGACAGGGAAAAGGAGAGAATGTGCAAGCATAATTTTGGTGCTTTTAGGCAGAAATTTTGAAAGTCTTTTTAAAGAGTTAAACGAACTAAACAGCTTTCTACTGACCTCAGCTATTTGTGGGGTCCATATCAATTTGCTGTCCATGACAAGTCCCAAATTTTTCACACGGTCGCTAAGCTCTAAAATAACGCCATTAAAAACCATCTGAGGCATAGCTGACAGATTAATTTGAATAGTAAGGCGGGGATTGCCAATTATAATTGCCTGAGGTTTTTAGGGTTAACTTTGAGGCCATACGATTTGCTCCAGACAGTAACCGTTCCAAGTCCTCATTAATTGTATCAATAGCCGTTTTAAAATTATCTTTTGTGGCCTGTGCATAAATTTGCAAATCATCAGCATAACTACATAACGATACTATATTTTATAACAAATACATATATAGATAAACATCCAAGACCCAGGTCAATCTGAAAATGATCATTTTCCATCTTGACTTGACCGGGGATCGAACCCGGGACCTTCCATGTCACGGCGTGTTGACCGTTGCACCACGGAGCTCGTCAATATACTATAATATATGAGGTGAACATAACATATTATCACGTCTTCATCCCTTGCGGGGTAGACAGAGCCCAGGGTCATAAAACCTAAGAGCCACATTAAGCGTTTTAGTGGGCGTTAAGGTGGAAAGCGGAAACAAGATAGAGAGTTGCTAGTTGCATCGCATATTAACATGATTCCTTAGCCCAATCCCTTGATCGGCTTTTACGGCCTACGCGGAAAGAAAGGCAACTGGTCTATGTTTTTCCTTTTTTCCCAAACCAGCATGGAAAGGATACGAGGTATATATGATATCAAAGTATGCCGTGTGGTTTACGGGAGAGTAGAATAGGACCACTCCAAGTCTTCCCGTGGATGTCGTAAAAGGCGACGTAGAGAACATTTGCTAAACAAAGCTTCAAATATCAAAAAGACCTCTCCAGCTCGTCTGGCCAGCGTGGAGAGTGTAGGCTAAATCCTCTGACTGCTCTGGCTAATATATGGCTCTGGTAGTACAGAGAGGGTCGTGCTCCTGCAGTGGAGACTGACAAAGACCTGCCCCCTATTTACTAACTCGGATGACAGGTGTCGATGCCTATCAATCTAGAATTTACAATTACAATGCGGGTTTTGCTTGCTCGAACTTTTTACTTGAATTACAAAAACCGCATTGTAACAGCAAATCCTAGAGTGATAGGCATCGACACCCGTCATCCGAGTTAGTAAATAGGCCGGCTGATGATGATGACAGTACTTACGTTTGGCCTGGCGCTTGGAGGTGCCGATGGGCAGCACGGAGAGGTCCAGTTTGATCTGACTGCCGAAGTGCCTCAAAGGTTGCGTGGCCGGCGGGGACACCTCCGATGCTGAGGGATGGTAGTAAGAATCCTAACTAACATCATAAATGCGAAAGTGAGTTTGTTTGTTTGTTACGCTTACACGCCGTATCTACTGAACCGATCATCATGAAATTTTGCATACACATAGGTTAGAGTACCGAGAAGAATATAGGCTATATATTACGCGGGCGAAGCCGCGGGAAACAGCTATTAACTAATAACTTATAGTAATATACTATTATTGATTAGATCACTAGCTGTTACCCGAGGCTTCGACCGCGTAATATATAGCCTATGTTCTTCTCTGTACTCTAACCTATGTGTATGCAAAATTTCATGATGATCGGTTCAGTAGATATGGCGTGAAAGAGTAACAAACAAACACACTTACGCTTGTATAATATGAGTTAGGATTACGATAACTTAGTTAAGAACGGATAAAAGTGCTTATAAACTTCAGAAAGACCTCTCCAACCCATCAGGCTAGCGTGGAGAGTGTAGGCCAAATCCTTTGACTACTCTGGCTAGTATAATATGACTCTGGTAGTACAGCAAGGGTCGTGTTCCTACAGTCATGTGGTCTCAACGCCTTAATCGTACGATTTGTTCTCAGAGGCTCGCATAGATGGCGCCACTCGAAACTACACAACATTGTATCTACGGTATTATGAGAATATAAAAACATGATTCACAAAATATATTTTATTAAAAATCAAAACAATATTTTAGGCATAATATTTTAAAATGACACCGTACATTTAGTAAGTTAAAGGCTAACGCAGATTACCGCCATCTAGTATCGAGTAGCAAGCAACTCTACTGCGCCATACATTCGCCTACTTTTCGCCACCTTAATTTGGTCCAATATTTTTGTATGAGGTGGGCAGTCTGTTACGTTAGTATTATATTGTCTTTGCTACAGTGGAGAGGAGACTAACAAAGACCTGAGATGATGTTGATGTTTAGTACTTGAAAAATGCATATTTCGTCAAAATTAGACCAATGTTTGTGATTTTTTATAATGCTCTTTTTAATGGGAAGATATGGTGATGCTCACCGATTTTGCCTCCGGCGGTGTTGGTGTGCGTGAGCTCGCTGTACTTGATGTCGCACTCCTCGATGCGCCGCTTCAAGTCCGCTGCGACAACAATAAATATAATATAATAAATATAAATATATACGGACAAATTACATAGATTGAGCTAGCCCCAAAGTAAGTTCGAGACTTGTGTTATGGGATACTAACTCAACGATACTATATTTTATAATAGATACTTATATAGATAAACATCCAAGACCCAGGTCAATCTGAAAAAGATCATTTTCCATCTTGACCTGATCAGGGATCGAACCCGGGACCATCCGTGTCGCAGGCAGGCGTGTTGACCGCTGCGCCACATAACAACTAATGATCGAATAATCGGGTGCTCATATACCTAAACTTATTTCTACAAAAGAATAATGTGGATATTCCTTTCCGAATTACTAAGTGATTCCGGATTCCCGGGATTACTTAGTATTACGAGAGGGTATGTTAGCATTAAGCCCGCTCCACACTCTCGGCAAAACTACACGAGAATAGGCGAATACGAGAGTATTCGGCAAGTCTCGGCTATTTAATCGTGTAATCTGCATGGTGGCGGTAGTTCGTCTTTTTTAACGCCTTTTAATAACTATTTTTCTCGTTGTAAGAAGTATTAATACGCTACAAGACATAATGCTATAAGGACGCAGCAGTTTTAACGTCCATCTTCAACGTCTTCAAGCAGACAACTGCGCTAAGCGAGAGTGTAGAGAGCAGTTCTCGATCTCGTCTTGTTTCGGCGAAAACCGGGAACGAAACCTCTCGACGAGAGTGTGGAGCGGGCTCTGCAGGTAGCATTTGAAAAGCATGTCCGTACCGTATTATACTTTGTAGGAATAAAATTTAAGTTAGGTATCCATCCATCAGGTCTTTTTAGGGTTCCATACAAAAGTTGAAAAACGAAACCCTTATAGGATCACTCGAGCGTCTGTCTGTCCGTCCGTCCGTCTGTCACAGCCGATTTTCTCCGAATCTACTGAACCAAATTAGATGAAATTTGGTAAGATAGTGTAATCCTATGACCCAAACACGGATGTGCAAAGTAAATAAAGATTTTTTCAAATAAGGGTCATTTTGAGGGGGCCAATTACAAAATAAAAAAAAAAAAGTTTTGCAAACCTTACTGTGTCATATATCAAATGAAAGGGCTCATTATGAGCATCTCAAAAATATTTTTTTTTGTTCGGGTAAAATCAATACTTTTGATTTTATTCACGAAAGAAGGCAAAAATTGACCATTCCCCTCCCTGATCTCCGAAACTACTGGACCGAAAATTTTGAAAAAATTACCAAATATAGTTCATTCCTTGAAGATTACAGGAAAAATAATAAGAATTCTATCACTTGAAAATTAAGTGGTAAACTCACAATAATAAGTTCATCTAGGGAAATAGTTCACTAAAAACACCACTAGATGGCGCTAGTCAATTGAATAAAACATTTTTTGCACATTGTGTGTGTGTTCACGAAACATATTGTACGGAACCCTCATTGCGCGAGTTTGACTCA
Source organism: Rhodophaea formosa (assembly GCA_963082605.1). Lineage (NCBI taxonomy): Eukaryota > Metazoa > Arthropoda > Insecta > Lepidoptera > Pyralidae > Rhodophaea > Rhodophaea formosa. The sequence goes on along the minus strand of OY720230.1, from coordinate 1,852,951 downwards.
CACTTGGCCGGTTTTTCATGTTGACCTGACCGGGGTCGAACCCAGGACCACCCGTGTCGGCTGGCGGAAATAGAGATTTTAATTTTAAACAACGGTCGAGAGAATGTGTCTGATAATGAGGAAAGGCTGTGAAAAACATTTTGAAATGTAACTTAAAATTTTAAATTAAGTTTCTAATAATAATAGTCGTGTGGTTATGGCAGAGAGAATAAGACCCCAAGTCTTTTAGTGGATGTCGTAGATGGCAACTTAAAAACACAAGCTAGACAAAGCTTATAAACATCAAAGAGACCTCTCCTACACGTCTGGCCAGCGTGGAGAGTGTAGGCCAAATCCTCTGGCTGCTCTGGATAATATATGGCTCTGGTAGTACAGAGAAGGTCGTGCTACTGCAAGTGGAGGCAAACAAAGACCTGTTGATGATGATGAAGAAGAAATGAAAGTGGACAGGATGAAGATTATTGAGAAATGATGTGAAAAGCAACATGCAGCATGAAGGTATCATGGGGCACCGCTACAACTCGATGGACTGAATAATAACTTACCAATATTAGCATCTTGTTCCCTCTGCCTATTCATCAAGGCGCCGATGGTCTTCCTCTGTCGCCAGGCCACTTTCTTGTAGTCTATCATCTGAAACAATTTTTTATTAATCACTAGCTGACCCGGCGAACTTCGTACCGCCAGTCAATGATTAAGTATTCATTACACATATCGAGTTTTCATTGTTTTTAAGATGTATTCTGCTATTCGGGGCGGAGACAAATCCAACGAATCAATAACCATGAAAATTGGTTCAGCAGATCTCGAGTTATAAGTGTTGTAACAAACCCGTCTTTGTTTTATATATATACGATCGATACGATCATCAGGTCTTTGTTAATCTCCACTGCAGGAGCACGACCCATTCTGTACTACCAGAGCCATATATGACCCACAGCAGTCAGAGGATCTGGCCTAAACTCTAATGCAACAAACAATTTATTTTAATAAAACTGCCCAAAACATAAGGCTAGTCATGTTTTTAGGAGCCAGATGGCCTAGTGGGCGTGAGCATTATTACCGCTTTCGTACGTTAAGCGACCCCAGGCGCAATCCCCATTTGGATGGGTGACCGCAAGTGTCATAAAAATATCTACAGCATCTCCTTGCTTCGGCAGGCACGTTAAGCCGTTGGTCCCGGCTGTCATCATTGATGGCAGTCGTTAAGCTATGTTAGATGCCTTTAGGCAGCTTGAAAGATCTGACACCAGTGTTGGCCACGGACACGAAAAGCAAACAAGGATGCTTGAATTCATGTTAGGCTTTGCTCTACTTTAATATAAACTTTAATATTAGCTCTGTGGCGCAGCGGTCAACATGCCTGCCTGTGACACGGAGGTCCCGGGTTCGATCCGCAGTCAGGTCAAGATGGTGATATTTTTCAGATTGACCAGGGTCTTGGATGTTTATCTATATATGTATCTATTATAAAATATAGTATTGTTGAGTTAGTATCCCATAACACAAGTCTCGAACTTACTTTGGACTAACTCAATCTGTGTGATTTGTCCGTATATATTTATTTTATTTATATTATAATAGACAATTACTCAGTACGAGCGTCGTACGACGTTATTAATACATTGCGCTTACGATAAAGTGAAATAAGAATGCAGTTTAGCAGAATAATTCCTGTTTTAACCAACGGCACAAAAAAGGGGTTGTAATAAGTTTAACGTTTCTGTCTTTGTATCTGTCGTTTGTGGTATTTAGCTCCCAAACGGATGATTTTTTTTGTGTCATTGATAATTTTATCCCAAGTTCTTAGCCATGTACATGTGGTCTCAACGCCTTAATCGTACGATTTGTTCTCAGAGACTCGCATAGATGGCGCCACTCGAAACTACACAACATTGTATCTACCGTATTATGAGAATATAAAAACATGATTCACAAAATATATCTTATTAAAAATCAAAACAATATTTTAGGCATAATATTTTAAAGTGACACCGTTTATTTAGTAAGTTAAAGGCTAACGCAGATTACCGCCATCTAGTATCGAGTAGCAAGCAACTCTCCTGCGCCATACATTCGCCTGCTTTTCGCAACCTTAATTTGGTCCAATATTTTTGTATGAGGTGGGCAGTCTATTACGTTAGTATTATATTATCTTTGCCATGTAGAATGGAATACAATAACGTTTTATTTAGACAACTTAAACACACACATGCTATTACACACAACAAATTAAACAATCATTTATATATAGTAAATGTTGCCATATTTCATGCAATCTGTTCAGCAGTTTGGAGATCATCAGCTCTTTTCTAGTTGATGAGGGGATCTGACTAACTTCCTTATGTCCGATCGATTCGAAATTTGGTTCCGTGTTACTTCATTATCATTTCGTGTAGGTGACACGGTCAGTCGACCATGCACACCCTGGTGTCAGAGTTCTTCGGAACCGCCTCTCGGCCTCTGACGTGGTTCCTTTAACGACTACCAGATGGCAGCCGGGACCACCGACTTTACGTGCCTTTCCGAAGCACGGAATCATCTTTCTTATCAGACAATCAGGTGATTCATGCCTGCAATGTCCTAACGAAACTGGAAACAACTTAACAAAGTATGCTTCCCGCGGGAATCGAACCCACGACCCCCGGGTCAACAAGGCAAACGCCTAAACCACTGGACCACGGAGGCTGTGTGTGTTACTTCAATGACAATGAACAATGACGGTGGCTTTTTACAATTTTTAATTTTACTTATATTATAAAAACTTACCCGCTTGTAGAACTTTTTGTACTGGGCAGCGAGATACAATGCTAACTTGGCGTTGAGCAGCGACTGGCGACGAAGGTGCATCATCTCCTGACGCACAGCCAACGGGGCTAGCACACCTGAAACAAATTATTATAATAAAATTATATAAAATAAATAGATTTATTGGTTTTGATAAAGCTTGGAAATAGATAGCAATAGACAGGCCAAATTGGGAATAGAAGTGGAGGCTTTTGCCCAGCAGTGGGACATAAATCATCAAAACACAACCCGCTCTCTACTACCGGAGCCATATATTAGCCAGAGCAGTCAAAGGATTTGGCCTACACTCTCCACGCTGGCCCGACGGGTTGGAGAGGTCTCTTTGTTGTTTACAAATTTTGTTTAGCGTGTTCTTTCCTAAGAGAGAAAAATAAAAGACCGGCAACGCTTTTGTCTCACCCTGGTGTTGCAGTTGTCCATGGGCAGCAATGATCACTTACCATCAGGCGACTCGCTCGCTCGCTTGCCGTCTTATGACGTAAAAAACCCGCAATTCTTGCACTACTTCTTGCGTGCTGGGCGGATTCTTGCTGGTCTCACCTAACATCGAGGCTCGGTCTTTACCGTAAAATATAAAGAAGTGAATGTTCGGTGAGTGAATGAGACGGAAGCCCATCTTCCTACCTGTTCCATCATCTTCTTACCTGTTGTTTATCGTGTGTGTAAGTGGCCAACATTGATGTCAGATTTTGGTCTTACCTAACATCGAGGCTCTGTTTTTACCGTAAAATATAAAGAAGTGTTAACTTAGCTACCTTGTGACGGCCTAGGAGGCGGTTGAACCACTCCCTCTTGCAGTTTCTTGCGGAAAGCCGGCGATATCTTGTCATCGAAGTGCTCTATAGCCATGCTGGATATGTCTCGCAATTCTTGCAACACTTCGTGGGCCCGGGGCGGAGTCTTGTTGGTCTCTACTATGCAGAGGACGCGACGCATTTCGTCTATCACCTGGAATATATTTAACATCATCATCAGGAGGTCTTTAAGCCTCCACTGCAGGAGCACGACCCTCTCTGTACTACCAGCGCCATATATTAGCCAGAGCAGTCGGAGGATTGGGTTTACACTCTCCACACACAGACTGTTGGAGAAGTCTCTTTGATGTTTTAAGCGTTGTTTAGCCAGTGCTTCCTATAACAGTACCTATGCAATGTCTTAAGGGTACGCTAGTCAGGTGTTTCGCCATACAAATTCTGTAGGGTGATGACTCTGTTGTTCGGTATCGTCTGTTTATAGTTTTTAATTCTATCGATTTGTCTTGTCGTTATCTATGCTTATATGGAATCATAATTGTAATATTATAAGTACTTTAAAAGTTATGAGTCTAAAAACATTCCGTTTCAACACGTAATTTTAACGCAACTTTGGGCACAATTAAATACCGGAAGGAGTATAAAATCTCTAAAACAAAATTCATACAAGCATAATTTGGTTATTAAAAAATTTAAATAACTTTACTTTTAATTGAAACATTCAGCTGTTTTATCACAAGAACACTTCTCCTAAAGCATACTCGCGATTTTTTAGACGACGAAGATTTAGATTTTCATCAATATTTGTGTTTGCACACACTAGACTGTAGTTCCGATGTGCTTATACATCAGTGTAAATAGATCCTCTCTGTTCCAAACCGAGTCTATCCCTTTCTCAGCGAAATAGCACGCAAATTAGCCACGTGCGCCGACGAGTTCGAGTTCCGGACTAGCGCAGCCTTAAGTACTAAACTAGCGATAATTTAAATTCACGTTATCAACATAAAATCGAACAACCTTTGTTCTGTGACCAAGTCTGGAATCGAGAAAAAATAATAAGCTTTTTCATAGTACGATAAATACTGTCACGTCTTTTTTGATGGAAAACGGAAACTAAATAGTGATGGGTTGCTAGCCGCATCGCCTGTAACGTCATTCCTTAGATTCTCGCGCAATCCCTTGACCGCGTTTTATTTAAGGTTTGTGCGGGAAGAGAAGCAACTGGTGCATTCTATGTTTCTTCTTTACTCCCAGATCATCATCATCATTTCGTGTAGGTGACACGGTCAGTCGACCATGCACACCCTGATGTCAGAGTTCTTCGGAACCGCCTCTCGGCCTTTGACGTGGTTCCTTTAACGACTACCAGATGGCAGACGGGACCAACGGCTTAACGTGCCTTCCGAAGCACGGAATCATCTTTCTTATCAGACAATCAGGAGATTCATTCCTGCAATGTCCTAACCAAACTGGAAACAACTTAACAAAGTATGCTTCCCGTGGGAATCGAACCCACGGCCCCCGGGTCAATAAGGCAAATGCCTTAACCACTGGACCACAGAGGCTGTTAGACTACTCCCAGATCAGCATGAAAGTTTAAGTTTGCTTGAAAATTAGCCAGAAAGGAGGACAAAAGCATACCTTCCCGGGGATGAAGCAGCACAGGCCGCTGTCGATGTACTTGGAGTACGTCATGTTGAGCATGGAGATGCGCGTCTCGATGGAGGTCAGGATGTCGCAGTGACGAGACAGCGGGTGGTATCTGAAACATTAAGACCTTGATTAACCAATCCAATATCGACAAACTTATTAGACTAGCTGATGCCTGCGACTTCGTTCGAGTGGACTTAGCATATTTATGCAAACATATTTAACAAAAAACCGGCCAAGTGCGTGTCGGGCCACGCGCAGTGTAGGGTTCCGTAGTTGCGAATGACAACTTTGAGTTCACACTGTTTACACTCGCACCTCACAGTTTAACGACCAAAAACATCTAACAATGAAGATTGTGTGAAATTTTACATTTTCCAGTACATTTTATAAGTTAGTTGCCTATAACTTTTTAGTTTGTACTTAGTACTCAGCTCTGATAGATTTCCTTTCAACTTCAGTATATATACTACTGCTGTAATTTTTTTCACGTATTCATATATAACCGTTTAGCAAATAGAGGGGGGGACACTTACCTCTAACAAAAATTTGCACTTTAAAACCAAATATTTCTAAAACGGATCCCTAAATCGATAAATGGTGTTCCCAACCTCAAAATATTTTTAAAGACCTATTTAACAATACCCAACACGATGGGTTTGTAATGAAAAAAATATATTACTGCCTCTTTACATGTATGGGAGCTACCATAAAAAATTTTTTTTTCATGATTTTTTTTCTACCACTTTTTTGGCATGATTAATATACATACCCATACCAAATTACAGCTTTGTAGTACTTAAAGTCTCTCAGTAAAACCGTGGACGGACAGACAGACAGACAGACATGGCGAAACTATAAGGGTTCCTAGTTTATTACGGAACCCTAAAAAGAACAATAACAATTACAAATTACACGAACATTACCAAAATGGTCTCCGCTCAGCATTTTGTCATGGGGCTACGATGACGCTGATCTCTCCGAAAGCCATACTTAAAACTAAAAGCAAAGTTAAAAAGTGAATAATATATATGTATGGTGTTCCATTTTCCGAAATCAATTATAGGCTTAACAACTATATAACGCCAGTGCAGCTTCTGGAGATTTCTCTATTCTGATCCCAGCCTAAAAGTTAGGCCGTATTGAAGTATTCCCATTGCAGCGTCTTTTTTTTCCCAAAACTGCTATGTCAAGAGGGGCTAGACTAAAGCAGCTATTACATGACACAATATTCAATCTCTGACGAGAGGGACGCCACAATACATTAAACACGTATGGAGAATTGGAGATAAGAGTCTAATGTATTGCGGCTCCTTCTCTTCAGAGACTGAAAAACGCCTCGTGTAATAGCTGCTTAAGAAGGATTACCTGCGTTCTGACTCCCTGCGAGGAAGCTGGGCCTTCACGCTCTTTAGTGCAAGTGCGTGGCGACGCTCGATCATCAGGAAACCTCGGTTCAGCAGCCGCACACATATCTCGTTGAAAGTTTTTGACACCTGTAGCAATTCCACAATTTGTTGTAACTACTCCAGCCTCATAGGCAAACTCTAGTATAAAATTTATGTTAGCGATATTAATTATACATCTTCTTAAGAGGTATACTGATTTTGCTGAATCCTAACTAATATTATAAATGCAAAAGTGTGTTTGTTTGTATGTTTGTAACGCTTTCGTGCCCAACATTTCAGCAAAGTATGACGTCTATTTACTATATTAACTAACTTAATAAATAAGCCTGCAGTCATTATCATCCATCCATCAGGTCTTTTTTAGTCTCCACTGCAGGAGCACGACCCTCTCTGTACTACCACAGCAACAGATAAGCCAGAGTAGTCTGAGGATTTGGCCTACATTCTCCACGCTGGCTAGACGGGTTGGAGAGGTCTTTTTGATGTTTGTAAGCTTTGTTTAGCTTGTGTTTCCTAATTCGCCTTTTACGACAACCACGGGAAGACTTGGAGTCGTCCTATTCTACTCTGCTCTCTCTCTACATTATCATAAGAATATTAAAGCAGTTATAAAACTAAGAACATTTAGAATGTTACCAAATCTTTGTAATAGGTACATTAAGAGTCCCACGTAAAGCCGCAATCCCATACAAACGTAGTTTCGTTTTAGTTTTACAACAGTTAAGCCAAGCTCAACCAAATTTCATACATACGACCGGATAAGGTATATTGATGTTTATAATCAGATTTCAATTTTAAAAACCACACTTATACAAAATTACAGCGATTTAAAGTTTCGCGAAAACTTGTACTCGCTGTAATTTTGTATAGGTATTGTTTTTAAAATTGAAATCTGATTATAAACATCAATATGCCTTATCTGGTCGTATGTCCGAAATTTGGTTGAGATTGGCTTAACTGTTGTAAAACTAAAACGAAACTACGTTTGTATGGGATTGCGGCTTTACGTGGGACTCTTAACAAAAGAAAATAAGAAAAAAACTAATTTCAAATTTCACTTTCTTTCCGAAATTTACATAACATTTCACAAGAACTCTGTTTAAGCACCTACTACTTCTTCAAGTAAAGTTAAAATATTTTGTTTTCTTATGTTTTCGCGATTGTTACACATTTCATATTCATATTCATATTCATATTTTTTATTCACATAAAATGTATGTTACATTAAACCTTTCGGTATTTGCGAATAATTATTAAATAATTTTCACATTTGAACGACATAAACAAGAATAAAATATAACAAATCAGTAATAATTCAATTTAACAAACATAAAACTTTCTGACTAAAACTTAATCTAAAAACTTATCCTCTAGAAATTCCTTCATATTATAATAGGCCCTGCTTAAAAGGAGACATTTCAAACTATTTTCAAATTTATTGCCTTGGAGGGCTTTTAATGAACTTGGCAGGTGATTGTACACCTTAACTGCCATGTATTGAGGCCCATTACTGTATAAGTGAAGGTGTGGAGCTGGTAAGAAGAAGTCGTTTTGTCGGCGAGAGCTATGGCGGGTGGGCAAGTCGCTTATGCGCTGGAAATAATGACTGCATTTTGTTACAAGACGGCACAATTCTAATATATATACTGATGTAAGGGTTAATATTTTTAATTTAGTAAATAGAGTTCTACATGTGTCCCGAGATCCAGAAAGTGTGATAATTCTTAGACATCTTTTTTGTAATACAAACGCCGTTTGAACGTCACTCGCGTTGCCCCAGAAAATAATTCCATAGCGGATCCAAGCCGCTGCATGACTGTGGTAGGCCGTGAGTGCGCACTCTTCGCTTGTACTTTTTCGTAGCTCACGTAAAGCATACGTAAAGCTGCTTAGTCTGTTCACTACCACGTCGACATGTGGTTTCCATGACATTGTAGAGTCTAAAGTGATGCCTAGTAAAGAAAAGGTATTAACTTCTTCTATCTTTTGTCCATTGTAAGCAACGTTTAAAGGCAAACTTGGTCTTTGGAAGGGTCTAAATTGCATGATTTTTGTTTTTTCTAAGTTTAAAACTAGTCCTATGGATTCTAAATGGCTTGCGATGCTTTTTAAGGATGAGGCTATATTTATATGTAGGTTATGAAGTTTGTTTTGGTCACAAGAGACAATAAGAGTTGCATCATCTGCAAATAGAACTACATCCTGAGAAACAACCGAGGGTAGATCATTTATGTATGATAAGAACATTAAGCAGCCCAGTACACTTCCTTGTGGTATTGAACCAGTCATGACTTCACAGGAGGAGTTGAGATGTTTGAACTCACGGCTTGCTTCGTCGAGATAAGTTATTTGGACGAATTGTTTCCGGTCTTGTAAGTACGAAGTCAGCCACTTATTCGCATGTCCACGTATACCTTGCGATTCGAGTTTTTGTAATAGAATCGGATGTGAGACATGTTCATAAGCTTTAGACATGTCCATAAAAACGGTGACGACGCATTTTTTATTGTTCAACGCGTTCAGTATTGCAGTATTACAGTCGTAGACTGCAGTCGCAGTACTGTGGTTTTTCCGAAAGCCATGTTGTTTTTCGCTGAAGACTCTGTATTTTTCTAGGAAGGTGTTAATGCGGCGGCATATGATTTTTTCAAATATTTTTGAGATTACTGGTAGGATAGCTATTGGGCGGTAATTCTGAGTACTTTTCTTACTTCCTTTTTTATATATAGGTACAATTTTAGCTAGTTTCAGACTTTCAGGGAAAACACCTTCGACATAAGATTGGTTAATTAAATAGGTTAGTGGCGTTACAAATTCTTCGACACAATGTACTAATAACGCACCTGGAATCTCGTCGTGTCCACAAGTTTTATTTCTTTTTAAGCCTAGAATAGCTTTTTTAACCTCTTTTTCGGTCACGACATCTAAATAGAATGTATTTGTTAAATTTTTATTCATGAGTTTATTTGGATTTTTAATTTGGTTATTTTTCCCAATGCTTTGAAAATATTTATTGAATATATCAGCTATTTTTTCTGGGCAGGTTATGTCTCTATTGTTATCTGTCAAGGTTATGTTATTATGCTTTATTTTATTTGTAGTTTTTGTTTTTTCTTTGATAATATGCCACATTTCCTTATATTTATTCTGAGATATATGTATTCTCTGTATATAAGATTGCCGTTTTGCTGTTACAATTACTTTCTTTAATATTTGTGTATAGGATTTAGCATATTTTATAAGTGTTTCATTATCAAATTTAGTTGTTAGATATCTTAGTATTCTTTTGTGGTAGCAACATTGTTTTATTCCTTTTGTGATCCATTTACTTTTATTATTTTTATTGTTAAATCTTATATTCTTTCTTGGTATATATGTGTCTAGTAGCTTTAATAGTTTGTTTTGAAATTTGTTGTAATTTTGGTTCATGTTATGGTGTAAAGAAAAAATATTAGTCCAATCAATTGATTGTAGCGCTGTTCTGAATCTCTCCATGTTTTTAAAGTTATAAATTCGCTTATTTATTTTGTTTGTGACTGGAGTTTCTTCTAGATTTGCTTGAAGTTGAAATTGACCAATTATGGTACCATGGTCGCCAAAATTGCCATGTTGAATTTCAGTTTTCATTTCTATGTTTTTGCTCACGATGAACTGGTCTAGACAGCTAGAGCTACTTTTGGTGATGCGCGTTGGAGTTTTTATTAAACATCGTAATCCAAAACTCTTAAGTAAATTTAGAAATCGTTGGGATATATTGCATGTTTTCGTGACATCGATATTAAATTTCAATAGAGAGGATGGTTGGCAGTTACCACCAGCTTGGGATCCAGTCATCAATTTAATCAAATCTCAAGCTAAGCAGAAGACTGCAAGACCTTCAGACACCGTGAGCCAATACTGAGTACATCCGGAACGTTATCAACAAATATTTTAGGCGGTAGATTTTGCAGTTCAAATGTCAACTTAGTCTACCTGCGACCATGAACACTGTAAAGTGCTCGAAACGTTAGGTGTATAAATAATGTAATAAACGCGATAAAAACCGTATTAAAATAATTTTATTTAAAATATTTTTTTTATGAAATTAACGGATAGCAGAAATTAAATTATAATTTGAAGCGGAAAGTTACAAAAAATATAAACAACTAGTTGTGCCCGTGACTTCATCCGCGTGGAAAAAGTAGCCTATGTGCTTTCTCAAGCTATATCTGTATACCAAATTTCCTTTAAATCGGTTTGGTAATTTTGGCGTGAAAACGAGGAAGACAGAGTAACTTTCGCATTTATAATATTAGTATGGATGAACACAAGGATATGAAGTCATGCTGTTCTATAATACTCGTGGTGTATGTACCTAGCCTAATAGTAGCGCCTAGAACAAAAGTTACGTGACACTCTCATACTACTTTGTTCTATTTCTGCTACATTTAATTACAAGTAAAGGTTATATTAGCTCAGTACTATAAATACATAGGAAAATGCACTTACCACTCGATTCTTCGCAATTTCATCGTACGAAAGGTAAGAGAAAATTTTCTCTAAAACAACGACGGGAAGATTCAGGAGATCCATTCTTTAGCCGTCGATCAAAATAGTAATAATTAACACTATTTTATTACATTGACGCGTTGAAATCCATTAACACAAGCAATGTTTACACTTTTCAACAAAAGCGAGGTGTTTTCTTGTTCTTCGCGATGTTTCCTTTCTTCCGTCAATTTTACAAATAGTATGGCGCATCTATCTCATTTCAATGTATACTATTCTGGTATGAGAGAAAGAGAAGGAAGAATGTCAGCCATCATTACGTTTCAATCGACACAAAAATCATACTTCCCTATCATTAAAAATAACATAATTTAATAAAATGATGTTTTTAATTTACGTACTGTTTGTTGCTTGTTTATTTATTTCTGCTGAATCACAAAAATACGAAGAAAGTAAGACAAATTTTTGTGGCTTACCAAAAAGGTTTTATGTATTTTCAAAAATAAAACTACTTATGCCATCTATTATGCAGTAGCTAAACAAATAAAAGTAACCAGACATATTTAAATTGCCCAATATTTTATTTTGACTGCAACGGAAATGATTTGTTAGCGCCATCTACTAGCGAATAGGCAAATTATTTTTAAGTCTGTAGTTTTTTTTTCTATCAATAGATGGCGTTATTCTGATTTCAATATAATACCCGTGCAATGATTGAGCTTACATACAATTTTTATTTTGGCACTCATCATCATCATCATCATCATCACCAGGTCTTTTTTAGTCTCCACTGCAGGAGCACGACCCTCTCTGTACTACCATAGCCATGTATTAGCCAGAGAAGTCAGAGGGTTTGGCCTACACTCTCCACGCTGGCCAGACGGGTTGGAGAGGTATCTTTGATATTTTAGTCGCCTTCTACGACATCCACGGGAAGACTTGGAGTGGTCCTATTCTTCTCTGCCGGGAACCACACGGCCAAATTTGGCACAAAAATAAACAATTTACTTATCAATAAAACTAACTGCTTCTACATTGTTTTCCGACAATAGAATTATTAAACGTAATCAATACCTACCAAATAATAATATAGGTATGTACATGGTATTAGGTATGTATTTCTTTCTTGGTAGGTCTTTTTATCTTTGACTGTATTTACTGTATCTATGAAATATACATATTTAATTTAGCATTAGCTTTATTCGGCTAAAAGACAAGAAAACACTCACAAAAGCAAGTAGGTAGGTACCTACCTATAGAATCAGATACGTAGCTGCTGCTCCTTCTGTGTAGGTCAAAGGAGTGAGCCAAAAGGGTAAAAAAATTACGCAGACGATGTAGTAGGTCATTAGAGATCTAGCTTTCAGCCTTCAAGCCGCCTTTCTAATGATGTTTTTTATACAAATTGTGAGCATTGGCCACAAACTTAGGTAGGTACTTCTGATGAACTGAGGCCTATGCTCAGCACTTGAAAAAAATTCCCAGCAACGATATAAAAAGAAGTGATGGCCGATGGGGCAAACAAGATTCTTGAATAGCGACCACATATTTATTTATATAATAAGCCTACATTACCTATATTCTGCATCAGGCGGGTGTTCCATTTTCCGAAATCAATTTATAGGCTTAACAACTATATAACGCCACATATTTTTATTTATGTATCGGTTTTACTGTCTTTGGTATCGGCAAGCGCAGTGTGGGACGCCCATACCAGCAGGCCTTTTTGCTAACTTTTGACAGCTACGGTGTACATCATTTTCATGGTAACTTCAATATTCATTACGGCGTCGGTATCAATGACTATTTTCTAAAGTGACAATCAAATCGTTGTACACAGAATTATCAAATCGGCTTGCAGGTGGTCGGGCGACCTGACGAAGGTCGCAGGAAGACGCTGAATGAAAGCCACTTTCAAGTCGTATTGGAAATCCTTAGGGGGAAGCCTATGTCCGACAGTGAATGTCTTAAAACGATTTTTTTTTTGAAAGCACTGTCTAGCTATCTCCAAGTGAGCTTTTGGTACTTCACTGGACTTTTTGAGGTGAGGGCAGAGTGCCCTCAACCTGTAAGGCGAACATCACCTAAGGGCCTCCAGGAGAGACAGACCTCGGCTTTGGGAGTTGCCTATGTTCGTAAGGCTTGGAGAGACAGCAAACTCTCATATGCCTGATGGGCCATGGTTTGCATGCATAGCCTGAAGGGCCGAAATGGTAAAGCCTTTGGAGATCAGCTACTCTCATGTTTTTCCTTATGGGCTAAACGACTGATGACCTGGTAAGAATATATTGCGTAATAATATCAATGAGCATATCACGAAGTAGAAGTAACTATCAAAGATTACATTATTATAGAGCTATAACTAATTTCTCAACATAACATATCGAGGATCAAAGGTGAAAGATGAAATCTTTTTCTTCACGTATCTTACAACTCAATACCTGTACAGCATATTACATAGTAACCGGATGAGGTTCAGTTAATAATTTAACAAAGACAGTGTCAGTTATACGACTTCCATTATATTATTATGTGTGAAAGTTCCGTATTGTTACGGGCCATAAAGACGTGCGTTACGCTACACCTGACATATTACCCCATTAAAATGATTTAACGATTGTGTAATAGTTCTTGTATACTTAGAATATGTAAGTACTTACATATTAGATATATTCCTATTTAAGGAAATAACTATTTGCCTCCATTATAATTAAATAATTTGAATGATAATGAAGAGGTCGACAGGTTTAACGCCCACTGGGCCATCGGGCTCCTCGAAGTGAGAAGCCAAGTATACGGCATCACGGTATTTAATTTCATTTTTATTATATTACAGCAAGCTTTTATCCTAATCATCATCATCTTAGCCACAGCAAGTCCACTGCTGGACATAGGCCTCCCCCAAGGATTTCCAATACGACCGGTTATCCTAATCCTAACTAATATTATAAATGCTAAAGTGAGTTTGTTACTTTGTTTGTTTGTAACGCTTTCACGCCGTATCTACTGAACCGATCATCATGAAATTTTGCATACACATAGGTTAGGGTACTGAGAAGGACATAGGCTATAAATCACGCCGGTAACAGCTAGTTTAAAATAAATTGCAATGTAAGTTACCGTATGTTTGTTTGGGTCAAATCTTATCTTACAATTAAATTTTTAAGCATTATCCTTAACATTATATATATATATATATCAACGGGTCACTCACGTGCTATTTGTCGGGATTGCCGACTATAGTTCACGTTAGTTTTAATGATATAATTATCCTTAACCGATGGAGCTGAAATTTTATGTAAGAACTAATATAATTTGGATGAAAATGCAATGCATTATGTTTCCCTATAGAAACTCAAGTATAGGTCTAATATCATCATCATCAGGTCTTTGTTAGTCTCCACTGCAGGAGCACGACCCTCTCTGTACTACCAGAGCCATATTTTAGCCAGAGCAGTCAGAGGATTTGGCCTGCACTCTCCACACTGGCCAGACGGGCTGGATAAGGATTATAAGCTTAGTTTAGCTTGCGTTTCCTAAGTCGCCTTCTACGACATCCACGGGGAGACTTGGAGTGGTCCTATGCTACTCTGCCGGGAACCACACTGCACGGCTTTTGATGAAACTACAATATTATAGCTGACACGTCAAATAGGACATCTGATACTATGTCGAGCTCTGTGGCGCAGCGGTCAACACGCCTGCCTGCGACACGGAGGTCCCGGGTTCGATCCCCGGTCAGGTCAAGATGGAAAAATGATCTTTTTCAGATTGACCTGGGTCTTGGATGTTTATCTATATATGTATCTATTATAAAATATAGTATCGTTGAGTTAGTATCCCATAACACAAGTCTCGAACTTACTTTGGGGCTAGCTCAATCTGTGTGATTTGTCCGTATATATTTATTTATTATTTATTTATTATTTATATCATAACAAGAAAAGATTCGATTTTTCGTTGGACCGATTTTCAAAATTCTTTCACGTACATAAATCAACTTACGAGTACTATAAAGTTGATTTATGTGCGGCTTACACACACTTTAATTTAAGGGGAAATATGAGTCCAGTGCTTCCCTATTTAAAACAAAATCTTTTATAAGAAAACAAAGACGTCATTTAAAATTTTGTTTAGTGGAACAAAATTTTAAATGACATCGAGCCCAAGAGAACCCTTCAAATAATTTTATGAAGTAATGTTTACAGTAAATTACCTCTTTGTTTTTTTTTAAATGATTTTATTTCAAATGGGGGCAGTACTGGACTCATGTATCCCCTTAAGCGGACGAATCCGAGAGAAAATTGCTAGTAGACTGTAACTACATATTTGAGCTTTTTGGGGTAGAAACATTGAAAAAAAACCTTATTGAGGGACCCCTTGACCAAAGGGTTGGAAGCTACCTAGCTCAGCGTATTGGAATTGCCATTCAATTTGGCAATGCTGCCAGTTTTTTGGTTACGTTACGATGCCTAGGGGTAAGCAGCTGGATAGACTGTACTATTTGTAAATACATATTTTTAAGAATTTAATTTAATTTTTAGTAGGTTTATTTTTGTGTAGGGAAGGGAGTCATACTTTTAAGTTAAATTTATTTATAAGTAGGTAATTGTAGTTTGAAATAAAGTTGCTAGTGAGAAAAAAATACTAGTAGGCTATAAATTACGTTGACAAAATTGCAGGAAAAAGCTAGTTAAACATATGAACTTGCGTTCACGTTTTAAGTAACCTTAGCGCCCTCTTTCGCAATAGGTACATTCCAAACAAGTTGGTTGCAAATGAAACAAGTTATTAAGTATGTAGTTGAATGTATTAAATTATTGCACGATCCCAAAATACATTAAATTGTTTACAACGCAATTTTGCAGAAACATGAGATATTGTAATACAGAGTTGGTCAAAGTTAATAAAGTGAAACGAGTAAATAATATTTAAGTTTATTACCATTTCATCAATTTTATTGTTATGCATTTTAAGGGGTTCAGTGCTGGCCATATTTGAAATAAATTATTTGAAAATAAGCAGAGACACCATTTAAAATTTTGTTCTGCGAGGTCTTAGAACCCTTGAATCTAACGAAAGTTATTAAAGTTTTATAGTTTTTTCGAAAACGGCCACTCTTGGCGAAAGCTACACGTTTACAATTTAAACTGTAACCAGTAATTCATAAAAAAGTTTGAATATCCTTAGGCCTTAGTTTGACAACGCAGAAACGAAATTTTAAATTATTAAAGTTCTTATCTTATATTTATTTTATTTATCTTAATCGCGTGCTTCAACTGAATTGATCGCGTGATTCCAGGCATGGGACGTATTTTGATCAATCACATTCTAAATAGATTATTATAACTCTCATTTTTGTTTTTCTAAATATTTATCTTCGTTCACTACTTATTACCCACTCAGTATTACATTACAAATTTATGAGGGACACAAAATCATAACAATTAAATCAGAGAAGATTTAATTCCATTTCGAAACGACTAGTTTTTACGCGTCGCTAAATAATTATTAACATTAAAATTGTAAGCACTTACATTAATAACATTTTAAATAATTAATAAAGAATTAATTTTAGTACTTTCAAAGTACGAATGCAAAAAGTTATATAGAATTAGGTACCTATTAGTACGTAACTTCTACCTAGGTATAGGTATCTTAGTATTTTCCCATAGATTAGCAACTAACACAATGTAATTTAGGATTCCTACTATTAGCAACTTTTTCGTTACTTAGTTACTAAATGTTGAGTATAGATACTTAAGTTATCTTAAGAATTTCGAAGAGTGTAAAATAAAAATTTTAATTCAGAATTTGAGTAAACTTTTACTCGTTGAATGTAAAAGCAAACAAATAGTTGGCTTACGTATTCTAGGTACTATCTAAGTTTTTAAATAAGTAAGACTGACCTTCTTTTACACCTATCTTGGCCTTCTGTACAATGTTATTTAAGTAAAATTTAAATACATAAGGAAACAATTATATTTTAACTTATGCTAACAAAGCGCTTAAAGTTAGTAAAATTACTTTACAAGCTAGCTAAGTGTTTTAAATACATACTATATTAAATGACATAATTACATAACACCTAACTACAATAAAATGACATAAGGCAACATCATGCATGACTGACACTTTCCTAGTTTTCACTTTGGCGGGAAAATATACTATATATTTTGTGGTCATATATCTTTCGCGCCATTACACCGTTTGACAGCCGAGAGAAACGGACATACAGACAATCGGACATTCATTATTTATTATCTTTTTATTATTACAACATGAGTATTTCGTAATACGTACATATATGGCAAGAGTGTATTTCGTTTAATAATTTTTATTTGTTTATAACTGTTGTCTCTGTCTATAAATTCACAGAGATTTTTATTTGTATTCGTTTATACCGCATGTAATATACCCTCGATATAGTCTTTAAGGGGTGACAGACTAATGTTGGGAAGTACTTTTTTTAAACAATCCCATATAAATTTGTGCGGCAAATTTGTATAGGCAGGTCGAATAATTTTTCGAGTTTGTAGCATTGTTCCCATAGCAAAAGTTGTAAATATTGACGAGGATAAATTTACACGCGGCAAGTTGTTCAATATTATCGATCAACCTATGTCTGAGAATTATGGGCAACAATTGACATAACATTACAATAAAATTGTTATTTATGTTAATTATAATTTGTTTGTTACTATTTTTTTATTGATTGTAGATTTGTACATTTCCAGAAATATTTTTATATTGTTCTTATTTTTATTACATTGTACTTTATATCATTTGCATTATCATAATATGAATAACTTTTATCCAAATAAATTAGTTTAATTTAATGATTGTATTTTCTAATAAATAAAACCATTGTCTGGTCTTTTATTTAATCTGTACATGTTTTTCTTTAATTATCTTATATTATGATGTGTTATGATATTCATAAATTACTTTAGGTACCTATCTAGTTAGCTACTTATATTTAATTAATTTAACATTTTGTTTTAAACAAAATGACGTTTTACAATATGTTACAAATTTATACAAAAAGAATGTAAAAGTATACTTAAATGATTTTATGCTATAAATATGTTTTGTAAATATATTGCACTTTCTTCCAAACATTGCACAAATAATAATCACAAATTAAGTCCCAAATATTAAGAATTTTAGACTATATCACAACTTTTACAAAAACTTGAGAAAGTATTAGCCAAACTTTGAAAGCTTAGAAGTTGACAAGTGTCTTCTAAATAATCGTAAAATAACACCAAAAAACCGGCCAAGTGCGTGTCGGGCCACGCGCAATGTAGGGTTCCGTAGTTGCGAATGACAACTTTGAGTTCACACTATTCACACTCGCACCTTACAGTTTAGCCACCAAAAACATCTAACAATGAAAATAGTATGAAATTTTACAGTTTATAAGTTGGTTGCCTATAACTTTTTAGTTTGTACTTAGTACTCAGCTCTGATAGTTTTCCTTTAAACTTCAGTATATATACTACTGCTGTAATTTTTTTCACGTATCTATATATAACCGTTTAGCAGATAGAGGGGGGGGACACTTACCTCAAACAAAAATTCGCACTTTAAAACCAAATATTTCGGAAACGGATCCCTAAATCGGAAAATGGTGTTCTCAACCTCACAATATTTTTAAAAGACCTATTTAACGATATCCCACACGATGGGTAAATAGAGAAAAAAAAATTACTCCCCCACTTTACTTGTATGGGAGCAACACTAAAAAAAATTTTTTTTCAAGTTTTTATTCTTCCACTTTTGTGCCATGATTAATATACATACCCATACCAAATTTCAGCTTTCTAGTACTTATAGTCTCTGCGTAAAACCGCGGACGGACAGACAGACAGACAGACAGACAGACAGACAGACAGACATGGCGAAACTATAAGGGTTCCTTGTTTACTACGGAACCCTAAAAAGCAACATTTTCCATTTTATGTTTACTCGGGTTACGCATTCACCATGATGCGTAAAATCAAAGTCATGTGTGAACTCAGAGCTTTCTAAACTTTGGCTAGTACAGTGCAGTGAACCACAAATAAAACGTAACATTGGTTATATACCTTGTTAACTCATTACTGGACTGCGAAACGCTAGTAGAATTTAGCCTATGTCAGTAAAACTTGTATTGTGTGTTGTTAAGTGACCAGCGATGGTTTCAAAGTATTTTTTATGTGTAGTGAGTTGGAATAGATTAGTTTCCTTTCGACTCCCACTGGTAAATTCGTACCTAGTCTTGCGTAATCGCGAGTAATCTCTTGCGAGATTAGATTATATTTTTGAACCAAAGTAGGTACCTTGTTTTATAACACTGTTATGTTTTACATGTCAATTTGTGGTAGGAATTCACATAAAATTTTTACACAAAATCTTTCAGTGCATATGGTCATAAGATATATCAGCATGGAACCCTTCAGGGCCGGCGGAATATTGGACGTTTTGCATCCTGCCATCAGGCAGTAAGACGTGGTAGTGGCCATTGGTCTTCTCTCCAGTTTTGGCTTCGTGGTGGCCGAAATCATTCCCACTGTGGTGATCCCGGACGCGGTACCCGAATTCGTAGTTCGCTGCATAGTGGAGCTGAAATCAATTAGGGTTTACTATAGATTCAAGATTCAATCGTTTATTTAATATAGGTTTCTTTGAACACTTATTAATTGTCATATTTGTGTTTACAATTTTTACAACAAAAAAATTTTGTTGACGTCAATAATTACTTATGGCTAAGTTTAGGCCGCTTCCAAAGCGGACTGCAGAAGAAGCGGCCACAAACTGCACAGCGCATTTTCTCCAAGCGACGTCAACTCACAATTCTAGTTAGACCTTATAAACTACTTATATATAGGTATGTGGACTGAGTGTGCATTGTTTTAATTTAATATAGTTTCTTTTTCAGTTGTTTTATTGTATAATTACTAAGTATGCAGACATAGGGAAAATAAGCTTCATTCGCAGGTAATAGTACATTACTGCAGAGGCCGGGAAGTAAGGGATTGCCGGACGAGTATAGTTTTCAAGGCCGAGCGTCAGCGAGGCCTTGACAATAGTTACGAGTCCGGCAATCCCTTTCCCGCCGAGGAAAGTATAGAGATTTTCTCAATAAATGTGAGGAAATTTAACTTAAAGTTACACATAAACTTACATGCCTTAAATATTTCCCCTTACTAGGTATTTGCCGGTAGTAATTTTTCCACTTTCAAGTTTCAAATTAGGCGAAGTAGGTACTTAAAATCCATTGCAGTGTTGCTTTCATCACTAAAACTCATTTTGAACCGTTTCATTTCGAATAAATAACCAACTTTGCACATATTTACCGAAAACAATCAATGTCAATCAATTACTGCAAAGCGTTAATCACAAACTACGAAGAAGATACTATTACTGCGTTAATCACTACGGGTATAGTGAAAATAACAGATCTCCCGAGTTTTTAATTTTTTTATTTTCAGTTGTCAATTCCAGCAAAGGAAACAATGCCCATAGAGCCCAGTCATATTTTTCACAAAAAATTTAATAGATCATAGATTATTGTTTTCTTCTCTCGCAACGAAAATTAAGCATATTTTCGTATGATCACATATCGATATTTTAATGAAATTGTAGTTATATTCACGTATTATATGCATTTTTTAAAAATGCAGTGGTAGTAAACTGGCTGTATGACAAGTGACATAATTTACGTTACATAGATTAATTAAAAAGTTTTGAGCAGCGGCCGGGAAGTAATTTTCATACTTATTTCCTGGCCTAGGCCGGCAATGCGATGAATGAGCCAAGAATTACAAACTTCCGGTCTTCTTTTTACTACAGTAATGCCTACATTTCCGAGCATGTTTGAGAAAAAATATTTAGCACGTCTTTTAGGATTAGGTGTATAGTGATTGAGTTCGACGTAGTTAAGTCAGTGAGTAAAAGTTTTATTGAAAGTCATTCAAGTCACAATTTGACAAAAAGAAAATGTATTGCCTTAGACGCATTTTTTTAATCTGTGGTCGTTCCTCAGAGTTATCTATGTACTGAAAATTTATCTCATGTTCTATGTCCGAAGATTTTTTCTGCACTCTTATTATTCGAAGTTCTATGTATTTATTCCGTGTTGCCTATTTACAATCAGATCCAAACAAAAAACATATTATAATATAATATACTCTACGCCATTTGGCAAGTAAGTTAGGTTTTTCGTGTGTGTAAGTGGCCAATACTGTTGTCAGATTTTTCAAACTGCCTAAAGGCATCTGACATAGCTTAACGACTGCCACTAATGATGACAGCCGGGTCCAACGGCTTAACGTGCCTTCCGAAGCACGGAGGAGCTCGAGATATTTTTATTCCACTTGCGGTCACCCATCCAAGTAGGGACTGCGCCCGGGGTAGCTTTACATGCGTAAGCGCTAATAGTTAGGTTTACATTACACTCTCTTCTACTTAACACAGTCTATTTTAATTACTTCTTTACATGTAATATTGGTTTCACTGTGTTTAATCTTGGAAAATTTTATGAAAATATTTTAAATTTTGATTTTCTGTTGATTGGAACATAAAGAGCATATTTTAGTAAATATTTAAGTAGTAGGTAATTGTCATCATTAAACATATTTTTACCAAAATCAAAGTGACCTTAACTTAATGATATTAAATGGCATAATAGGAGTTAATTTCTTAATATTATACATTTTTTAATATTTATAACGCAGAAAATTCTTAATAGGTACGTTTAAATGCATCTATCCACTATTACAAGATATGTTATTCTGTTTATTATATGGTTTAATGTTGTGAATAAGTTAACTTATAGTATTGTAATAGTACATTATGATACAAGTACGGTAAGTTGGATATTATAGTCGAGGTGTTTATATAATATACCGACCGTGTATAGTAAACCGACGACTATAATAGACAGCTTATCGTACGAGTATCATACGACGTTTTTCAAAACATTTGCGATTACCTTAAACTAAAACAAGATTAAAGTTCAGCAAATAAGGAATTTATAAAAATTAGGAACTAAAGCAGTTTGTAAAAATACATTTATAATAATCAGGTACATTTACTCAGGTTTATTTTCTCCAAAAAGTACATTGATAACCTTCTCCTTTTCGAATTTGGTTAAAAAATCACATCTCACAATGTGATTTTTAGGTTATCAGAAAAAAGTTTTCATGCTGAACTTGAAACTCTTTGCTCGGATTCTATGAAAATGTTTAAATTTTGCATCTGTGGCATTGGGCTATTGAGCGGTTGTGATTGGTGTAAAGTAAAAAGCACTAGTGCTGTAAAATACATCATTACGATACAGATTTCGATGTCATAAGAACCGTATTATTAGCAAATGTATTGAAAAATATAATAAAGGACCAAAACTGTACTGTTTCATTTTGTTTATTTTATATCTATTAAATATCAACTGAATCTAATATAAATAATACAAATTCACCATATAAAATGATATATTAGCAGATTTATAATGAAATTAAATTTCCTTTCCGAAATTAAATACTTGCTTATTCTTATTGTCTGGTATATTGTCTTTCATAATAAATCTTACTTACAACTTAACAAGTAATTTTTAATAGTGCTATCAACTAGCTTAGGCACAATACAATATGTCTTACGTACGAGTTCAATAAATATACAATAATTTAAAATTATTAAGTACGTTAAACATTAACTTATATTACTTATATAATACATATATAGAACAAAAAACAAATGTGTGATTTTTTGAGCTATACAATTACTCAATACATATAATTCTCAAAAACGATGGAAACTGGTGGCTCACTTAACTATGTATGAGTCTATTGTTACTTTTTTAAATGGCTTAATTAAAGAAGGAAATATAAACTATGCATAATCTATGTCAATTTCATAAAATATGTAATTTGTGTAACTTTTGAAGATGTTTTTTGAAACTATTAGGTCGACGTCTTGTATATCGTTTCCTGTATTTTCTAGGATACTGTGAAGGTCTTTTCTGAGGAAGTTGGAACACATCTAAATGCTGAATATTCAAGTTATGATGACCAACTATACTTTTCAGTTGAGATAAACTCAGCATGTATACAGGTTCTAGTATATTTTGTAGAGGACCGTATTTATATGATGGTAACTCTTGGCTTGGAACGCCGTAAGAAGTTGAAGGAATTTCTGGATAAGAATAAGAATTGTGACTTGCATATTGGGGAAAATTATAAGAAAAACTAGGATAAGGTTTGTGCTTCCTATATTTAGTAGAAAAACTGCCTTGAAGATCGTTATTTTGTTGATAATGTGGTAAAGAAGGAGCGTAGTTGTAAGGGCGGTCTATAGAATATAAGGAAGATTGTTTAAAATTTGGAGCACCATATTCGTAGTCAGGCGAACTGAAATCGTCATTATATTCGTTATAGTCTTCTTCGTCATAACTAAATTCATATTTGTCGAAGTTAGGAGATTTTCTAGGTTTCCTACGTGGTTCATCGTAATCGCTTAAGTCTACAGCTTCTCCTACAGCGAATTCTGGGGTAGTTAAAAACGTTGGGATTCTTTTAAAATTTTGAGGATATATTCTTATTAATTTTTCAGGGGTAGGTAAGGTGCTGTTCAGTTTATTTAAAGTAGGTAGTTCTGTATTTGGCAAAATAAAGGGTGAACTATCTAGTGACGATCGCTTTGTTCTTACTAATGAAGTTTCATTCTTACAACCACTATTCAAGCAAATACTTACGCTGTCTTCACCATAAGCTGATACTCCACTTCCATCTTCAGTCAAATGTTGCACTCCAGTAGGTTTTGCGTTGTGATGAAGATATCTTTCACTCTCATCACCTTGTACTTTCAATTCTTTCTGGAGATAAAATTTCAAAGGTTGAATATAATGTAATGCTTCGTGTTTCTCGTGTTCTTCGTCTGTTGGTTTGTATCCCGAAGAAATTGTTTGACTAGCGACTTCTACTTTATAATAATTATTACTTTTTGTTGTAGTTGTATCCATTTGAGGGGCTTCTGTAGCCAGGATAGTTTGAATACCGTAACCGTGATATTTTTCATCTTTATTTGGATCTTCAACATCATCTACTTCTTCGGTGATTGGCGTATGGTCTTTAATTTCAGTAGTATACGCATGTGCGTATTGTGGTTGTACTTGAGCGTATAAAGAGTTGTCATATTGATCAACCAGGCTTTGCGATGGGGGATCTTTTAAGTAAAAATATAGATCTATATCCTTATTGAGATCATCTTTTGTTTCTTCATGTCCAGGTCTCATCAGCGCATTTAGTGATGAAAGTTGTTCTTGCGGATTCTTTTTGAGCAAAGAATTAAGTGTTTCAATGTTTTGAGCTGATTCATATCCCTGCATTGGGCCATATTGTTTAGGGTAAACGTATTGAATATTACTCGGGACGGCTTCGGTATACAATTTAGTTTCATCGATATCTTTTTGGCCTGCTAAGCCTACGTTTCCATTAGGTTTAATTGTGACTCCTTGATCATAAGTAGGAGCTGGGGAAACGTATACAGTTTTATACATTTTCGGTTGTAAATACTGTTGGTATTCAACCGAACCATAAGATCTATGACTTCTGCTCTTTTCAGTTTTGACGGCATCAGCTTTTGTGATTCTTACGGTTTCTGGTATGACTCTGATTCCTTTTTTCAACGGCTCTAATTTTGGGCGTTGATTTCTTCTCGTGACAGGTTTACGAGTAGTTGTTACAGGAGATTGCTTTCTATCTCGAATATTAGCTTGTTGTTGTTCGACTGCTAGTTGGTGATCTTCTTGGGAGTCATGGTAGGCTTTCATGTAGCTGTCTACTTGTGATAGTTGAGCCCATCTTTGTAATTGAGCTCTGTGTTGTCTAATTCTTTCAGCGTTAAACATTGCTTGTTGATTTTGAGCGTGTAGTCTAGCATTTTGTTTTGAGTTGCCTGCCAGAGGATTACCATAAGGTAGGTTTCCAGCTTGTATTCTAGGTTTATCGTCTATTCTGGCTTGTTCATTAACGACTTCGTACACTGGGCTCCCACTGTCTTGTTGCCTCATTTTGGCTGATGTTGTTAACGCTATGTGTAGAACTAATATAAATATTGCGGCTGTGATGTATCGACTGTTGTGTGACGCCATTGTGCCTGAAACGAAAAGAAAACATTGTAAAAAATTGGGTAAGTGGGATATTGCAAATTATTTCTTGATTAAACAATTTGGAAATAATGATCATCCTCATAGCTTGCATCTTCAGCAGTACCGCTTTAGAGCCCAGGATCCGCTTTCTATCCAAGAATTGATACTGTTTATAGGGTACCCAAAGGGCAAAACGGGACCCTATTCACGAGACTTCGATGTCCGTCTGACTGTCTGTCTGTTACCAAGCTGTATCTGATCAACTCTGATAGCTAGACAGTTGTCATCTTTATAGATTATGTATTTCGGTTGCCGCTATAACAACAATTACTAAAAACAGGCTTTATTTATTTATATATTTAAGGGGGCTCTCTTAAAACAAACATTATTTGGACGATAGTCTAATATTGTATAAATAGATAATGGTACGGAACCCTTAATACGCGAGTCCGACTCGCTTTTGGCCGATCTTTTTACACAAAGCGACCTTCACTACGCAAAAGGTAGGCCAGAACTAATCCTACTTAAGATTGGTTTATTAAATTAAATTAAATTAAATTAAATTAAAATTCATTTATTTCAGGTATCTAATGAACAACCGCTAGATGACTTTCGGGACCTACCGCGGGCCTAAGTAAGTACGGAATTATCTTCCTTTTCGTATACTCAGGTGATTTTAGCATTTCCAGCCTGCATATTAACCAGATTGAAATCAACTTTCACAAAGTAAGTACGCTTCCCAGGGAGATTTGAACCCACGGCCCACGATCTCAATGAAAATGTTTTCATTAATTCGATATTATGCAAATGTATCTATTTGGCACCTCTGTATCTTATAAGATACAGCAGTAAAAAACAGGGTAGCTGCTAATTGTAAAGCAAATATAACTATATATTGAAACACACGTAGTTTAATGTGTTTACGTTAAAGAGGTTTTGAGTTATAAAAGGGTCAAAAGTGGCACCAAGTGGTTCGTGTAATATTACACTCGGCGCTGGCTAGCCAGTTCCTTTGCTTGAACTTGGCTTGACACGCTGCCGCGTGTCTAGATTTTACATTAAAAAAATTGCACTAAAGTACTTTTACGCATCTTTCCGCCTTTAAATATATTCTGTTTGTTAAACAACATCCAATATAGACTTGATCCTTTGTACCTCTTATAATGATCTACTCGGTATAAATAAAAATATACTAAAAGAAAGTAAGATAAAAGATGATTTTGGAAATTTGTTGCAAAACTACAATTATATTTCCCATATTTCAGAACCAACAAGGCAAAATGCATGTCTAGATATATTTATTAGTAATATAAGCGAGGCTGTGGGTAAAGTACATCATCTAGGTTTGTCTGATCATGACACTGCTCAAACATTGGAGATTCCTATTAGTAAAAAAACTAATAAACTAACTTATTACTTTATAAAAAAACGGGACTTTCACCCAGACAATATACGAAAATTTACTGAATGTTTACGGAGTCTATCATGGTCAGAAGTATATAGTGAAAAGGATATAAATATAGCATTCAATAAATTCCATGACTTACTAATAATGTTCTACAACTTATGCTTTCCATTTAAAAAAATAAAAATAAGTACAAAAGCTAAGAATCATTGGATAACAAAGGGCATTCGCGTGGCGTGTAGAAAAAAACGGATCCTTAGATTCGAATATTATAAAAGACGGAACCTTCGCAATAAGAGGAGGTATAAAAATTATTCATCTGTATTAAAAAAGTGTATGAATGACTCACAAAAACTGTGTAATAGAAAATATTTATTTAAATCGACTAATATATGCAAATCATCATGGAACCTAATAAAAAATATAAATACTAAGGACATTAAAAATAAATTAATCAATAAAATTAAATGTGGTAATAGAATTGTAAGTGATCCAATTGAATTGAGCAATGCTTTTATTGATTTTTTTACTGACATTAAAATTAAAAGTAAAAATAATAATAAAAGTAACTCATGTAAACATATAAATGAAACTCTGTTTTTGTTTCCGACCGATAACGACGAAATTTGCAAAATAATTACTGAACTAAGGAACACAAAGGCTGTTGGTTATGATCACTTAGCTACAGACATAATCAAAGCATGTAAACATATTTTGGCACCTGTTTTGAGCTTCTTGATTAATTTATCTTTTGATCAGGGAAAATTTCCAGACAAACTGAAGGTGACAGTCATCAAACCTCTCCCTAAAGAAAATAATAAAGAAAGTATGGACAACTTTAGACCAGTTGCTTTTATTTCCATATTATCAAAAGTTTTTGAAAAGGCCATGCACGCTAGAATTATCAAGTTTATTAATAAACATAACATTATTGATATAAATCAGAATGGTTTTCAAAAAGGAAAGTCTACAGCACTAGCTGCTTTCAACTTAGTAAACAAGGTTTTAAGTCATGTAGATAAGTCAGTGGGAGTAACGGTTATGTTTATTGATATGACCCAAGCTTTTAATTATGTTTCTCATGAAAGACTGCTACCAAAATGTGAAAAATATGGACTTCGTGGTAATGCGCAAAATTGGCTTAAATCTTACCTGGAAGATAGAATTGAATACGTTGTACTGACAAATTTAGACAGAAATTTAAATCAAGTAGATTATAAATCTAAATACAAGACGAGTAATGTAGGGGTTCCTCAAGGCAGCATTTTGGGACCCTTGTTATTTTTACTATATATTAATGACTTGCCGAAAGCCACTAGACACTTTTGTACATTATTTGCTGACGATCTTTCTATAGTGATTCCAAATTTATCAAATTTGACATATGATTATAATAATGAAATAAATAATACTTTAAAGGACATTACAAATTGGCTAAATGACAACAATTTAAAATTGAACACAATTAAATCTAAATATGTACAATTTCACAACCAAAGAAACAATAGAATAGAGGATATTACAGTAAAGTGTGATGAGCAGGTAATCAGTGAATGTAACGAAGCTAAATTCTTAGGAATTATTTTAGACAAAAATATGACGTGGAAATCACACATTCAAAATCTGTGTACTAAACTGAATAAGTACTCATATGTCTTGTGGAGGCTAGTCAATGTAATTGACTTAAGTACAGCGCTCATGGCATATCACGGTTATGTGGCATCCTTATTGCGATATGGTATTATCATATGGGGGAATTCAGGGGAAAGCGGCAGAGCATTTATTGCCCAGAAAAATTGCATAAGGTCTATGTGTAAGGTTCCACAGAGGACGAGTTGCAAAGATTATTTCAGAAAGTTGAGCCTATTAACTCTTCCGTCTTTATACATTTATGAAATGTGTCACTTTGTCAAAGCGCATCCAACACTATTTCAAAAGAATTGTGATATTGATGGATATAGAGGGAGATATCCTAATAAACTTATACTACCTAACATTATAACCACTCTTTATGGCCAAAACAGTTATCCGATGGCTATTCGTATTTACAATAAGTTACCAAATGACTTAAAGGATCTACCATTGCAGACATTCAAAATTAGACTACGAAATATCCTGACTGAGAAATGTTATTATACAATAGAAGAATACTTTAGGGACAATTTGTAATATTAATAAAAACTGTATATTTGCATGCCTAGATAGGTTAAAGGTGAGATGCTTGTATTCTGTCCTAACAGCTGTTTTTGTACCACTTTTTCCGCAAATAAATAAAATTGAATTGAATTGAATTGAATATGATTTTATAAAATGCACTGTGCATTTCTTTCATGAGTAATGTATTTTATACCAACAGGTACCATTTACTTTTTGAAGACATCTTATGTTAGCTTTTAAATGTTTTAAATAAGTTTACTTATATAAGTATA
The DNA here is from genome assembly GCA_963082605.1 of Rhodophaea formosa. NCBI lineage: Eukaryota > Metazoa > Arthropoda > Insecta > Lepidoptera > Pyralidae > Rhodophaea > Rhodophaea formosa. Next base: position 1,823,879 of record OY720230.1, on the reverse strand, counting down.
TCCGTGACACATCATTATTTAATGATAACGTAAAAATAAAAGTTTTTAGTGTTACAAAATAATTAATTGCCTGTGACTTTGTAGATTCGATATATATCTGACTTGACAGTTTCAAATCTCGAAATATGACATCATTTCCGTAATATTACGCAAAAAGGAGATGTATGTAATAGAGGAAAAAAAAAAACAGCCAAGTGCGAGACGGACTTGCGCTTTAAGGGTTCTGTTAAAAAAAAGTACAATTTTGATTGCACCATAATATTTTATTTGCTTTGACAAAAGATTACATTGCGAAATCACATAAAAATAGATAATATAATAAAACTACTTGGGTACTTATACAATTAAACTAAAAATTAAATTAAGTAACTATCTAAAATATATATTTACAAATAATACAGTCCCTCGAGTCCAGCCAGTCCAGATGCTCAAGAAATTCAAAATAAAAAAAAACAAATTTCAAATGTTTATTTAATATAGGTTGCTCAGTATTTATTAATATAAGTAGTTATTAATTGTCATACATATATTATTTACAATTGGACACCCCTGGGCATCGTGCCTAAGACGCTGCCAGCATTGCCAAATTGAATTGCAATGCTGATACGCTGATCTAGGTAGCTTCCAGCCCTTCCGTCAAGGGGTATCTCAATAAGTTTTGTAGCCAAAAAAACTCAAGAGCTTATGCGCTGAAGGACCTCACCTATTATTTTTTGAGTTTCAACAGAAAATTACACTTTTTTGTGTCGATATTGACTGGCCTTGTCAATATCGACACAAAAAAGTTTAAACCCCTCTTTTTGCCGCAGAGGCTAAGTACATTCTAATGGATGAGCTACTTCTCCCTCGAGGTCGAGGGGATCTCGACCTCGACTGGCTTTTACGAATGGTTATGAGATGGATGGGTAAAAATCTGATGTTTCATATCCTAGCAGCTAACAACCCACTACTATTTTGATTCCCTCTTCCACCTACATGCCCACCAACATGCTGAGCATGGACTTTATGTCTTAAGACAAAGGCTCTGTCTACCTCGCGATGTAACAAGACATTATCAAAGACAATATAATACTAACGTAATAGACTGCCCACCTCATACAAAAATATTGGACCAAATAAAGGTTGCGAAAAGCAGGCGAATGTATGGCGCAGGAGAGTTGCTTGCTACTAGATACTAGATGGCGGTAATCTGCGTTAGCCTTTAAATTACAAAATATACGGTGTCATTTTAAAATATTATGCCTAAAATATTGTTTTGATTTTTAATAAGATATATTTTGTGAATAATGCTTTTATATTCTCATAATACGGAAGATACAATGTTGTGTAGCAATTAGTAGCGCCATCTATGCGAGTCTCTAAGAACAAATCGTACGATTAAGGCGTTGAGACCACATGACATTATGTATGGTCAGTGGGGTAACAACCTCAACTGCCTGTCCGGTAGTTGCGGATATGGCATCATAAAAAAAAAAAAAATCATTTATTTCGGATAGCAAATATCCATATTCACCGTTACATTTTACACAGGTAAACGTACCCGGCCTCCCGAGCTGCTACTTCCTCCTCATCCCCAATCCATCTACTTAGCATCCCAAATACCTTTATCCCATTGCCCCAATCCAACAAACTCCTATCCTTCCTCCGCTTAACAAAATTCTATGTGCAGCAGTGTCGGAACCGATATAAGCTAAATAAATTGCGCTCACCAACCCGTTTGCCAGGCGTGGTGAGTATGGCAAAACCCTTCCAATGATAAAATCCTTGGTGGAGGACTATGTCCTGTCCATCAGTGGAATTCATACGGCTCTATGATGATGTTAATATGTATGAAAAACATCACCAAATCAAACACTCATGTCTCTTCTCTTTAAAATATTACTTTCGGCAAAACAAATTATAAAAATTAAATTGTAATCAATTGTATGTAAGTAATCAATCAATCTAAATAATAGACGTGATATGATAGCGTTACGTAAACATTATACTATTTTATTACACAGCTCAAGTTCACCGGACAGTCGCAGAGAGAGGTGTTACGAAAATGGCCACTTCCTGTTAACAGGTTAGGATTACTTCTCTAAAAGGAGTGTGGGAGCAAAACTATTAAATAGTCATTGAATAGTCAATGAATGGTGGGATATTTGGACTCAGCATTGTATAGGTCCGATGAATTATTTTTTAGGGTTTCGATTCTATTTATGGGGAGCCCCCTTAATATTTTTATTTTTGTGCGGCCATCGTAAATATGTTTACAGAATCCCTATCAAGATTCAACTGCGTAGTCTCGGGATAAAATGGTTGTGATGTAATAGACGAACATGACAAATCTATAAGGGTTCTATTTTTGGAATTTGGCAGCGGAACCCTAAAAACGCACTCAGACACATTTATCGTGTATATTTTTACCCACGACGGAACGGAGCAGGTATATGCGTTTAGGGTGAGAGATGTTTGTTTGTGTGTGCGTTTGTGCAAAGTAATGTTCCCTATCCTATCTTCTAAACTAATGATCCGATTTTGATGCGGTTTTCAATAACGGGTTTGTGTTTGATGAGTTCATGTTCTTAGACAGGTGTCATGGCTGTAACTCACTAGGGGGCGCCACAATATTAGTGCAAAACAATGTTGTGTCGTGGGATTTTTTCAAAATTTTTAATTTTGTTTTATATTTATGTATTTTTTATTTCTCGTTGTTACAGCATTAAACATTCTGTAAAATTTTCGACGTCCAACCTATAACGGTTCAATAAGCAGGTGGGCCTGGCAGGCCTGTGTCAGACGGACTAACAGCGGAGGCTTAATAATAGCGTTTCGATATTATACCCTAAAAAATGACTTCTTTGTTATTTCCCCATAGCTTTTCTCCGCGACTGTACCCTAAGCTCAATGACCATGAGTACTTTCACTAACGCCGACCGGTTGTCTAGTTGTCCGTCCGTCCGTGCGTCTTGTATGTAGTGATTTATTGTATGGTCATACACCTGTCGTATTATGTAAAGTGATGAATGATTTTTTTTTAATAAATGAGAACAAATTAGTTTTAAGGTTAATTTTGAAGTGGGAATCGTGTAACCCTGTTTCCCTTTGTCCGTCCCTTAAAACCAAGGGGTAACCTTGAATTTATATAGCCTATCTACATTCTTTACCTTCGGAACATGGATTACTACTATGGACTCAACATTTTTGAGTTTCCATACCTTAAGGGTAAAAACGGGTCCCTACTATTCCATCTGTTTGTCTGTCACTCACTAGGCAGCTATCATGAACCGTAATATGATAACTAGACAATTGAAATTGTCACAGATGAGCCGCTATAACATCAATTTCTAAAAACAGAATAAAATAAATATTTAAGAGCGAATCAAAATAAATAAATAGTTAAGGGTGCTCCCATACATCAAACGCGATTGTTTTGCCGTATTTTGCTCGATATTCTAATGTTGTGTAAAGTATAGCTAATAGTACGGAACCCTTAGTGCACAAGTACGACGCACACTTGGCCGATTTTTATTGCTCGTCATGGCGGAAACAGGTACAATTAACTACGAGTATAGAGTTTATTAGGTTAATTTTTTATGAAAACAAAAATCGTTTTTTATAACTGCCAACAAAGGCGCGAATTTAACATTATAAATTTGCTTCCTTATTTCTTGGATAATACATAGAATTAGTTAAAACTAAAAGGAGGAAAATGTACTTTTCTTCCAACTACGCTGCAATTCTATCATAACTGCACTACATATCCAGCACAAAGCGGAACTTTGCTGCACTAGAAGTAAAAAAAAAACTAAACAGTGCAGTAAAGGATTTCCATACATTTTTGCTGCACTAGAGCAGCAAAAATGTATGGAAATCCTTTAATGCACTGTTTAGTTTTTTTAAATCGTGGACAATAGTTGTCACCTGTCATAAAGAAGGTTGGCCAACCTAACGGCCGTATGGAGTTAACAAAGGGACGTGTGTATTGCCTTGCCTATAAAAATACTGGCCATAAAGAAAAAAAACCGGCCAAGTGCGTGTCGGGCCACGCGCAGTATAGGGTTCCGTAGTTGCGAATGACAACTTTGAGTACACACTGTTTACACTCGCACCTCACAGTTTAACGACCAAAAACATCTAACAATAAAGATTGTATGAAATTTTACATTTTCCAGTACATTTTATAAGTTGGTTGCCTATAACTTTTTAGTTTGTACTTAGTACTTAGCTCTGATAGTTTTCCTTTCAACTTCAGTATATATACTACTGCTGTAATTTTTTTCACGTATCTATATATAACCGTTTAGGAGATAGAGGGGGGGGACACGTACCTCTAACAAAAATTTGCACTTTGAAACCAAATATTTCGGAAACGGATCCCTAAATCGAAAAATGGTGTTCTCAACCTCACAATATTTTTCAAAGACCTTTTTAACGATACCCCACAAGATGGGTAAGTAGAGAAAAAAAAATGACTCCCCCACTTTACTTGTATGGGAGCTACCCAAAAAAAAAATTTTTTTCAAGATTTTTTTCTACGACTTTTTTGCCATGATTAATATACATACTCATCCCAAATTACAGCTTTCTAGTACTTATGGTCTCTGAGTAAAACCGCGGACGGACAGACAGACAGACAGACAGACAGACAGACAGACAGACAGACATGGCGAAACTATAAGGGTTCCTAGTTTACTACGGAACCCTAAAAAGCGGGAATGTGAACAACAATTGTAATTTGTCTTCAGTTTTATTTTTCAACTACTTTTATTGCAGTAGTTGAAAGAAAAGCAGATTATGCACCTCGCATTAAGTAAGTTAAATTGCACTCGTGCTTTATAGAGCCCTCGCTAGCGCTCGGGCTCCAAATAAACACTCGTGCAGCAATAACTTACTTTCTGCTCAGTGCAACAATCTACTATTCTTAAAACAATGAGTAATATTAACTAGTATGTATGCCTGCCTCTGTGGTCCAGTGGTTAAGGCGTTTGCTTTACTAACCCGGGGGTCGTGGTTCGATTCCCACGGGAAGCATACTTTGGTAAGTTGTTTCCAGTTTGGTTAGGACATTGCAGGCATGAATCACCTGATTGTCTGATAAGAAAGATGATTCCGTGCTTCGGAAGGCACGTTAAGCCGTTGGTCCCGGCTGCCATCTGGTAGTCGTTACAAGAATCACGTCAGAGGCCGAGAGGCGGTTCCAAAGAACTCTGACATCAGGGTGTGCATGGTCGACTGACCGTGTCACCTACTCGAAATGATGATGATGATGTAAAACTAAAGACCTTTAGCAGTAATTATATTTAGTTTCAAAATTTCAAGTATTCATTTATAAAATTTTGAGAGATTACTTCGGAATATTTTCTCTATTCTGAGGTAAATACAAGGACTATATTTAGGACAATTATAGGACTGAAGGACCTCAAAATAATGGCATTATCATTGTACAAGATATTTTTTTGTTTACAATAATGTTGAGTATATTTAAAGCAAAAAAAAAAATCTAGTCTGTGAATAAGAGAATCCGTTACTGTTCTACCTTTATCCGATCCGAAGTAGCCTTGCAAGAAATAGTTTGATGGCCCCCACAATTGGCCCCACATTAGGCACACTAGCGACGCCAATAATTTTATTGGTGATCAAAAATCATGGTACTCGCGTCACGTCACCAAACGCTTTGTACTTTTTTGTGTACAATCAGTTAACTACTTACTTAGTTTATACAGTTGTTTAACATGCATGATAGGACGGAACCCTCGGTGTGAATGTGATTCCTAATGGGCATGTTGACTAAAAATTTTTTCGTGTTGCTATGTAAAGACCTGCCAAAAATAAACACAATAGTGACAGAAATACATTTCTAAACAAAAACTCTTTCAGATATAAAATTATAAAGACACATGTTTTTAGACGTTAATTTTTAGACGTGAAAACGCGCCTCTGAAGTGCCTACATATTTGTGACGTCTCAAGCTTGTATTTTGTACGGGTGGCGTCAGAACTTTGTTTGATAGCTATACGAAATATTTCGTTTGTTTCATTATAAAAGATGCTATAAATTTAACGGACTACAATACAGTCAAATTATAATTAAACATTTTCATACTTTAGAAAATGGTCCTATTCACCGAACTTTAAAGAAGCTTTAAGATCACTTAACGAATCTATGTGTTCTTTATAGTGTTTTAAGATAGAAATTAGTATGGTTGGAAACAAATTTTATATAATATAATAATAATATAATATATACGGACAAATCACACAGATTGAGCTAGCCCCAAAGTAAGTTCGAAACTTGTGTTATGGGATACTAACTCAACGATACTATATTTTATAATAGATACATATATAGATAAACATCCAAGACCCAGGTCAATCTGAAAAAGATCGTTTTCCATCTTGACCTGACCGGGGATCGAACCCGGGACCTCCGTGTCGCAGGCTGGCGTGGTAACCACTGCGCCACGGAGCTCGTCGTATAATCTTAACATTAGGCAAGTACCGTATTGCACTTGGCCAGTTTAAATAATTAATCCTTCACAGGTGTTGTGTTACCAACGTCCTTCGCGTTGCGAGGCTTACGTATCTGTCTGATCTGAAGTCTGAAATTTTGTTTTTGTCTAGATTCAAAAGATCCAAAACGTTTATTCAGAAAATAGGCCCTTGCAGGCACTTTTTCACGTCAAATCACATTTAATATTATCTTATTAAGTATTATGCATTTACTAGTTATTGTTCAAAAGCTAGAGACTACTAGCATTTCGGAACCGACCACTGCAGAGAAGAAATGCCGAAAGAAACTCTTTTCAACAGTATAGGTCGCCTACTCGCCTAAAGGGCTTTGTATGATTAATGATTATATTATATTTCTTTGTTTTTTACTTTTCTTATTTTTTCATCTGTTTTCATTTTACAATAGCATTATACATTATAATGATAAAAAACAGCTCACAAACTATTCAAGTTTGTGAGCTGTTTTTTATCATTGGCATGGCATTGACAAGGCTGGTCGAGGTGTCGAATGACCAGAGGGCTGGCAACTATTTTGCCCAAAGCATAAGCATTGCCATTCAACGTGGCAATGCTGCCAGTCTTCTGGGCACATTACCGCAGGGCAATGACCTGCTGGACATTTTCTATTTATAGGTAAGTTTTATTTATAGGTAGGTTTTATTTATAAGTAGTTTTATTTTATAGATAGGTTTAATTCTTAGTTTATATAAGTTAGTTTTAATATTGTTACGTAATGATAAAACGATTTTCGAATTTGCACATTTTGTTGTGACCGCGGCTAAAAGCTCTTAGCGTATTAAAATTATACATTCATTATTATTGGAACATAGAATATAGAAATAAAGGTTATTCGTGGCGGTCATAAGTATTTAAGTAACACACCTAGTTACATCTAAAAATATAATTAGTGTAACTTCAAGTTACGTGAGTTAAGAGCGTATACTAGCAGTATTTTTTAAATATGGTTTCCATACAAATGTATTCACACAATTCTTTTTTCATAAAATTTAGTACTAAAGTAGGAATGCCCCTATTTTTTATTTTTTCCAAAAAAACTGTTTTTGTAATATTTTTTTTCTTTTAAACAGGTTTTTAGAAAAAAATAAAACATAGGGTCATACCTATTTTAGTAATAGATTGTATGTAATAGTAGATTGTTGCACTGAGCAGAAAGTAAGTTATTGCTGCACGAGTGATTATTTGGAGGCTCTAAAAAGCACGAGTGCAATATAACTTACTTAACGCGAGGTGCATAATCTGCTTTTCTTTCAACTACTGCAATAAAAGTAAGTGAAAAATAAAACTGAAAACAAATTACAAAAGTTAAAAATTTGTTGTTTACATTCCCATCTTTTTTCTTTATGGCCAGTATTTTTTTTTTTAGGCAATACACACGTCCCTTTGTAAACTCCATACGGCCGTTAGTTTGGCCAACCTTCTTTATGACATGTGACAACTATTGTCCCGCAATTTAAAAAAAGAACTAAACAGTGCAGTAAAGGATTTCCATACATTTTTGCTGCACTAGAGCAGCAAAACTGTATGGAAATCCTTTACTGCACTGTTTAGTTTTTTTTTACTCCTAGTGCAGCAAAGTTGCGCTTTGTGCTGGATATGTAGTGCAGTTATAATAGAATTGCAGCGTAGTTGGAAGAAAAAATAATTGTGCCTCTAGAAGCAGTTTTCAGCGAGAAAATAGAGAAATACATTTGTATGGAAAACGCACTGCTAGTATACCCTCTTAACAGACGCGGCGGAGGACTTTCTTTTATAATATGTAGTGAAGATTAATTAGTTAACTCCTGCAAAGTCGGGATAGACAGTTAGTCTCGAGATATTTATCTGGCAGGCAACCTAGGCATAAAATTGACTAGTTAGCGGCCTATTGCAAAATGCCGGTGTATAATCGTAGGAGTTACGAGGCCGCTCGTTATTTATTGATCTTAGATCTCGTAACATTTAGAAGATAGGTTTAATTCAGTTTAATATTTATTATTTTTAGCCCGAGGGTACGTTTCCTTATACATTATACACCTACAGCATGTAAATTGAATCTCGACATGAATTTGAAGGGGTTACTTAGACTGCCAATATAAACAACTTTCCTAAGTTATATATTGACGAGTTAAGTTACCCGCCGAACTGAGAAATCATTTCAAAGCCTGGCAACTCTCATGTTTTGCCGTATGGGCCGAAAGCTACGTTGCCAGAAGGGCCAATTTGGTCGGCCGGGCGGTCTTACTCTACTCATCAAGCATCATCATAGTCTCCACTGCAGGAGCACAACCTTCTCTGTACTACCAAAGCCATATATTAGCTAGAGCAGTCAGAAGTCTTGGCCTACACTGGCCTGCGCTGCCCAGACGGGTCGTAGAGGTATCTTTGATGTTTATAAGTTTTGTTTAGCTTGTGTTTCGTAAGTCGCCTTCTACGTCCCCGGAATGACTTGGAGTGGTCCTATGCCGGGAACCACACGGCCACCCAGCTTACTCACTCTACGCACTCTGCGCGCCGATTGCGATATGTTAAAGACGATGTATATTTATTTTGCCAAATTTCAACAAAATTATATCTTATATTCTGGTCGTTGGATACTTATATTTCTTTTCTGGTGCTCTCACTACATACAATTTAATTAGTATTGTAGCAGTGTTTCCTGCGATTGTCCGTGGGCAGGCTTGGTGAATGCGATCGTGAATCGTGACTGCCTTTCAAAGTAGTACTACATACTAACTTTATTGTGCATTGTTGTACGCTAAATCTAGGAACTGCTTCTCTCATGATACTAAGTAGTATATAATTTAAAAAATTAGTTTAAAAAACTAAAAAAACAGGCTTTTAGCACGCTAATCATGTATTGTCATCAGAACTCAGAGCGTGTGCAAAATTTCATCCTAATCGAAGACCGGGAAGTGGGTCAAATTAAGATTCCAAGATTTTCTTACATACAAGTGAAGCTAATAAAAGCGTGTTATAAAATTAAGTTAAAAGTTCGGCTGAGAGACCACGAATGCGAATTTGTTTTTTCATTAAACCAGTCTATAGATAATCTTATATCTGCCTTTAAAGGTCTTTAAAAACAACATTGAGGTTCTACAACCATTATCTCAAAGTCAATCGTTTGGAAGATAGATACTTCCAAAGTAGTAAAATGAGGGGGACCATTTTACTACTTTGGAACTAACTTGTAAAATAGAAACGTAAAAAAATAAGTATATAGATCTCAATAAGAACTTTCGACAAACACTGGTTTGCGAGATGTAGTAAGTAGTTTTTTTTATGTCACAGGACGACAAACGATCAAGCGGGTCACCTGATGGTAAGTGATCACCGCTGCCCATGGACAACTAACACCAGGGGTGTGACAAAAGCGTTGCCGGCCTTTTATTTTTCTCTCCCAGAGGGGAGAGGGGATAGGCCTCCGGCTCTCTCACTCACCGACCGAAGCATAGCAGCGATATAGCTACTACTTATACGTCGATTTTCTGTGAGAGTGTGCTACTTCCCCGGACGGGACGAGTCGGCCCATTCATGCCACTAGCAAAAGTCCTCGACGACGACGACGACGACTATAATGTCCAGCTTACCGTACTTGTATCATAATGTACTATTATAAATTTAAGAATATTTTGTTAGCTGTTACTTCTAATTACACTCGTCATTACACACAGCGCCCCCATTTCAATGACATCCAAGTTCCAAATGATCCTTGTCGCACTCTACGCGATCTCCTTTAAAAATATTTTTAGGTTTCCGTACCTAAGGGGTACAACAGGATTCTATAATAAGCCTCTACTGTCTACGTCTGGCGCAGAGCTGAGACTAACCTCACAGAATGTGTATATTTATAGCCGCTATAACAAAACGTAGGTAATAAAAATAAAAATTTAGAGGTTATACAGAAAATTGGCTTTTGAGAGCGTTTATCGCAGTTAAAATGCGAATCGGGACCAAAATTTGTGTTAAATACACATTAGAATTTTAAATTTCACTACATATATGACCAAAAAGTGTGTAACATCTGTACAAAACAATTAAAATTAATGACCCATCATAAATAGCTTACGTCTACAAAATAAACGACCACGCGTCACCATTAGCCTACTTCTAACGGAATTACGGCATAATTCACTTATGCATAATACCGTTCCGTTTACGTACGGAACCGTGTTTTAATTACGTAATTGTTTGTGACGTGTGACGTAACGGAACGCGGCTAGAATTTTGGCGTTCTTCCGGATGGTACGACAATTTCTCTCGTTCAATTAGGAGTTTATTATTCTTTGTAAGTAATTGTACGTGATTGATATTATCTATTACTTTGTATTATGTAAAGAACCAATGAGCGTGGAATACGTAAGCTAGCCATTTTATTCATGAATGGTTAATAAATAATAAATAAATATATACGGACAAATCACACAGATTGAGCTCGCCCCAAAGTAAGTTCTTATGAAAGACTTGTGTTATGGGATACTAACTCAACGATAGAATATTTTATAACAAATACATATATAGATAAACATCCAAGACCCAGGTCAATCTGAAAAAGATCGTTTTCCATCTTGACCTGACCGGGAATCGAACCCGGGACCATCCGTGTCGCAGGCAGGCGTGATGACCGCTGCGCCACGGAGCTCGACTAATGATGGATGGTTGAAGTATTTGCTCGCTCGGTCAAAAAATGTAAGTGGTGTTTTGTAATTACTTTCTTTAAAAATAAAAGTAACCGCGTTTCAATAACTAGCTCGACCTATTACTTAAACCTTGTAAATATATTTAACAAACACTTTTTCAACACCCCATCAAAATCGGTTCAGCCAAACACGACGTAATTTCAAGATTGAAACATTACTTCTTCTTCTGTTTTATATTACCGAAATTTTAGTGATTCTGCCAATATCCAGTATAATGAGATACTAAGTATCGGTGTTGTACGGTAAAGTTTTTCCAAGTAGCATCAAAGATGGCGTATGTTCTTTGATGCCTCGTGGGAGGTTCTGGCGGCAAATCTATACGAGTCCATTTATCAGTCCATTTTAACTATTTCACAAATTGTTCATGAGCACGAGCATTTATAACACCAAACTACACCAATTTCATATTATAAAGTCCAGTAAAATCAATTTGCAAAATTGTCTAAGGCAAACTTCAACTGTACCCCTTGACTTCCCACCACAAACTCAAAACATTACTTAATATTCTTTGAACACATACTTTTTTTTGTGAAATTTGTCAACTTCACAAATTTCACAAACAAAAATGTTGACGTTGATAAACATACATACAAGCATTACGGGTCAAACTGAGAACCTTCTTTTTAGTCAGTTATAAAAAGTGCCTGCGTTATTAATGATTCAGCCAAGAATCATCAATGAACTTCTCAATATCAATGAATACGGTCCATAATCAATTCGTATGCCTAATTAACTTTGATTAACATATTAAGAGATGTGAAGGTCAATTCCCAAATGGTTGAAAAACGTTGAATTATAATGAATGGTTTTATTTTTAATTTTTGCCAGACAGATTTAGTGTTTTATAATCGACTTCAAAAAAAGGAGGAGGTTCTCAATTAGTCACAATCTTTTATTTTTTATTTTTATGTATGTTCCCCGATTTCTCGAAGACGCCTGGACCGATTTAAGAAATTCTTTTTTGTGTTTGATAGGTCATACTTTATTGATGGTCCCATTCAATTTTTATCGAAATTTTAGCGCTTTTTGAAAAAAAAAACCACAAAAACCAAATAAGAAATTTACATGGATGCCGTTCGGTTTACACTTATTTATATTTAATTTTTATGCTTATTCAAACAAATTGATAGGGTTGAAGTCGGTTTTTGTTTTTTGTTAAAAATATCTTAAATTATTACTAGACTGACTCACCCAGCACTAACTTACTGGCAGTTGGCTCTCTGTCTATAAAATACTAGCAATTTCATAGCGACTTCGTCCGCGTATAGCCTAACGCACCCAGAGAAAAATTTGCTTCGGTGGAGGAATTTTTAAAATTAAACCAGAAGCTTCGGAGCTTATTCATTGCAAATAAACAATTTACAAATAAACAATAAAATCTTTCCTTTTTATAATATTACTAGTAATATGCCCGCGACATCGTACGCGAAAATTATAGCCTATGTCACATGCAGATCAATTACCTTTCTACATGTGAAAGAATTTTGAATATCGGTCCAGTAGCTTCGGAACCTTTTCAATGCAAACAAACAGACAATCAAATATTTCCTTTCTATAATATGGATTAGCTCAAACAAGGCAAAGAGCATACTAATTCGAAAAAATATTTTTTGACGCAGTCGGATAAAAATCAAACAAAAGGTATCATAATGTTTCACAACACTCATTAACGACTTTTAAACTTTTGAACAATACTTTTCAGTGCAAGGTGAGCAAGAAAATAAACACCAAATTGTATTCTGAGAACTTTATCCAAAACTATAAAATATTTCGAAATGGACATAAAACTGTAATAATTAATATTAATAGTCCATTGTGGTTTTAATTAAGATATTTACGGGAAAATCGTTTATTACGTACACAATGCAAACATTAGTGAGTACTTAGTACTTTACCTAGTTTGAATAATTATTTTTATCAAAAACTAAAACCGACTTTAGAAAAATACAATTTAGTGTATGTATGCTAATTGAAGAGTAATTACATTATATTCGGATTGTTTCTCGTGGTGTCATAAGCTATGTGATGTTAGTTGATAGTACATTATGATTAAAGTGAGCTAAGTTGATCATAACCATACATTTTAAAAAAATACGTTTGATTATTACAATTACGAGACATGAACTTTTACTTATTTCCGCCGTTTTCGTTACGTTTCCGCCAAAAGAGGCCATTTTGACAATAACGCTTAGGAAAATTTCATTTTTGATTATACATACCTCCATTTTCTTTCAAATGGGGGCAGGTTTGGATCCCTTATGGTGGGCCGCATTGCAAAAACCCGCAGCGCAGAAGTCCGCTTACATCGCTCGTGTTTAGTTAGTATAAAAATACACACGAGCGATTTAAGCGCATTTTTGCGCTTTGGCCCGTCCCGCTTTGTTAAGGGGCCTAAGACTTAGATCATATTCTATTAGTACGCAGAAAAGGATAATGACGCGTTTCTGATCGCGAAAGGTCAAATCCATAGATCACACAGCTAAATCACATCAGAATCGATTTAACATTGTATTTCTCACGATTTAGCAAGGATGTTTGACGAGCTCCGTGGCGCAGCGGTCAACACGCCTGCCTGCGACTTGGATGGTCCCGGGTTCGATCTCCGGTCAGGTCAAGATGGAAAATTATCTTTTTCAGATTGACCTGGGTCTTGGATGTTTATTTATATAAGTATCTATTATAACATACAGTATCGTTGAGTAAGTATCCCATAAGACAAGTCTCGAACCGAACTTACTTTGGGGCTAGCTCAATCTATGTGATTTGTCCGTATATATATATTTATATATGTCTAGAGCCAGGCAATGTGTTGGATTTGATTCCCATCGTAAGCAAATACTTGTGCTTCTTTTACATAAGTACTTATTTGCCTGCAGTTATGGAGTTTATCATAAGGTTGCTCGCCGCATTGCCCATCCTTCGATCAGTTTTTACGATTTGCGCGGGAAGAGCAGCAGCTGTTATATTCTACGTTTTTTTCCTCCCAGATCAGCATGGAACCTTATGACATCTTGCAGCATGATGATGATTAGGGAATGCAATCTCGTTCGATCGAGATCTCGCGAGATCTCGGCCCTTTTTTGCGAGATTAATCTCGGTCAAAAAATGGGCGAGATCTCGCGAGATTAGCGAGATTTGCTGATTCCTATGAACATCACCTATGCCTGCTGCCACTGCCACCCCTGATGAGGATGATGAGCCCCTCTCATCCCTTTCCCAGAGACTGAATGAGGCAGGCAATCTTTCTTTGCAAGCAGAACTGGAGGAAGCAATGCCTGCAAAGACCCTAGGAAAGTAACGATTTCGCTGGACTCATTGTTAAAGAAAGAAATGAATCTATACGAGTCCGGGGGGTCAAAAGGAGAACTTTTGCAGTTCAGTGATAACTGTCTTTCAACTATAGCTCCGATTAGTGTAGAATCGGAAAGGGCGTTCTCAGCGGCTGGCTATCTAGCCTGCAAAATAAGATGTAGGTTAGGTGACGACACTCTAGACAACTTGTGCTTTCTAAGAAGCTACTTCCAAAATAGTTTGTAGTATGGAAATGTTTCCAATTTGATTGTTTTTTACTTCTCAATTCTATTCTATTTATCATTGTAGTTTGGCGAAATGAGCCTTTAACTTGATTGATCTCAAATGTTATTATTTTTGTGTGACACTTTAATTGATCTTTTTATTTCATATGTAAAATACATAAAAGTATATAGAACTATATTCGTAAAAACCGGCCAAGTGTGAGTCAAACTCACGCAATGAGGGTTCCGTACAATATGCTTCGTGAACACACAATGTTTTATTCAATTGACTAGCGCCATCTAGTGGTGTTTTAGTGAACTATTTCCCTAGATGAACTTATTATTGTGAGTTTACCACTTAATTTTCAAGTGATAGAATTCTTATTATTTTTCCTGTAATCTTCAAGGAATGAACTATATTTTGTAATTTTTTCAAAATTTTCGGCTCAGTAGTTTCGGAGATCAGGGGGGGGGAATGGTCAATTTTTGCCTTCTTTCGTGAATAAAATCAAAATTATTGATTTTACCCGAACAAAAAAAAAATATTTTTGAGATCCTCATAATGAGCCCTTTCATTTGATATATAACACAGTAAGGTTTGCTAAACTTTTTTTTTTAATTTTGTAATTGGGCCCCTCAAAAAGACCCTTATTTCAAAAAAATCTTTATTTACTTTGCACATCCGTGTTTGGGTCATAGGATTACACTATCTTACCAAATTTCATCTAATTTGGTTCAGTAGATTCGGAGAAAATCGGCTGTGACAGACGGACGGACGGACAGACAGACGCTCGAGTGATCCTATAAGGGTTCCGTTTTTCAACTTTTGTACGGAACCCTAAAAATAAATGTAGATTACAAAATACCTTGGTTCTTTTAATGTTTTTCTATGTCAATTTTATTAGTGCAATTATTTGCAAAAATTTATACACATAACTACCAATCTCGCGAGATCTCGAAATTGCCGAGATCTCGCGAGATTGATTTTCATCATCATCATCATTTCGTGTAGGTGACACGGTCAGTCGACCATGCACACCCTGGTGTCAGAGTTCTTCGGAACCGCCTCTCGGCCTCTGACGTGATTCCTTTTTAACGACTGCCAGATGGCAGCCGGGACCACCGGCTTAACGTGCCTTCCGAAGCACGGAATCATCTTTCTTATCAGACAATCAGGTGATTCATGCCTGCAATGTCCTAACCAAACTGGAAACATCTTAACAAAGTTTGCTTCCCGTGGGAATCGAACCCACGACCCCCGGGTCAACAAGGCAAACGCCTTAACCACTGGACCACGGAGGCAGTTGATTTTCATAATCTCGCGAGATCTCGTCCGATCCCCAATCTCGCGAGATTGCATTCCCTATTGATGATGATGTTACTAAAGGAGGCCGTTCAGACGAATGACACTAATAATTTTTGACAAATCATCTGATATGATTTACTGTCTGTTTATTTTTCGTGTGTGAGTGGCCAACACTGGTGTCAGATTTTTAAAGCTACTCTTCACGACTGCCACCAATGATGACAGCCGGGACCAACGACTAAATGTGCCTTGATGCCTTCCAAAGCACGGAAGAGCTCGAGATACATTTAGCCACTTGTGGTTACCAATCCAAGTAAGGACGCGCCCTGTGTTGCTTTACTAACATCCCGTCCTCATATTGATCCCCGGGCTCTTACACTTGAGGATGCAACCGGCATAGCACTCCAATGAGGACGGGGTCTTGTACAAGCCGTTGAAATGAAAGTAGTGTGCCTTGGAACTGACCTGGCGATTGGGTTCAATAATTATGAATAATTTACGACCTACTCTGAGGTACTTCAATAAATGAATAAGTTTATTCATTTATTAAAGTACCTCAGAGTAGAAAACAAAAAAAGAAAACCAAAAAAAAAAATGCTAATAACTAATTAGCTATATTAGTATTTTTTTGTTTTCTTTTTTGTCCGTGTATTTTTATATTTTATTTACTATTATTTTATGATTTTACAAGTAAAACTAATTCAAATTATTGTTATTTTAATTGTTTGCAATTTTTGACTTCGTTCATGTAAATTATAACCTACGTCACTCGCAGTTAAATTGGCTCTCTATGTTAGGTAGTTATAAATTTTGTCAAAAAATTATTGGTTGATTATTAAAATACGAATATAAATATTAATTATACATTATTAAAATTCTGCACAAACACGACCAAATTTAACGGCCGGCTGAACAATTTTGTAGAAGAATATTTTTTTTTCGCGTGCTATTTCCTTAGCTTATGTTATTCATATTCATGGGCCGAGTCGCCCCTTTAGGATTGGACAGGGTATAACATATTGTATAAGTATCACTACATGTTATAATACAAAATCCTCTGCGTCTGTCTGTTTTAACCGACTTCAAAAAATGGAAGAGGTTCTTAATTTGTCATAATCTTTATTTTTTTTTATGTATGTTCCCCGATTTCTCGAAGATGCCTAAACCGATTTATGAAATTCTTTTTTTGTTCGATAGGTAATACTTTACAGATGGTCCCATCATTTTTTTGTCAAAATGTGTCGAGCGCTTTTTGAAAAATACACAAAAACCAAAAATAATTATATAGTAATGCCGTTTGGTTTACACTAATTTCCATTTTATTCTTGTGCTTATTAAAACAAGTTGAAGTCGGTTATTGTTTTTTTGTTAAAAATATTTTAAATTACACATGATAAACTCAAAAACTACTGCACGGATTAACACCAATATATAAAGATTACAAGGGTGTATAAGTTTAATGCTAGGTGCCGGCCGGGGAGTCTATAATAAAATTAAAGAGGTCAGATTTGTTTGTTTGTTTGAATTGGCTCCGAAACTATTGATCGATTTTCAAAATTATTTCACCTATAGAAAGCTAATTTATCTGCGGGTGACAAGGGCTATAATTTACGCGGACAAAGTCGCGAGAAAATTCTAAGTGATATATCAAATAAATTGAGTTGAGTTAGTATCCTACGACACAAGTTCACAACTTACTATAGGGCTAACTCAATCTGATGATTTGTCAGTTTATATTTATTTATTTTTATTAACCGACTCCAAAAAAAGGAGGTTTACAATTCGTCGTATTTTTTTTGTATGTTCCCCGATTTCTCGAAGACGCCTGGACCGATTTAAGTAATTCTTTTTTTGTTCGATAGGTAATACTTTACAGATGGTCCCATTAAATTTTTATCGAAATGTGTCGAGTGCTTTTTGAAAAATAACACAAATACCAAAAAATGTTTAGAGATATGCCGTTTGAATTACACTTATTTCCATTTTTTTATGCTTATTAAAAAAAAAAATTGATAAGGTTGAAGTCGGTTTTTGTTTTTTGTTAAAAATATCTTAAATTATTTTTAACCACCTGAGGAATTTTATAGCAGTTTTCTTTAATATCTTTTAGTTCCTTCCGCAAGTTTACTGGTATAATTAGTGAGATGTTATAATTATACATCCTAGCGGAACGTTGTCTGGTTACATTTATTTCTTACGTTCCCGGTTTCGCCTGTGCAAAATACAATACCTACGTAAGAATTAGTAAGGTGTATGTCTATTTTATTCTTATTTATATATTTATGATTAACTTCTTCAAGAAGTACTGCAAATACAAATGAAAGTCTAATTTGATAAGAGAATTTAAATAACTGTATTTTTAGGTCCACAAAAGCTCCAGAGATAGTTTTAGTTTATGTACTGACCGATGTATTCTAACTAATATTATAAATGCGAAAGTGAGTTTGTTTGTTTATTTGTTTGTTTGTTACGCTTTCACGCCGTATCTTTTGAACCAATCATCATGAAATTCTGCATGCAGACATAGGCTATAAATCACGCGGGCGAAGCCGCAGGTAACAGGTAGTCTTAAATAAACATTAAGTACGAGTATTTATACAGGGCGACTGGTAACGCACCCTTACCCTTCAAATCATTGAACCAGGCCGTCAATGTAAAAATCTGTTTCTATGGGACAAATGATGGGCATGAAAAAACTACAATTTTATGCCAATATTCGGGCCGGCTTAAGAATTTTGTGTGTAAGTGTCATTTTTTTTCGCGATCTAAGCATTGGTTTTGTAAGTAGTTGTTTATTTAAATGGGCTGGTTGATTTGAAGGATAAGGGTGTTTTCCCTTATATCCTGTATATAAATTTTGACATCACAAAAAATGTCAAAAATGCCCATCTTGACAAAATATATGAAAATTCTAAGTTTGCGATTCTTATAGTTGATGTCATGGTAAAAGTTGTTCATATAAATGAGTGCACTCATTCCTTTTCCGCTCGTCTATTCTTTACGACAACTAAGTTATATATTAAAAAAAATCAACTCACCCATACTAAAAAATCCTTATTAAATTTAAAAACTTTTACTTTCAAAATTACTTCATTCACTAACACCGCACAAAACAACATACAAAACACCACCAGCGCTGTTCAGTACATTACACCGACTGTCTTACACATACTGTATGATCTTAAAGGCTTTAAGCGTCCACTGAGAGAGGTTATGTCACGATCAACGACAGTTACTTTGTGAAAGTAATAATTCATTGACGGTTTACTTAGTAAGGTTGTAGTTTGAAATAATGTTGTGAACGCAATGGATGGGATGCGATAAATAATTTAGTTGGTTTTGGGATAGTGGTTAAGGAAGGGATTGGTAAGAAGTTTTGGGCAAATTGTTGAACAAGTGCGTAAACGATTTGGAGGTTGATAGATGCCGGATTCATCATCAAGTCTCCATTGCAGAAGCATGATCCTCTCTGTACTACTAGAGCCATATATTAGCCAGAGCAGTCAGAGTATTTGGCCTACACTCTCCACGCTGGCCACTGGATTGAAAAGGTCTCTTTGATGTTTATAAGCTTTGTTTAGCTTGTGTTTCCTAAGTCACCTTCTACAGCATCCACGGGAAGACATGGAGTGGTCCTATTCTACTCTGCCAGAGACCACATGGCACAGACGATGTATGCATGATTACATCTTTATTTGTAACAGGATAGACAGCGTACTTTAACATTTTTTATAAGTCGGATAGCCATTCCAGCTCAGTGCCAGTTGGTATCGTCTCAGGTTTTTCCAGTTACATAATGTGCTTTTTCATTTCGCTAGAAATGTTGACAAACTTAGAGCATTTGAGCTTTATAAGCTGTCTGTAATTATTATTAAATTAAGAATTAGGAAAAAATCTACTCGTAGGATTTGACCTGTGTTTTAGTCTTTATACGACTTCGCCTTACCAATTTGGCCCTGTGGTTAATCGAATTTCCCCTCCATATTAATAAGAATATATCACTATAGCTTTGTTAATACATAAAAACACAAATATTTGGTCGTAATTTTTGTTTTTCCTTCCCAAGTAAAATATTTTCGAGAATAAATCTATGAGAATAAAAGACATCAACGAATGTCCATTACATTTTATTTTGGCTTCTACTGTGTCTCGGTTTCACACTACAATTACTGAACCGATTTAAATGAAATTTGGTGCACAAGAGTCTAGAGCCTGAGAAAGAGCATACGCTACTTTTTCCACGCGGACGAATTCGCGGGCATAGCTAGTCTACAATAATGACATAAAGGCCAATAACAGGTTAAATTAATTATTAAGCTTAGATAATTCAGCCCGTAATACAATTACAAAACAGTTGAGGCAAAAACACTTTTGACAAAGGCAAGTGATTGTGTGGCGTGTTATATAGTTCCACGCTCGATTAGGGTTCCGTTTTACAGGGTTTTGTTAGAACCACAATTAAAACTAGACATGTACCTACTGTAATAGTTTAATATTGCAAATACGGTAAGCTGGATATTGTAGTCGAGATGTTTATAGGCACGAGGTGAAGCTGAATGAAATTACTTTTAATATGGTTTTTCTATACATTTGCTAGTAATACGGTTGTTATGACATCGAAACTTGGTTCATAATGTTGTATGTACGGGACTAGGCCTTTTTACTTTACAGCTTAATCACTGAATAGACGGAAGCAATTATTTCTGCGATGCGAAGCTAATGAGAAAATATGAAAATGAGATGGGAGTTTCCAAGGTTATTAACTTTATTACCAGCGCCCGGGCATGTTTCCTAATCCTAACTAATATAAAATATTATAAATGCGAAAGTGAGTTTGTTTGTTTATTTGTTACGCTTTCACGCTGTATCTACTGAACCGATCATCATGAAATTTTGCATACACATAGATTAGGGTACTGAGAAGGACATAGGCTATAAATCACGAGGGCGAAGCCGCGGGTAACAGCTAGTTATACATAAAAAACTTTCTCACGAATCACTCTATCTATTTGGTGAAAATCGCATGAAAATAAACGAAAAAGTATTGAGTTTATCGCACAGATAGACATACATACGTGGTGGAGGACTTTGTTTTATGATATATAGTTCGGAAAACTTTCGTGCTGGTCTGGGAGAAAAAAAATGGGTTGCACTCCAGGAGTGCCAGCAGAAGTGAAAACTGAATATTAAAGTTGTTTTTTTGATCTGCAGGCCTATTTGCTAACTTTTGACAGCTACGGTGTACATCATTTTCATGGTAACTTCAATATTCATTACGGCTTTGGTATGAATGACTATTTTTATTTAAGATATGAAAACCGTAATGGATGGTAGAGTGACAATCAAATCGTTGTACACCGCAGCAAATCGGCCTGCAGGTCACGTGCCCATCTTCCGAATTTAAACTGAAGAATCTGTCGGTCACGTGACCTGTCGCGAGTTTAACATCTTTTCCCCATCACAAAAATTAACAGCATAGCTATAGAAGTTTTCAAAGCGGTTCCCAAAACCTACCAAGTTTCAACAGTGTAGTTATAATACTCGTAGTTTTGGAATAAAGTAGCTGTGACATACAGACATAAACAATTAAACATAAATTGACGAATCTAAAAGGGGTCCGATATTTGCCATTAGTAAATTCTTCAAAGTTTTTTATAACTTATGCTAACTGCTTTTTAAAATGTGTAACGTGAAGGTTCTTCTAGCATTTTTGCAAAAAACGGTCACTTTTGCTAGCTTGCTTAGGGTAGCTCCCATACAAGTAAAGAGGGGGAGTAATTTTTTTTTCTACTTACCCATGTGCAACTTTTTGTTAGAGGTAAGTGTCCCCCCCCCCTCCCTTCTATCTGCCAAAAATTACAGCAGTATTATATATAACGAAGTTGAAAGGAAACTATCAGAGCTGAGTACTAAGCACAAACCAAAAAGTTATAGGCAACCGACTTATTCAAATATTGCACTTTTTCATAAACCGCAAAAATAACTTTGTTATCAATACAAACACTATAAAAAAACAAAGTTATATTTGCTGGCGAAAAATTATAGAGGTTTTTGGCTAATCTAAGCTTGCTTCTACGGAACCCTTCATGGGCGAGCCCGAGTCGCACTTAGCCAATTTTTTTTTTATGTATGACCACGCATAACTTTTTACAGAGTTGTCATATTTTGATAATTCTTTTTTTATTGGAAAAGATGTACCCCGAGGCTTTGATTATTTAATACAGTCAAAGATAATATAATACTAATGTAATAGACTGCCCACCTCATACAAAAATATTGGACCAAATTAAGGTTGCGAAAAGCAGGCGAATGTATGGCGCAGGAGAGTTGCTTGCTACTCGATACTAGATGACGGTAATCTGCGTTAGCCTTTAACTTACTGTCTATACGGTGTCATTTTAAAATATTATGCCTAAAATATTGTTTTGATTTTTAAATAAGATATATTTTGTGAATCATGTTTTTATATTCTCATAATACGATAGATACAATGTTGTGTAGTTTCGAGTGGCGCCATCTATGCGAGTCTCTGAGAACAAATCGTACGATGAAGGCGATGAGACCACATGATACAGTCAAAGCCCCGAGGTTGGTCCCATATCAATTTGGAAACTAAAATCAACTCTAAAACTCAGGCTATCCAGAATATTCTGATATCTATGGGCTATCCTAATTGATTTTTCGCTTTACATTAGTTTAATTTTTGCGTTAAAAAGTTTTATTTAAATCCGTAATTATACACGGAATTCATGACGTAATAGTACAACTCACGCTTTGCCAATGACGGTAACAAACACTCGTGTAGATCACAATCTAGTTTTTAGACTGGGAGCTTTTCTCCAATACAATGCTGTGCAGCGAACTCTGCACGAGCACGTGGGAATGTTGCGCAATCTATTTTCTAAAACTGTTGACCTTTCTTCGCTTCTAACCGACATCCAAAAATTTAAGATATATTTAAATAAAACAAAAACCGACTTCAACCCTATCAATTTGTTATAAGCATAAGAATAAAATGGAAGTAAGTGTAATCCGAACGGCATACGTGTAAACCTTTTTTTGGTTTTTGTGTATTATTTCAAAAAGCGCTCGACACATTTCGATAAAAATTTAATGGGACCATCTATAAAGTAATACATATCGAACAAAAAAAGAATTTCTTAAATCGGTCCAGGCGTCTTCGAGAAATCGGGGAACATACATAAAAATAAAAAAAAACATTACGGCGAATTGAGAACCTCCTCCGATTTTTGAAGGCGGTTAAAAATAGGAGAAGCGTGAACATAGTATTTTTCGAGATATGATGCGGATTGCGGATTTTCAAAACGACTAACTACTTTCTATGATACCCTGTCCAGATTTTAAAGGGGTGACTCAGCCTATCAATATGAACTTCTTTTCTAAAAGGACTAATACTGGTTCGAAAACAAATTCAACATCTTCATACAATTTGCCCAGCCGGCTGAACAGTTTTGTATGGGAAGTGAATGTACTTATTTTTTTCGAAACTCCAGTACTTTTCCCAAAGAGAAAGTTGTTCGTATTGATGGGCTGAGTTGCCTATTTAAAGATCGGACAGGATTTTATTATTAAATTGTATTTGTCATACTTACTCAGATTGTAGCATCGTACGGGAAAAAATGTTCTCATAACTCAATTCCATGTTAATACACGTTAAAAAGTGTATTAGTATCGCGTCATGAACACTCATTTGTTGGAAGGTGGCTAAAAATAAAACCAATATTTTTATCTCTTCTCTTATTTATCAACATTACGTAGCTAGGTTGTGAACGGCTACAGTAATTTCAACATTCTCATCAGCCGGCTCGTTGGTCTAGGGGTATGATTTTCGCTTAGGGTGCGAGAGGTCCCGGGTTCAAATCCCGGACGAGCCCAAATCCTTTTTGCGATTATTTAATGTTATTTCCTTTTTTTTATGCACATTTATATTTTTTTGTAGTATTTTTTATTTTTATTATTTATTTATTTATTTCTCTTCCTCTAATGAAATAATATTTATGTGTAATAAATAAGCAAAACATAATAATATTTACAGTTTTGATAGATTTCAAGTGGATTTTAAGATTTCAAATATAGGATTCTTGAAAACTTATTAAAATTTTGTAGTGAAAATTGTAATCACAATTATGGCAATTACTGTCATATTTGTGTCTACAATTTTCACTACAAAAATTTTGTTAACGTCAAATATTTACTTATGGCTAAGTTTAGGTTATTCATTATATATCAATGAATACACTTTTATATTTCCAATTACATTAGTAAATAAACTAACACTAGTTCTATGATTGACCGAGCGATTGAAAAGCGAAAGTGGTGTGGTGCCAGCGAAGCGCCTTCATTTCAGCTTGGGCAAACATTCTTTGGTGTATGTTCGCTGGCTGTTCTCTACAGGTCGCAATTACATACATACATACTATCACGTCTTTATCCCTTGCAGGGCAGACAGAGCCCAAGGTCATAAAACATACAGGCCACGTTTAGCATCGTAGTGGGCGTGAAGGTGGAAAGTGGAATCAAAATAATATCAATGTGGTTTCTTAAATTTTCGCCCAATCCCTTGACCTTCTTTCACGGTCTGCGCGAGAAGAAAAGCAGCAGGTAAATTCTATGTTTTTTCTTTTTTCCCAAACCAGCATGGAACAGGTCGCAATCGCAATTCTCTACAGATTCTCATGAAATTTTTTAAGCAGGTTCTATCATTATATATTTGATTGATGATCCTGTTTTGTATATATTTTCAAAATGGCTGTTTTTGGTGCTAAGGCTATCGAAGTTCGATGTGATGAGATTGGCGAAGTCTACAGTTAACACAGCCACTAGTTCCTAAGCTCAAAGGAAAATGCCCACCGAGTGATCCTGGATTCCTTTTTAGGGGTCCGTAGTAAACTAGGAACCCTTATAGTTTAGCCATGTCTGTCTGTCTGTCTGTCCGTCCGCGGTTTTACTCAGAGACTATAATTACTAGAAAGCTGTAATTTGGTATGGATATGTATATTATTCATGCCAAAAAAGTGATAGAAAAACATCTGGAAAAAATTTTTTCAGGGTAGCTCCCATACAAGTAAACTGGAGGAGTAATTTTTTTTCTATACTTACGCATCGTGTGGGGTGTCGTTAAATAGGTCTTTAAAAATTATTGTGAGGTTGAAAACACCATTTTTCGATTTAGGGAGTCGTTTCCGAAATATTTGGTTATAAAGTGCAAATTTTTGTTAGAGGTACTTGTCCCTCCCCCTCTATCTGCTAAACGGTTATATACGCGAAAAAAATTACAGCAGTAGTATATATACTGAAGTTGAAAGGAAAACTATCAGAGCTGAGTACTAAGTACATATTAAAAAGTTACAGGCAACCAACTTGTAAAATGTATTCCTAAATGTAAAATTCCATACAATTTTCATTGTTAGATGTTTTTGGTCGTAAAACTGTGAGGTGCGAGTGTGAACTCAAAGTTGTCATTCGCAACTACGGAACTCTACACTGCGCGTGGCCCGACACGCACTGGGCCGGTTTTTGTCTTTTCAATGAACATCCGCTCATAATAATGTATTCCGTTTTTATGTGTCACCGTATTCATAGCAAATAAATAATTAGGTATTATTAATTTAAAAAAATGAAAATTTTCTATTTTGAGGGGTTTTTGACAATAAATAAAAACAAAAATTCAGTCTTGAGTTAGTGAAACATTTGAAAAAAAATTAAAAAAAGCACAACCGAACCTCCTCCTTTTATGCAGTTAGTTAAAATGTTACTGTAGAAAACCAAGAGTCTTTCCTGTTGGTTTTTGTAATTCCCAACGAATATTTACCTTTATAGGTACATAGGAAGTTACATAACCACCACAGGCTCGTTTTCACACGCCGAACTAGGACAATGATTTTCCAAAATGGCTCAAAATATCATTCGTCATGGACACGTAATGTTGAATATCAAATGTCATTGTTGTTATACACAATTATACTGTCTGTATCCGGTATATTAATCCACAACACTCCGATTATTGGGGTGACTCAGCCCGAAAATATGAATATGGACACAATAAGTTGTGAACTTGTGTGGCAGTTCTATTTTTTTATAATATAGGTATACTTATATAGATAAACATCCAAGACCCAGGTCAATCTGGAAAAGATAATTTTTTAAGCTAGCTCTGATTAGTCAAAAACCTTTATAATTTTTCGCCAGCAAAGATAACTTTGTTTTCGTAGTGTTTGTATGAATGACAAAGTTCTTTTTGCGGTTTATGAATAAGTGCTGTATTTAAATAAGTTGGTTGCCTATAACCTCTTGTTAAGATTTCTTTGATTTATAGTAGAAATTGCCATAAGGCTGAATGTGTTTAGATGCTTTTATCAATATTTTTGTAAGTTGGCAACACAGCTTTTTTTGGCGCTGAAGAAAAAGGAAGGTGTTGAGTTTTTGGTGGGAAGTCAAGGGGTTCAGTTGTCGTTTGCCTTATACAATTTTGCAAATTGATTTAAGTGGACTTTATAATATGAAATAGGTGTAGTTTGGTGTTATAAATGCTCGTGCTCGAGAATAATTTGTGAAATAGTTAAAGTAGACTGTTAAATGGACTCGTATAGATTTGTCGCCGAAATCTCCCACGAGGCTGCCAAAGAATATACGCCATCTTTGATGCCACATACCGTACATGCCACGTAACACCGATACCAAAGACAATATTAGTATCTTATTATACTGGGACATTGGCAGAATCACTGAAATCTCGGTGGAAGCCATAATTAAAAAGAAGAAAGAAGAAAGAAAAGGAAGGTGTTGATCATAATACTTGCGGTTATTATTGGATTTCTATGGAATATTGTGGCTGAGCATCGTGATATGATTGTTCGAGTAATAAATAGTTGATACTAATATGAGTTTATTTAACACTATGCTATAATTTTTTAGTTTGTACTTAGTACTTAGCTCTGATAGTTTTTCTTTCAACTTTGTTATTATACTACTGCTGTAATTTATTTTCCATAATATTGATATTCATTCTACGGAACCCTTCATTGGCGAGCTCAACTCGCACTTGACCAATTTTTCATGATAACCTGACCGGGGATCGAACCCGCGCGCCCCAGACTGGAGTGTTAACGACTGGGCCGCGAAGGCCTTGTATGTTTTTAAATACATATGTATGTACGCATGTGAGTTGCTTTTTAACCGACTTAAAAAATAGGAGCAGGTTCTCAATTCTCCAGAGGTGGCCCCATAAAGTTTTTGTCGCAATATATTGAGCACTTTTTGAAAAAATAAACAAAAACCCCAAAAAATTCTAGAAGTATGCCGTTTGGTTTAAACTTTGTGTTACATGATTACTTAGCTAATATAGATCAATTTTTAACCGACTTCAAAAAAAGGAGGAGGTTCTCAATTCGTCAAAATCTTTTTTTTTTTTATGTATGTTGCCCGATTTCTCGAAGACGCCTGGACCGATTTAAGAAATTCTTTTTTTGTTCGGTAGGTAATACTTTTAAGATGGCCCCATTAAATTTTTAACGAAATATGACGAAAGCTTTTTTAAAATACACAAAAACCAAAAAAATTTTTACAAGTATGCCGTTCGGTTTAAACTTTTTTAAATTTTATTCTTACGCTTATTTAAATAAATTGATAGGGTTGAAGTCGGTTTTTGTTTTTTGATAAAAATATCTTAAATTATAGTGATTCTTTTTTTGTTTGATATGAAATATATTTATTCACATCACTTAAGGTGGTCCTATGAAATTTTTCCTTTGCAAACCTTTCCTCTTTATAAAAGTTCTTATAGCCTAACTAATTTTAAAACTAACTTACGATTCTTTTTAACCGACTTCAAAAAAAGGAGGAGGTTTACAATTCGTCGTAATGTTTTTTTTTATGTATGTTCCCCGATTTCTCAAAGACGCCTGGACCGATTTAAGACATTCTTTTTTTGCTCGATAGGTAATGCTTTACAGATGGTCCCATTAAATTTTTATCGAAATGTGTCGAGCGGTTTTTGAAAAATACACAGTAACCAAAAAAATGTTTACAGGTATGCCGTTTGGATTACACTTATTTCCATTTTTTAGGGTTCCGTAGTAAACTAGGAACCCTTATAGTTTCGCCATGTCTGTCTGTCTGTCTGTCTGTCCGTCCGCGGTTATACTCAGAGACTATAAGTACTAGAAAGCTGTAATTTGGTATGAGAATGTATATTAATCATGGCAAAAAAGTCGTAGAAAAAAATTTTGAAATTTTTTTTTTTTATGGTAGCTCCCATACAAGTAAAGTGGGGGAGTAATTTTTTTTTCTCTACTTACCCATCGTGTGCGGTATCGTTAAAAAGGTCTTTGAAAAATATTGTGAGGTTGAGAACACCATTTTTCGATTTAGGGGTCCGTTTCCGAAATATTTGGTTTTAAAGTGCAAATTTTTGTTAGAGGTACGTGTCCCCCCCCTCTATCTGCTAAACGGTTATATATGGATACGTGAAAAAAAATACAGCAGTAGTATATATACTGAAGTTGAAAGGAAAACTATCAGAGCTGGGTACTAAGTGCAAACTAAAAAGTTATAGGCAACCAACTTATAAAATGTACTGGAAAATGTAAAATTTCATACAATCTTTGATGTGAGGTGCGAGTGTAAACAGTGTGAACTCAAAGTTGTCATTCGCAACTACGGAACCCTATACTGCGCGTGGCCTGACACGCACTTGGCCGGTTTTTTCTTACAGGTACTTATTAAAAAATAATTTGATAGGGTTGAAATCGGTTTTTGATTTTTGTTAAAAATATCCTAAATTATATCCGTAAGAGTGGTCCGCCACTTATCACGTTTTGATTGAGATAGAAGTCATCATCATCATCATTTCGTGTAGGTGACACGGTCAGTCGACCATGCACACCCTGGTGTCAGAGTTCTTCGAAACCGCCTCTCGGCCTCTGACGTGGTTCCTTTAACGACTACCAGATGGCAGCCGGGACCACCGGCTTAACGTGCCTTCCGAAGCACGGAATCATCTTTCTTATCAGACAATCAGGTGATTCATGCCTGCAATGTCCTAACCAAATTGGAAACAACTTAACAAAGTATGTTTCCCGTGGGAATCGAACCCACGACCTCCGGGTCAACAAGGCAAACGCCCTTACCACTGGACCACGGAGGCAGTTGATTGAGATAGAAGTAAAAGATAAAACATTAAACTTTTTCACATTTAATTTTTATATCTATCGTAAACAAGTCTTAAGTAATTAAAGATCGGTTTATTTTAAATATAAGCACATTCTACATTTACATCTAACCAGTGACTGCATACTAAACTAAATATTCGACATAAAATAGTCATCCGGAGGGCAGGGATCGTTGGAGTCAATCGGTCTGTATCTATATATCTTGCCCTTAGTACCAATAATAATATTGTTCTTAGTATCAAACGCAATTCCAGTTATTTTGAAGCCGAACTGCGCAATCTTCTCAGGCAAAATGTTATTTGTATGTAATTTAAACAGTGATCCTTTAACACCTAAGATAGCTTCATCGTTATTATTCAATTGGAGAACGTATTTCAATTCTCGAGTAAAACCTTTGTATTGGATTGGTTCGTATAGATCTGCCGAAAAGAAATAGATCCTTCCATCGACGTATTCGTAGAATACGTTGCGTTTACTGTCCAAAATAAAGCTGTAGGCCTTAGGTATCTTCTCGAATCTTTTAATAGCAGTAGTCCCGTTCATAAATTTGAAAATATCCCGAGTCACGCCGGCGATTATATACATTTGGTTGTCAGTTTTGTCGATGAAAATATTTCGGATATCGTCATCTCCTAGAGGTCTCTCTCCAGAAATTTCAGTTTTGGCGTAATCATAAAGTATTAGTCCCTGATTAGTTCCAATATAGATGACATTGTTAACAACGTCAATACCGACGCATTGACCAATCATATCATCGGCTATAGCCAGTTGTTTGATACCAAGAGATCCATGTTTTAGAATATGTAGTCCTTTGGTATAATTCCTCTTATGAAGTACAAAAAATATGTGATCAGTTAGTGGGTCGATCACCAATCCTGTGGGATATCCATCGATGGTGGCAATCAGAGTTCTCTTGTAGAATTCGGTCCCGATTTTTATTCGCTCGCATTTGTCGGCTTTGTACTGGTGGAATGAGATGAACAGGATGATGAGGGTATTGAGGGCTCTTAAAACCTCCATGTTGAATTCATGTCACTCTTAACGTTGATGATTACACTGCAAAGAAAATATAGAGGTTAGAGTCAGTATTTTTTGATTAAAGTGTGGATTGGGACACCGTGCGCGGGTCTCAATTCACATTCGCCCTGAGGAAGACCTCCGGATGAGTTTGAAACATGTCGGCCAGTAGCTGACTATTTACGTGAGTAACCCGTTGTTACGTATTTTAATAAAGTCAGTATGTTGTTTTTAATTTCGGTGGAATTTTGATTTAGAAACCATTGAAAATTCCAGTCCAGGAAATCTCGAAACAGAAACTATAATGGATATGCAAACTTTAGGACTTAGGCATGGCATAGCACTATCTTATATTTAAATAAATCACCACCACAAACTAAACTTAGCTAGAAACTAATTATGTCGTTAATTTCTAACACATATGATAGAAAAGGTTTGACTTAAATTAGATAACTGGGTTAAAAATAAATCACAGAAAACCTTTTTGAATCGCAGTACAATAATCGTATTCCTATTTATCTACTCACACACTATATAATGTCTATAACGCTATCAGAAATTGTCTTTTAATAAGTATCATTACGTCAAACACATTTATAACAACAATTATAATGTCTCTGGCCGTAGATAATATTGTACGTGTTGTGTAAATATAAATGCGGAGGATTTTATACAATCATTAAATAACCATCTTATTTAATTAAAATCTTGCAAAATAGTGATTCTTACGGAGGATATAAATATCAACATAATAGTGATAATTTACTAGCACATGAGTGTAAAAACAAACTTAAGTACCTAAACATGTTGGCCACGCACGGCCTACTACCCGGACATATCCTACCGACAAGAAATAACAATTGTTTATATCATTTCATCCTAAGATTAGATAGGAATAAAAACTCTGCATCAATAAGAGTCTTGAACACCACAATCACTGATCATAGGATGATTTTTTTAAAATTTCAAATATCACTGATCACAAGATCTACACAAGAACAAAAAGCTTGACTGATTATACTAAAGCAACAGACTGTTTAAATAACAGAAATCTATCTGAACTGTTATCGATCAATGATCCCAATATTCTTACTGATCTTCTGATAGACAAACTTAGACTTTGTATTCTACAAAACTCTATTACTAAAACAATCCCATGTAAAAGCCGAATCATTAAACCCTGGATTACATTAGGAATCTTACGTTGCATTAGAAATAGGAATGACATGCAAAAGAAATTAAAGTCTGACCGTACTAACGAGATTCTAAAATTAACCTATACTTAGACGCTATCGTTATATTGTAATAACCTGATTAAAAAATTGAAATGAAATTATGATAGAGAACAGATTAATAAAAATAAAAAGAACCATAAATAGCTTTGGAAATCTATAAACAACTTAACCAAAAGAAAAGGAAATAAAGTTAACAATTTAGAACTGCTAGATTGCAAACAAACTCCTCAAAAATCATTAAATTATATAAATAAATATTTTGCTGGAATAGGACGCCCAGTTGCAGATGATATACAAGAGATGATATATAGATTCAACGGTCTAGACACATGACTCTCAACACCATAAATAACCTGGGTACTATACAGACCTCTTCTTTTGTTCTCCTAGACACTGATCCAGATGAATCGTATAGTGTCATAATGGGACTTAAGATTGACAGTGCAGCTGGTTGGGACGGTATAGATACTAAATTCCTAAAGTAAGTCTGCCTTATGCTAGTTCCTATAATTGTACATTTAATTAATTTGTGTCTCCACCAGGGCATATTTCCTACTGCACTAAAAAAAAGCTATAGTTACTCCAGTTCACAAAAGCGGTGCTGGGAACGAAGTCAGCAATTTTAGGCCCATTTCAGTACTTTTCATTTTAACTAAAATTATAGAAAAAAATATTGACATTCGACTTATTAACTATTTAAATAAATTTAAAATATTGTCTAAGTCGCAATTTGGCTCTAGGCGTGGGATCTCAACAGAGGATGCAATTACAGCTCTGACACCTCATATTACCGAAAACCTTGATAATGGTAGGAAATGTTTAACATGCTTTCTTGACCTCAGTAAAGCTTTTGATACGGTCTCAGTCCCAATTCTAATAAATAGATTATATTTAATAGGCATCAGAGGTACTCCATTAAAACTTTTGAGTGACTATTTACATGAACGAAAGCAGTGTATAAGAGTGGGTAATTATATCAGCGAATCAACTGTAACGACATACGGAGTCCCCCTAGGGAAGCGTATTAGGTCCGAATCTATTTCTTGTCTATGTGAACGATCTCTGTGATATGGAGCTGACTGATGGAAGAGTATTTTCTTACGTTGATAATACTGCGGTAGTTTTTATAGGACCCATATGGAAAGCTGTGAAAATCAGTGCACAAAAAGGGCTTGCCAAGGTTGCCGACTGGTTGGATTGTAACCTTCTGACACTAAATATCAAGAAAACAAATAATGTTTATTTTACTAATTATGCTAATACTCAACATGACACAAGCTTTCAAATAAAAATCCACACTTGCCATGAACCTCATATGAGTTATGATAAATGCTCATGTGATGCAATAAATAGACTTGACAAAACAAAATATCTAGGTGTTATGTTAGATCAACGCCTGTCTTGGCATGCACATATTGACTTGCCCATGACTCGTACAAGGAAGCTTGTGTGGGTGTTTGAAACATAAACAAGCTGCTGACCAAGATTTGCTAAAGCAGGTCTATTTGTCATTGGCACAATCAGTACTTAACTACTGCATTCCAATCTGGGGGGGTGCCACAAAACTTAAATTCCTAGAAATTTCCCACCGAGTGTCTCTTCGCTGAAAGTGGTCTTCTGTCAGTCAGACAACTTTATGTTTTAAACACAATTCTAAAACTCCATAAAGAACTTCCATTTGATGCCAGCAAACTCTACAAGCGACGAATTGGTAATGTTGCTCCAGCTGTTCAAGTTAAAACCAGCTATGCTATGCGGCAATTCACTTGTCAATCACTACATATATATAATAAAGTAAATAAAATCCTTAATATCTATCTAATGAATTCTCATAATTGCAAAATAACTCTACAAAATTGGTTAAGAGCAAGGAAATACGAAGAGATTGAGGAGTTACTCTCTAGAATCCTTCTTTGAACCTGATGTACCTATATGCGCTTACATGGCTTTAATTGTTTCTGATTCTGAGTGTTGTCTGTACCTATATGTTTCCCGATATAATTGTTTAAAATATTAATATTAATTTGTCTTTTTTAGGGTTCCGTACAAAAATTGAAAAACGGAACCCGTATAGGATCACTCGTGCGTCTGTCTGTCCGTCCGTCCGTCTGTCACAGCCGATTTTCTCCGAATCTACTGAACACCAAATTAGGTGAAATTTGGTAAGATGGTGTAATCCTATGACCCAAACACGGATGTGCAAAGTAAATAAAGATTTTTTGAAATAAGGGTCATTTTAAGGGGCCCAATTACAAAATAAAAAAAAAGGTTTTGCAATCCTTACTGTGTCATACATCAAATGAAAGGGCTCATTATGAGGATCTCAAAAAGTAGTTTTTTTGTTTGGGTAAAATCAATACTTTTGATTTTATTCACGAAAGAAGACAAAAATTGACCATCCCCCCCCCCCCCCTTATCTCCGAAACTACTGGGCCGAAAATTTTGGAAAAATTACAAAATATAGTTCATTCCTTGAAGATTAAAGGAAAAATAATAAGAATTCTATCACTTTGGTAAACTCACTATAATGAGTTCATCTAGGGAAATA
This sequence comes from Rhodophaea formosa, assembly GCA_963082605.1. Lineage (NCBI taxonomy): Eukaryota > Metazoa > Arthropoda > Insecta > Lepidoptera > Pyralidae > Rhodophaea > Rhodophaea formosa. The sequence goes on along the minus strand of OY720230.1, from coordinate 1,789,877 downwards.
GTTCACTAAAACACCACTAGATAGCGCTAGTCATTGAATAAAACATTTTTGCACATTGTGTGTGTGTTCACGAAGCATATTGTACGGAACCCTCATTGCGCGAGTTTGACTCACATTTGGCCGGTGTTTTTTATTAAATGTAATTTTATATAATCTACATAAAAAAATAATAATTGTTTTTAAATATTCATACGCATTGCAAGCTTTTCTCTGCTTTGTTTATTTTTGAATGTGTTCTATGGTGTGTATAAAATTAAATTATATAAGTATCTTCAAACAAATCTGTTAAAGAGGGGGCGGGGTACCCTAACACAAGTATTCTTTTACTTAAAAGTGACCCTTGCCATTTGTTATGGAAATGTAAACAAAGATACTGAATATATAGTTTTTATTTCGTTTTTACGTATTTTCATTACGACATCGTTTTTAGGGTTCCGTACAAAAAATGAAAAACGGAACCCTTATAGGATCACTCGAGCGTCTGTCTATCCGTCCGTCCGTCTGTCACAGTGGATTTTCTCCGAATCTACTGAACCAAATTAAATGAAATTTGGTAAGATGGTGTAAACCTATGACCCAAACACGGATAGGCAAATTAAATATATATATGGGGGTTCAAATATAAAATGTTAAAAAAAAGTTTTGCACACCTTACCGTGTTATATATCAAATGAAAGGGCTTATTATGAGGATCTCAAAAATATTTTTTTTTGTTCGGGAAAAATCAATACTTTTGATTTTATTCACGAAAGAAGACAAACATTGACCATTCCCCCCCCCCCCCCCCTTATCTCCGAAACTACTGGGCCGAAAATTTTGGAAAAATTACAAAATATAGTTCATTCCTTGAAGATTAAAGGAAAAATAATAAGAATTCTATCACTTTGGTAAACTCACTATAATGAGTTCATCTAGGGAAATAGTTCACTAAAACACCACTAGATAGCGTATATCAAATGAAAGGGCAAAATATTTTTTTTTTGTTCGGGAAAAATCAATACTTATGATTTTATTCACGAAAGAAGGCAAAATTTGACCCCCTGAACTCCGAAACTACTGGGCCTAAAATTTCGAAAAAATTACAATATATAGTTTATTGCTTGAAGATTACAGGAAAAATAATAAGAATTCTATCAGTTGAAAATAAAGTGATAAACTCACTATAATAAGTTTACCTAGGGAAATAGTTCACTAAAACACCACTAGATAGCGCTAGTCAATTGAATAAAACATTTTTGCACATTGTGTGTGTGTTCACGAAGCATATTGGACGGAACCCTCATTGCATGAGTTTGACTCACACTTGGCCGGTTTTTCGACTAAGTAATGACTTTCAAATTTCGAATACCTTCATTTGAAAAGGAATCTTGATAATTTTTTTCAAAATAGAACTACGTCGCGTCGCTGAGCGCGGTCGTCCTCTACACGCAGCCTTAACGTGAGTTTAATTTGCCGCCATTGCGACATAGGTAGATTTATTTGTAATTAAAAGTGAATGATAGTGAATCGAAAAAGTGATGAGGAAGCAGCTATGTACACTACCCAAAATTCTCTACAGGGCATTGAACATAATTAACAATAAATTGCCAGATGAGTCAAGATTGAAGTACCTATGAAAAAGTTTTTAGAACAGTTTCTGAAACATTATAGACACTTAATAGTGTGTTTGTAAATAAAGTATTGTATGCAACTGTTCGTAATTAGTCCTTAAAATACTCATGTGATATTATTATGAAACTCGCTTGCGGCTCGTTTCATAAACCCACATTCGTATTTTAAGGACTCTTATTACTTAACAGTTAGGTACATAAAGTACTATCAAGTATCAAAAATTTGTTCCAAATATTAAATTCCCAAAAATATTAATAAGAGCCACTAAGTACTAAGTTATCAACAAATTTTACCTTTCCCTGATTAAGCTATAACATCTATTTTTCAATACATTTGCGAATAATACGGTTCTTATGACATCGAAATTTGTATCCTAATCATGTATTTACGGCACTAGTGCTTTTTACTTTACACCAATCATAACCGCTCAATAGCAATGACACAGATGCAAAATTTAAACTTTTTTTAGAATCCCAGCAAACTTTTCAAGTTCAGCATGAAAACTTTTTCCGATTCGTGAGATGTAATTTTTTAACCGACTTCGGAAAGGAGAAGGTTGTCAATGTACTTTTTGGAGAAAATAAACCTGAGTAAATGTACCCGATTATTATAAATGTATTTTTTCAAACTGCTTTAGTTCCTAACTTTTATAAATTCCTTATTTGCTGAACTGCAATCTTGTTTCAGTTTATGATTGAAAAACGTATGATATTCGCACGGTAAGCTGTCTATTATAGTCGTCGGTTCATTTATTTATTATAAGCACTCGGCTTCGCCTCGTGCCTATAAACACCTCGACTGTAATATCCAGCTTACCGTACTCGTATCATAATGTACTATTAATGATTTAACACTGCAATTTTCTCATTTATCAAAATTCACATAACTTAAATCTTTAAAAACACCCAAAAATATCATCAAGAGTCACCACTAAAACATTGTACCACTCTCTGATAAAGGTTCTGCTTAAGGTCTTACTTTACTCAATTAACACTGAAATTTTCTCCATTACCAAAATTTATTTAACTCAAATCTTCAAAAAACACCAAAATAGGTTTCTAGTCTCAAAAAATTCAAGGGCACGAGTCAAAGAGAAAGAAATTCCATACCTGTGAGTTGTTCGCAGTCCGACACTCTACGGTGCATTGAAATGTACTCTGGGCTGTATCAACTTTCTTTATAAAACATATGGTTATTGTCCGGCGATCGATGCTTGTAAACATTGGCTGCTGGACTGACTAATATCCTTTTCTACAGGCGGAGGTTTAGCTAGCTATTTAGACAATTCAAAACATATCATGCTAACACCCAGTAGTACTCGTATATGCACTTCCATTAAAAGATCCTCGCCGTTTGGTTCCCGGCAGAGTAGAATAGGACCAGTCTATGTTTCTCGTAGATGTCATAGTAGGCGACTGCGGAAACACAAGATAATCAAATCTTATAAACATCAATGAAAACTCTCCAGCGTGGAAAGTGTACGCCAAATCTCCTAGCTGCTCTGGCTAATATATGGCTCTGGTAGTAAAGAGAGGGTCGTGAACCACTGAATTACTTTCTTCATATTGTTAGGCACTTATTTACCTCAAGGTTTTGGACGCCGCCGATCAGTTGGTACCTACATACATATAACGTCTTTTTCCCACCAAGGTTAGACAGAGCCCAGATCCTTCAGACCTCAAGATCAAGACCACGTTTAGCATGTTGACAGGCGTGTAGGCTATGGGCGTTGCTAACCGCCCATTGATTCCTCAGATATTGACGAGCTCCGTGGCGCAGCGGTCAACACGCCTGCCTGCGACACGGATGGTCCCGGGTTCGATCCCCGGTCAGGTCAAGATGGAAAATGATCTTTTTCAGATTGACCTGGGTCTTGGATGTTTATCTATTTAAGTATCTATTATAAAATATAGTATCGTTGAGTTAGTATCCCATTACACAAGTCTCTTATTTTGGGGCTTGCTCAATTTGTGTGATCATCATCATCAGATCCCTATCAGTCTCCACTGCAGGAGCACGACCCTCTCTGTACTGCCAGAGCAGTCAGAGGATTTGGCCTACACTCTCCACGCTGGCCAGACGGGTTGGAGAGGTCTCTTTGATGTTTATAAGCTTTGTTTAGCTTTATTTCTTAATCATGATCTGCGCAGGAAGAAAAGCAGCTGACATAATATTCTACGTTACTTCTTCTTACACAGACCTGTATGAAAGTGCTGTTAACAATCAGTTGGTAGCCTTGAGTAATATCTATATTTCAGTAATCACTAATCAGTCATTTATTCACCAAAAATATGAGTACAAATGATCTTAAATAATAATGATACCTGTCATATTTTGCCAACATAAGTTAGCATGTGAATATTTAAATGCAAAAATTGAAGTTTTAGTGTAATGATTTAACAATGATAATGTATAAACTGTATGTCAATAATTATAATGTTAATCAATGTCAGATGATAATGTTCAATATTTGATACACAATGTCATATTACGCTACATACGTATTTCCCTGCTCGCACATGGAAACCAAAAAAAGTCACGCAAAAAACGCGATTTTATTTCACGTACCTGGAATTAGTAACGGTCATAGATATCAGAATATTTACTAGATAACGGTCATTTCAATTTAGGACTTTACGGTTCATGGCTTTGTCGTCAAAGAGCTCAACCCATAAGCGAAAGGTTCCGAGTTTGAACCTCGCTAGACCCGGCTTGTACCTCTGAGTTTATAGCTCAATTCAGATTCAAGTACGTCGCTCAATATTACTTCTGGTGGAGATAAATATCGTGAGGATTATTTTATAATTTAATAGTGGATTGTTCATTAGTGTAAAACATGGAGAAACCAACGGCCAGTCCATTATTTCTTTCCTATAAATAGTCACTGAGTGTCTCTTTCTTATACACACTAACAAGACCCTTGCTCTAATCGTACATAACTTTTTTTTGTGTTGAAGTTGGGTAAGAACTGGCTAATTTCTTGAGTGGTTTTTACATGGGAAGCAAAGTATTATCTTCAATAACAGTTGTATTTCGAAGGCCCCACACTAGGCACACTAGCGACGCCAATAGTTTTATTCCTAATACTTTACAAATAGAAGGAATTTAAAAATGTAAATCATATAAGCCTTAGTAAATAACCTAAAGTATTTTTGGAATCATATTTTAATATTATGAGAATCAGTCACTAAGAGAACTTGTGATTACCGCCAAAAACGGCCGTTTTTGGCGGCCGTTTTTAATCGGATTCTCATAATTCTCACTGATCCTGAGGGGTGACTCGGTCCATCAAAACGAACAACTTATAAAATGGGACCAAAGCTGGGAACTCGAAAAGCTTTTAGCATTTTTATACAAATTGCGAGCCATCTGAAAACTTTTGTATTAAAAGTAAAAAAGGGGGTTTTACTGGTCCAATAGTTCTTCATATTGATAGGTAGAATTACCCCATCAAGGGACTCTTTGCGATTAATTTACATGCCTATCTCTTAAAATATGAGAAGAGAGATGAACCAACGGCTCACAATTCGCTAAAACTAGGAGCCATGCCATTTTAAATACTTTTTGGGATGAACGATTTAACTTTTTACAGGTAACCACGGAAACTCGCAGCGTCTCCCGCAATGGGTGTCAACATCTTCAACATCATAGCCGCAAAAAGTCCACTACTGGATATAGGCCTCTCCTAAGGATTTCCAAATTGACTGGTGGGAAGCGGCTACCTTATTGTACATGTATTCTGGCAAATAATGTTTCTGATTTCTGGCCCGCATGTAGTGGTTTTGGCCTGTATCCAAGCTTGGTCAGGTCATCCTACCTTTCCTTTCTTACATCTTTTCCTTCGTTGGTGGTAGCTAGTTGAGCCTCCAGTCTTTTTCTATCCCCCGACCCAAATGTTTTCATTAACTGATAAGGTTTATACAAAAATTACCCGTGACGAAATTGTATTTTTTACCTCTTTTGACCATTGTGTGTTATGACCACTTCCTGTTATGACCACTTCCTGTTTTAACCACTACCTGTTATGACCACTTCCTCATGTGACCACTTTCTATTATGGCCATTTCATGTTATTTCCCTATTTGGGGAAGGGCTAATGGTAAATTTCAAAACTTTCCTTAGCGTATTCATAATCAGTAGAAGATCTGTTTAAAATCATGATATTTGTTCCCGGTTGCATCCTCAGCTGTAATGCGTTGGAGCTCGTGGTCCGCTATAATGATAGCATTCATGGTGTAATATGATTTGGCATAGTTTTTACGGCCGGCCGCCTTCCTGAAGCCAAACCTCCTTGAGTAGCTCCAGAAAAGTGGATGTGAAAATGAAGTACAAGTATTAATCCGCACTGGGAATCGAACACGTTACCTCATACAGCTCGGCTGGCGTGTCAAAGGAAGTATGAATTTTCGGTGTCCAGTGGGCAGCACAGTTTGAAATAAAACATTCGAAGAAAACTGAGATACCACTTAAAGTTTAGGCCTTATCTAGTTGAGGCCTTAGATAATCCTTTAAACTAATCTATGAATATCGGCATACACTGCCTCCGTGGTTCAGTGGTTAAGGCGTTTGCCTTGTTGACCCGGGGGTCGTGGTCCCCACGGGAAGCATACTTTGTTAAGTTGTTTCCAGTTTGGTTAGGACATTGCAGGCATGAATTACCTGATTGTCTGATAAGAAAGATGATTCCATGCTTCAGAAGGCACGTTAAGCCGTTGGTCCCGGCTGCCATCTGTTCGTCGTTAAAGGAACCACGTCAGAGGCCGAGAGGCGGTTCCGAAGAACTCTGACACCAGGGTGTGCATGGTCGACTGACCGTGTCACCTACACGAAATGATGATGATCGGCATACAATTAAAATTAAGAAAGTTTTTTTTTTATGTCATAGGACGGCAAACGAGCTAGCGGGTCAACTGATGGTAAGTGATCACCGCTGCCGATGGACAACTGCAACACCAGGGGTGTCACAGGAGCGTTGCCGGCCTTTTATTTTTCCCTCCCCAGAGGGGAGAGGGAGATGGCTCCGGCTCTCTCACTCACCGAACGAAGCATAGCAGCGGTAAAACTACTACTCAAACGTCGATTTTCTGTGAGAGTGTGGTACTTCCCCGGACGAGCCGGCCCATTTATGCTACTAGCAAAAGTGATTTTCGCCGGTAGCGAGGCTCCACCACAACAAAGACAATATAATACCACAACTAAATGTAAATAAAGCTTTGCTTAGCGTTTTAACGATAACGATAGGTAAAACTTCATGTTCACGCTTAAAAATGTAAACAGGAGTTCAGAAAATAGTTTGACTGTTTGTCTAGGGCCTTGTAGAATAAAATTCTAAAGAAATTATGTCTCTGTTTTCTTTCAAATGCATTATTTGAAATTGGGGCAGCACTAAACTCCGAAAAATTCACCACGGAGACGGTATTGCAGTAGTATTTTGTACTCCTTTTACTTTGGACTGTGTACCTACCTTTAAGTGAGCTTTCGCTTAGTACTATTATTAATTCTGTGCTTTCGCTACTTCACCGGACTTTTGAGGCGAGGGCCAAGGGGAACATCACCAGGAGGGCATCGGCTTTCAGCGTTGTCTGTGTGCGGCCGGCTGGCTGGGAGAGATAGCCAACTCTCATACGCTTGATGTCTAGTGAAAATTTTTGAAGTGAAAACTTCTTTAGCGGCGCTTTGCACTTTTTGTGATGGGAAAAAAATGTTAAACTCGCGACAGGTCACGTGACCGTCAGATTCGTCAGATTTAAATTTTGTTAGACGGACACGTGCGTGACCCAATCGAAAAATGCACAACATTAATATTCAAGTTTTTCTTCCGCCGACACTCCCGGAGTGCAACCTGTTGTTTTTTAACCTTACGTGGATAGTAAAATAAAATAAATAATAAATAAATATATACGGACAAATCACACAGTTTGAGCTAGCCCCAAAGTAAGTTCGAGACTTGTGTTATGGGATACTAACTCAACGATACTATATTTTTATAATATATACATATATAGATAAATATCCAAGACCCAGGTCAATCTGAAAAATATCATTTTCCATGTTGACCTGACCGGGGATCGAACCCGGGACCATCCGTGTCGCAGGCAGGCGTGTTGACCGCTGCGCCGCGGAGCTCGTCAATCGTCATAGTGGACGAAGTAGTGTGCAAACGCTAGTGTATAAATAGATTATGGAACAGCCTGTAGATTCATAGTAAAGATGTGAATAGAATACATAGTTGCCATTACACTACCATGACGTAATTTGTCTAATTTCAACAAGAGTACGCTTCTATTGTCTAAAGTTATCAAACTTAATCTCATAATCTATTTGGAGTTTACTATCGAAGGACGTTGAGACAGGTACGTAGTTTTTTTGCCTAGACTGTTTTACATAAGAACTCATCTTAAATGCATGTCTTCTTCATTTTTTAACCGACTTCAAAAAAAGGAGGAGGTTCTCAATTCGTCATAATCTTTATTGTTTAATGTATGTTCCCGGATTTCTCGAAGATGCCTGGACCGATTTAAGTTCTTTTTTGTTTGATAGGTAATACTTTACAGATGGTCCCATTACATTTGTATCGAATTGTATCAAGGACTTTTAGAAAAAATACACTAAAACAAAAAAAAAAAATTACAAGTATGCCGTTTGGTTTACACTTATTTCCATTTTATTTTTATGCTTATTCAAACAAATTGTTAGGGTTGAAGTCGGTTTTTGTTTTTTTGTTAAAAATATTTTAAGTTATTTTTATCTTAGTTGTGGTAGAGCCACGCTACCGGCGAAAATAACTTTTGCTGGTATATTAATAGATATGAATAGAAACATTGATTGGTGATTGACATATCAACGCATAGCTAAAACTTCAAGGACTCGAAACCTGAAATTTCGAACAAAAGTTAAACAAGGAACCCTTATAGTTTCGCCATGTCTGTCTGTCTGTCCATCCGCGGTTTTACTTATAGACTATAAGTAAAAGCTGTAATTTTATAATGTACCTAAGTAAGCACTAAGAAAGGATATTAGGCAATTTCATCCCATAAGGTGGTTACATAGGGGAAACAATGCTAATCCTAACTTCCTAACTAATATTATAAATGCGAAAGTGAGTTCGTTTGTTTATTTGTTTGTTACGCTTTCACGCCCTATGTACTGAACCGATCGTCATGAAATTTTGCAAACACATTTAAGTTTCTTTTAAGTTTTTTAGGGTTCCGTAGTAAACAAGGAACCCTTATAGTTTCGCCATGTCTGTCTGTCTGTCTGTCTGTCTGTCTGTCTGTCTGTCTGTCTGTCTGTCTGTCTGTCCGTCCGCGGTTTTACGCAGAGACTATAAGTACTAGAAAGCTGTAATTTGGTATGGGTATGTATATTAATCATGGCAAAAAAGTAGTAGAATAAAAAGCTGAAAAAAAATTTTTTTTAGGGTAGCTCCCATACTAGTAAAGTGGGAGAGTAATTTTTTTTCTCTATTTACCCATCGTGTGTGGTATCGTTAAATAGGTCTTTCAAAAATATTGTGAGGTTGAGAACACCATTTTTCGATTTAGGGATCCGTTTCCGAAATATTTGGTTTTAAAGTGCGAATTTTTGTTAGAGGTAAGTGTCCCCCCCCTCTATCTGCTAAACGGTTATATATAGATACGTAAAAAAAATTACAACAGTAGTATATATACTGAAGTTTAAAGGAAAACTATCAGAGCTGAGTTCTAAGTACAAACTAAAAAGTTATAGGCAACCAACTTATAAACTGTAAAATTTCATACTATTTTCATTGTTAGATGTTCTGTAAGGTGCGAGTGTGAATAGTGTGAACTCAAAGTTGTCATTCGCAACTACGGAACCCTACACTGCGCGTGGCTGGACACGCACTTGGCCGGTTTTTTCTTTTAAGTTTTAAGTTATTTTTGTGCAATAAAAAAATTACATACATACACATGGGTTAGGGTACTGATGATATATCACGCGGATAAAGCCGCGGGTAACAGCTAGTATAGTATAAAAGTCTGTGGGTTTTCAAGATACAAAATGAAATGTTGTAATGCAAGCTAATGTAAAAGTATTCTTCACATATTCTATCTTTTTAAATTTGTAGAAATAACAGAAAATATGAATAGGAAACATTAAGATTGACAAGGAGTAATTTTGCACAAAAGTTCTTATTATAATGCAAGTGAGCACGAATGGAATATAGGAAATTCATCCCCTAAGGGGATGAATTTCCCCTAAGGGAATGGGTCAAATAGGGGTTATAAGTTAGAGCGGAAAATATATTATTTTGTAAGCTATCGCTATGAAAATTGGCCATTATGATCTTGATTATGATCATGGGTAAACATCGAAATGAACTAGAATTAATGTATTCATAAATTGCTCCCTTAACGGGGTAAAATAAAGAGGAAAACCATACAAATCGGTGTTTTACTAATATATGTAGGAGCAGTTAACATAACAGTAATAAGACTTACTGTGTACATGGAACAGATTTTTTGCAGATCATTGTTTTCATATTAATTGATATTATAGGAGCACAATTAAAATATTTTTAACAGAAAACAATAACCGACTTCAACCCTATCAATTTGTATTATAAACATAAGAATAAAATGGAAATTAGTGTAAACCAAACGGCATCACCGTATATATTTTTTTGGTTTTTGTGTATTTATTCAAAAAGCGCTAGACACATTTCATTAAAAATTTAATGGGACCATCTGTAAAGTATTACCTATCAAACAAAAAAAGAATTTCTTAAATCGGTCCAGGCGTCTTCGCGAAATCGGGGAACATACGTAAAAAAAAAGATTACGACGAATTGAGAACCTCCTCCTTTTTTGAAGTCGGTTAAAAATTATTACTACCCAAAATTGTTACTGGATCTGTATTTAGTTTAATTTTTTAAGGGTTCCGTACAAAAATTGAAAAATTGTCTTCGAATCTTCTGAAGCAAATTAGGTGAAATTTGGTAAGATGGTGTAATCCTATGACCCAAACACGGATATGCAAAGTTAATAAGGATTTTTTTGAAATAAGGGTCATTTTGAGGGGCCCAATTACAAAATTAAAAAAAAAAGTTTTGCAAACCTTACTGCGATATCAAATGAAAGGGCTCATTATGAGGATCACAAAAAAAATTTTTTTTATTCACGAACGAAGGCAAAAATTTACCATTCCCCCCCCCCCCCCCTGATCTCCGAAACTACTGGGCCGAAAATTTTGAAAAAGTTTCAAAATGTATTTTGTTCCTTGAAGATGACAGGAAAAATAATAAGAATTCTATCACTTAAAAATGAAGTAGTAAACTCACTATAATAAGTTCATCTAGGGAAATAGTTCACTAAAACACCACTAGAAAGCGCTAGTCAATTGAATAAAACATTTTTGCACATTGTGTGTGTGTTCACGAAGCATATTGTACGGAACCCTCATTGCGCGAGTTTGACTCACACTTGGCCGGTTTTTTAATGAATAATTTGAGTGCGACCTTTATCTAACCTGATGGAAGGCAACGATGCGGTCTAGGGTGGTACACGCAAACACCAAATAATGCCTATTCACTCTTGCGTTTAAAACCTTTAATATATACGAGTATGTAAGTTAAATATAATATTGATGAGGTTGTTTGCAAAAGTTAGTCTGAAATCCTGACAATACGAAACCTTGTGTCTTTCTGCAGGAATATCAATGAAAAAATAGTTACTAAAGATTCTATAGTATTTTTTACGAATAATTATGAAGTTGTTATAAATGAAATCCAGTGGTTTTAAAAATATCAATGGGTAATAATAAATAAATAAATAAATATATACGGACAAATCACACAGATTGAGCTAGCCCCAAAGTAAGTCTACACACATAATCCAATGCATTATATGGTCATACTTTTCAAAACCTAATGGGGTACTTGCATGAAGAGTACACTTTGAAAACTATTTCTGATTATATAAGCATCTAGCTGGAAAAATCTGTTAAGGACACTTTCAGTCCGATATCAATACATTAACTTTGGTTTAGATTGGTTAGAAAAGTCCGTTTCAAAAATATGAAAATTTCAAAAATCTTATAATACTATGAAATAGCTCTTTAAATTTATAGCAATTATTGTTATGAAGCCATTTTCCTAAACGCAATATTTAACAATGCTGACAAACAAAGTCCTCACAACACGCATACAAATTGTTAAAGGAGTGACGTCACTAGTCAGTTGTTTTTTCTTAGGGACGTTTAGGCCGAGACGAAAAATTTGAATTTTCAAACCCTTATATCTCAAAGAGTCTTTAGGTTATCAAGATGATTTTTTCACTGTTATTTCTATTTTTGAGAGCTCTTTTCATAGGACAATGAAAAAAATGTGTGCAAGTTCCGCATTCTCTAATCACTTGAATAATTGGTAGTAGTAAATAATAGTTTTAGGTAGGTGATAGCAGAAAATTACTCGTCTTTGATTTGTAGAACAAATTTATAATTTTTTTTAACTTTTTAAAAGTCTAAAGGAAATAAAACAAGGCACTTCTTTAAATAATACAATAATTTATTGACATTCAGCCATACTATATTTGTAAATCATACTGTTGGTCGCTAAATAAATATCTTCGTTATGAAATGCTACGCCCGAAGGCACAAAGTCCAAGTTCATTAGTTTTCTGGGGATCAAACTATCTGGTCTTAAATGGTAAAGACCATCATTTGTAGCCAAAATCACTCTGTCACTATTATCTACAGTTATAGCCCGAGCAGTGTCTTTCGCGATTCCAACATATTCAATAGGTTCCTGAAAATCTTTCAACAAAACTTTAACGTACTTAGAATCACATTCGTAATAGATATTCTCATCAGAATCAACTGCCAAAATGAACGCGCAAGGCACATAATCCACTCTTCTCTTCTCGTTTCTCTTTAAGTTAACAGTATAAACTTCATTTTCTGGGTAAATAACGACGTATAGCTCATCCATTTTGTTTTGCGGTTTAAATATTTGAACTATATCTTCATCTTTCAGACTAACGAAGTTAGCTTTATCAGTTTTGTTAAGTACATTCAAGCCATCGTCAGTGGCTATGTAAACTCTGTTTTTAGTTACATCGATAGCAGCTGCTTGGCCGTTAATGTTGTCGATTTTGATAGGTTCTCCATTCCTTAGGATATATTGATCCATTTTGGTTTGAACATCATCATTTTGTAGTGATTCTAGGTCAATCAGGGTGAATAGAATGTCTTCTGTATGCGGGTTGTATACTAGATTTGTTGGGAGTCCTCTTATAGTTAATATGGAGGTTCTACTGTAAGATTGGTTGTCAAAAGTATAGGGACATACATCAGCGGTGGCTCCTGATATTACGATGAGTAGTAAGAAGGGCAGCATTTTGGTTTCTGAAAAATACAAATAAGAAATTAAGTTGGTGTAAAGAAATAAATAATAAAAAAAGCGGCCAAGTGCGTGTCGGGCCACGCGCAGTATAGGGTTCCGTAGTTGCGATTGACAACTTTGAGTTCACACTGTTTACACTCGCACCTCACAGTTCAACGACCATAAACATCTAACAATAAAGATTGTATAAAATTTTACATTTTCCAGTACATTTTATAAGTTGGTTGCCTATAACTTTTTAGTTTGCACTTAGTACCCAGCTCTGATAGTTTTCCTTTCAACTTCAGTATATATACTACTGCTGTAATTTTTTTCACGTATCCATATATAACCGTTTAGCAGATAGAGGGGGGGGACACGTACCTCTAACAAAAATTTTCACTTTAAAACCAAATATTTCGGAAACGGATCCCTAAATCGAAAAATGGTGTTCTCAACCTCACAATATTTTTCAAAAACCTTTTTAACGATACCCCACACGATGGGTAAGTAGAGAAAAAAAAATTACTCCCCCACTTTACTTGTATGGGAGCTACCCAAAAAAAAATTTTTTTTCAAGATTTTTTTCTACGACTTTTTTACCATGATTAATATACATACTCATACAAAATTACAGCTTCCTAGTACTTATAGTCTCTGAGTAAAACCGCGGACGGACAGACAGACAGACAGACAGACAGACAGACAGACAGACAGACAGACAGACAGACAGACATGGCGAAACTATAAGGGTTCCTAGTTTACTACGGAACCCTAAAAAGGTATCGCCGTTTCGTTCTCGGTCACAATAGGTCCACTCCAAGTCTACCCGTGGATGTCGTAGAAGGTGACTTAGAAAACACAAGCTAAACAAAGCTTATAAAGATCAGAGACCTCTCCAACCCGTCTGGCCAGCGTGGGGAGTGTAGGCTAAATCCTCTGACTGCTCTGGCTAATATATGGCTCTGGTAGTTCAGAGAGGGTCATGCTCCTGCAGTGAAGACTAAAAAAGACTTGATGATGATGATGAAAGAAATAAACCGTAAAATCCCTTGGACCTGGCTTCAGCCTTTTAATTCGACTTAACAGAGACGCAATTTTTTGAGCTACAAGAGGCATTACATTCTATGAGTTGAGATAACTCTTACAAATAGTCTTTAGGAGTTCGCAAAGTTTGAAATAACTATATTACTTTAAAAACTTGTCCGAAATAAATCTTATTATGATCATCATCATAACTTTGCCGTGTGGTTCCCGGCAGAGTAGAATAGGACCGCTTCAAGTCATCCCGTGGATGTCATAGAAGGCGACTAAGGGAACACAAGCTAAACAAAGCTTATAAACATCAATCAAATATGGGTCTGATAGTACAGAGAGGGTCGTGCTCCTGCAGTGGAGACTAAAAAGACCTGATAATGATGAAATGATGATCATATCGTTACATTATTATTCACAGTTACGGTACCGTTATTTCTTTATCAAACTTATTGGACTTAATAATAGTGTATTTTTAATCAACTATGCGTGAAGTTAGTGTCAGTTGTGGTAAATAGCAATAACTTGTATTAAATGCTTGAAATGCATATTTCATGTTTGATTTAAAACACTTTTGCCGTTTTTTATTATCAATAATAATTAATATTCTTTTAAAAAATAATGTAGAATTTTTAAATATGACTAGCTATATGTCTACATGTAATAGTCGCTTATATTTTTAACACTTTGTGTGCGTTTATTCTATTCGAAGCAATATCCCGTGATTTCGTCCGCGTAAAATAAGACGTCGGGAACATTAGTATTTTATAGCAATTTATTCATACAATTCACTCTGCCCGAAGGACCTACTCAACATTTTTCAACAGAGCTCTTGGACTAACTACTTACTGAAACCTGAAACGTTAATTTTAGTTAAAGTTAGTCGGGAAAGTCTATTTTAACACGCTTTTATTAGCTTCACTTGTATTTAAGGAAATCTTGTAATCCTAATTTGACCCACTTCCCGGTCTTCGATTAGGATGAAATTTTGCACACGCTCTGACTTTTGATGACAACAAATTATCAAACGCTTATTTAATTTTTTCATCGGTAAAGGAATATTTATAATAATATTATGTGAAATGTATATGTGTAATTAGTGTAATGTTAAAAGCGATATCTATATTCTTACCCCCTTATGCATAAAAATTCACTAACGCTTATTTAACCCATTTTAGTTAAAATATGTTTTGTCTTTATCCCACTCTCTAATGTTTGACATTGAAAGAACGAGACAAAACATATTTTAACTAAAATAGGTTTAATAAGCGGTTGTTATTTTTAGCGCGCTTTCTAACACGCTTTTATTAGCTTCACGTGTATGTTATATATTATGTAAGAAAATCTTGGAATCTTAATTTGACCCACTTCCCGGTCTTCGATTAGGATGAAATTTTGCACACGCTCTGAGTTTTGATGACAGTACATGACTGGCGCGATAAAAGCGTGTTTTTTAGTTTTTTTAAACTAATTATAAATTATTTATTAATAAGGGGGTTTGAATATAGATATCGCTTGTAACGTTTTCACATAATATTATTATAAACTAGCTGTTACCCGCGGCTTCACCCGCGTAATATATAGCCTATGTCCTTCTCGGTACCCTTACTAATGTGTATGCAAAATTTCATGATGATCGGTTCAGTAGATTCGGCGTGAAAGCGTAACAAACAAACAAACTCACTTTCGCATTTATAATATTAGTTTAGATATTCCTTTACCAATAAAAAGCTACATGATGAGCGGGTAAAAGGCTATAATTCATAAATATTATGTGGAAAACCTGCTAGAAATCTTTAATTACACTGCTTATTGTTATTATTAAAATAAATTACAAAATAAGATCACTCACATTATTCCCGTGGTCTGCGATGCTAGGATTCCCACTAACAACTGTCTGTATCACTAACAAGACTTATCTCATGAACTAAATATGAGAGTTCAACACTCTTCTATCGAAATAGGCCAAATGTATTATTGTTTATTAACTATATATTAGTTGTTCGTTTTATTAATTATCTATTAAATTAACGGCATTCCTTCATGATTTGTTTTGGTCGAAATGAATGATTTACGCTTAAGCGATCTCTATATATCTGTTAGTTAAGGGGAAGGAAGGAAATGCGCATTCGGCGCGTTTCCATTGCCATGTTTTTAAAGGATCTATTATGTTTTGTATGTTTATTTATACGGATAATTCTTTCTTTCTTCTTTCTTCTTTTTAATTATGGCTTCCACCGAGATTTCAGTGATTCTGCCAATGTCCAGTATAATGAGATACTAAGTATCGGTGTTGTACGGTATGTGGCATCAAAGATGGCGTATGTTCTTTGGCAGCCTCGTGGGAGATTTTGGCGACAAATCTATACGAGTCCATTTAACAGTCTACTTTAACTATTTCACAAATTGTTCTCGAGCACGAGCATTTATAACACCAAACTACACCAATTTCATATTATAAAGTCCACTTAAATCAATTTGCAAAATTGTATAAGGCAAACGACAACTGAACACCTTGACTTCCCACCAAAAAAACATACGGATAATTATTTACACAATACATTTTAAGTATTAAAACTAATTAAAAACTTAAACTTAACTAAAAGAAACTTAAAACTATTAAATGAATACGTAACTAGATAAATATAAAATATATCTATAGATAAAAAATAGGTCTCGCAAGTCGTTCTTTTTTAACCGACTTCAAAAAAAGGAGGAGTTTTTATTTTTTATGTATGTTCCCCGATTTCTCAAAGACACCTGGACCGATTTAAGAAATTCTTTTTTTGTTTGAAAGGTAATACTTTACAGATGGTCCCATTCAATTTTTTATCGAAAAGTGTCGAGCGCTTTTTGAAAAAATAAACAAAAACCTAATAACATTTACAGGTATATTCGGATTACACTTAATTTTGAAAATTTATTAAATTTTTTTCTTATGCTTATTAAAAAAATTTATAGGGTTGAAGTCTTTCTTTTTGTTTTTTGTTAAAAATGTCTTAAATTATTATTTTATAGCTTCCACCAAGGTTTCGGTGATTCTGCCAATGTCCAGTTTTGAGAGATACAAAGCATCCATGTTGTAGTGTATACAATTTTAACAAGTAGGCATCAAAGACGGCGCAGGCCTTTTGATTGCTTTATAGGAGCTTATGATGACAAATCTATACGAGTTTACATATATGACGGTCTACTTTAACTATTTCACACACTGATCGTGCATTTATTACATCAATTTCATATTATTTATTTATTTAGTAACAAACTTGTACAGCATTTACAGTTACACCAAAGCACTGCACAACTTAACCTAGGACTACGGATTCATCCATCCTTTTCACAAAATAATAACAATTCATTGATCAAACGTACAAACCCATCAGCAAAAATATCACGTTCCCTTCCTTTTAATGATGCCAGGAATTCGTTGAGTTCAGAAAGACCTCGCAAAGGAGGGGACTTTGCACGAGCGATTGTCCACTATGATCTATCGATCGACGAAGTTTCGTGTAAATACATACATACATACTATCACATCTTTATCCCTTGCGGGGTAGACAGAGCCCAAGGTCATAAAACCTACAGGTCACGTTTAGCAACGTAGTGGGCGTAAAGGTGGAAAGCGGAATCAAAATAGTGATGGATTGCTAGCCGCATCGCCTATCAGTGTGATTCCTTAGATTTTCGCCCAATCCCTTGACCGGCTTTTACGGTCTGCGCGGAGAGAAAAGCAGCTGGTATGTTCTATGTTTTTTCTTTTCTTCCAAACCAGCATGGAAGAAGCAGTGAAAAAGCGTTCATATTTTTTAACTTGATGTGTGAGAATTACATATCCCACTAACACATTGTTCATTAAAATAGTGTAAAAGCAGCCATATTGTTTAACATAGTGTGTGAGAATTGCGTAGAAATAGGCAATTCTCACACGCCTATTGTTCATTCAGTGGACACTGACTCAATAATCAATAATGCCAATTGTACCCCGTTGTGATATTAAAATAGTGTAAAACCGGCCATATTGTTTAACATAGTGTGTGAGAATTGCGTCGAAATAGGAAATTCTCACACGCCTATTGTTCATTCAGTGGACACTGACTCAATAATGCCAATTGTATCCCGTTGAGATATTAAAATAGTGTAAAATCGGCCATATTGTTTAACATAGTGTGTGAGAATTGCGTATTCTAACGCCTATTGTTCATTCAGTGGGCACCGACATAATGTCATTTGTATCGTCTAACGCTGAGATATTTTATACATACATAAATAATAAATATTTGCACACCTTGTGAAGGTAAAATGTACTAAAACAACATAATTATTGTCAACTTACAGTGTACCTACATTAATGCAAATAAATACTTGAATCTTGAATAAATACTCATTATTTTATCCCTTGCGGGAGAGGCAGAACCCGCGGTGATAAAACCCAAAGTGGAATCAAAATAGTGATGGGTTGCTAGCCGCATCGCGTATTGACGTGATTTCTCATATTTTCGCCCAAACCCTAGACCGGCTTTTACGGTTTGCGCGGGAAGACAAGCAGCAGCTGGTATATTCTTAAATTGTTCTTTTCCCCCAAACCAGCATAAAGACATTTCTTTCAAAATCGTGTGATAATGGACACGCTCGCTGTCTTGCAGTGTGAGCATCGCGTGTAATGTAACGCCTATTCTCCATTCATTGAATGCACAACAGAACGCACGTAGGTCAGTGTGTTACGAAATGAGATAACTTGCTTCCTAGTTCCTCTTTACTGTTTTGAAAACAATATTGTTCCACTGGCCAGCCCTATTTACTAACTCGGATGACAGGTGTCGATGCCTATCAATCTAGAATTTAGTGTTACAATGCGGTTTTTGTATTTCAAATAAAAAGTTCGAGCAAGCAAAACCCGCATTGTAACATACAAAAACCGCATTGTAACACTAAATTCTAGATTGATAGGCATCGACACCTGTCATCCGAGTTAGTAAATAGGCCGGCTGTTGAGGCCGTGAGGTTCCCGGCAGAGTAGAATAGGACCACTCCAAGTCCCCTTAGTCGCCTTCTACGACATCTACGGCTTCCCGTGGCGACTAAGGGAATTAATAAGCTAATGTTGTTTGTTTTTCGTATGTGTAAGTGGCCAACACTGGTGTCAGATTTTTCAGCTGCCTTAAGGCATCTGACATAGCTTAACGACTGCCATCAACGATGACAGCCGGGACCAACGGCTTAACGTGCCTTCCGAAGCATGGAGGAGCTCGAGATATTTTTATGCCACTTGCGGTCACCCATCCAAGTAGGGACTGCACCAGGGGTTGCTTAACATACGTAAGCGCTCATAGAGCTCACACCCACTGGACCATCGGGACCATCAATAAACATCAAAGAGACCACTCCAACCCGTCTAGCCAGCGTGAAGAGTGTAGGCCAAATCCTCTGAATGCTCTGGCTAATTTATGGCTCTGGTAGACGGTACAGAGAGGGTCGTGCTCCTGCAGTGATGATTAAAAAAGACCTGATGCTGATTGTGCCACTGCTGGGCAAAGGTCTTTCCTAATTCATTCCAAACGTTAATTTTTTTTAAATATATACGGACAAATCACACAGATTGAGCTAGCCCCAAAGTAAGTTCGAGACTTGTGTTATGAGATACTAACTCAACGATACTATATTTTATAATAGATACTGATATAGATAAACATCCAAGACCCACGTCAATCTGAAAAAGATCATTTTCCATCTTGACCTGACCGGGAATCGAACCCGGGACCATCTGCGTCGCAGGCAGGCGTGTTGACCGCTGCGCCACGGAGCTCGTTCTTATTTCTATTCAATGAATGCACAACAAAAAGCTTGTAGGTCAGTTTGTTGACAAATGTTTACTTAGTCTAACTGCGACCACGAACACTATAAAGTGCTCGAAACGTTAGGTGTATAAATCCTAATCCTAACTAATATTATAAATGCAAAAGTAAGTTTGTTTGTTTGTTACGCTTTCACGGCCAACCTACTGAACCGATCACGATGAAATTTTGCATACACATAGGTTAGGGTACCGAGAAGCCGTGGGTAACAGCTAGTAATGTAATTAACGCGATAAAAACCGTATTAAAATGATTTTATTTAAATGTGTTAGGTTTGTGGTGGGAAGCAGTGGCGGCTCCCCCTTAAGTGCACTCGTGCGGCGCACTACCAGTTTAAGCTTAAATATATATATAAAAAAATTACATAGATATAAAAAATAAATAAGCAGTTTTACGTAAAAATATATTTATTTTTTGTCAAATGATAATCAGTCATGTACTTAACGAAATAAGTATTATTTTCACTTGACAAAATAATTTGCCGTGCGCTCGCTCCCAACGCACGCAGCGCGCCCATACAGCTACTATTGAGAAGACGACGAAACGCCTGGCGCGTGAGACGGAAGATTAGTATGGAAGTTTAGCGAAATCTCGTGCGCCGCACGGGGCCCGACGCGGAACGAACGCTGACGTTCGGAAATGTTCGGATTAGGTAGTTTTCGCGTAAATTTAGGTACGTTTGTATTTGTTCGTGTTTTACTTTCGCTGTTTTTATGTTTTGTTTTACTTATTAATCTTATTATCATACACTAAGTAGGTATGTAAATAAAAAATGCCTATCTAAATAAGAGAGAATTATTTCTGCATATAAAAATTATCCATATTGTTTAGGCATGTCTTATGATGTGCACCACCAGGTCTTTGAGTCACGAGCCGCCACTGGTGGGAAGTCAAGGGGTGCAGTTGGGGTCTACCTTGGACGATTTTGCAAATTGATTTTGGTGGACTTTATAATATGAAATTGGTGTAGTTTGGTGTTATAAATGCTCGTGCTCATGGAACAATTTGTGAAATAAGTAATGTGGTCTGCACGAGACATCAAAGAACATACGCCATCTTTGATGCTACTTGTTACAGCTTTACCGTACAACACCGTTACCTAGTATCTAGTATCTCAATTTACAGGACATTGGCAGAATCACTGAAATCTCGGTGGAAGCCATTTTATAAAACAGAAGAAGAAGAAGAAGAAATGTGTTGTGTTTGTTACGAAATAAGATAACTTGCTTGCTAGTTCCTATTTAAAACTGTATCGTCCCGATGCTGGGCAAAGGTCTCTCCCAATTCTTAACCAAAATCTCTAGTTTTTAATTAAAACCAATATGAGATATTCTTTCGTCTCAGACCAGCGTGGAAGAGTATCTACTCTTCCACGCTGGTCTGAGAGGAAAGAAAAAACGTAGAATGTACCAGCTGTTTCTCTTACCGCGCAGATCGTAGAAGCCGATGGAGGGAATGGGCATGAGAAATCATATCAACAGGCGATGCTACTAGACACAGATCACTATTTTAATTCCGTTCGCCACTTACAAGCCCACCAACATGCTGAACGTCGCCTTTAGATTTTATAGACCTAGGCTATGTCTGCCCCGCAAGGGAAAAAGACGTGATAGTACCTATATATGTATGTATTTGAGATATAGTCATTATTAAAATATGTAACAACGGGCTACTCATGTTAATTATCAACTAATACTGGCCGACATTTTTCGATCTTATCCGAAGGTCTTTCTAAGGGCGAATGTTAATGTATTTTTAACAAATAATAATAAGATATTTTTAACAAAAAACAAAACCGACTTCAACCCTATAAATTTATTTAAATAAGCGTAAAAATAAAATTTAAAAAAAACCGGCCAAGTGCGTGTCGGGCCACGCGCAGTGTAGGGTTCCGTAGTTGCGAATGACAACTTTGAGTTCACACTGTTTACACTCACACCTCACAGTCTAACGACCAAAAACATCTAACAATGAAGATTGTATGAAATTTTACATTTTCCAGTACATTTTATAAGTTGGTTGCCTATAACTTTTTAGTTTGCACTTAGTACCCAGCTCTGATAGTTTTCCTTTCAACTTCAGTATATATACTATTGCTGTCATTTTTTTCACGTATCCATATATAACCGTTTAGCAGATAGAGGGGGGGGACATGTACCTCTAACAAAATTTTGCACTTTAAAACCAAATATTTCGGAAACGGATCCCTAAATCGAAAAATGGTGTTCTTAACCTCACAATATTTTTGAAAGACCTTTTTAACGATACCCCACACGATGGGTAAATAGAGAAAAAAAAAATACTCCCCCACTTTACTTGTATGGGAGCTACCCAAAAAAAAATATTTTTTCAAGGTTTTTTTCTACGACTTTTTTGCCATGATTAATATACACACTCATACCAAATTACAGCTTTCTAGTACTTATAGTCTCTGAGTAAAACCGCGGACGGACAGACAGACAGACAGACAGACAGACAGACAGACAGACAGACAGACAGACATGGCGAAACTATAAGGGTTCCTAGTTTACTACGGAACCCTAAAAAGTGTAAACCGAACAGCATACTTGTACATTTTTTTTTGGTTTTTGTGTATTTTTTCAAAAAGCGCTCGTCATATTTCGGTAAAAATTTATTGGGACCATCTGTAAAGTATTACCTATCGAACAAAAAAAGAATTTCTTAAATCGGTCCAGGCGTCTTTGAGAAATCGGGGAACATACATAAAAAAAAATATATTATGACGAATTGAGAACATCCTCCTTTTTTTGAAGTCGGTTAAAAAAGTAAAACCGACTTCAACCCTATACCTGAATGTACAAACTGGATCTTAAAATCAGGGTTAGTGGGTGTGGTAGTTCAATCAAAATAAAGGAACAACGTCGTCATCAACTTGTCTTCATTCACGGAAGAACTAAACAGAAATAAAATTAAACCAAACGGCATACTTGTACAATTTTTTTTGGTTTTTGTTGATTTTTCTAAAAGCACTGGATACATTTCGATAAAAAAAATATGGGACCATCTTTCAAAATAGAGGAGTAACGTTCTCATCATCATCGTCTTGATTCGCATCAAATAAGTTTAAACTGAACGGCATACACTTACAATTTTTTTGGGGTTTTGTTTTGGGGCGAGGACACTTACCTATGACAAAAATTTGCCCAACCAAATATTTCGGAAATTGATCCCTAAATTAATTTAGTTTTAATTAATTATAATAAATACAAAACATTTCCGACAAATTTTCACGATGTTTCTAGAGAATATACCAGCTTTAGGAAAAATCCCTAAATTGAAAAATGGTGTTCTCAACCCCACAATATTTTTTAAAGACCTATTTAACAATACCCAACATAATGGGTTTTTGTATAGAAACAAAATATGTATGGGAGCTACCTTAAAACAATTTTTTTCAAGTTTTTTTTTCTACCACTTTTTTGGCATGATTAATATACATACCCATACCAAAGCACAGCGTTCTAGTACTTATAGTCTCTAAGTTAAACCGCAGAAAGACAGACAGACATGGCAAGAGTATAAGGGTTCCTAGATTACTACGGAACCCTAAAAATGATACTATATTTTATTAACCGACTTCAAAAAAGGAGGAGATTCATAACCGACTCATAACTTGTTCGACGGCTATATTAAATATTGCGTATATTGTAATGGACTTATAATACGAGTAAAGTTGCTTTATATTTAAAGGCATATACTTATATAATGGTAATATTTATTTTTACTTTTTTCATACTTTCAAAATGGACTTGCCCAATCAACTTTAAAAGTTTATTGAGCATGGTTAACGAATCGTTCTCAGATTGAAAGTGTACTTTTGTAGTCTTTTTAGACACATTTTGATATATTATGAAACATTTTTAAGAATCTGAAAAACCCAGTCATCATGCCTATTAAGTAGAGATACATCAATTCTTTAGTTGTTTTTTAGCATTAACAATGCTATTCTGATATAAATTATAATATCTTGTTAAATGTTTTTGTTTAGTTTTTCGTGTGTGTAAGTGGCCAACACGGTTGTCAGATTCTTCAAGCTGCCTAAAGGCATCTAACATAGCTTAACGACTGCCATCAATGATGACAGCTGGGACCAACGGCTTAACGTGCCTTCCGAAGCACGGAGGAGATATAGATATTTTTTATGCCAATTGCGGTCACCCATCCAAGTGGGGACTGCACTTGGGGTTGCTTAACATACGAAAGCGCTTATAACGCTCACGTCCACTAGGCCATCGGGCAATAAGATATCAGAAATAAATTCAATGTTATGGTGTGATATCGCAAGCCCTTATGCGTACAGAGGAATGGGATATGGTGGGGAAATTTGACGCGTATGATTGAACCGCGGTGGGCGAATTGATAAGGCGTTGTCGTATACAGACATATACGCAGGTTCAAGTCCTGCCCGCGTGGAATTTTTACAATATCTTATTTCTTTTTTTTTTTGAAGAAATGATGAAAAATTTTATTGCACACATAACATTAAAATCAATCGAATAAAATACATTCATGATTACATTTCGTCAATAAATTACACCGGCAGTCCCGGTTTAGTCAAATAATCCGCCTTGAATTGTACCTGGTGCAAAAGTGCTCATAACGCTTGCAGCGTTCCTGCGTTGTATCGCAAGGGATATGCGTTGCACCAGATACGATTCGGCGCGTGCGTCAGCAATACTATTCTTATTTCTTAATGTAATAATAAGAATATATATAGATACTTACCTACACATAGGTATATCTAAACACCCTCTATCTTTTCCAGGTTCTTCATCATGAGAACTGAGTTAATTATCAGTTTCCTGTTCATCATCTGCCTCTCCAGCTGCCTTAAATTCAAGACAACATCAATATTCCAACCAGACCATATCATATTCTCATCCAACTTAAATATTACAAAACTAATTGTTCCTTCCGGCGGGTCCCAGTACTTACCAGCGGACACAGCAGATATTCCAGAAATATTTTTCACAGTATCTGACCCAACTCTAGAAGGAGGTAGTAGCATCTATGTTCTTGAAGGATTTGCAGCCTACGAAGTAATCGAAGGTGGAAGAGATACCACAGCAGACTACGGCCAAGACGCCACAGTATACTTTGGGACATACCACGGAATTTACAAATATGTACCAAGTTCTTTATCAGCCAAGAAATTTGGCCCATTCCGTGATGATATTATCCAGATACAAAAAGCAAGCAATGCTGATACAATATACTTTTTGAACAGTGAAAAAATGCTTTACAAAATTGAGAAAAATGGAACCATGCGGACGAATATAGGTGATATTACGTGCGCTTCGCAGTTTGTATTAGATACGTCTAACAATATTTATTACATATCTTGTGACGATACGCTTAAGATTCTACGAAACGATGGAAAAACACTGGGCGTTGTATATTCTCTCAAAGATTTTACAGATATAACATTGCTAAGACCTGCGTTTATAATGGAGGACTCTGTACCATTTTTAGCGGACGGACATCTTCATTTCATTTACTCTAATGGGACTAGTCAAATAAAAGAATTCCGGTTTGATCATAAGCCTTCAGCGTTTAGTGTAGACGCTGCTCTATATCTAGTTGGGGCATTAAATGGAAAGATATACGAATTTGATGTAATGGATATCCTTCTAAGTACAATGTTTAACATTAATTCTTACTGGCAAGCAGATATAGGTAAAATCGTTATGTCCTTATTTGATACAACAAAACTGAAATTTGGAATACCTGTAAGTAAAGAGAAAGTATAATAATAAACCAAGTGTTTATGAAAAGATAATCCAGTGCAAATGGCATCAACTGCTATTACGGGAATATACAAGGTGTCTCAAAAGAAAGTTTATATTTTGTGAGTCGATAAAATAAAAAGTAGTAAAACATGTTTATTGATTATTAAAGAACAGTCTTTGGGAATCTATTCCTTAAAAATAACGTTATTCAGATGTGAGCCTTCGCGTTCACGGCACTCATATATCCGGACCTCAAAATTACCAATGACGGCTTGGCAGTTCATCTCTGTGATGGCTGCAAACAGACTGGTTAATATTTTCCACGTCGCCGACCAGATTTTGGTTTTCCTAGAGTTGAACCGGTCTCTTTGAAGTCGGTCGAGATAATCAAGAATGGCAGAAAACGTGAAAAATGTTAACCAGTGTGTTTGCACCCATCACAGTGACGACCTGCCGAGCCGTCATTAACAATTCTGAGGTCCGGTCTAAATGATGTTATTTTTAAGAAATAAATTCCCAAAGACTGTTCTTCAATAATCAATAAACATGTTTTATATAGACATATCACTTTTTATTTAATTGAGTCCTAAAATATAAACTTTGTTTTGAGATACCCTGTAGGAATTTTACGCGGGACCCCGTAAAAGTCCTACAGTTGTATTTGAAATAAATAATTTGAAAGAAAACGAAGATATCCCAACTAATATTATAAATGCGCGTGAGTTTGTTTTTTGGTTTGTTACGCTTTCACGGCCTATCTACTGAACCGATCATCATGAAATTTTGCATACGCTGTAAGGGTACTGAAAAGGACAAAGGCTTATCACGCGGACAAAGCCACGGGTAACAGCTAGTTATTTATAAATTAGTTCTGCGAGGCCTTAGATAATCCTTCAAACTATAGTATGATCTACTGTTTACAGTTTAAAGTGTGGAAGTGAAGGTTAACTAAGATTTTTCAGCAAAAGTGGCCGTATTTCATAAAATCGCCAAGATAAGATTCACGTTTTCACTCTCAATTATAAACAATATGTAGTTAAAAAAGGTAAGGATTGTATAGGGTTAAAACTAACGTGAGATAAAGACATCATATATATATATATATATATCAACGGGTCACTCACGTGCTATTTGTCGGGATTGCCGACTATAGTTTCGGACTCGTCAGGAGCCCATTTTCAAGGCGAGTGCGGGACGCGCGGCGGTGGATCCCGAACTAACCGCTCGCGACGCGACGCCCGCGCAGCGGCTCGCGCCGCCCTGGCGGAGGGGGGAACAAGCGAGTCAGTCCCGGGATCCTGGTGTTGCGTGGTCACGGAGGTAGTGGATCCTATTTCTTCGTCGTCGGTGTCTGGTGACGGTGCGTGTGTGTGGAAAGAGCTAATCGTATCGGCCTCTACTGAATCAGTGTGCTTCAAGATATCACTCTTTTGCAGAATGGTTTCCAGGTTGCGGGTAAAGTCCAACCTTCCGCGCGTCGCGAGCGGTTAGTTCGGGATCCACCGCCACGCGTCCCGCACTTGAAAATGGGCTCCTGACGAGTCCGAAACTATAGTCGGCAATCCCGACAAATAGCACGTGAGTGACCCGTTGATATATATATATATATATGATTGTATAGGGCTTCGAAGAAACAAAATTTTTAAAGATGTCTCCGGTTTATTTCAAATACTTTTTTCAAATGAGAAGACCCCATGGAGATCTTTGTACTACGTGGAGTACGTACGTTTAAAAAAAGTTAAGTTGACTCTGCTCAGAAAGTAGGCGAGTTGTAGATGGGGACTAAGACTATATAGACTCTTAGCCTAAAAGCGTAGAAAAAACTAGTGTCCAACCCACAGAACACAGTTCTGTGTTCTGTGTCCTGTGTGTTTTTCTACCAATTTGACGGATTTTGAGGGCATAAATTGACAGGACGCGTGTGATAACCCAAAGCTGTCACGCACACAAGCATTGAAAAATTGGCCTGTTTTTTAATCATTGAAATAAAAACATGACGGTGTCTAGAGAGTATATAGTCAAGGGTTTGTCCTTATAAATAATGTTTTAAATGGTATCATCTTTGACGTTTTCACGACGTTTCATACGAACTTGAATTGCGCTGCAAATATACTTACACGTTGCTATATTTAGTTAATATTGATACTTTTTTTGATTAACCTGTATAGTCCCACTGCTGGGCAAAGATCTTTCCCATCTCCTTCAATTTATCGCGATTTAGAGCCAGTTCTGACCAATTGACTAAAACGGCCGTTTTGGCGGTAATCAGTTATTCTCTTAATGACTGATTCTCTAATTATTAAAACATGATTCCAAAAATACTTCAGGATATTTTAGTAAATATCCTGAAGTATTTTTGCCTTAGTAGTTCATATAAGCCTTAGTAGGCTTATATGATTTACATTCTTGAAATTCTTTCTATTTTTAAAGTATTAGGATTTAAAGTATTAGGAATAAAATTATTGGCGTCACTAGTGTGGCTAGTGTGGGGCATTAACCCGTGAAGACCTTGCTTTTGCATAAAATTTCCTTGAGACCCAGAGGGGATACCTACTGCCATCTAACGATGACTTTTGGAACTAAGCTTGCCATAGCCTTTGTCAGAAAAAATTCTATAAATATAAATTTTCCAACATAAGTTCCTCAGGAAAAGTTGTTTATATTGTGGGGTTGAGTCACCCCCTTAAGAATCGGACACGGTTTTATTAATCTTTGTATAATAATATTGTAAAAGCTCCCGCTACTGGACCGTAATTAAATTAAAGAGAATAATGAGAACCAAAACTAAACTCAAATGACAAATAAAATATATGTTAAGTATGATGAACGATAACTAATGTGTTTGTTGAAGTACTTTTTAACCGACTTCAAAAAAGGAGGTTTTCAATTCGTCTGTATGTTTTTTTTTGTATGATTGTTACGCGATTACTTAGTCAGTTATGGATAAAACTTTTGTTGTAATGTATCGAACACTTTTTGAAAAAATAAACAAAAGCCCAAAAAAATTGTTTAAGGATGCTGTTCGGTTTAAACTTATTTGTATTTTATTCTTATGCTAATCAAGACAAATTGATGAGGCCGTTACTCCTTTGTTTTGACTGAACTTCAAAGGTGGTCCTATAATATTTTTATCGAAATGTATCCAGTGCTTTTAGAAAAAATCAACGAAAACAAAAAAGTTACAAGTATGCCGTTTGGTTTAATTTTATTTCTGTTTAATTCTTTCGCGAATCAAGACAAGTTGACGACGTTGTTCCTCTATCTTGATTGAACTACCACACCCACTAAAACCTGATTTTTAGATCCAGTTTGTACATCACGTATAGGGTAGAAGTCGGTTTTACTTTTTTTGTTAAAAATAATTACTTATTTGATAACTATACTTTTACTCAATTATCCTATAAGTGTATATGTATGTGTGTAACTGCAAATTAATGAAATAGCAATTGAAGGAATGAAAGTTACTTGACCTTAAGTAGTCGCAAGTAATGCACAACCTCAAACGCTCTGCGTTATGTTATGAGGCGTGCAATAAGTGTAAAATATATGTGAATTAATAAATGAAAATACAGGCGTAATAAACAAAAATAATTATATTAAATAAACTCTTTAACTGTTAACAATGTTTTATTCATTAAACCTTTGGACTTTTACGCAGGCTACTCCTTGAGCGTGTAGCTACCTCCTTGATAGACTCAACCTCATCATTAAAATACTCTTTGACTTCCTCCATCAAGCCCGCAATGATGATCTGGAGCAAGTTGTACTCATAGATGTTCTTGTTATAAGCGTAGAACTGGATGAGGGTTCCCTCTGCACTATAACCTGTAGGTTTGTCCTTGATTTCGAAGTCGCTTAATTCAGAAGTACCATTAGAATATACTAAGTAAACCTGGTCGTCCAAAACTAAAGGCACGAAGTCCTCGAAAACGAAAGCAGGTTTGAGCAACTGAATGTATTTAGCATCCGTCTTAAGACCTTGAACTTTGAAGACTCCTTCTCCGTTGATTACGTATACCTTTTTCTCGTTATCGTAATAGTAAATGTTGTTTTCGAAGTCCATTACGAATTGTTGAGCGTTAATGACATCATCTAGCTTTTCTTTCTTAGTTCCTTCACCAGTAACTTTGAACATTTCGTATTTGTCGTTGATAACGTATAGAGTAGTTTCGTCAGTACTGTTTTCTTGGAGAATGTGGATGAAATTGTCGGTTAACGACCCGTACTTCTCAGCCTTGTTTTCTTCAGCATTGTAGACGTAGATACCGTCAGAAGCAGCGAAGTAGACTTTTTTGTTGTTCTCATTGTTAGCAGTAGTGTCTCTACCATTCTCAAGGAGTTTGGTAGCGGTTCCATTATGCAAAGCGTAAAGTCCCTTGTAGTCTTTCTCGCCATTTGCGCCAAAGTCAACTTCAGTGAAGAAAAGTGTGAAGTCGTTGTTGGAAATGTCATCATCATCATCAAGATCGTCTCCGAAGTTGAGAGCGTTCAGTGGGAGTACCAAGTTGATGATGTCATGCTCACTGGTGTAGATCTTGAACTGGTCGTCGAAGAAGTCGGCATCTACGACTATTTTCTCGCCAGGCACTGGACCGGCAGAGCACAGGCCCGCGAGTAAGGCTCCGATTAACAGCACAATCATCTTCATTTTGGTATCTGCAATTTAAAATAAATTCTTAATTTTGTATTCCTTTTAAGATGAACTGATGATAGGAAAAACGTACAATTTAATATCTTTATTTTTAACCGACTTCAAAAAAAGGAGCAGGTTCTCAATTCGTCGTTTTTAGGGTTCCGTACAAAAGTTGAAAAACGGAACCCTTATAGGATCACTCGAGCGTCTGTCTGTCCGTCCGTCCGTCTGTCACAGCCGATTTTCTCCGAATCTACTGAACCAAATTAAATGAAATTTAATAAGATGGTGTAAACCTATGACCCAAACACGGATGTGCAAAGTAAATATATATATCTTTTTTAAATAAGGGTCAGTTTAAGGGGTCCAAATAGAAAATGTTAAAAAAAGTTTTGCACACCTTACCGTGTTATACATCAAATGAAAGGGCTTGTTATGAGGATCTCAAAAATATTTTTTTTTGTTCGGGAAAAATCAATACTTTTGATTTTATTCACGAAAGAAGGCAAAATTTGACCATTTCTGTAAACAGTAGATCATACTATAGTTTGAAGGATTATCTAAGGCCTCTCAGAACTAATTTATAAATGACTAGCTGTTACCCGCAGCTTTGTCCGCGTGATATATAGCCTTTGTCCTTTTCAGTACCCTTACTGTGTATGCAAAATTTCATGATGATCGGTTCAGTAGATAAGCCGTGAAAGCGTAACAAACAAATAAACAAACTCACTTTCGCATTTATAATATTAGTTGGGATAACTTCGTTTTCTTTCAAATTATTTATTTCAAATACAACACGGGACCCCGTAAAATTCCTACAGGGTGTCTCAAAAGAAAGTTTATATTTTGTGAGTCAATAAAATAAAAAGTGATATGTCTATATAAAACATGTTTATTGATTATTAAAGAACAGTCTTTGGGAAGGTCCGGATAAATGAGTGCCGTGAACGCGAAGGCTTACTTCTGAATGACGTTATTTTTAAGATATTTTCTCCGAATCTACTGAACCAAATTAAATGAAATTTGGTAAGATAGTGTAATCTTA
This sequence comes from Rhodophaea formosa, assembly GCA_963082605.1. Taxonomy (NCBI): domain Eukaryota; kingdom Metazoa; phylum Arthropoda; class Insecta; order Lepidoptera; family Pyralidae; genus Rhodophaea; species Rhodophaea formosa. Next base: position 1,758,610 of record OY720230.1, on the reverse strand, counting down.
TGACCCAAACACGGATGAGCAAAGTAAATAAAGATTTTTTTAAATAAGGGTCATTTTGAGGGGCCCAATTACAAAATTTTAAAAGAAAGTTTTTCAAAACTTACTGTGTCATATATCAAATGAAAGGGCTCATTATGAGGATCTCAAAAATATTTTTTTTTGTTCGGGTAAAATCGATACTTTTGATTTTATTCACGAAAGAAGGCAAAAATTGACCATTCCCCCCCCCTGATCTCCGAAACTACTGGGCCGAAAATTTTGAAAAAATTACAAAATGTAGTTCATTCCTTGAAGATTACAGGAAAAATAATAAGAATTCTATCACTTGAAAATTAAGTAGTAAACTCACAATAATAAGTTCATCTAGGGAAATAGTTCACTAAAACACCACTAGATGGCGCTAGTCAATTGAATAAAACATTTTTTGCACATTGTGTGTGTGTTCACGAAGCATATTGTACGGAACCCTCATTGCGTGAGTTTGACTCACACTTGGCCGGTTTTTATTTATAATATGTTCCCCGATTTCTCGAAGACGTCCGGACCGATTTACAAATTTTTGGGTTGTAAAGATGATTTTTTCACTGTTATTTCTATTTTTGAGAGTTCTTTTTATTTTTATCAAAACATAGTGTGCAAGTTCCGCATTATAAAGCGATGAGGCCGGTTTATCTTAAATTATGGTATCTGCAATTTTGAAATAAATTCTTAATTTTTCAGTTCAAACGGAACCCTTATAGGATCACTCGTGCGTCTGTCTGTCCGTCTATCTGTCACAGTCGATTTTCTCCGAACCTACTGAACCAAATTAGGTAAAATTTGGTAAGATGGTGTAAACCCAACCCAACCCAAACACGGATAAGCAAAGTAAATATATATTTTTTAAATACGGGTCATTTACGGGGGTCCAAATAGAAAATGTTAAAAAAAAGTTTTGCAAACCTTACCGTGTTATATATCAAATGAAAGGGCTTGTTATGAGGATCTAAAAATATTTTTTTTGTTCGGGAAAATCAATACTTTTGATTTTATTCACGAAAGAAGGTAAAATATGACCATTCCCCCCCCCCCCCCCCCCCTGATCTCCGAAACTACTGGGCCTAAAATTTCGAAAAAATTACAAAATATTGTTCATTGCTTGAAGATTACAGGAAAAATAATAAGTTGAACATAAAGTGGTAAACTCACTATAATAAGTTCACCTAGGGAAATAGTTCACTAAAAACCACTAGATAGCGCTAGCCAATCGAATAAAACATTTTTGCACGTTGTGTGTGTGTTCACGAAGCATATTGTACGGAACCCTCATTGCGCCAGTTTGGCTCACACTTGGCCGGTTTTATTTTTGATGGTATTGGTAACAGAAAGACGTAGAATGTACCAGTTGCAGATTATAAAAGCTGATCTAGGGAATGGGCGAAAATATAAGGTATCGTATAAGTAGGCGAGGCGGCTAGCAACCCATTAAGCTAGTTTCTTTTTGTATTGTTTCGGATTGTGTCAGGCCTAAAAATGACCATAACATCACTTTCTCAATATTTTGGTTCGAATTTTGGGCGTAATCAAAATGGCTAACAAATGGTGGCCAGTTGTTAGCCAATCATATAAAAAAATATTTTCAAATATTACTGAATAAAAAATTTACAAAGTCATGTTGTTTGTTTGGGTTAATTAGTTAAATTTATTTTTATGTAGTAATATCGAGGAAAAGGTCGTAAATGTCAATGAGATAGTAAGTTTTGTTTGGTCTAGATAAGTACTCTAGAATGTTATAAGGTCAGGTGTGTTTATCTGTCACAGCAGCAAATACCATATCATACTAGATAGCCTCATCTTATCAGCCACAAGAAGTCCACAGCTGGACATGGGTATCATCATCATCATCATTTCGTGTAGGTGACACGGTCAGTCGAACCTGCACACCCTGGTGTCAGAGTTCTGCGGAACCGCCTCTCGGCTCTGACGTAGTTCCTTTAACAACTACCAGATGGAAAATCAAAATCAAAAAAATTTCACGTCATATCATATTTAAAATTATTTTATTAGATAATATGTATTTATTAATTGTTCAAAAGCTACAGACTACTAGCGTTTCCGAACCGACCACTGCAGAGAAGAAACGCCGAAAGAAACTCTTATCAACAGTTTTGGTCGCCTACTCGCCTGAAGGGCTTTATATGATTACGAATATTTATTCCTGGTAGCTGGGCCAAACGGCTTAACGTGCCTTCCGAAGCACGGAATCATCTTTCTTATCAGACAATCAGGTGATTTATGCCTGCAATGTCCTAACCAAACTGGAAACAACTTAACAAAGTATGCTTCCCGTGGGAATCGAACCCACGACCCCCGGGTCAATAAGGCAAACACCTTAACCACTGCACCACAGAGGCTGGACATGGGCCTTCCCCAAGGATTTCCATCATAGGGGGGTTTTGCAATACTAATCACGCTTGGCAGAATTAGGTTTGCGAGCGCAGGCAGGAATAATGCTCCTTGCTCAAAACCTCCTTTGATGTAAATTTTCCACCGAAAAAGCGACCGCATTTTGAGGCAAATATGACCGGAAGAGTAAGTCATGGCCAGCCTCGACGCATATACCGTGCGTGCTTGCGGACATTCTTGCCAAGGGGCAAGTCAGGAGTACCCGAAACCGGCGAGCATGTATAAAAAGAGTATGTAGATGAAGCGAGAGAGTTTTGTAAGGATCATAGCCAGTGGAGGTCTTTGGTATCTGCCTACCCCCATGGGAAAGAGGCGTGATAGTAAGTCTATGAATAGTCTAAGAAGTGCTTTTTTATGAAATTTATTTATTTAATTACTGTGACTCAACGGGAATACAGAGTGCCGATTAGTAACAGTGTGACTCATTGGGAAAAATGTCATTGCAAAAGTTGCAATGTGTAACACTGTTACAAATTGGGCATTTTTTTCCCAATGAGTAGCAGTGTTACTAATCTTGGTGTGACACAACGGGAACAAACGATACAAGTTTGAATTTCAATCAGGTGAAAATGTAGGGAAAATGCATACTACATATTATCACGTCTTTATCCAGGTACACAGAGCCAAATGTCATAAAACCACTTTTAGGGCGTTTGAAGGGCGCTAAGTTGGAAAGCAAAATCAAAACAGCTATGGGTTGCTAACCACATCGCCTATTATCGGGGTTCCTTAGATTTTCGCCGAATCCCTTAACTGGCTTTAACAGTCTACGCGGGAAGAATGGCAGCTGGTCTATTTTATGTTTTTTTCCTATCGAATGTGCGTGAGCTTGTATCGCGACACTTTGCATGCATTGGTATTTGCGTCACTGTTACTCAATCCTGATAATTCTTAGATCCATGTCTACGACTATTTTTTTTTTCTTTTGAAAGGACTTGTAACTTTCTCCAAGTGAGATTTTGCTACTTCACCGGAATTTTTAAGGTGAGGGCAGAGTGCCCTCAACCTGTAAGGCGAACATCACCAAAGAGTCCCCAGGAGGGATGGACCACGACTTTGAGCGTTGCCTGCGTGCGCAAGGCTTGAGACAGCAAACTCTCATATGCCTGAAGAGCCGCCATTTTCATGCATAGCCTGAAGGGCCGAACTGAAAAACAATAGCAAAGCCACATATAGCAGCAACTCTCATGTTTTGCCGTATGGGCCGATAGCTACGGTGCTAGAAGGGCTTATATTGGTTGCAATTCATCCGGGACTGCCCGGCGCACACCAGTAATCGGAGCTAATACGACCCACTGCTGGGTATAAGTTTTAAGTCTGCACTATCCCTCTTTATTTCTAGCCGTCGCATATCTAGTTCTTCCCAGCGATTTGCCCAGTGTCATATCCCTTCCTAACCGTGTGGTTCCCGGCAGAGTAGAATAGGACCACTCCAAGTCATCCCGAGGACGTCGTAAAAGGTGACTAAGGAAACACAAGCTAAACAAAGCTTTTAACATCAAAGAGACCTCTCCAACCCGTCTGGCCAGCGTGGAGAGTGTAGGCCAAATCCTCTGACTACTCAGGCTAGTATATGGCTCTGGTAGGACAGAGGGTCGTGCTCCTGCAGTGGAGACTAGAAAGACCTGATGATGATGATGATGATATCCCTACTTAACTACCGGACGTCCAAAGCTACGATTTTTTTTAGGACAATCACTCAGATTGAGCTAGCCCCAAAGTAAGTTCTTAAGTAAGACTTGTGTTTTGGGATACTAACTCAACGATACTTTATTTTATAACAAATACATATATAGATAAACATCCAAGACCCAGGTCAATCTGAAAAAGATCATTTTTCATCTTGACCTGACCGGGGATCGAACCCGGGACCATCCGTGTCACAGGTCGGCGTGATGACCGCTGCGCCAAGGAGCTCGTCAAATTGTAATATAGTTCTTATTAGCATCGCCAAATTCGGCATAGATAAATGTACTACGTATATACTTTCGTGCAGTATATTGTCTTTGCCATTGGCTCCCTGATACAGACAAGAATTTTTTTGAATTGAAATCTTCTTTAGTGGCTCTGCTCTGTGCACTTTTTGTAAAGGGGAAAAAATTTTAGACTCGCGACAGATCACGTGACTGTCAGATTGAAATTTCGTAAGACGCAGGGCGCTTGCGCGATTGTGCGCGTGTTTGTGTTGTAGCTTGCTACGCACATCTATGGATTATAAGTGATATTATTTAAGTTTACACTTCTGCCGGCACTCCCGGAGTGCAACATGTTTTTTTTTTTCACATCTGTGCTCCCCGAGCGCTTTTCACTTTCGATATCTTTGGTATGAAAAAAAAGTTTAAAAATGTATTGTCACACTTACCCACTGAATTGCAAACACCAACTGAATATGGAATAACAGAGTTATTCGAAATATATAAACAAACTGATAACAGGTGACCTAATCGTAGGTTGGATATTATGACCCATATTATCTCGGTTTAAGGGTTATTTATACGCAGCAAAATGGTAAACTCTCAGAGCCAATTACAATAAAAAAAAAAACATTGACTGAGCGAGCGCGAAACGCAAGCGTAGAGTCTCTCGTCGTCGCGTGTTGTGATGTAAGTTGTACACAAATATATATTAGGTCTGGGAGAAAGTAATTTTGTATGAAGATTTTATCCGTTCATACAAAAGAGATGTAACTTTGACATCAAAATTCTCAGACACAAAACGCTCAAACCAAGTTTGTGCTATTCTTACTGGGACTGCGGTATGTTCATAAATACCAAAATTCATTTTCTGCGTATTTTGCATAATTTATTTATTTTTAAATGTTTTTTTTTCGTCTCTCTAAGAAGATAGACTAACTGTAAATTTTCATACAAAAAGCGATAACGCTTCCCACCTCTTAAACATAGACCGATTTCAATATTTTTTTACACATTATTGATAAATTGGAGAAGAAGGGCTGTACGTTTTGATATTTAAGATATAACAAAAATTATGAGCATCTAAGTAAATATCCATATGTTTTACATAAAAAATAACCGGGACATTATAATTTATTTAAATTAATCTAAACCGAATCAATAAAAAATCGCCTTGATTTGCATAATAATAAAATACAAATAAGTTTAAATCGAACAGCATACTTTGACATTTTTCTTGGATATTTATTTTTTCAAAAAGTGCTCGATACATTGCGTCAAAAATTTTATGGGAACACTACCAATCGAACAAAAAAAATCAATATAAACACAAATGAAACAATGAATGTCGTTCGATGTGCCTGCGACACGCCCGCTCGCCACGAGTGCTCGGAGGGTAGTGCGGACGCGCGGGCGGTTCGCAACCACTATATTTAAGAGCGTATACTAGTAGTATTTTTTCAATATGGTTTCCATACAAATGTATTTCTCTATTTTCTCGCTGAAAACTGATTCTAGAGCCACAATTCTTTTTTCATAAAATCTAGTACTAAAATAGGAATGCCCCTATTTTTATTTTTCCAAAAAAACTGTTTTTGTACAATTTTTTTTAAACAGGTTTTTAGTAAAAAAATAAAACATAGGGACATACCTATTTTAGTAATAGATTGTATGTAAAAAGAATTGTGCCTTTAGAAGCAGTTTTCAGCGAGAAAATAGAGAAATACATTTGTATGGAAAACGCACTGCTAGTATACCCTCTTAATATATATATATATTTGTGTACATCACATCTGTCCTTTTCAAAAGTTACAGGTAGTCTATCTTCTTAATTATTTAAGATACTTATTTGAAACGCTTGGATGCATTCCAAAAGAAAATATTGTTTGTGGTAGTTCTATGAAGAAACCGTTGGTTGAGACAGTCGTCTTCTTCTTCTGTTTTATAATATGGCTACCACCGAGATTTCAGTGATTTTGCCAATGTCCAGTAAATTGAAATACTAAGTATCGGTGTTGTACGGTAAAGTTTTAACAAGTAGCATCAAAGATGGCGTATGTTCTTTGATGCCTCGTGGGAGCTTCTGATGACAAATCTATACGAGTCCATTTAACAGTCTACTTTAACTATTTCACATCGTTTATGAGCACGAGCATTTGTAACACCAAACTACACCAATTTTATATTATAAAGTCCACTAAAATCAATTTGCAAAATCGTCTAAGGCAAACCCCAACTGCACCCTTTGACTTCTCACCACAAACTCCACAGTCGTCTTCATTAGCTTGTCCAAAAACGCACATGTATAATGGTTTATCTATTTTTGAAGAAGTATATGATAGCAATTGGAAAGTCGTGATAGTTTTCTTTCAGCAAGGAACTCATGCACACCCCGTAAGTACTCTCTAGCCTGTGCATAGGTACCTCAAGTTGCTGCGAAATAAAATAAGACAACAAGACATTAGGTAAACAAATTTATTATTAGATATACACTTTACACGTAAATATAACAATTTCTTTAAATAACTAGAAATTAATGAAAATTATTATATAGGGTGATTTTGATAAATCTGGCAATATTTTGATGACTGATTCTAAATCCAAAAAAAAGGAAAAAGGATGTATTTCCGACATAAATATTATACTGATTGATTTTACCAATTTAAATTACAATCAAACATTGCCAGGTTGTCAAGAATCACCCGTATGTATATATTTATATATCTGTGTAAGGATTAATCAGGTACTGAAAGCTAATTTGGTCTAATAGAGTATGGTAAGTACGAGTAAATTATGATACACATGGCTACGATAAGCAGCTATGTTATTTTGGCGTTTCTCATTATGCGGTAATCAAAGCTGATTGTTGTTATTAAATATTTTTGATGCGAAACAGCCTAGCTTCCTGAAAAATATAAATAGCCCATTATATAAATACCCATACTACAAAAAATACACGTATTTGTTCCTTTGTCTATCAAACAAAAAAAAAACAAAAAGTAACAAAAATATTGCCTGTTAAAATTCTGTCCGGTACGCTTTTTAGCGAACTCTGATGTCGCGAGCATCGCACTTGGAGGTGCTTTATTATTTATTGTTTAACTAGCTGTTACCGCGGCTTGGCCCGCGTAATATATAGCCTTTTCGGTACCCTAACCTATGTGTACGTAAAATTTCATGATAATTGGTTCAGTAGACAAGCAGTAGACATCCTGTGGATGTCGTAAAAGAGTTTTATCAAAATAAGCTTATTGTATTGACAAAACTCTTCTCAGTTTTATTAAAGAGGAATTAAATTTAAACATGCACCTGATTCACCCCATAACTCTGTTTTTTTATGGTTTGTAGGTAATATGTATTAATTTACTTTTACCACGCTACCACGTTATAAACGCGCAATAATGACCGGGCGTGAAGATGTCAAAAGTGACGCCAACCAGTATTAGACGATCGACTGGCTTATTTCTCCTCTAGGCAATAGAGACCATGGACAAATATGGGTGGGTAAAATGAGGGTAAAGATGATTAAATGTAATACAATGCAATTATGTCACATCACCCACAACTACCGAGCGCCGAGCGTCACGTTTTTCGCGCCTCGTCACGCCTCGTCTTTTCTATATGTTTTCAAAAGTCGCGACGGCGCCCCGTCGACGCCCTGTCTGCGCCCCGTCCTCGTCTTACGCCTTTTCTATGTGTCCCCCGTCTAATAATCATAATACTTAGGCAGTTTTTCCGCAATGACACCAACTTGTTACTTTGCATGTGACCGACAAAAGTAGGTAATTCAATATTTGAATGAATTTGAATTTCGAACAGAGGAAAATGTAGGGACATCAATTTATTTATTATAATTAATTAACAAATAATATGATAAGACATAAAAATATAAATAATACAATAATAACAAATTAACAATATACTACATATAATAAATATAAATCTTTGTAAACCATGAGTGAATATACCCAAATTGACATCTTAATTAAAATAGATAATATAAGCTTGACAAAATATAAAGCCTTTCTCCCATTGCAGCGCCCGTCAGGGTCCTTAATTGTAACTTTTGTTCAATATGCTAAGATCTGTATTACACATTAAGGAAGCAATAAATGATTGATTGATTGATTGATAGGGAAAATTGCATGCATAATCAATGTCCATGTGTGTGAACTTGTGTCGCGACGCGTTTACATGTATTGGTATTTGCGGCACTGTTACGTGTTTTAGGGGCCTATTCTGATTAATCTTAGATCCATGGATCAATCCGAGTGATTCGACCCTATATCGATGCATCAGTTTACAATTGTAATAACTATCACGGAACAAATAATAACTTAATGTAACATAGGCACCCTGTAAAAATATACGTAGCAAAACCAGTTAAAGCAAATTGTCTATGTTAAATATAATGATTACGGGCTCTGCCCAAACCACAGAACTATTAGTTCTGTGGCCCAAACTAATATCAAAGTTTTTTTTTTAGAGCGTCTTCATATTGGCAATTTTATATGCGTTTTTTTTGTAAGTGACATGCTATTGGCCGAAACTAGTCGAACTCTCTGGATGTTAAAGGTTGCTGCGGTGGCCATGCCCACGGTACCCGTTTGCGTTGCGGCCGCAAAGATTGCTGAGGTACTCGTTGTCGTATCTGCAAACAAGTAGAGTTATTTCAAAAAACAAAAATTCCCAAATACTTTTCGGCAGTTTACGTCATTTTTACTGAGCGTTAACCATGAGGTTAAGTATATAAGTAGTAAAGGATTCAATCTTTAGCAAACTAATCGATGGCTCGTAATAGTAAACTATTGTCATTTTAGATAGAAAGCGAAGATATGTTTTTAACTGACTTCAAAAAAGGAGGAGGTTCTCAATTCGTCATAATCTTTATTTTTTTTATGTTCCCCGATTTCTCTAAAACGCCTGGACCGATTTCAGAAATTCTTTTTTTGTTCGATAGGTAATACTTTACAGATGGTTCCATTAAATTTTTACTGAAAAATGACGAGCGATTTTAGAAAAAAATACACAAAAAAAAAATTACAAGAATGCCGTTCGGTTTACACGTTTTTAAATTTTATTCTTACGCTTATTTAAATGGTTGAAGTCGGTTTTTGGTTTTTTGTTAAAAATATCTTAAATTATGTAACTCATGGTGCTGATACCACAGAAAATGTTCTCATAAACACAGGCTCGTATTCGTTTATATTCAACCTTGAGTCGTTTTCGATCACGAGATTCTAAAACTACTTTAGAATATCGTACTCATCATTATCATCATCATCAGGTCTTTCTAGTCTCCACTGCAGGAGCACGACCCTCTCCGTACCACCAGAGCCATATATTAGCTTGGGTAGTCAGAGGATCTGGCCTACACTCTCCACGCTGGCCAGACGGGTTGGAGAGGTCTCTTTGATGTTTATAAGCTTCGTTTAGCCTGTGTTTCCCTAGTCGCCTTTTACGACATCCACAGGATGAATTGGAGTGGTCCTATTCTACTCTGCCGGGATCCATACGGCGTGACACAATACCGACACACACAATATCGTACTCATGGTGGATAAAGTATAGTAAACTATGACGGTAACAAAAACGTTGCCGTATACTACTCACGTAAATGAAATTAACAAACTCGTGGTTGACGCTCTTGACTATGGCAGTCCGAAGAAGACGAATCTAATGATACTTCACACGTAAAAATCTATCAAGTTTTAAGGCTACTAGAGTCGACAATGGAACACATTCTTACATAAATCGGATAAGGAAAGAGATATCTGATGAAGGCAGTTTAACCTCTTTTCAAAATTTATTCATCATCATTATCAGGTCTTTTTTAGTCTCCACTGCAGGAGCACGACCCTCTCAGACTACCATAGCCATATATTAGCCATAGCAGTTATAGGATTACTTTCCACGCAGGCCAGACGATTTGCAAAGGTCTCTTTGATGTTTAAAAGCTTTGTTTAGGTCGCGTTCCCTAATGTTTTCTTATGTTCCCTAAGTCGCCTTCTACGACATCCAAGGGAAGACTTGGGGTGTAATTCAACCTACTCTGCCAGGAACCACACGACGGCGGGTTTTTATTCGTATATATTCATTTTTAGGGTTCCGTACAAAAATTGAAAAACGGAACCCTTATAGGATCACTCGTGCGTCACAGCCGATTTTCTCCGAATCTACTGAACCAAATTAGGTGAAATTTGGTAAGATGGTGTAATCCTATGACCAGAACACGGATGTGCAAAGTAAATAAAGATTTTTTTAAATAAGGGTCATTTTCAGGGGCCCATTAACAAAATTAAAAAAAAAGTTTTGCAAACCTTACTGTGTCATATATCAAATGAAAGGGCTCACTATGAGGATCTCAAAAATATTTTTTTTTGTTCGGGTAAAATCAATACTTTTGATTTTATTCACGAAAGAAGGCAAAAATTGACCATTCGCCCTGATCTCCGAAACTACGGATCTAGATCCTTGGCTGTGCTGCTGGCGAGTCTATGTCACCCTAGGGTGAAATAGACTCGTCACCTTTCACAACACTGGGCACACAATTATATTTTTTTAATTTTAATTCTTTATTTATAATTAAGTTGCGTAAGTATGAAAAAAAAAATGTATGCTTGCAACTTATATTAAAATATCAAAGGAAGGTGCAGGGAAAATACAAAAACAACATTATGAACTTAAAATAAAATTTATTTATAAAACCATAACATTAAATTACATGGCTTAAACATATCAAATTCATACATTCACAGTTAAGGCAACTTCATGGATGTCCATTGTCATTTGTCAATAAAAAAGAAATAACACAATTTTTGCAAAAATGTCAAGAATCAGCCATTAATTACTTGAGATTTTTGCTTCAAACCAAAATAAAAAACCGAAATATTGGTCCACACTAATATAAATTGTAAATATATTTGATAATATTTTACAAAATATAAATTCTTTGTACTGAACGTTGTATAATTTAATAAATATAATTATCTATCAAAAACTTTTTGGAGATAATGGTATTGGGCAATATATTCAACCAATATCTCCAATTTATTAAATAAACAACAAAATTATTGTCATGTCATATCAAATTCTCAAACTATACAAATGTGTTTTCTAATTATTTACTTAATAACTGATAGTACTTAAGTAACAAATATAAAAAATGAAGGCACGAAATTTTAAAAAGAAGCTGTTAAAACAATATAACTTTGCGAAAACTAAATTATAACTAAGGCAGTTTGTTCTCTACAATTAAATACTGTTTCGAATTTGAGCTATTTCTGATATTTGTTATATCCTAAATAATAATTGGCACTATAATTTTATTGTACATAGGACAAAGTAAAGTACTTCGGGAACTTTCAAATAATTTACACATTGAAAAGCTGTTGTTAAATTATTACTAATAAATAAAGGCGTTTGTAATATTTATGTAAATGATATTAAGTCATAAAAATGCAATGTAATTAAACAAATTAGTAATAAAAATAACGCCATAATGAATGGTTTTCAAAGTGACATTTAAAAAACAAAATGTTAAAGTTCGCTAGATGGCGTTGATAAAAAGGAGATGTCAATGTCATGGATGACAATGTTTTAAAGTACCTTACTCATTTTTTTTAACTAGGACCATATTTGGCACTGACTGGAATCGACGCCATATAGTGACAAAAAAGTTATGTTTGTAAATAATATTTTAAAAACCCCTCATTATTTGTTAAAGTGGAGTAAGAACCTATAACGGGCAATAAATAAATAAAATAAATGTGTTTGAAATGTCACCTTGAAATCCCTTTAATCTTTGATGAAAAATATTATAACTGGCGTTAAATAAAAAAAAATTGCCGGATACAAAAAAAAAACAGAGATTAAACCATTAGTTTTTTTAATGTCACTTTAGAAACCGCTCATTCTTTGTTGTAGTGGAGTATAACTGGCAAAAAAAAGAAATATCCGAAAGGATAACTAGCAATGAATAAAAAAGACGAAAAGAAAAAAAAAATATTGGAAACCAAACATTACAAACGCCCCGGATATATTTCGCGGTCTCACTTGGAGTGCACGAGGTTCAGGAACTCCTCCCTCGTCTTGGGGTCGTCGCGGAAGACGCCCAGCATGGTGGACGTGACAGTCTTGCTGTTGATCTTCTGGACTCCTCTCATGACCATGCACATGTGACTGGAACAATGGAATTCTTGGTTAGTTGGAGGGCAGGATACAATTTTCTATACTAGTCTATACTAATATTATATAGAGGAAAGATTTGAATATTTGTTTGCATTGAATAGGCTCCGAAACTACTAGACCGATAGTCGAAATTCTTTTACCTATAAAAAGCTGATGAAGTTGCGAAAAAATTGTTAGTAAGTATATAATATGAAGGAAAATTTTGAGCGAGAACACTTTAAATATACATCACTTACACACATCTATATATAAGAATAGATCATTGGTTCGATGTAGGAGATAGGTACAACTTCTTTTTTTTTCCTGTACATTCCAGAGAGAGAAATTATGAATATATAAAAATAAAAAAAATGCATTATTTATATCAGATTAAATGGCATTTAAATATAAAAAAAGAGAAAAAAGAGTAAGAGTATATTATTAAAAGAATATATAGTAACGCCATCTAATTGAACACAAACGAACTTCTAGCGCCATCTATTGCCAACCCAAGTAACTAATACAATTCATTCATGTTCATTCTGTTTGTTTACAAAAATCTACTTTATAATTATTGTCATTTATTTAGCCTGTCTCAACGCCTTAATCGTACGATTTTTTCTCAGAGACTCGCATAGATGGCGCCACTCGAAACTACACAACATTGTATCTACCGTATTATGAGAATATAAAAACATGATTCACAAAATATATCTTATTTAAAAATCAAAACAATATTTTAGGCATGATATTTTAAAATGACACTGTTTATTTAGTAAGTTAAAGGCTAATGCAGATTACTGCCATCTAGTATCGACTACCAAGCAGCTCTCCTGCGCCACACATTCGCCTGCTTTTCGCAACCTTAATTTGGTTTAATATTTTTGTATGAAGTGGGCAGTCTATTACGTGAGTATTATATTATCTTTGGTATTAGTTGGTATTAGTAATGAATGGCTGATACAGCTGCAGCCCCAATGGATGCAGCAATATCGACAAGGTTTGCTACTGGTGGCAGGCAAGAAGGGACTAACTGGTATTAGGACTAAAGTAATTTACTAGGGCATTCAGCTATTAGATTTTTTAAATTTGATTTGTTTTAAGACTAAAAGAATTAATTGTTGGGTGGCGCTGGTGTCTCATACCACAGCGCGTCAACAATATGGCAATAGAATAGGAAGAGAAGCAGCTGGTATATTCTGTTTTTCCTTTACCCTCAGACCAGCATGGAAGATTTGTCCATCATCATCATCATCATCAGGTCTTTATTAGACTCCACTGCAGGAGCACGACCCTCTCTGTACTGCCAGAGCAGTAAGAGGATTTGTCCGTTTATATTTATTTAAGGAGATATAGCGTATAAACACTCACACTCCCTCGATGACGACGGCGACGCCGGCGGGGCGCACGGCCTGCGTGACGGCGATCGCGATCTGCTTCGTCAGCCTCTCCTGCACCTGCAGACGCCGGGAGAAGATCTCCACGATTCTGGAAAGAATATGTTGGTTTTGAGTAAATCATTAATATATAATAGATTTGCATTGCCATAAAACGTGGCAATGCTGCCAGCCTTCTGGGCACGCTACCACGAACGAGCTGCCCGGCCTATTTTATTTGTGAATTATAGTTTTAGCTCACTTTTTTTTAACTATTTTGATTACTTTTTTGTAGCAAAATCTGTAAATACAGGCTAAATTGACTTGTTCTTGCAAATGCAATCGATAAGAAGCTTCAGTTACGAGTAAAATTAAAGAAAAAATAAAACCCCCGACACTTTCAATATCTTTGAAGTAACACGGTACCAAATTTCGAATCGATCGGACATAGGTACACATTAGTTAGTCAAATCCTGGAAAAGAGCTAATGATCTTCAAACGGCTGAACAGATTTTCATGAAACATGGCTAAGTAGGTACACTCGGGATAAAATTATCTATGACACAAAAAAGACTAAACGAAAATCGGCTCATCCATTTGGAAGCTACGATACTAGAGCTATATTAACCAGGGCAATCAGAAGTTTGGCCTATACTCTCTATGCTGGCCACACAGGTTGGAGAAGTCTCTTTGATGTTTATAATCTTTGTTTAGCTTGTGTTTCCTAAGTCGCCTTCTACGACATCCACGGGAACACTTGGAGTGGTCCTATTCTACTCTGCCGGGAACCACACGGCATGAAACTCTAGCTTACCTAGCCAGCTTGCTAAGTTCTAGTCCAGTAGTCTATGGAGAAGTATGCAGATGGAAACAAGTGGTTATTGTCATACAAAACTGCGTCTTACCATAGTGGTTATTATCTTGAAATGTCCACGAATTTCCATATAAACACGAGTTGTCCATGTGCCATCTATGTAAAGTTACAACTTTGCATAGATAGCTCTACGTGCTATATTTAAGGCCGCACACTAGGCACAGTAGCGACGCCAATCATTTTATTCCTAATACTTTACAAATAGAAAGAAATTCAAGAATGTAAATCATATAAGCACTAGTAAATAACCTGAAGTATTTTTGGAATCATGTTTAATATTATCAGAATCAGTGAGTTTTTGGCGGTAATCACGTTTTCTCTCAATGACTGATACTCATAATATTAAAACATGATTCCAAAAATACTTTAAGTTATTTACAAGTGCATAAATGATTTACATTCTTGAATTTCCTTCTATTTGTAAAGTATCACTATCACTACATATTATAAAACAAAGTCCTCCGCCGCGTCTGTCTGTCTGTTCGCGATAAACTCAAAAACTACTCCACGGATTTTCATACGGTTTTCACCAATAGATAGAGTGATTCACGAGGAAGGTTTTAAGGTATAATACATGCCCGGGCGCAGCCGGGTAGGGCTGCTAGTTAGGAATAAAAAGATTGGCGTCGCTACTGTGCCTAGGGTGCCCCCTTAATAGATATTCATTATTACAACCAACTAAAAAAAGCATTTTCGATTGTTACATTAAATCAGAATTAGTTTTTATCTACCAAATAAATGCGTACTATCCTTTTTACGCTTAAAAACATCCTAATTAGTCTAGTTGACTAGTAGAGGACCTACTTTCATCTAACGGTGGCTTCTTAAAACAGAGCTTGCCAGAGCGTTTGCCAGAGCCATGTGGTCTCAACGCCTTAATCGTATGATTTGTTCTCAGAGACTCGCATAGATGGCGCCACTTGAAACTACACAACATTGTATCTACCGTGTTATGAGAATATAAAAACATGATGCATAAAATATATCTTATTAAAAATCAAAACAATATTTTAGGCATAATATTTTAAAATGACATTTTTGACATTTGGCCGTATTTATTTATTATATTTATTAGTATCGAGTAGCAAGCAACTCTCCTGCGCCATACATTCGCCTGCTTTTCGCAACCTTAATTTGGTCCAATATTTTTGTATGAGGTGGGCAGTCTATTACGTTAGTATAATATTGTCTTTGCCAGAGCACATGCCTACAGATGAGATATCTATTCCTGTAGAATGATAATGGTCTTACCTAGCCAGCTTGCTTAGTCCCAGGATCTTGCCTTGTGGCAGGTACCCGATGGAGACTTTCCCGTAGAAGGGCACCAGGTGGTGCTCGCACATGGAGAACATCTCGATGTCTTTGACTACCACCATCTCGTCTGTGTCTTCGTCGAAGATTGCGTTGTTTAAGACCTCTGGAAGATAAAGAAATTGGTTTAAATGTTTGTTTAAAATTGTAAGGAATGTTAATGTTAAGTACTAAATATAGATATTTTCTTGTGAAACCAACAAAGTTTTGATTCATTTCAACTAAAACTAATTAAAAATACGCTTTATGTATTAATTTTTTTGGTGTAAGTAACGATTTTGGTATATAAACATTTTTTTTTGCACTTCATAAAAAAGACATCGACTCGTCCTCTAAAACGATCGAATTCTATATTATATGAGTGAATAAGGCAAAGCAAATTATGATATTAAAATTGAATAGTGCTGTTGTGAATAAATAAAGATTTAATACGTAATTATATTTTCTAATGCAGTGAATAATTTTAAATGTGGACCATAGACGAGCTCTGTGGCGCAGCGGTCAACACGCCGGTCTGCGATACGGATGGTCCCGGGTTCGATCCCCGGTCAGGTCAAGATCTCAAATGATCTCTTTTAGATTGACCTGGGTCTTGGATGTTTATCTATATATGTATCTAATATAAAATATAGTATCGTTGAGTTAGTATCCTATAACACAAGTCTCGAACTTACTTTGGGGCTAGCTCAATCTGTGTGATTTGTCCGTATATATTTATTTATTTATAGACAATGGTCAGGCTACAGTTTTTCCCGAAAATAGACAATCATATTTTTGTAGACTTTGAAGTCCTAGTCTGTCTATTCACGATACACTCAAAAACTTCAAGGATTTTATGTGGTTTTTACCAATAGATACTATGATTCATGAGAATAGTTAATATGTATGGTACATGCTCGGGCGCAACCGGGGAGGGCTCCTGGTTTATTATAAAATATAGTACATACCTTCTAGGCTTTGGTCGTATCCCTTGGTGAAAAACAGCATCGCTTTGGCTGCGCGCTCTGGAGTCTTGAGGAGACCCTCCCTCTGGGGGTCTTCTCCCAAACCTGGAAGTTACAAAATACTAATATTTCAAATCTGTAATTAATTATTACTAACCGACTTATAAGTAAAATTATTCTTTAGCCATTTTGTTTTTTGCTGACGTCATAACTGACGTCAGTGTCATAGACTAACGCCTATGACCGTCTGGGGAAGAGTACGCATCTAACACCTAACCTTCCCGGCAGAGTAGAATAGGACCACTCCAAGTTTCCCGTGGATGTCGTAGAAGGCGACTTAGGAAACACAAGCTAAACAAAGCTTTTAAACATCAAAGAAACCTCTCCGACCCGTCTGGCTAGCGTGGAGAGTGTAGGCTAAATCCTCTGATTGCTCTGGCTAATATTATGACTCAGGTAGTACGGAGAGGGTCATGCTTCTGCAGTGGAGACTCAAAACTCCTGATGATGATGAAGATGATGATGTCTTAGTCTCACAATAACGCAAAATCATCAAAATACATGACATTTGATCCAGAAATAGACGAATCAAACCTGCAAGTCGCAGACTTAATGTTAAGTAAACTTGTTTTTTATCTAAATTTAATTTAATGCATCGATCAGAATTTTATGACTAACATGAGATTCATTTGAATAAGCTATTTATACTAATTCTTTACAAATTCTTTATTAATGAAGGCACGTGATGGTTTTATAAGCCGGTCACTAACGTGGGAAATAAACTAGATATTATATTAATAAGTATGAAGTGGAAATATTTTATCAACACGCCGGCTAGTGTTTAAAGGCTATAGAGACTCAAGTCTTGTTAATTTTGTTCAAATTAAATTATTTAATTTTAATATTATCAATTTGTACAAAGTATTTAAGAATTAATAATATTGATCATCATCATCAGGTTTTTATTAGTCTTCACTGGAGGAGCACGACCCTCTCTGTACTGCCAGAGCAGTCAGAGGATTTGGCCTACACTCTCCACGCTGGCCAGACGGGTTGGAGAGGTAATAATATTGATATAATGAGGTAATAATATATATATATATATATATGGTAGTCGTTAAAGGAACCACGTCAGAGGCCGTGAGGCCATTCCGAAGAACTCTTGACACCAGGGTGTGCATGGTCGACTGACCGTGTCACCTACACGAAATGATGATGATTAATCATTTATTTCTGAATTAAGTAAGTATTACATGATAAAAAAGAGGTTAACAGGGTGAATAAAAATGCAAAAAAATAAAATAAATTCCACTCGAGTGGCGTGGTTGTAAGAACACTGGCTGCGGTCCCGCATTGGTAGTAATATAATAATTTAAAGATTGCATTGTAATTGATTTAATCATCATCATCATTTCGTGTAGGTGACACGGTCAGTCGACCATGCACACCCTGGTGTCAGAGTTCTTCGGAACCGCCTCTCGGCCTCTGACGTGATTCCTTTAACGACTGCCAGATGGCAGCCGGGACCACCGGCTTAACGTGCCTTCCGAAGCACGGAATCATCTTTCTTATCAGACAATCAGGTGATTCATGCCTGCAATGTCCTAACCAAACTGGAAACATCTTAACAAAGTTTGCTTCCCGTGGGAATCGAACCCACGACCCCCGGGTCAACAAGGCAAACGCCTTAACCACTGGACCACGGAGGCAGTTGATTGATTTAATACAAAATATGTTCATAGTAATTAGATATAATTTTTATTAGTTAAATTGTTAATAATTTTTTGTTTAAAATTCCTACGCCTTAACGGCAGAATATGTGTACAATACCAACTTGTAACACCATGATTGTTGTCATACCACCATATTTCTGGGAATAAATGATTCTGATTCTGATTCTGATTGGATAGCTATTCTAATCCGTTGGGCGCAGCCAGCCCAAACCAAAACAATACAAAAACTAGGGAGTGTTGTTTTCCGTTCGTTACTAAAGGGCATTAATCTACGTCAGCCTTAACTTGCAAAATGTGAGATGTAACTTATATTATAACTATTATTCCAAAATTATGGTTTTGGTTTTAAATAAAATACCTACTTATATTTCGTGAATATTCTTTTAACAAGATATTGTCTAAGAGTTTGGGACCACATGGTAATAGCGACTTATGAAATAGGTGTTAATGTTACGTAATACTATTCAAGCCTCTTAATTATAATTTAATGGGTTATAATATTAACAGGTTATCGTATAAGTTATTTGAGTTAAAACCCGGAAGTAATACTTTTTACTAACGTGTCCGATTTATATTTGTATAAACATTATCACGTCCCTTACGGGGTTGACAGAGCCTGCCATAATACTCAAAGGCAATAGAACGTGTTAGTGGGCGTTAAGGTGTAAAAACTTTAATTTACTGTATACTTGCAAACAAATGATTAAGATGTGATTTTAATGGGCGGAAAGATGGAAAAAAAAAATAGAGTGCTCTCGGGCTTTAAGAAATCTGTATCGAATCATATAGCCCAGGGTCTTAATAGCGACCACCCAGCCCAGTTTACTTTCGTGTAATGACACTGTTTTGGATAAGGTGTGTTGAAAAATCGAAGATTATAGAGATCTTACCTGTGAGGAGCAGTCTGTATGAGTTGGCCATGTCGGGGAGGAGAGCCTCTCTGGTAGGCGGTCTGTGGTCAAGCTCCAAGTCATGGTGGAAAGTGCAGTTTTCATGGCCTAGAGTGAAAAAAAAAACATTGTAAAATTTGTGAAAACTATTCAGAATGATTATATCATTCAGAATGAATATATTTAACAATGAAGTTGAATTCATAAAGTATCACAAAATTTTCTGTGCCAATAGATGGATCAAAAATGTAATGTAAATAAAGTATATAATAATTTACTCTCGGTACTAAAAACTTAAAAGCATATTCATATAACTAAATGAAAAAGTATTTGTTAAATTCTTTTTTCTTTGTTTTTTTTTTTATATTTGTTAAATTGTATTTTAATATCGGTGCAGTATCTAAAAGAGTGATCCACATAAGATATGTTTTATGTACCTAAAAATAATTAATAAGTTACACATACGTACATACGTTTTTATAATCGTATAAACTAGTTATACGATTATAAATTTGTATAGATATAATTTTATATTATCCATCAAGGTTACATAATATTATACAAGGGTCCAGCCGTTAGATTTTGATATCAAACTACCCTTACTTTTGTTTACAATAATAACTATCTTTATTATAATTCAAAATCTAAACAAAGCCATCTTAGTCTTTCCTATTCGCCCATTGTTCCAACATTATTTAGATTAATATCTAAGCATAATACATACACATCTTCCACATTACATAAAAACATACAACTCAATCATTCTAACATATGAATACGCTGAATAATGCATTATACTTTGTTTTTGTATGTCTTTTGTATAAATGATGACAGATATTTGTTACAAAAAGTTAGCAAATAGTGCATCCGTTTCGGTATTGTGTTTTTTGCAAACTAAGGAATATTTTAAAATATGGCCATGTTGTCTCATGTGAAATGACCGCGACTTCGTTCGCATGGTTTTCGGATTTATACCAGTCTTTTATTTTCCGAATTCATTTAGACCCTATGGTCAAAAACTTTGTCCAATAATTCTGCTTCATTTATCAAATTTAAAATAAGCATTTCTCTTGGAAGGTTTAGTTTTAGTATTTTAAAAGTTTCTAAGGAATATTTGTGTAGATTATCATCTCAACGTAGCTAATAATCCATAATCCCAATCCCAATCCCAACTATCCCAATCCCAATCCCAACTAATATTATAAATGCGAAAGTGAGTTTGTTTGTTTGTTACGCTTTCACGCCGTATCTACTGAACCCATCATCATGAAATTTTGCATACACATAGGTTAGGGTACTGAGAAGGATAGGCAATATATGACGCGGTTGAAGCCGGGTAACTGCTAGTAGGCTATAATTTACGCGGACAAAGTCGTGGAAAAGTTGATAGTAAAATATATAGGTCATATATTTTACAGTTAGAATCGAACGTAGGAGTTAATCTATTTTGAATATTTCTTCTAATGATGTAAACACAATACCATTTCAAATTAGTAGCTTATTCGTGACTACACTTTATTATTTTTATAGCGTAATTGGTTTGTTGAACACAAAAATAACCTTGACGGTTTGAGGCAACGTGAGAAAAATCGTTTTTCTTTTGTTTTGGTTATTTTTACAACAACAATCAACCAATATAACATTTTGAATTATTTAAATCTCATCAATTAGATTTTAAGGATGTGTATGAACCGTGGAAGTCATTGTAAGTATAATCATTGTTTCTTTTAATAAGTTTTCGGGACTATAAGAAACAAAACCAATAATAGGACAAAATCACAGATATATATATACGGCGTGTAAAAGTATTGTCGTAATTTTTTTATAGGGGATGAGTCAGCCCATCAATATGGACAACTTTAGAAATGGGACTCAAAAAATTATCGACGAAATACAGGTCGCCTTTTTTTGGAGTATTGAAGAGGAGTCTTTAGAGGGTGATTCAGGCTGCCGATTTGATCAACTTTTCCATGGGACCAATGCTGAGAATTCACTTTTTTGACATTTCTATGCAAACTGACCGGGTGGCTTAATATTTTTGTAGTGAAATAACTTTCTTTTATTTTCCAGAATTGGTCCCTTATGAAAAGTTGTTCATATCGACGGGCTGAATCACCGCTTTAAGAGTCCAAAACGATCAATATTTTCCAAGTATCCATAGAACTTGCCCGGGCGGCTGAATACTTTTAAATGGAGATGTCTACTTGATGAACCGAGTCACCCTAAGAATATAACATACGTATACAACATTTTAAGGAGATAATTTTCATCTATTAAACATAATATGACGTTAGTAATATAGTTTTAAAAGTTTGAGGGATCTACTTATCAAACA
This sequence comes from Rhodophaea formosa, assembly GCA_963082605.1. Taxonomy (NCBI): domain Eukaryota; kingdom Metazoa; phylum Arthropoda; class Insecta; order Lepidoptera; family Pyralidae; genus Rhodophaea; species Rhodophaea formosa. The sequence continues at coordinate 1,736,620 of OY720230.1, read as the reverse complement.
AGACTTAGTTGTCAACCAAAAATCTAGTAATACAAACCAGGCGTGGTAGATGTTCTCGGCGTCATCGGCGTGCCAGGTACCTCCAAATCATTATCAGCGTCATTCATATGGAAACTCTTCAAGGCTTCAGGTGCCTTCTTGAACTTCCCAACGAAGGATTTGTTCGTATCGACTCCATTCTCCTTGTCTTCTGATATGGAGTTCCGTATGGAGCGAGAACTGACGCGGCGGATGAGGGATGAGGGGGGTACCACTGGATCTGTGTCCTTGCCGTTAACTGAAGCCATTGTCTAAAATTTTTGGGAGAATTTTGGGATAAAGTTTTGACGACTGTAGTTAAGTTTAAAAATAAAGTGGTATATTTGTATATAAAACAGGAGTATGAAGAGATTTGTTTCAAAGTAAAATTAACAAGAAAATAAATCAAAAGTATTTGTCTTTACGTTTGACAAACTAAGATTTGTTGTTTGTTCAGTAAGAATAGTTATAGTATTGGAATAATTTTAGAGTAAAAAAAGAGACTAAATTATATTGTCTGTAGTATTTTGAAATCTTGCCAGCGAGTTCAAATTTTCAGGACCTTAATCAAACGATCTTCAAAATGAAATAATTATTAAATAAAGAAAAGATACTAAATTATGATTGAACTTTTAATTTAATTTATTTAAATGAATTGAATAATAATTAATAATTCAAACACACATGAGACTATAATACATATAAAACTTACGTACGGATTGCGACGCTCAACTGAAACTTTAGATAAATTGAATGTGAGGTTATCATTTATTAGAAACTCTTATCAGAACGCTTTGTTTAAGGTTATCACACGCGACCCGTCTGCATGTGAAGAATTGCTTTCCACGATGAACGATAACTATGTTTATAAATTTTTCGGTAATTGATATAAGTAATTAAGTTGTACGTTACGCAATTTAAGAACAACTGCCGGCTGTCCGTATAATTTTTAATAAAGAATGTACTTTGTAAAATATATCTATTAACAAAGAAGTTATTCATACATAAGTATTTTATTTACCTACTTATGCCTATAAATTTTTCAACGTGTTTATTAAATTTTTGGGTAATTGATACGTACAAAATTAATTTATTTGTAAGTTACGCAAATTATGAACAATTGCCGGCTGTCCGTATCGTTTTAAATAATGAATGCACTTTGTAATAAAACAAAGACGTATATTATTCATAAGAAATGACTCTTATTTAAATCGATAAAAAGTAATACTTTATTTTTATAGCTATAAATTTTTCTACGTTAATGGATATCATTGTTTATTCAATTTTTAGGTTATGTATTGATAATTTCATGAGTAATTTCTTCTTCTCTTCGTTGTATGTTGCAATTTAAGAATAATTGAAGGCTTTTACCACTTTTTGATAAAGAAGCACTTTGATATGTTCCTAAAAAAAGACGTTTATGCACGAATGGTCTCTGTTTTAAGTCAATAAAGAAGTATTCTCTATAGCTACTTAAATATACCTATTCAGATCACAAGTCTTGTTAATAAAATGACATTTACACATGTGTATGGTGAAAAATAATGTTACTCTTTTAAAACTATACCGCATTTAATTAGCGCTACGTATCGTTTTTAAGAGTTACATTTCATTACAAGGAGAAGGTATTGTCATCAGTATACATATAACTCGAAGTAAAATACTAATTTAAAGTAAACTTTTTAAAGTCAAGTGATATAAATAGCATTTAACACAAGTTTTATAAAAACTTTTAATATTATTCCTACACCGTATTCTTTTCTTTCAGCTTACTTACCAGAAAAAATATTCAAATAACAAAGATGATTTTAAATATGAATCGAATAACACACTAATTACTGTTCCTTGTCACGTCACAATCTGAGTGACAATTGCACAAAATCTGATTGCAAAATGGTAACTCAATATTTTAGCTGATCAAATTACTTTCTGTGGTCAGCAAAAACTTGTGGCCACAGTCTCAGCCACGTGAGTTATTACAATATGTGACGATCGGGTTTTATGAGCTATGAAATTGGGGTTAGTGCACATGCATAGTGTGTATAGCATCCGTCCAATATTTAAGACCTATAGGTAGACAAAATACTATCATCATCATCATCAGGTCTTTTTAGTCTCAACTGCAGGAGCACGACCCTCTCTGTACTACCAGAGCCATATATTAGCCAGAGCAGTCAGAGGATTTGACCTACACTCTCCACGCTGGCCACACGGGTTGAAGAGGTCGCTTTGACATTATTAAAAACTTTGTTTAGCTTATGTTCCCTAAGTGGACTTTCAAAACTGCGATACCCATAAACTATTCTATAAACTACAGTTAACAACTTAAAGTGAGAACGCTTTTCTTAGGGTTATTATCAAAAACAGTTACTTTTGACGAAAACACTAAGTTTCACATTCACACTAAACGCGGTAAACAGTAGTTCATCATATAGTTTAAAGGGTATCTAGGCCTTCGCAGAGCAAAATTTAAATGATACACCCGTTTTCTTTCAATAATTTATTTCCAAAGGGACAGCACTGAAACCCCTTAATTTCATACTGTGACCTTCTAAGGAAATGAAGGGATTTTTAGAACAATGTAGCGTGTCAAAGAATTCGATTGAAAATCGCTGACTTTTCCTTCGACCTTCCTTTATTATTTGTATTTATTTATTCCTTGGAATGTTCTTTGTATAAGTGAAAACTTAAATAATAATGTTGTTTTTCAATACATTTGCTAATAATACTGTTCTTATGACATCGAAACTGTATCGTAATGATGTATTTTACGGCACTTGTGCTTTTTACTTTACACCAATCACAACTGCGCAATAGCCCAATGCCACAGATGCAAAATTTAAACATTTTCATAGAATCCGAGCAAAGAGTTTCAAGTTCAGCATGAAAACTTTTTTCTGATTCGAGAGATGTGATTTTTTAACCGACTTCGAAAAGGAGAAGGCTATCAATGTACTTTTTTGAAGAAAATAAACCTGATTATCAAAAATGTATTTTTACAAACTGCTTTAGTTTTTAACTTTTACAAATTCCTTATTTGCTGAATTTCAATCTTGTTTTAGTTTAAGGTAATCGCAAATGTATTGAAAAACGTCGTATGATACTCGTACGGTAAGCTGTCTATTATAGTCGTCGGTTTATTATAAACACTCGGCTTCACCTCGTGCCTATAAACACCTCGACTATAATATCCAGCTTACCGTACTTGTATCATAATGTACTATTTCGATCATGTCTCTTGTCCGTCTTACGAATATTCAATCTGACGAATCTGTCGGTTAGCTGTGTTATCTAGATAGTGAAAGAACGAAACTTAAGAACGATTTTAAGATGTCTTTGAATATCGGGCTTTGAGAATTTTATGCTGAGGTATTGTCACAATCCATCAGTGACTACCAACCTTTACCATTACTGATATGTTGCAAACTTCGAGCAACACGGCCTCCGTACCGGGTTGCAAATCATTAACGCTCAATTTGTCGTAATGATGAGTGACAAAGTGTCGAATTGGATATTGACAGATAGAAGAGATGCAGATGTTCAGTTTGAATGTTTGAATTAAATACCTTTTAAACATTTGTATATAAAAAAATAAATAACAGCTAAAAACATTGCTTGCGTCAACATTAAATCGCTTGTTGTGTATCGGCCTAACTAAAGTCACTTGTTTTGCGTAAATTTCACCAACCGACTGATTTTATACTGTTTAAATGTATTAATTTTTCGGTGTTTTTGGAAATTCAGTCCTGTTTTAATTTTTGGTTTTTATCTTAAGTAATGGCCGCTATCAAAGCGTTCGAGGTAGATAATGAGCTTTTCTTAAATTTGAAAAATGTGTAAAAATATTTTACTCAAAAGTAGTCTTAAATTACTTTCAATCATGGGTATAATATATTTAAAAGGATGCTAATGAAAAACACCCTATAGGTATTAAATTAAAATAGCCATTCATATGTAATCCGTAATAAATGTTGAAAAACTAAAACAATGTACATTGAAGTTTAAAGTTAGCAAATGGGCCTAATAAGAATATGTAGAGATTAGTGACTTTTTACAAGCTTTTATTGAACGCCCTGTTAGTTTGTTAGTGAGCAGTTTTGAAGAACTTATACTCCTATTGAGCTGAAATAATGTATACTGATGTAAGTCAGATGACGATGCAATATTATGTTACACTATGGTATCATAATATAGCCTTGTTATGATCTGATGGTGGAATAAGAAGGTAGCCATAAGCGCTTATTAAGGGGCCACACTAGGCACACTAGCGACGCCAATCATTTTATTCCTAATACTTTACAAATAGAAAGAAATTCAAGAATATGAATCATATACGCCTTGGTAAATAGCCTGAAGTGTTTTTGGAATCATGTTTTAATATGATGAGAACCAGTCATTAAGAAAAATAGTGATTACCGCCAAAACCGGCCGTTTTTGGCGGTAATCTGATTCTCATAATTCTCACTGCTTCTGATAATATTAAACATGATTCCAAAAATACTTCAGGTTATTTAGTAAAGCTTATATTATTATTATACTTATATGATTAGTAAGGCTTATATGGCCTTACCGAAGATATACTCGTAATCGTTTTTGGGCTCATTTTATTTATCTTCACTAACACTTTACAATATGATCGAATATAATTATTTTTAACAAAAAAGTAAAGCCGACCCTACTCTAACCCTATACGTAAATGGGTGTGGTAGTTCAATCAAAATAGAGGAACAACGTCGTTATCAACTTGTCTTGATTCGCTAAACAATTAAACTGAAATAAAATTAAACCAAACGGCATACTTAAACAATTTTTTTGTATTTGTTGATTTTTTCTAAAAGCACATTTCGATAAAAAAATTATAGGACCACTTTTGAAGTTCTGTCAAAACAGAGAAGAAACGTTTTCATCAATTTGTCTTGATTCGCTTATGAATAAAATACACATAAGTTTAAACCGAACGGCATTCTTTAACAATTTTATTGGGTTTTTGTTTATTTTTTCAAAAAGTGCTCAATACATTGCGACAAAAATTTTATGGGACCATCTCTGGACTTTTACCTATCAAACAAAAAAAGAATCACTAAAATCGATCCATAACTGACTGAGTAATCGCATAAAATACATACAAAAAAAAACATACAGACGAATTGAGAACCTCCCCCTTTTTTTGAAGTCGGTTAAAAAGATTGTCACGAAAAGGTTATTCCTGTTAGTTTTTCATACAAAACAAAAGCAACAAGTGTCGATGTTTACATCAGCCCCCTTCTCATTCGTCCGTGAACCTGCGTGATTGTGACCGATTCAAGTCCGCCTTATCAATGTAGGAAAGAACACACAAAGACTATATAATATTATCGTATAGACTGACAATCTCATACAAAAATATTGGACCAATTTAAGGCCTGCTACAAGGTCGCATAGAGAAAATTATGTAGATGTCAACTAACTGCAGGCATGTGCTCTCAACGCCTTATTCGTACGATTTGTTCTCAGAGACTCGCATAGATGACGCCACTTGAAACTACACAACATTGTATCTACCGTATTATGAGAATATAAAAACATGATTCATAAAATATATCTTATTAAAAATCAAAACAATATTTTAGGCATAATATTTTAAAATGACACCGTATATTTAGTAAGTAAAAGGCTAACGCAGATTACCGCCATCTAGTATCGAGTAGCAAGTAACTCTCCTGCGCCATACATTCGCCTGCTTTTCGCAACCTTAATTTGGTTCAATATTTTTGTATGAGCTGGGCAGTCTATTACGTTAGTATTATATTGTCTTTGCTGCAGGGCTTCTCGCCGACTTTTGAGAAGTGTACTTCGTTTTGATGGTCACTACAACATTCAATACAGTCTTTGTACTTTAAATAAAAATAGCAATCATACGAAAGCCGCAATGTATTTTAAAGTGACGATCGACGTTGAGCCTCTGGGTTCTGGCACAATAATTTTTACGCAACGCTGTCTGCAAAAAGTGTTATGTTTTTAAGTAAAAAAAACCTCATCATCACCATCAGAGTTATATATTAGTCAGAGCAGTCAGAGGATTTGGCTTTACACTCTCTACGATGGGCAGACGGATTGCAGAGGTCTTTTGATGATTATAACCTTTGTTTAGCTTGTGTTTCCTAAGTCGCCTTTTACGACACCCACGGGAAGACTTGGATTGGTCCTATTCTACTCTGCCGGGTGCCACACGGCATTGCCGGGTGCCGTTCGGCAAAAAAATGAACTCTATTCATAAAAGTTTATGGGTACCACCTTGCTCCCGACATTCAACAATATCGTCCGTCCGTCTCGAACTTAACATTAATTATTCATTTATTTCTCTCACACACATATACCTACAGTAAAAATATTCACATAAGGTCTGCTACAATGTATAAGTAATAAATTAATAGTTAATTGAGACCAGATAACGGCTATATAGGTACAAACAACCGGCATAAATAGATGGATGGGTAGTTGGTACTGTCAAGATTCAAGCGCCGTACCGCGATTACTCTGGTGTTAACGTTATCTTTATTCTCTTTCTCTCTCGTCTGAGTATATTTCTTATATCCTCAGGTATCATCAGCATCATAGCCTCAAGAAGTCAACTGCTGGACATAGGCCCAAGTATATCCAATACGTCCGGTTGGAAGCGGCCTATATCCAGTGCCTTTCTGCGACTTCTTTGAGGACGTCCGCCCACCTGGTTGGTGGGTGTCTAACTCTGTGTTTGCTGATCACCGATGACCTATCAACCACATCCACTAACGGTTCTACACGCTTAGCCCTGATCTCTATGTTTCTGATTCGATCTCAAAGAGAAACACAGCGCAAAGCCCTCTCCATAGCTTTTTAAGCGACCCAACTATATAATACTAGCTGTGCCCGCGACTTCGTCCGCGTGGAAAAATGTATGTCCTGTCTCAGGCTCTAGACTTAATATCTGTGTACCAAATTTTATGTATAATAATGATAATAAATTTGATTTTATTTGGCAACAATGAGCATTTGTGAGTTAATCGGTTACTTCGTAGACTAGAGTTACTTTTGCATTTATTATATAAGTATGGACATCAAAAACTGGAAACCGTTCTACCCTCTTGTAAGCCTAAACGGCTGGACCGATTTTGACGAGTGATTTGCCGTGTGTGTGTTACATCCGAAACACATTTTTTTTAAATCTAAGGTTAGATTCGTTTTCTTTTCCGTAATGTTATAGGCTATGTGACGACAACATATTACTCAAATTAAGAACAGCAGTAGGTTTTTTTTTTGCTTAGAAATTCTACTTGCTTCTCTAGTATATTAATAGGAATAATATAATTAAGAGTCGGTATGTTTGAAGTCTTAAAGATAAGCTTTAGTTAATCCAGTTTGGGTAAAAGCGCAATTGGACCACTTTCGGCGAGTATTGCATCATTTCGTCGCTTTCTTTTAACTTTTTACTTCCTTGGAATTTATACCAGTTTGAACATAAAACATAAAAATAATTATTTAAGGGAAATTTCTAAAAAATAAGATAAATATCTTTAAGACAATTCTAGCTCATTAAAATTGTGATTCTTCGAAATCCGAACTACTTTTTTCAATTTACTAAACAATGTTTTGAATAGATATCAAAGAATAATAAATTAAATATTACGGCGATGTGTTAATAAGTACTTTATTGAAGTCGTCTATGAATGAATTTTCACTTGAAAATATATGTTTTATTACCATTTGAATGCATATTGTTTTTTTCTCCCTGTTGGTGTTTGTAACCTTGATTGTTTTGGCTATCAATGACTCACTTATTCAAACATTGTAACAATTATTATTCCTATTTTAGTAAAATACTAGCTGACCCGGCGAACTTCGTACCGCCTAACAGTCAATAATTAAGTATTCATTACACATATCAAGTTTTCATTGTTTTTAAGATGATTTTCTGCTATTCGGGGCAGAGACAAATCCAACGAATCAATAACCTTAAAAATTGGTTCAGCAGATCTCGAGTTATAAGTGGTGTAACAAACCCGTCTTTGTTTTATATATATAGATGTTTTATATCGTTCTAGTAAGAAAAGAAAACTACTGAAAGCTATTGAAAGGAAGGATGATTGGTCACCTTATATGGCAAAATCAATTCATGAAAAGTATTATGGAGGGAAAAATTGAGGCGAGGAGAGGGAAAGGTAGACCAAGGAGGGCTATTTGGATGAAATAAAGGAAAAGGCAGCGGTTGTGGTGTATAAGGATGTTAAGAGAATGGCTGAGATTCGAGAGACATGGAAAGTACTCCACCGACAAGAACACAGCTCTTAAATTATAGATAGATCGTTCTTTTAGTTCTTTGAACGTAAAAAATCCTAAAAAATAAATAAACCATTCTTAAACCTTTTAGTAAAAAGATGTTTTACTAAAAGGTTTAAGAACGGTTTATTTCTTTTTTAGGAACAAGAGAGGTAAAAGTATCGTTTTCTATTCTTATTTTAAAAATACATTAAAATCTTATTATTTTATGTGATAACTATATCTTATTATTTAACCTTACATATTTGTGCCTTATGCCGTGGAGACCTTGGGGCCTTGGGGTGCGGAGGCCAGACAGATCTTCAAAGAGATCTCCGCACGCCTAATGGATGACGCCAAAGATTAAGTTTGGCCATTCAGCGTGGAAATGCCGCCAGCTTTCTTCGCACCCTGCCCACTGATCACAGCGATCTGTGCTCAATTTTTTATATAATTTAGTAGTTATTTTTTTATTAATTAATATCTTCTATTTTCTAGGTTACTATAGTTTAAGTTTAGTTTATAGTCTTTATTATAATGTATATTTTTCGTTTGGTAAATTGTAAGTTAATAAAACTTATTTCAGTTTTATGTGATTACTGTACAAGAATGTATGAGAGCCAAAATCAGACTTAAAAATTGGTAATTTTTTTTATCCCAATCCTCCTACATTCCTTAATATCATTGTAATTTTCTCGGACATTTGATGAGAATAATCGTATATTTGAATTGAAAAAGCCTGCAAGCCCAGAAGGGCCCTTTTTTCTGATCAAACGTTTTGTTTTTTATTATTATTATAAAACAAATTGCCTAGCTAGCCCCACAGTAAGTTGTGAACTTGTGTCGCAGGATACTAACTCGACGATACTATATTTTATGACATAGGTATACTTATATAGATAAACATCCAAGACCCAGATCATTCTGAAAAAGATCGTTTTCCATCATGACCTGACCGGGGATCGAACCCGGGTCAACACGCCAGTCTGCGACACGGGGGTCCGTGTCGCAGGCTGGCGTGTTGACCGCTGCGCCACGGAGCTATGTTGTGAGAATGGCAATTCATAAGTTGATACTGGGAGTCAATTTTTCAACCAAGAGAATCGATCCGCCACTCGTTGTGACGTCAGCACTCGGTTCGTATTCACATATGAATAAAATCGACGAGTGGTCCTGTTTTTACGTATTTTTGAATCGTGCGAATATATTTTTTAATTTTTCTTAGAATAGTACCTTTGGTAGTTCTTGGTGTTCTTGGCTTGCTGGATGGTACTACCAAATGGTACCCAATGGTACCTGTGGGACCCATGGGATCCATGGGATCCATGGGACCCTAGGGACCCATGGGACACTTGGTACCCATAGGACCCTTGGGACCCTTGAGACCCATGGGACCCTTGAGACCCAATGGGACCCTTTGGGTACCCTTGGAACCCAACGGGACCCCTTGGGACACTTGTGACCCTTTGAGACCGATCGGACCTAATTGGACCCATTGGGACCTTATGATACTTTGGGATCATAAGGAGTCAAGACAAATTTCATATTTTATTGTACACGTCTTTGAATCCGAGTGCGACCATTAGGAAAAACCATTCGAATAAAGTTTCAAAAATAGAACCAATTAAGATTCATCATGCGAAAGCTTAACAACGAGTGGTGGATCGATCTACTGGTTCAAAAATTGAGCCCCTGACATCAACTTACCCAAGAGCGACTCGGAAGTGGAACCTCGCTTTAATTATCACTTTCAAAATGTAGGTTAACGTAGCAAGGTGACGTATGTGTTAGTTTTGAACTTGATCACTTCTCTACATACATAAAACAAAGTCGCTTCAACAATCTGTGTGATTTGTCCGTATATATATATATTATATTATATAATATAGATCTCTGGAAAAAAATCCAACCCTTAGGGTAAAAAACAGGGTATTGATTTTTTAGCTTTTCGGCTGTTTAAATTCTTTATTGAAAAAGTTTTATTAAAGTACTAGTTTTTGCCCGCGGCTTCGCCCGCGTGATTTATAGCTTGTATCTTTCTCTATAGCATTATCAACGTGTATGCAATATTTTATGATGATCGGTTCCGTAGATAAAGCGTGAAAGCGTTACAACAAATAAACAAACAAACAAATTTGCAAACTTACTTCCGCGTTTATAATATTAGTTGGGATTGGGATTTAATTAACTTTTAGTAGGCTTATTAGTTTTATTTTTTAGTTAGCTATCTCACTGGTTCCATATTTGTTTTCAAAAAGACAAAATCATATAAAAATCAACAGTTTAAGCAGGATATTATATAGGTTACTTAGTTAAGTTAGCCGGACCGTACAAAGGACATACGTTCTCTTTTGCCCCGAACAAGGACAGGCGGCTTAGACCTACTGTTAGCAACTGTATTAATGTTAATTTGTATCAAAACTGTGTAATAACGTGATGCACCGACAAAAGAGGGTTATGTTTTAAAGTACTTGATACTAGTTGCAAAGTCTTAGGTTTAAGAAACGAAAGAAACTGAAAACTAAACTAAAAAGAAACTAGAGACTAACTGAAAAATTATATTTATACGCAAGAATAACATATTTTGAGCGTATATATGTATATATCTCTAAAAGTACTGAACTGATTTCTATGAAACTTGTAATGTTTCCTAAGTTGGCCTACTAGTTCAACTAAAAAAATATTGTCTTCCAAATAATAGTTTTTGTGATATGCGAGCACAAACATACAAATTTGAAATTTGGCACACATTTTTAGAAGCTGGTAGCAGATAAGATACGTACAAAAACTATAGGTAATTCTGACAATATTACATATGTACGAGTCGAATTGATAACCTCTTTTTTTAAGTTGGTTAAAAAGTAAACCGAAATTTCGGTCTGTATATAATTTAAACTGGTTGACAATAAGTCTGTATACCTACCTAATTATTATTATCCGACAATATTGCAGATTACAATGTAGCATATGCATATACAAAATTAAATCTAAATATATATAACTCAAAGGTGACTGACTGACTGACATAGTGATCTATCAACGCACAGCCCAAACCACTGGACGGATCGGGCTGAAATTTGGCATGCAGGTAGATGTTATGACGTGGGCATCCGCTAAGAAAGGATTTTGATCAATTCTACTTCTTAACGCGAGCGAAGCTGCGGGCAAAAGCTAGTAAACAATAAAATATATATCGTAAGATATTCTGCTGAAAATCAGTGCTGGCCATCTTTTTGTTCAGTGTAACACTGAGCCGCCACCTTTTGTAGTGCACAATGCTTAATTTTGTACTGTTTTTTGTTTGTTTTTCATTTTTAGTTTTTGTGTTCTACAATAAATAATATTTCATTTTAAGTATCCTTTACTAATTTCCAGACAGTTTAAATATCTTTAATTGAATATGGATTTTTTTAAAGATACAGAATTGTATGCGTGCATAATCCGTATTTTTAAGTAAGCAACGTTACTATTTTTTTTCATTATGGTGACACATTTTAATATGAGACATGTGTTATGTAAAATACTTGACAAGAAAAATCAAATGAGTCCAAATACGATTGATTTATCTCTTTAGTTTAGAAACGCTGATGGCCATCTTCATCAGGCTTATTATTATCATCAGGTTATTTTAGTCTCCACCGCAGGGACGACCCTCTTTGCTCTACCATAGCCATATATTAGCCAGAGCAGTCAGATAGGATTTGGCCTAGACTCTCCACGCTGGCCAGACGGGTTTGAGAGGTCTCTTTGCTCCCACCCGCAAATTCTTCAGTTCCTTCCTGATTATGGTCCATGTAACTGGACTGAAATATCGAAAACTCAAAGAAACCACAATAATCACGGTAAATATCCCAAAATGTTTAATTCTAATGTTTATAAGCTCTGTTTAGCTTGTGTTCCCTAAGTCGCCATCTATGACATCCACGGGGAATGGTCTCATCACACATCATCTACACTACCGGGAACCACATGGCATATCTCATCTACAAAAGTTAGCGAAATTTCAGCTTAATCAGTTAAGGATTAAGTGTTTCAAAATAGAGTTCCAAGACTTAACTTACAAAAAATATATCAGAGCCAGTTATAAAAGCTTGTGAAATAGTTAATTTTAGTTATGAATATTTTTATCTCGTATTATGTTGCTATGCGAATAAATAAAACTATATTTATGTCATCATTATTATAATATACCTAAAATTAGTTTTAGCTATAAATCTGTAAATATATATGAATATGCTATTAAGATACTAAAGTAAGACACAAAAAAATGTGGAGGCCCAATGAAATATATATTAAATAATTATGTACATATATTAAAAACTGGTCTTCACTGTAAGACACTAAATAATAATGATATAGATAGGCCTAACACAATTCGTTAAATCTTTAAAAAATGAAGCTAAAAAAATAGGGATTACATTACGAGCTCCGTGGTGCAACGGTCAACACGCCTGCCTGAGACACTGAAGGTCCCGGGTTCGATCCCCGGTCAGGTCAAGATGGAAAATGATCTTTTTCAGATTGACCTGGGTCTTGGATGTTTATCTATATCAGTATCTATTATAAAATATAGTATCGTTGAGTTAGTATCCCATAACACAAGTCTCGAACTTACTTTGGGGCTAGCTTAATCTGTGTGATTTGTCCGTATATATTTATTTATTTATTTATTATTTAAATGTTCTAACAATACGTTGAATGTAAATTAGTCTGTTATTAAGTCAATATAAAATTCAAGATTTGAATTAAATATTGACAAAAAGATGGCTTTAGAATGGATAATAAAGAAATAGTTAATTTATGGCCTGAAAGATAATGTGTTAAATGCAAATGCTACGTAAAATTCATTATCATTAAACTAGTCGTTAATAAATAAAAGTTGTAAGATAAATTGTTTTAGACATAGTTTTCCTATAATTTTAATCACTATCACTTGGTACATATTACAAAATAAAGACTTTCGCGTCTGTATGTCTCTTCGCAATAAATTCAAGAATTTGCAAATGATAGAGTGGTTTATAAAAAAGTACATCATAAAGAGTGGAAATATTAGATTGTGTGTTTGTTTGCATTGAAATTGCTTCGAAATTAGTTAGCAATATAGCAATTTGCCCGCGACTTTGCCCGCGTAAATTAAAGCCTATGTCACCCGGTTCATAAGATACGGCGTGAAAGCGTAACAAACAAACAAACTCACTTTCGCATTTATAATATTAGTTAGGATTTTAAATTAAGTGTTATTTATTGCGTAATAATATTGTAAAACTGATTTATAAACACATTGAAGTAAATTGATGTCTGTAGAGAAAATCTTATGATAACTATCGGAAGATTTTAGCAGAACTTGAACCTGTTTCAAGTTTAAATACATTTTATTATTTCCTAAAACAAGATTTTTTTGGTCTAGACTTGATCTGTTAAAGATTTTCGTTGACAGATTCCAAACTTATTTTACATATTTGAATATTAATAAATCGTTTCGAGACCATTTTTATACAGAGTGGACGCATAAACTTCTATCTTAATTAAATTTAATGTAAATAAAACTGTCAGATGGTATTTGCTTTGTGTTTTAAATTGTATAATAGGAGTTTGTACAAGAATATGAATTTTAAAAATGTATCATACATATTCGGCAGAGTAGAATAGGATCACTCCAAGTCATCCCGTGGATGTCGTAAAAGGCGACTAAGGAAACACAAGCTAAACAAAGCTTATTAACATCAAAGAGACCTCTCCAACCCGTCTGGCCAGCGTGGAGAGTGTAGGCCAAATCCTCTGACTACTCAGGCTAGTATATGGCTCTGGTAGTACAGAGAGGGTCGTGCTCCTGCAGTGGAGACTAGAAAGACCTGATGATGATGATGATCATACATATATGTTTACATTAATCCTAACTATCCCATTCCAATCCCAACTAATATTATAAATGCGAAAGTGAGTTTGTTTGTTTGTTACGCTTTTACGCCGTATCTACTGAACTGATCATCATGAAATTTTGTATACACATAGGTTATGGTACCGAGAAGGACATAGGATATATATCACGCGGGTGAAGCCGCGGGTAACAGCAAGTATTTTATAAAGAGGAAAGATTTTATAGGGTTTTTGTTTTATTGCATTGAAAAGGCTCCGAAACAAACGGACCAATTTCAAAAATTATTTCACTGTTAGATAGGTACGTTATCCTTGAGTGACATAGGCTATGTTACCCACAGGCAAAGCCGGGACTGCTAGTATTTTATAAAACGCGGACTAAAGACTTAGATTTAGTTCTAGGTTTAAACATATTTTAATTTTCATATTAAAATTATTTCAACCAACAGAGTCGATTAATTTAATTTAAGTATAAACAATACTGGTTTAAAGACTAAAGTTGTTTTACCTATATTTTATATTCATGTGTGCTACACATGTCAGTAATTATGCAATATTTTGATACGTAAATCGTAATTTGTATGACAAAATGTATGACGATATTGATTTTTGATTGACTGACAACATTGGGTTTAAAAAAAAATATTATTTAACGTAAGTCTTACTTAAAAGGTTTATTGGTTATCAAATGTTTTTATTTTTATATTTCGAGCCATCACCTGTCCCACTGCTGGGCAAAGGCCTCCCTCCACTTCTTCCATTCAGTCCGGTCTTGCGTTTTTAAGATTAAAAAAATGTTTTTGAGTCAAATGTTTTTAAGATAAAAAAAAAATGATTTTAAGTAATCCAAAGTTATAGATTACTTAATTTAAAAATAAAAATACGATGTAATTACTTATTACTGAGATAAAATAATGTGCCGAATTTTTGTCTTCTCTTTAGCTATTAATGCTTTCTATATAAGCGCTATGATAAATCAAATAAACACAAAAATAAATAAGTTCTCTATGATAGTTTAGTTATTGTCTATAAAATATGTTTGGTAAACTTCTATACGATTGATAATTATTATAACATTGACAATGCTTACTTAGTAACAGGTCGTGAGACTAGGAAATGAGACCGGAACTTAAAAACCATTTCATTTGACATTGTCAATGTCCAACAAGGTTATTACACGGCCGTTTACCTCTAAACTAAAAATATTGCCTCAAATCTTATTTTTTAATTGATATATCTCACTCAAAACCTTAAACATTAATTGATTAAAAAATTGGCGCGCAATCCGTACGTATGACACAAAAAAAAATAACAAAAGAGTTCTACTTACAAAAATGCCGCGAAATATTCCTTGGAATTTAAAAAGATATAAACACAGATTAAAAAAGTTTTTAAGCTGGATAACGCGCGGACACGTTAGTATCGTTTGGCTGACTGAGATACGCGACAGTCAACAGATGATTTTGTACGAGCGGCTCGCTACAACTGCGCTTGTGTGGAAATGGGAATCAATACGAGTCACATGTGCCTGAATGCTGCCCGCCATTTTGTTGTTGCAAACAAAAATAAACCCTAAATGATGGTGATGAGGCGGTTTATTCAGTAATACGGTTTTTGTTTTGATTTGCGATGTCAAAGTTAGTTTGCAAGTTAAGAAATTTTTGTTGGTAATTAATTAAGTAACGCTTTCTTAAAATAAATAAGCTTAAATTTAGCAGGTAATATAAACAAAGATAAAAAAATACTCGGTTTACCACGCGCGACTTTCTCCTCGTTCTAGCCTACGTTATTCTCTGATCATGGATATACATAGCTAAGTATATGCTATTATCCATCCTATTAATCCATAAAAACTAAAATACATGATCAAAGATTTACTCAATAGAATAAGCGAAAAAATAGTAACCTTAAAATCATGCCAAGAAATAAATCAAGCAATAAAAAAAACCGGTTTCAATTTTCAAGGTTGCGTACCCAAAGAGTAATAATGGGACCTCCTGGGATTCAGCGAAGAAATGCCGCCAGCCTTCTTATCACCCTGTTCGTTGACCGCAGCGATTTGGACTTGAATTTTATGTACCATATTTAATATTATGAGTATATAGTTTTAGCTTACAAAATTGTAGTAAATCGTTCAAGTCCAGTTACTTTGTATAAATTAAATTCCTCCTTGATAAAAAACCAGTTTTTGAAAATGAGGAATGTAGATATTTTGGAATTACATTAGAAATGAAATGTCATGTATGACATTTGGCGAATAATGCACATTTTTGATTAGAGATTGATTTGAATATCTATAACTACAAATATTATGAAAGATTCGATTTTTAGTTCGTTTGAATTGAATAAGCTCTGAAACTACCGATTTGCAAAATTCTAATTTATTTGCCAGTGACATAGGCTATGATTCACGCGAAGAATGTCGTGGGCAAAATTGCTAGTAATGGATAAACGCAAAAACACCGATAAAAAAGTATTTTTACACCAATAGAAAGTTACATTATCAGCATATATCGTCGGTTATTTTGTATTCAAACTAGCAATTTTACCCGCGACTTAGTCCACCTAAATTATAGCCTATGTCACTCGCAAATAAATTATCTTTTAAAAGATGTAAGATTTTCGAAAATCGGTCTAGTAGTTCGGAGCTTATTTAATGCAAACAAACAAACAATCAAACTTTATAATACAAGTATAGATTAATTAGGATTTCATATGGGAATCCATGTAAAAATTGCATTTCTGTATCTTAAGGTATCAAAAATTGGCCTTTGAACTACTTCTTTCTTCAGTGTTTATTTCAGTGATTCTGCCAATGTCCAGTATAATGAGATACTAAGTATCGGCGTTGTACGGTATGTGGCATCAAAGATTCGTATGTTCTTTGGCAGCCTCGTGGGAGATTTTGGCGACAAATCTATACGAGTCCATTTAACAGTCTACTTTAATTATTTCACAAATTGTTCTCGAGCACGAGCATTTATAACACCAAACTACACCAATTTCATATTATAAAGTCCACTTAAATCAATTTGCAAAATTGTATAAGGCAAACGACAACTGAACTCCTAACTTCCCACCAAAAAACCGAATCATTATTAGGCAAAATGAAATTAATAGTTTTTATTCAAAGATCTCATGTATGACATTTTGAACGTTAATTTATCTTTCTTGTTATTTTTTTATTTGCGAAATAGAAAAACTACTACGCGAGCTTGTATTCCTAGTTACGACCTTATTCAAGATGCTTTGGGGCCCGGGGTCCAGGTCAAGAGATGGTCCGGGGTCCGGACAGACTGTGTAATAAAACTGAAACTTTCGCGAACAAAGCGCGGTATACAGGTAGTAATTAAACTCACAGATGATCTCACTAAAACACGAGCTTTTAAAATGTTATGCTTTGTAATATATTTTATTGATATTGTTTAGAAGTCTAGTCTTTTAAAATGTTCAAATTCCATTGGTATGTAATGTTTATATTATGCATATAGGATACCTTATCTATAATTGTAGCTTTATTTCAATTTGGTATTCAAATATAAGCGTAGCTACAATATAAAACAAAAAATAATACTAAAATCATATAACCTGAAGAAATAACTTGCAAGCGAACTTAATCTATACTTCTATACATAAGTATAAAATTAGTATAGCTAATTACAATAATAACAAAGGTCTATAATATAAGGAATCATGGCAATAGGCGGTGCGGCTAGCAACTTATCTCTATTTTAATTCCATTTTCCAACTTTACGCCTTCTAACACGCAAAACCTGGTTGGATCTTAGGACCTAAGGCTCTGTCTGCCCCGTAAGGAATTAAGACGCGATAATATATAGTAAGTATGAATCATCTGTGTAATCAGTACATTTATTTATTTATACTAAGAACATTCCAAGGAGAAGAAGAATAAGGAAAAGTCCAAGTCAGCGATTTTCATGCAAATTCACTATGCAAAATTTATATTTATTTAAAAAAAAAAGATAAAATTATGACCTTCATAAAAGTTAGCATTCCCAATTCTTACACAGGCTACATTTATGTGTGTATGTATGTTGTTACAAAAATAATACTATGTTTGTTACATGACCCAGCCCACATGCACTTTGACGTAACACAAACACATCTCCGCGCGTTTTCCGTTAAGTTTGTCAACGTGATACACCAGGTAAAACCCGACGGCAAGTGGTTTTACTAGCCCGTCTAACCCGCAGTTTGTTCTCGGGTTTTTGTTTTTAACGTTCCCAGAGAGCAGGGAATTTCCTTTAATGAGAGACTTCGTTTAAGTCATTTGACGTCATGACTAAGGCTGATTAGTCAAACCCTAATAGGGCTCTGGCCGTTGTTTGATATGCTCAATAAAAAAATATATAGAAAACAAGACAGTACTCTTTATTTTTTTTTAGTAATAAATTTAAATACTTGTGTCGTAGGACATTCAGTAAATTTAGTCGAGCTCCGTGGCGCAGCGGTCAACACGCTAGCCTGCGACACGGGGGTCCCGGGTTCGATCCCCGGTCAGGTCAAGATGGAAAAAGATCTTTTTCATATTGACCTGGGTCTTGGATGTTTATCTATATAAGTATATATTATAAAATATAGTATCGTTGAGTTAGTATCCTGCGACACAAGTTCACAACTTACTGTGGGGCTAGCTAAATTTGTGTGATATGTCCCTATATATTTATTAAAAAAAAAAATATATATATTTGGTATGTATTTTTACCCGACTGCCAGGAGAGTTATGTGTTTAGCGCGTATCTTGTATGTATGTAATATTCTTTATTACCTTGTATCTCTAGAACCGTTGAATGGATTTTCACATTTGAGGTATCGTTAGATTTGTCTTAATAGCCCGAGTGTTCTTAGGTAGGTGAAATATAAAATAATTGTAGTTATCCATGCAGGCGGGTTTTTTGTTTTTTAAATTATTAACTTGTATAATATATGAAATACATTCAAGACCGTTTTTTATGACCTGACTGGGTATCAAACCCAGGACCACTCGTGTCGCAGGCTGGCGTGTAAATACCAGTTAATACCAACTTAACGATACTATATTAATATAGTATCGTTGAGTTGGTAGCCTCCTACACAAGCTGTTCTGAACTTGTTGTGGGGCTAGCTCAATTTTTGTGTAATATGTCCCTGTATATTTATTAACTTTATTTATTTAAATGGCGTATTTTAGGCGCTAAATATGAACATCATTTTTGTCTATGCAACTATCTGAGTCCATCAATTAAAGGAATGTTAGAGGTTATTGTAACGTCAAGGAAACACGGGTGCTAGCAATAGACTGGTTTATTGAACTAAAATTTGACATCTCATTCACTGCACAATGACAATCCGATATTAATCTAATGTGGGTACCGTCACACTTCCCCCTTTCAAGCTAATAGCATAATCTAACATACTTAAATAACTTAAGAGGGTATACTAGCAGTGCGTTTTCCACACAAATGTATTTCTCTATTTTCTCGCTGAAAACTGCTACTAGAGGCACAATTCTTTTTACATACAATCTATTTCTAAAATAAGTATGTCCCTATGTTTTAGTTTTTTTCTAAAAACCTGTTTAAAAGAAATAAAATTGTACAAAAACAGTTTTTTTGGAAAAAATAGAAGCATTCCTATTTTAGTACTAGATTTTATAAAAAAAGAATTTTGGCTCTAGAATCAGTTTTCAGCGAGAAAATAGAGAAATACATTTGTATGGAAACCATATTGAAAAAATACTGCTAGTATACGCTCTTAAGAATAACAAAAATCACTAACTCTATTTACTCTATATTTTTGGATTTAGCAACTTGCCGATTATATGCGCGGAGTGACTCGGGGCGGGAAGGATTCAGGCGAGTAGCGAGAGATAAAAATATTTTAATTACAACTGTATTTACATTGGTTACAGTTGGGTTTTTGATATTTAGCAAAATTACTTTTTCATCTTCTCCATACACTAAAATACTTTGTAATTTTTTTTAGTTCAACTGTACTCATACAAAGGAAGGCTTCGTCTGTAATTTCATCCTGAAAGCCTTGAAGCCGAGGACTTGTGGCGTTGACAGTAAAGCTTAGCGGTTCTGAGCTTTGGCTCGAGTTACAGCTTCAAACGGCTACTCGTTGTAGAGCTTTCGTATAGAGCTATTTTATTGTTTGCTTTTCTTGGCTGTAAGTGGCCAGCATTATAGTCAGATTGAAGAATCCGACACATATGTGTGATTTGTCCGTATATATTTATTTATATTTATTTATTTATTTATTATATGTTAGCCATTTACAGCTAGGCTGCCTAAAAGCCTAAAGGTAACCTGTCGACGGATACTCAACAAAGCACAATAGATATGTTATTTCGCCTTTAAGCGTCTAGTGTCTATCAACGGATTAACGATACTATTGTTGATAGCCAAGACCAACAGCTTAACCTGCTTTGAAGCACGGAAGAGCTCAAGATGTTTTAAACATTTTTTTATTATAAACCAGAAATTTTCCCAAGACTTTGTCCGCATAAATTATAGCCAATGTCACCCGCAGATGAATTAGCGTTGTATCGGTAAAATAATTTTGAAAATCGGTCCAGTATATTTGGAGCCTATTCAATGCAAGCAAACAAACATCATTTTCATATTCATCAACATTTCAATTATTCATTTCGGCTTCTGTATGAATGACAATTTTTTTTTTAAATATTTAATCCTCAATGGATGTTAAAGTCACCATCAAAACATTTTACACCGTAGTTAGCAAATAGGCCTGTTGGTTGCATCCCCGGTTGTAATATCTATGAGCCCGGGATCCACTTAGTATATGCATTATCACGTCTCTGTCCTCTAAAATATATGTGATATACGTATATTCATTGTTGTATTAATGTTATACAATATTATGGAATTTATCCTCTGAGTAACTCGTTTGTTACAAAGTATTAAAGAAACAACTTCATTAAAAGAAGTAGTTTACATTTGTTAATCGTTATCCCATGCATCATATATGTGGACATCATCATCAGGTCTTTTTTAGTCTCCACTGCTGGAGCACGACCTTCTCTGTACTACCAGAACCATATATTAGCCAGAGTAGAGTCAGCTGGACAGGCCCATACGGCCAAACATGAGAGTTGCTGCTCTCTTAAGGCTTTGCCATTGTTTCTCAGTTCGGCCCTTGTCATGCATGCAAATCGCGGCCCATCAGGCATATGAGAGTTTACTGTCTCTCCAAGCCTTGCGCACCCAGGCAACGCCCAAAGCCGAGGTTCGTCCCTCCTGGGAACCCTTTGGTGAAGATTGCCTTACAGGTTGACGGCACTCTGCTCTCACCTCAAAAAGTCCGGTGAAGTAGCGAAAGCTCATTAGGAGCTAGCTACGTAGTCCATTCAAAAAAAAAAATCAGCTGGACAGACGGGCCAGCTTGTATTTCTTAAATCGCCTACTACGATATCCACAGGAAGGTTTGGAGTGGTCCTATTCTACTCTGCCGGGAACCACACGTCATATATGTGGATATCAAAGAGCATTAAACCGGTGGACATGGATATTTTTTGACCGAGAGAGAGCGAAGCGTCTTTGTCTTCTTCCATCTTACAAATATTTTATGTTCAATTTCTTACCAGTGTTTTATTTTATTATGATGTATTTTTCTAAATTAGCATGGTAACACGGAAGACCACGTCGTGGCCCACACCACGGTACCGGACCATTGTTGTGTTGAGCACACAACAATTTGAATTTGAAAAAATTATGTATTATTTTTTCCTTTTGTGCCAAATAATCATTTTTTGATTTCTTTCTTTCTTCGTTTCAGCTAAGCAAAAAAATCATAAGTCTATCTTCTGTCTGGCTGTTTACACAGATCGCATTTCTCAACCAATTCTCGTGAAATTTTGTGAGCATGTTCGTTACTAATATAGAATTCTGTTTTTTCTTTTTAATGGCGGAAATAGGCAAAAGGATTCTAGCGCCATTGGCGACGTTTCTTCTCTGCAGTGATCGGTTCCGAAACGCCAGTAGTCTGTAGCTTTTGAACAACAATTAATTAAATACATACTATTTAATAATTTTAAGTGTGATTTGACGTGAAAAAGTGCCTGCAAAGGCCTATTTTCTGAATAAACGTTTTGATTTTGATTTTGGACACTGACTAGATCCAATCGAAATAAATTAAAGCAGTCTGAAAGACATCTTCGAAACGTTGCATTGGAACTGAGGACGCAACCGGCGACACGCTTCGAAGAGAGGTTATAAACGAAAATATATTATACACTTACCTGTATAATATCATGATTACAAGCTATTATTTAACGTTAGTCTGTGAAGGTCAAATCTTAGGAAGTAAAAAAAATAATAACAACAAATGGTTGCACTCCGGAAGTGCCGGCAGAAGTGAAAACTTGAATATTAACGTTGTTTTTCGATCAGGTTACGTGTCCGTCTTACGAATTTTCAATCCGTCGAAACTGTCGGTCACGTGACCTGTCGCGAGTTTAACATTTTTCCCCATCACAAAAAGAGCAAGCTAAAGGAGTTTTCACTTCAAAAAGATTTTTGCGAAACCCTCGGTGCGTGAGTCCTACTTGTATTTGGCCGGTTTTTTGTTAACAGATCTATATTACATACATACATACTATCACGTCTTTTAAATACAAATTGAAAAGGTTTTATAAAGATTCTCTAGGTTATTGAGCTTAAGAGTATATATGTAGGTATATATTATATATTTATTACAATTATTTATTTATATAATTAATACGTTTTAGTCTACTTCTGTTTATTTTTATTTAAATTTTTACTTTATGTTATTTAGTATTTATCTCTTAACACTACTGCCGCATAGCCTTTCGTACATCCTTTTAATCACTCGGTTGACTGGAAGAGATCCCTTCAAGGGATAAGTCCGCCGTTGTACAAATGTTCTTTTTTGTTGCATTTATTTTTCTTTTGTTATTATTTTGTTTAGTGTTAAGGTTTTTGTACAATAAAGAAATTACATACATACATACATACACGTCTCTATCCCTTGCGGGGTAGACAGAGCCCAAGCTCATAAAACCTACAGGTCACGTTTAGCAACGTAGTGGACGTAAAGGTGGAAAGTGGAATCAAAATAGTGATGGGTTGCTAGCCGCATCCCCTATCAATGTGATTCCTTAGATTTTCGCCTAATCCCTCGACCGGCTTTTACGATCTGCGCGGGAAGAAAAGCAGCTGGTATATTCTTTGTTTTTTCGTTTCTCCCAAACCACCATGGAAGTGATCTATATTAAAGCTGCAATAATTTAAGATATATATTTTAACAAAAAATCATTTTCTTTAATAAGCATAAGAAAAAAAAATGGAAATAAATGTAATCCGAACGGCATACCTGTAATTTTTTTTTTAGGTTTTGTATATTTATTCAGAAAGCACTTAACACATTTCGATAAAAATTGAATGGGACCATCTGTAAAGTATAACCTAAAGAACGAAAAAAGAATTTCTTAATTCGGTCCAGGCGTCTTAGAGAAATCGGGGAACATATAGAAAAAAAAAAAAATTTAGACATATTGTAAACCTCCCCTTTTTTTGAAGTCGGTTAAAAAAGGACGTTGTTATCAGTGACAGTGTAGAAAAGAGGGCTTGTTTTCATTATGAAATTGGTTTGGTTGAGATCTGAGCAGGCTTGCGGTTGGGTCAATATGGCGGGTAATATTTCATACGACATGGAAACCAAATCTAAATGACACAATGTAGTTGGACCTTAATATGTTATTTAGGTCGTAAGACATGTAAAGTTTCCATTTATCGTAATCGTAAAACTAGCTAACTATTCTTATCCTAACTTCCTAACTAATATTATAAATGTTTGGCGTTTATAATATGAGTGTTTGTTTTTTTTTTAAATAATTATTTGTTTGTTTCTTACGCTTTCACGTCCTATCTACTGAGCCGAACATCATGAAATTTTGCATACACATAGGTTAGGGTACTGAGGAGAACATAGGCTATTAATCACGCGGGCAAAGCCGCGGATAACAGCCAATATACGTTATAAATCTAAGCCAGAGCACACCGGACGTCCCGGGTTCGATCCCCCCGGTCAGGTCAAGATAGAAAATGTTTATTTTCACAATGACCTTGAACTTGGATGGTTAGCAGTGATCACTTACCATCAGGTGACCCACTTGCTCATTTACCCTCCTATAGCATAAAAAATATATATTTACATACTGGCAGTCCACCCCGGCTTAGCCCGTGGTACATACATAGCCTATGGCACTGAAATATTCTTTGACCTAGGGATAACGATCCTATCCAACGCTGAAAGAATTTTTGATATTGGTTCATTCCTGAGATTAGCCGGTTCAAACAAAAACAAACAAACTCTTCAGGTTCATAATATTAGTATATAATGTTATAAAATAATATATATGTTTATATCATTCTACAGCAACATAGCATCATACATAAAATTTCTGCTCTGTTGTGACAAAACTCCTTATCTACATTCATTTTCATTCATTCTATACTCACACATTCATTTTTTATATATAATAAACTATTATTATATTAAAATACTGTTAAAAAATGGGCTATGCTATTAAGATATATAAAAGGTATTTACTACTAATACTTTTTCTTATTCATTTTGTATTGTATACTTTATATTGTATAATTAAGTAAGCTGCATTGTTTTGTAAGTTGAGCTTGTTTGTATCCAGAAGTGAGAGCACTGGAGATCTGCGCCCGAGCCTAGCCTTTTACAGGCTCCAGTCTCTATTAATCTGAAACGACATCTCAGCATAAAAAAATATTTCTTTTCCTACTTTGTAACTTAGGTTGATAGAGAAAATAAATATATTTTAATCTTATCTTATCTTTATTTTAATACCTATAAACCATTCATCACTGCGGTTTTTACCAATAGATAGTATTGTTAAAAACCGCATGAAAATCTGTGCGGAGTTTTTGAGTTTAGTGCAAGTAAAATAAAAGCTATAAAAACTGGTCTAGTTAACAATGTTCGCGTGGTTCTCGTTAGAAACAACGAAGGCTATATGGCAGAGTTACGGGTGGTTACGTCGGTAGCCGAGCGAGGCTTGAAGGTCAAATGATTAATGATAGCTGTGACCATCTTTACACAGGGAAAGAGGGATTTTTTGTCTGCCAAAAAGATAAGTGGCTCTAATATCTGTAGACCTATAGACCTTGTGAGCCTTATCACAAAATATTTTTGCACATACACAATGCGACTCGAATTTTTTTTAGACATTTTCATACATACTGTGTGTTAGTGTTTAAACGCCCGGGAAATTAGTATGGGAAAGTAAAAAAACGAAAACAAAGTTCTCATTATTGGTCCCATAGCAAAAGTTGTTCATTTTGACGGTGTGACCGCGTTTAGGGAATGTCGTGGGTATGATTAAAAAAAAACAGTTATAGTCCAGTTGAATAATGCATAAAAAGGAATAATGTAGAAATTCATAAAAACACTTCAACTAATTTCTTCCACGAATTTGAAAAAAGAAACGTCAAATTAGAGTTAAACAAGGGAATATAAAGTCTAGTCAAAACTCTATTACAAGTGCCAAATATTTTTTTCAAATAAGTAGGTCTACTAATTTAGTTTAAAACGTATCCATATTTAATTAAGAATTTCTCTTTCAAGGGTTTCTTATCTAAAGTTTGCCAACGTGTGTCTATTAGTCAACGCTGTATAGCTATCCATTTGTCTGGTCTGTCAGTCTTTTGAACCTTAATAATGCCTAAAATGTTTTCGTCTTTAATCGCTGTAAAATTAAATATTGCACTTTGGTACGAAATACTTTATTTACGAATCTTTACGCACTTGTCCAGTTCTTCATGTATTAAAAAATGTCCTATTATTTTCTTCGAATATGTTCACAGTCGCTCTAACTTAATCATCGCCTGGTTATTAAGATGACTGACAACAATCATTGAATGCGCTACACTGGGCCAAGCATTCCTAACATTTGAACCATGTCCTTTTACATTTTATGTTTACTAATACTAAGACGATCAAACTTACATAAACTGCCAACCTCATAAAAACATATTGGACCAAGTTAAGGCTAGTTTTTGATGTATGAGTATCAAAAGGAAATATTCAAAATAAAAGTCCCATTATTTTCTTTAAATATGGTCACAGTCGCTCTAACTTAATCATCGCCTGGTTATTAAGATGACTGACAACAATCATTGAATGCGCTACACTGGGCCAAGTATTCCTAACATTTGAACCATGTCCTTTATCATTTCTATAGGATTTTTTTGTTTACTTATCTTACACCAAAGACAATAATAATTATTATTAACGTATAATTGCCAAACTCATGCAAAAATATTGGACCAATATAAGGCGTGATCAAAGACAATATAATACTAACGTAATAGATTGCCCACCTCATACAAAAATATTGGACCAAATTAAGGTTGCGAAAAGCAGGCGAATATGTATGGCGCAGGAGAGTTGCTTGCTTCTCGATACTAGATGGCGGTAATCTGCGTTAGCCTTTAACTTACTAAATATACGGTGTCATTTTAAAATATTATGCCTAAAATAGATATTGTTTTGATTTTTAATAAGA
Source organism: Rhodophaea formosa (assembly GCA_963082605.1). Taxonomy (NCBI): domain Eukaryota; kingdom Metazoa; phylum Arthropoda; class Insecta; order Lepidoptera; family Pyralidae; genus Rhodophaea; species Rhodophaea formosa. Next base: position 1,709,871 of record OY720230.1, on the reverse strand, counting down.
TATATTTTATGAATCATGTTTTTATATTTTCATAATACGGTAGATACAATGTTGTGTAATTTCAAGTGGCGCCATCTATGCGAGTCTCTGAGAACCAATCGTACGATTAAGGCGTTGAGACCATATGGCCTGATATTAGGTAGGCGGCAAAGTTATGTGAGAGCGCTCCAGATTTCTTTTCAACTCGTCGGTAGATGGCGTTAGTCCACTTTAGTATAAACCTGCTAAAACTGAGATATATTTGAAAAATATAATGCCAAAAATATTGTCAATTATTAGAAATACATTTTGGGAAAAGTTGTTTTATTTTTATAATGTGGTACAAAGCTGTGACGCGATTTGCCGCGCCATCTATGTGCCACCGTCAGAATAAAAACATACTAATTGGAAGTTAGGGGGACCACATGCGAGTAAAACAGCACAAGCTTATTTTTTTTATTTTATGATCCATTTTTAGGGTTCCGTAGTAAACAAGGAACCCTTATAGTTTCGCCATGTCTGTCTGTCTGTCTGTCCGTCCGCGGTTTTACGCAGAGACTATAAGTACTAGAAAGCTGTAATTTGGTATGGGTATGTAAATTAATCATGGCAAAAAAGTGGTAGAAGAAAATCTTAAAATTTTTTTTCTTTTAGGGTAGCTCCCATACAAGTAAAGTGGAGGAGTATTTTTTTTCTCTATTTAGCCATCGTGTGGGGTATCGTTAAATAGGTCTTTGAAATTTTTTTTAGGTTGAGACCACCATTTTTCGATTTAGGGATCCGTTTCCGAAATATTTGGTTTCAAAATGCGAATATTTGTTAGAGGTAAGTGTCCCCCCCCCTCTATCTGCTAAACGGTTATATATAGATACGTGAAAAAAATTACAGCAGTAGTATATATACTGAAGTTGAAAGGAAAACTATCAGAGCTGAGTACGAAGTACAAACTAAAAAGTTATAGGCAACCAACTTATAAACTGTAAAATTTCATACTATTTTCATTGTTAGATGTTTTTGGTCGTGTGAGTGTGAATAGTGTGAACTCAAAGTTGTCATTCGCAACTACGGAACCCTAAACTGCGCGTGGCCCGACACGAACTTGGCCGGTTTTTTTTAATTAAGCTTCAGAGTTTTTAGAGAATTTTGCCGTGCAAGCTAAATAGTTGTCTACGAATACGTGAAAAATTTCAGATAATAAAATTACAAGGAAAACTAAGTAGGGCTCATAAGTCAAAGAATTAAGTTGACCCAAAAATAAAAAATGACGTGCAACTACAGAACCCTACAATGCGCGTGACCCGACACGCAATTGGCTGCTTTTAATTGATATAGGTACTAGCTATTCCCGCGACTTGATCCTTATAAAATTATAGCCTATGTCACCCGCAGATAACTTATCTTTCTATAGGTGACAGAATGTTGAAAATGGGTTCTGTATTTTCGGAGCAATATAAACAAAAAATTTAATCTTCCCTCTTTAAATATTATTATAGACAAATCGGACCTAGAGTCACTCGACCACAGACAAATATGGTTTAAAATCAGGCTAATTAGTTCCAAGGATTACCCCCTACTACGTTAGTATTATATTGTCTTTGCCCCTACGCACAAATAAACAAATGGACGTTATTTTCTTACAATATTGATAGAGAAATAGAAATGTACCTAGACAAGGGTTTTGTTTGTGAACCAATTTATATTTAACTAGCTGTTACCCGCGGCTTCGCCCGCGTGATTTATAGCCTATGTCCTTCTCAGTACCCTAACCTATGTGTATGCAAAATTTCATGATGATCGGTTCAGTAGATTCGGCGTGAAAGCGTAACAAACAAATAAACAAACAAACTCACTTTCGCATTTATAATATTAGTTAGGATTAGGATTGCTTTTGTATGAAACGTGATGTCTATAGATATAAGACGTGTGACTAAGGTCTATAAATGTCTGCCCGGTGCCCAGTGCGCGGGAGCATAATTAGTGATTATGCATGTTAAGCAATGCCGGGCGCAGTCCCCACTAGGATGGGTCACCACAAGTCATAAAAAAATCTCGAACTCCTTACTTCGGAAGGGTCGTTATATCGTTGGTCTTGGCTTTTATCATTGATGGAAGTCGTAAAGCTACGTCAGAAACCTTTAAGGCAGCTTGAAAAATCTGATTCCGAGTTTGGCCACTTACACGCACAAAAACAAATAAACAAATTCTTGTAAATAAATTGTAGCCTATGTTACTTACTGATAATATAGCTGTCAATTGCTGAAATATGTTTTTTTATCTGTTGTATTTTTCGAGCTTATCCATTACAAAGAAAAACACAAACACATATAAATCTCTTCATAATTAGTCCAAAACCTTAGATTAATGATTGATTATAAAATAAACACAATAATAATCTCATCTCATCACTATAAATCATTAAATAAATAATTATAATTATTGCCGGCCTTCTAAAATATTGTTGCAAAATATGTTACGATAAACATTAGTAATAAAACAGTTGTTGAAAGTTATTTGATTTTATTATTTCTATTGTGAGCTATCTAGGATATCTGGATTATCTAGATTCTAGACATGTGGACCTAACCTCTTATTCTTACGACTGCATTTCTGATAGTTGCACATAGATGGCTCCACTGGTAGAGTCACAGTCGGTGTGTCTTCCGGCAGTCAAAGTTTTAAAAAGGTATAATAATAAAAAACTTACGCGACATAAATTCATTATGGAAACCCTGCTTTACTCGCGTTTTATTTCGTCAGATCCGCCGACTAGTTGGCGACACAAGTGAGCACTCGACCACGAGTGATAGGGGTGGCGACACAAGACGGTTACGCTTCCCTCAAAGCACTGGGCGTGCTTGGTCTTTGTAACAAACCGAAACTAGTCGGCGGATCCGACGAAATAAATCTTGAGTAAAGGCGGGTTTCCATAATGTTAAAGAGCTTATATTAACAAAGTTAACTGATAACTATAATTTAATTAGAGCTGCAATAAAGTCAATAACTTGAACTCGTTGGCACTATCAGCAGTTATGTAATTATGTATATACATTGTATAGGTAGTAACTACTAATTACGTATGTATTATCAATAATGTAAATCTACAGATATAAAATAATCTTTAATTTGTATTTTAATTTCGTAAGCATACATCACACGCCGTGTGGTTCCCGGCAGAGAGAATAGGACCACTCCAAGTCTTGCCGTGGATGTCGTAAAAGGCGACTTAGGAAACATAAGCTAAACAAAGCTGAACATCAAAGAGACCTTTTCAACCCATCTGGCCAGCGTGGAGAGTAAGGGCCAAATCTTCTGACTGCCCTGTAGTGCCTAATAGTGGTTCTAGTAGTAGGTACAGAGAGGATCGTGTTCCTGCAGTGGAGACTAAAAAGACCTAATGATGATGATGATGATCAAGCGAAGAATAAGTTGCTTTTTGTATGCATTATAGTCGACCAAGTGAGCAGACGAAATGTATCATTCAAATAGAAATTTGTATATTAGGTTTTACAAACACTTATTTTTATACATTTCCATTTACAGCTACAGCGAAATTATTGACCTAGGTAGTCTTCTTAGCTTATAAAGGTCATATACTAAGCATTAGCCAGAGCAGTCAGAGGATTTGGCTTACACTCTCCTCGCTGCCAGACAGTTTGGAGAAGTCTTCTTGATGATTAAAAGCTTTGTTTAGCTTGTGTTCCCTAAGTCGGTTTTTATGATATCTACGGGAAGACTTGAGGTCTTATTCTACTCTGCCGGGAACCACACGTCTTAAAAAAATGTTTTCCGTCTGCATACTACTTATTCTTAGACTACGTACAATGCTCATTGTTGTTCTGTTTGTATAAAGAAATCAAGGTCTTAAATGTTATTGTAAAACCTTCCTTAGGCGCAGAGTATAAATTCATTCATTCAGTAAAGGCCATGTAACAAAAAAAAAAAAACCGGCCAAGTGCGTGCCGGGCCACGGGCAGTTTAGGGTTCCGTAGTTGCGAATGACAAATTTGAGTTCACACTGTTTGTTTTGTTTGTTTGTAACTCTTTATTGTACATAAAGAAAAAAAAATACAACAAAAGGCAATTCTTAAAAGTAAACACGTACAAAGGCGGACTTATCCCAGGAAGGGATTTCTTCCAGTCAACCCAGAATGAAAGAGGACAAATAAGAAGGCAACAGGGTAGCAATGTACAAATAGGATAAAACTAAACTAAGAATAATATCATTTTACTAGACTTACATTTATATAACATACATCAAATCTTAATCTTAAGTATATACATACATAAATATACAAATTATATACATACATAAACTAATATGCTCAAAATTCCAACGAATCGGTGTAAAATCTTTTTACGCACTGTTTAAAGGAGTCAATGGAAGTTGACAACTTCACATCCAGAGGAAGCGTGTTCCACAGTTGGGCAGCAAGCACAGTAAAAGACCTACTGTATTTTCGAGAAGTATGAGGTGGTATGTTCAACTTAGGATTATTACTACCACGTAAACGATTGTCAATTTCATGGAATGAGAATCTTTCACGAAGGTAATTTGGAAAAGACGGATTGAAAAGTATATTGAATAGCAAGGAAAGGGTGTGAACATTACGTCGAATTCTGATCGGAAGCCAACCTAGCCGACGACGAAACTCTGAAACATGGTCGAATTTGCGTAAACCAAAAACAAAACGTATGCCTTGATTTTGCAAGCGTTCCAATTTGTCCAATTGCTCTTCAGTAACATCTAAATAAGAAACATCAGCATAATCCAGAAGGGGCATGAGCAGCGATTGAGAAAGAAGAATCTTAGTGTCAGTTGGTAGAAAATTTTGTAAACGACGACTGTTCACACTTGCACATCATAGTTTACCGATCAAAAACATGTAACAATGAAAATGTATGAAATTTACATTTTCGAGTACAAAAAAAATTTTTTTCAAGATTTTCTTCTACCACTTTTTTGACATGATTAATATACATACACACACCAAATTTCAGCTTTCTAGTACTTATAGTCTCTGAGTAAAACCGCGGACAGACAGACAGACAAACAGACATGGCGAAACTATAAGGGTTCCTAGTTTACTACGGAACCCTTAAAACGTTGTTTACATCGTCCATTGATTTAGATTTATAAAGGCTATTTATTAATCTGAATTTATTTTGTTGTAACTACAAAACTCATGTTGTAGTCTCTCATCAAAGACAATAAATAGCGAAATTTTTATCGTTTTGGCCCAAAAAGGGATGATTCATCTCGTTGATATAACCAACTTTTTCTATTGGCACAATATTAGAAACATTTAAAAAAATCCTTATATTATAAATGCGAAAAATTGTTTACTTGTTTGTTTGTTACGCTATCTACTGAACCGATCATCATGAAATTTTGCGTACACATAGGTTAAGGTACTCAGAAGGACATAAGCTATATATCACGCAGGCAAAGCCGCGGGTAACATCTAGTTACTTTAGAAAACCAAAATATTGTTCCTCAGTAATAAAGTTTGAAGTATTCATAAAAATTAACAATTGCTTATTAAACCTATTTTAGTTAAAATATGTTTTGTCTCGTTCTTACAATGTCAAACATTAGAGCGTGAAATAAAGACAAAACATATTTTAACTAAAATAGGTTTAATAAGCGTTTGTTAATTTTTATGAATAAGGGGGGAAGCGTTTACCCAAGCAGAGTAATTCGATTTTAATTTATATCCTAAAGTTGAGTTAGTGTGAAAAAAAAAAAAGACTTTTTAGGTGACTATTCTGTGTTTTATAATCTTCTTTTCATAATCAAGCAGTATACTTTTGATTCTCTTCTTTAACACGACACAATCCTTTCAATTTATAGAGAATCTGGAGTCTTAAGTAGTAAGTATATCTATACCATATACCTACTAATGTGATTGAAGCAAGGCTTCCTTTTGTGTAGGCAATAGTATACATCTATCCATCCATCAGGTCTTTTTTGTCTCCATTGCAGGAGCACGACCCTCTCTGTACTACCAGAGTAATATATTAGCCAGAGTAGTCAAGAGGATTTGGCCTACACTCTCCACGCTGGCCAGACGGGTTGGAGAGGTCCCTTTGATGTTTGTAAGCTTTGTTTAGCTAGTGTTTCCTAAGTCGCCTTTTACGACATCCACAGGAAGACTTGGAATGGTCCTATTCTACTCTGCCGAGAACTATACGGCATACATATCTAGTAACTATATAATTAAAACTATTTATCATATAATTTCACTAAATAATCAAAATCATTCCCTGTTTTGGAGGACTAAAGACTCACAAATAGGAAGAAATGCTAACATTTAAATTTGTATAGATGGTTTTATGCATTTACAATGCTTTTCTGATATATTCTTATTAAATTAAGAATTGAGATATGATATGGCCTTGGCAGTTGTCGTATAAAGACTAAGATGCAGGTTCAAATCCTGCCAGCGTGGACTTTTTCCCATCTTTTATTTCTTAATTTAATAAGAAAGGTAACATTGCTTTATCTCAATATTTCATAACAATATATTAATATAAAATAGCTATTTTATTGCATTCACAATGCTATTCTTATATACTATTTGTAATTCCTACACACGTGGTATTTGTTAAAAAAGTACGTTGTTAGTACACATTTTTTATCCGCAGACTACATTCTGTTCGTGAAAACACCATTTTAGAAAAGTTATATTTTATCACAAGTTATAAGTTACACGTATTCAATAAACCTTTAGTTAAATTAAATATAAATCATATGTGGATCAACAATTACATACAGCACCGAGAGCAAATATAATATTTATTTATTAATCTAATAAATTATGCAAATAAATTACACTAATGATCCGTTTTACCAATAATTTATTCCACATAACTAAGCTATCTAATGTCCAACTGAATTCGTAATATATTTTTTGTCTGGTAAAAAAGATCAATAGGTAACAGAATAATTTAAAAAAAACTTACCGTTGTCCGATTTTTTCCCGTTCTTTGCTACGATCAGCGTCCCATTCTGGCTCTCGCACTGGCTGGTAGAGACGACTCCGTTCAACTCCTTCATTTTATAAAAAAGAAATAAACTTTTCCAAATTTAAAATAGAATGTGAAGCCGCGAACTTTTTCGCGCGTTTTCAAACGTCACTTTGACAAGCACAAATCGTAACTGCGATTGAATTGTGATTTTAATTTAACCCGCCGCCAAGGTAATCGGTTTAATTAAGAAAAATGGTAAGTGGAATAATGATTCCGTTGTAAAAAGGTTTTGTTGAAAAAAAAAACGCGGAGCAGTGTCTATGCGCGCGGCTGACGACTAAATGCCCTACTTACGATGCGGGATAGGTATATTTATACAAAAATTGCAGTGTTTGAATTACGTTAACATTGTGTAAGTCATTATGGTATGTTTAACTAATAATTATAACACAAATGATTTTAGTTAAAGTTCGTTGACATTGTGAGACGTTATGAAATAGCTTGTTTTGTTGCACAAGATTTTTTTTTTAAGATTAGCGTCTAATATCACGCGTAGGTTTTTTGTGCACGTCTGTATCACGAGTTGTTTTGATTAGCATTTGTTATATTTTTTTATCCGACTAAATAGAATGCAAAAGGAGGGTTTTGATTTTGGCCACTCTGTAGTAGGTATATTTGTTCTCGTATGAATTTAACTTAACAACGTAACTTAATAGATGACACATCGTTTCGATGCATTTTGACCGTCAGATGGTTATCGGCTGTGTACCGTTAAACGAATATCCATTTGACGCCCTTTGGAATGCAAAAAGTCGCAAACTGAAAAAAAAAATTTTCTAAATATTGTGTGTGTGTTTGTTTTTTACAAAATACTAATATCACTGAAACGTGATTTTTTTCAGAAATATATTGGTTAGGTTTTAATGTTTAAACTTTATCTTGGTCATTGTATTTTTTAGTAAAAGTTATACGTATGTACTTAAAACTATCATCTATGGAAAAAAAAAGTAATTACGAAATATTAATTGTGCTCTAGTCTTCTTGGTTCCAAAAAGGTCAAACTATACTCATTCAGTTTTAAACTGGCCAATTAGTTTATAAGTAAAAAATATAGACGGATGTTTTATTATTTTTCTCTCATTTATTAAAAAAAAACCGGCCAAGTGCGTGTCGGGCCACGCGCAGTGTAGGGTTCCGTAGTTGCGAATGACAACTTTGAGTTCACATTATTCACACTCGCACCTCACAGTTTACCGACCAAAAACATCAAACAATGAAAATTGTATGAAATTTTACATTTTCGAGTACATTTTATAAGTTGGTTGCTTATAACTTTTTAGTTTGTACTTGGTACTCAGCTCTGATAGTTTTCCTTTTAACTTCAGTATATATACTACTGCTGTAATTTTTTTCACGTATCCATATATAACCGTTTAGCAGATAGAGGGGGGGGGGGGGAAGGGGGACACTTACCTCTAACAAAAAATTGCACTTTAAAACTAAATATTTCGGAAACGGATCCCTAAATCTGAAAATGGTGTTCTTACAATATTTTTTAAAAACCTATTTAACGATACCCAACATGATGGGTTTGTATAGAAAAAAAAATATTACTCCCTGTTTACTTGAATGGGAGCTAACGTAAAAAAAAATTTTTTTCTCTGTTTTTTTCTACCACTTTTTTGGCATGATTAATATACATACCCATTCCAAATTACAGCTTTCTAGTACTTAAAGTCTCTGAGTAAAACCGCGGACGGACAGACAGACAGACAGACATGGCGAAACTATAAGGGTTCCTAGTTTACTACGGAACCCTAAAAATGAACCACTTTTTATCTATCTAAATAAGTTTTTATATTCAGATAAGTTTTTTTTTGTTTCATTAGAGTAGATAAGGATTCTGCCGTTATTCAGCGGTTGTATTTGGATACATACATATTATCACGTCTTTATCTTTTAGGGGGTAGACAGAGCCCGAGGTAATAAGACCGAAAGGCCACATTTAGCATTGTAGTAGGTATGATTCCTTAGATTTTCACCCAATCCCTTGACCGGCTTTTACGGTTTGCAAGGGAACAAAAGCAGCTGGTATATTCTATGTTATTTCTTTTCTCCCAAACCAGCATGGAAGAGTATTTGATACAGATTAAATAAGCATGTACATAAAAACTTTTCACCTTGCTAATATGGTATGTCTTGCAATTATGTCAAAATCTTATTAATTCAAAAAAGAAATGCCGCCAGCCTTTTGGGCACCCTGCCCGCTGACTGCAGCGATTTGGCTTCTATTTTTTATTTAACTTAATGTTTATTTATTTATTTTTCTTTTTTTGTAGGTTAATTTTCTTTTTTTTAAGACTAGTTATAGTTTATAATCTTAGTTTCGTTATTTGTATTTTATATATTCAACTCTAAGTAAGTATACATATGCAAGAAAATTACATCCCAAAAAGAAAAAAACTAAAAACTTATTAATAAGTACCCATAAATTTTACACCGTCTGTCTTAATTCTAGAAAATTCCAAAAACTGAATCTTAAAATTTCACGCAAATTGGTCGTGAGAAATACGACCTGTCGTAGAGAATAGCCAGACAGACATACCAACTACATACATAATTGCCCAAGCTGAAATATACTCTTTGCTTGCGCTACGCGTTCATTCATTAATGTATGTAAAAGAAAATGTTTTGCATACGTGTGTAATGTCAGATTTATATTACACCAGATACTAGTTCCTTCATTCATTAATGAATGTTATGCCATTTTAAGGGGTTCCGTAATAAACTTGGAACCCTTATAGTTTCGCCATGTCTGTCTGTCCGTCCGCGGTTTTACTCAGAGACTATAAGCACTAGAAAGTTATAATTTGGTTTGGGTATGTATATTAATCATGGCAAGAAAGTGGTAGAAAATAATCTTGAAAAAAAAAATTGTGTTAAGTAGTTAAGTAAAGAGGGAGCAATATTTTTTTTCTATACAAACCCATCGTGTTGGGTATTGTTAAATAGGTCTTTAAAAAATATTGTGAGGTTGCATACACCCATTTTCAATTTAGGGATCCTTTTCCGAAATATTTGGTTTTACAGTGAAAATTTTTGTTAGCGGCTTTGGTTAGCGGTAAGTGTCCCCCCCCCCTGTATCTGCTAAACGGTTATATATGGATACGTGAAAAAAATTACAGCAGTAGTATATATATATACTAAAGTTGAAAGGAAAACTCTCAGAGCTGAGTACTAAGTACAAACTAAAAAGTTATAGGCAACCAACTTATAAAATGTACTCGAAAATGTAAAATTTCACACAAACATTGTTAGATGGTTTTGGTCTTTAAACTGTGTGGTGCGAGTGTGAACAGTGTGAACTCAAAGTTGTCATTGACAACTACGGAACCCTACACTGCGCGTGGCCCGACACGCACTTAGCTGTTTTTTTATTTATTTTAGAATTAAGTAAAAAAAATATAAATTCGTTTGAATTAACATACCTATAAAACGTGATGGCATAGCAATTTAAACTTAGTGAATTAAGTTATCTTATATATTTTTTTAAATAAGCCTATACTGTTCCAACCTGTCTGGCTACCGTGGAGAGTGTAGGCCAAATCCTTTGACTGCTCTGGCTAATATATGGCTCTGGTAGTACAGAGAAGATCGTGCTCCTGCAGTGGAGACTAAATGAGACCTGATGATGATGATGATACTGTTGGGTAACTTTTGGGTAAAGGCTTCAGCGATCCCTCTTTGGTTACTTTTACCGTCCCATGGTAGGTGGACAAATTACAAAATAAAACTTTTTTGTCACAAAAATCTTACTAGTTAGGTACTTTTGCAGATAAAAGAGTCTTGATAACGCCGTAGAGCGAACTAAAGATCGCAAAAGCTAAGACCGAATTTAGCAAGATTGTGAATAAGTATATTCATACTTTTTAAAATGAAAAAGAATCCAAATATGAAAATACTATTTACTTCATGAAAATACTATTCACTTTATTTTCTTTTTAAATTTCTGTCGCCCGTTAAACGTCACTTTTTTCTCATATAAGAATCAAAGAATGCCTCACCGGTGGATGCCGTGCCGTTGCCGTACGGTTTTCCACATTTCCTCTTACGGTTTCTATTGCCACAAAATAAAAGAATGTGACAAAAAAATAGTAGAATACCAAAAAAGAATTTTTAAATTATTGCATTTTAAATAGGCCATTAAAAATGTAAGATTATCTAAAGAATGCTTAATTGGAATCGTAAAACGTTTAGAATGTTTAAAATTAGTTTACTGGACCTGAATTGCAATCGATTAAAATTAAAATTGGTTACAAGAAATTAATTTTTGAAGTCAGTTAGAAATATAACAAAATATTTATTATTGTGCAACTGGGGGCTTTTTTGCAATTGCAATTCAGAGATTTCTCCAACCCGTCTGACCAGCGTGGAGAATGTAGACCAAATCCTCTGACTGCTTTGGCTAATTAATACATGGCTCTGGTAGTTCAGAGCAGGTCATGCCTCTGCAGTGGAGACTAAAAAGACCTGATGATGACGACTAGAAGACTTACCTTTTAACAATCCAGTTTCGTCTTTAAGAGGGTATACTAGCAGTGCGTTTTCCATACAAATGTATTTCTCTATTTTCTCGCTGAAAACTGCTTCTAGAGGCACAATTCTTTTTACATACAATCTATTACTAAAATAGGTATGTCACTATGTTTTATTTTTTTCTAAAAACCTGTTTAAAAAAAAAATGTACAAAAACAGTCTTTTTGGAAAAAATAAAAAATAGGGGCATTCCTATTTTAGTACTAGATTTTATGGAAAAAGAATTGTGGCTCTAGAATCAGTTTCCAGCGAGAAAATGGAGAAATACACTTGTATGGAAACCATATTGAAAAAATACTGCTAGTATACGCTCTTAATTTTGTCATAGCTGGTGCGATTCAGCAACACACGTGGATGCCCAGAACAATCTTCTGGCATTATACAGGGCCCCAACACCAAGTACGCACTACAGGATCTCAAAGAGCTTATTATGAATTAATATACAATGAATAGTTTTTTTCATGAGCAAGTCTACCGGTTTAAAATCTAGACCGTTATGATAAAGTTTGGTCTGTGTTTATCTGTATTCAAAAGTATCCAGGCTGAAAACACAGCGTTGAGGTCTCTCATTTATTATAAAACATGTGTAAACATCAATATTTGGCCTCAAAATTAAATATACAAGATGATAAGATACGCAAAATACTTGCCATTTTTTCAATGGTTCCGTGCGTTTTCTGTCCATTTTTTTTTTGTGTTTTTGTTTGGAAAAAAAGTAGAGAACCAGCTGTTTCTCTCATCGTTTTCCAATATGACCTGACTGGGGATCAAATTTGTGACCACTCATGTCGCAGGCTGGCAAGATAACCAGTGCGCCGCAGAGGGTGACGGATTTGTAAACATATGGGCCAATATATAGTACCTATCCTATGGTCATCAGTTTTCGTACCAAAACAAGCCCCTCTGTCGTTATTGTAAGAGAGTCTAAAGCATTCAATATTCCTTACTATTTTACTATACTATACTACTTAATATTATAATGAGGAGAGATATGATTGTTTGTTTGCATTTTTATTATTTGAAATTGAAATTCAAAATTGTTTCCCCTATGCCGAAGTCGCGGCTAGTTAATTGCTAGTATATATAATATAAATATAAATTAGCTGGCCTCTGGCTGACCTCGGACAAAGAATTAATCTCGCTATTCAAAGGGGGAGCGCTGCCAGTATCTTTGGAACCTTGCCTAAAGGGACTCCTTCTTATATTTATACTCTAAGGACTCCTTCTAAAAATATATTTTAGGTATTTATGATATTTTTTAAAGTGTTTAGTTTTAGGTTAATTTTTCATAATTATTTAATATGTAATTCGTTTATTTTAGTTTAATTTATCACTACATATTATAAAACAAAGTCCTCCGCCGCGTCTGTCTGTCTGTCTGTTCGCGATAAACTCAAAAACTACTCCACGGATTTTCATACGGTTTTCACCAATAGATAGAGTGATTCACGAGGAAGGTTTTAAGGTATAATACATGCCCGGGCGCAGCCGGGTAGGGCTGCTAGTTAAATATAATACTAATATAAAGAACTACGATATGATGGAAAAATCCATGTGCATTGAACTTAAACTGCTTCCAAATCGGTTTGTTGAAGACACGCGCACTTATATAACCGCACTTTTTGTGTCGGGGTTTAAAAACTCGCCCAGGTGAAATGAACAGAGCATTGGAAGATTTGGAGGCATTGCGCAGGTATAACAAGGTTTTAAAATTGATTAATCTTCACGCATCCCTAAAATAATCACGTTTCGACATTTAACCTTATAAAATATGATAAATAAGAAGATAGAATTATAAGTGAAGCTTCCGATCATTGTATTACACCACATTTTACAACCGATTGTGCAATATCAAGCTCTGTGAGAACTTTTTAAGCGGCTAAACTTGTTTAGAACCTGAATATGTAAAAAACTTCAAGCCCCTTATATGTGGTTTTTAGGATTCCGCACTCTAAGAGCTCCTAGCCGTGTGGTTCTCGGCAGAGTAGAATAGGACCACTCCAAGTCTTCCCGTGGATGTCGTACAGGGCGACTTAGGATAAACAAGCTAAATTAACAGTATAAACATGAAAAAACCCCTAAGGGTTGGAGAGGTCTTTTTGATTTTTATAAGCTTTTTTCAGCTTGTGAAGCCAACGTGAATAGTGAAGGCTAAATTTGACTGCTCGCTCTGTCTAATATATGGCTCCGGAAGAACAGAGAGGTTAGTCGGGCTCCGTGGCGCAGCGGTCAACACGCTAGCCTGCGACACGGGGGTCCCTTCGATTCCCGGTCAGGTCACTATGGAAAAAGATCTTTTTCATATTGACCTGGGTCGTGGATGTTTATCTATATAAGTATTTGTTATAAAATATAGTATCGTTGGGTTAGTATCCTGCGACACAAGTTCACAACTTACTGTGGGGCTAGCTCAATTTGTGTGATATGTCCTTATATATTTTTTTTTTATTTTGTTTTATTGTGCTCCTGCAGTGGAGTTTAAAAAAGTTCTAAAGTTAATGATGATGACACAAAGAGTGCTAACAACGGAACTTTATCTCTGATCCTCCGCTGTATCAACAGACACCGGGCTGTATGTTTTAAATTGCAATAGAAAGTATTTTTACAAAATGTGTGCAATTATTTCTTTTAAAACAATAAATCATAAAAACATAATGAAATGATAGGCCTGATATAATTTATACATTAAGACTAAAAGTTTCCATAAATGATTTAATTATTCAGACATCAAATCATAAATAATTATGATCATTAATGACCGTGCAAGAAAGAGTTTGGTGTGGTTTGGGTAACCTCTCAAGAGGTGGCATTGATGATTTTCGTGAATATTATATCAGGATTCCTAAGAAACTTGCTTATTATGGTATTTTTTTGTACATACTGTACGGTTGTACGGAACCCTTGTATGTGTGAATCCGACTCGCACCTGGCTTGTGTTATTGTTATTTTCTCACTCTATTACCTGACGTCAAACTGGTTTCATTTTTAGCTTTGACGATTCTACATGAGATTTGACTGTAGTATTACGGCCTTCCCGTGGATATCGTAGATGGTGACTTAGCAATCACAAACTTAACAAAGCTTATAAAGCAATGTTTGTTTGTTTTTCGTATGTGTAAGTGGCCAACACTGGTGTCAGATTTTCCAAGCTGCCTTAAGGCATCTGACATAGCTTAACGACTGCCATCAAGGATGACAGTCGAAAGAAATATAAACCAAAGAGATCTCTCAAAACCCATCTGGCCAGCGTCAAGAGTATAGCCCAAATCCTCTGACTGCTCGGCTAATATATGGCTCTGGTAGTGTATAGAGGGTGGTGCTCCTGCAGTGGATGATGATATGGTACCTACTGCAAGTTTTAGATTAGGATGGTACGGCCATGTTATGTGGAGGGAAGAGAACCAAATTACTAGAAAAGTACTGAATATGCAAGTTACTGGAAACCAGAATAGAGGCAGGCCAAAGAAAAGGTGGATGGAGTGTATGAAGGAGGATATGGGGAAAAAGAAGGTAACGAAGGAGATGGCTTGAGGTAGAGCAAAATGGAAGAAGCTTACATGCTGTCCCGACCCCACATAAAGTAGGATAAGGTGAGGAAGAAGAAGAAGAGATGGACAGAGGATTGTTAGTAAAAAGTTGCCTTTCTGCATTTTGAGGTACAGAACCCTAGAAAATTACACAAATGCAGGTCTTTAAAATAAAAGCGTCAAAAAAGCCTCAATTTTTTGCAGCTGTCTACGAAATTGCTTTGGAACATTTAACTAATAACATAAACAAAAAGCTTAAAGAGCCACTTAAAATTTGTTGGTTGGTTGAAAAAGTACATGGGATTATAGTAATTTATTTTCCTGGTCAAAAGCTTTCTGGGAAAAAATAGCTCGTCAGTTAAGTGATCAAAATAGGTATTTTTTGAGAGTTTGAAGAGGGAAGTCTAGGGGTGCTTTGCCTTAGATGATTTTGCATTATATTTATATTTCATCATCATCATCAGGTCTTTGTTAGTCTCCACTGCAGGTGCACGACCCTCTCTGTACTACCAGAGCCATATACTAGCCTGAGTAGTCAGAGGATTTGGCCTACACTCTCCACGCTGGCCAGACGGGTTGGAAATGTCTCTTTGATGTTAATAAGCTTTGTTTAGCTTGTGTTTCCTTAGTCGCCTTTTACGACATCCACGGAATGACTTGGAGTGGTCCTATTCTACTCTGCCGGGAACAACACGGCTTATTTTAATTTAGAAATTAGAGATACTTACTTACAATATTTGACTGAGTTGTTAGCTCAACTAATCGATGTGCTTACGTCATTCGAAGCCCTATCGGTTTGAAATGACGTCAAGAAAGGGTAAATTTATTGGGAAGTAGCTTTTGCCCAAGACTTGGTCTGGTAATACATACATTTTATTATGTATTTTTCCATTGCGAGGTAGACGGAGCCCAGATCTATAAGACATAAAGCCCACGAGTTTATGGCATCTTATGTATTCATCATTTCGTGTAGGTGACATGGTCAGTCGACCATGCACACCCTGGTGTCAGAGTTCTTCGAAACCGCCTCTCGGCCTCTGACGTGGTTCCTTTAACGACTACCAGATGGCAGCCGGGACCACCGGCTTTACGTGCCTTCCGAAGCACGAAATCATCTTTCTTATCAGACAATCAGGTGATTCATGCCTGCAATGTCCTAACCAAACTGGAATCAACATAACAAAATATGCTTCCCGCGGGAATTGAACTCACGACCCCCGGGTCAACAAGGCAAACACCTTAACCACGGAGGCAACATATAATTGAATCCTAACTAATATTATTAATGCGAAAGTGAGTTTGTTTGTTTGTTTGTTTGTTACGCTTTCACGCCGTACCTACTAAACCGATCATCATGAAATTTTGAATACACATAGGTTAGTGTACCGAGAAGAACATAGGCTATATATTACGCAGGCGAAGCCGCGGGTAACAGCGAGTAATATTATAAGCAGGAACATTTGGTTATTTGTTTTGAATAGGCTCCGAAACTACTGGGCCGATTTTCAAAATTCTACCATCTTTATAAACTAATTTATGCGGGTGACATAGGTCATAACATTTGCAGACGGGGTAAGTAATATAACATATAAACACAAAATATATATGTTTTAAGATCAATACCAACGAAATATATAATTTTGGTCAGTATAATTATCAATCAAGATAAAATTCGGAAGAAATAATTTTGAAAAAAAAAAAAAAATCTTTTGTTATTACAATTATTCAACATAACAAACCTTTCAAATACAGTTTTATCGTTATAAAATTTAACAAATCGATTTGTTGTTACGTATAATAAACGTAATATATACTTATTATTAAGCATAATAATCATTGGTAATACAAATAAAGTGATAGAAGATCCTAATCTACGTTTTGTGACTAAGTCGCTTCCGCGACCAGTCGTCGCTCGCTCGCTTCGCTCGCTCGCTCATATGGTGGTCTATGTGTAACCATAACCTAACCTACCTTCTGTGAGCAAGTCGCGTATCCAAACCAGTCGCTTTCGCACTCAGTCGTCGTTCGCTCGCTTCGCTCGCTCGCTCATATGGTGGTCTATGTGTAACCATAACCTAACCTACCTTCTGTTACCAAGTCGCTTTCGCACCCAATCGTCGCTCGCTCGTTTCGCTCGCTCGCTCATATGCTGGTCTATGTGTAACCATACCCTAACCTACCTTCTGTTACCAAGTCACGTATCCAAACCAGTCGCTTTAGCACCAAGTCGTCGCTCGCTCATGTGGTGGTCTATGTCTAACCATAACCTAACCTACCTTTTGTTACCAAGTCGCGTATCCAAACCAGTCACTATCGCACCTAAGGTCGTAGCTCGCTCGCTTGTCATAATCAATTTGATTGATTTAGATTTTTATTGATATATATTTTAAATAGTATTCGTTTTCATTGTTATATTTTATGGCATGTATACTGAACGAGTTGTATGACAGGTGATGTTTAGTGTTCATAAACGTTATAATAAATGAGTTTATGGTTTTCGAATTGAATATTTTATGAATATTATAGCTTTCAAGAATATAAACAGTAATAATTATATCAAGTAAACATTATATCTTTTGAACTTTATTGAAATGAAACTATATAATTTGTTATTATATCAAACAATACGCACCCTTCCAGAGGAAGGTTTATATAACTAGATTTTTCCGCGGTTTCTCTGGCATATAATTTGGCCATATAAATTTTGCCGAGTTGATTATTGCTAATCTCACGGGAATATTTTTTCCGGAATGAAAGTTAGGGTTAGGTTAGGGTCAGTAGGGTACTGAGAAGGCCCTTATGTCCTTCTACTGAGAAGGACATAGGGCAGGTGAACGAATTTTGAAAATCGGTGCAGTAGTTTCGGAATCTATTCAATGCAAATAAATAAACAAACAATGAAATCATTCCTCCTTATAATAATTTTATTTAATTTTAATCTTAATATATAACTCAAAAGTGACTGACTGACTAACATAGTGATCTATCAACGCACAGCCCAAACCACTGGATGGATCGGGCTGAAATTTGGCATGCAGGTAGATGTTATGACGTAGGCATCCGCTAAGAAAGGATTTTGATCAATTCTACTTCTTAACGCGAGCGAAGCCGCGGGCAAAAGCTAGTTACTTATATGTTGATTTAATAATTTATAGTATAAGGTACCCTAAATGTGACCCTTAAGGATGCGCTAGTCCGGACCGGAACTCGAACTCGTCGGCGCACGTGGCTAATTTGCGTGCTATTTCGCTGAGAAAGGGATAGACTTGGTTATCAACAGTGCGGAACTATTTACACCGATGTATAAGCACATCGGAACTACAGTACAAAAATATTGTTGAAAATCTAAATCATCGTCGTCTAAAAACTCGCGAGTATGCGTTTGGGAGAAGTGTTCTTGTGATATAACAGCTGAATGTATTAAATAAAAATAAAGTTATTTAAATTTTTTAAAACCAAACTTTGCTTGTATGAATTTTGTTTTAGAGATTTTATACTCCTTCCGGTATTTAAATGTGCCCAAAGTTGCGTTAAAATTACGTGTTGAAACGGAATGTTTGAGACTCATAACTTTTAAAGTACTTACTTATAATTTTACAATTATGATTCCATGCAAGCATAGATAACGACAAGGCAAATCGATAGAATTAAGAACTTTAAACAGACGATACCGAACAACGGAGTCATCACCCTACAGAATTTGTATGGTGAAACACCAGACTAGCGTACCCTTAAGTCCCTATGGTAAGCCCTATGTCCTTCAACTGAGAAGGACATAGGGCCTTCTCAGTACCCTAACCTATACGTAAACCAAATTTCATACATGCCTTTCAATTTCATTTTTATATTTTAATTATCTTTAAGTCTGTCTGATTTACGCGTTGACTACCATTTGACCAATTAACCAATGTTAATGACCACCATTTGGACTGGTTTTGCACTAAACACGTACTTTTATCACCAACACAGACAACACAGGTTTAATTCTAAGATATGAGGATTCATATCTTAGAATTAACTTGCTATGCTCTTCTAGGAATCAACGTAGAATCTTGCGTTCCGGCCTTTGGTGGTGTTCGCCTGTGTGTTGAGGGCACTTTGCCTTCAATTCAAAAAGTCCGGTGAAGTAACAAAAGCTCCCTTGGAGCAAGCTACACTACACAGTCCCTTCAAAAAAAAAGGATTGACACAGAGCGAGCGAAGCAAGCAAGGTCTTCAAGTCAAGTTGGGGCGAAACCCCTTTTTTGTATGTGTATGTATTTAGATTTGTTTGATCCGCGATAAGTCTCAAACCGGTGCTCCAAATACGATGAAATTTAAAATGTATTTAGTTATGAACCGTATGGTTCCAGGCAGAGTAGAATAGGACCACTCCAAGTCTTCCCGTGGATGTAGAACAAAGCTTAGGAAAACAAGCTAAACAAAGCTTATAAACATCAGAGAAAACTTTTCAACCCGTTTGGCCAGCATGGAGAGTGAAGGCCAAATCCTCTGAATGCTCTGGCTTTATATATGGCTGTGAAAGTATAGAGAGGGTCGTGCTCCTTCAGTGGAGACTGTAAAGGACCCGATGATAATAGTTACCTATTAACAAATAAGATTTTCAAGTTAAATGGGCATCAAAATCGGCCCAGTAGTTAACGAGATATTATAATGTATACTTTGACTATATACTCTCTAGACACGGTCATGTCTTTATTTCAATGATTAAAAAACTGGCCAATTTTTCAATGCTTGTGTGTGTGACAGCTTTGTGTTATCACACGCGTCCTGTCAATTTATGTCCTCAAAATCCGTCAAATTGGTAGCTGTGTGTGTGCGCCGAATATGTTTCGGTCGCTAGTTTTTTCGACGCTTTTAGCCTGGTCTCGGAATAAAGGAAGCCCCGAAAGCAAGACTGGAGCAGTGGGAAAACCTGTATCCACAATCTTCATCCTCCTTACCGCTAGCCGAGAAGCTTCCACTGGGTAGCAGTCTTCCCTGGACAGTATGGAAGTCGCTGAACCGGCTTCGGGTTGGTGTGGGAAGATGCCAGGAAAACCGGGTTAGGTGGGGTTTTTCCGGCAACAGCATGTGCGACTGCGGTCACGTCCAGTCAATGAGCCACCTTTTGACGTGCCCTAAAGCCCCTACTCACTGCACACAAAGGGATCTGAAGGAGGCAAATGACCGGGCAGTGGCCTTAGCCGCATACTGGGCCAATGTACTATAAAGCAGGACAATTACGACTCGAAAAGAAGAAGAAGAAGGCTAAAAGAGTCTATCTAGGTTTTATATGTATAATCTAAGAATGTATATTCGCGAGGACAAAGTTCGAGACGTACCACTAGTTTAAGGCTATTTAAGTCCTGTCACCAGACCAGAGTTTAGACCAGTCAAGAGACGTTTTTAAATACTTTTCCATACGCATAGATACAAAAGGTCATCAATAAACTTCGTAGTAAGTCATTAACTTTATATCTGACGTCTTGCACAATATTTTACAACCAAAACACGAACTGACCTATGTCTATGTAAACTTCCCAATTAAATGGGTACGAGCGATAAGGCAATAAAAACAATATTAGAATATTGGTTGCTAATTTCTTTGTTTTAAATATATATAGGACGGCAGAGTAGAATAGGACCAATTCAAGTCTTCCCGTGGATGTCGTAGAAGGCGACTTAGGACACACTAGCCAAAACAAAGCTTATATACATCAAAGAGACCTCTCCAACCCGTCTGGCCAGCGTGGAGAGTGTAGGCCAAATCCTCTGACTGCTCTGGCTAATAAAATCTGACTCTAGTAGTACAGAGAGGGTCGTGTTCCTGCAGTGGAGACTAACAAAGACCTGTTGATGATGAAGATGACTAGTAGTTGGTCGCGTAAGCCGTGTGATTCCCGGTAAAGTAGAATACGAGCACTCGAAGTCTTCCCGTAGATGTCCGTAAAGAGCGACTTAGGAAACACAAGATCAAGATCTTTGATGTTCAAAAACTTTGTTTAGCATAGCTTATACGAACATCAAAGAGATCTCTCCAACCCATCTGGCCAGCGTCAAAGACTATTGTCGTAGTATATAATACTATCGTAATAGACTGCCCACCTCATACAAAAATATTGGACCAAATTAAGATTGCGAAAAGCAGGCGAATGTATGGCGCAGGAGAGTTGCTTGCTACTCGATACTAGATGGCGGTAATCTGCGTTAGTCTTTGACTCACTAAATATACGGTGTCATTTTAAAATATTATGCCTAAATTATTGTTTTGATTTTTAATATGATATATTTTGTGAATCATGTTTTTATATTCCCATAATACGGTAGATACAATGTTGTGTAGTTTCGAGTGGCGCCATCTATGCGAGTCTCTGAGAACAAATCGTATGATTAAGGCGTTGAGACCACATGCCAGCGTGAAGAGTGTAGGCCAAATCCTCTGACTGCTCTGGTGGTACAGAGAGCATCGTGCTCCTGCAGTGGAGACTAAAAGCGACCAGATGATGCTGATGAAACGAAAAAACTATAATAATAGCGCGTTCTAGTGAAAATAATACTACTACTATTTTATTATCTACATACATTCTAAATTTCATTTAAACATGGGAGCTATGGCTTTAAAGTTATCGCGGGCAAACTTATCTACATACATAAAAAATATGTTTTCGCCCCAACTTGCCTATACAATACCAGTATTTTGGCGCGAACCTTTATTTAAATACCTAAAATACTTAAACGATTTTGATGCCCAATGTGGGTACTTGAAAATCGCACAATTAGTTTTAAACTTCATCTTATTTGGAGCACCGGTTCCAAAATTACCGCGGAAAAAGTATATACAAACATGCATATAAAAATTTGTTTTTGGCCCAACTCGACTTGTAGACTTTATTTAATGGCTTTACTTGGTTGGTTCGCCAAAAAATTGAATGTATTACTAAGACAACAAGTAAATTAAAAATACAAATTTTTAAATTTTACGAAAAACTTATTTTTTAGGGTTCCGTACAAAAGTTGAAAAACGGAACCCTTATAGGATCACTCGAGCGTCTGTCTGTCCGTCCGTCTGTCACAGCCGATTTTCTCCGAATCTACTGAACCAAATTAGATGAAATTTGGTAAGATATTGTAATCCTATGACCCAAACACGGATGTGCAAAGTAAATAAAGGTTTTTTTGAAATAAGGGTCATTTTGGGGGGCCCAATTACAAAATTTTAAAAGAAAGTTTTGCAAACCTTACTCTGTCATATATCAAATGAAAGGGCTCATTATGATGATCTCAAAAATATTTTTTTTGTTCGGGTAAAATCAATACATGATTTTATTCACGAAAGAAGGCAAAAATTGACCATCCCCCCCCCCCCCCCCCCTGATCTCCGATACTACTGGGCCGAAAATTTTGAAAAAATTACAAAGGAAAAATAATAAGAATTCTATCACTTGAAAATTATGTGGTAAACTCACAATAATCAGTTCATCTAGGGAAATAGTTCACTAAAACACTACTAGATGGCGCTAGTCAATGGAATAAAACATTTTTTGCACATTGTGTGTGTGTTCACGAAGCATATTGTACGGAACCCTCATTGCGCGAGTTTGACTCACACTTGGCCGGATTTTTTTCTCTTTAATAGAGGCATTACTTTAAATAAAAACCAAAAAGTAACAGGACCAAATTAGCAAAACCGCCAAAAAATAATTTATTCAAACAGTATCAATTTAGTCAGTCAGCATTTTCGCAAAACACGTGATTTAGGCCGGTACGTACCAGCGACTTAGTATTGACGCAAGAAATGGTTTACATGTAAGCATTTTGTGCCTATGCAAATGAATTCGATACCACCGAGGACCTTTATTGGAAGAAAATGCTTACTGACTAGGTAAGCCTGCGGATTTGCGTCACCTAGAAGGAGAAATAAATCTACTTCATCATCAGGTCTTTTTTAGTCTCCACTGCAGGAGATCGGCTCTCTCTGTACTACCTGAGCCACTAGAACAAGAGCGGTCAGAGGATATGGTTTAGACTCTCCAAATTCACTTAAACAGTATTAAATTATTTATTAAATAAAGAAAATAAGAAATGAAATAAGGTAGTATTAAATGAGTCGGCCAGCATTTATGCAAAACAAGTGATTTTAGTTACTGACTAACTTACGCAGAAGCAGAGTAATGTTCGTCACGCGTATGAAGTATCATCAGGTCTCCACTGCAGGAGTTTGACCCTCTCTGTACTACTAAAGCCATATATTAGCCAGAGCAGTCAGAGGATTTGGCCTACACTCTCCGCGCTGGCCAGATGGATTGGAGAAGTCTGTTTGATGTTTATAAGCTTTGTTTAGCTTGTGTTTCCTAAGTCGCCTTCTACGACATCCACGGGAAGGCTTGGAGTGGTCCTATTCTACTCTGCCGGGGACCACACGGCGTCATATGTAAGTGTGTCTGTCCCATTGTTGCCTCTTAAGAGTCGCCTGGTCTCCATATAAACGGAAAAAGGGAATTGTGCACAGAATTTTGAATTGGGAATTGTGAAGTGGGCACAATTCCCTTTTTCCGTTTATATGGAAACATGCGCGTCCAGGAGCTCAATTTTTGAACTAGTAGAATCGATCCGCCACTCGTTGTGACGTCAGCACTCGGTTCGTATTCACATATGAATAAAATCAATGAGTGGTCCTGTTTTTACGTATTTTTGAACCGTGCGAATATATTTTTTGTTTTTTCTTACATTAGTACCTTTGGTAGTTCTTGGTGTTCTTGGCTTGGTGGATGGTACTACCAATGGTACCTAATGTGGCCCAATGGTACCTGTGGGACCCATTGGATGCATGGGACCCTTGGTACCCATGGGACCCTTGGTACCCATGGGACTCTTGGTACCCATGGAACCCTTGGGACCCAATGGGACCCATGGACCCTTGGGACTGAAGAATCTGTCGGTCTCGTGAACTGTCGCGAGTATAACATCACAAAAAACCGGCCAAGTGCGTGTCGGGCCATGCGCAGTGTAGGGTTCCGTAGTTGCGAATGACAACTTCGAGTTCACACTGTTTACACTCGCACCTCACAGTTTAACGACCAAAAACATCTAACAATGAAAATTGTATGAAATATTACATTTTCCAGTACATTTTATTAGTCGGTTGCCTATAACTTTTTAGTTTGCACTTAGTACTCAGCTCTGATAATTTTCCTTTCAACTTCAGTATATATACTACTGCTGTAATTTTTTTCACGTATCCATATATAACCGTTTAGCAGATAGAGGGGGGGGGGGGGGGGACACTTACTTTTTACAAACATTTTCACTTTAAAACCAAATATTTCGGAAACGGATCCTTAAATCCAAAAATGGTGTTCTCAACCTCACAATATTTTTCAAAGACCTTTTTAACGATACCCCACACGATGGGTAAGTAGAGAAAAAAAATTTACTCCCCCATTTTACTTGTATGGGAGCTACCCAAAAAAAAATTTTTTTTCAAGATTTTTTTCTACCACTTTTTTGCCGTGATTAATATACATACCCATACTAAATTACAACTTTCTAGACTAATAGTCTCCGAGTAAAACCGCGGACGGACAGACAGACAGACAGACAGACAGACATGGCGAAACTATAAGGGTTCCTAGTTTACTACGGAACCCTAAACAGTGCACAGCGCTGCGAAAGAAGTTGTCACTTCAAAAACAATATGGCGGACGTAAAGGGTTAAAAACTGCAGTCAGGTTTTTATTCTAAATAATGCTACTTGCTTTATTTCATAAGTTTATACCATACGCTAATATCAGAAGTAACCTTTTTTAGTTCAGTCGGTTAAGAATGGATTTAAAATACATTAAAAAGCCACAAAACGGATTGTTCACAACAATCATTTGTTTAATTAAAGCCATATTAAAGTAACGTAACCTGCGTGGGGTAAATTGATAGTTAAGATGAATATAATAGACCTATTATTGCCGATGTTGTGTAATATTTGAATGTGCGGGTATGATAGGCACGTTGAGCCGATAATCCACGTTGTCATCAAGGAGGAGCCCGATGGCACAGAGGGTGTGAGCATTATTAGCGCTAACGCATGTTAAGTTTAGTTAAGTTATGGCGTACAAAAATCTTGAGCTCTTCCGTGCTTTAGGATACACGTTAAGCCGTTGGTCATTGATGGCTGTTATAAAGAGGGCCCTGGACCTGGATAAATATAAGCCTCTCAATATTTCTACACAAATGTTGATATTTTAACCAAACTGTATAAGAAAGTACGTAGATTATAATGAGATTAATTAATTTAGTGCTTAATTTTATACCATCGCCATCAGGTCTTTTTTTAGTCTCCAATGCAGGAGCACGACCTTCTTTGTACTATCAAAGCCTTAGCCAGAGCAGTCAGAGGATTTGGCCTACACTTTCCACGCTGGCGAGAGGGGTTGGAGAGGTCTCTTCGATGTTTCTAAGCTTTGTTTAGCTTGTTTCCTAAGTCGCCTTCTACGACATCCACGGGAAGACTTGGAGTGGTCCTATTCTACTCTGCCGGGAACCACACGGCACCAAAGAGCGTCCACGCTTGAAATCGAAGGGCAACCAGATGAAGAACAGTCGAATAACTGTCTAGCAGACAGTAGTATGAGTCATGGTCGAAATTATAACATAAACCATGCACTAATTATTCCAATATTGCGGTTATTTAATCACAAACCTGCTACAATTAATGTTTTCTCAAAGTAATTAAGATTAACCGATTTATTTGAGGTTGATTCTAAATATGGGTAATTGATTTTTAAATACATATCCCGGATTTCTATTAGACTTTAGTTTACTTATTTTACTGATTGTTCTTAACCGGATATCTATAAACTTTCTTTATCGTCGTTGTTCTCGGTTGCATCCGCATTGGTGAATTAGACAGTTGAAGTTTAATCTTATGTCTCTTTCCGATCGTCGTGAAATGACGGACCTGGTATTTTTGTATAAACTGACTCACAATACAGTATACTGTCAGGATATATTTAATAAAGTAAAATATAAAGTTCCTAGACCTAACACCCGAAGGAAACTAAAAGATATTTTTGTCGTACCGCAGGCGAGAACTAATCTTGGTAGGTTTGCTCCTTTTCCAAGGATGATTACCAGCTATAATAAGGCGAACAGTAAGCTAAGTGACCTTGATACTTTTAACGACTCTCTTTCAAAATTCAAATCAAAGATTCAGTCATCCTATCATTGACAAACTTTTCTGTAAATTTCTCTTAGTCTGTCACATTAACGGGTAAGTTATTTCAGATACCTATTTTTTAAATGTTGTGTTCACCTGTAATTGGGTTGCATGCTTGACTCAAAATGTGTAGTGTATTATTTTTAAATGTAATCATGTAACCTGTTGGTGTACCTAATAAATAAATAAATAAATAGACCCTGGGATCCACTATAATTAAATGTATAGTTGATGAATTGATCTTCTTAAGTGATAGTTATTTAAAATCTAATAAGAAAAGGCCTATCCACATTTTATCCTTTCGTACACGTCCTACGACATTAAAAAAAATATATGCTTTTAATAACGGAACATATACACATGGTATCGTTTTGCGAAGTTTAAGCTTATTAGCTATTTAAGAGTATGCAAATTTATTTTATCCTACACCTACTCAAAAAGTGTCTCATTGCTCGTTCATCTTCATTGACGAGTTATAAAGTTCGTAATTTCTCCCTTATTAAAACGCGGCGGGAAAAGTTATATGGAAATCCATTCCTGTCCGGAGGGAGGAATGTTGTATGAAAATCCATTCCTCCCTGGTAGCGTTCTTTTGTTTTTTAGCAGTAAAAATATAAACGTCAAATCTCAAAAAGGTTTTTTTTATCAAATCCCTAGAAAAAAGAGGTGGGATCCTTTTTTTTTGTACTCGATTTCCAATGAAAGGAGGTGGGCAACCTTTTCAGCATAACGAAAAAAAAAAACCGGCCAAGTGCGTGTCGGGCCACGCGCAGTATAGGGTTCCGTAGTTGCGAATGAGAACTTTGATTTCACACTGTTTACACTCGCACCTCACAGTTTAACGAACAAAAACATCTAACAATAAAGATTGTATGAAATTTTACATTTTATAAGTTGGTTGCCTATAACTTTTTAGTTTGCACTTAGTATCCAGCTCTGATAGTTTTCCTTTCAACTTTAGTATATATACTACTGTAATTTTTTTCACGTATCCATATATAACCGTTTAGCAGATAGAGGGGGGGGGGACACGTACCTAAAAATTTGCACTTTAAAACCAAATATTTCGGAAACGGATCCCTAAAACGAAAAATGGTGTTCTCAACCTCACAATATTTTTCAAAGACCTTTTTAACGATACCCCACACGATGGGTAAGTAGAGAAAAAAAAATTACTCCCCCACTTTACTTGTATGAGAGCTACCCAAAAAAAAATTTTTTTTCAAGATTTTTTTCTACGACTTTTTTGCCATGATTAATATACATACTCATACCAAATTACAGCTTTCTAGTACTTATAGTCTCTGAGTAAAACCGCGGACGGACAGACAGACAGACAGACAGACAGACAGACAGACAGACATGGCGAAACTATAAGGGTTCCTAGTTTACTACGGAACCCTAACACGCGCAGCAATCACAGATCTGTTTAATCTGTGGCGGCAATTGTTTTGCCCAAATCGTTTTGTTTTGATAAATTTTGTTTTTGGTTTTTTACTAAATTGATAATTTAACAGTACACTTTTATTAATTATAAATATTGTTCCAAAATCTCATGTGGTAGTGTCAATGACAATGTGATAGTGATGTTGACGATTTATAATGATGACGCCGAATAAAAATACAGCTGAAGATGTCATAAAGAACTTACTTCCTAAGAAGTCTTGAGACAAGTACAACAAAACTTATATTGAATTATATTGTGGAATAGTAAAGCAAAAATGTACAATCGTTCTTACAAAACGTCCTACTATCATATTTTAGAAAAAAGCTTCCTGGGAAAACGTCGATATATGTTTAGGTCAATGTAACAATGGGCATGTTGACTAAAATTTTTTTCATGTTGCTATGTAAAGATCTGCCAAAAATAAACACAATAGTGACAGAAATACATTTCTAAACAAAAAACTCTTTCAGTTATAAAAGTTTTAAAGACACATGTTTTTAGACGTAAATTTATAGACGTGAAAACGCGCTGCTGAAATGCCTACATATTTGTGACGTCACAAGCTTGTATTTTGTATGGGTGGCGTGAGAACTTTGCTTGGTAGCTATACGAAATATTTCGTTTATGGTAATGGTTTCATAATAAAAGTTGCTATAAAATTTGCAGACTAAAATGCAGTATAATTGTTATTAAAGATGTTCATACTTTAAAAAATGGTCCTATTCACCCAACTTTAAAGAAGCTTTAAGACCACTTAACGAATCGATATCAAATTAAAAGTGTTCTTTACAGTGTTTTTAGATAGAAATTAGTCTCATTAGAAACAAATTTTATATAATCTTAACATTAGGCAACTACCGTATTGTAGTATAAACTTTTATTAAAGACATATGGTAGTAGGTAAAGACACAGACAATATGGTCTTATATTTTGTTTGTCTTATATTTTCCTCGTAGGTGTAGTATTGAGCACTATTTATCACTCGAGAGAAAGCTCTATTTCTCTTCTCGAGTTTCCTTAAGATCGTTTTCTCCTCTCGATGTACAAAGTATATTTTTTACTACTACAAAACTATTAGTAATAACGTTATTCTTGGTCATTCCCTGTAAGGGGTGAGTTAACTCGTCAAAATGAACAATTTGTTCATTTACCGTTGTGAAACCCTGTGCCCAGCAGTGGGATACTTTAACCAAAAAAAAATCAAAAAGCAAATTTTAAATCATATTTAAAAACGTCACGTACAAATTAGTCTTGAACTTGATCTCAAGAACAAATCGGTATCTTTGTCAATCATCAAGAATGGCCTTTCACGGCCGCTACAACTAAATGTAAGCTACTATTGTCCGCAATTTCGTGCGTGTACGTTTTGCTCTTATCATAATACTAATAATATAAAGAAGAAAGATTTGATTGTTTGTTTGCTTGCATTGAATAGGCTCCGAAACTAGTGGACTATAGAAAGCTAATTTAACTGCGGGTAACATGGGCTATAATTTAAACCGTATATTAGCCAGAGCAGTCAGAAGATTTGGCCTACACTGTCCACGATGGCTAGACGGGTTGGAAAGATTCCTTTGATGTTCATGAGCTTTGTTTAGCTTGTGTTTTCTAAGTCGCCTTCTATGAAATTCACGGGAAGACTAGAAGTGATCCTATTCTACTCTGCGGGAACCACAACGGCACTACGATGTCAATCAGTCTTGAACACGGACATTGTTATGTAACCGGCCGTGAGGATGGGGAGAGAGGGATCTGGCTCTCTCACTCACCGACCGAAGCGTAGAAGTACAGCTTCTACGCTTCGTTAGCTTCTACTCAAACGTCGATTTTCTGTGAGAGTGCATGGTACTTTCTCGGACGAGCAAGCCCATTCATGCTACTAACAAAGTTGTTTTCGCCGGTAGCGTGGCTCTGCCACAACTAATACCACCATCCCATAATACCATGAGGATACCAACTCACTCCCGCGCGGTTGTCGATAAGTCTTGAACTTGAGATCTTTGTCTAGGTACTGAAGAGGGCCTTTAACGCTGGCGTTGTTATGTAACCGGTCGTAAGGATGGAGAAAGGGAAAACTACATTATTCATCAAAATTTCTCTGAAAGAGCAGCTGCGCTCTCAAATCCTACGCCTATTCTTTACTTTAACTGAGCCTGCACACTTATCATGAGTAGAATTCTAATTGTACGGGTTAATACACTCAATAGTCAAAATGTACAATAAACTATGGTCATAATGATCATGCGACCTAAGACTAAGATCGCAGAAAGACTTCCTTCGGTTGTGTAAGAAGTGGATTTCTTCGATGTAACACTATTGGAACCATACGGTACCTTAGGCCCACTTAGCCTAGCGGAAAGATCTTCCCTTTTGGCGGGCGAGTATACCACTGTTCCATTGTCAATCAGTCTTGAACTTGAGATCTTTGTCTAGGAACTGAAGACGGCCTTTAACGCCGCCGTTGTTATGTAACCGACCATGAAGATGGAGAAAGGGGAACCCTTAAAGAAGGTCCAGTGCAGAACATTATCCAACAGTTGACTTCTTGCGGCTAAAACGGCAACGACGCAATATAGTTGAATCCGCACGGTACCCTGGGCACACCTAGCCTAGGGGAAAGATTTTTCACCACAAGGAAAGATCTTGAGCTCACTTCTGGTACGTTGGGACGACGCGGAGTGGTCCTATTCTACTCTGCCGGGAACCACACTACGTTGTCAATCAGTCTTGAACTTGAGATCTTTGTCTAGGAACTGAAGACGGCCTTTAACGCCGCCGTTGTTATGTAACCGGCCGTGAGGCGAGTGCAGCAAAAAGTGATTGGTATATCGGTCATGAGCAATGTCGGCGCTCGACCGGAAAACTGCGACACGTTAGGTTTTAGGGGTCTCTAACATAATCTTACGAATCTTACTTGTTTATTTGTAATTGTTTATCCCATTTGTTTTGTCCCTCTGCCAGGTCAACCGATAATTTGAGAAAGGTAATGGCTGAAACTAATCTCAAACTTTTGACAAGTATTGTAGTTTTCTAAAGTTATAACGTTTTGATGGTCACTTTAACGTCCATTACGGTTTTATACCTTGAATTAAAATAGTTAATCATACAAAAGGCGCAATGTATGAATATCAGTTAATATTTAACGTGATGTCCTCTGTGTACACTTGCAGTGCAACTCGTGTTTCTACGTCAGAGCGTCAGCGATGACACCAACCAACAGGATTGACCGAACTTACGCGTAGCGCGAGCGTAGCGTCTCTGTTACAATTTGGGCAAAATGTATGAGCTATGTCTGTCCGGCTGTTCCACTCTACAAATCGCATTGTTCAACCGATTGTCGTGAAATGTTGAAAGCATCTTTAAATATTACATTTACATATAATTTTGTATCATAATCTCAGACCATCATCCACAACTGCTGAGCATAGCCTTCTCGTCGTGTGTATTTGTCTTTTTTCTTTAGGTGCGTGATGAAAATGTTATGCAATTCTAAGCTATACAAAGATGGACTAGGTCACAGAGCCACTAAAAGCTAGAATTTAAAAATACAGTGGGTCACATAGGAAAGTTTATTATCCCCATATTATTGGCTCTATTATACGAGTATTAGGCCGTGTTCAGACCAAACTGACTGCCAGCCGCCGACAGTGAGCGAGTGTTACGCAGTGTATTGTAATTCCATACATATTCGCTTTTTCGTTCACATCAAAAACCGACAGTACGCCATTACTATAATATGGGCCAATTGTCATCATCATCATCATCAACAGGTCTTTATCAGTCTCCACTGCAGGAGCACGACCCTCTCTGTACTACCAGAGCATTATATTAGCCAGGGCAGTCAGATGATTTGGCCTACACTCTCCACGCTGGCTAGACGGGTTGGAGAGGTCTATTTGATGTTTATAGCTTTGTTTAGCTTGTGTTTCCTTAGTCGACTTCTACGACATCCAAGGGAAGACTTGGAGTGGTCCTATTCTACTCTGCCGGAACCACACGGCGAATTGTACCTGCTCACAATCGGCGGCTGACTATACGTTTGGTGTGAACACGCACTTATTGTTTGGTGGTATTGGTAACGAGTACTTTTCTATGTGGGCTATTGTACTTTCTATAGTGTACCTACGGAACCCTTAGAAAGCGAGTCTAACGCGCTTGGCTTTCTAAAGCAACCAAACATTGTTGTTGATAGTTTTTGTCCACTTATATACTTGACAAAAATGCCTTTGCTATTATGGTTAGACAAAAATTCGTGAGTCTATGTTTGAAACTTCTAGATAATACAGTAGTAGCGTCACAGCTTTGCCTTTGTCAAAAGGTGCCGTCGGTTTAAACTTATTTGTACTTATTCTTATGCGAATCAACACAAATTGATGAGAACGTTACTCCTCTGTTTTGACTGAACTTCAAAGGTGGTCCTATAATTTCTTTATCAAAATGTATCCAGTGCTTTTTAGAATAAATCAACAAAAACAAAAAAAAATGTGCAAGTACGCCGTTTCGTTTATTTTATTTCTGTATAATGTTTCGCGAACCAAGCCAAGTAGATCAGGAAGTTGTTCATCTATTAACTACCACAGTAGTTCAATCAAAATAGAGAAGAAACTACCACTAAAACCTAATTTTAGTTCCAGTTTGTACATTTACATATAGGGTTGAAGTCGGTTTTAGTTCTTGGTTAAAAATAATTATTTAAGACGTTGAAAGTCTATACTACTATTACAATATTGGTTTTGGCAAAGACAATAATAGACTGCCCACCTAATACAAAAATATTAGACCAAATTAAGGTTGCGAAAAGCAGGCGAATGTATGGCGCAGGAGAGTTGCTTGCCACTTGATACTAGATGGCGGTAATTTGCGTTAGCCTTTAACTTACTAAATATACGGTGTCATTTTAAAATATATTGCCTAAAATATTGTTTTGATTTTCAATAAGATATATTTTGTGAATCATGTTTTTAAATTTTCATAATACGGTAGATACAATGTTGTGTAGTTTCGAGTGGCGCCATCTATGCGAGTCTCTGGGAACAAATCGTACGATTAAGGCGTTGAGACCACATGGTTTTGATTAATCACTTAACAGTATGCTCATGCTATAAGATGAAAAAGTATAATACATACCTATTATCACGTCTGTATCCCTTGCGGCGCAGACAGAGCCTAAGGTGATTAAACCCAAAGGCCATGTTTAGCATTAAAAAAAGTATAATGTTGATTGATTCCATCAAAACAACGCATCTTAGCTGCTGAGATATGCAAATTACCGCGCATGTTTGTATATTGCATCAGATAGTATCAACATTGTAGCAATTGCAGGGGATCTAATTAATAATTAATTTTAATTATCTATACGAGGGTAAAAGTCATGAGATACAGAAGTTACGTGATGATCTTATCTAAGTGGTGGGTGATTCTGAATGACCTGGCAATATAATAATGTCGTAATTAGAATAGAATTCTAACCTGCAAGAAACAAAGTAGAAAAATGAAATGAAAAATATTTGACCTTTTATTCATCAATCAGCTGGTAAAACTTTTTTTGTAAAGTCCAAGCATTTTTTTTTTCATTTATTCCGTTTTTAGGGTTCCGTACAAAAGTTGAAAAACGGAACCCTTATAGGATCACTCGAACGTCTGTCTGTCCGGCCGTCCGTCTGTCACAGCCGATTTTCTCCGAATCTACTGAACCAAATTAGATGAAATTTGGTAAGATAGTGTAATCCTATGACCCAAACACGGATGTGCAAATTGTGCAAAGTAAATAAAGATTTTTTTGAAATAAGGGTCATTTTGAGGGGCCCAATAAAAAAAATTTAAAAGAAAGTTTTGCAAACCTTACTGTGTCATAATATCAAATGAAAGGGCTCATTATGAGGATCTCAAAAATATTTTTTTTTGTTCGGGTAAAATCAATACTTTTGATTTTATTCACGAAAGAAGGCAAAAATTGACCATTCCCCCCCCCCCCCCCCCCCCCGATCTCCGAAACTACTGGGCCGAAAATTTTGTAAAAATTACAAAATGAAGTTCATTCCTTGAAGATTACAGGAAAAATAATAAGAATTCTATCACTTGAAAATTAAGTGGTAAACTCACAATAATAAGTTCATCTAGGGAAATAGTTCACTAAAACACCACTAGATGGCGCTAGTCAATTGAATAAAACATTTTTTGCACATTGTGTGTGTGTTCACGAAGCATATTGTACGGAACCCTCATTGCGTGAGTTTGACTAACACTTGGCCGGTTTTTATCCGACTGAACCCACCTAGAAGCTAGTGAATACGTTTGTCGTCCCCCGTGCACAGACAAACCTCGGTAGAAATGCACCTTTACCAAGAATGATCTCTACTTATAATAGACTAAGATATTTATCTAGATATTTACCATGACTCTCTTCTAAATTTTAAAAGTAAAATTCAGTCATCGTATTCACATTTATCTAACTGAATTATTTTTGTATAATACTTGTTTCCAATTTAAATTATCATATACAATTACAATGTTTGCTAACTTTTGTTTCATAATTAGTCTTTTTTACCAAAGCTGTGTCCACCTTTAATTGGGTTGCATACTAGCATATTCGCAAAGATGTTATATAAGCTTTGTTCATGTAACCTGTTGGTGAACCTAATAAATAAAATAAACAAGTAATTTAATTAAAAAATTTAAACAACCCGCCTGACCATTAGCAATACCTATTTACGTCTGGGAATTTTACGGAGAAACATTTTAAAATACTGGACTGGAGATTCGGCTCTCTCTTTGGTTTCACAAGATGGTAAATTTTGCTGATATAAAAGGGGTTCAAAATTTTCTGTAACAAACCAAACTAATATTTGCGTTTTTTCTATGCTGGTCTTTAAGAAAAAAATAAACTTAGGATGTACCAGCTGCTTGCTTCTCTTCCCGCGCAGATCATAAAAACTGATCGCCGAAATGGGCGTCAGAAATCATGTCAAATTAGCGATGCGCCTAGCAAGTCATCACTATTTTGATTTCGTTCCCATCTACAAGCCCATCAACGTGCTAAACGTGGTCTTAAGGTTTTACAGATCTGGGCTCTATCTACAGTAAATCATCACTGGTAACACCATATTAGCCGAAGATTTTTGCATCAGTGCCCAAAGTCAAAAGTCCTCGGCGCCAATATGTATTTTGGACGAGAAGACACTGTGAAGCTTCCAGAAAGCTGCCCAGCAAAGTCAGATTCACTGAAAAACCTTGTACTTGGACTGGAGCTTCCTACCTATATCAATTGACCCTGTTAGCAGCAGACTGTAGTTGGAGTAGAAAAACGATACCTCGAGCTTGCTGAATACATGTTTATTTACGTTTAAGTAAATGTACTGCTCTACAGGTTCAAGGGTTTAGTTTCCAACAATCACTGGAGAAGGCGCAACATGAATATTCGACATAATTTTTGTCTTATCCATGATCTTTCTTCTTGGGAAATTTCATTGAGGTCAATGAGCATGGTCCTGAAATGACTCCGCCGGTTTCAGAGAAATGATGTCTCCTTTCGATATAGCGATGGTCAATACGGCATCATTGGAGAGACCGAAGTACGAGTACGGTCTATGTTTCAATTGAATCGAAGGCTTTCTCATAGTCCACAGACGCTAAGTATAGTTGGTCTACTGTATAACCTGCCGCTGCGTAGTGATGTGATCTATGGGACTAATAGCATTTTAAACCGATCCATCTCAAATATCTGAAAAATTAAGAATTCTATCATGTACATTACTAGTGAATTACTGGTAGTATTTTGGTTCATTATATTCATTTGATAAATTGAGAGAAACACTGGCTAACGCCAAAAATTACAACTATTAGAGTTCTTTTTTTTAAACACGGTGTAGCTAGCTCCAAGTGAGCTTTTGCCACTTCACCGGACCTTTCCTCAACCTGTAAGGCGAACATCACCAAGGGCTCCACGAGGGACGGACCTCGGTTTTGGGCGTTGCATGTGCACGCAAAGCTTAGAGAGAAGCTAACTTTTTTACGCCTGATAGGCCGCGATTTGCATGATCGTAAAATGGGATTCCTCTGGCTATTTAGAGCCGGAGAGCTTTCAGTAACGAAGTAGTTCCGTCATTCGTAAGTACTTGTAGCTACCGGTGGCGCGGTGAATGAAACGATTAAACAATGGGATATTACGTCGTAGGTCATGATCGGGCGGACGCAAAGCTTATAGAGAGTCAACTTATTCCTAAGTGACATCCTAGCATTGCCAAATTGAAAGCGGCATGGTTTCAGACTTTGTAGATTTGTCGACCGAAAGTCATGAGACTATCGAGTACAACACCAAGGTATTTAGCCTTTTAAGCCCAGGGAATGGACTTGTCATACAGCTAGAGTAATCCTAGTGGGGGTTCAAATTAATCTGAATGTGCTACCTCCTAAACCACAAGCCTAGTGAGTCGAAGGCAGATTGGAGACGTTTCACAATGACTGATTTCATGTGATGGGACGTATTAGAGAGCTGTATCTTCAGCGAATAGAGCCAACTCTACGTTAGGGGTCTTAGGGGTATCGTATGTGTAAAGCAAACTCAAGCGGGGCGAAAGAACAGCGTCTTAAAGAACGCGGGGTCAAATGGGACGGGGTCTTGGAGACATCCTTCAACTCTGTAGTGGAAGGTCCTATCCGACAAGAAGTCTCGAATGATAAACGCGAGACTGTTGGGAAGGCCCAAGTTGCCAGCTTGGAAATTAAGCCAAAATGTCAGAATTTGTCAAAAAAATTCGCTATACTGAAGAAGAGGGCTCCCGTGGGACGATTCCTGGTTCGGAATCTGAAGATATATCCGTAAGGCGGTGTTTTGATAGATATGCTCCGTAATTGATGGTGACACGCATGTTTGGCTTGGAATCCAAACTGTTCGTCGGAGATGAGACTTTTGGACTTTACATAGTCCTTAAATAAATAATAATAAATATAAATTTATACAAATATACTAACAACTAGCTATTTCTATGTGTGACTGTGGAGTATGTGTAGTTTGATTCAAAGTGTCTCTAAGTAGTAATGTACTGTGCTGTGTAATAGCTAGCTGCCTGTACAGAAAATTATTAATAGAGGGATAACTGTTACTTACAAACAACCCTAACACCTAACACCCTAACCACCTAACACCCTAGCCCTAACCATAAGTTAAAAATATATACCTATATAGATAAATCAAGGAAGTCTAATACCGTGAGACCTAAGATATTAGACGGATAGGCGGAAGGATCAAGGGTGTGGCGTACGAGGTGCAATGTACGCCAGACAGTAGATTTTCCTACTACCAGTCAAGCAGACTCACAAGACTGATCAGTAAACTGACGGCTAAGGGTGTCTTGGCCGTAGTAGGAGGTTGGTGGTGGATCGGTCGATCCCAGACAATAATACTAGTCGATTGTCCGAACCAAAGAGAATTTATTAAAGTAAACATTATCTATTTATACAAAAAATAGTTACAAGTGTGTGTATTGATCACATTTAAAACAATATTTGTCTGCGTCAAAATTAGTTTACGTTGCGTTCTTCGTGCTTGCATATTTTTGGGTGAATGTCCTGGAGGTCACATGTTCACGTGAACACACAGATTGAGCTGGCCCCAAAGTAAGTTCAAGACTTGTGTTATGGGATATTAACTCAACAACAGTATATTTAATAGTAGATACATATATAGATAAACATCCAAGACCCAGGTCAATCAGAAAAAGATAATTTTTCATCTTGACCTCTCCAGAGATCGAACCCAGGACCAGCGACACGGGTGGTCCCGGGTTCGATATCGGCCGATCAGCCAGCGTGTTGACCGCTCTGCCACGGAGCTCGTTCTTGAGTCTTTTGAGGTGGATCCGCTCATAGATTTTCCCCAAAGAACTCTTTAAGCTAATACGATGTGGGATTTTTATGTCTTTGCCTGGTTTGGGGATGCCGATCACAAGTGCTTCCTTCCAGCCGCCTGGAAAGGTGCAATTTACAAAACACGCATAGAAAATGCTCAAAAGTAGAAGGGGGAGGGTCTGTGGATGGCAATTGAGCGTTTCGTTTGAGACTTCCGTCAGAGCCGGGTGTATTTCGGGGTGTGAAATTGCGAAATCTGTCAAGTTCTTCCCTACGCTTGTAATCAAAAGCAAAAAAAACAACAATAGCGCGTTTTAAAATTGCTCCAGCGCCATCTAGTTCTCGTTACAAGAACTTAGTATTTACTCCTGCAAAATTATTCATTTAAAGCCGAAAATATATATTTTAACTGACGTTACATGGATCACACCTTTCCTGGGAAGACCACAAATCTAAAGAGACCTCGTATTTCAAAATTGGTCAAGGCATTATGGCTACAGGAAGGTTCAACTTTTTGCCAGTTGACGTCCGCTGTATATTTGTTTTTTTGACGTCACATAGCCTATGACACTCCGGGGAAGAATCCGAATCTACTGACACCTCACACCACAAAATCCGTCCAGCCGTTTAGGCTGCAGGATGCAACAATGGAACAGACATATTTACATACATACATACATACATAGAAATATACATACATACATACATAGGCTCGAAAAACATTACCCTCCTTGTTTCGTTATTATAATTTATCAAATCAGAATCTTGAATCGATCGATTTCGATTTATCTCGTCCATCGATGTTCACACTCATCAAACGGACAGCTGTCAAGTAGACAGTACAATTCGAACTGTCGAGCGAGGCGCATGCCCCTCCGTATACCGTTTTCGCGCCGAAATCTAGTAACCCCATCGAGAAGATCATCTCGTGAGCCTCATCGCCTGCAGGTGGAATCATCGGCAGACATCTCCAATTAAGGTATGTGCCAAGCTTATATACTGATTGTTGTTTGTCTGAGCTAGTGGAACATCGTTGACATCGGCAGGGCCGTGTCCTGTATTCCCCAAATGTGGTAGAAAGCCATACAAACCAATGCGTATGCCACATTTTTATGGTGCCGAAACCCGGGATTCCACCTAATCTCACCGTATAGGACATACTTATCAATTTGCCTTTGGCATTTCTGGTTAATATATCGTTAGCTTAGAGTATCCATCGTTATATATTCTCGCATTCTAAGTTATTTCATCGCATCAGAAGTGCCTACTCATCGTATCGTAAAGTAGTACTAAATTCACGAGTTTTCTTCATCATCCATCACCACCGAACCATTGCGATAGTTGTGTACTCAATCGTATGTATTTCTATGTTATTGCGGGATCAAATCAAGCAATCATTTTCCTAGTCGGTGCTTGATATCTATCGGCTCGCAATTATCATAGAAATACATAATTTCAAATCACAATAACTTCATCTAGAACAGTTCTGTGCTTACGTAACATTTGTTAGTGAGTAAAATCGCAGTTGTTGTTGATTAGTTTAAGCAATCACATACAAAATCGGTGCTTAATCTAACTCACAATAACATTTCATTCTGATTTCTAATTATATCTCATCCAATATCGTCGTAATTACTTATTACGCGTGTGACAAAATATCGAACTAACTTGTGGGTACATAGGAAACAAATCGCGCGACCCGAGCGGCGGTGCAGCGCTGTGCGTACGCGGCGTACGCTGGAAGTTTGAACGGAATACGTTTCTTATTACGTGCTAGGGTTGTGCCTGCATAACTTTTGTACTCGGCTTCGTTGTTTACATTTGGTCACACACAATTCTTTGTTTGTATTTTAGTGAGGTGAAACTTTAACGTTGCAACGGTATTGAATAACATTATAACTAATTACTTTATTCAATATTCTTGATATTAGTAGTTAACATTTACATCCGTTTATCGTTTAATACGTATAACTCGAAATTATACATTTTGTGCCATAGACCTTTATTGCATAGACTTGTCATAAAATATTGGTACAAAAATAACAATGTCTCTTTTAATGAAAAATTCCAATAGACGACAATCGTTAAAGAAAAGTAAATCGAAGTCAATCGAAATCGAATATACTATGAAGGATCTCCCGGCTTTGCGTCGAAAACGTACCATCGCTTTTAAACGATTATCGAAAGCGCTCGAAGTAGGTATTTTGGCGTCGAGCGATCCATCCAGTGTAGATTTATTTTTATCGTATCACCAAGACGTAAAAAACATATATGCGAGTTTTGAGGATGCGCATTTTACCATTTTGGAAATTTTGGATGATCCGGAATGCGAAGATAATCAAATTCAGGAATCGTTCGATGAAATGTATTATAAAATATTATCGATATATCGTAATCTAAATAAAATCGAATCGCCTTCTTCATCTAATACTTCATCGAATATTCGATTACCAAAAATCGTACTTCCGACTTTTGGCGGTAATATTAAGCAGTTTCCAGAATATTTTGATACCTTTAACGCACTTATACATAATTCGAAATCACTTAGTGATACTGAAAAATTTCATTATCTTATATCATCTCTTAGCGGTGATGCGCTAACCCTAGTGAAGGCGTTCCCGCTTACGCACGAGCATTACAGCGATGCATACGAGGCTCTCACCGCTCGATACAAAAGTAAACGCGACTTAGCATTTACATGTTGGCGTGATATTTTGAATATTGACTTCAAAAGTAGCGATGCTAATTTGTTTCGAAAATCACTCGACCTTTTCGAAGAAAACTTATGCATTTTAAAAACTGTTAATTTGCCTATCGGACATTGGGATTTTGTTCTAGTGTATCATATTTTATCGAAACTTGATACGAAGCTGCGTCGTGATTTTGAAGAAAAATATACGGAAACCGAATTTCCTTCCTACGTTCAACTTAAAGGATTTTTACAATCTAAATGTGAAGCTTTGATTCGTGACACGCATTTTTCTGAATCGGTTAGAATAAATAAATCTAATACAAAAACCGTAACTTTGCCTTCGCAATCTAACCGTCTTAACGTATCTCATACACTTGTTGCATCGAATAATGATAATCAATCGCTTTCCTCAAATACTGCAACCTCGACCTCTCATAACATGAAGTGTTCATTTTGCCGTGGAGGTCATTCAATATCATCTTGCGCGGAATTTCTAAATAAGTCTTGTGATGATCGCATGAAGATTGCTACCGAAAGGAACTGGTGCTACAACTGTTTAAAGCCATCTCATCAATTAAAAGATTGTAAATCAATTTTTTCATGTCGCACTTGCAAGCGCAAACATCATACCTTACTACATCGCGACAAATCTATCGAATCAAATCAACCCTCGTCGTCTTTGGTTTCAAGGTCACCGACACATACCACGGTTTTGCTGGCAACTGCAATCGTCCAAATTCGAGACTCATCAGGCAATATGCAATCTTTTCGAGCCTTATTCGATACCGGAAGTCAGAGTAATCTCATAACCGAATCAGCGGTGAAGCGACTACAATTAATACCTACAATCTCAAACGCAAACATAAGTGGTCTTGGCGACAATGCGACTCCTCTTCTTGGTGACATCACTTGCTCCGTCGGTACGGAGAACGAAATATTATTTAAATTAAACATGCACGTGATCACTAAGATATGTGGCGATCAACCAATTGCTAAGTTGAATACGTCGGGCTGGTCACACATAGAATCGTTACCGTTGGCGGACCCCGGCTTCGATATGCCCGGATCCATCGATATCTTATTCGCGGCCGATGTCTTCGCCGAGTCTCTTCTGAATCAGCGTATAAAGGGAGACTCACATCAACCTACCGCTTTTAATTCCGTATTCGGTTGGCTTCTATTAGGCAAAACTCGTTTAGCTACTAATACACTAGTACACACTTCACTGGAAATCGATAATGAATTAAATTCATTTGTTCAGAAATTTTGGGAAATTGATTCCATTTCGAGACCATCACTCTTGACCCCCGATGAATTGTTATGCGAACAAAAATTTGTGTCTGATCACTCTCGCGATTCATCTGGACGGTATATCGTGCGGTTGCCTTTCAAAAACGATTCTGAACCTATTTTCGAAGGCTCTCGTGATGTTGCACAACGCAGATTCTTTGCTATTGAGCGAAAGCTGTCTCGTGATTCATCGTTATATCAACAGTATGCTGAATTTATGGCTGATTATATTAACAGCGGTCATATGTCTCTCGTCCCGCCAAATGAGTTGAGTGCAGGAAAATATTACATTCCTCACCACTGCGTGCTTAAACCAGATTCTGCTACTACACGTCTTCGCGTCGTGTTCGATGCTTCCGCTAAGGATTTTAATTCTCGTTCCTTAAACGACTCTCAACTAATCGGTCCTAAGCTGCAACCCAACATTTTAGAAATTTTGCTTCGTTTTAGAGAACATAAGATCGTTTTCATGTGTGACGCTCGACAAATGTATCGCCAAATTCTTCTATCACCCGATCATCGCGACTATCAGCGTATCTTTTGGAGAAACTCAACAAGTGATCCTCTTCAAGAGTACCGTCTGAATACCGTGACGTACGGAGTTTCGTCCTCTCCATTTCTCGCTTGCCGTACTTTGCGACAGCTTGCTGATGACAACGGAGATTCTTACCCTCTAGCGAAGAAGATCATTCTGTCGGACGTGTATATTGATGATGTATGCACAGGATTTAATACGTACGAAAATTCAAAATTGGCAAAGAATCAACTTATCGCTTTATTCGAACATGGTGGTTTCGAACTCAGGAAATGGGTCAGCAATGACCCACGTTTATTATCAGACCTCCCTACTTCACATCGTCTTTCAGGATCTGTTTCATTGGACTGTTCAGGATCATCAACATTTAAGGTTCTTGGCTTAAGATGGGATTCTTCAACGGATTCGTTTCTATTTGAAATCGCATCTTCAGATCGGCCGTGTACTAAACGCGTAATTCTGAGCGAACTCGCCAGAATATTCGACCCATTAGGATATCTATCGCCTATCACAATACAAATCAAATCGTATATCCAAAAGCTTTGGATTCTCGGTATTGGATGGGATCAATCGCCACCTGATGAGGTTATTAGTACATGGAACAAATACAAAAATCAATTACCGGAATTAGGTCAACTTCGAATACCTCGTAGGCTCACACGTACTAACGCTGATTCATACGAACTCCACGGCTTTTGTGATAGCTCAGAGACAGCATACGGTGCTGTTATCTACCTGCGCGTCACTGAAAAGGACGGTAGTGTGCATGTGTTTCTCGTTTGCTCCAAAGCTCGTGTTGCTCCGCTTAAATGTAATTCTCTTCCTCGTCTTGAGCTCTGCGCTGCGGTTCTTCTTTCCGATTTATACAATTTCGTTCGTGACACTTATTTCAAACGTATTTCAATCGCTACTGTTCACTTGTGGTCAGACTCCACGGTAGTCCTCTCGTGGTTACGCTCTCATCCATCGCGTTGGGCAACGTTTGTCGCCAATCGAGTCAGCCATATTCAAAATATTACACCTGTTCAGTGTTGGCATCATGTGGCTTCTGGAGATAATCCTGCCGACATCTGTTCACGGGGGCAGCTTCCTCGTGAACTTATTCACAATTCTTTATGGTGGGCGGGACCCACGTGGTTATTGTTGGATCATGAGTCTTGGCCGTCTCATAACGACACTATTTCTCATTCTGAACATAGTGATATCATTGTACGATCGGAGGAACGCAAATCTTTAACTTTAGTCTCGAGTGACCATTCCACAACCGTAAACATCGAATCGAATATCTATGAAAACTTATTAAATCGCTTTTCATCGGTACGAAGAATTGTTAATATTATCGGTTATATTTATCGCTTCATTAACAACTCTCGTAATCCAAATAAATCAAATCGTAACAATTTTCTTAATAACGTAGAACGACATCAAGCCTTGTTGAGAATTGTTAAATACGTGCAATCTCAAGTTTTTAGTTCAGAAATATGTGCTTTACAGAATAACAAAACGTTGTGTAAACCCTTTCGAAAATTAAATCCGTTCATCGATAAGGAAGGTGTGCTCAGGGTGGGCGGCCGGATTTCTAGATCAGGTTTAGAATACGAACATAAGCATCCGGCTTTTTTACCATCTGACCACATTCTGACGTTTTTAATAATCGATCATATTCATAAATCGTATTGCCATACTGGCATCAACACCACCCATTTTCTACTCCTTCAACAATTTTGGATCATTTCTGCTAAGCGAACTATTCGTCGCCGTCTATCAAAATGTATTCAATGTTATCGAACAAATCCGCAGCCGCTGCAGCCTTTCATGAGCGATCTCCCCTCCTTTCGCTTAAACAAAGTCAAAAACTTCTCGGTCGTTGGCGTT
Source organism: Rhodophaea formosa (assembly GCA_963082605.1). Classification (NCBI taxonomy): domain Eukaryota; kingdom Metazoa; phylum Arthropoda; class Insecta; order Lepidoptera; family Pyralidae; genus Rhodophaea; species Rhodophaea formosa. Next base: position 1,665,924 of record OY720230.1, on the reverse strand, counting down.
GATTTCGCCGGCCCATTTCGTATAAAGGTGGGAACATATCGCAATGCCAGAACAGAGAAAGCATACCTGTGTCTGTTTGTGTGCTTGGCCACCAAGGCCGTTCATTTGGAGGTGGTATCAACTCTGTCCACTGATGGATTCATCGCGGCTTTGCGGCGTTTCGTGGGTCGTCGTGGACGCTGCAGTGTCATTCACGCCGATTGCGGCACTAACTTTGTGGGTGCTAAAAATCTTTTGTCTTCGTTGCAACACGCTTCTAACCATGAACAAATTCAATTCAAATTCAATTCACCCGGCGCCCCCCACCATGGTGGAATTTGGGAGATACAAATAAAGGCAGCAAAAGCCCATATGTACCGCGTGATGGGCGACCAATCCCTAACCTTTGAAGAGCTGACGACGCTCTTCGTTCAGATCGAAGCCATGTTAAACTCGCGGCCCTTGTATCAAATAAGTTCTGATCCAAATGACATTTCTTGCTTAACTCCCGGTCATTTCCTCACCTTAGAGCCTCTCACGTCAGTCCCTGACGAAGATTTCTCGAACATTAACATAAAACGGCTTCATCGCTGGCAGATGTTACAAGCCCTGCAACAGAATTTTTGGTCTAGATGGAAATCCGAATATTTGAATTCTCTTACTCAACGCGCCAAATGGACTAAACATTCTAAACCGTTATCGATAGGTTCGATGGTGATTATCAAGGATGACAATCGCACCCCCTTGCAGTGGACTTTAGCTAGAGTAGTGGAGTTAAAAACTGGTGTTGATGGAGTAGCTCGGAGTGCTGTTGTTAGAACAGCTAACAACACTCTCATTCAAAGACCCTTAGTCAAACTTTGTCCTCTTCCTATAGAAGACTAGGACAAATCATCGTAAAATTGCCATTATTCTTAAATAAACTGTAGTTAAGTAAGCAAATCTTAGTTATAGTATATTCGTTATCGTTTATTAACTCATGCTTGATGCTGTCATCAGCCTTTTTATCGTTTTGTGTAGTTATATAATTTTTTCTAACCAGAAAATGTCATAAGCATTTTGGTGGGCGGGATGTTTCGTTATTATAATTTATCAAATCAGAATCTTGAATCGATCGATTTCGATTTATCTCGTCCATCGATGTTCACACTCATCAAACGGACAGCTGTCAAGTAGACAGTACAATTCGAACTGTCGAGCGAGGCGCATGCCCCTCCGTATACCGTTTTCGCGCCGAAATCTAGTAACCCCATCGAGAAGATCATCTCGTGAGCCTCATCGCCTGCAGGTGGAATCATCGGCAGACATCTCCAATTAAGGTATGTGCCAAGCTTATATACTGATTGTTGTTTGTCTGAGCTAGTGGAACATCGTTGACATCGGCAGGGCCGTGTCCTGTATTCCCCAAATGTGGTAGAAAGCCATACAAACCAATGCGTATGCCACACTCCTTCTGGGTGGGTCAGTCGGGTAAAAATAAAATAGAAGGAGGGTAAAGTTTTACGCGTGTATCCTAACTTATATAATAAATTCAAAAGTGAGTTAGTTTGTTTGTCGCCGAATCTACGAAACCGATCATCATGATACTGTACACATCCGGGTACTGAGAAAGACATAGGCTATATATTATTACGCAGGGGGAGCTGCGGGTGAACGCTAGCATTTGTATATAATTATGTAGGTATGTCTGTTCCATTGTTACTTCCTGTAGCCTATAACGGCTTGACCGATTTTGAAGTGTGAGGTGTCATTAGATTCATATTCTTCCCCGGAGTGTCGTAGGCTAAAATAATAAACCCGTCTGCCGTTTTTCAGTTTCCGTCCGCCATATTGTTTTTTTTTGCTGGCGTCATATAAAACAATATGGCGGACGGAAACTGAAAAACGGCAGACGGGTTTATTATTTTTTGAAAGACTTGTTCTTGCGTTTGTTATATTCTATTAGGGATTTTGATATCATCATTAAAATATTACCAATTTGTTCAGAATTACCCCGTATACGTGATTATGCCTAAGATGCGTTTGTCTATCTAGTGTCATTGACATTGTGTTTTGATTTCAGATTTGCGAGGTCTACACGTGTCTGTCACAGGTCTGTATAAATAGATACTACTCGTACTTGTGTCCGCAACTATAAAGATTCCTCATCATCATCATTTCAGCCGCAAGAAGTCCACAGCTGGACATAGGCCTCTCCCAATGATTTCCAAAATGACCGGTTGGAAGCGGCCTGCATCCAGCGCCTTCCTGCGACCTTGTTCAGGTCGTCTGACCACCTAGTCGGTGGGTGCCCAACGCTGCGCTTGCCGGTATAAAGATTGTACAAATATTATAAAGAGAAAGGATTTGATTGTTTGTTTGCATTGAATAAACTCCTAAAGGGGACCGATTTTCAAAATTATTTCCCCTATAGAAAGCTAATTTATCTGCGGGTGACGTAGGCTATAATTTACGCGGACGAAGTCTCGCGGAAATTGCCGGTAATTAAAAAAATACAATATTATTTAATAGACCGTCCTCGAGTCTTTATGTAGCCGTGTGGTTCCCGGCAGAGTAGAATAGGACCACTCTAAGTCTTCCCGTGGATGTCGTAAAAAGCGACTTAGGAAGCACAAGCTAAACAAAGCTTTTAAACATCAAAGAGACCTCTCCAACCCGTCTGGCCAGCGTGGAGATTGTAGGCCAAATCTTCGTGCTCTGGCTAATATATGACTGGTAGTACAGAGAGGGTCATGCTCCATAGAGTGTAGGCCAAATCCTCTGACTGCTCTGGCTAATATATATATGGCTCTGCTAGTACAGAGAGGGTCGTGGTTCTGCAGTGGAGACTTGTATGACTTGGCTTCCGCATGTAAAGCAACCCTGGGCGCTGTCTCCACTTGGATGGGTGACCGCAAGTGGCAAAAAAAAATCTCGAAGACAAGTTAAGCCTTTGGTCCCGGCTGTCATCGTTGATGGCAGTCGTTAAGCTATGTCAGATGCCTTTAGGCAGCCTGAAAAATCTGACACCAGTGTTGGCCACTTACACACACGAAAAACAAACAACAAACAGTGGAGACTAAAAGACCTGATCATCATCATCATTTCGTGTAGGTGACACGGTCATCGACCATGCGCACCCTGGTGTCAGAGTTCTCCGGAACCGCCTCTCGGCCTCTGACGTGGTTCCTTTAACGACTACCAGATGGCAACCGGGACCACCGGCTTAACGTGCCTTCCAAAGCACGGAATCATGTTTCTTATCAGACAATCAGGTGATTCATGCCCTAACCAAACTGGAAATAATTTAACAAAGTATGCTTCCCGTGAGAATCGAACCCACGACCCCCGGGTCAACGAGACAAACGCCTTAACCACTGGACCACGGAGGCTCCTGATGATGAAGGTGATGTATAGATATTGGTACGGAACCCTTCTTGCGTCGACGTTTTTTCCTAGATGAGTATGGTCGGTGTAATTCTAAGATAAGAGGGAGGATGTGTTGTCTGTGATTAAAGTACGTGTTTAGTGCAAAAATGGTCATTAACATTGACTTATAGGTCACATGGTAGTCAACGCGTAAGTAAGACAGACTTAAAGACAAATAAGCTATAAATTATTGATAACTAGTTATGCCGGCGAAATTTGTTTCGCAATTTTTTTTTTCGATAGTTTGTAAGATAGCATACTCACTCGCGTCCTGTTCCGTGTTCCAGATAACGCGCATGCAAAATTTCATGACGATCAGTTCGGTAGGTAATTCGTGAAAGCGTAAAAAATGAAGCATAGCTTACCTTAGATATATATATTTTACAGGTTAGTGTACTAAGAAAGACATAGGCTATAAATCACGCGTGCGAAGCTGCGGGTAACAGCTAGTTTTTAGGGTTCCGTACAAAAATTGAAAAACGGAACCCTTATAGGATCACTCGAGCGTCTGTCTGTCCGTCCGTCCGTCTGTCACAGCCGATTTTATCCGAATCTACTGAACCAAATTACGTGAAATTTGGTAAGATGGTGTAATCCTATGACCCAAACACGGATGTGCAAAGTAAATAACGATTTTTTAAAAATAAGGGTCATTTTCAGGGGCCCAATTACAAAATTAAAAAAAAAGTTTTTGTAAACCTTACTGTGTCATATATCGAATGAAAGGGCTCATTATGAGGATCTCAAAAATATTTTTTTTTTGTTCGGGTAAAATCAATACTTTTGAACTTATTCACGAAAGAAGGCAAAAATTGACCATCGAAACTACTGGGCCGAAAATTTTGAAAAAAATTACAAAATGTAGTTCATTCCTTGAAGATTACAGGAAAAATAATAAGAATTCTATCACTTGAAAATAAAGTGGTAAACTCACTTTAATAAGTTCATCTAGGGAAATAGTTCATTAAAACACCACTAGATAGCGCTAGTCAATTGAATAAAACATTTTTGCACATTGTGTGTTTGTACACGAAGCATATTGTACGGAACCTTCATTGCGCGAGTTTGACTCACACTTGGCCGGTTTTTTTATTATGATTGTTAGTTTTGAGGTTGTTTTTATTGCAGTTTTTATATACCTATCTATCGTTTGTGATAAAAACGCTAAGAAAGCTTTAACGTTCTCATTTTAAAATGTAAACAGTTTATTGTTTAATTTTATGGGTTATTTAGAACAAGTTATTTTTTACCCACGACGGAACGGAGCAGGTATATGCGTTCAGGGTGATAGATGTTTTTTTGTGTGTGCGTTTGTGCAAAGTAATGTTCCCACCTATCTTTTAAATTAATGATCCGATTTTGATGCGGTTTTCAATAAATGGTTTGTGTTGGATGAGTTCATGTTTTTAGACAGGTGTCATGGCTGTAACTCACTAGGGGGCGCCACAATATTAGTGCAAAACAATGTTGTGTCGTAGGTGTTTTTCAAAAATTTTAATTTTGCTTAGTTATGTTATTGATCTCTCAGTTTACTTCTTCAAGGTTTTCTTTAAAATAATTTATTTCGGATTTATAATATTTGTTACGATAAAAGCAATTTTAAGGAGCTACTTTCTTAGGCTTACATCAGTGAAAATAGCGACACCCGTAATTTTATTCTTTTTAGGGTTCCGTACAAAAATTGAAAAACGGAACCCTTATAGGATCACTCGTGCGTCTGTCTGTTCGTCCGTCCGTCTGACACAGCCGATTTTCTCCGAATCTACTGAACCAAATTAGGTGAAATTGGGTAAGATGGTGTAATCCTATGACCCAAACACGGATGTGCATAGTAAATTATGATCTGAGGTAAATAATGATTTTTTTTAAATAACGGTCATTTTCAGGGGCCCAATTACAAAAATTTTAAAAGAAAGATTTGCAAACCTTACTGTGTCATATATCAAATGAAAGGGCTCATTACGAGGATCTCAAAAATATTTTTTTTGTTCGGGTAAAATCAATACTTTTGATTTTATTCACGAAAGAAGGCAAAAATTGACCATTCCCCCCCTGATCTCCGAAAGTACTGGGCCGAAAATTTTGAAAAAATTACACATTATAGTTCATTCCTTAAAGATTACAGGAAAAATAATAAGAATTCTATCACTTGAAAATAAAATGGTAAACTCACTATAATAAGTTCATCTAGGGAAATAGTTCACTAAAACACCACTAGATAGCGCTAGTCAATTGAATAAAACATTTTTGCACATTGTGTGTGTGTTCACGAAGCATATTGTACGGAACCCTCATTGCGCGAGTTCAACTCACACTTGGCCGGTTTTTATTCTTGTATCTACTGCTAAATAAGATCAATTTGAAAAAATCTACGTCAGTTCTTCGGTAGGAACTTACTTATATAGTATCTATTTTATTGTAACTTTTCATCAATATTATCATTTCAGATTTACTACTACTAATAAGTTTTAACATAAATTTCACAAGTAATTTACTATCGCAGCACTGATTTTTATCAAATTGCTTTTTTAAGAAGTATAAGAAATAAAATGAGGGTAGGCGTTAGTGGGATAATATAAATTAAGTAAGGTAGGTACTTACTGAACTTTGGGTAGCCAAATTTATCTAATTTTTTGACACAATACAACTAATCGACAATTCCAACATCGCGAGACATGTAAATAATGTAAATATTGTGACATTTGGCCGAGAGTTCAAACATGCCTACACACGTGACTTGATAATGGCCTATCGTTTAGGCGGAAAGCATGAAACGAACAAAAACTCTATACATACATACTATCACGCCTCTTTACATGGAGGTAGGCAGAGACTTAGATTATACTAGCTGATGCCCGCGACTTCGTACGCGTGGACTTTATGACTCCGGCGTATTAATATACTTACCTCAATACGAACTAATATCGATACGTAAGAAAATACTTGTAGCAGTGTTAAATTTAAAGTTAATAAATTAAAAATTAAAATATATCAACATATTTTGTAAACTTTATTTACTATGTTGTAACTATCCTTTGGGCTAGTTTATTTTGGCGCCTGATTTCAGCGAAGATGGTTTTCATTAGGTATTTTTTTCCAGTCCTTTCTGAAGCATCTTAGAAAAACAGCTTCCCTTCAACATTTTGCATCAACAAATCAAATATTTCCCTTTGTTCCGGATTCTATTAAGTCCCTCAATCCATTTCAGTCAAAAATACTAAATGTACAGACAAAATATTTTTACTGTTTTATTATATATCTATAGATAAAGCCTAGATAGACTCTAGCCTAAAAGCGTAGAAAAACTAGTGTCCAACCCATACTCGGTCGCGCACACACGGCCGTGTCTAGAGAGTATATAGTCAACGGCAGAGACCAAGGACCTCCACTTGCTACGATCCTTACAAACCTCTCAAGCTTCATCTACATCCATCACTCTTTTCATACATGCTCGCCGGTTTCGGGAACTCCTGACTTGCCCCTTGGTAAGAATGTCTGCAATCTGGTCACGGTACGTGCGTCGAGGCCGGCCCTGACTTACTCTTCCGGTAACATCTTGTTATTCCCCGATTCAAGAACCCAATGTTTGACGATAACTAGGAACCGAAGCACAAACTACAAGCCTTTTTTTGTACAATAGAAACCATAGACAAATATTGAAGTAGGGATAAAGATGATTAAATGAAATACATCATCATCAGGTCTTTTTAGGGTTCCGTAGTAAACTAGGAACCCTTATAGTTTCGCCATGTCTGTCTGTCTGTCCGTCCGCGGTTTTACTCAGAGACCATAAGCACTAGTAAGCTAAAATTTGGTATGGGTATGTATATTAATCATGTCAAAAAAGTAGTCGAAGAAAATAAAAAAATAAAAATATGCTAGCTCTCATACAAATAAAGAGGGAGTAATATTTTTTTTCTATACAAACCTATCGTGTTGGATATTGTTAGATAGGTCTTTAAAATATTGTGAGGTTGACACCACCATTTTTCGTTTTAGGGATCAGTTTCCGAAATATTTGGTTTTAAAGTGCAAATTTTTGTTAGAGGTAAGTGTCCCCCCCTCTATCTACTAAACGGTTATATATGGATATGTGAAAAAAATTACAGCTGTAGTATATATACTGAAGTTGATAGGAAAACTAGCAGAACTGAGTACTAAGTACAAACTAAAAAGTTATAGGCAACCAACTTATAAAATGTACTCGAAAATGTAAAATTTCATACATTTTCATTGTTATAGGTACATGTTTTTGGTCCTTAAACTGCGATGTGCGAGTGTGAACAGTGTGAACTCAAAGTTGTCATTCGCAACTACGAAACCCTACACTGCGCGTGGCCTGACACGCACTTGGCCGGTTTTTTTAAGTCTACACTGCAGGAGCCCGTCCCTCTCTGTACTACAAGAGCCATATAAGCCAGAACAGTCAGAGGATTTGACTTATGTAACTACAGTCTTCACGCTGGCCAGACGGGTTGGATAGGGCTCTTCGATATTTATTTGTGCTTTGTTTAGCTTGTGTTTCCTAAGTCGCCTTCCACGACATTCACGGAATGACATGGAGTGGTCCTATTCTACTCTGCCGGGAACCACACAGCGATTAATACAATTACATTTACTAAAATACATACATTAAATAATTTACTAAAATACATACATTAAATAAAACATTTCAACTGTTGTTTATGATATTCCTATTGACTACCTCAAAAATTTAATAACTTACGATTCATGTTATTTTTCGGTGACATAATTTTATAATTATAATTCCTGCAGTGGAACCTAACAAATATCTGTTGTTGATGATGATGAAGATGACAATTATTAAAGTGGTGTTCATTAGAATACCAGGAAGACTATAGTGCAAAGTTTTTCTCCATAGTTTATAATCTCTGAAAAACCCATAACAAGTACGTATTTTACTGATTCTCTGACAGTCCGTTTACGCAAAGCGTAATTTTGTAGAATGCGAGTTTTTCCATTTTCTCTGTTGGCTGCGGGTTTTCTGTATTTTAATGCATTTTTGCATATCTTATCAGAAAGTGGTTTTTTATTGGGAAGACCTCCGTGACGCAATGGAATACGACGCGACGGACGCGAATACGAGTGAGGAGGCGAATACGAGAGTATTCGGCAAGTCTCGGCTATAATCGTGTAATCTGCATCATCATCATCATCATCATCATCAGGTCCTTCTAGTCTCCACTGCAGGAGCACGACCCTCTCTGTACTACCAGAGCCATATACTAGCCTGAGTAGTCAGAGGATTTGGCCTACACTCTCCACGCTGGCCAGACGGGTTGGAGAGGTCTCTGTGATGTTAATAAGCTTTGTTTAGCTTGTGTTTCCTTAGTCGCCTTTTACGACATCCACGGGATGACTTGGAGTGGTCCTATTCTACTCTGCCGGGAACCAATCTGCATGGTGGCGGTATTTCGTCTTTTTTAACGCCTTTTAATATGGTACAGTCCGATTCAGACTTTGTGGCGGCTCGGATATTAGCTGCGAGCTGGCAGCACGCGCCCCGCCTCCCGCGCGCGCCCCTCTATACCTAATATTGTGTACTGCGCATCGACTCGCGCGATGTTCCAAGCCGCCATCAAGTTTAATTTGGACTGTAACTACTTCGTTATCACTGTTTCGACTAATATGCTTGCCAACATAATCTTCATCGTTACTTATCATCAGGTGAGATGGAAGACAAATGCCTTGTACAGTCCAGGACGATACACCTTAGATTTTAGTTATTATGTTGTTTTATAAATAATAGATGTTCGAACTTTACACACGATTTATTTCCGATTTCACAATAGTTGATTTTAATTGTATAAATGGGAATGTGTTATACGTATGAATGCTGATTACGGACTAAATTGAAAATGAAGTTGTCGCGAGTAGGCATGCTGAGTTGGCAGTGTACGTGTCTCGTACATGCCTTATTCAATAATTAATAAAAAAATAGCAGACCCTGTCTAAAGTGAGAGAGCCGGACGCCCATCTCCCTCTCCCCTCTGGGGAGGGAAAAATAAAAGGCCGGCAACGCTCCTGTGACATCCCTGGTGTTGCAGTTGTCCAGGGGCAGCGGTGTTTCATGATCACTTACCATTAGGTGACCCGCTTGCTCGTTTGCCGTCCTATGACATAAAAAAAACCGGCCAAGTGTGAGTCAAACTCGCACAATGAGGGTTCCGTACAATATGCTTCGTGAACACACACACAATGTGCAAAAAATGTTTTATTCAATTGACTAGCGCCATCTAGTGGTGTTTTAGTGAACTATTTCCCTAGATGAACTTATTATTGTGAGTTTACCACTTAATTTTCAAGTGATAGAATTCTTATTATTTTTCCTGTAATCTTCAAGGAATGAAATACAAAATATAGTATTTTTTTCAAAATTTTCGGCCCAGTAGTTTCGGAGATCAGGGGGGGGGGGGGGGGGGGGGAATGGTCAAATTTTGCCTTCTTTCGTGAATAAAATCAAAAGTATTGATTTTACCCGAACAAAAATAAATATTTTTGAGATCCTCATAATGAGCCCTTTCATTTGATATATGACACAGTAAGGTTTGCAAAACTTTTTTTTTTAATTTTGTAATTGGGCCCCTGAAAATGACCCTTTTTTCAAAAAAAAATCTTTTTTACTTTGCACATCCGTGTTTGGGTCATAGGATTACACCATCTTACCAAATTTCACATAATTTGGTTCAGTAGATTCGGAGAAAATCGGCTGTGACAGACGGACGGACGGACAGACAGACGCTCGAGTGATCCTATAAGGGTTCCGTTTTTCAACTTTTGTACGAAACCCTAAAAAGAAAAAAAAAAGAAAAGCAACTTAAAGGGGTGACTCATTATATATATATCAACGGGTCACTCACGTGCTATTCGGGATTGACGACTCGGCCCATCTATATGAACAACTTTTGGCCTCCCGGGTGAAAAGTATGGAAAATAAAAAAAGAAATATCGCGATCCCAGCATTAACCCCACAGGAAATGTTGTTCATATTGACGGTCTGAATCGCCCCTTCAAGGGTATGTCGTGGGTCATGTTACACTCTATATAATACTATTGTATAGACTGCTTATCTGATACAAAAATATTGGACTAAATTAGCCTTAATTTAGTCCTTACATTAGTCCCGGATTTCCCAGCAACTCAGGTAAAAATAATTGATGCATCCTGAAATATTACACCCTATTTCAGGATGCATCAAATTTTTTTGAAAATTATTTTATCATAATTTTGCTCGCTAATAATGTAACTTTACTTACTTTACTCGATTACTCTGAACAGCCACCATGGTCCAGTGGTTAAGACGTTTGCCTTGTTGACCCGGGGGTCGTGGGTTCAATTTCCACGGGAAGCATACTTTTTTATATTATTCGTGGTCGCAGGTAGACCTAGAGTCCTAGTACCTAGAGTCTACCTGCGACCACGAACACTGTAAAGTGCTAAGGTTAGGTGTATAAATCCTAATCCTTACTAATCCTATCCTAACTTGTTTGTTTGTTACGCTTTCACGCCGTATCTACTGAACCGATCATCATGAAATTTTGCATACATATGGGTTAGGGTACTGAGAAGGACATAGGCTATAAATCACGCGAGCGAAGCCGCGGGTAACAGCTAGTAATGTAATAAACGCGATAAAAGCCGTATTAAAATAATTTTATTTAAATGTGTAACAATCGCGAAAACATTATACTTTGTTAAGTTGTTTCCAGTTTGGTTAGGATGATTCCGTGCTTCGGAAGGCACGTTAAGCCGTTGGTCCCGGCTGCCATCTGGTAGTCGTTAAAGGAACCAGGTCAGAGGCCGAGAGGCGGTTCCGAAGAACTCTGACACCAGGGTGTGCATGGTCAACAGACCGTGTCACCTACACGAAATGATGATGATTGTCTGATAAGAAAAATGATTTCGTTCTTCGGCAGGCACGTTCAGCCGTTGATCCCGGCTGCCATCTGGTAGTCGTAAAAGGTACTACGTCAGAGGTTGAGAGGCGGTTCCGAACAACTCTGACACCAGGGTGTGCATGGTAAACTGACCGTATCACCTACTCGAAATGATGATGAATGAGCTTACTGTTGGTGAAAAAAAAAAAATTACCTAGGAGCGTATACTAGCAGTATTTTTTCAATATGGTTTCCATACAAATGTAATTCTCTATTTTCTCGCTGAAAACTGATTCTAGAGCCACAATTCTTTTTTCATAAAATCTAGTACTAAAATAGGAATGCCCCTTTTTTTTATTTTTTCCAAAGAAACTGTTCTTGTACAATTTTTTTTTTCTTTTAAACAAGTTTTTAGAATAAAATAAAACATAGTGACATACCTATTTTAGTAATAGATTGTATGTAAAAAGAATTGTGCCTCTAGAAGAAGTTTTCAGCGAGAAAATAGAGAAATACATATGTATGGAAAACGCACTGCTAGTATACCCTCTTAATTCATAACTAACAAGCTCAGAAATTTTACCACTTCGTAATATTGTCTAGATAGTCAAGATAAGTACTTTTTGAATAATGAGAGTGAGTCACCTTTCCATACGGTAGTGTATAATGACGTACATAATTGCTCTAATTATATGTTTGTCATCATTTCTATAACTGTTTGCGGTTTGTTTTCACGTAATGGAAGAAAGTAGGTAATGGATAAACAATCATTTTAATTATGTTATGAAGTATCATTAACATTAATAGTTTATACAATAGTTTGGATCGGACTTAAGGAAGTTAGTCAGATCCCCTCATCAACTAGAAAAGAGCTGATGATCTCCAAACTGCTGAACAGATTGCATGAAATATGGCTAGGAACACTCGGGATAAAAAATATTTTTTATTTATTTAATCATAAACAATTTTTACATTGTGTTTGATATTATTTCAATTAAAATATCTAGGTAAAATTCATAAGTATAAGCAATAATAACATCAAAATAAATCAAAAAGTTAATAAATTTTTAAAATAAATGTCAAATCAAATCAAATAATAATAATAAGATAACTTTATCATAACTATCAATTAATTTTATCATCATCATCATCATCATCAGGTCTTTTTTATTCTCCACTGCAAGAATTCTTCGTTTTTATTTTCTTTTATTCTATGACTCAAACACGATAAAGATCTAAATTAAAATCGGTTCATCCGTTTGGGAGCTACGATACCACAGACAGACAAACAGACACTCTCTTTTGTGTCAGGGTTTAAGAAAAAACAGGTTCTTGGTCACCATAGAGCAAGGATTTTCACTTCTTTTTCTTATCGAGTCGAATAATCAGGAATTTCACTGACAGCGCTACAGAGACATCACTACATATTATAAAACAAGTCCGTTTCCATTGTTGCTTTCTGTAGCTAAACGGCTTAACCGATTTTGAAATGTAGGGTGTCATTAAATTCGTACTCTTCCCCAAAGTCTCATAGGCTATGTAACTTCAGCAAAAAATCAATATGGCTGACGTATATCGTCAAAAAAGGGGTGGAATTTTTAAATTTTTTGAAACAATCCTCTTGCTTACATGATTTTTCCTCGTAGTATTCTTGAATGTGTACCTATATTAATACTAGATATCGATGCCGTGCTTATGTCTGTTAGCGTGTCTGCAAGGCGAGACTCGTGATCGAAGGCCGAAAAATTAAACCGTAATAGCTAGGGAGAACGACTTCCATGAAATTTTTAATTAGCGGCGATCGATTTCATTCATCTCTTTGCTGTTGATTGGATTATGATAATTGATGATTTTTACAACTGCTGTACCTACGAATATTTTACTTTTGAACACACCGTGTCATTAAACGTGATACCTACGAATATTTTAATCTTTCATCGCACCATGTCATAAAGTGACTTTTGAAACACAGATTTTCACTCATAAAGAAGCGCATACGTATTAGCCATCATCATTTCGAGTAGGTGACACGGTCAGTCGACCATGCACACCCTGGTGTCAGAGTTCTTCGAAACCGCCTCTCGGCCTCTGACGTGGTTCCTTTGACGACTACCAGATGGCAGCCGGGACCACCGGCTTAACGTGCCTTCCGAAGCACGGAATCATCTTTATTATCAGACAATCAGGTGATTCATGCCTGCAATGTCCTAACCAAACTGGAAACAACTTAACAAAGTTTGCTTCTCGTGGGAATCGAACCCACTACCCCCGGGTCAACAAGGCAAACGCCTTAACCACTGGACCACGGAGGCAGTATTAGCCAAAAGTGCTAGATAAACAAAGCTTATGAACATCAAATAGCCTCTCCAACCCATCTGGCCAACGTGGAGAATATAGGCCAAATCCTCTGACTCATCATCATCATCATTTCAGCCGCAAGAAGTCCACTGCTGGACATAGGCCTACCCCAAGGATTTCCAAAAAAATGCGCCTTCCTGCGACCCTTATCAGGTCGTCCGACCGATGGTGGGTGTCTAACGCTGCGCTTGCCGGTACGTGGTGGCCATTCGAGAACCTTTCTGCCCCATCGGCCATCAATTCTTCGCCTCTGACTGCTCTGGCTAAAATATGGCTCTGGTAGTACAGCTCTCCGTCGTCGTGCTCCTGCAGTGGAGACTGACAAAGACCTGATGATTTTGACGTGATGAGGATCTCCCATTTTCATGTAAATTATTAATTACAAGCAATTTAGCCGCAACTTCGTTCGCGTAACTATAGCCTAAATCACCCGCTTTCTTTAGGTAAAATTATTTGGAAAATCGTAGTTTAGCAGCCTATTAACGCAAAAACAAAAAAATTCTCTTTATAATAAAATAACCATTCTTCTTTATGATAAAGCCTTGATTTAAAATACCTATGAAATTAACGTTTTTTTTCCGCTTGCCATTTTGTTCCTAGTGAAAATAATTTTTAGGTAAACACATTTTTTTTTGTGCTGTGTGGTTCCCAGCAGTCGCACCCCATCTCATCTCCGAAACTACTGATCATAAAATTAATAAAAAAGAACTTAATTATAGTACTCTAATTTAAATAATTTAAGATATTTTTAACATAAACCGACTTCAACCTTATAATTTTTTTTTATAAGCATAAGAAAAAAATGGAAATAAGTGTAATCCAAACGGCATATCTGTATAAAAATTTTGGTTTTTGTGTATTTTTTTAAAAGTCGCTCGACATATTTCGATTAAAATTTAATGGGACCATCTGTAAAGTATTACGTCATCATCATCAGATCTTTTTAAGCCTTCACTGCAGGAGCACCCTCTCTGAGCTACGAGAGCCATATAATATAAGCCAGAGCAATCAGAGAATTTGGCCTACACTCTCCACGCTTTGACCAGACGGGTTAGAGTTCTTTGATGTTTATAAGCTTTGTTTAGCTTGTGTTTCGTTAGTCACCTTTTACGACATCCTTGAAAAGACTTGGAGTGGTCTTTTTCTATTCTGCCGGGAACCACTCGGAGGCCAATGTATGTCACCTCAAAATGATGGATACAGATGTAAATTTCAAGGTGATGTAGATCCGACTTTTCAGCCTAACCGGACCTATCAATCCATCTCTAGTTAACGTAACAAGTTTAACCTGTACCAACTTGAATGGCAAAAGCAATCTAGATTTTCTAAGCACGTGTTAAATACATATCTGAATAACAAATGAAGCTCTAATTTGGCAGGAAGAATGCTGTATCTGCATAATTATAGGTACCTATGCTATGTCGCTTTTTGCTGTCAGGATTTATGCTAACGTCTAGGTTTAAAATGCGGCGGTTCGGCAATTGTTGGAATAATTTTATTAGGTACTAGTGATGAATTCCTATTTGTTCCTAAAAAAAGTAGCCAAGTGCGAGTCGTAATCGCCCATGAAAGGTTCCGTAGTAAAAATCATAAACAAGCCAAAATATAACTATGATATTTGCTAGTAAAAATTTTCAGTGTTTAAATGAATGAGAAAGTTGTATTTGCAGTTTATGAAAATGTGCTATATTTCAAAAACTACTTCCTATACATCGTTTAAACTTATTTACATTGAATTCTACTGCATAGTTTTTCTAGATTTTTCAAATCTCTTATTTTAAAAGTACTAAGAGGGACAGATTTAAACCACTTTGGAAGTGTTTATCTTAAAAAGTTTAAAAAAAAAATGGTTGTACAAACCTAACCTCAATGTAATTTTTAAAGACCCTTCTATGGATACCCCGCACGTATAAATTTTTTTTTTTTGAGTTTTAGTTCCCTGCACTTTCTTTAAATCTTTTGATCCTTATTGTTGTATAAAAATCGTAAAGTGGTTCATATAATACATCTACCTACAAAGTTTCAACTGTTTAGTCTATAATCTCTCTAATAGTCTCGAAATAAAAAAAAACTGAAATACAGACAGACGGGCAGACCGACATGACGAGTATAAGGGTTCCGTTTTTTGCTATTCGGCTACGGAACCCTTAAAATGTGTCATAAATATGGACTTCTTAATTTTACTAAACTTTTTCATGTAAACAATTTCCTGTATGAACTTTTTTTGGGTTTACTTAACTTATTACACCAAGTAAAGCCCAACTAGACGTTTATCTGAATTACTGGTTTAGCGATTTCTCGGTAACAAAGCGATTTTGTTATCAACTGAACGTCACTTATCAAATTAATGTTGGCTGTGTGACGTGCAGAATAAGAAAAAAGACCTTGAAAGAATACATTAGTTATTGCGTAATGTTTGTCTGGCTAGCAACAGTTGAGATAGGACTGTCCATTTGGAAGGTGTTTAGATTTTTTTGTTATATGCGGTCACAAAAAGCTAAACACTAGACTATCGTAGACTACCTATCTTGATGGATTTGATAGAGGTATATCTATAATATAAACATGAATCGCTAAATGTGTTGCTAAGCGCAGATATCGAATTAGCTTAACTGAATTCGCAAATTTTTTTTAGAATATTCCTTGAATTATGAAGATGGTTCTTACGGAGAGAAAAGTTTATATGTACCACAGGCGAAGCCGGGGCGAACTGCTAGTTTTACTATAAAGATTTTAACTTTGAGGAAATATGCATGCTATTAGGAAAGTATTGACTAACTGCATCTGTATTCAATATAATTTTAATTATAATATGTAATAAAGTATACTTACTTAAAAAAATAAAAACCGCGCCTGTTTTTTGACAGATTGCGTCCGCACTATTGATTTTTTGCTAATGTCACATAACCCATGGCACTTTGGGGAAAATAAAAATCTAGTGACATCTCACACTTTAAGGTGAAGTGAGTTTAGACACTAGCGCCACCCAGCAATTAATTCTATAAGTCCTAAATCATATCAAATTTTAAAAAATCTAATAGCTAAATGCCCTAGATCTCGCTTTCCGTAGTTACGAATGACAACTTTGAGTTCACACTGTTCACACTCTCACCTCACAGTTTAACGACCAAAAACATCTAACAATGAAAATTTTATGAAATTTTACATTTTCCAGTACATTTTATAAGTTGGTTGCCTATAACTTTTTAGTTTGCACTTAGTACTCAGCTCTGATAGTTTTCCTTTCAACTTCAGTATATATAAAATTGCTGTAATTTTTTTCACGTATCCATAATATACAATTATATATAATTTATATATTTCCGTCTGGCCAGCGTGGAGAGTGTAGGCCAAATCCTCTGACTACTCAAGCTAATATATGTCTCTGGTAGTACAGAGAGGGTCGTGCTCCTGCAGTGGAGACTAGAAGGACCTGATGATGATGATCCATAATATAACCGTTCAGCAGATAGAGGGGGGGGGGACACTTACCTCTTACAAAAATTTGCTTTAAAACCAAATATTTCGGAAACGGATCCCTAAATCGGAAAATGGTGTTCTCAACCTCACAATATTTTTTAAAAACCTATTTAACGATGCCCCACATGTAGGGTAAGTAGAGAAAAAAAAAATACTCCCCCACTTTACTTGTATGGGAGCTACCCTAAAAAAAAATATTTTTCAAGATTTATTTCTACAACTTTTTTGCCATGATTAATATACATACTTATGTCAAATTACAGCTTTCTAGTACTTATAGCCTCTGAGTAAAACCGCGGACGGACAGACAGACAGACAGACAGACATGACGAAACTATAAGGGTTCCTAGTTTACTACGGAACCCTAAAAAGCATATAATACTAACATATAGACGGCCAACCTCATACAAAATATTGGACCAAATTAAGATCTGCTTACAAAAATGTCGCATAGTTAAACGACGGTGTTGTTTTCCACTTATCACTAGATGACTTTAATCCGCGTTAGCCTACACTTGCCAAAACTGAGATAGAAATATTTAGCTATATTTCGTGAATAACGCTTTTGTTTTTAGTAGATACAAAGTTGTGCCATCGATGTGCAACCATCAGAAAAATTGCCTAACTGACGGTCTATTAAATATTTTTTCAGGAAACTATACTATTTGGTGGGGACATAAAATAAAACAAATTTTAATGTATGTACAAACATTAATCGTTTATTCATTTAAGACAAAATATAGTCTTCGCGATACCGACACAGAAGGCACAGGTTATACATACAGACATTCATCGCTCGATGGGGCATGCGCAGTACGATGAGGTCTTCCTAAAGATGGTGTATTTTGTGTTGGATATGTAAAAGAAACAACGGGTTGAACTCCGGGAGTGCCGGCAGAAGTGAAAACTTGAATAGGGCTTATCTTTATTACATAAAAAGAAAAAAAAATTTTTACTCCTATGCAAAAAGGCATACAGTCCATCTGATGTAAATTAGGGTTACCATACCTTATAGACAACATTAGCAAATTGCGTTAGTGCACAAAATAAGAAAACATAGATGCAACCAAAATTGTCCTTAAAAACTTTTCTTTTTGCATTGCATTGATACTTTTTCACAATTTTATTAAGCGCATGCCCCTTTGTCAAAATATTGATCACATTTTACAGCAAGCTTCGAGATCTCACCGATCTTAGACACAATCTTAATCTCAGTTAACAGTTTTCAAGGTTTTTAATTTTTTTGAACCATTGTCTATTCCGTCTCATACACATTCATACATTTCATTTTCATTATAACAAATAAAGAGGTCTACAGAAGTGCAAATATAAAAAAATCTATACTTGTAAGAAATATATAATTTAATCATTGACATTATTTTTCTGATAAATATGATCTTTAATGAAAAAGGAGACTTGAAAAAAGGCCTAAATTAAGTATAATTATAACAATTTTAAAAAGATTTAAAATCAAAGACTTTTTAACAAACTTGGATTTTAATTGTTTTGTCTTTCCATTTCATAAAAACACAGCGAGAATAATAAATAAAAATAGTAATACTCTAAAAGCTGTAAGTGAATTTCTAAAGACATCTGTAGAACTCTTTAAAACATGAAAACTTTAAAACGACTAGTGGGTAAATACTAAGTTTATGTGGAAGATACAATGTAAAAGCACCCTTACTGGAACTGTTGTATATTAGGCACAATGTGTAACTTTACAATGGTAATTATCTTAACTGTACACAGTTAATTGCTAAGGGTACATCAAGCCGAGAGACGGCAATATATTCAGCAATATGAACAACTTTATCTAGAGAATCAACACTTAAAAGAGAGAACAAATAAAATCATAAATTTTATGAAAAAAGGAACACTGTAACGTCTTTTTCCCTTCCGATCTACCCGATAGAGTTGCAGAACTTAATGTGATTAATATGCAAGATTTACTGTTTCATCGCGATTTTGGAGTTGATCAAATAATAAAAGTTGTTCTTATTGATGTTCCCTTTCTGACTAACATTGTATACAAATCTACTTTATTATGGCAGATGTACTTATATGTTACCGAGTAAAATTTACTATTATCTTGAATTGTTTGAAGCGGCGCAAAAACGCCATTTTTTGCTTATCTACAAAATTTATAAGGCCAAAGTTATATGGTTCATCTAAATATTACTATTTTACATAGATACCATATCTTAAGACACATAGAAAAGCATTTAGCATTTAAATTATTTCTAAAGCAACAAGAATCAATCGCATAAGCTGCTGGAATTGTAAATTTTACAATAATTTAATTAAAATTGAAAGATTTGATTAAAAAGAAAATTAATTTAAAACTTGTCATAAATCTTAAATAATAATAATAATGTGATTCTTAATTACACTTTGGTAGTAATTATCTACTTTAAAACCTAAATGCACTAAATTATTGTGAGAAAAACAAATGTATAAAATACCAGTGAAACGTAATACAAATAGATTATAATTGTTGACAGATACTTAATTATTCCTAATTTCACTTTTAATTAAAAATAATTAATTAATATTTACAAAAAAAACTAATAGAACTGGTAAACTAAACGGGATACATCGTGAAATGACTAAATAATACATATGTTTTAATTGCATTTTTATAATTCAATAATCAAATCGTCGGGCCTACATTACATTTGTTAAGTATCTAGGCTTCTTTAAAATTTCCTTTATAATTAATTTTATGTATTTATGACGTGCTAGTAGTGGGTCGCGATTTTTTACTAAGAACAGTCCGAATCCATCTTTATGGCGGCTCGGATATTACCTGCGGGCTGCGCAGTACGCTCCCCGCTGCCCCACATGCGCCCCGCGCACACCTAATATTGTAAATAAATAAATAAATAATAAATATATACGGACAAATCACACAGATTGAGCTAGCCCCAAAGTAAGTTCTTAAGCAAGACTTGTGTTATGGGATAATAACTCAACGATACTATATTAAAATTTTATAACAAATACATATATAGATAAACATCCAAGACCCAGGTCAATCTGAAAAAGATCATTTTCCATCTTGACCTGACCGGGGATCGAACCCGGGACCATCCGTGTCGCAGGCAGGCGTGTTGACCGCTGCGCCACGGAGCTCGTCAATATTGTATTACTGGGCATCGACTCGCGCGATGTCCGAGCCGCCATAAAGTTTGATTCGGACTGTACATATCGCGATTCACCGTCTCTTTCCGCACAATATCGTAAATAAGCCACTAAAATGCTTACACACATACGCAAAGGATGTTCAAATTAAACAAATAAATGCCTTTGCTACCATTGGTTAAGCACCTGGTCTTTTTACTACATGATAAAACTAAATATCAAATACATTTCTTACTGTATATTATACTGTACAATGAAAATATGTAGGAAAAGAAAACTGCTACCAACATTTGTACTTCGTTTAATAATGTGGCCAGTTTTCACTGAATGTACTGTTTCGTTATTAAAGAAATCGATAAGTGTGATGCGTCTCTTTATAAAATTAAAATAAAATTAATTTATCAACAATGGTTTAATTACACCAGATCGTTTGTATTTAAATTGTTTTACATTTACAAATCTTGCAAAAATAATTAATACGTGAAATATTTTCGATTATATTGGTGAAAAATTACTTTGGACCAGATGAAATCAAATGTTTTCGGGTGGTTTCAACAAATGCCATCTTAGAACGGATGCAGATCCGGATTTGGTTCCAAAGACAAATCCGGATCTGATTCCGTTCTATGCGTTATATATTCTCGAACCTACTCATCACTAATTTCAGATTGTATGATCGTACGTAGTCATACATTGTGTACCTTTTTAGTATATGAGTGAAGATCCACTTTAAAATTCCTTTTTTTTAAGGACACGTCTTCAAATGCATTAAAATTGTGTAAAAATCAGTTTATAAGACCAAAAAAAGGTACGGATGGAGTTCCGTATTTTTTTTTATAAATATATGTGTTTGCCGTGACTTCTTCACGCTTCAACCACTTAGCCGATTTAGATGAAATTTGGTTCGGAGATAGTTTAAAGTCCGGGAAAGGACTTAGTGTACCTACCTTTTATCCCGGAAAAAGAAATAATTCCCGAAACTACATTGACGCGTTGGAGAAGTCAAAAATATTTTTTTGCAAGATTTGTAAACGTCAGACATATAACTATTGCGTATATATTAAATAGTCTAACGTCGGTCGGTAGCTTACAGCATTCGAATGAGAAGGTACATGAAGGCTGAAGAGAGGAGAGTCGCAGAGTGCCGAATGGAATGCGCATTGTTTGGTCGGAATACTGGAAAAGAAAAAATATTATTAAAGCGAGAAACTGTAGCCGTATAACGTTCCCGGCAGAGTAGAATAGGACCACTCCCAGTCTCCCGTGGATGTCGTAGAAGGCGACTTAGGGAACACCTGAGGGGAACACAAGTTAAACAACACTTATGAACATCAAAGAGACTTCTCCGTCTGGCCAACGTTTAGAGAGTAGGCCAGATCCTGCTCTGGGTAATATATGTCTCTGGTAGTACAGAGAGGGTTGTGCTCCTGCAGTCGAGACTAACAAAGACCTGATGATGACAGCGAGGAAAATCTGGAGCTCTGGGCTCGACGGCCCAGTGAGTGTATTATTTACTAGCAATATTTCCGCGACTTCTGATTTTTGACAAGCAGATTCAGAACAAATTGGCTGTGACATACAGACGGATAGACAAACAGATGCAAGAGTGATCCTATAAAGGTATTTTTATTTTTGTACGGAACCCAAAAAAATATCATATTGACAGTCTGAGTGACCCCTTTAAGGTAATGTAATAAAAAGTTACACGCTGAATAAACATCCAAGATCCGGGCTAACCGCCGTGTGTTCCCAGCAGAGTATAGAATACGACCACTCCAAGTCATCCCGTGGATGTCGTAAAAGGCGACTAAGGAAACACAAGCTAAACAAAGCTTATTAACATCAAAGAGACCTCTCCAACCCGTCTGGCCAGCGTGGAGAGTGTATGCCAAAACCTCTGACTATTCAGGCTAGTATATGGCTCTGGTAGTACAGAGAGAGTCATGCTCTTGCAGTGGAGACTAGAAAGACCTGATGATGATGAAGATGTTGATCCGGGCTAATCTGAAAAAGATCATTTTCCATGATGACCTGGCTGGGGATCGAACCCCGGACCACTTGTGTCGAAGGCAGGCGTGTTAATCACTGCGCCACAAAGTCTGTCAAAAATAATACTTAAAAGGAAAATGATGTAAAATTAAAGTAAAAATAGCACATTAAATACTTACTTGAACTCTGCTGGATATTGATCGGCTCCGTTTCTAAAAGCAAAATAAAAATAAAACATTGAAACATGCGGCAACAAAAATTATAATATGCAAAAATAAATTTAAAATTTCTAGCAACTACAATAGAATAATAAATAAAGGAATCAAATGAAGAAAATGAAAAACTATTAATAATTTACTATAATAATTACTAAATTGTGATCAAAGTAGGTAGGTAACTATGTATAAAAATTATGGATGTAACTTTGTTTACATGTACGTTTTCTTTATTTTATTGTATAGGAAGAAAATAGAGAATCGCGATTTTAGGAAAATAATTGACAATCAACTTGTACCTATATTTTATTTTTTGCCTGGAAATAACTTCCTATTTTATTAAAAAGATTTTATATAAAAAAAATATAATGTTTATTTAAAAAAATAACCGATGAATTGCGTCTATTATTTTCTTTTTCTATGTCCTATATCGGAAAACATTTTCAATTTATTTTATTTTTTTAAATTCCATAATATTCAAAATTGTAAATCATATAGTGTAGTGTACATACATATCTGTGTTAACAGTTTATTTATTAGATTTTGCTACTAAATAAAAACATACTTTTTACGTTTACAGTCTGAATGAAACTTTTTGGCGGCTCGGATATTAGCTGCTCACTGCTTGTACGCGCCCCGCTTCCCCGCGCGCGCCCCGCGCAGACCTAATATTGTGTTCTGCGCATCGCCTCGCGCGACCTGTACTAAAACATATGTAATCAAAGATACACTACATCCAGTATCCATCAAAACTTACCGATATTCACGACAATAGGCTCCGTACTGCCCGAGCCCTTCTCGTTCTTGGCCCTGATGAACGCGTGGTAAGTGCCGGGCGCCATGTCCTTCACCTCGTATGTGAAGCTTTGGCTCTTCTCCGCACCCTTCGACTGAGGCACCTCCAAACTCATGATGTTGCCGGACTGAACAAAAATGAATTGTATTAGAATACAGTTCAGTGAGAAACATATGCTGGTAAGGTACGAGTATTATCGTATCTACATATATTTTCCGTCGTGTGGTTCCCGGCAGAGTAGAAATCACTTCAAGTCTTCCCGTGGATGTCGTAGAGGGGCGACTTAGGAAACACAAGCTAAACAAAGCTTATTAACATCAAAGAGACCGCACCAACCCACCTGGCCAGCGTGGAGAGTGTTGTCGGTCAGGTCCTTTGACTGCTCTGGCTAAATATGGCTCTTTAGCTCAATTTTTGAACTAGTAGAATAGATCCGCCACTCTTTGTGACGTCAGCAATCGCTTTGTATTCATATGTGAATAAAATCAACGAGTGATCCTGTTTTTACGTATTTTTGAACCGTGCGTGCATGTGTAAATGGTAGATTTGGTCGTTCTTGGCTTGGGGATGGTACCCAATGGACCGTAATGGAATCCAATGGAACCCAATAGGTATGAATCAAACCCAATGGGTCCCAAGGGACCCAATGGAACCCATGGGATCTAATGGGACCCTTTGGAACCCATTCGGACCCTATGAAGTGAAGTCAAAGTGTGATCCGAGTGGTCTGGTGCAACCATTCGGAAATCCCATCGAATACAAAAATAGCCAATTAAGAATCACCATGGGGAAGCTAAACAACGAGTGGCGGATCGATTCTACTTGTTCAAAAATTAAGCTACTGGTAGAATAGAGAGGGTCGTGCTCCTACAGTGGAGAATAAAGAGGACCTGATGATGATTATATCTTCACGTCATTTTCACCTTTGGTCTTGTTCTAAACTTTGTTTGAATACTAAGAGTGAACTCTATAATAAGACTTCGTAACGGCATTGCTCCACGTATATATATCATACATATCTACTTACTTACGCAAATAAAACCACCAACTTATCGTGCGAGTTATAATTTTTTTTATAAAATTATAACGCGCACGATATGTAAGCTAGACATAAAAAATCAGTTAAGTGTGAGTCGGTCTTGCGCACGATAGGTTCTGTACCATGATCTATAATAATCGTGAAAAAAACGTCAAAAAAAGATGTTTGTTTTATGGGAGTTTGTACGTTTTTATATTTAAGATACATTGCCTACAGCAAAAGTTATGTGCATCTAAGTAAATATCCATATTTTTTACTTAAAAATACCCGGGGCATTTTTATTTATTTAAATTAATCTAAACTGAATCAATAAAAAAACAAAAACGGTTAGCCCTAGATTATGGTGTGCTAAATCGAATGACACCAAAATTTCCTCATTTCGTACAGGTTTAGGGGGGTGGAAGAGTTATCGCTTTTTGTATGAAAATTTAGGTACTCGATCTTCTTAAGCACCCAAGATTCGGTACCTGGTCCACGAGCTGGATTTCCACCTGCTCCAAAGGCAGATGCGAGTGCACCCTGAAGGCCAGCTTGGCGCCCTCCACGTCCACGTCGTCGATGACGGGTCGCTGCACCAGCTCTGCTGACCTGTTGTGGACGCCGTGGTAGTTCTGGGCCTGGAATATCAAGAACAAGTTTCACTAAACTGATGCTGACAAACACTTTACAATAAATAATAACCGACTTCATCCCTATCAATTCGTTTGAATAAGCATAAGAATAAAATTGAAATAAGGGTGTGTGAGGTTCTTTTTTTGTTTATATATATTTTTTAAAAAAGCGTTCGACACATTTCAATAAAAATTTAATGGGACATTTTGTAAAGTACCTATCGAACAAATAATAAAAGAATTTCTTAAATCGGTCCAGGCGTCTTCGAGAAATCGGGGAACATACATAAAAAAAAAGATTCCGACGTATTGAGAACATCCTCCATTTTTGAAGTCGGTTAAAAATATATAAGTTAATTAAAACAATGACGCTTACTGTATGTAGTTTCTAATGTTTAAAGGACGCACTATATCAAACGTTTTTGTAACATGGTATTTTTTTAAATTATCTGTGGTTTGACGTTTCAGCGTTTCAGTAATAAATGAGTAGCAATTGGGTTTTCTTGGCTGGAATTTCAGCGGATTCGTGAAGAATTGTTGCCAGGGGCTCCATCGAATCAACGAAATGAATTAGTAAGTACTTAGTTATATTCTTTATTGCACCAAAAATATTCAATAAAAGAAGAAAGACCGCAAAATTTTAAAAAAATGCACCCTCGTTGCGTTGATGAACAAGATTGACGCAAAAAAGGGCGGGAAACTGCATTTTAATCATTTGGTACTGGCTAAATACGTTACGCGTAAAAGCCATTCTTTATAAAATTGCAGCAATTTTGACATAATAAAGTCGCGCTTTGGCATATATTGTTATATATATATATTAAGATGGGCAGGCCAAATATATACAGAAACAATATAAAACTTACCACACAAATGTAAGTGCCGAAGTCGTTGACGTTGGCCGGCACAACGGTGAGGTTGGAGTGCGCGCCGTCCGTCGCGATCGTGAACCGCTCGTTGTCCACCAACACGGGCACGTTGTCCTTGAACCACGTGATTTGGGGACTGGAAAAGGAATATGAATAAGTATAGGTGAGTAAAACTTCGATACTGACTGCCTACCTAAATATAAGGGGCTCTCAACCCTAGCTTATAATAATGGAAGTTACATGATCAACTTCGACGAGTGTTATTGTTGTAATATTGTTTGTTTGCATTAATGTCAGCTATCGCTTTATTGAGGTATCAAAGTTGGCCGCGACTTTGAAAAAAAATCAAATTGGCGGCAAACAGAAGATTTGTAGCATATCCACGAGAGACGTTTTTTTTAAATCTATGATATCCACTGTATGCCACGAATCTTCTGTCCCCTTTGCCAATCCTATATGAGCAGGGAATGTGACTCTCTACATTCTGTGCTTTGTGATGTAACTAATACGTCATCGAAATAAAACGTAAGTCAAAATTGATTCTGATTTAAATTGACGTAAAATAAATATATAAGTACGTAATTTGAACGATGTAGAAACTAAAATAATCATGGAACCGCCAAGTGAAGTGAAAAAGACCTTAATTTTACTCTTTTAAAAAGGTATTTTAATGTGAATTTTAGTTAAAATTTTATTAAAATCAGATTTCTGCCATGGTAGTATTTGAATTTATGTATAACAGTAATTTGCTCTACTACAATATTTGACGTGAAAAGCTGCGTCGTGTTGACCGAGTTTTTCGTAGGGGATAAACTAATTGTACATAACGCAACGCATCACGTTGCGCATCACGCAACACATCACGCGCGTGACAAGTGACAAATACACTTCCATCCGCAGTCTCTATGACAGCCTGATCTTAAAGAACTTACATTGGTTTTCCCCGAGTGGAGCACTGGAACACAGCGTGGTCTCCGATGCCAGTGTTGATCTGGGTCCTGTGGATGTGGGCGTGGGGTCTCTCTGGAATTGACAGGATACAATTGAGTATTTATTTTAGGGAACTAATTAAACTGTTGAATTAAATTCCAGGCTTGCATCTAAATTACCAAGTGAGCGAATAAAAATGCAGAGGGCAACTTAGTGCAAAACTTATTCTTATATTTATGGCAAAACCCCAATATGACAAAACGACTTGGTCACGTACATTACATTACATATCATTAAGTTTCCTTGTGACCAAAATAGGAGCAAAGAGAAGCAAGCGCGCGTCCTCAACTTAGGGCAAAACCGCAATATAGCAAAACGACTTGGCCTCAGAGGGTAAGCTAGGATTAATTTCCCGTCACTCTCAGTTAGTCGCTCACTTTGTATTTTCGTTTCCCAAATTAATATTTTTAGAAACTTAGAATTTGAATTTACAGTACTCGTTTAAATAACAGCCTTCATTTTATTACAAGTAACCAGCGAATCGAGAGCTCCCTGAAAGCTCCATAGAAGAATAAATGTCTCTTTCAAAGGCATGAGATCAGGTAAACGATCTGGCAAGCTGCGTTTGAAAAAGTCACCCTGATGAAGCAAAATCCTACCCTTCCTTCGCTTAAAACACGTGGTAAGGGCTGCAGCGTCGACATCGATAAAACCCAAAAAATTGCGCTCACCAACCCGTTTTTTCAAGCATGGTGAGCATGGCAAAACCCTGCACTGATAGAAATCCTTATGGGGAGGCTTATGTCCATGTACATCTTATGGCAATTTTTTTTAAAGACATACGGTAAACGAGCAACTAGGTCACCTGATAGTAAGTGATCACCGCTGCCCATGGACAACTGCTACACCAGTGGGTTTACAAGAGCGTTGCCGGTCTTTATTTTCCCCTGCCCAGAGGAGAAGGGCCTCCGGCTCACACACTCTCTAAACGAAGCATAGAAGCGGTAAAACTACAACTCAAACGTCGATTTTCTGTGAGAGTGTGGTACGAGCAGGCCCTGGCTACTAGCAGGCCCTGGCTACTAGCAAAATTGAATTTTGCCGGTAGCGTAGCTGTACCACAACTAAACTGAGGGGAGGCATGGTGTCTGTACGACAGGTTCCTCTGGATACACAGTTCACGCACCAGTTCTATATAGTTCAGATAATTTTCTAATGTGTACACTGTACAATAATTAGTTTTATTTTTGTTAAGAGTATTGTTGTATTTAATCCTCTGATTGCTCTGGCTATTAATTTGGTAGTACAGAGAGGGTCGTGTACCTGTAGTGGAGACATATAAGGACCTGATGATGATGATTGTTGTGGAGTAAAATAAAGTTTATTTTAATTATTTTATTATTCTTATTAAATTGGACTAGATAATGATGATGAAGTAACAAAGGGGGTATTTACCTAAGACGGTGATGTTGATCTCCTTCTGAGCGGCCCCCAGGCTGTTGAAGGCGTAGCAGTAATAACTGCCGCCATGCTCCGGCTTGATGTTCTTGATGATGACGCTGTTCAGGGTGAACTCTGCGTCCTTTTCTGTCAGGCGGCCATTGGCGTTCTACAAGTTAGAAATTTTAAAGTCAATCATCAACCTACGTATTAGATAGTTAAATGTCAAGTTGTTTATGTAGAATAATACCAAGAATTTTCAGTCGTCTTCAACGTATCGGAATTGTTTCGAAGAAGAACAGATGATGGATCCACCATTTCAATATGTGTGGTAAAAATAAAATTCATATCTTATTTTTCACGCTGTTGTTAAATTCTATGATGTGTGTGGAATCGTTAAATTCTGACATATTATTTGTCCGCAAAAAGAAAAAAAATACTTAGAAGTCTTATCGACCCCATCTTTAGCAAATAACTCGGCACACCTTCATTCTTACGCACTGCACTTCTTCTTTAACAATTCTCTTTTATTAACGTTGTTTTAAATATTTTATGAAAAGAGTTCAGATTCTTTTAAATTGATTTTCGTGGGATATCAACTCAACGATACTATAGTTTATAATAGATACATATTTATATTAACATCCAAGACGCATGCCAATAATTAAATCGTTTTCCATCATGATCTGACCGGGGATCGAACCCGGTGTCCTTCGTGTGGTGTGTTAACTACTGCACCTCAGAGGGCGTCAAATTTTATGAAGTCGTCAATAAATTCTTTTTCATTTCAAATCAAAACGATGATGTCATCAACATAAATCAACCAGTTCGTCATTTCGGTCGTAACAGGACGTCCTATTGGCGCTTTACTATAAATTGTAGTGGCGCTTCCGTAAAACGTGTGCCGAATGTGAATGAGGCTATTGAGCTGTATATGGCTCTTCCAAAGTTCAAGAGATACAATCGCTTGGACTATGACACTTGTACCCATAGTATGCTCTTTTTAAATGGACTATGTAGCTAACTACAACAAGCTGCTACAAGTTGTATCTCACTGTTCGCGTAATCAGACGGTAACCCTATTTAATAATTTGCCAAGTGATCTTAAAACGGAGCGTAAACTTTCTACCTTCAAAAGTAAGTTACGGACATTATTGCTGGAGAGGTGCTGTTATAGTGTTAGTGACTTTTAATGTACGCATATTAACAAATTTTGAATTTGAATGTGAATTTATTTATTTTAATTTTATACTAGTATAAATACAATTGTAATAATTTAGTAATTGATTTTGGACTTTGGATGTATCTCTTTAATATTCGAATGCAATGTGTGTATTGTTTTATGAATAAATGAATTGAAATTGAATTGAACTCCAAGTGAGCTTTTGCTACTTCACCGGACTTTTTAAGGTCATCCTGTAAGGCGAAGATCACCAAAGGGAGGGATGGACCTCGACTTTGGGCGTTACATATGTGCGCAAGAGTTGCAGAGACAGTAAACTCTCATATGCCTGATGGGCCGAGGTTTGCATGCACAGCTTAAAGGGCAGAGCTGAGAAACAATGACAAAGCCTTTGGAAAGCAGCAACTCTCATGTTTTACCGTACGCACCGAGCCCGAAGTATAGCGCCCGCGACGCCATTTATATCGCGTGATAACCAATCACCATCTCGCTCTTTGATATTACGGAAAACAAGATGCCAGTAGTCAATAAACGTTGTCGCACGTGCCATGCTACGGGGTAGGTGTGTGAACTGACTTTGAGTACCAACATCGATTGCATTTGTATCGTTCTATATCTAAATGAATGTCATAGTCATCAGAATTACTTACGGCTGACTGCCAGCATACTCTATAAGCTAAAGTTTATCTCAAGGTGTTAGTGTAGTCCTTTAGACCTGACTCAGGTCAGGTCAGTTCTCCCCCCCGATTTACATTTTTTATCCTACTCTACAAATTCTTGATATGTCAGTGAAAACAGAACTTATTTATTACCTCAGATCCCCAAGTAGTCCTAGACCACACGATGTTTGCTGGTGGAGTGCCTTCGACTTCACAAGTCAGCCTGAGCTCACTTCCTTCGGGAATGGTGGTCTCACCTTCAGCACGAAGACCTGTAAAAATTTTAATGATGATTAGGGTTAATATCATTCTACCTCTACAAGTGCCTCGTAGAAAAATCCATAAATGTCTGGTAGTACGAACCTTTCACATTTTTTCACAAGTGGAATTTAGTTATATTGAGCTCCTCTGTGATTTGAAAAGCACATTTAGCCATTATTCCTGGATGTTAACATTGATGGCAGTCGTTAAGCTACTTAGATGACGGAACTTGAAAAATTGACACCAGGGTTGGCAATATACAAACGCAAAAAAGAAATAAGGTACCAGAGAGAACCAGGATAAGCTAAACAAACTGTGATTACCAACCCATCTGCCAAGCGTAGTGAGTATGGCAAAACCACCTTGATGGGAAAAAAAGCCTGAAAGCGCAGAGTGGGAGGACGCAAAATGTCATGGCTAAAAAACATCTGCCAGTGGATCTGACTTAAATCTTTTAAATAACTGTTCAGGCTCGCCATGTACGGTTACCTGCGAAAGTCCATACATAGCCTAAAGGTGAAAATCAATTGCACTGATTAGCAAGACATTAATATTTTGCAATATCATGAACCTTACGTATAATACATAAGGTATAAATTGCTTCTATTTTTCATAAAATCTCCTTAGCTACAAGCGAATTTTTAAGAAAATTCTATGTGGACTTTTGCAGGTGACCGCGCGCAAGGAGCTGACGGCCTTCTTTAGGTGCTGCTTCACACGTCACTGATGCAAAACCCTCTCATGATGGAAATCTTTGGCGGACGCCTATGTCCAGCAGTGTACCTACTTCTTACGACTAAGATGATAATGATGTACTTACTGATGATGTTAGGCTGGGACATAACAGTCAATATGTGCACGATGCTGGTCTTCCCGGTCTGCTGCAGCTGACAGCGGTATTCCCCCGCGTCAGACAGCGAAATGTTGTTTATAGTCAGGTCGTGTGTTCCGTTTTCATTTAAGCTGCAACAAATACATTTTTTAAATCAACTTTTTTGATCCTAACTCTTTAAGTCTATCGTCTTTTTAGTTACATCAGAGAATTCAATCAAGAGTATATATCCAGAAGTTTGGAACGTGGAAGAGTTGATGAAAGAAAACAAAAAGCTTAAGAATTAACTTTTTTAGTGTCATATATTGAGCCCCATAGTAAGTTTTGTATGAATGAATAAATATTATATAGACAAATCACTTGAGCTAACCCCTCAGTAAGTTGTGATCTAGTCACGGAAGATAATAACTCAACTAAAGATACTTTATTTTATAAAAGTTCCATACACAGATAAACATCCAAGATCCAGCAACATGACTTGACCACGGATCGAGCACGGTTTCGATCGAACTCATCGTGTCGCAGGCTGGCGTTTTGACATGTAATACTTTATAACTTCAACCCAAATAGATAAACATCCAAGACCAAAATCAATCGAAAAAGATTGCTCACGATCTAGATTTGGCTTGGATTTAAGGGCACTACGTAGTACAAAGCTATACAGGTAGAAATGAAGGACCATGTTTTCTGGCTTGTGGCAGTAAATAATAAATAAATAAATAATAATAAATATATAGGGACATATCACACAAATTGAGCTAGCCCCACAGTAAGTTGTGAACTTGTGTCGCAGGATACTAACTCAACGATACTATATTTTATAATATATACTTATATAGATAAACATCCAAGACCCATAGGTCAATATGAAAAAGATCTTTTTCCATAGTGACCTGACCGGGGATCGAACCCGGGACCCCCGTGTCGCAGGCTAGCGTGTTGACCGCTGCGCCACGGAGCTCGACATGATGACATTAGACTAACGAATGTTGAGAATGAAGCAAATTGAAGAGCTGGCATTTTACATAAGCATGTAGACCTCCATGCTGGTTTCGGAGAAAAGAAAAAACATAGAATATACCAGCTGCTTTTCTTCCCGCGCAGATCGTAAAAGCCGGTCAAGGGATTGCGGGAAAATCTAAGGAATCACATTGATAGGCGATACGGCTAGCAACCCATCACTAATTTGATTCCCTTTTCCACCTTTGTGCCCACTACGATGCTAAACGTGACCTGTAGGTTTTATGACCTTGAGTTCTGTCTACCCCTCTCTCTTAAGGGATAAAGACTTGATAGTATGTATGTATGTATGTAAGTCTGAAAACAACTCGGTACACTGTCTTAAAGTCACTCTTACTAATGGAGAACTCTAGACGCGTACAATAAAGGCTTGCGTGTGTATCTTTCTATCTGTAAATCTGGAAATTACACTACCAACAAGATTACTTTAATATGAAGAAGATATTCTTTTTACATTTTTCGAAGAATTTAATAGCGCTAAGTATATTTTATTAGCTGCAACTTACGTCTTAGTCCTGTTATACAGCGGGTTCTCACTCTTCATCAGCCTCATTGTGTTCATGTACAATGATACGTCCTCGTTAGGCTGCACCTTGAACCAGTTGACTACCGGCACGTTTCCTAAAATAAATATAAATAAATATGTACGGACAAATCACACAGATTGAGCTAGCCCCAAAGTTCTTAAGTAAGACTTGTGTTATGGGATACTAACTCAACGATACTATATTTTATAACAAATACATATATAGATAAACATCCAAGACCCAGGTCAATCTGAAAAAGATAATTTTTCATCTTGACCTGACCGGGGATCGAACCATCCGTGTGACCGCTGCGCCACGGAGCTCGTCAAATATATCCAAACATTTTATAAAGTGCTCATATTACAAGCTTTTTTGCATACTATTCTTGTCAGATTACAAGATAGTATGAAGTTAACGAGTAGAATAAAATAACTAAAGAAATTCCTAAATAAAGTGAGATGATTTCATTGTGTTTTGGCTCATTTTGTTTGTCAAACCTCAGAATAATCATCATTCTTCTCCTTCTGCTTTATATTATGACTTCCAGCGAGGTTACAGTGATTCTGCCAATGTCCAATATAATGAGTACAAAGTAACGGAGTTGTAACGGTACAGTTTGAACAAATAGCAATCAAAGATGGTGTAAGCGCTCCGTTGCAGAATATCATATTCCCAAAAGACCACATTCGTAAAACACAACATTCGCAAAAGTTCTTTGATTGCCTCGTGGGAGGTTCTGGCGACAAATCTATACGAGCCCATATAACAGTCTACTTTAACTATTTGACAAATTGTTCATGAGCATGAGCATTTATAACACCAAACTACAACAATTTCATATTATAAAGACCATTAATATCAATTTGCAAAATCATCCATAGCAAACCCCAACTGTACCCCTTGATTTCCCCCCAAAAACGCCCACAATCTTATTTAATGACATTCTTGTCTCGTGATGTATTTGTCTCGCTAGGTAGTCGTCCAGACAGTGAAAGAACTAGATTTGAAAATGTTTTCAGTTATGATGCTTTTGAGTATTCAGATGTTAGAGAACGATAGAGGAAAGAATATGCTTCCGACAATGAATATCAAAATATTTGAAATAAAGTTTATTACTAGTTATTGTTTTATAGCTACGGATGCGTTGTACACTTGTTCTAATTTGTACAGGGTTTTTACAACACTTACCACCATTTACAACGTAAGAAAATAAATAAGAAGAAAATATACATACGGGGGTTGACTTTACACTCCAGAGTGACAGACTCCCCTGGTGCAGAAGTGTATTCCCTGCCTGCTGTCTCGATGGTGCCTACTATCGTAACTTCATTTCCTGAAACACAAATATTTAAAATATATTTGAAAATGGTAATCACGGTTTACCAAATTATTCTAAATTTATCAAAAGCATTTAACGGTGTTGATCATGCAGTATCATTATTTCATTATTGATTAAAGCCATAAAATAGTTTGGAAATGAATTATGTTACAGTTACAAGGAATTTCCCAGACAGAAAATTATAATATAAATTATAATAAGTAGTGTCAATTGCCGCTAGTCACAAAAGAAACATTTGGTGCCTCAAGGACCGGTCTTAGGCCCTTATCACCTTGTTTATTTTTCTGAAAGAGAATCAGGAGATAATTTCGGCTTCTTCACGTAATTCGTCAAATAACAATACTTACATCAAAATAATGTTTAGGCTTTCCCAAATTAGAAAATTTATGTGTCCAGTTAACGTGCCTTCCGAAGCACGGAGGAGCTCGGGATATTTTTATGCCACTTGCGGTCACCCATCCAAGTAGGGACTGCACCAGGGGTTGTTTAACATACGTAAGCGCTCATAGAGCTCACACCCACTGGACCATCGGGCTCCTCAACAACTAGTAAATTATAAGAGTGAATAATACCGCCACTGAAGAGGTAGCGTTAGCACGCGTAACGTGTACCATCCGCGCTGGTATGACCCATATTCATGTAAACCGAGCATTTTAGTCACTGCTTATTACCTTCATCTTTCTGCGCCTCGTCGTCAATGCCTTCGTCTCCTAGAAAGTCATCATCATCATCGTACGTGTTCCGCCGCTGAATCGAGTGGGCGTTCACTGTAACAAGAATAAGAAGGTTAGCATCATTATGGTCAAAGACAATATAATACTACCGTAATAAACTGTCAACCTCATAAAAAAATATTGGACCAAATTATATAAGGTAGGCTTAAAGTAGGCGAATGTATGTATGGCGCTGCAGAGTTGCTTTCCACTCGATATTGCTTTTATATTATTTTAATACGGCAGATACAATGTTGTGTAGCAACGAGTGGTACCATCTATATGAGTCTGTGAGACCAAATCGTACGGTTAAGGTGTTCGGACCACATGTTATGGTATTTCGAAGACTGTTTCGAGAGTTCAGGGTCTCTTCAATCCGAGTAATTTTCGGTTGTTTTAAGTTGTGATCTAGTGATAGTGACCCTAGACTGCGACCCTAGATTCGTAAATCTGCTTTGCCAGATAATTTCATACTCATGTAATCATCATCATCATCATTTCGTGTAGCTGAGACACGGTCAATCGATCATGCACACCCTGGTGTCAGAGTTCTTCGGAACCGCCTCCTGGCCTCTGACTTGGTTCCTTTAACGAATACCAATTGGCAGCCGAAACCAACGGCTTAACGTGCCTTCCGAAGCACGGAATCATTTTTCTTATCAGACAATCAGGTGATTCATGCCTGCAGTGTCCTAACCAAACTGGAAACAACAAAGTATGCTTCCCGTGGGAATCGAACCCACGACCCCCGGATCAACAAGGCAAACGCCTTAACCACTAGACCACGAAGGCTGTTGTACTCATGTTATGAAAAAATTATCTGGCAAATTTTTATGGCCAGCCTACTAGATTTTTTTTTTTAGTTTATGCCCTTGTATTAAGTACTTTTCCGTGCAAATGTTTGTTTGTTACGCTTCCACGCCCTATATACTGAACCGAACATCATGAAATTATGCATACACATAGGTTAGAATACTGAGAAGGATATAGGCTATATATCACGCGGATGAAGCCGCGGGTAACAGCTGGTATTGCTATAAATTATACTATAATAATTGTTACTTTTTTAAATAAAAATATTTTAATACGGTTTTTATCGCGTTTATTACATTATTTATACATCTAAAGTTTCGAGCATTTTACAGTGTTTGTGGTCGCAGGTAGACTAAGTTGACATTTGTCTAGTATTTTATAAGAACTGCAAAATCTACCGCCTAAAATATTTATTGATAACGTTCCGGATGTACGCAGTATTGGCTCACGGTGTCTGAACGTCTTGCAGTCTTCATTTAATTTAATCAAATCAAATCATTTAATCAAATCTCAAGCTAAGCAGAAGACTGCAAGACCTTCAGACAACGTGAGCCAATACGGAACGTTATCAATAAATATTTTAGGCGGTAGATTTTGCAGTTCTTATAAAATACTAGACAAATGTCAACTTAGTCTACCTGCGACCACGAACACTGTAAAGTGCTCGAAACGTTAGGTGTATAAATAATGTAATAAACGCGATAAAAACCGTATTAAAATAATTTTATTTAAATGTGTAAAAATCGCGAAAACATAAGAAAACAATTGTTACTTTGTTATAAAGCTTACAAATTAAAGGAACGAAAGTGTTCAAAGGTCTCCTTTATTTATTTAAGTCACCAAATCAATTTACATATTTTTTTTACCGCCAGTTACTTTCGAGTGGTACCACATTATCATACTAAACGTTGGTTTTGTTCATGGGGTCCGTTATGAATACCAATGCGGCGAGGAAAGACCGCGTGTCGGTAGGAACACGACTGTGGAATACAGATGGGTCACAGAGCAGGATAGTCAGATGTCTGACTCAGAGGTAATAGGAATGGATGTGGAGAATCGTTTGTGGTTTTATTGGATATAATGTCTGACTTCATCGCAAGTTGGTTATGAATATCAATGTTGTGAGGAAAGACTACATGTCGGTAGGCCTCGTAGGTATCGACGAAGTAGATAAGTGAGTCAAATGGCAGAGTGAGGAGTTTGGGAATAAAAATATATTATCAAGAAAATAAAATGCCGTCGAAAAGAATTCTTGTTAAAAAAAAATCAAATCCTGCAACTCAGTTGTTCTACCGTCAAAAGTTGTGAGTGAAAATTCTTTCTTCTAGTTTTATCCACAACAAAGTCTTGAACTGCATCGAGAAAAGAATGATACGGCCGTGCCACGTTTTGCTCGACTTGGGCGGGCACTACCGTACCCTCAGATATAGACTTGTTGAATTAAACTTTCGCGAGATATCATTTTTTCACAGTTTTTCTTGTTCAGCAGGCCATCTTCAGGGTAAGTAACAGTGAATTAGCTGATACTGTTGGCATTTTCTGACCGGTCTTGTGGCCTTAGGCTCTATCTAACTCGTCAGGGATTAGAACGTGATAATGATGTTTGTAAAGTTATGTTCGTATAAAAAATAAACGCCTTGAAGAAAACATCTAGCAAAAGCTTCGTTATCTAAATTGCTAATTAAAGTTGACATACGATTTGATACGATTCAATGATGTTTTATCTAAACCTGAGCAGGATTTTATACAATACGCGTACTTGAAGCATTGAAGCTGCAAGTCTGATAAACTGTTAATTTAAACTAAGATTATAAACACTATATATTTGTTTGTTTGCATTGAATAGACTCCGAAACTACTAGGCTAATTTTCCAAATTCTTTCACCTATAAAAATCTAATTTATTTACGGGTGACATAGGCTATAATTTTCGTGGACAAACGACATGAATCTAAGGGAAAAAAAACAACAGGTTTCACTCCGGGAGTGCCGGTAGAAGTGATACTATCACTCATAATTTAGTACCTTCCCTACGAGTAACAGCGATCACCATCCGTTCGCGCAAGCGCCCTGCGTCGTCTTACGAATTTTCCACGTGACGAATCTGTCGGTCACGTAACCTGTCGCGAGTTTATTATTTTTTCCCATCACAAATAAATAATAATTATAAATAAATAAATATATACGGACAAATCACACAGATTGAGCTAGCCCCAAAGTAAGTTCTTAAGCAAGACTTGTGTTATGGGATACTAACTCAACGATACTATATTTTATAACAAATACATATATAGATAAACATCCAAGACCCAGGTCAATCTGAAAAAGATCATTTTCCATCTTGACCTGACCGGGGATCGAACCCGGGACCATCCGTGTCGCAGGCAGGCGTGTTGACCGCTGCGCCACGGACCTCGTCACCAAGTTTTTACTTTAAAAATATCCTACTGTTTAACTACTCTGTCTCTTATACATAGTAACACAGAGTAGTCAATTTGGACTATTTTGGTCGGTGAGCGTTACTTTTCGGCGCCCTTTCGACTGGCGTATGTGTTGAATATGAAATTGTTGGTGATGTAACCATTTCTTTTGACTCATACTATGCTAATTTTGGTTTGCATAATGACTTCAAATTTGAGGCATTAGAAGTTGTATCTAAAGCTATAATTGAACAGAACACCTACTTAATAACTGTAGGTTACATGCCTTGGATAATCTATAAATTATGCTATAAATAATATATATATATATATTATATATATATATATATATATATATATATATATATATATATATATATATATATATATATATATATATATATATATATATATATATATATATATATATATAAAACAAAGACGGGTTTGTTACAACACTTATAACTCGAGATCTGCTGAACCAATTTTCATGGTTATTGATTCCTTGGATTTGTCTCCGCCCCGAATGGCAGAATACATCTTAAAAACAATAAAAACTCGATATGTGTAATGAATACTTAATTATTGACTGTTAGGCGGTACGAATTTCGCCGCGTCAGCTAGTTTAAGATATTTTTAACAAAAATCAAAAACCGACTTCAACCCTATCAATTTGTTTCAATAAGAATAGAAAAAAATGGAAATAAGTGTAAACCGAACGGGATTCCTGTAACAATAAAAGCGCTCGATGAATTTCAATAAAAATTTTATGGGATCATCTGTAAAGTATTACCTATCGAACAAAAAATAATTTCTCAAATCGGTCCTGGTGTCTTTGAGAAATCGGGCAACATACATAAAAAAAGATTATGATGAATTGAGAACCTCCCCCTTTTTTGAAGTCGGTTAAAAAAGAAAATCTTACACCTATTTTGGCCACTTACAAACACAAAAAACGTTTGATAAGCAGGCAAAATATGGTTTCTTGGTAAACAAATTTTTATCCTTAATCTAACAGTTTATCCAGTCTAGTCCAGCTTACCAATTCACTATTTTTATATCCTGACTAATGACCTAGTCCCATGCCTATTAGCGCTGTCCTGTTAATTCAGCTAATTGAAGTGACCTGGATCAACAATTGTGGATGCTTCCATGTGGCTAACGAGTTTGCTGGGAAGCAATTGGAGATTACTTTCTATGAAATACTCTCTCTGTCTATATCATTGGCGTGTTGTTGCGTCCTAGCTAATAGTACAGAAGTTTAAAGAAAAATATCAGCCAAGTGCGAGTCGGTCCATAATCTATACAACATCAGACTATCAAGAAAAATGGCAAAAAAATCACGACTGTTGTCTGGGAAACCATTAATATTTATATTGATTAAATTATTAATTTTCGAATGAGTATTCAACTACATATTTTGTGAATATTCTTGAAAGAATCTACTTGTTGCCGTTATTAATCATCATCATCTGCCTAACCTTATAAAGACATATTGCGCCGACCCCATCAGATAAGGGGTATCTGGGGTCGGCGCATTATGTCTTTTTCCTCCACAATTCTTTATTCCCTACCATTTCGGCATCCACTTCTACCTCTTTCATATCCCTATTAACGCAATCCATCCATCTCTGTTTTGGCCTACCTCTTCCTGTATAGATACCCATCAACCCTCATAGTTAGAGCTTTTTTAGTCAGCTGTTCTTCGTCTCTTCTCATCACATGATCAAACCATGCCGGTCTCTTACTTCTTCCTTCCTTGTAATAGGCGCCACCTTGGTACTTCCCCTAACATATGCATTTCTTACTCTATCTAGACGTGTCACGCCACACATCCACCGTAACATCCGCATTTCGGCAGAGTACTCGTAGGTAGAGTCATTTTCCTCGTTCACTTTGGTTGCCCAACATGCCGAGCCCTACATATACGTTACTGATATTAATATCGAGCAAAATCACGTTTGTTCCATTATTGCCTATCCAATTTTGAAGTGTGACGTGTCATTTGATTCTTATTCTTCCTAAGAGTATTGTGTGGTGCCGGACTTGGTGTTAGGCCCAACACCATACATGAAGAGATGTTGCTGCTTGCTGGGTTGAAGGTGGTGGTGTGGAGATACAAGATCACGTCACGGAGATAGTATTATTGCTCTTGCTGGTTACATGGTGATGGCTTGGTGTGACGGATCCTTTCTCGATGGCTGTATCCAGGTTCGCCGATGGATAGTATCACGGAGAGCCATCGATAGTATCTCAATTAGATTGTTAGATAATCAAGTTATTTATATTATAAAAGGAGTTGACATGCGACCTACATGATGTAGGCCACGGGTCGCTGAATGTGCGAGGTAAGCTCGTACAAGTATCATAGGCAGATAGAATATCATGTAATATCAGCAAAAAAAAGCAATATGGCGGACGAAAGCTTTCAAAAATGGCAGGTTTTTTTTTTTAAATTATTGTACCTTCTTACATGTACTAAATGGATGTATGTATAAGCTTAGCAATACAATCACCCTGAATGTTTCACGAATAGATCACTAGCATGACATAAATAGCCACAGTTTTATCACCGCCTATTAGACAAATTAAAACGCACAATTTGGCGGATCCCTGACCCATTTCAGCCATTACATCATTTTATTGGCGCTCAGCGTCATATTGATGAGGTACTGGCACGATATTGTGCGATTTTTAAAAGCTTCGGCCAAAGGCTTCGGCCAATATTGCATTAGCTCCACATGTTTCATTTTGCATTCAAAGTGAGCTAGTACTAATATATATAGGGACATATCACACAAATTGAGCTAGCCCCACAGTAAGTTGTGAACTTGTGTCGCAGGATACTAACTCAACGATACTATATTTTATAATATATACTTATATAGATAAATATCCAAGAACCAGGTCAATATGAAAAAGATCTTTTTCCATCTTGACCTGACCGGGGATCGAACCCGGGACCCCCGCGTCGCAGGCTAGCGTGTTGACCGCTGCGCCACGGAGTTCGACAACAATAAGTTACGAACATATGTCGTAAGTTAATAACTCAACGATACTATATTTTATAATAATTATATATTAAAGATAAACATCCAAGATCCAGGCCAATCTGAAAATAAGGTTTTCTATCATGACCTGGCCCGTTAACCTACCTAAAAACACTTGAATCTTTGAATTTTGTTATTTATCTTCTTTAAATTTTCATTAAAAGAAACAAAAGAATAGATATAAAAAGTAAGAGTGGAAGATTTCTTACATAACTAACAATACGCAAGTAAATTGTTCGTATTTTATATCAAAAAGCTCAAAACTAAAGCTTAAAAAGCTATCAAAACTCCTGCCAGTCACAAAAGGTAAACTACAGTTACATTTTTTGGAACTAGAAATAATTTATAGAATTGATCTATACATACATACATATTATCTCTATTATCATGGGGGTAGGCAGGGACCAAGGACCTCCACTTGCTACGATCCTATCAAATCTCTCTCGCTTCATCTACATCCATCACTCTTTAAATTGATCTA
The DNA here is from genome assembly GCA_963082605.1 of Rhodophaea formosa. NCBI lineage: Eukaryota > Metazoa > Arthropoda > Insecta > Lepidoptera > Pyralidae > Rhodophaea > Rhodophaea formosa. Next base: position 1,624,474 of record OY720230.1, on the reverse strand, counting down.
TAACTATCACTATACAAGCCTCACTACACAAGTCAGTGCATGCCTATGTTTTAAATCGTGTCATAAAAACCACAAAACACAGCGTGAATATCAAAGAAACCCTTGTAAGTAAGTGTTTGTGCTCCCCCCTTCCTGACTGCACGTGAAGGAATGCAGGGTTTAACTGGAGTAAAAAGTCGACGAAAAACGACTGTGATGTAGTTTATGAATTTGTAATAGAAATTGTATGTTTTGACGGTTTTAAGTAACAAAGGGATTGCCTAAATTACAATCCTTGTTTTAACTGTTTCAGGCACGTTAAGCCGTTGGTCCCGGCTGTCGTCGTTGATGGCAGTCGTTAAGCTATGTCAGATGCCTTAAGGCAGCTTGAAAAATCTGACACCAGTGTTGGCCACTTACACATACGAAAAACAAACTGTTTCTTCTAGTTGTGTGTGGCTATGATTGGTTTCTGTGTTGCAAATTGGTTGAAGGTGTTGAAGGTGGTACAACTCGAAAATCTCTTATCCGTGTGGTGCTACTCCTCAGTGAAAGTATCCTTTGTATAAAATACTAAAACTCGCTATGAAGGGTTTCGTAGTAACAAGCTTAGATTAGCCAAAATACCATAATCACCTAAAATTACTTTGTTTTTCTTACTTTTTTCATAGTTTGTAAACCAATTTTCGTTGTGAAACTTGAAGAGTTCCTTTTCGCCATTCCTAGGAAACACTTTTAATACCTTATTTGGTGCTTCTTTTAAAGCTAAATTAATATACAATCATTATGCACTTACTTACTGATATAGGCCTTCAATTCCTACAAACGTAACCCGACCCAGCCATACTCGCTGGCCACCCTCAGGATTTATTTCTGTGTACAGTGATTCAGCTGCAGCTGTTCAAATAACTTCTTTATTATATTGCTGGACGTAAGTACTACGCGAATGCTCGCTCGTAATACAGGCAAAGATGATACTTCGGATTATGAGAGTTTTGATAAGTCTTACAGTCCGAATCAAATGGCAAATGGCGGCTCGGATATAGCTGCGCAGTACGCGCCCCCCCTCCCCGCGCGCGCCCCGGTTAAGCTAATATTGTGACTGCGCATCGACTTGCGCGATGTTCTTAGCTGCCTTATGTTATGTTCTGAGAGAGGCCGGTTCAGCAGTTTTAGATTATTTAATAATCTAAGAAGATTATTTCCTACTAGAAATTTTTCCGTGACTTCGTCTTATAGCCTATGTCACCCGTAGATAAATTACCTTACTCTAGGTCAAAGAATTTTGAAAATCGGTCCAGTAGTTTTGGAGCCTATTCAAAACAAACAAACAATCAAACCTTTCTTTACAATATTGGTATAGATATCAAATTTCATTTGGTCTCTCAATGTCACAAATAAAGACAAACGAACGAATTCTAAGAAATATGGAGTCACGTTTTTGCAAGACGTCCACTCCTGGGCAAAGGTCTAGGATTTTCATCGTTGGGAGAGGTTTTGTAAAATGTAATGTTTTACTCGTTTAACTGTGATTATAAAGGAAAGATTTGAATTTAAGTTTGTTGGTATGTTTTGCTATGCATTATAATTCTTAGGTGTGATAGTGTTATCAGAGCGGAGTATCCCATAGGATTATACATTTCTTATAGGATATTTCCATTCTACTATTGTCATGAATATAGAAACACATCATACAGATAAGAGCTACAAACAACTACGATAAACCTATTTACCACGCTAGATAATCGCTAACCTTCAACTGTATTATCACTATGTGTAAATATTCATAGTACTATGTCTGTATTAACACTAATCCGCTTTTATTGTAGGTACTTATGGAACAACAAGGCAGTAAGGGTCCTTTTATATAGATTGAATTCAGTGAGTTCAAAATATCATAAAAAAGGCTCATTTTTGCAATGAGTTTAGATATGACTCTGAAATAAGAAATTTGAAGGTAGATCAAAATTTGCTATGGAAAAAAAAACATCTAATGACTTTGTAGGGTCTAGCTCACCCAGCTCTTGTAAGAACGGGCCACACATTAATTAATAGGTGAAGAATGTTTTCTAATGTGACAGGTGAAGGCCTATTTTCTGAATAAACGTTTTGATTTTGATTTGATTTTGATTTTTTTGCTCAGCGGAGAGAGAATACACTTAGTTACTACTAAGGAAAATATAAGACAGGAAATAATAGAAAATGACACGGGATGACTAGATGTAATTAATTATCAACATTTAAATTATTAAATACAGATAGAAATTTTAGTAAAAAAAACCGGCTGAGTGCGAGACGGGCCACGCGCAGTATACCTATTTCATTTCTTTTATTTTATTTCGTAAACAAAATACATTGTGTTGAAATATTACATAATCTTATTCTTACACTACATGAACACAAAACTAATAACATAGTAGTTGCGAATGACAACTTTGAGTTCACACTGTTCACACTCGCACCTCACAGTTTAACGACCAAAAACATCTAACAATGATAATTGTATGAATTTTTACATTTTCCAGTACATTTTATAAGTTGGTTGCCTATAACTTTTGAGTTTGCACTTAGTACTCAGCTCTGATAGTTTTCCTTTCAACTTCAATATATGTGTGTCAAATAATGAGAAAGGGCTGTGAAGATCTTCACTTTCTCACTTTAAATTATATGCTGATGTTCTTAAATTAGTTTGAAATTATCTAGGGCCTCGTAAAACAACATTTTTAATTGATCTCTTCATCATCATCATCATTTCAGCCGCAAGAAGTCCACTGCTGGACATAGGCCTCCCCCAAGGATTTCCAATATGACCGGTTGGAAGCGGCCTGCATCCAGCGCCTTCCTGCGACCTTTATCAGGTCGTCCGACCACCTAGTCGGTGGGTGTCCAACGCTGCGCTTGCCGGTACGTGGTCGTCATTCAAGAACCGTTCTGCCCCATCGGCCATCGGTTCTTCGCGCTATGTGCCCCACCCACTGCCACTTCAAAGAGCTAATCTGCCGGGCTATGTCGGTGACCTTGGTTCTTCTACGGATCTCCTCGTTTCTGATTCGATCTCGCAGAGAAACACCGAGCATAGCCCTGTCCATAGCTCTTTGAGCGACATTGAGCTTTCTTATGAGGCCCATAGAAAGGGTCCACGGTCGGGTTGACCTCTTCGTTTTCTTGCAAATGTGAGCACTAGACCCCAAAAATTAAAGTATCCCCTAAATCCCGCCTTGCAAAAGCTCAATAAACCTTGACGGGTACTTACTTCGTCCGGTCTGTATGAACGTCATGTTTCCCCTTAATCTCAACTTGCAAAAGCTCATAAAACTTGGAAGGGCAATTTTTCCAGTCTGTGTGAACGGATCCTGAAGCATTAAGATCGCCGACGTCATTAGTACTCGTCAGCGCTGGATAAAGCTCACATAAATCGCCTTTAAGAAATAAGTTCAAATAAACTGCACCACTTTAAGTTGAGCTTCGGCTCTCACGTATTATAAGTTGAAAATATCAATGACGAATTATAGACTTAAAAACAATTAACGACGTCACAGAGTAATTTCGTTCACAAAATACTGTTGCTCGTGATTATTCTGTAACTCTGTATAAGTTCAAATAAAGTCCACCTGATATTTGTCTCAAGTAACTGAGCTAAATTGTAAATGCAAAAAAAAAGAAGATTTGAAATGAAATCCTTTATTCCTTTATTTGATAAAAAAACCATTGATTTGAAATCTTCCCAGAAAATTTATTCATGCATCAAGATTATATTTTACAAACTACACAACGTAAAGTGTCAGATCTATAAATTATATGAATTCTTTGAGCGACACCGAACTGTCCAACAGTTTCTGTGAGATTCTTGGAAAACCCCATTCTGAAAGCAAGGTGTCTCTGTGCAAGGATAAAAAAAACACAATATAAATTAATTCGTTCTTCGTGGTCCTTATAAGAACTTTACGGGAAGAGATAAAATTGAGGTCTTTGGTGTGAGGAGCAGTCCATTTACCTAGGACGGGGTAAACGAAATCTTCTCGTCGATTCCAGTTTAAAAATTGTAACCTCATACTTTTTATAATTTTAATATGTCAGGTCTATCTTTTATGAAGTCAATGGTATAGCTCATCTTAAAGCAGTTGTCGGTGTGAGCCGTGGTCCATTTGACATGGTAATAAACGGGGTTAATAGGGAACAAGCCTTGCGGCGAACGATTTTCGAAGATAGCTCTCGGTTTTAGGTCTTAGGACTAAAATAGAGGGTCACAATGTAAGTTTAGTTTATTTGGAAGTGCCTGGTAAATAGAGTTTGTGTAATACAAGTTGCAATCAAAAAACAACAAAGGGTTGCACTCTGGGAATGCCGGCAGAAGTGAAAACTTAAATACTATAACTTATAATTTAATACCTTTACTAACAGCAGTTACCCATCCATAGATGTGCGTAGCACGCTGTAGCACAAACACATATGCATATTCGCGCAAGCGCCCCTGCGCCGTCTTACGTATTTACAATCCGTCGAATCTGTCGGTCACGTGACCCAGTCGCGAGTTTAACGTTTCTCCCATCAGAAGAAAAGCACAGCGCCGCTAAAGAAGTTTTCACTTCAAAAAACTTGGCTGCTGATTTTGACAATTTACTTCTTCTTCTTCTTCTTCTGTTTTATATTATGGCTTCCACCGAAATTTCAGTGATTCTGCCAATGTCCAGTATAATGAGATACTAAGTATCGGTGTTGTTCGGTAAAGTTTTTCCAAGTAGCATCAAAGATGGCGTATGCTCTTTGACGCCTCGTGGGAGCTTGGGGCGGCAAATCTATACGAGTCCATTTATCAGTCCACTTTAACTATTTCACAAATTGTTCATGAGCACGAGCATTTATAACACCAAACTACACCAATTTTATATTATAAAGTCCACTTAAATCAATTTGCAAAATTGTCTAAGGCAAACTTCAACTGTACCCCTTGACTTCCCACCACAAACTCCCGACAATTTACTTGCGCCATATTGATTTTTTGCTGACATTACATAGCCTATGACACTCTAGGGAAGAAAACAAATCTCGTGTCAGGATTACAGGTCACATAATCCTTCTTCCTTTTCCAAGTCAACTGCATGTAACCCCGTATCTATCCCACTTGAACCGCGGTATAAATAACTACCGGTCAGTAACCGGAAATGCTTGCCATATGGCGCCTACTTACAGATACAAACACTTCCGTCGGACGGACTTGTTATTATATACTTATAGATGCATAGGAAATACTTGGGAGTACCTTGAGAGTTCCGTGGTTTAAAGTATTTTGGACGATATAGCCGTGTGGTTCCCGGCAGAGTAGAATAGGACTACTCCAAGTCTTCCCGTGGATGTCGTCAATGGCGACTTAGGAAAAATCAAGCTAAAAAAAGCTTATAAACATCAAACAGACCTCTCTAACCCGTCTGGCAAAGAGAGTGTAGGCCACATTCTCTGTCTGCTGTGGCTAATATATGGCTCTCGTAGTACAGATAGGGTCGTGCTCCTGCAGTGGAGACTAAAATAGATCGGATGATGACGAGGATCATGCTAGGCTATCAGACCAAAGATTCCGCATTCGATACCCGGTCATATCAAGATGGAAGATTATTTTTTTCAGATTGACCTACGTATTGGATGTTATTTACATAAGTATGTATTTGTTATGAAATACACTATCGTTGAATAGTTCTCCTAATAATATTAAACACTTAAGAGCGTATACTAGCAGTATTTTTTCAATATGGTTTCCATACAAATGTATTTCTCTATTTTCTCGCTGGAAACTGATTCTAGAGGCACAATTCTTTTTTCATAAAATCTAGTACTAAAATAGAAATGCCCTATTTTTTATATTATTTTTCAAAAAAAATTGTTTTTGTACATTTTTTTTTCTTTTAACAGGTTTTTAGAAGAAATAAAAGAAAGGGACATATCTATTTTAGTAATAGGTTGTAGAAGCAGTTTTCAGCGAGAAAATAGAGAAATACATTTGTATGGAAAACGCACTGCTAGTATACCCTCTTAAGTATCATTATACTTATCCTTGATTAGATCATAATAACATCTACAAATTCAACAATGAGTCAAAAATCGTGAACTGACGTCACGCCAGACGTGCCTCTTCTTCGCACCTCCAAGATCACGTTTATTTTCACTGTTATTGTTGTTAAGGATATGTGTGTCAAGACCGCGGTTATAGCCCAGGTTGTGTCAGAAGTGGGATAGCAAAGCAAATAGTTGGTGGTATTTGGACAACTCACACCTGTTTTGGTATAACGTAGTTTTGGTGGGGTTTGGTGCAAGGAACAAACGCGTAAAGTAAATTTAACATAGGTAGGTACAATGGTTAATATGTGTGTCAAAAACGCGGCTATGAGCCCAGATTGTTTCAGAAGTGGGATAGCAAAGCAAATAGTTGTGGTATTTGGATATTGGACAACTCACACCTGTTTTGGTATACGTGGATATGGTGGGGTTAGGTGCAAGGGATAAACGGGTAAAATAAATTGAACATTCAATGGGTAACAGTTAATATGTGTATCAAGACCGACGGTTATGAACCCAAGTTTAGGTGTCAGTGGGCTAACACTGCAAATAGTTGTAGTATTTAGACAACTCAGATTTTTTTATATAAATGTTTGTTTGGTTTTTGTGAGTTAGGTGCAAGATGAACACAAGGGGTAATATATAGGTAACTAGTATTTCGGGTGGGGGCGCGGGCTGCGAGCAGCCCGCGAGGTGTCGGTGCAGCTGTTGAGGAGGGTCAGGTACCTTGTGCAGTCGAAGGTGGGTTAAGTAGCTTGTGGTGCTTGAAAAAGGGTCAAAAACCGAATGGCCGCAACTGTATTAGATATTCAGTTGAAATTCCATAAAATCTAAGGGGGGTGAGGGGGGGGGGGATGAAAAATGTCAAGAACCTAATGGCTCGGCCTTCGGCCTCGCCACTCAGCGAGCCCTCTGGGCTCGCGGCAGCTCGGCCTTTGGCACAGAATAGGGAAGAATGGCGCACTTTAATGTCGGAGGCCAAGATCCACTTCGGGTCGCTGAGCCAGCGAAGTAAGTAAATAGCTATATGTTAGTCACTTCAAAAATCGGATTAATTCAGAAGTTGGATATTTATATAGCAGATGGTTTCATACCCCTTTTCAATTGCATAATTTTATGCCCGATCTCAAAGATAAGGATGGTTCGACTGCATCAATTGTTGTTTTGACATTTATGTTTGACTATTTAGAGTAGTTACGGGATATTTTGATATTTTACCCGTAGCTCGCCCACAACTTGGACCAAACAAATATAATGTTCGTAAATATTTGAAAACAAACAGTGAGCGTCACAGGAAGGCGGTAGAAATAGTTTACCGGATTATATTCCAGTTTGGAGTGCGTCAGGTTAAGGTTGTTAACAAAATATTGTGTTCCAAACTTAGTTACATATACATAGTTACTTCTTAGCTTATTAGTTTCAAAGTTTCTTCTGCACTAATATTGATTTTAAATGAATTTGATTATTTGTTTGAATTGAATAGGCTCCGAAACTACTTGACCGATTTTCAAAACTCTTTACTTTTCAAAATTACCCGGCTTGCTGAATACTTTTGTATGGACATTTTAATTTAAGGGCCCACACTAGGCACAGTAGCGCCGCCAATCATTTTATTCCTAATACTTTACAAATAGAAAGAAATTCAAGAATGTAAATCATATAAACACTAGTTAATAACTTGAAGTATTTTTGGAATCATGTTTTAATATTATGAGAATCAGTCATTAAGAGAAAACGTGATTACCGCCAAAAACGGCCGTTTTTGGCGGTAATCTGATTATCATAGTTCTCACTGATTCTGATAATATTAAACGTGATTCCAAAAATACTTAAGGTTATTTACTAGTGCTTATATGATTTACATTCTTCAATTTCTGTCTATTTGTAAAGTATTTGGAATACAATTATTGGCGTCGCTACTGTGCCTAGTGTGCCCCCTTAAGTAGATGTTTAATAGTAGTCAGTAGGTTAATGCCACAGAGCAAGGAATTTCAATGTAGCTAGTATCTATGCATATTATACCTCAGAGTGGGTCAGTCGGGTACAAACAGCTGACATACGACCTAATCATCATCATTTGGTGTAGGTGACACGGTCAGTTGACCATGCACACCCTGGTCAAAGCTCTTCGGAACCGCCTCTCGGCCTCTGACTTGGTTCCTTTAACGTTAACCAGATGGCAGCCGGGAGTCCGGGAAAAATGGCTTAGCGTGCCTTCCGAAGCACGGAATCATCTTTCTTATCAGACAATCAGGTGATTCATGTCTGCAATGTCCTAAGTTCCTAACCAAACTGGAAACAACTTAACAAAGTATGCTTCCCGTGAGAATCGAACCCACGACCCCCGGGTCAACAAGGCAAACGCCTTTACCACTGGACCACGGAGGCCGATCCTAATGACAGATGTAGACCACAGGTCGCCCAAATGTGCGAGCTAAGCTCGTACAGTGTGAGTGTAGTCACAATCTTTATGCCTGTTGTGTAACAGTAAGCTAGTGCAGTATCGTAAACCGTAATGCGGCCAGAATAAAAAGCTCGTAAATACTAGGAAGCGACCTGGTTTCACTGGCAATGCATTCGGGTCGGACTATTCTTGGGCTTTAATTACTGTGATGTAAGCCTACATTCCACAGCAGTTCAATGTCTATTAATGAAAATATAGGATTTCCAATATCCAAAGTATATTAAAAATACAACAAATTTTATTCAAATGGAACATGACTGTCAGGCGAAAATAATATTACAGCCAGTGTCTCTTAGGGTAGTATAGGGATTTCATCGACAAACTCTTAATCGAGAGAGTTGATAGAGAAATACAACAGCCATAGTTCATGGTTATGAACTTCTTGTAGAGGTGCAGTGCATCAAATATAAGGACCAATTGCTCAATTTATTTTACGGTAATCGCAAATATTTTGAAAAACGTCGTATGATGCTCGTCCTCAGTAAGCTGATAATGATCAGTTGATTATAACACTCGGCGTTACCTCGTGCCTTATAAACACCTCGACTATATCGAGTGTACACCTTACCGCACTTGCATCATAATGTAATTGTCTACCCAGCTAGACTACCATAGGAGAAGATGTTCATTTTGATGGCCTGAATCTCCCCTTTAAGAGAATATAATTGGTATGGTATGGTGATGATAATAGCCGGGCCGAAATAACCTCAAAAAACGTATGTGGAAAAAAAAACAAAACAGGTGAAATTAAATTTTACTACACGTAAATCCCCAATTTTGACCAAAAACCTCACGTCATCTGCCTCCAAGAAACTACAATTTGTTTATTTGCACTGTACAAAAAGAATGAAACATCTTTCATCTGAAATTCGTTAAGGGGGCACCCGAGGCACAGTAGCGACGCCAATCATTTTATTCCTAATACTTTACAAATAGAAAGAAATTCAAGAATGTAAATCATATAAGCACTAGTTAATAACTTGAAGTATTTTTGGAATCATGTTTTAATATTATGAGAATCAGTCAGTAAGAGAAAACCGCCAAAAACGGCCGTTTTTGGCGGTAATCTGATTCTCATAATTCTCACTGATTCTGATAATATTAAACATGATTCCAAAAATACTTCAGGTTATTTACTAGTGCTTATATGATTTACATTCTTGAATTTCTTTCTATTTGTAAAGTATTAGGAATAAAATGATTGGCGTCGCTACTGTGCCTAGTGTGCGGCCTTAAGGCAATATTTGTTAACGGACATATCTTTAGCATCACACACATCTTGACTCACCATCAATAAATTAATATCTTAGTCAAACAAAAAACTTTTACACACTTCTTCCGCTTCGTATGATGTCACTAAGTCATAAAATTTTATTAATTACCTAGATATGCATCTCTCACGCAATAACCACCTTTATTTCAAGAGTCAAAAGTGTTATAATTTCCTGTTATATATGAACTTGAGTTAACAGGAAATGAATAGTTTTCAAGGATAGCTTGCATTCGAAAATAACGCCAATTGTTTTAGAAACATCCTAACGAATTACTAAACAGTGAAACACTGTTACTATGTTCTTTTTTATGTGTTACTAACTGTTAACCGTGAATGCGTCCGTGTGCATCTTTCAGTAGGTACGTGTCTTATCTTCGTAAATTCAGTTTTTGTATGATTTGCAAATTTTCGAATGAAGTAAGTACTATTATGAATTTCAGCAGCAACCATTGAGATATAACTATAGAGAAGACACCGCAAATCCTTACTTTGTCCCGTTCAACTGTGGTCGTCGCGCCACAACTCACGTCGGTTGTTAGCTCTTTCGCTTGTGGTAATTCCCACGATGAATAAACAAAAACTTGGTTAAAATCATAAAAAATGCCTTGGTGTGTACAGTATTGAGTTATTGCAGTAATAACTTATCGAACACTGCACAGTGCAAAGGAACAAATATTTTATCAGCAAGTACATTATTTTTTACAAAAAAAGTCAATATGATTACCTCCCGCCATTTTGCATTATGTCATTGAGATGTATAATACCTACTAGAGGAGCTACCTTATATATTGAAATTGTTCCATTTCTCGAAATTTAAAATTTAAGCGCTACAGCGCTAAAACCATAACGAAGCGTCCAATCATACATAACTCAATACCTCAGCGCTATATTTGCTACTCTCACGCGTTTCCATAGCAACATGTCAACATAATGCATTGAGATATAACTACTAGAGAAGACACCGCAAATCCTTACTTTGTCCCGTTCAACTGTGGCTATCGCGCCACAACTCACTCAGTCGGTTGTTAGTAAGGATTGCAAAAAAAAATGTAACTGATAAATTTATCTAATTTCTCTACAAGTTTTTCTTAGTTCCTTTCATAAAAATATTGCACGAGGAATTCATAGGTACATAAAAAATAACTACATAACATTGTGAGATACTGGTGTGTGGCAAGTCTAAGGTCAAATAAGCTAACATGGGCTACTCTTTTACGACCATACACCATAGACAGTAGATATGTCGACATAGCACGTCTAAGTAATAAATTATTATTAACGAGGACGTATATAATATCTTCCATCTCTCCTCGCTTCTTATGGAAAATGTATGTCATAAAATAAATATGTGCGCCGCTACAAGGTCACATGAGTCAGCGGTCATAAACTAAAGAAAGTACATACATATAGGACGATTCAAACGTTTTAGTTAAAATGTTTTAATATACTTATATCAAAATATTTTTGATAACGCACATATAACTCGAGTAAGTATTGTATAACATACATTGCATTGGAGTATTTGGAGTAAACAAAATATGCGAAACTCAAATTAGCGTTTTCTTTTTTCTAATTTATATAAGTACTAGCAGCCTCTCAGGCTGCGCTCGGGCATGTATTATACCTATAAATCTTCCTCATAAATCACTCTATTGGTGAAAAGCACATGAAAATCCGTGCGGTAGTTTTTGAGATTATCGCGAACAGACTGACAGACACGGAGAAGGACTTTGTTTTATAATATGTTGTAATTTAGTGAAGTAAAATATATAGTTCTTCATTTCTCTTCGAAATTTGGTGATTGAGCTATTTAGATTTGAAGAAACTCATCATGAGACCTTAAAGTTGCCTTGTCATCCAATTTAATTGGTATGCGATATTATTTGGTGGACACTGAGGAGTCAATTTACAAAAAGACAATCGTTAGGTATTACACAATAATAGGTTGAAAAAACCCATACTAACACATATAGTAGCATTTCTATACTGCTGTTATTTTGTGCGCCGTTCCCATAACACTCACTGTTTATTCAACGCATTTGTATGGGAATGCAATAACAATTTAATATGTTAATTGACGGCCATTAGTCATTCATTGGTGCTCAGTAATGAATGGTTTTAATAGGTATTAGGTCACGTATAGCAACCATTGATTAAAATGTGAGCGCTGAACGCTAATTAGTAGAAGGCAGTCAGGTAGGAAAATGTTCTCAATCATGTCCTTTTAATTACGAGGTATACAAAGTCTATTTTGACAGTCTTTTTTTAGGATTTTTCTGCAAATTCCGGCTAAGCTGTTTATCGCTCGGTCGGTTCTTTTTTTTTTTATTAAAATATTATATGGTAAGAGTTCACGACGTGGGAAAATAAGGTTAACGCAAAGAGTCTTAGATTGGAAGCTAGATGTTAGCGTAATAGAGCGGGGGAGAGGCGGCATCAAGGACAAAGGTGAGTATGAGGATACAGCATGTATGAGAAATATGTGGTAAAAAATGTCATCATCATCATCATCATCAGGTCTTTCTAGTCTCCACTGCAGGAGCACGACCCTCTCTGTACTACCAGAGCCATATACTAGCCTGAGTAGTCAGAGGATTTGGCCTACACTCTCCACGTTGGCCAGATGGGTTAGAGAGGTCTCTTTAATGTTAATAAGTTTTGTTTAGCTTGTGTTTCCTTAGTCGCCTTTTACAACATCCACGGGATGACTTGGAGTGGTCCTATTCTACTCTGCCGGGAACCACACGGCGAAAAAAAATGAGTCATAGATGATATAACCTGTTGTGCCTAGCCTATATGCACCACAGGCAAGTTGAGGACGATACACCTGACAATCTCCTTATGTTTGTCTTTTTATATTATAACGAGACCAAGTACACAGACTGTCAAGAAAATCGAGAAATCAACATTGTCATACAAATTTTCTAGCCTGTGAAAACTTTTGAGGCATAACATTTTTTCGAATTTTGCAGCATTAATTCTATAAGAGAAGTTGTACATATTGACGGGCCAAGTCAGCTCTTTTAGGATTAGGTAAATTATTATTAATATTTTGAATATACATTTTGCTATAAATAGGTCAGCAGTCAGCACTCATGACTATAATAATTCCAATGTCCACCTTACATATCTACTACAAGATCTCATGACCTTAAGAGTTGCCTGGAAGCGCATGTCTCCATACAAACGGAAAAAGGAAATTGTGGCAATATTTGATAATTTTGGAGTAAAATTAAGCATTTAATCAATTAATCTCATTATAATCTACGTACGTTCCTATACAGCTTGGTTAAAATACCAATGGTTTGAGAATTACAAGCCTTTTCAAATTTGTATGGAAATCTTGCGAGGCGTATAATTCTCAAACATTTGATAATTTAACCAAACTGTATAGGAATGTACGTAGATTATAATGAGATTAATTGATTGGATGCTTAATTTTGCCCTATAATTATCAAATATTGCCACAATTCCCTTTTTCCGTTTGTATGGATACATGCGCGTCCAGGCGACTCTTAAGTTCTGTCTATTTTATTAGGATTAACGTATCAAAACTCATGTTTACATGTTTATCAAAAGAACCGTATCTATCTCCACTATTAACAATTAGAAATTAACAGTAACAACTACCGACAACTTTATTATCAAATGTTTTATTTTTTAATACTCACCTACAAAGTACACATTAGATTTTTAAGTTTTTAAGAAGTGAAATGTAAAATTTCTTTGTGAAATAAAGTTCTTTAACCACAGTAATTCTGTAGTGCAGTAACACATAAACATTAGGAAATTGCCCATTACTCGCCAGACGCTAAATCACAAGTCCTGGGCTATAATTTTCCGCGATCACTGTTATTCTCATAAATTACGCCATTACGCCCCATAAACGGTCATTAATAAAGCTCATTACGACTCTCACCCGTAACCTACTTGTTATTAGGTCAGGCTTCTGTTTAGGTAAGTTAAAAGAAAGTAGAAGGTACCAATGGCATTGGTTCTCCGTAAAAAACTGGTATTAAAGTGATCGTTACTTTATTAGCAAGTTTTACGGAGTATGAGTAACATTTTTCCCCTTTTTGACCTGTGTTCCTTTGGGAAAGTTTTCCGGTATGGTAAGCAATTCAGTAGGTACGTTCGAGAATATGGCAAGGTTGGAGATTTACTAGGAGTAGTTATATATAGTATTCTTTAACGAACTCTTAATAGTTTCGAATTAAAATTGGCGCCCAACTTGCGACATAAAACAAAAAGAACTGTCAACAGTTTAAAAAATTCAAATCAAAATTATGTTCTCTGTGTGCATAAATTTAGGTAAATACATACATTAATTCTACTCTACTCCCGTGGATGTCGTAGAAGGCGACTAAGGAAACACAAGCTAAACAATGCTTATGAACATCAAAGATACCTCTCCAACCCGTCTGGCCAGTGTGGAGAGTGTAGGCTAAATCCTCTGACTACTCTGGCTAATATATGGCTCTAATAGTACAGAGAGGGTCGTGCTCCTGCAGTGGAGACTAAAAAGACCTGATGATGATAATGACATACATTGAATAAATTAAAAATATCCTTTACAAAACTTTGTGCGCAAAAAAGAACAACTTATTGCGTAATATATAATAATCAAAATCAGAAATTCCAGAAATATTGGGATCACAGTTGTTATACAGGACCAGAAAAATGCTTTATAAACTCAGTTAAATTAAAAACATTCGATCTATAAGTGGAATTTTCCTAATCGTCGCCCTCTATTTCCATATATGCTGACATATTTAGGGTTATGTCTTTTGGCATAACACGACTAACGATACGCCCACTATTGTAGCCTTGTCGGGACGTCGTTTCCTAGTACTTAATTTCTAAAAGCTACGCCCACAGGCGTAGCCTAAATTTGTCAGATCGTCCTTTCAGTATTAATTTCTAGTCCAAATAAAATTTATGTAGTCATTAATCAAATTTTAGTTAGGGCTAGTAATAAATTATTTTCCTTCATTTGGTGAACTTAGAATTCAAGTAGGCGTTACATTTAGGCTGCCCGAGAAAATTACAATCCCATCAAAAACATAAAATGTTGTACGAAAAGTTGCATTACTTAAAAAACTAAAATACCCCACTGTGTTTTTGACAGTTTTCTTCAGTTATATTGATTTTTTGCTGACGTTACAAAGCCTATGATACTCCGGAGAAGAATACGAATCTTATGACAACTCACACTTCAAAATCGGTCAAGTCGTGTAGGTTGCAGGATGCAACAATAGAACAGACATATTTACATACATGATCATCATCTGTGGTATCAGATATAGTCTCCACTACAGGAGCACGACCCTTTCTGTACTACCAGAGCCATATATTAGCCAGAGCAGTCAGAGGATTTGGCTTACACTTTCCACGCTGCCCAGACGGGTTATAGAGGTCTCTTTGATGTTTGTAAGCTTTGTTTAGCTTGTGTACCCAAAGACGCCTTCTACGTCATCCACGGGAAGACTTGATGTGGTCCGATTCTACTCTACCGGGAACCACACGGCACAAGAACGGTAATTGTGTAAGCGTGCTATATTTTCACCAGATTGAAATCGAGAGCTATGACGTCATAGCTATTGACTTGCTCGAGAACCTGGATATAGGTCACGTAGATTTGCATCGATGTTACATTATGACGTCATCAGTCCGGCATCACGTCACCCTGGTGCCTTTGTTGTCTGGGTTATTTCGTTTTCGTTTTTACTAGTTTCCTCTCCTCGCTGTTAGTGGCTTTTTCTCACGATGTTTTTTATTTTGAAAACTTCTTTGGCGGCGCTGTGCACTTTTTTTGATGGGGAAAAAATAATAAACTCGCGACAGGTCACGTGACCGACAGATTGATAATTCGTAAGACAGACCTGATCGGTAAACAACGTTAATATTCAAGTTTTCACTTCTGCCCTCCCGGAGTGCAACCCGTTGTTATTTTTTTATGCTTTTGTAAAGCAAACGAGCAAGCGGCTCGCCTGATGGTAAGTGATCACCGCTGCCCATGGACAACTGTAACACCCCTGGTGTTGCAGCGTTTCTGACCTATATTTTTATGAATTTTACGGTTGTCCTGTACTAACGCCATTTGATATAATTCGTTTGACAGCAAACAGATATATCATTTTTTTTTCTGCAAGGCCCTCGACAACCCTTCAATCTATTTTATGAAAATTTGAAGAAATTCGACGTACAGAGCTGATCCCTAATAGGGAAAAGGTGAGGAAGAAGAAGAGGTGCCGCTACGCGTAATTTGAATTCTAAAGATGTTTCTCGCAGGCCAAGACACCACTTTTCACGGTCATTTACGACGAAAACAAATGCCCCTTTCAACTATTACAGTGGCTCTCAAACTTTTAAAGCAAGTGTCATTTGTTATTAGTATAACACTAGTATGAAATGAATTTATTATTGATCATCATCCAGTGATGGCCAAATCCTCTGACTGATCTGGCTCTGAATATATGGCTTCTTCCTTAGATTTTTATTCTTCCCTGGAGTGTCATAGGCTGTGTAATGTTAGCAATAGATCAATATGGTAGTACAGGAGGGTCATGCTCCTTCAGTGGAGACTTAAAATGTCCTGATGATAATTATTACGGGAGAGTACATAATATACAACCTCAAACGCTCTGAATTATAAGGCATACTTGTGAGGATTTACTTTAATAAAATGTGTCTCGCTACTTAGCATTATATCATCATCCTCATCAGGTCTTTTTAGTTTCCACTGCAGGAGCACGACCCCCTCTGTATTTCTTCTTCTTTCTGAATCGTAATGTCTTCCGTTAACTTACACTAGTTCTGCCCAGTATGCGGCCACAGCCACCGCCCGGTCACTTGTCTTCTCTAGGTCCCTTTGTGTGCAGTGCGTGGGGACTTTAGGGCACGTCAAAAGGTGTCTCATTGACTGGACATCGCCTCTGTACTACCAGAGCCGTATATAAGCTAGGTCAGTCAGAGAAATTGACCTACACTCTCCACGCTGGCCAGATGGGTTGGAGAGGTGTGTATGAAAGATACAAACTTTGAGCACCTCTGTCCTGACAACACATGGCCTTTGTAACAGCTCGCAGACCGTTATAGACTTTACTACCTGCTCTAAAGTGCTGCTTTTATTTATATTTTATTGGTATTACATCTTATATGGCATGGTGTGGACTGTTTTGGCATGGTACTGTATGTGACTGGAGAGTTTGATGAGAGAATGAATGAATAGCTCATGAATAAGGGGACAATGGTGATAGTTTGATGGGTGAAGTCACTCCCTTTTTACAAGCTTTTATTTTAAGATAGGTACCTACACAGATGGGATCCAGTGCTGCCCTAATTGAAATAAATTACTTAAGAAAACGGAGAGATGGTTTATAATTTTTCTTGAGGAGGCCTTAGATAACTCTTTAAACTATTTTTTCTACTCCTGTACTTTTATCTGTCATTTATGTGATCAAGAACACAAACATAAGAACATCCATAATAAGTCTATACTATATTCTTCATAACAGTACGGCACAGCCGTACTATAATGTCGCTATTACGATACGCCTACCAGCCACAGACTATTAAAAACCTAGATTTCGTGATTGCAAAAGAAGTTGTTTGTTTTTTTTTAAGAGTCAAGCGAAAAAAAGAAGGTAACCATAGACACAAAATTTTGTGATATTTACATTTCCCGCGAGTTAGTTGTCAAACTCAAAATTTATGGTTAACTAGTTTTGCATTTTTTTGATAGTCGTAGAAAAAATATTGTATGCAACGGTTTATAAAAGGCTCGTGGCGCCTCTATTAGCGATATTCGCTCGCTGATCTCGCTCATATCGCTACCCGCGCCACTCACCTTTTAGACCCCTATTATAAAACCGTTGCATAAAATACTATCATAGACTACTGTTTAGTATTAAAAGTGAGAACTTCAAGCTCATTTCAGCGTTTATGTCAAAAATGACCACTTTTGCAAAAAATGCTAAGTAACATTTCGGTTTAGTCGGCGAAAAGTGTACTTTTAGAAAAAAATCTTTTTTTATTTATACATACTAGTAACCTGCATAAGTACCACGCGTAAAGTAATAGTATACATTCTCTGAAGGTCATGCGTAGGTGGAAGTGCCATATCATTATCAGGGAAATGAGAACACTATACAGTCATTTCATTAGCAAGGTGAATATCATTAGCGACGCGGTTCGAATTTCCTTCCGACACCTGAGAGATTAATCGTAAACCATACATAACTACTTATATGGTTAATCTCTGAAAACCAAAAAGAAATATAGGGATATTTCACACAAATTAAGCTAGCCCCACACCACACTGAGTTGTGAACCTGTGTCGTAGGATATAAAGTCAACGATACTATACTTCATTACAGATAAGCAAACATCCAAGGCCCAGGCCAATCTGAAAAACGAATATCGTTTTTCATCATGACCTGGGTCATGGATCACGAGACGCTTCGAGTCGTAGTTTCGCGTTTTAACAACCATATTAAAGTTGACCTACCGTCGGAAAAAAGTTGAAGAGATCTAATACTTTTCCACATGATCTTAACGAGCTAAGACCCCAAGCTGAGTACATCAACCGCCCGCAGCGACTAAAGGCGATGACGTCATCTCATAAACCTATTGACATGTCCTACAGACCTAGGTCAAATATAGGTCAGATAGGTTTATATATGACGTTATATGCCTATTTTCCATGCATTAGGAAACTAGAGTCATGAGGATGAATAAAATCGGCCAAAGTGTGAGCCGAACTCGCACGCGAAGACTATTATCATGTGGTCTCAACGCCTTAATCGTACGATTTGTTCTCAGAGACTCGCATAGATGGCGCCATCCGAAACTACACAACATTGTATCTACCGTATTATGAGAATATAAAAACATTGAAGGGGCCCCTAGTGCTCTATTAAACGATGATTCACAAAATATATCTTATTAAAAATCAAAACAATATTTAAAGCATAATATTTTAAAATGACACCGTATATTTAGTAAGTTAAAAGCTAACGCAGATTACCGCCATCTAGTATCGAGTAGCAAGCAACTCTCCTGCGCCATACATTCACCTGCTTTTCGCAACCTTAATTTGGTCCAATATTTTTGTATGAGGTGGGCAGTCTATTACGTTAGTATTATATTGTCTTTGCTATTGTAATGCAAAAAAGGCAAAAAAAATCACGTTTGTTGTAGAGGATAGGAACCCCCTTTAAACAGTTATTTTATTCTATTTTTAGTATTTGTTGTTATAACGGCAACAGAAATACTTACATCATATTCTGTGAACTGTCTAGCACTCATGGTTTACGAGGTACAGTACCCGGTGACAGACAGACGGATATCCAAGTCTCATAGTTGCAAAGCGCTGGTTAAAACATATTTAATATGTACAAATATTGCCATTCTACGACTCGATAGAAGAAGAAGTAATAAGGTTCCGTTTTTACCCTTTGGGTACGTAACCCTAACAATTTAATCACTCATGTGATCTTTGTTCCATCACACAAGGACTCTTATTATTTACCAGTTACATAAACTATTATCTTCCAAATCAAATTAAGTAAGCTGTACCAATCAGCACTTGTGTGCACCTCAAATGATTCCCCACGGGCAAATATTGCCCGAATCGCGCCATCAAGGTTGGCCCAATTACCCCGCGGGCAGTGCAAATTTGCCCAGCACTTCAGACGCCCCTAGAGTCTTGTTATTGGGGTCACGGGAAAATGGGGTGTCATTTCTTGTGGTCAGTGGGCCACGTAATTGTGTACTTGTGCTATTTTGGGAGGTACGACCTTTTCGTGACAATGTTTTTGAATAATCTAGTACTTTTTACGGTCCCATACCTAACAGGCAGAGACAGGACCTAATTCCTAAGTTATCGATGTCTGTCCGTCTGTAACAAGGCTGTTTCTATTGAACCGTAGTATGAAGATATTTGAAAATTTCACAGAATGTGCTATTGCCGCTTTAACAACAAATAATTAAATCAAAATTTAATTAAAAAATAAGAAACGTGTATATTGAGCCTTTTTTCGATCGAGCGAGCAAAGCAAGCAAGGTCTTCAAGTAATGTTGGGGTGAAAACACATATTTTAACCGACTTTAAGAAAGAAGTCGTTTTATCTTCCAAATCAAATTACGACAACTATACCAATCAACTTGTGTGCACCCAGTGCACCTCAAATCATTCCCCACGGGCAAATATTGCCCAAATTATGCCATCAAGGTTGGCTCAATTACGCCAGGCAGTGCAAGTTTGCCCAGCACTTCAGACGCCCCCAGAGTCTTGTTATTGGGGTCACGGGAAAATGGGGTGTCATTTCTTGTGGTCAGTGGGCCACGTAATTGTGTACTTGTGCTATTTTGGGAATTGCGACCGCTTTGTGACAATGTTTTGTATAATTCTGTAGTTTTTATGGTCATACGGAAACAAAGGGCAAAACGAGACCCAATGACTAAGCCCTCTATGTCCGTGTGTAAATGATCTAAGGTCACAGGAGACTTTAACAGAATGTATTTACGCGTTAACAACAAACAATAAAACAGAATTAAATTAAAACTAAGAAACATGTATATTGAGCATTTTCTTACAGTAAAATTCAGGATTCAAAGTTTTGGATATGAATATTTGGAACTATTCATTTGCAATTCCGTCTCGCACTTGGAAGGTTTAATTTACAATCATTGTTAGTAAAGAATCCAGCCAGCACTAATTCGACCAGGCTTCGTAAAAAAATAAAATTTATACCACCCTCACAAAGGTGAAACAATGCTATAATCACCCAGAAAAAAAAACCGGCCAAGTGCGTGTCGGGCCACGCGCAGTGTAGGGTTCCGTAGTTACGAATGACAACTTTGAGTTCACACTCGCACCTCACACACAGTTTAACGACCAAAAACATGTAACAATGAAATGTATGAAATTTTACATTTTCGAGTACATTTTATAAGTTGGTTGCCTATAACTTTTTAGTTTGTTCTTAGTACTCAGCTCTGATAGTTTTCCTTTCAACTTCAGTATATATACTACTGCTGTAATTTTTTTCACGTATCCATATATAACCGTTTAGTAGATAGAGGGGGGGCGATACTTACCTCAAACAAAAATTTGCACTTTAAAACCAAATATTTCGGAAACGGTTCCCTAAATCGAAAAATGGTGTTCTGAACCTCACAATATTTTTTAAAAGACCTATCTAACAATACCCAACACAATGGGTTTGTATAGAAAAAAAATATTACTCCCTATTCACTTGTATGGGAGCTACCCTAAAAAAAATTTTTTTTAAGATTTTACTTTTACCATGCTACTTTTTACTTTTACTACTTTTTTGCCATGATTAATATACATATCCATACCAAATTACAGCTTTCTAGTACTTATAGTCTCTGAGTAAAACCGCGGACGGACAGCCAGACAGACAGACATGGCGAAACTATAAGGGTTCCTAATTTACTACGGAACCCTAAAAAGGTGATGATATGTCATAAAACACCCTTCGTTAACGTATTAATTATCCACGATCAGATAGACCACAATACTCAATCTACATGGTACAGTGGGCTACAAATTAGGAGCAACCCACTGACTTAAGCACCTTCTTATTGCGTTCAAAATAAGGTTTATATTTAGTGACATTGTAAACGTAGATTTGGGTGCAAGTGTGGTATAATAAAACCTAAATCATGATGCTACACCCCAGGGGTCGAGGATCTATACGGGTTTGAAAGATACAATTTTATTAGATAACTATCGTAAATTTTAATAGGAAGAGTATTGTTGAATTAGTGATATTCGATTTTGCTAGCATGGGAAGCGTAAAGTGACCGTTAGGTATATTTCTCGCTCAGTTCGTAATTTTCTTATTTCGATGCCAAAAAAGAAATTTTCTTAAATTAGTATTAAATATTGACCACAATTAAGCAATTTTTCGCTTTTTAGAATTTATCGGTACTTCCTCAGGTCTTTGTAGTCTCCACTGCAGGAGCACGACCCTCTCTGACCACCAAAGCCATATATTAGGCAGAGCAGTCAGAGGATTTGGCCTACACTCTCCACGCTGGCCAGACGGGTTGGAGAGGTCTCTTTGATGTTTAAAAGCTTAGTTTAGCTTGTGTTCCCTTAGTCGCCTTTTACGACATCCACGCGAAGATTTGGAGTGGTTCTATATTCTACTCTGCCGGAAACCACACGGCACATCTTTAACTTACAGTCTTGTACAAATATCAATTTTTCGCTTTTTTTAAATTTATCAGTACTTTGATCTTTAACTTACAGTCTTTGTACAAATATTAATTTTTCGCTTTTTTAAATTTATCGGTACATTGATCTTTAACTTTATAACACTCCAACTTTCCTGAAATATTCAGTGCCCGCTGTACGTTTGCTGAAATTACCTGTAACAAAAGATAAATATGCGTTTATTAATTATTAAATATCATACATTCAAACCAAAAACTTTACGAATTTTCTGTAGCTTAAACTATGAAATTAAAAAAAAACCCGTTCCAAAAGTTTCACCCGTTTTGAGCTATGTGTCTCAGACAGCCACTCACACAGGGCGTTCAAACTTATAACACCCTTCTTTTTGCATCCTGACGCAAAAAGAGGGGTGTTATAAGTTTGTTCTGTTCTATAGAGTTATTGTTATAGTTATTGTGTTTTATTATAGTTTGTTCTATTAGTTCTGTCATATATATTTTAACCCCTGGGTTAAAATATATATGACAGAATAGTTACATATGGATTGACTGTGCGTATGAAAAGGAAAGACCTAAAGTTCCATAGGTTTTATAATCAATTGATGACATCATAGTGATCTCACCTTCTCACTGTCAATAGGCTGCGAGAATAGTGACATAGAGCCTTCCTTTCTGAGTAATCCTTATTTATTTCTATTACTTATTAAATTGTTTTCGTGATTCATAGGAGTATATTCTAGCTGTCACTCGCGGCTTCGCTCGTGTGTATGAAATCCCTCAAGAAGAGGTTTATTTCTGAACTAAAATAATTTTAATTTAAAGAGTAAACTACCTTTTAAATATAATTATTTTAATACGGTTTTTATCGTGTTTATTACATTAGTTATACACCTAACGTTTCGAACACTTTTCAGTATTCGTGGTCGCAGGTAGACTGGCAGTAGACAGGTTTGGAACACGAAAAAGTGTTCGAAACTTTAGGTGTATAAATAATGTAATAAACGCGATAAAAACCTTAATTATTATATCAAATTAATTTTATTTAAATGTGTAACAATCGCGAAAACATATGTTAACATTAAACTAGGTACCTTTTATCTTAAGAAATAAGTTTATCTTTAGGTATAGGTCCCCCTAATATATTTTTATTATCACTGGCGATTAGCCTGTGGTTTCAAACTGATCGTTTAATAAGTTAAAGTGTACTAAAGAATCAAATATTTTCAACTTGAAAAATTGTGGAAATTTTCCAAAATACTGAATATGGCACAAAGGACTTTAGCGCCACTGAGGTAAGGGGTGCTTATTATCTTTGTGAGATTGCGGTTATTAAAAAACAAAAATTTTCTTTCACCTTTCATCATCATCAGGTCTTTATTAGTCTCCACTCCATGAGCACGACCCCATTCTGTACTACCAGAGCAGTCAGAGGATTTGGCCTACACTCTCCACGCTGGCCAGACGGGTTGGAGAGGTCTCTTTGATGTTTACAAGCTTTGTTTAGCTTGAGTTTCCTAAGTCGCCTTTTACGACATCCACGGGAAGATTTGGAGTGGTCCTATTCTTCTCTGCCGGGAACCACACGGCTAAATACAAGCCTTTGCAGGTTATATATATTCTTTCATCTGTATTACTCATTTTTTTATATTTTCTAACGTCTGTTTATTCAATTATAATTTTTCCAAAGACTGACTAGCGAGCGTAATATAAGTAAGTTGTTGTCATAGTATTTGTGAGTCATAAGAGTCATTTATTTTCTAGTATTGCATAGGAATTGTGGTTTATGTCTTAGGTATTCTATGGAACATTCTAGACAATGGACATAGTTTTCCAATTACGATACGAGGAAAAATACACTATTAAAATGTATGTATTTTGTTGAGAAGTTAACTTATTGCGCATTATGACTAACAGCAATGCAATACATATATTATATAAAAAAACAAATCCTTAAAATATAGAAAATCACACAGATTGAGCTAGCCCCAAAGTAAGTTCAAGACTTCTTATGGGATACTAACTCAACGATACTATATTTTATGACAAATACGTATATAGATAAACATCCAAGACCCAGGTCAATCTGAAAAAGATCTTTTTTCATCTTGACCTGACCGGAGATCGTACCCGGGTCCAACCGTGTCGTACGTAGGCCAACGTGTTGATCGCTGCGCCACGGAGTTTGTCATGATACATACACACGACGAGCTCCGTGGCGCAGCGGTTACCACGCCAGCCTGCGACACGGGGGTCCCGGGTTCAATCCCCGGTCAGGTCATGATGGAAAACGATCTTTTTCAGATTGACCTGGGTCTTGGATGTTTATCTATATATGTATTTGTTATAAAATATAGTATCGTTGAGTTAGTATCCCATAACACAAGTCTTTCTTAAGAACTTACTTTGGGGCTAGCTCAATCTGTGTGATTTGTCCGTATATATTATATTGTCCGTATATATTTATACATGACAAGAAAAATTGTCATCCAATACGTAAAACGTACATAAGCACACAAAATTTCCAAACAAACATACAAGATACACATACGTAGATACGAGTCCATGGCAAGCTTTGTAAAAAAATAATCTGTGTTTTATATTGATCAAGAGAAGTATCAATTTATATTCCCAAAGATTATTAGTAGATGATCGTGTGAAAATTAAATAGTTTGATTACTACTTTACGATATTCTTGGGGTATTAACGTCTTCAATTAATGTTAGTTAACGATTTGTTTCTCAATTTTAACGAGGGCACTCAAGGGTGTCAGTATAGGGAACTTGCCTATATTGCTTTACGTTTTGCTTTAGAAAGACCTTCCAAAAGAGGCACATCAACGAAAAATATATTTTGTTAGTTTAAAAATCTGTGAGAAGATGACAGCTAAAACATGCCAGGATTTTGAGTTCTATATGATCTTCAAAGTTATAAACAAACATTTTCAGAAATATGGGATATGATACAAACATTTATCGTTTGGAAATAAGTATCGTAGAACGAGATCGGCTTGCTGATATCCCAATCCCAACTAATATTACATGCGTAAGTGAGTTTATTTCTTTATATGTTTAAACGCTTTCACGCGCTATCTACTGAACCGATCATTATGAAATTTTGCGTATACGTTGCCTGGAGTAAGGAGGTAACATAGGCGGTAGCCTCCCGAAACGAATGAAAGGTATTTCATCCCGGAGAACAGTACTGTTCCCGAGGGATCGACACGAAAGCTAGCAAAATAGAATAGCAGTACCTAGAAATAGGTCGGTACCCTCTTCAGAATGACCCCAGACAATCAATTGACGTAGCAGCCGCTCCCAAAAGTAGTCTCATGCAAAGTAATTAAGTGAGTGGGTGTATTCCCAGGTCGAATGTAATGATGATGAAGGTTGCACAATAAAGTATACATTAATATTAAGTAGCTGAGTAGACTAGCTAGCTTTCTCCCGCGGCTCTGCTCACGTTATATTGTCGATCCCTCGAAAACAGTACCTTTCGGAATAAAAGGCAGCCTTATTCCTTCTCCGTACTCCAGACGACGAGTATGCAAAATTTCATAATGATCGGTTCCGGGCGTGGAAGCGTAACAAACAAACTCACTTTCGCATTGAAAATATTAGTTGGGATGCCTGTCTTTTGATTTGAATTGAATGGGCTCCGAAAGTACTTGACTGATTTAAAAAAAAAATCACCTACTTATAGAAAGTTAATTTATGTGCAGGTGACACAGACAAGTTGCAGGAAAATTACTAGTAGGGTGTAAAAATTACCGTCCTTAAGTTAGATTGATGATCACTGATGGCAGTGGTTAAGCTATGTCAGATGCCTTTAGGCAGCTTGAAAAATCTGACACAGGTGTTAGCCACTTACACACACGAAAAAAAAAAGATTTGGCTTCCAACTCAGAGGGACAGATTGGGTCAAGTAGGGCACGCACACAGGACCTATTGGATTGTACCTTCAGACCTCTAAGCTATTCATCATCATTAGGTCTTTGTTAGTCTCCACTGCAGGAACACGACCCTCTTTGTACTACGAGAGCCATATATTAGCCAGAGCAGTCAGAGCATTTGGCCTACAATTTCCACGCTGGCCATTCGGGTTGGACGTCTCTTTGATGTATATAAGCGTCGTTTAAAGTCGCCGTTCTACGACATCCACGGGAAGACTTGTAGTGGTCCTATCTTCTCTGCGGGAAGCCACACGGCTAATGAATGACATTCTTAAACCTCAGGCTGACTTTGTCTTCCTAGGTAATCTAGACAGTGAGTGAAAACTTCCTTAGCGGCGCTGTGCACTTTTTGTAATGGAGAAAAAATGTTGAACTCGCGACAGGTCACGTGACCGACAGATTCGTCAGACTGAAAATTCGTGAGACGGACACGTGACCTGAACGAAAAACAACGTTATTTAATTCAATTTTATTCAGAAACAATATTACATTGCATAATATTTAAGTTTTTACTTCTGCCGGCACTCCCGGAGTGCAACCCGTTGTTTTTAGGTTAAGATGCCTTCGAGTATTTGGGCGTAAGCATTACTTCTCCAAAATTAGTCATACTCCTATAATCATCTGTCAAGTGACGTTCGACAGGAGTGATGGACGCACAAAGAAACGAGTCCAGATAACTGATGCACTTTTATTCAAGCAATTTAATAGGGCTCCGACGCGTGACTTGGATTTCTGGTGGTGCAAGTGATGAGCTTTTCTTTGTTTTTATACGTAGGCTAAGTTTTTTTAGTCTAAAATAAAACTTTTTTAACGCAAAGACCAAACCACAGAAAAGCAGAAATCAGTCACCCCCTGCTTTTTTGCCCTAAGAGGTCCAGTCGCACCAGGACTGCAGGAGAGAATGACCCGCTCTGTACATACTACCAGAACCACATTAGCCAGAGCGGTCATAAGATTTGGCCTACTATCACGCTGGCCAGATGGGTTGGAGAGGTCTCTTGATGTTTATAAGCTTTGCTTATCTTGTGTTTCCTAAGTCGCCTTCAACGACTTCCACGAGAAAACTTGGAGTGATCGTATTCTACTCTGCCGGAAACCACACGGTGGATTTATTTCAGCATAACCTCATTGAATATCGTTTTTAGGGTTCCGTAGTAAACTAGGATCCCTTATAGTTTCGCCGTGTCTGTCTGTCTATCTGTCTGTCCGTCCGCGGTTTTACTCAGAGACTATAAGTACTAGAAAGCTGTAATTTAGTATGAGTGTGAATTTGGCAAAAAAGTCGTAGAAAAAAATCTTGAAAAAAAATTTTTTTTGGGGTAGCTCCCATACAAGTAAAGTGGGGGAGTAATTTTTTTTATGCTCTATTTACCCATCGTGTCCCCACACGATGGGTAACGATACCCCTATCGTTAAAAAGGTAAAATATTGTGAGGTTGAGAACACCATTTTTCGATTTAGGGAAATTTTGTTAGAGGTACGTGTCCCGCTCTATCTGTTAAACGGTTATATATGGATACGTGAAAAAAATACAGCAGTAGTATATACTGAAGTTGAAAGGAAAACTATCAGAGCTGGGTACTAAGTGCAAACTAAAAAGTTATAGGCAACCAACTTATAAAATGTACTGGAAAATGTAAAATTTCATACAATCCTTATTGTTAGATGTTTTTGGTCGTTAAACTGTGAGGTGCGAGTGTAAACTGCGCGTGGCCCGACACGCAGTTGGCCGGTTTTTTGATCTTTGCAGTAATATAAGAACTATGATCGAAATTGTTTATGTTTCTACAGCTTATGATTTGGGGCATACGACGTGTCATCGCAAGTCATGCAGACACTGAGCTGTCCGCTTTTCAATTGACTATCATCTGACTCCATGCGTGCGTCATGGAGGCGGAATCCACGTCGGGCTGGTCATCTTCAGATGTAAATATATTTTTCTGCTTTTATTTTGTCTTCCATGCTGGTCTTGGAGAAAGTAAAAACAGTGATGAACATATCAAGTGTTTATCAGATGAATAAAATTACGACTGATTACATCATGTCTGGATGAATCGTCTGTGATTGTTTCAGTCGGTAAAAACTCAGAGGAAATCATGTCAATAGATAGCTGTTTTCAATTAATTTGATTAGAAATTAAAATAATAAAGGCTGGAAACCCTTTATTATTTTTATTCCGAATCAAAAAATGACCTCCGTGACCTAGCGTTAAATAAAGGCAAGTGGGTTCAAGTGCCAAGTGTAAGATGTAAAAAGCTCTTTTCTTCCAACTACGCTGCAATTCTATCATAACTGCACTACATATTCAGCACAAAGCGGAACTTTGCTGCACTAGAAGTAAAAAAAAAAAAACTAAACAGTGCAGTAAAGGATTTCCATACATTTTTGCTGCTCTAGTGCAGCAAAAATGTATGGAAATCCTTTACTGCACTGTTTAGTTTTTTTTAATCCTGGACAATAGTTGTCACCTGTCATAAAGAAGGTTGGCCAACCTAACGGCCGTATGGAGTTAACAAAGGGACGTGTGTATTGCCTTTCCTAAAAAATATACTGGCCATAAAGAAAAAAAGCAAGAATGTGAACAACAAATTTTTAACTATTGTAATTTGTCTTCAGTTTTATTTTTCAACTACCTTATTTGCAGTAGTTGAAAGAAAAGCAGATTATGCACCTCGCATTAAGTAAGTTAAATTGCACTCGTGCTTTTTAGAGCCCTCGCTGGCGCTCGGGCTCCAAATAAACACTCGTGCAGCAATAACTTACTTTCTGCTCAGTGCAACAATCTACTATTTCCAGATTGGCCTGGGTCTTGAATGTTTATCTATAATATTTCTCTTGTAAAATATTGTATTATTAACTTAGATTCTAATTTTAAAATTGTACCACCACGACACTATATTCAAAAACTTACAGAGGAGCTAGCTCAATTTGTATGATTTGTCTCGCGTACGAAGGTATATATTTATAATTTTCTATACACTATCACAATATTAACGCTGGACCTTGGGACTTTGTAGCTGTGGGTTCTGTCTACCCTGTTATAGAAAAAACGTGACAAGCATGTATTTATTCACAGCAAGATTCGAATCAATTATTCATTACCTAGATATACAGGATTCCCATATTAAGAAGACATATATACATGTAATCAACTGTTACAATACTGACCTATAAACGAAATGTGAAAAACTAGAGTTCCAACTTACAAGTCGGCTAAAAAGGCAACGCTGGTCAGCCTCATCTGAAATTCCAATATTGATGGTGATAAATTATGTATTACGCGAACCGCCTCGGTCGTTTGGCGGGAAAAAAGTTGATGGGGCACGGGACTTATCGATTACTTGGTTCTTTCTGAAGTATAAATAAATATATAGTGACAAATCACACAGATTGAGCTAGCCCCACAGTAAGTTGTGAACTTGTGTCGCGTAGGACAACGATAATATATTTAATAATAACTACTCATTAAAATAAACATACAACTGAAGCTCTAGCTTCAGGCAAAGACAATATAATACAATGTGGTCTTCATCATCATCATTTTAGCTGCAAGAAGTCCACTGCTGGACATAGGCTTCTCCTAAGGATTTCAAAAATGACCGGTAGGAAGCGGCCTGAATCCCTCAATACGGTCTTAACTTCTAATTTGTACGTTTTTTTCTGAGAGTTAGACATAGATGGCACCATTGGTAGTGTCACAGCTTTGTATCTGCCATAATAAGAGTAAATAAAATCATTATTCACGTAATATAACTTCTTTAAAATGAAAACAAAAAATGCCCTTAGAGGGCCATCCCGTAACTCTAAAAAAACTCTAGTGGAAAGCCGGCTTTGCCATTATAACCTATTTCAAAGTACTTTAACCGTATATATGTAAGTTGCTTTTATGGTAATTTTTTGTTTCCAGAATGTTAGTACCTATTATTTGTCAACAAAAACCCTAGTAACAATTTCACATAAGCAAATAATATACATCATAAAAATAATTCTCGAAAAAGAAATTACCAAAGAATGGCGACAACTTTAAACGTTGTCGAATTGCTGGCTGCATAATAAAAACACAAGAGATGCGCAATGACTTAATTGTATGGAGCGGACAATATTTTTTTAGAAGTCCAGTCTTATCGAAAATGGTTCAATTAGAAGTAGAGGAACGTAGAGGACGAGGTAAGCCAAGAAAGACGTGGATGGATTGAATCAGATATCGGAATGCGGTTACCCCGCGTAGTGAAATGGTAAACAATAGAAAAATATGGAGAAAGTCCATATACAAAGCCGACCCTAAATAGGGATAAGGCGAGGAAGAAGAAGAAGAGTCTTATTGACCGCTTGTGTCAATCAATCAGGGGTGATTGCAGGTAGAATTGCGGCTTCGCTCGCATTGATATTGATTCCTCGGGGATACTTTTCTCGGGGATGAGAGGTAGTCTATGTCCTTCTCCGTACTCCAGCCAGGCAACGTGTACGCAAAATTTCATGATGATCGATTCAGTAGATAGGGCGTGAAAGCATAAGAATTAAAGAAATAAACTCACTTTCGCATTTATAATATTAGTTGGGAAAGTTTTGGAAGAAACGAGCCTAAGATTCGAGATTCAATCGTTTATTTAATATAGGTTTCTTTGAACACTTATTAATTGTCATACTTGTGTTTACAATTTTTACAACAAAAAATTTTTATTGACGTCAATAATTACTTATGGCTAAGTTAAGGCCGTTTCCAAAGCGGAGTGCAGAAGATGTAAATGAAGAATGAAGATGTGCTAAAGATGTCGATTCCTTACATAACCTGTCACTGAAAATAACTGAGCAATAATTGCAGAGAATCAGGGTCGCGGTGCAGTCAAAAAATCGGGTCGTTGCCCTCACAAGTTGGCACAGCAATTGACATTGATAGCAGTACAGTTATCTGTTCTGATCAGATTCGGGGAGCCATCTGTTTTGATTGTACGAATTTGGCATGTCAACTGAACAACTTTGGTTTTAGTAGCCCAGACAATTGTAACTGCTTTACTGTGTGTAACACGCACAAACAAATTGTCTCTGTGTGTCCGTATGACAGCTTTCAGTGTTTTTGCCTGTGTTCCTTTATATAGAATAAAGGAACATTAATTCTAATTTATTTATTTCATAGTTTAAAGAGATCCAAGTATCGGTGTTGTATGGATTCAGTTAATAAGTAGCAATCAAAGATGGAGGTCATAGGTCCTTTGATAGAGTAATTTTTATTAACTTTCGAATAATTAATTATAGGTGTATGTACTAATACTTTTTACTAAAATTAATTAAAACTAAAACTTAACTAAAAAAAAAATTAAAACTAATAAATAAATTACTAACTAGATATAACAAAGCTATAAATAAAAAATTTCTGCAGGTCATTGTCACACGAAACCTGGAATGCTAGCAGCATTGCCACGTTGGATGGCAATGCTTTGTCCTTTGATTGATTTATGGGAGCTTCTGATGGTAAATCTGTAAGAGTCCATATGACAGCCTTTCTTTCAACCATTTACACATGAGCACGAGCTTTTTAAATAATGCATCTTGTGTATTAGCTTTGTAACTTTACCAAACTCTCCAATGCTTTTTTAGTAATGGCCAAGTTTGAGCTGAAATTTAGTATACTTTATTTTTTGCTCATGTTAATAATTTTCTAATTAAATGAGTTTTTATTTTTTTATTATAATTGCATTTTTGCACCAGCTTTTTTCGAGCGATTCAGTCACCCTTCTGTAGAAGCGTACAAAATTTTAGCTCTTTCAATTATAAGGATAAGTACTTTAAAAAATAGAGTACGGTACTGAGATTTGACGCTCACAGTCAAACAAACAAAAGCTCTTTATTCAAGAATTCATTGCACAAGAACGAAAGCTCTTCACACAAAGTTGTCGCAAGCTCTTATCACCAAAGGTTTATCTTGATGAAATGACCATAAAACTCATTACGACACGATTCCTCTAACAACGTTACCTGTATAACATTTTTTGGATAGTTTCAAATATACAACCTTCTTTTGATAGCCGTGTGGTTCCCGGCAGAGGAGAATAGGAACACTCCAAATCTTCCCGTGAATGTCGAAGAAGGTGACTTAGGAAACACAAACACAAGCTAAACAAAGCTTATGAACATCAAAGAGACCTCTCCATCCCTCTCCTCTGGCCAGCGTGGAGAGTGTAGTCCAAATCCTCTGACTGCTCTGGCTAATATATATGGCTCTGGTAGTACAGAGATGGTCGTCCTCCTGCAGTGGAGACTAAAAACATACCTGATGAACCTTTTTTAAAACCCCAGACTCATAAGGGGTGTAAAGTTTGACCGCTATGTGTGTGTATGTCTGTGACGCCGTGGCGCATTCTGCATTTCGAGAAGAGAATTGCTTAATTTTTCTGAATTTATATTTTAATCTCAATTTTCTCACAACTTCGTCCGCGTAAATTATAGCCTCGGTCACGTGCAGATAAATTAACTTTTTATGTGTGAAAGAATTTTGAGAATCGGTCCAGTAGTTTCGAAGGCTATTCAATGCAAACAAACAATCAAATCTTTCATTTTTATAGTATTATTTGTATAGAAAGATAATATGGTGGATACATATTTGTGACGAAACCCATCTCATTGTCTCTGAGCCAAATTTGAAAAAAATCATACGCTATAAGAGTCGGGACCACATGAGAGCAAAACTGCGAACGAAAGCTACAACATAAATAAAATATTCAAGTAAATTCAAGACATGACCTAACAGACGTTTAAAAGTCCCCATACATATTTATGAAGACAGATTTACCGATTACGCACAAAAGAGGATAATGTTTTCACGATCTCATTCATGTGCTGGCCTGAATGGAGCTGCGTTTATGGTGCATTGCGTCAGTATATAACTCTAGTTCAGGAGGTCACTGCACATTTCTCTTATCTATGCTTTGCTTAGGCCATGGCTTTGACTTGGCCATGGTTAAGATTTAATATTTAATTTGTATGTATTACAATTCATATTTTAAGCAAAAGTTTTTTAAAAACTACTTAAGTAGTAAGAAAATAGGCCTACGGTCATCCTGGTTGGTTAGTCGGTGTCGAAAACAGGCAATTTCCTTGGTAAGATCAGAACAAATAAAAATAATTCGTATCTTCTTATAAACAACGAGGAGGCCTTTTCCCAGCAATGGGACACAAATGACTAATAAAAAAAAATCTTCCTTGTATCCAGAGTTTTAGTTAATGACTAGTGGATCGGATTCAATAAGCTATCAACGACATCTTGCTGGTTGCACTAGTAAGAATAATTAGTTTATCAAGCTAGACTTTCTTTACCAAAATTTTATTTTTTTGCCCAGGTTTTATTATGAACGACCTTATACAGCTATTTCCAAGACAAATCAAAACTACTTTGTAAGTGAAATAAAATCATGTAAAATACTCAAGTTTGGTTAGGATGAGAAACAGAGACCATCGGAGATTAAGCGGGCATCAGATGGATGTAGGAATTATGTAGCGAGACCCTGTACTAGTTACATCCGTATAAAACACTAGGTAGGTCCAGACAGAAAGGATCTTTGTGCCAATCCAGACATATAACCGGTCTGCTATCCCGTGGGGTAGGGATGGGAAAATGTCGATACTACTGACCTTGTTTCAAAAGTATCGAGTCGATGTAAAAGTCAAAACTCAAATTTCTCGGAGTTATGCCGATAATGAAGTAAAATCTAAAATATAGTTTCTATAGCTCCCATTTCTCCACTGTACAATGTCAAATTCATAATCATGAAATTTGACATTGATTGTTTTGCTTTTGTTTTTCGTGTATGTAAGGGACAAACATTTGATTCCTGGTACTCATAGGACGAACTCCAGGGACTAAGAGATTTAGAACTTACAAAATTTTGCCAACGGCTGTATCACGTTACTTTCCTCGAGAACCTTATTTTAGGGTTTAAAGTATATAAGTACTTTCCTATATGTTAAGTTAGGATATGATATTATTTTTGTGGCAAGTCAAAGCCCTATGACTTGATAAGATAGATCAAATTGATTGCAATTTAATCAATCTTATTCAATTGACCTAATTTGAGCTTCGTTCAAGTTAGTTGTATTTAATATTTAAACTTTGGTTCGAAACTAAAATAATTATTATTCAGGATTTTATCGATATCCGGGAGAACGTCCACATCCCTACAACAGAATGCGGTGCCTTCGGTCTTTGTGTGAATGGACACTACACTACCAAGGTATACACTACATTCCGTCTCTCTCTAACACTCCCTTTAGCCCTAAGAGAGAAAGGAACAGACCAGGTCACGTAACCCAGGATTATAAAGCTGTAAACTCGGTTCTGAGATTAAACTTTTTATTGTTTTGTGTAAGAACTTTTGTTAGCGTTCAATTGAGCTTACGAAGCTTCGAACAATGGTCGGCTCAGAAATGTAGTGTTATAAATAAATCATGTTTATATTTGAAAGTTTGGTGTTAATAGTAATTGGATTTGAAGGGGTTTAAAGAAAGTTCGTGACAGTAGCACGGATAACCGATAAGTTATGATTATGGCCACTGGTATATGAGTTTAATTCTTGCGTCGTCCTTCTTTATTTACCATAATATTGTATTAGTCAATTATTTTATTAATCGTAAGATATGTCAGTATTAATTGGCGAACCTGAATTTTCATTATACATTATTGTTTACAAGTTAATTATTGTTGATGTCAATAATTTACTAATAGCTTATTGTCCGAAATACTATATTTTTATAAAAAATCTGCTCTATAGGCTCAGGATGAGTGTTTTAAAATTGACTTGCAATATTTGACCCTCAGGAAGGAAGGGAAGAAATAAAAGCTCTCTAACTCTGGATGCAGGCTTAAAATGTACAGAACCAAAACTGATGGCGTCCCCACATCTCTTCCCCGCTCTTCAGGCCGATTAAGGTAATGAAAAAATGGGCTAGCTGCTACTGTTAAATCACACGTTACGCGCCGC
This sequence comes from Rhodophaea formosa, assembly GCA_963082605.1. NCBI lineage: Eukaryota > Metazoa > Arthropoda > Insecta > Lepidoptera > Pyralidae > Rhodophaea > Rhodophaea formosa. The sequence goes on along the minus strand of OY720230.1, from coordinate 1,589,579 downwards.
CGTCTCTTATTCTGCGGTAACGACCCTGATTGTCAATTCACACATTGACGTGTTCCCGGCTGATAATGATGACGTTACAAAGTTTTCTTTTTGTAACGTAATCATCATCAGGTCTTATTTAGTCTCCACTGCAGGAGCACAACCCTCTCTGACTACCAGAGCACTCTCCACGCTGTCCAGACGGTTTTGTAACGTATTAGATATTTAATAAATACAAACAGAGTTTTAGAGAGAGAAGAGAGTTTGTTACTCTAACCCATCTGCAGGCCTTGTATATCATTTTCATGGTAACTTCAATATTCATTACGGCTTCGGTATGAATGACTATTTTTATTTAAGATATGATAACCGTAATGGATGCTAAAGTGACAATCAAACCGTTGTACACCGAGTTAGCAAATCGGCCTGCTGGAGAGTGTAGGCCAAATCCTCTTATAGCTCTAGCCAATATATGGCTCTGGTAGCACAGGGAGGTTCGTGCTCCTGCAGTAGAGACTAAAAAAGACTGATGCTGATGATGATTGCAAGAAGCGCCATACCTGTGACTTCGGTACAAGTTTTTTATTATGTTATATATTATGTATAGGGACATATCACACAAATTGAGCTAGCCCCACAGTAAGTTGTGAACTTGTGTCGCAGGATACTAACTCAACGATACTATATTTTATAATATATACTTATATAGATAAACATCCAAGACCCAGGTCAGTATGAAAAAGATCTTTTTCCATCTTGACCTGACCGGGGATCGAACCCGGGACCCCCGTGTCGCAGGCTAGCGTGTTGACCGCTGCGCCACGGAGCTCGAGTGTTCGGTCGAAGTGAAGAATGAGAATCTTCAAAGTCGACCGAACACTTAAAATGGCTCGAGTTCCCGATACTGTGAGTCACAAAATAAACAATAATTATAGTTAGCTGAGATCATAATTATCGCAGTTAGAACGGCAATTATCTCCACTAGCCCACTTGCATTGGCTTGCGGTGGAATGTTGCTATGCCTATGGAGTCTGTCTGGAGTAGAGATGTGCCGAGCGGCTAATTCACCACTACTGGCAATATTTCAAATCTGATTGCCCAAATTGCCATTGCTGGCAAATTTTGCCGCAAACATATGAGTATGGAAATTTTGAGCAATATTGCCAATATTGCCCCAATTTGGGTCGGTAGCGTTGCCGTCAATATTCTAAATTATGGCAATATTGCCAGCAACGGCACATACCTAGTCCGGAGTTCATGCCTTGCATGCTTTTTAACTGATTTCTAAACAAAACAGAATTCATGCAAAGTGTAGGGATTTGTAGTCCTTATTAGATATGTCGTGGATTGTAAGTTGACTCCATTTGGGGAAAATGCGCTGTGCAGTTTGTTGCCACTTATTCTGCACTCCGCTTTGGATGCGGTATAAACTTAGCTCTACGTAAATTATTGACGTCAACAATAATTTAATAAACTTGTCAATCAATAATGTGTAATGAAAGTTAATGGTCAAATGATATTGAAATATGCTACGATGACTAAAATATTTGATTATTTTACTCTTGAACCTTACTTAGCTGTGATTTTTAACTTTGTAATTTATTATATGCTAACGGCCTGAATTATTTCACGGTTAAGCTGGCAGGTCCAAACACTTGACTCCAACCAAAATTTGTAGTTTAGGCCATATTTCAATCTATCAGCCAGGGACGTCCACTGCTGGATATAGGCCTCCCCCATAGATCGCCACAAATTGCGGTCTTGTGCATATTTCAAATGGATCCCTAAATCGAAAAAAGGTATGTTTGAAATACCTATCCATGGACACTCCACAAGAAGGGATTGGGGCTTTCTATTAATATAGTCTCTGAGCTAAACCATCAACAGACAGACCGACGGACATGGTGAAACTAGTTCCTAGTTTACTACGGAACCCTAAAAACGAACAAACACTGGATGTTGTTTATTATATCATACAATTAACGCATAGATAAACGGCGCGCACAATGACTATGAATTTAAAATAAAGCGCGCATATGCGCTACATTTGGTGATTTGTGTGCTAGTAAGAAACTATTAAGAAATTTTATAATTTATTTATATCTTGAGAGCCGTCGTTTATGCTTTGTTCTAAAGCTATTTCAAAAACTGTGATTTAATTTCTTGCTTTTCGTAGTGGCCAAAACTGGCGTCAGATATTTCAAACTGCCCGAAAGCATCTGCCGAGACCAACGGCTTAGCGTGCCCTTCAAAGTATAGAGGAGCTCGAGAATTATTTTTTGTGCTATTTGTGGTAACCCATCCCAGTGGGGTCTTCCAAGTCCTTGCTTGAAAGAATTTCGAAAATTGGTCTATTGAATGGTTTACAATGCTCGGTATAGGTATTATTAAAATTGAAAATATGCGATGAAAAGGAATTAGTTTCGGAGCCTATTCAATGCAAATAAACAATCAAATATATTAATTTTATTTTAATACTATTTTTAAATTATATTTATGTTTTAATAAAATATTGTCTGTGTTTTAATAAAAATTGTGAATTATCAAATCTTCCTCTATATAATTTTATATAGTTAAAAGCTAAGGTTAAAAGTGATATTTACCAATGAAATGGTGTAAAATGGCTGGTTTTTTGCTTAGAACTAGTATTTTCGTAAACGGTTAAAAATTTAGGCCACCCTTTGTATTTTGACAAGCATGATTCAGTATTGACGATACTTGTCGACACAGCTTTTACTTTTAAGTACAGTTATTCAACACTCAAAATCTTAAACAGTACATAATATTATGCAAAACGTTACACAGAGAAAACCCATCGAGTTCACGAGTGATGGCGACGCCAAGGAGGTGATAATATAGTGGAGTTGTAAAGATGCAGGATCATTTCTGTTGCTACGAAACTGGATGTCGGAACGACAGAATGCTTATATTTACACTTTGTTCAAATAGAAATAAAGTGGCCACGTGCGTCAGACTCGCCAATGAAGATCTTTAAAACTGCTGACAGTTTTCTTTGAAAGCGTTCATTGAGATCTACAGCATAACTCATGTTTGTTTCACGAGATATAAGCGTTCGAAATCTATGAAGTTTAGATAGGTCTTATTACATAGCACTACTAATATAGAGTAGACTCTATAATATTAGTACGCGTATTTAGGTTATGTAGCTAGGGAGCTAGAGTTCGCTTTTTGCTTTGAATTTGCTTGGCAGTTCCATATTTTTGGTAATTTATTGGTTAACCTCAGAAGAATATTTTTTTGCTTAACAATTTTGTCCATGAAATTTTGGCATGGTAGAAATTTACCAATGTAAATAACTATTTTAATCATTCATTGAAAAATACCCTAAGCGGAGTAGAAAATTTTCGGCGCAGTCTCCATTCTTTTATACGACTCCCTTGGCAAGACGAACGCGCGCCAACTCGGGTCATTGCTCCCAATATGGCGTTAAACTAAAATAGAACGAAAGAATGCCTGCCATTTCAATTTTAACCTCGAAAATTGTTCAAAAGCACATAGTAAACATTAATTTCTTCACACTTCGCATTAAGTACGTCAATTAACGCCACTATGAAGTTTTTATCGCGAATTAAAGCAATTTATATTGATTGAAAAAAGCGCGGTAAAATCTATGGTCTACATTTTTTTTAAGCAAAGGAATACAGTGGTACCTATCACTGAAGTATGGGTACAGATAGTGCTTAGGGCTTAGGTTAGGTATAGAGTTATGGAGTAGATTTTAATCACGGTATTTTCAAGATTCATGAAGTTTTACCAAAGAAAGTGTTACTGTTTGCACTTACGAATTGCATTCATTTTGCTTGCATTTTGGGTAGTTGCATTTTACTTTAGGTAGATTACACAAGAAAAAGATTACTGGTGTCAACAATTATTATGGAAAAAAAATTCACTGTGAATTTGAGACTATGCTGGTAGTAAATTAAAATTACGGCCTGTATTATACTTTCTTTTGATATTACCATAAAAATTTGCTTCGTTTACTAAAAATATGGTAAAATCTATGATAAATTCTTGCATTGGGTATAGGAAAATATAAATAAACAGCCACAAACTTCGTTCGTTAGTTGATTCATCATCAATCTCTTTGAGTGTTTATACGATTGATATGATTGTAATTTCATCCCCTCCAGGGGTCAAAAACCTCATTCAATTGGTGTACTAATGAAGGAATTTCGGAGTGGCGAAGCATGCGGGTTTTTATTGCTTTCCTTGTGTGTCTGTTATGCTTAGGGTTAATCTGGTGACCTTATGCTGACTGACAAAAAGCTGGTTAAGATTTTGAGATAAGAACTCTATAAAATGGTGAAAATGAAAATTTTATTATCTATTATTGTGATGATTTGTGTAAATTTGAAATCTATGTCGCTAACGTTTGAATGGGTTAGTTTATGAATAAATCAATAATTAACTGTAGGTATTGTTAGTTATTGATGTATTCATAAACTAATATTAATATACTAAACTGAATATATTTTGCTGTGGACTTCCAAATCTAAAGTATGTTATGTTTACGTTACGTATTTGATGCATTTTTATTACTTTCTCCGCGTTATGTATGATAGAAAAAAAATGTTTTAACTGGAAATAATATATTCAGACTTTTACGAGCTCTCGAAAAGAACCTTGCTTGCTTGCTTTATATGCCCAAGTTGGCCATTCTATATTTTAAGTTAAGTACCTTAAGTCGTTGAAGAGCATATCATGTTGTAGAAATATTGATTAAACATAGACCCATCATTGAAATCTGTTTGTTTGTATTTCAAAATTTACTGAAACTAAAATACCTAGACATTCAAAAAGAAGTTTCGGTCATATAAACATCGAAACGTACATAGGTACATCGTGAAAGATAGTCACAACAGAATTGTCAAAACTTTAAAGACTCGCTTCTCGCGACCATTTCTCTCTATTTATAACATTTTATAAATAACTATGATGGCATACTTACTAAGTTGGCCACTTCGTTTGATAAAGGCAATTATTTACAATAATAAGGTCCTTTGTGTTGGTACCACATTTTAGACCAATAACTCGGCAATAACAATCTAATATTTAAAGTTTTATGCCTTGCTATCCGCTTTCATGTAAATTTATTGTATCTAATTACATCGAAAGTATAAGGCTTCCTATAAACTGAGTAAACTTCTGTAACCTTACTATATTTATATAAATAGGTATACACTGTTATGTAATACTTACAATGTTAGAATTCCCAAAGGTTCGGCCAATCGGTAAATTTGTATAGGAATATGGGTTTTTTTTTACGTAAGGTTACCAACAAGTGCCTAATTCTTTAATAGACGGTAAAATTTTATCCCGAAATAATTCCACGTTCCCTAAGGAATATGTGGTAAAAACCACGCGCAAAAATTACTTATGAAAGTGCCAATTTACGGATTATCTTTTCAATTTCCTTTCTACGTAATTTAGGTACATTGTACCTAGTAATTTTATTTCCGACACATAATAATAGCCTTGCTTTAACTTTTAAAATTGAGCAGAATAACTATCTAACGCAATTTTAAAAGAAAAGAAATTGTTTCCACATTTTTTGAGATTTTGTCTCTAAATACCAAACGGCATACCGAGCAATTCAAACATACCAAGAGGTCTTTTAACTTCTTTTGAAGTTATAAATCAGTCATCATGACAATCACTTTAAAAAAGAATGTGGATTGTTTATACAAACTGATGTTTGATGCGTTGGCTCATTAATTTGTTTTGTAATGAAGATTTATTGAAATCCTTTGATAATTTTAATCGAAAAAATATTCTTTGTTAATTTAGATGCATGCTTGATATCTTAAAGATATTGGTGATTTAGATTATAAACAAAACAGATAATGTCTTTAGTAGAAGTCAACATATTGGTATATGTTTTTGACTTCTTGTTTTAATGTTGAATGCGACTCAAAGAAAAACCATTTACACCTCGTGGTAAATCATACTTGACAAGAAAGTGTGCTTTCAGCAGATATTGAAGCCTTTGCTTGGTAATTTTACAGCATAAATACTTACGTACCAATTTTTCGTCGCCTATTAGTGACGAATTTCGAGCTTCTCGGTTGAGATTCAATCCCGCACCATGCAAACACAAGCCGAGTAATTTAACCAACACTAGTGTCAAAGATTTTAAAGCTGCCTAAAGGCATCTGACATAGCATTACGACTTCCATCTAATGATGATAACTGGGACCAACTGCTTGTTCAAATGCTGGAAGATATTTTTATACCACTTTGTGGTCATCCATCCAATTGGGCAACACTTCCAGGGTTGCTTAACATGCGTAAAAGCCCATAATACGCCGCTGGGCTATCGAGCGTTTTACTTAAAGCGCTTGACCATAGCTTGATTAACACTTTTAACACTTTTTTGAAAGACGCGTGACGTTTCGTTCTACGTAAGTGGTTCTCGACCGGTTAGTGAACGAGATGTAATGTTATTTGTGGTAATTGGTCGGTTCTTGTGTTAGTATCTGTCTAGTTGATAAGTAAATACCTCTTAATTAGCATTAAATTACAGGGACATAATAAAGCTTCTCTTGGGAGAAAAAAATGTGGAACGTATCTGTCACTTGTGTGATGCAGACTGTAAAATCTGATTGACGAGCTCCGTGGCGCAGCGGTCAACACGCCTGCCTGCGAAAGTGATAGTCCCGGGTTCGATCCCCGGGCAGGTCAAGATGGAAAATGACCTTTTTAAAATTGACCTGGGTCTTGGATGTTTATCTTTATAAGTATCTGTTATAAAATATAGTATCGTTGAGTTAGTATTCCATAACACAAGTCTCGAACTTACTTTGGGGCTAGCTCAATCTGTGTGATTTGTCCGTATATATTTATTTACAATTATTTATTTATTGATTGAGGTAAAATGAGAAAACATGAAAAACTTTTTTACTTATCGTTGCGTCTTGCAACCCATCACGATTTTGATTCTCTAACGATGCAGATTGTAATAACCGGTCGGGGGAAAGAGGGAAACCTTCAAAAACTCTTTTAAATATCGATGCGGCTAGCAATCCGTCACGACTTTGATTCTGTTTTCTACTAATTTCACGCTCTATAGATCGCATATGTAATATTAATTTTGATTGATATCCACGTGTTACTGAGTAAAAACAGACAGACAGACGAATGATCCTATAAGCCTTTTTTTACCTTTTGTAGCACGGAACCCTAAACCGAAGGTGTTAATGTGTTAAACGTCTATTTTTAATTACAGAACACACAATGGCGGCCATTAGCCTAAATATGTCGGATTCGGTTACAATTTATTTCTGTCCGCGATAATAGTTAAATTGTCTATTGTTGTTTGAGCATTTTGGGGTTCCGCATCATGCAAATTTTTTTACAAACTAAATAACGGCCTGATTTAATTAATAATATGTTAGTAGTAAAGATTAAGGTTCCTTTTTAAGGCTTCTTTGGTTGTAAAAAATTAAATTGCTGAGTCAACGCAATCAAGTCGTTCAAGTTGCATATTCGCGTGGGAAGCAAATAAAAAAGTTTCAGTTACATACATACATACTATCACGTCTTTCTCCCTTGTGGGGTAGACAGAGCCCTCGTCTGTAAAAACTTTAGGCCACGTTTAGCATGTCGGTGGGCTTGTAGGTGAGAACGGAATCAAAATAGTGATGGGTTGCTAGCCGCATCGCCTATTGAAATGATTCCTGACGCCCATTCCCTCGATCGGCTTTTACGATCTGCCCGGGGAGAAAAGCAGCTGGAACATTCTACGTTTTTCTTTATCTCCCAGACCAGTATGGAAGGACAACAAAAAAAAATCTACGGATCCCTCGGTGCGCGACTTTGAGTCGCACTTGGCCGGTTTGTTAAAACAAAGTTGCGTAAGTTAATTTATGGGCTTGATAATATTGGGTTCAATTGTTTTTGTAAAATCAAGGTGCAGGTGGTTTATTGTTCATGACGTATAAATCTATGTAAATTAGCAATTTTGAAGGATGTTTCCAATCAATGAACTTATTAGTAAAGGATAAACTTAAGCTAGATAATAGACATCATTTGAAAATTGTAATAAGTTTTTTATTCAAGTTTTCCTTTACACGCTGCGATTTTCCAGTGTAACAGAAAAAAATATTGTGATTAATAAATCATTTTCAAGCTATGCAAACCAAAATATACCAATGCCATCAAACAATCTATCATGAAACTAATAAAAACAAATTACTTCGAGGAGTAGCGTTATCTTTACCCTCACCTTCTAATTAATCGAATGGGATTCCAAATTCAAACCTTTTATTTTTTCAGTGGCCAGTCCGTAGAGACAGAAGACGGACTTGTGTAATAAAAATGGATTCCGAATTCAAACTTTTATTTATTTTTTCAGATACCATAGAGAACCTTTTTTCTCGCCTACTTAAATTCCCGCCTATTCGCCTAATTGATTTGATTTAAGTTACTCCATTTAATGGAGCCAGTTTGGTTGTAATTTGAGTCTTGTTATCTATGGATCGATCGTCGAGCTCCGTGGCGCAGCGGTCAACACGCCTGCCTGCGACACGGAGGTCCCGGGTTCGATCCCCGGTCAGGTCAAGATGGAAAATGATCTTTTTCAGATTGACCTGGGTCTTGGATGTTTATCTATATAATAAGTAACTATTATAAAATATAGTATCGTTGAGGTAGTATCCCATAACACAAGTCTTACTTAAGAACTTACTTTGGGGCTGGCTCAATCTGTGTGATTTGTCCGTATATATTTATTTATTTATTTATTTATTTATTATAGATCTGTCTGTGGGTGTCCGTAGGCTTGGCGTTTCTTATTTGCTCACATTTAAGTTAATTGAAGTGATTATTCTTAATTTAACCTTTGTTTTTAGAGATGTTTGCATAAAGTCTTGTATTGCATGAACAATTGACTAAAATATAATTCGATTAGTACGAATTGAGTAAGTAAATACTTATGTAAGTACCTTACCTTCTGGTATTTTTCACTGAAGGAACAGGTTAAGTACTTTAAATTTACGGGTTATAAATCTTTTAGCAATACGGGTTAGTGTAGGGTTTCGTTTTGGGATCGTTTACATGAGTGAGTATTATCAAAATATTTCTCTTGGATTACACCTCTTTCACAATAGATTAATTGGATCGCATTGGACAACTGAAATGCTCATTTTTCATGCCCCTTAAAGTTCTATAACTTATTAAACGCATAGATTTCTATCACAACATAATTATACTACCTATGTGGTAAAACAAAATCGCTTATCGCTGTGTGTCTGTCCCTATGTATGTCTTAGATTTTTAAAAGTAAGCAACGTAATTTGCGGTTTGTTATTAGATAGAATAATTCAAGAGGAAGATTTGTATGTATATACATGCCCGGGTGCAGCCTGGGGGGTTTGCTCGTATTAATATTTTGAGGGGAACCTAAGCATGTACTTTTTTATGCCCTTCTTTGTTTTTCCCATGCGAAGAACGTTAAGTGTTGCAAAAAAACACCCTTCAAGCAATCATCCCATCAGCACTCCATGTATTACCCTCTAAAATAACATTTCGTGTGGCTCTCTCGCGCCGGTCGCCATATTGTTTTACTTACAGGGTTATTAACCTATCGCCTAGGGATGGCTTGCGTTCGAATTTCGATTGATCTATCAATCGGCTCGAATTTTGAATTTTATGGTCATCGTTAGAGTGAGATGAAAGGAACTTTATTGTAACGGTCTCCACGCGTGTTAACTATTTAAATATATCGTTTATTATTAGGGAAATAAAAATAACAATTCAACGGTTCACAATATTACAAGCATAAGCTATGGTTCAGATCAGAATGTAGACAGGATTTATTATATTTTCGCATGTATTTGACTTACAAGACATAAATCCAATACCTTGAAGGGATAAGCAGAAAGCACCATAATGTATTTAATTCAAAAAATTAGGTATGTTTTAAAAAAATTGGGACTTTATAAGTTTAATTCATTACCAGAAATTTATGTAGTTACACCTCAAAAAGTTTTTAAACAAAATTAATTAGGCAAAACGAAATTTCTCCTATATATTTTCTTGAACGTCATATCTAAAGTACTTTACTGCTTTATTTAAAGTACTTCCACAACTAAATGATCCCTTTAAAAGCGCCTACTTATAAAATATGATATGAAAGTCAGCAAATTACTCCAATAACGAGTTTCGTTGTGTGAAAGTCAATAAATAACGAAATAACGGCCCTTGAACGAATGCGTGAATAAATTCAATTAAATCCATGTTTACATCCGCTCTTTTACACTATTTATTTGCGTTTTAAACAATTATATTGTAACAAAAGACCGTTACTTTAAAGTGTAATATTAGGTTTGTTTAGCAATCAATTTTTATGGGCTGTATTTGGGATTGGTGTGCCCAAAATTGGCATTCATTAGATGGTAGTCGCTAATCTGTGTTAGATGTATTTAGGTAGCTTGTAATATTGACATATTATTTACCCATCTTTGTTAAATTTATCTAACTCATCACGACATCGTGTTCTCGTCTACCGAGTCTCCTAGTATTATTAGGGATACAGCAGGAGGTGTTCTTTGCCAGGAATCATTAGGCCTACGGTATTAAGTGGCCAACCCAGTCCCATTTCAATTTTGCGGCCTTCAAAGCTACATGCTGTTCGGGAGCGTAGTTCGGTGTTACGGATTTTGTCCATTAGTTTGACACCAAGAGTGTAAGGATAATATAAGACCGGACTAAATGGAAGAAGTGGAGGCAGGCCTTTGCCCGACAGTGGGACACACGACGGCTTGAAATAAATAAATAATATTAACACCTAATATAGACCCAAACTTACAAAGAAGACTAAAAAATATCGTTCATGAATGTCTCCACTCTAGTTCGACATTGAGGTAGCTGTAAACAAATTGAGATGCGTTTTGAAAATAGAAATCTTAATAAGAAACATATCTCTCAGTCTAACGATTTTTGTGCCGATACGTATTGAATGTTATTTTTAGCCCATCCCTAACAAAGGGAGTTCGAAACACAAATTTAAACGCGGTCGAGAATTCGTGTAATAATTAATTACAAATCACTATTTCTTGAGAAATAAGGCATAGAATTGTAGTTGGGATTTATTTTTGAATTGTAAAGTAGTTTGTATTTCGAATTCGAAAAGCAAATGATCAATGAATTTGAATAAACATTTAATCATTAATTAGGAATCTTTATTTCCTAAACAATAAGGTTGAGAAGTGAATTGTTAATTACTTTTAGAACAGCAAATGTAGTTTGTATTTCGAAATAGCGGCGGGAAACACCAAAATCGGTCTGTCAGTCGTCAGAAGCCGTGTATTTTGGTGATTCAATTAAAATAATTGATTTCACAGGCGGGAACGTTCTGAGAATTGTTGTTTTGCTGTGTCACTGCACTATTGTATCGGAAGTGAGAAAGTGTTTGAATGTCGAAATGTTTTAGATTTTCTAGTGGCATTGACTTTGAGTTAGGAGGATTGGAACTATCTATAGACAATGCTATGTTTTGTTGCGACCATATGATAGTCATGAATTAAGAATATTCAGATGGACAAGATTTAGAATTAATACAGAAGAGGGAGTTTGATAGTCGCAGCAATTGTCGACAAAATAAAGAGCCATCGTTTGACCTGATATGGCCATATCGAGAGAAGGGATGCCGATCACCTGGCTAAAAGGATGCTCCACTTAAATTAGTCGGGACATAGAAGAAAGGGAAGGCCGGGAAAGTCATGGAGAGAATGTGTGAATAATGATATGAAGGAAATGGGAGCTAGTGCCGATTTAGTTGGAAATAGAAAGCTTTGGAAGGAGTTGACATACTGAGGCGACCCCAAATAGGGAAAAGGCGGAGAAGAAGAAGATAAGAATATTTAGATTACCCCACTAAGAAACATAACAATGCATGATGCAAATCTCAAAACATGCAAATTACTCCTTATAGGCCAGTCAATATCGACAAAAAATGCAAATATTGCAAATACTAGTACTTATTCCTCTCTCGTGGTATGAAAACATCCAACAAGGAACAATTATGAATGTAAATTCAATCCATCGTTTATGGAGTACCGATGGCCCTCCGTCATTACTATGAGGAACAATGTACTGACACCTTGCTGATTGCTAAGTCGTTGATAACCAAGCTATGATGACCTGGAGATTGATTAGTTGATTATGAAGTTATAGGTCTTGAAGGGCTGGTTGTAGCGTCCAGTGTTAGGAGGTCTTATATTTATAAATGTTAGTCAATAAACGGGTCATTGTAGTCATTGTTTTAAGAACTTATTTTATAATGAAATTAATGCTAAAATAAATAAGGTGAATTCTTAATAAATTAAGTAAAAACCTAGCTGCCGTTTTTGATAGCTTCATTGGGGAGAATACTAACCTAACGACACCTCACATTTCAAAATCGGTCTAGCTGTTTTCTTCTTTCACGAAAATGTACAAATATATCCGAAATAAAAGTAGACGGATTTAGGTCTATATTTCCATTTCTATAAGTATTTGTTCTATGTTAAACTTCGTGATTTTAGGTCAAAGAAAACAATCTTCCTTGTAGATTAAGAGTCACCTGGAAGCGCATGTCTCCATACAAACGGAAAAAGGGAATTGTGGTAACATTTGATAATTTTAGGGCAAAATTAAGCATCCAATCAATTAATCTCATTATAATCTACGTACGTTCTTATAAAGTTTGGTTAAATTATCAAATGTTTGATAATTATACGCCTCTCAAGATTTCCATACAAATTTGAAAAGGCTTGTAATTCTCAAACCATTGGTATTTTAACCAAGCTGTATAGGAACGTACGTAGATTATAATGAGATTAATTGATTAAATGCTTAATTTTACTCCAAAATTATCAAATATTGCCACAATTCCCTTTTTAGGGTTCCGTTAGTAAACTAGGAACCCTTATAGTTTCGCCATGTCTGTCTGTCTGTCTGTCTGTCTGTCTGTCTGTCTGTCTGTCTGTCCGTCCGCGGTTTTACTCAGAGACTATAAGTACTAGAAAGCTGTAATTTGGTATGAGTGTGTATATTAATCATGGCAAAAAAGTCGTAGAAAAAAACCTTGAAAAAATATTTTTTTTTGGGTAGCTCCCATACAAGTAAAGTGGGGGAGTAATTTTTTTTTCTCTATTTACCCATCGTGTGGGGTATCGTTAAAAAGGTCTTTCAAAAATATTGTGAGGTTAAGAACACCATTTTTCGATTTAGGGATCCGTTTCCGAAATATTTGGTTTTAAAGTGCAAAATTTTGTTAGAGGTACGTGTCCCCCCCCTCTATCTGCTAAACGGTTATATATGGATACGTGAAAAAAATTACAGCAATAGTATATATACTGAAGTTGAAAGGAAAACTATCAGAGCTGGGTACTAAGTGCAAACTAAAAAGTTATAGGCAACCAACTTATAAAATGTACTGGAAAATGTAAAATTTCATACAATCTTCATTGTTAGATGTTTTTGGTCGTTAGACTGTGAGGTGTGAGTGTAAACAGTGTGAACTCAAAGTTGTCATTCGCAACTACGGAACCCTACACTGCGCGTGGCCCGACACGCACTTGGCCGGTTTTTTCGTTTATATGGAGACATGCGCGTCCAGGCGAACCTTAAGATAAGTACTATACTTAATACGATAATTCGTTGACATTTGTAGAAACACTAATGTTTGCCAACATAATTGTACAATATTAATATATTTTTCCAGTTTTAATAGCATACTTATACCTGGATAAAGCTCAAGTTATTCTGGCGATGTATTACGTTGATAGAATCATGATGAAAGGGCTCCATTGAGTAACTAAAGGCAATGGGATTAATATGCAAATCACGCGGTCTGTTGGGAAATGTTGCTGGCTATGATGAATTTGTAATATCGAGTACGCGGAGATATGTGTGGGATCATTTCTGGATAATTTGTTGGTAATTTTTTGAAGTGAAACCTCCTTTAGCGGCGCTGTGCAATTTTTGTGATGGGGAAAAAATTATGAACATGCGACAGGTCACGTGACCAACAGATTCGTCAGATTGAAAATTCGTAAGACGGCGCAGGGCGCTTGCACCAATGTGCGTGTGAGTTTGTGTTACAGCGTGCTACGCACATCCATGGATGGCGACTGCAGTTAGGAAAGGTATTAAATTATAAGTGATAGTATTTAAGTTTTCACTTCTACCGGCACTTCCGGAGTGCAACCCATTGTTTTTTTTTAAGACTGAAGAAGCCTTTAAAATAAAGTAGCTGGCTAAGATGAATTCGTAATATCGACTTTGAATAAATTAACCAAAAAAGTATCCAGAAATGATCCCACAAACATCTCCGCGCTATTATAAATTTATCATATTCAGCAACATTATCTTTAAATAATACAGACTAAATAGTTTTTAAAATTAATTTAGGAACCATCAGGATTCCAAAAATCATATAAGGCTATTTTTTGGAAACTTTATGTGTTTCATAAAGAGTACTTAGATGTAGCCAGATCTTTAAAAATATTGCTGGCTATGACGATTTTGTAATATCGACTACGTGGAGATATCAGTGGGATCATTTTTGGATATTTTATTCATAAATTTATTTAAGTGACACTGTAGTTCAAAACTTCAGAGTTTTAGAAAATATCTTAAAAATCACAAATACTTCTTCTTCAGTAAGACGCATTTATTTACGTGGGTTTTAATTGATTCACTGAATTTTACCCATTAACTTTACCTTTTGAAAAAAGTTAAGATTACGGTATGGTCATTTTTAGTTGGGACAGAAAATGTACTTACAAATTCGACGACCACTGTACATAGCGAGTTCTTACCTGGAAAAGATAAATGTAATTAAATAAATAGTCCTTGATTGATATCATTGTTGATATACTTAGTCATCAACGGTCATACATATACATACAACTTTGTAAGATATATTAAACTTACATTGATGTGTCATGCAACATGCAAACAGTAGCTGTTGGATAAGATCGTCATTATCATTTCAGATACTGCTACCCTCTGCGCTGTAATTCCCGGCAAAGTAGAATAGGACCACTCCAATTCCGTGGATACGACTTAGGAAACACAAGCTAAACAAAGCTTATAAACATCAAAGAGACCTCTCCAACCCGTCTGGCCAGCGTGGAGAGTGTAGGCCAAATCCTTTGACTGCTCTGGCTAATATATGGCTCTGGTAGTACAGAGAGGGTTGTATCGTACACACCCAAGTACTTTCACATTAACATTTAATTTCGAATTTGTTAAATGTCAAATGTGAAAACGTATACCTAATACGTTTTCACATTTGACATTTGTTAAATTCGAAATTATCAAAATTGTACTATGTAATGTTTATTCTGAAAATATCTCCTACGAATCACATAGTAAATCATAAAGCAAACAATTACGCTAAAACGCTATTTTGTTTGTCTGTTTGGTTTTCCCACAGTTCGCCAAAACCTCGTGAAATCTCGAGTGGGGGCCGCCTACGGGTACTTAGGCTAACATTAGTTAATGCCAAATATTGCGGGGTTATTTGAGCAATATGCGCAGGCATAAGAGAATAGGTATGAATTTATCACGAATATTAATTACTGGTAGTACAGAGAGGGTCGTGCTCCAGCAGTGGAGACTAACAAAGAAGAAAAGATCAAAGAGATGATTGAGGATGATTAACTTACAAATTTTTCCGTGAACTTATCGCGATCAAATTGCAAACATTCTTGCAAAAGGAGAAGTAAGAAGTACCAACCGGCGAGCATGCATGAAAAGAGTAATGAATGTGAATGAAGCGAAAGAATATGTCAGGAACGGTGCAAGTAGAGATCCATATTATATCCATATAATAATAAATGTTTATGAGATACAAGTTCGCGAAGAACAAATAGAATACTACATACATAGTATCATATCTTTATCCATTGCGGGGTAGACAGAGCCCAAGGTTATAAAACCAAAACGCCACATTTAGCGAGTTAGTGGGCGTTATGGTGGAAAGCGGAATCAAAATAGTGATGGGTTGCTAGCCGCATCGCCTAAAACTTGACTCCTTAGATTTTCGCTTCCTGGACCAGCTTTTACGGTCTGCGCGGGAAGAAAAAGAGCTGGTATAATATATGGATTACTCCAAGTCTTCCCGTGGATGTCGTGGAAGGCGACTTAGGAAACATAAGCTAAACAATGCTTATAAACATCAAAGAGATCTCTCCAACCTGTCTGGCTAGCGTGGAGAGTGTAGGCCAAATCCTTTGACTGCTCTGGCTATATGGCTCTGGTAGTACAAAGAAGGTCGTGCTCCTGCAGTGGAGAATTAAGACCTGATGACGATATTATATGTTTTCTTTTTTTCTCAAACCAGCATGAAAGAATATAGAATATTAATCTAGATAGACTCCAACATTAGTTAACAGAAAATAACCTAGCTGCTGATTTCTAAAAATAAGCTTCAAACATAAAAGTAGTAACGTTAAAAATTATTTATCCTAAACCGATTTATTGTAGCATAAACCCGCGATTCATAAATCTCACATTTCAACCTAAAAACCCGATTTCCGCCAGTCTGTATGTTTATCCGAAATAGATCAGTCTAAACGATAGTGATAGGAATAACTATTTCGTTATTAAGTAACGGTTTTTGGATTAATTTGCTAAGCTCTTTTTTTTTCTTTTGGAGGCTAGCTAAGAATAATAAGCAGTAAGGAAGCTTTATATCGGTAACATTGTACAGCATAAACTTAGAAAGATAGAAAAACAGCTGTATTTTTAAAGATCGAGCAAGCTACTTATTAAATAAAATAAAATAAATATATACGGACAAATCACACAGATTGAGCTAGCCCCAAAGTAATTTCTTAAGAAAGACTTGTGTGATGGGTTATTGATTCTTCAGTAGGTACATTCAATAAAAAAATGAGTTTTGGTTACCAGTATCTTTAAAGTTTTTGCCACCGAATCAATGTAAGCTAATAAAATGCAAAACTCGTTTGACTGCTACTTGCTAAAGTAACGAATAAAAATAACGTTTGCATAATAACGAGTACTGTTATTTTGTAACGCAAAAACGTATTCGCTATCGCGTTATTTCTCCAGCTCTACGACGCCTACTAGAAATACCCCTTTCATCAACAGTTTACACGTTAAAAACAGGCCAAGTTCTCTGGTAATTGCGTAATGCGATGATCTTGTTTAAAGACGTGTTTGTTTTTAATAAAAGCGTTTGTTAATTCCGATTTAATGTTATTTGGGGCGCGTGCCCATTCCGTATGCAATTTATGAAGGATTGCATATGTTTTAAAGTAAGCTTTTGAGCTAACAGGTTTTGATGATATATGTTTCTTGAAATCAAAACTAGAATCGCAATTGCAAAAAAAGCTTACAATAATAAGAAACAACTATTTACTTCAAAAATATCCAGAAAATTAAGAAAGCGTCTTATAAAAACCTACATCTGGAGCATAGCTTTATATGGATGTGAAACGTGGACACTCACACAGAGGGACAATGAAAGGCTAGCTGCCTTTGAAATGTGGTGCTGGAGAAGGATGGAAAAAATCAGTTGGATAGAACGAAAAAGTAATGAAGAGGTGCTGGAAATTGTAGGAGAGAAAAGAAGACTGATAAACGAAATAGAGAATAGGAGGGGTAGGATGATTGGTCACTTGATACGACATGATACCTTCTTTAAAAACATACTGGAGGGTAAGGTAAAAGGAAGGAAAGGTCCTGGGAGACCAAGGAAAAGTTTTGTTGATCAACTAAAGAAAAAGGCTGGTGTCATGTCGTATCAAGAACTAAAGTCTAAAGCAGAGGATAGAGAAGTTTGGCGTATACTCCATCGACAAGAGCTACAAAGCTCTTAAATAAGAAGAAGATGTTTCTTGGAAAGTTTCACACTGAGCTTTTTTTTCTCCCACACCAACATGGAAAAAATGAACAAAAAACAATATAGAAGCCACATCGAACGACAGATTTGTTTTAACTTATATTAAAGCTGTGAGTCAGGGACGTTTAGTTTAGGGGTTTCGTTTTTATTTTAGTTTAACTTTATTACTTTTTTCTATGTGTTCTGTACTTACCTATATATTTTATTCTCCCAAATAAAGTATATCTTTATCTTTATCAGGGAATTATCTGAATACTAACGAAACTTGGAATATATTACCCTGTATTCCTATAACCCCATGGTTGTGGCATGATGGCGGAAAATTGCAGTTTTCAATTATGCGAAAATATACTACAAAGCATTTCCGACCTTATTTCAAGATATTATTGTACTTAACTTTTAAAAATCGTCAGAAGTCTAGTTCAGTCATTCCTAAATTGTTTGCTACGTCAAGCAAGAGCTGTGATTTTGCATGCAGCTAAATATACATACCTAGTATCACATGTTTATCCCTTACGGAATAGGCAGACCCTAAGACCATGGCCTGCGCGTGAAGAGAGGCTGCTGGTACATTCTACGATTTTCTTTTTTCCCTAACCAGCATGGACGAGCCAAAAATGTAAAAGATTTTGTATAAAAGCCAGCTTCTACGTTTTATTTTTCGTTCTATGTTTCAATATATATGAATCAGTGCACAACATTGCACTTCCCGCCAAAAGCTCTCAAAAGTCCCGGCTGAGCCGTAGCCGATAAAGCGGTCGTAAACTCGATAAAGCGGTGTGAACGGTAATGGTGACCCACATACATTTGTGAATGACGCTCACATGTGCCTCGAGTACCACAAATCTTGGACTCATGAATTTGTGATTGACTGAATTTACATTTAAGAGGGCACCCTAGACACAGTAGCGACGCCAATCATTGTATTCCTAATACTTTACAAATAGAAAGATATTCAAGAATGTAAATCATATAAGCACTAGTAAATAACTTGAAGTATTTTTGAAATCATGTTTTAATATTATGAGAAAAAATTACACTTTATCAGACGTAATGATACCTATTTCAGTCCCTACGTAGCTTCTTTACGTTTTTAATTAATTTATCCCGGGTAAATGACATAATCTTGTATGTCGATTACACAGAAGTTATGGTGGGCCGCAAGCAAATATTATAAATCAACCTCAAACACTCCAGAATGATTGATTTGAGCACTTGACATCTCAAGATGACGAAAGGCGAAAAATACTAACATTCAGTAGTACCCACGCACTTCGCACTTAGTTGCACAATTATTTGACGTGATGTCACCCTATTTGTCAGCTCTTGATGAGGATATTGTCGTTCGAGTGTTTACTCTGTACGCAGCTTTATTTAGATAGTTTGCGTAAGCTTTTTTGAATAGTTTCTTATTTGTGTTCCTTGGATTGTGAATTTATAAGTATTTATTACTAGCTGTTACCCGCGGCTTCACTCGCGTAATATATAGCCTATGTCCTTTTCGTTACATTTTTTTATTTTCTCTCAGACCAGCGTGGAAGAAATCCCAATCCCAACTAATATTACAATTGCGAAAGTGAGTTTGTTTGTTTGTTGTTTGTTGTTTGTAATGTAACGCTTTAACGCCGTATCTACTGAACCGATCATCATGAAATTTGCATACACATAGGTTAGGTTAGGGTACAGAGAAGGACATAGGCTATATATTACGCTCTTAGTAGAAGCAGCTGGTACATATTTTTCTTTTCTCCCAGATATGTACCAGCTGCTTCTCTTCCCGCGCAGATCGTAAAAGCCGATCGAGGGAATGGGCGTCAGGAATCATGCCTATAGGCAATGCGGCTAGCAACCCATCACTATTTTGATTCCGTTCTCACCTAAAAGCCCACCAACATGCTAAATGTTTTTTGCCTTAAGGTTTTTTACAAACCTGGGCTCTGTCTGCCCCGCAGGGGAAATAGACGTGATAGTATGTATGTAAGTATGGGATTTTTCCTTATTAAACATAACAATCCCGTCATTGTCTTATTTTCTTGTAGTTTTTCATGAAGTAGGATCTCGTTAATATTTATTTTGAATGTCTCATGAACTACTGAACCGATTTCGATGCCTAATAAACTTGAAAATTGTACAAGTAATACCCAAATACGTTTGAATTTTTTATCTCATTTAGAGCATCGGTTTGAGAGTTATCGCAGAACAAACTTATCTACGTACCTACACTTATACAGGTCGTATTGGAAATCCTTGGGGAGGCCTATGTCCAGCAGTGGACTTCTTGCGGCTGAATTGATGATGATGATTTTTGGGTAACAAGCACAGCTTCAACCACAAATGCATATAATCAACTAACTGTAAATTCATAACAAAATTAAGAAAAATTAAAAATTTTGAAAAAATCCCACGACACAACATTCTTTTGCACTAATATTGTGGCGCCCCCTAGTGAGTTCCAGCCATGTCACTTGTCTAAGAACATGAACTCATCAAACACAAACCCGTTATTGAAAACCGCATCAAAATCGGATCATTGGTTTAGAAGATAGGTGGGAACATTACTTTGCGCAAACGCACACACAAACAAACATCTCTCACCCTAAACGCATATACCTGCTCCGTTCCGTGGGTAAAAATACGTTAATATGTCGATAGACTGACTGACTACATTCTCACAAGCTTTCCTTTTTAACCATTACATAATCACCCTAACACATTACACTTTATCTGGAATCTTAAATTCTAACATTGAAACTCATTCGCCTTTTAATTACACATTTTGTTTAAGCACCTCGTAAACGGCCCAAAGGAAAAAAGTAAATACATGCCAGAACGATGACACAGCTTACTGTCAAGACAGTCCTAAAATACTTTTAAAGAAGCATCAACCAGCTCTAGGAATACCAACGCAGATACTAAAATCATTTTAATCTGGTTAAGATTGACCAGGGCGATAAAAAGTTTGTGCTAAAACCACTTCCCACATTTTTCTGCAATGTACTTATAGTAAAAAGTGTATAGGATGCGTTAAAATATTAACGTAAGTTGATATCATAAAAACCAAACTTTATAATTTCTTAAGTCCAGCTTTTTAAATTATTTTAATCTCTCTTTAACCTTTAGTTAAAAACTAACTAAACTTTAAACACATAACTAAGATTACTTAAGTACGAACTTTGTATTCGTTTATTTTTGATGACGTTTCAATGGATTTCGGTCCTTCGTAATAAATCCTTTCTTACGCGATTAAATTGTTAAAGTTTGAAAATGAAAACTAAGGTTAATTAAAAATAAAGATATACTAG
Organism: Rhodophaea formosa; assembly: GCA_963082605.1. Taxonomy (NCBI): domain Eukaryota; kingdom Metazoa; phylum Arthropoda; class Insecta; order Lepidoptera; family Pyralidae; genus Rhodophaea; species Rhodophaea formosa. The sequence goes on along the minus strand of OY720230.1, from coordinate 1,568,420 downwards.
ATTTCATGTTTTAAATCAGAAATTTTTGTCTGTTCGTAATGGCTAATGTGATTTCGTTGTCAAGGATTATTTTGTTTGAAGGGTCGCATCTGTAACAATCCTTAATTTATGCAAGGGCTTGCTTATTGCGTTGCTCAATCGAAAGTGACGAAACAGTGTCGCAACAGTGACTAGTAAAACTTGACAAGTCAATGCGATAATCCCACAGCTGTGATAGAGTAAACATTCGTAAACATTTTAGCAACAGTGACATCAAAATGTCTATGTTAGTTCATTTAATTAAACCGAGCGAACGAATCGAGCAAGGGAATGAATGGTCAAAAATTTAAAGAATCATGCTAAAAAGTAATGGCGTTAAGTTTTTAGACTCTTTCTAATACCTTACATACATACATACATATTATCACGCCTCTTTCCCATAGGCGTAGGCAGAAACTATGGACTTCCACTAGCTACGATCCTTACAAACCTCTTTCGCTTTATCTACATTCATTACTCTTTTCATACATGCTCGCCGGTTTCGGGTACTCCTTACATCTCCTTTTGCGAAAATGTTCGCAATTTGGTCGCGATAAGTTCGACAATTACAAATTTAACCCGCTCTAATACCTTAGTGACGAAAAAGTGTTGCAACAGTGCTTAATAAAACTTGACAAACTTGATACTGATAATTCTACAAAATAGCGTTTAAAACATTCGTTTTAACATTTTAGCAATAGGGCAATGGGGATGGCAACTGTCACGTTACAGTTTAGTAGGGTTGTTCCGATACAACTGTCAAATGTATGGACTTTTACACTAATCAATATTTTTCTTCATAATCAGACCAAATCTCTTGAAATAAACTATTAAATTGTTTATACTAGCTAGTTTTCCACAAATTGGCATATATATTTTATTGTTACTATCACAAAGAATATTATTGTAGGTTATGTTTGCAAAATACTTAAAAATCTTTTAATAAGTTTTTTTTTTTTTTTTTTTATGAATGGACTACGTAGCTAGCTCCAAGTGAGCTTTCGCTACTTCACCGGACTTTTGAGGTGAGGGCAGAATGCCCTCAACCTGTAAGGCAAACATCACCAAAGGGTTCCCAGGAGGGACGAACCTCGGCTTTGGGCGTTGCCTGGGTGCGCAAGGCTTGGAGAGACAGCAAACTCTCATATGCCTGATGGGCCGCGATTTGCATGCATGACCTGAAGGGCCGAGCTGAGAAACAATGGCAAAGCCTTTAGAGAGCAGCAACTCTCATGTTTTGCCGTATGGGCCGAACTTTTAATAAGGGAACATATATGCGTTTTATACATTTTTTTACGAAAGGTTTAATGTTTTGTCACTATTCTTATGCACTAATTAATTGCATCAAAATCTAAATATAAATATATTTATATTTTTGTTAAGAATGAACATACGCAGCGACTTCTATAATTAGCTTTGCGCTGCCACCCCTATTGGAATCACTATACTATTTGTAAGCCAGCATTTAAAGTCCAAATTGTGTATCCCGGTGTGTGTAGCCGTGTGGTTCCCGGCAGAAAAGAATATCCAAATCTTCCCGTGGATATCGTAAAAGGCGATTTAGGAAACTCAAGCTATACAAAGCTTATGAATATCAAAGAGACCTCTCCAACCCGTCTGGCCAGCGTGGAGAGTGTAGGCCAAATCCTCTGACTGCTCTGGCAGTACAGAGAGGGTCGTGCTCCTGCAGTGGAGACCGATAGGGACCTGATGATTATGATGATAATTGTGTATCCAACTATAATTTAAATGTTGTGGTTCGCCTTTTATCTATACTAATATTATAAAACTGAGGAGTTTGTTTGTTTTGTTGAACGCGCTATTCTCAGGGACTAGTAGACTGATTTCAAAAATTCTTTCACTGTTGGATGGATTCGTTATCCCTGAGTAGGCTAGGTATATACTACGGGCGAAGCCGGAGCAGACTGCTACTGTTACCGCCATCCGCCAAAAACATACAACTAATATGTAAAACAGCAGTAGTTGTACATTTTTACCCACGACGGAACGGAGCAGGTATATGCGTTTATGGTGAGAGATGTTTGTTTGTGTGTGCGTTGTTGTTGTTCTGTTGTAATGTTCCCACCTATCTTCTAAACTAATGATCCGATTTTGATGTGGTTTTCAATAACGGGTTTGTGTTTGATGTGTTCATGATCTTAGACTGGTGTCATGGCTGTAACTCACTAGGGGGCGCTACAATATTAGTGCACAACAACGTAGTGTCGAGGGTTTTTTCCAAAATTTTTAATTTCGTTTAATTTTATTGGTGGATGTTTTTGAAAATCTGACACCGACACAAAAAAAGGAAAGGTATACAGCAATGGTGGATAACTGAGTTCGTCTTTCAATATCGCCTGCTCGAATCAAATGACATCAAAGTCTATGAACGCACCGTATTTATAGAATGCATCTTTCCGGCCGCCCATAGACAAGATAGAATGTTTTGGCGCGTAGCCAATGCGGACATGGCTCTATGGAAATAGAAGCGGGTTAAATTTGTAATTGTCTATGTTTTGTGTATTTTTTGGTTAATTTAGTATGGTCGGTGTTTCCTGTGAATTGTTGGGATGTTAGGGTAGGATTTCGGTTGATTAAAGGAAGTCATATTTTACTCTGAATCAATTGTTAGAGTAAAATAGAGTCGCTATTTTCGGCTACGTATTTCATTGTCAGGTAATGAAACTTCCCAACAATTTGTACAGTGATATCTTGTCATAGCAAACCTACACATTGTCAAGTCTTTACCCCTTGCGGGGTAGACAGAGCCAAGGTCATAAAACCCAAAGGCCACGTTTAGCGCGTTAGGGCGTTCAGGTGGAAAAGTGGAATCAAAATAATCATCATCATCAAGTCTATATTAGTCTCCACTGCAGGAGCACGACCCTCTCTGTACTTCCAGAGCCACATATTAGCCAGAGCAGTCAGAAGATTTGGCCTACACTCTCCACGCTGGCCAGACGGGTTGGATCAAAATAGAGATGGGTTGCTATCCGCATTACCTATCGACGTGATTCCTAGGATTTTTACCCAATCCCTTGACCGATTTTATCGCGTTTATTACTCTATTTATACACAAATGTGCAAGTCTCCAATTGCAAACTTGGCGGAAAAACGATGGCGCGCGGTAGAGCGCATCCAACAATTTCACACTTCACACCAGCGCCCCTCTAATTTCACAACCCATTGGAGACCACCTAGTGTAGAAAAGGCAGAAACAATACGTTAAGTTCGATTTTTTATTTTAGAAGATATCTTAATTGTTTTTTAACCCCCGACGCAAATAGAGAGGCGTGCTATAAGTTTAACGTGTCTGCCTGTGTATCTATCTGTGGTATCGTAGCTCCCAAACGGATGAACCGACTTTCGTTTAGTTTCTTTTGTGTCACATATAATTTTATCCAGAATGTTCTTAGCCATGATTCTTGAAAATCTGTTCAACCGTTTGAAGATCATCAGCTCTTTTCTAGTTGATGAGAGGATCTTAATTCTGAAAATTATTTAAAACATTAACCGACTTGGTATCCCATAAATTTTACAACTTCTGACGGTAGAAGAACTCAGTTGCGAGACTTGGTTTTTTTACAAGAATGGTTATTGACGGCATTGATTTTTGCAGACGTTACATACACTATGATACTACGGGAAAAAATACAAAATTTTATGACACTTTCACTCTTCATAATCGGTCCAGCCGTATAGCGCACTACAAGAACAACAATATACTTACACGCGAAAAACATTACCCTCCTTCTGGGAGGTTTAGTCAGGTTAAAAAAGTTTTATAAGCCATGGGTATTGAAATGTATCGATGTCATAAATACCAAGAATAATAAATAATTCGCACCTTCGTTACTCGAGCCCCATCAATTTCACACCCCATCGGATATTTTAAACCGCCAGGTGTAGAAACAAAACGGCTAAATACTATTGGCGTTTTGAAATTTATTGCTTTTTATTTCAATTGTTTGTTTTGATTTGTGACTGCGGTTTGTAATGTAACTCTTTTAATAAGAGAAAGTATTATATTATTATTCTTTTTTGTTTGGTCTAAATTTCGATACGATTATTGAATGAATGATATGTTTTTTACTTCTATTCAACAGTAAGTATATTACTTTTATTGATTATCATTTAATCTTTTTTTCTTCTATATTTTTATAAATAAATTTGAATATTTTAATGATAATTAATTTTATTTTCAATTGTAAAATTAGATAAATAATAGAATCAATTTACTCAATTTGTATAAACTTAGTCTATAAGTATAAGATAGTTAAATACACTTTTTGTTTGTCAACCTACATAGATAAATTTTTAAATGTACTTAAACGTTGTTATGAGAGCGAGAATTTCTAACACAAGAATTACTTTCTTACTAGAAATTCTCATTCGCAAATCAGAATTGTAAAAAAAACCAGATAATTAATAAACCATTTTTTTTTTTTTTTTTAATTTTAATCTTTCAAATTTCGAGCATCTTTTTCATTGCGTACTTTGGGCTAAATTAATTTGTGTGCTTCCGCTACCAGATAATTCATGCAAACTATTGCTGACCAGCGCTCATCAACTAATGTTAGTCCCTTCATGCCTTCTTGTATGTGGACATTGGTGGCGGAAGCACACAAATTAATATATATAATAAACTGCATGTAACTTTGACTTCCGCAAAATACTTAACACCTGAATCGATTCAATATTAATTATCAATAATCAGTTAAGATCTATTCATAAATATTAAAAGTGGTTCCCGTACCCTGATGAACACATCCGAAAACGCAACCGGATGAGGAGTCATCAATAAAACATTTTAATACCTTGTAAATAAATATTCGAAGAGTTCCAAATGAATAGCACAATAAAATACATGCCGCTAATCCTACGTCGTTAGGCGCCTATTACACTACTTTACGACTACTTTTATGGAGATGTCCAAAATTTTAGCGGGCCATAAACGTGCGGATTTACGGCCTGGGCCAAAAAGGAATGTGGGTCAATCGGGATTGTTTAAAAGGAGGTCTGGTGGTGGTTTGGATAGAAAAAACAGCTGCTGCTAATCGCGAAGAGAACGTTAATGCCAACCAAATAAAGATGAGGAGTTCTCCGGTAATGGACAATAACATCATAATTTTAACATCCGTATACATTTATTTCCAATAGGATCTAAGCTGGAATTCATGTCAGCTGGATCGTGTCAACGGAGACATGATGTATTTCTACTCTAATTATAGAAAATTTATTCCAGCACCTATGGCAGTACTTTTCCGGGAAAATTAAATAAATAAACGCATCACGTGGCGGTTACGTCGCATCTGTGACCCGGTTCTTGTCGTAATCCAAAGAAGCGCCTAACTTTTTATTCGCCTTTATAATTAATGTAAGTCATATACATCGAATTTTATTAATTTTTCCTGGAAAATTACAAATGAGCGTATGTATACATCTCATATATGACTCGGTTTTATATTTAAAATTGCATCTACTTTTACGCTATTTAAAAAGTTGAAAATCAAATGATAGCGTAAATAATGAGGTAAGAAATAGTAAACATTTGTTTTACTAAACAAACAGTCGGAGGTGCACAACGAATTATGAGTAATTTTTCCTGTAAAATGAAACAAATGGACGTATGTTTACGTTGCGGTTACGTTACGGGTACGTCGCATCTGTGACCCGGTTTCGCTCATATCTGTGCCGCGTATTTCGGGAGCTCAATGCTCATGCTTCATTGTAGCAATGGATGTGAGAATTCGTAACGAACTAACGGATTTATATTGTAGGAATACACATATACAAGCCGTGTTGTTCCCGGCAGAGTAGAATAGGACCACTCCAAGTCTTCTCGTGGATGCCTTAGAAGGCGAGTTAGGAAACACAAGCTAAACAAAGTTTATAAACATCAAAGAGGCCTCTCCAACCTGTCTGGCCAGCGTGGAGTCAGCGTAGGCCAAATCCTCTGATTGCTTTGGCTAATATATGGCTATGGTAGTACAGAGACGGTTGTGCTCCTACAGTGGAGATTAAAGAAGACCTGATGATGATGATGACACGTATACAACGTGTAAATTTATCACCGATAACACCCTGAACAGAGTGACTCAGATTGTCTTTCTTCTTCTCGAGTCGATATGGTTTAACAGTATTTTATTGTCCTTGGATTTGCGTAGTTTCGCGTCCTTGTCATTCAGGCAACATCTCAACGATTGTAAACTAATGAGATCAAAGCCCAAATGTTTACGTATATACCATGTCGTAAAGAGTTGGTTTAGGTCCAAATAGATTGATAGTACTTCAGAGATACGTGATATCGAGGGCCCAGTGGATTCTTGAGGGGGAAACTTCTTTAGCGGCGATGTGCACTTTTTACGATGGGGAAAAAATGATAAACTCGCGACAGATCACGTGACCGTCAGATTGAAATTTGTGTTTGTGTTACAGCGTGCTACGCACATCCATGGATGGTGACAGCTGTTAGGAAAGGTAATAAATGAAAGAAAGAAAATACTCTTTATTGCACCATTATAAAGAAAAAATAAATTATTTAAAAACAACTTAGTTATAAATTGGTACAAAGGCGGACTTATCGCTATGCAATCTCTTCCAGTCAACCTTTACCTTAGGGTAGGATCAGAGCAAACAAAACAAATTAGAGCGGCGCAGTAAAATAATACACTACATATACAATACATAAAAATTATAAGTGATAGTATTTAAGTTTTCACTTCTGCCGGCACTCCCGGAGTGCAACCCATTTTTTACTGATATACAGTTCAAGCAACTACGAGCTTGACCAACACTTAGATTAGACCCTGCAGTATTATAGTAGGTACTTATATACGAAGCTATTCTTTGGACGGCATTTAAAGATTACCTTTAAGCGTATCATCATATTTATATGGCCGTTGTCAAGGTAATTTATCTTTTCTTAGGGTACACACCGTTGTCCACGTTGTCCTTCAAACCATCAAATGAGCCCGTTAAAATGAACAAATTAGCCTAAGGAAACAATGCAGAAACTAGAATAAATTTTTATTTGATTTTGCTACCTTTGTCTTCCAAAGTTATTCTTCTTCATTTCCTAATAAAATAATACCTTTTACCTTGTACCCTTAGGGTAGGATATTTTTTATATGGGATTTATTTTGCATTCACAATGGTATGTTACCTTATTTATTAAATAAAGAAAATAAGAAATGGTGAAAACATTCCACGGAATTTTTTCACCATTTCTTATTTTCTTTATTTAATAAATAGGATATTTTTTCTAAAATTATATTCGACCAACGTCGAAGTATACCCCTTAGAATAGAAAAAGAATTATCAAAATCGGACTACTCGTTTTATGTCGGTTGAAAAAGATGCCAAAAGAAACTCAGTCCAGAGTTTAGACTACATTTTGCACAATGAAGAGAATATTAAGAAAATTCTAACACCAGCGTTGACCACAACTACGCTCGTAAAAGCAGTTAGCTCGTGTAAAACAAAGATTAAAGCCCAAACGTTGCCTCGTAAAGACTTGGTCCAGGTCCAACTGGATTGATTGTATTGGCGTTTGGACTGGTTCAAATTGTTATGGTGGTGTGAAGGCCGGTTGTAAATTAGATTTTACTGATGCTATCTGCAGTTGGTTGCGTAATTTCTATGTCTGATTTTACAAAGATCGCGTCTGTTAATGCCAAGTTTAACAGCTTGTAAGCGTAACATAAGCTAAACAAAGCTTATATAAACATCAAAGAGGCCTCACCCGTCTGGCCAGCGCGGATAGTGTAGGCCAAATCCTCTAACTGCCCTGGGTAATATATGGCTCTGGTAGTACAGAGAGGGTCGTGCTCCAGCAGAGGGGACTAAAAAAGAGCTGATGATGATGATGAAGCGGCCAATGGCGCTTTCACGTTCATTCCAATGCCATTCACACATTCTCTTTTAAAGTCGGAAACAATTACACGACTCTAAAATACGCGAAGAAGAATATTCTCTAAAACCAAGAGTCCGGCTGTCATCATTGGTGACAGTTGTTAACCTATGTCAGATCTAGAAAATTTAACACCGGTGTTTGCTACTTACACACACGAAACCAAACGAACAACAAAACAGTTGACAAAAATATAAATGGGTTTGCATTTTAAATCAATACTTGCCAAACATTGAATTGTAAGAAAACTGTATTTTACAAATTAAAGAATTCGTTTTACTAAATCGAGGTTTAACATTTCTTTATTTAAGGTTTCACATTTGGGACTTGGAAATTTCATGCCATATCTTAATCTTACAATGTTGTATATACTTATCATTTATCTGTGCTAAAACATCTCATGATTTTTTCCAGATAGTTTACGGAATACAAGTCACATAAAAAAACCTACTAAAACAGTTTGTTGTTAAGTCCGTGTAAGTCCTTAAAAAGTCCTGTTTGACCTAAAAACCTTCTTACTCATGTGGTTGGCAGAATAAAAATAAAAGTGACGGATGTAAAGTCTCAAGCGTCATCCTTATTTGTTCATCTTATTTTGCTGACCTTAATAACCATGAAGAGTTCATTGAAAATTTAATTAAGAGTTACTCTTTTTTCTCTCTGCTAGCATTTGCAAAACGTGCAGTTCAATAGAATAATTTAAGATATTTTTAACAAAAAACAAAAACCGACTTCAACCCTATCAATTTGTTTGAATAAGCATAAGAATAAAATGGAAATAAGTGTAAACCGAACGGCATTCGTGTAAACTTTTTTTGGATATTGTGTAATTTTTCAAAAAGCGCTCGACATATTTCGATAAAAATTTAATGGGACCATCTGTAAAGTATTACCTATCGAATAAAAAAAGAATTTTGTAAATAGGTCCAGGCGTCTTTGAGAAATCGGGGAACAAACATAAAAAAAAGAATTCGAAGAATTGAGAACCTCCTCCTTTTTTAAAAGTCGGTCAAAAAGAAAATGTTTAAATTGGAGGCTTATTTGGATTTTGAAAAAGGACATCTGCTGTCATCAAAGTCCTCCACCGCGTCTGTCTGTCTGTTCGCGATAAACTCAAAAACTACTCCACGGATTTTCATACGGTTTTCACTAATAGATAGAGTGATTCACGAGGAAGGTTTTAAGGTATAATACATGCCCGGGCGCAGCCGGGTAGGGCTGCTAGTCTGTAATAATCTAATTTACACATACAAATTGCAACCAAAACTCGACAGACAACATAATTATGTAGGTAAATATGTACAGTCCGAACTGTACCGAAGGTAAAAAAATAAATAAATGGCCATTGAGTCCACACATCTGCCCCAACACGCGTGCCGACATCTGGGCCCGCGCGACCGTGTCTGGAAGACCGTAGAGTTACAAATAATAGAGTCGACACTGGCTTTAGTTGGGTCAAAGACAATATAGTACTAACGTAATAGACTGCCTTCCTCATACAAAAATATTGGACCAAATTAAGGTTGCGAAAAGCAGGCGAATGTATGGCGCAGGAGAGTTGCTTGCTCGATACTAGATGGCGGTAATCTGCGGTAAATAGGGTGTAATTTTAAAAATATTATGCCTAAAATATTGTTTTGATTTTTACTAAGACATATTTTGTGAATCATGTTTTTATATTCTCATAATACGGTAGATACAATATTGTGTAGATTCGAGTGGCGCCATCTATGCGAGTCTCTGAGAACAAATCGTACGATTAAGGCGATGAGACCACATGGTTGGGTGTTATTTTGATAATACTTGCGTACACACTGGTTTACAAAAGTTAGAAACGCTCATAATAAAAACCTGGTATGTGTTAGTTCATAGCCGTGTGGTTTCCGGCAGAGTAGAATAGGACCTCTCCAAGTCTACTCGTAGATGTCGTAGTAGGCAACTTAGGAAATACAAGCTAAACAAACCTTATGAACATCAAAGAGACCTCTCCAACCCGTCTGGCAGCGTGGAGAGTGTAGGCCAAATCCTCTGTCTGCCCTGGCAAATATGACTCTGGTGGTGCAGAGAGGGTCATGCTTCTGCAGTGGAGACTTAAAAAAGACCTGATGATGATGATGTGTTAGTTTTGAATAACATTTGTTCATAAAATAATTATAAACACTTTGACTATTGAAATTGCAGACACAAGAGTTCAATGACTTAAAGGACCGTCGTCGCATCGCGATTTTTTTATGCATAAAAGATAGTGTTTGGAGACTTTTATTCGTGAATGCGTACTTCATTAGTGAACAGTAATATCCAATTTCTAACATCCGATTAGGAAGATTAATAAGTTATGGCCTCGTATCGCCATCTTATTTTCCGTTGAATCAAAGAGTGAGATAAGGATAGTTTATCGCGCGATATAAACTGCGTCGTGGGCACTATATTACAGGTCTAAAGATTCTAAAATCTATGGTGCGCAGGCGCACGCGAGCGTAACTGGCCTGAGTTCATTCATTGTGCCATATCGGTGCATTGAGATGTGGATTAAGTATTCAAGTGTCCATTAATAAAGTGGTACACATATTTTATTATACTTATTTAGATAAGAGATGCGGTGGTGGTCCAGTTATTAAAGATTTCAAAACTCGTACAGCACATCTCATACTCTTAATATTGTAAAGAGGAACCATTTGATTGTTTGTTTGCATTGTAAAGGCTCCGAAACTACTGGACCGATTAACAAAATTCTTTCACCTGTAGAAAGCTAGTTTATGAGCAGGTGATATGGGCTATAATTTACGCGGACGAAGTCGTGGGATAATTGCTACTTCGTTATAAACGTTGACAAATCTGCTACTCTACACATACTAATGATAATCTCCTTTTTTCTACTCCTGTACTTTTATCTGTCATTTATTTGATCAAGAACACAAAAGAACACAAACACAACAAAAACATCCATAATAAGTCTATACTCGATTCTCTATAACAGTACGGCACAGCCGTACTATAATGTCGCTATTACGATACGCCTAGCAGCCACAGACTATTAAAAACCTAGATTTCGTGATTGCAAAAGAAGTTTTTTGTTTTCTTTTTTTAAGAGTCAAGCAAACATCAATTAAAAAAAGAAGGTAACCATATACACAAAATTTTGTGATATTTACATTTCCCGCGAGTTAGTTGTCAAACTCAAAATTTATGTTTTACTAGTTTTGCATTTTTTTGATAGTCATAGAAAAAATATTGTATGCAACGGTTTATAATTAGGTCTTAAAAGACTCGTGGCGCCTCTATTAGCGATATTCGCTCGCTTCGCGCGCTCATATCGCTACCCGCGTCACTCACCTTGTTAAGACCCCTATTAATAAAACCGTTGCATAAAATACTATAATTTAGACGGTTAATTAATTGCATTTAAGTCTCAGAAAAATATACACGATGCGTGTCTGCCGTCGTGAGAAAATGGAAATTCTATTTAAATGTTCTATATAATCAAAAATGGGGACTTAGGGATTCTCCAAGGTGCGACTGTGGGGCAGCAGACCAAACTCTGCGACATATTGCCGAAGAGTACCCACTACATCGTTTCCCCGGAGGACTGAGTGAACTTCACTCTTTGACGCCGAAAGCTGTAGAATGGCTGAAGAATTTAAAACTAGACGTATAGGATTCTTGCAGTGGGTAACCTTGCAATACAAAATGATGATGATGAAAAATATATAATACTAGTTGTTACCCGCGGCTTCGCCCGCGTGATATATAGCTTATGTCCTTCTCAGTACCCTAACCTATGTGTATGCAAAATTTCATGATGATCGGTTCAGTAGGTTGGGCGTGAAAGCGTAACAAACAAATAAACAAACAAACAAACTCACTTTCGCATTTATAATATTAGTTAGGATATTAGTTGGGACTAGCTGTTACCCGCGGCTTCGCCCGCGTGATATATAGCTTATGTCCTTCTCAGTACCCTCACCTAAGTGTATGCAAAATTTCATGATGATCGGTTCAGTAGATACGGCGTGAAAGCGTAACAAATAAACAAACAGATAAATATATATAATAATATAAATATATACGGACGAATCACACAGATTGAGCTAGCCTCAAAGTAAGTTCTTATGAAAGACTTGTGACGTGTTATGGGATACTAACTCAACGATACTTTCGCATTTATAATATTAGTTAGGATTAGTTGGGATGATTTAAGATAAAATTAATTTAATAAGTAAATTTATAAAAAAGAAATATGAGTTTCTTTAATTAAATGTAAAGCTGACTAAGCGTAATTATTTTAATTGTATAATTGCTTTGATGTATAGAAGGAAAACCGCAGGTTCGATAATAACAATTATGAATTTAAAACTGTTACACACGTACTTAAGATTATAGGTATTCATTTATTGTATTAATCATACTGATTTTAGAAATACAGTCTTAAGATTTTTTAAACACAATAAATTCTGTACAATAGAGTGTGTTAGATGATTGTAAATTTAAATAAAATTATTTTAATACGGTTTTTATCGCGTTTATTACATTATTTATACAACTAACGTTTCGAGCACTTTACAGTGTTCCTGGTCGCAGGTAGACTGTACTGTGTGACCACGAACACTGTAAAGTGCTCGAAACGTTAGGTGTATAAATAATGTTATAAACGCGATAAAAACCGTATTAAAATAATTTTATTTAAATGTGTAACAATCGCAAAAACAGATGATTGTAGAAAAATTTGAATCATTTTTGAAAATTTACATTTAAATAAATTAGCTGAAAACAACGGTGACTCCCGCTCTGGCACGTTTTTGGTGCAAAGAATGGCAATAGCCATTCAGCGTGGTAATGCAGCCAGCGTTTTAGGCACCTTTGCGCCAGAAACGTTACAGGGCGGGTTTTAAAGCTATTATGTTATTATATAATAATTGACGACCTGTATTATTAAATAAGTGAATGTAATAAATGATTGGAAATTTAACTTAATAAATAAATATATAAAAAAAAAACTTTAAATAAATTTAAGTTTGGATTATATAAAATACACTCCGGGATTGCCGATAGATGTCAAAACTTGAAAAAAAGTTAATAGAGCTGTCGGATTTTTGGTCAACGCCGAGAGTTTGATGGCTTTTTCTCGTCTCAAAAATGCCCAACGCATGTAAAAAAATCACTTCAAAGAATAATTAATTCGGACCATAAACAATACACGTTATTAACAATACGCAACAAATTATTAAATTTGTTTCTTTAACAATCTATAGTTGGCTAAGCGAGCGCGAATCGTCCCTATTTCAGCGTGGGCAAAATATTCTAGGCTTAGAGTATCAATATTCTAGGTACCTATGTCTGTTCGGCTATTTCCTTATAAAGGTCGCATTTCTAAACCGATTCTCGGGAAATTTTGTGAGGTAGTTAATATTTTGACAATTCACTTTAAGGAAATTTTCAAAATAGAGATTTGTCGCTATAGACAGTATGGACGCAAATAATACCGATACACACATATCGAACTGTAATTATAATTTGTATTTATCTATAGTAAGTCACTTATCTAAAGATTAGTTGACCTACATGTCCTAACATCAATTACAACAAAATGTTTACAAAATCATGAAGTCATCGTGATGATAAAATTGATAAATAACTACTAGGAATTCAAGAAATAATGATTATAAGAAATATACAAGGTTTCTTCTTACTTAATCATAGAAGGACTAGATAGTTAACATTATAAACAAGAATGTTTGTTCTACGATTTTTTGTATTTTTTTTCTTTCATACAAAAATAAATACTCATTTTATTTTCCTGTTGAATGTTAAGGAGAAGAGGAGAAAGGTAATTCTTGTAAAACACCAGTAAGTTCGCAGGAGTTCATAGCTACGAGTAACATCATGACATCTTCATCATCATCATCAGATCTTTCTCTCTCTATCTCCACTGCAGGAGCACGACCCTCTCTGTACTACCAGAGCCATATATTAGCCAGAGTAGTCAGAGGATTTGGCCTACACTCTCCACGCTGGCCAGACGGGTTGGAGAGGTCTCTTTGATGTTTATAAGCTTTGTTTAGCTTGTGTTTCCTAAGTCGCCTTTTACGACATCCACGGGAAGATTTGGAGTGGTCCTATTCTACTCTGCCGGGAACCACACGGTGTTCATCATATACTAATAACTTATCATACGGCACCAATGCTGGGAATACACATTTCATTTCATTTTTTCATTTCGAGCCTTTAACTGTCCCACTGCTGGGCAAGGCCTCCCTCCATTTTTTCCACTCGGTCCGATCTAGAGATAGATTTTTCCAGTTGACGTGGAACTTTTCGATTTCATCTCGCCATCGCTGGAAATACACAAAAATCAAAAATGCCAGATGGCCGAACACTTTTGGATGAAAATTTAGTTTTTCGGTATTCTAGCTTTGGCGCCGAAAAGTTGTTATTTACAGCTATCGATTCCTGCGAGGTAAATGTGTCTTTATATTAAGATAGTAACTGTAAGCATTAAAACTGAAACAGTTATAATTATAACAATTTACAGTTATTGACTGTATAATAATACCAATACGTTTCTCTTTTAGGCAATTTCCCCGCTAGAAACTAAAAACTCCCTCTTAATATTCTAGGTCACTATTAAACCTAAATTTTATTCAAACAGTTCCTATATATAGGCAGCTTACATCAACACAATCCAAAATGGGAAACTTGCATGGAGTGTAGATTTTGATTAATGTTTCTGACTATGTAAGCGTATGACGAGCTCCGTGGCGCAGCGGTCATCACGCCTGCCTGCGACACGGATGGTCCCGGGTTCGATCCCCGGTCAGGTCGAGATGGAAAACGATCTTTTTTAGATTGACCTGGGTCTTGGATGTTTATCTATATATGTATTTGTTATAAAATATAGTATCGTTGAGTTAGTATCCCATAACACAAGTCTTTCATTAGAACTTACTTTGGGGCTAGCTCAATCTCTGTGATTTGTCCGTATATATTTATGTAAGCAGTTAACTAGAAAAAAATATAAGGCGCTATAAAGCTGCTATCGATACATCAAGTTTGGTCATATTTCAAAGATATAAATTTGAAAAATAAATGATATCACCATGAGATTAAAATTTTACACAACCGCTAAATTTTTCAACTTTTGTTATGAAGCCGTATCCATAAACGCAACTTACATAGCTGCGGAGCAAAGTTCTTACATCACCCATAACACATTTTAAATTAGTGACGTCACTTGTCTGTTGTTTTTTAGGGCTCCGTAGTAAACTAGGAACCCTTATAGTTTCGCCATGTCTGTCTGTCTGTCTGTCCGTCCGCGGTTTTACTCAGAGACTATAAGTACTAGAAAGCTGTAATTTGGTATGAGTATGTATATTAATCAGGGCAAAAAAAGTCGCAGAAAAAAATCTTGAGAAAAAAAATTTTTTTTTTGGTAGCTCCCATACATGTAAATTGGGGGAGTATTTTCTTTTTCTCTACTTACCCATCGTGTGGGGTATCGTTAAAAAGGTCTTTTAAAAATATTGGGATCCGTTTCCGAAATATTTGGTTTTAAAGTGCAAATTTTTGTGCAAACACTGCGCGTGGCCCGACACGCACTTGGCCGGTTTTTTGTTAGCTTACAACGTTAATGCTAAGAGGAAAAATTGTTGCATTGTAACCGTTCTAATTTAAAGAGTTTTTAGGTTAGCAAGGTCATTTTTCACTGATATTTAAATACTCTATGCATAGCATAACGAAATCAAGATTAGTGCACGTTCCCTACTGTTGCCATAAATAATCACTACATATTATAAAACAAAGTCCTCTGCCGCGTCTGTCTGTCTGTCTGTCTGTTCGCGATAAACTCAAAACCTACTCCACGGATTTTCATACGGTTTTCACCAATAGATAGAGTGATTCACGAGGAAGGTTTTAAGGTATAATACATGCCTTGGCGCAGCCGGGTAGGGCTGCTAGTATGACCTAAAACTATTCAGGAGAGTGTCAGGATCTGTATATGGTCTTGTCTTGATCGTAGACTAGTGATGTATGTAGGTCTGATCGATAAATGAAAGTTAGTTAGTTAGTTATATATATAGTTAGTTTATATATAGAATAAGAATATAGAAAGGCTTAGCTTTAGTTATTGATGGCTTAGTTTGGCTTCATATGGACCGTTTATGGATAAAACTAGCACCTCGTTTGCCATTAAATTTGTATAAAATATAGCTACTTAGGTTTGAATGTTTTTATTACAATTACAAAATAAGAAAAAAATATGACTTTAAAAAAGTTATACACGTATCCAATTAGTATAACTACCTCCGTGGTCCAGTGATTAAAGCGTTTGCCTGGTTTGCCCGGGGGTCGTGGTTCGATTCCCACGGGAAGCATACTTTGTTAAGTTGTTTCTAGTTTGGTTAGGACATTGCAGGCATGAATCACCTGATTGTCTAATAAGAAAGAGGATTCGGTGCTTTGGAAGACACGTTAAGCCGGTGGTCCCGGCTGCCATCTGGTAGTCGTAAAAGGAACCAAGTCAGAGGCCAAGAGGCGGTTTCGAAGAACTCTGACACCAAGGTGTGCATGGTCGACTGACCGTGTCACCTATACGAAATGATGATGATGAGTATAAAAATCTTCGACTTTTGCATTCGTTATGTTATTTCTTAATTTGGCGTCCATACCTCAAGAATGTATGCTAGAAGCTGGCTAAGAAGAATGCGCATATTCTAAGGAATCATGTCAATAAGCGATGCGGCTAGCAACCCGTAATTGTTTTGATCCAGTCGACCAACACGCTAAGGAGTGGTCTTCTAGTCTTTTGATCAAAGTCTCTGTCCATCCCATAAGGATGAAGACGTAATAAAACATAACGAATCGCTTATTTTGGCGTCATTATTTAAAGATCATCATCATCATCATCGGGTCTTTGTTAATCTGAACTGCAGGACCACGACCCTCTCTGCACTACTCTCTGTAGTCATACATTAGCCAGAGCAGTCAGAGGATTTGGCCTACACTCTCCACGCTGGTCAGACGTGTTGGAGGACTTATATCTATATACATGGCGAAATTTTGATAGTTCTGGACCCTTAAAGGGGTGATTCAGCCCGTCGATATGAACCATTTTTCCTATGGGACCAATGCTGGAAACTCAAATTTTATTTCGACATTTTCATACAAAAGTGTTCAGCCGCCCGGGCAATTTGTATAGGAATGTCGAAATTTCTTTCGAGTTTACAGCATTTGTCCCATAGGAAAAGTTGTTTATATTGACAGGCTGAATCACACCTTTAATGGTCCGGAACGATCAAAATTTCGCCATGTATGTATATGCTGTAACGTTATGCATTGATGTTACCTTTTTGGTTGCATCTTTAGTTCCTTAATAAAACTCAAGATTCAATCGTTTATTATTTTGAACACTTATTTATTGTCATACATGTGTTTACAATATTTAGGTACAACAAAAAAATTGTGTTCGAAGTTACGCTTTGTAAATAATTTAAATTCTTTGTTTTTGTTAATATTATGTTTGTTAATTTTATGCACCAAATAAATACTTATATTGCTCTTTCTCTTTCTTAAGCAAACCACTGAACTAGAAATCAAATACCTAATGCTTTCCAATTAATCTAGGGTAACATCGACAAATTTATTCAAGCAATACTTATAAGGCTAGCCTACTTCAAGACACAATCCTCAGTTATTGGCCTCATATACATTAGATTGTCCCACAACTGTCACTAAGGAGAGTGTCAGGACCGCTACATATATGGGCAGTCATCTTGATCGATAGTGATGTATCTAGGACTTGTCGATAAATGATATAAAAACGCTAGTAACAAGATTCTTAAGGCGGTGTACCCAACACTAGCGCCACCCAGCAATTAATTCTTTTTAACCTAAATCATATCGAATTCAAAAATTGTTTCATGTACAAAACGAATAAAACACTTGTAGTGCTTTGGCGTTACTAGTAAGTAATTTGATAGTGCGTTATTTACAGAGAAATACAGGGTAACCTAAAAGATAGCTCGTATTTCTCTTAATTTATCAAACGAATATTAGCAAAGTACTGAAAACCGAAATACTAACAGTAATTTACTAGGGATGTACATTACATGATCGATTTATAAATTCGATATGATTTAGGATTCAAATAATGAATTGCTGGGTAGGCGCTAGTATGCTTACTGCCTTTAAGATGGAGATTTTGTGATTGATGACTAATGTTTTATATGGCCTGTTCCTTTTTTAGCTAACTAGCAACCTACTTAACCTAAGTAGGTTTGAATTTTAATATCCACATTACAAACATGATATTATTTTTGCCAAATAAGTTGTCAGTATAAACAATTTTCATCCAAGCTAAAACTTTACCGTTTCCAAATTTTAATAGTTTTGCTAATCTTCTGTCGTCTGCTTCTGTATATAGAAAAGGCAACAATTACTGACTGATTTACCAACAGACAGCTCATACAGCCACATAATAGAATGCGCTGAAATTTGGCACCCAGATAAGTTTTTCTAAATTCACCCCCAAGTTGGCAAAATGGGAGTCCAAAGTTATAGCGAGCATAGTTTTTATTATATATTAAATCTTTCGGCTATTTCATTTATTACAATTATGTTTGTTTTCTATGTCCCGTTACTGAGCAAAAGCCTTCGTCTTTCCTTCCATTATTCTCGGTTCTTCGTGGGACTTCCAGTTTTTAATGAAATGTCCTTATATCATATGACAATCCATACAGTATTATAAATGCGAAAGTAACTCTGTCTGTCTCACTTTGCTTTGCTGTTACCAAAACTACTGAACCGATTTAAATTAAATTTGGTATACAGATCCTGAGAAAACTTTTACTTTTTTTTGAGAGCTACTTTTTTAACTGACTTCAAAAAAAGGACGAGGTTCTCAATTCATAATTTTTTTTTATGTATATTCCCCGATTTCTCGAAGACGCCTGGACCGATTTAAAAATTCTTTTCTTGTTCGATAGGTAATACTTTACAGATGGTCCCATTAAATTTTTACCGAAATATAACGAGCGCTTTTTGATAAAATACACAAAAACCAAAAAATTTTTACAAGTATGCCGTTCGGTTTACACTTTTTTAAATTTTATTCTTACGCTTATTTAAATAAATTGATAGGGTTGAAGTCGGTTTTTGTTTTTTGTTAAAAATATCTTAAATTATCTACGCAGAGGAAGTCGCCAGCACAGCTTAATATGTTATATATGAATATGAATTCTTCGGGCATTGATTTTGATCCTTTGGCACATCGCAAAACGTATACAATACAAATGTTATCATCTACGCACAATATTGCAGAATCTATATGAGAGCTTCGTGTTACTTATCAGGCTATTATAGCTACAACAGCCTATATTCCAGTCATAACAGCCCCAATGCAATAAAACAAGAAATCGTGCTGGTTCGAAACTGCGGTCAGCCGCTATCGTAAAGTCTTGTGGTCTACTTGTGTCCGTTTTGCGGAATTAGAGCCCGTATTATGGTGCTCTGAATAGTTCGCTGTCTAGACTTTTTAATAATACACATACCATTTAAATCATGACTTTGGTTACTTTTATGAAAGAGAAGATAGAGTCGCTTGTTGGAACGAATATTTAAAGGCATCTTTCAAAGAAAGATTTCATAGGAAGACCGACATCAGAGATGTTACATGGTCGACAAACCTTTTCCATTAAAAATGACTTTATTCCTTGTACCTTTGTAGGAATTATATCAAAATATTTGTTTTATTTAAATATCAATTACATGTTTTATCATAAAATACTCACATTCATGAATTGTACCTATGCTAAATTTAATGGCCCCATAACATGAAAATTTAATTGTTGTCTTAAATAAATTTTGTTTTATTGATTCATTCATTAGTCCATACTTGAAGAAATATTATCGATATAATTTCATAGAAACTCGCACATCCCTAGCTGCGCTTTTCTAAAATGCGCGACATTTGTCCGTCTATTACCGGGGCTTTTATGGCTAAATAATTTCTCTGTTTCCGATAATTGGCAGCGAAAGCCTCTGGCATGTATTGGTTCAAATTGCTTCCAGTTTTTATCGTCTACTGGAAATGGAAGGTGTTTAGTATTCAATTGGTTTATAGCAATCATCATCATCATCAGGTCTTTTTAATCTCCACTGCAGGAGTATGACCCCCTCTGTACTACCAGAGCCATATATTAGCCAGAGCAGTCAGAGGATTTTGCCTACACTCTCCACGCTGTTCAGACGGGTATCTTTAATGTATATCAGCTTTGTTTAGCTAGTGATACCTAAGTTGTTTGTTTGTTTTTCGTATGTGTAAGTGGCCAACACTGGTGTCAGATTTTTCAAGCTGCTTTAAGGCATCTGACATAGCTTAACGACTGCCATCAACGATGACAGCCGGGACCAACGGCTTAACGTGCCTTCCGAAGCACGGAAGAGCTCGAGATATTATTATACCACTTGCGGTCACCCATCCAAGTACGGACTGCACCAGAGGTTGCTTAACATACGTAAGCGCTCATAGAGCTCACACCCACTGGACCATCGGGCCACCTAAGTAGCCCTCGCAGCCACGGGCAGACTTGGAGTGGTCCTATTCTACTCTGCCGGGAACCACACGGCAAACCCACCCTAAACAAGTTAAAATTAATTCACTCCAATATATTTCGTCCTCATTATACCACCCGTCATGTGGGTTGTCGATGTCGACGGACAGACGGACGAACAGGAACAAATCCGATGCATACCAAATAAGGGAGTTAACATTAGATCTAAATGATATGTGACTAGAGGGATTAAATTACCATATGAATGTATAAGCGGTAAATTTAAACAACGAAAGAAGGTATAACCAATATGAACAACTTTTAGTTTGTAATTAACCGCATGTTAGTTCCTGTGAACTTATGAAAAAAGTTCTATGGGCTTTTAAACGTATTTCCTGCCATTTTAAGATTGAGGAAAAATAACCGATATGTATACCAACCTTTTAAACAATCTAGGCTTAAATTAAGGTTTTAAAAAAAAAATTACCAACTTAGTTTAACATTTTTCATACAATTTATGTAAATACTGACCTATGGTGGGTTGGTGTACCTATACCGTGTGTTATTTACCACTACACATTCTTTGAGTGACCGATACTGAAAACACAAAAACCGGCCAAGTGTGAGTCAAATGCCCCAAACACGGATGTGCAAAGTAAATAAACATTTTTTTTAAATAAGGGTCATTTTCAGGGACCCAATTACAAAATTTTAAAAGAAAGTTTTGTAAACCTTACTGTGTCATATATCAAATGTAAGGGCTCATTATGAGGATCTCAAAAATATTTTTTTTGTTCGGGTAAAATCAATACTTTTGATTTTATTCACAAAAGAAGGCAAAAATTGACCATTCCCCCCCCCCCCCCCCCCCCTGATCTCCGAAATTACTGGCCCGAAAATTTTGAAAAAATTACAAAATGTAGTTCACTCTTTGAAGATTACAGGAAAAATAATAAGAATTCTATCACTTGAAACTAAAGTGGTAAACTCACTATTATAAGTTCATCTAGGGAAATAGTTCACTAAAACACCACTAGATAGCGCTAGTCAATTGAATAAAACATTTTTGCACATTGTGTGTGTGTTCACGAAGCATATTCTACGGAACCCTCATTGCGCGAGTTTGACTCAAAATTGGCCGGTTTTCGGCCGCGACCATCCGTGTGCGGCACGGAGCTCGTCAATAATAGGATAAGTTGTTAATTTTTACGGGCTGAGTCACCCGTCGAGAGAAAAACGGTGATAAATTTACAGTATTTGTATAAACACAGCAAAACTTACACAAAACACCAAACCCGCAAACACATACCTGCAAAAAGAAATTATAGTTTATTAATTTATTCAATGTCATGTGGGTTGTCGATAGATGGATAGGCAGACGGACAGACGACGAGATCGCTTGCATACCAAACAAGGGCGTTATCATATGAACGATCGCGTGAAAGAATAACAGCTGCTATATTGTGTTTACGTGTGCTGGTTACGTATGAACAATGGACTTAATATTAGTTACAAGTTGTATTACTTAAAGACGCCACTGGAAAAGAATTTTGAAAATTGGTGCAGTTGTTTCGGAGCCTATTCAATGCAAAAAACAAATCTGAAATTAGCTGTAAATACGCACATTAATTAATTTTTTGAGGAAAATGAACTGGATTTAACAAAATTAAAGATAATACTTTAGTTCCGGTAGGCAAGGTGCCAAGTTAATCATATTATCGACCTGGAGCTTTGCCAATAAGATATTTAAGACTTTAATGAGACATATCAAAATACCTACGTATACAAGATAACAAATTTAACGTCGAAAACTTTTAAACATATACTTGCGATTGATTGTTTTTCACATAAATGACTCTGAGAAGAACACAGGCTTGTATTATTTTATCCTGTAAGGGAGCCGTATCCCCGTTCGGTTTGTTTGTGATATTATAGAAAAATAATCGGGCAAGTGCGGGTTGGACTCGCGCTTGAAGGGTTCCGTACCGTACCATTATCTACACAACATTAGACTAACGAGCAAAAACAGCAAATAATCATGTTTGTTGTATGGGAGCCCCCGTAAATATTTATTTTATTTTTATCTAATTACTAGCTGCTACCCGTGGCTTCAGCCGCGTGATGTATAGCATATGTCCTTCTTAGTACCTATGTTAATGCAAAATTTCATGATGATCGGTTTAGTATATAGGGCGTGAAAGCGTAACAAACAAACAAACTCACTTTCTCATTTATAATATCAGTTAGGATTGGGATTTATTTTAAAAGTGAATATACACCTTGATATTCTGTGAATATTTCAAGAGTCTACCTATTGCCGTTATTAAAAGCGAGCAAAAAAACGACAAAAAATTAATGAATTGGATTGAATGAAAAATTAATTCATTCATTCACATTTTTGTATTGGGGACTAACTGAAGAACCTAAAAACTAGTTGCAAGTATCATAAACACTGCCGGTAAGCATTTCAAAAACCTTCAAAGAAAATTACAGTGTGACTTTTGTCGACAAACACCGTGTCACCTACTGTCTGGGTTCCCCACATATCGCTGCGCAAACAGACAAACACACATATTAACACAAGTGTAGAGGCCGACGGTAAAAAGGCATTCCTGAACGACGAGCGCAGACGAGCGTGTTAGGGAATATATATAAAAGATGTTGATTATACCTAGTTTATAAAATATAAATACGTTGTTCAATAAGAATAAGTCACTTGCTGACTATATTAATTACATTTTCATGTTTAATACTACTAAATGTATTATTTCTAATTGTACACAAATATGTCACTTAAAGCATTAAGATAATTCCATCAAACATTAATTGATAATTTACATTTATACTCTTAGAAGTATTTTATACTTGAAATCAATATAGTCGTTGTCATGAGATATTTTCCATTATGACGTAACAGACGAAGGTAGGGCGAGTGGCAAATGTATGGCTCACTTTCTCGGTGTGACTCGAACAAGACAGACGTTCAGATAAGTATTATTGTATAATTTTAAACAATAATGAATGGTGCTATGATTAAGTAGATTTCAATTGTGTTTTTATAAAGTTAATAATAAAATATTGTTAAATATTATAGTGTAAATAATTTCGCAGTTCTGAAGTTCTTTATAATAAATAGCTGTGATGTGTTTAAAGTTGTTTCTTTATTCTTCTGATACTATCTTTATTTTAGTAATTAGAATCATATTTTCATAAATTTGTAGTTAACTTAACAAAACTCAAGTAGTTTCATTATAAATAAATAATATGAGAAGTCTTTCATTTACATAATCTAACATCAGAAGTGGGATTCCAACCTGACTTAACTAATTTTTTTTTCTCCTTCTCAGATCAGTTAAGACGCGTAGTCACCTTGTCCAACCGATTTCGTACCGACGTGTGCTGCTGGTTTTCGATCCTGACAAAAATGATAACGGCGCCGAGGCGTGGTGCACAAACATCGAGGTCCTCCGCATCGAGCTTGGATGGAGCAAGATTCAACTAGAGCAGCTAAAGCCGGTAAGGCCCATCAGGGCTCAGCTTTATCGTGATTTAAGAATTGGGAGCCAACAATTTTAAGAACTATAATTTTGCGTTGTACCCACCCGCTATCATCAAATTTCTTATCGGTGAAGGTACCACTACCCACCCACACAAGAAAAAAAAATCTCTAAGGAACTAACTAGGCCGTCTTGTATTCTGCAGATTATTGTGATTCTTACTGAGAATATGCTTGAGAAAAGTTCAATATTGTAAAATAAATGTTGGTTAAAAAAGTAATCTTACTTATAAGTCTAAAAATCATATAACGGTCGATCAGTGAAACATCCGACACCTATTTAGATAAGTTTTAAGTTTTTACCAACTTATTCAAAACAATTTAGTCTAAAAACCGTTTCAAATTATGATTATGCTTAAATTAATTGAACGATATATAAATGTGTCAGGATTAAATTG
This sequence comes from Rhodophaea formosa, assembly GCA_963082605.1. Taxonomy (NCBI): domain Eukaryota; kingdom Metazoa; phylum Arthropoda; class Insecta; order Lepidoptera; family Pyralidae; genus Rhodophaea; species Rhodophaea formosa. The sequence continues at coordinate 1,543,991 of OY720230.1, read as the reverse complement.
TATTATGTCAGATTGGCCGAACGGTTTATGGAATGACCAATTATCTATTAATATTAATGTACAAATATCGACTAGATATAAAGGGTCATACTAGGGTAATTTACCTTGTATACAGGTTTGATTGGATTAACTTGGTTACGGATAATATGAGTGATTTTCTCAATGCATTTTTTGGCGGCGGCACTGATAATCATACCTTGAAGCACAATTACATCAATGATTTTTTTTTCACGAAAATATGCATATGTTTTTTTTTACGAAGCAGTTAATATTACAGTAAAACAATTACCTAATTTTTTTCACGTTTGGTGGCGTGTCCAGTCTTTTTTTTTCTGGGTTTGGCCATTTCATAAACGAAAATTTACAACTTTAAGAGAAATAATAGTACTATTTATACTAAGCAGTATTTTTTCTATTTGATGACAATTTAATTCTTATATTTAGTGTCATATTTTATCACGGAGAAATTTGAAAAGGTCTGTCCGCCCAAATGGTAATATTTTGGTGGTATCCTAATAACATCTAGTTACTCCTATAGAAATGAATCTCAACGAACCATACTGCTATCGTTTAATTCCTTTAGTTGGTTGCTTGCGAGCAGCAGTGAAAGAAATGAGTCACCATGTTCAGGTTTTCCGCGAAAAAAAAAATGCAGTACATATTTCCGTAAACAGCGGACAGAAATTTTCCAATTTTGGTTTCACTGTTTCAAGACTTATCTGACTAAGTATGTGTTGTGATATATTTAAATAATACACATGTAAGTTATGTTTCTTTAATTATATAGTCATGAAGAGCTGGTTCCTAATAGTGTTCAAAAAAAATATTTTTTTTTGACGTGATTTTACTTATGGTGGCTTTAGTGGTGTTCTACTAATCATCAAAATTGCTAAGTAGCATTAAAGTTGGTTATTCTCAGAATTTTAGTATTTTAATGTAAGGTTTATAGTTTTTAGAAATAAAGTAAGCTAGTAATTCAATTCATTTAATATGAAGCTGATATTATTATTTCCAGCTAGTGATTCTTTGATACATTGTTAAGTAGTCAAAACTAGAATAATGTGAAATTTAATTTTGTTGAAATGAAAGATATTTTTTTACAAACTTGTCATGTGGGTTTGAAATATCAATTGAAACTAATACAATACTAAATAATTATAAAAAATATTAGTAAATTTTCGCATTTAAAGTGTTATACATCAATTTATAAGTCATGAGTTGTATGTAATTTTGGTGTCCGACCAATTTTTGTGGCTCTAATATAATAAAAACCCTCGGGATTTATTATAAATCTCTAATGCTGTATATAACAAAAAACATGTCTCTTTTACATGAATATATAATATTGCTTAAAAATCCAGAAACAATATTTTCCACCAAAATTTGGTGAATAAATGAATCGATTTTCAAACGAAGCGTAGTTACTTTTTAAATGAGCTACTAAACACCTATCATACTGATAGCTACAAGTAAATATGTTCTATAGTTAACTCTTCAATTCTACATTAAAATATTTATTTGAAATTAATAAATAGAAAACAATAAATTACATATATTTTAATAGATAAGTAATAAAATTTTTTATCTCTATTTTATACCATCGCAATAGAATAAAATCTCTTGGGATTTATTATAAATCTCTAATGCCGTATATAACAAAGAACATGTCTCTTTCATATGAATATATAATATTGCTTAAAAATCCAGAAACAAAATTTCGTGAATAAACGTAATTGTTAAAATCCATCCATGTACAAAAGGAATCGATTTTCAAGCAAAGCGTAGTTACTTTTTTGAGCTACTAAACACCTATCATACTGATAGCTACAAGTAGCTATGTTCAATAGTTAACTCTTCAATTCTACATTAAAATATTAATTTGAAATAAATAAATAGAAAACAAAAAATTACATATATTTTAATACATGTTATAAAAATTTTTTTCGCTATTTTATATCATCGAATAGGTACAGTGACTACCTAGAGTAATTTTATTTTTCCCACAAATTTTGACTTTCTTTTGCTGAGTACCTACAGAGTACCAATTTGTTTTATGTTATTCTGTACTGCTTTGATTATTTATATAAATTCTTCCACCTAGGTGACGTAGTAACAATAGTTGCTGGAATAAGTATTTGAGTAAGAAACTATTTCTTTTTTTAAACGATATGTATTTTCAAAACATTCAATTACAAGTATTAGACTATACTTATAGCAATGAGTAAATATTTGTATTGATTATTGCCAAATTACTAGTCTACAACATAAAGTATCCGAAATAATTTTTAACAAATTTCTAATTATCTACCCATGCTGAATAAAAAAAAATTACAAGTAAACGAGATTTATTCGTTTAAATTTTTGCGATATTCCGAATTTAATGATCTTACCCTCCCTGAACTTGATAAAATTCAAAATTCAAATGTTTATTTAATATAGGTTGCTCAGAACACTTATAATTTGCTATACATATGTTATTTACAACAGAAAACTTATTGACGTTAGTAATTTACTTATGGCTTAGTTTAACGCCGCTTCCAAAGCGGAGTGCAGAAGAAGCGGTAACAAACTGCACAGCGCATTTTCTCCAATCGACATCTACTTACAATTATAACCTTAAAAACTTGATATGTGGACTGAGTATACATTGTCCTAATTATGTCAAATGAAAAATATATTTAAATTCAATTGGTAAACCTTTAAAAAAAAAAATTTAGTAAATAAATATCATCTTTAAAAATATTATGTACAGAATGTATTAAATCCAATAGTCATATTTATTTACAAAATTGCTTTTACTTAGTTGGCATCGAATGTTTTAAAAGTATTATGTTTAGTTAAAGTTATCTGCATTACTAAGTGATAAAGGTGTTAAAAGTGAAAAAATAATTATATTTTATAGAAAATGTCTCCAGAATATGTAAACGATCCCGACTTTTCTTACATTAGTGGTGATGTGATATTTAGTAAGTAAAAGTGTTCCATATCACATACAAAAAAAAAGCTTAGTCTTGCTATTTTAATGAAAACATAAAACACCAGGATAAAAGCTGGGCCTCGCATTTTTGTAGCAATCCGTGTGCTACAGACTTAAGAAATTGTTTGTATGGCAAAAAAAAAAGTAATTTTTTTTGCAATAAAAAAAGACGGTTATTTTAATATTTATAAACAGTTTTGTACCCAGTACGTGAAAATAAAATATTTAACATGAAGATTTGAAGTCGAAATTTGAAGACCAATGCAAAGACTAAAATTGCATTGTTGTTGTTATTGTCGATTAAACCGAGTATCGAGCGTTGTTCTATAAAGCAGAAAGTATACTTATCGTTGTTGTGGTCGGCAATGCCAAATACTTTTGTTGTTGTTTAATACTGCTGCGTATATAGTAATTATTGTTGTTGTTGAATAAAATAAAGCAGAAAATACTTGCTTTTGTTGTTGCTGGATAAAATGATAGTTTTTTTTATCCAAATTGAAATGAAATGAAACGAAATAAAATAGAATGAATTAAAATGAAATTAAGTGAAATGAAATGATATTAAGTGAAATGAAATGATAATTATTGCGTTAAATGTGGTTCAAACAATAGTGGTGCAATATAGTAGTTTCATACATTAGTCATTTCTGACATGCAAATAAAAATAATAATAATGAGAATATACATAAAAATAAGTTTTTTTTAAATTAATAGTAGTCAATGTTTATCTAAATGTTCTTTGACAATATAGTAACATTTTTTGAGCAACCGATGAAACAATGTACGTTTAAAAACTTTGTATGGATGACTGTCTGGATTTTTTTAGAAATTTAAAAATAACATATTTATTTAATGCCTTTTGGTAACGTATTAGATATTCTTTTTGCCATAGTGCAAATGGAGTTAAACATAGTAGTTTTCATTGAAGGAAGCAGCAATATTTGAGAATTTCTTTTGCTGTACCTACTTGGAAAGTTATAACTAGTTTTAAACAATTTGGAGTTTGATTTGTTTTAAGTAAACACATTTTATATATGTACAACCATGGTGAACTTAACAATGTTTTTTTTTAAATGGCGGCCTAGAATATTTGTGATACAAAATCCTATATGTTGCGATTAATAATATAAAATCTTTAGCATTTAGTGTAACTATTGCTTTCAAATGAACTTTGTACTTTTGTCATTTTAACAGGATGAATTTTGTTAAGATAAATTGGTAAGATTACTTGAAAGCAGCCAAATACTTAGATACTGTTTTTCTTGTGTAATCCTATCGATACACTGTGTACTTTTGTTGCGTTGAACTCGTTTTTTAAATGGCGGCCTACAATTACAAAATCTTATTATATGTCGCAAATATTAATATATAATCAATAACATTTGGTGTAACTATTGCTTTCAAATGAACTTAGTACTTTTATGAATAGGATGAATTTTAATATAAATAGTTAAGATTAGTTAAAGCAGTCAAATACTTATATACTGTTTTCTTGTTTTATCCAATTGATACACTGTACTTTTGTTGCTTTGAACTTGTTTACAATGGTCAGAACAAAGTTTGGTCATTTGATGTAACTATTGTATTGGTTATTTTTATATTTCTTTTGACGAACTTCGAGAACGAAGTACGTGTCAGATTGGCCGTGTTAGGGAATATATATAAAAGATGTTGATTATACCTAGTTTATAAAATATAAATACGTTGTTCAATAAGAATAAGTCACTTGCTGACTATATTAATTACATTTTCATGTTTAATACTACTAAATGTATTATTTCTAATTGTACACAAATATGTCACTTAAAGCATTAAGATAATTCCATCAAACATTAATTGATAATTTACATTTATACTCTTAGAAGTATTTTATACTTGAAATCAATATAGTCGTTGTCATGAGATATTTTCCATTATGACGTAACAGACGAAGGTAGGGCGAGTGGCAAATGTATGGCTCACTTTCTCGGTGTGACTCGAACAAGACAGACGTTCAGATAAGTATTATTGTATAATTTTAAACAATAATGAATGGTGCTATGATTAAGTAGATTTCAATTGTGTTTTTATAAAGTTAATAATAAAATATTGTTAAATATTATAGTGTAAATAATTTCGCAGTTCTGAAGTTCTTTATAATAAATAGCTGTGATGTGTTTAAAGTTGTTTCTTTATTCTTCTGATACTATCTTTATTCTAGTAATTAGAATCATATTTTCATAAATTTGTAGTTAACTTAACAAAACTCAAGTAGTTTCATTATAAATAAATAATATGAGAAGTCTTTCATTTACATAATCTAACAAGCGCATAGGTTAGGGAGGATAGATAGATCTCACATGTAAAGCTTAATATTTATTTTTTCTTAATAATTTATTCATTTATGGTAGTACAGAGAGGGTCGTGCTCCTGCAGTGGAGACTAGAAAGACCTGATGATGATGATGATGATGAATTTGTTCATCAAAAAATTGCATCATACAAAGGATGCTGGAGCCCTGTGCTAAGTTAAAAACTTGTGTTACAGGAGCTCCACTCTTTACACATGTTACATTTTTACATTAATAATAAGCTATTCGTTCTTTATATAAACTTCCACATACATTGTAAATGCATATAAAACTTAAAAAAATACTATTAAAACTAAGAAAATTAAAACAAATAACATTACTTTAAAAAAAATATTTATTTTGCACATCTGTGTTTGGGTCTTAGGATTACAACATTCTATCAAATTTCACCTAATTTGGTACAGTAATAGATTCGGAGCAAATTGGCTGTGAGTGCTGTGACAGACGGACGGACAGACAGACACACGGGTGATTCTACAAAGGTTCCGTTTTTTTATATTATGTACGGATCCCTAAAAATGAATAAGCTCTTTTAGACGGCTGCCATATTGTTCTTTGCTGACGTCACATAAGCAACATATCCCAGTCCGGTAGTCAGAGCACTGCCCAATAACTCGAAGGTCGTGGGTTCAAATCCCACTGGGAAGCATACTATGTGAATGTTGTTTTTAGTCTTGCTAGGATATTGTAGGCTTGAATCACGTGGTCATCTGAAAGATGATTCTCTTGCTTCGGAAGGCACTTTAAGCTGTGAGTCCTGAACGACATCTAGCATACATTTCAACCTATCCTATTGTGTCTGGTCTACCCTCTGAGTTACAGAGTCAATCTGTAGTCCCTCAGTTGAAAAACAAGTAACCTAGTAACCTAGGATAGGTAGCTCTGAAGCATCAAATTAGATTCTACCTATCTTTCTCGAACTTCCACGCTGGTCTGAGAGTAAAGAAAAAAGATAGAATGCGCCAGCTGCTGTATATTCCCGCACAGATCGTAAAAGCTGATCGAGTAAGGAATCATGGTAATAGGCGATGCGGCTAGCAACCCATCATTATTTTGATTCCATTTTCCATCTCCACGCCCACCACCTTCAGGTCTTATAGGCCTGAGCTCTGCCTACCCCGCAAGGGAAAACGACGTGACAGTATGTATGTGTCTATCCGATGCTGGACATAGGCCTACCCCAAATTGCAGTCTAATGCATGCTGAGTCACCAACTCCCGGCGACAATGCTGAGGTCAACCGTCAAATTGACTCAATTCGTATAAAGAAATGACTAACAAAAAAAAAACTGTTTGTCTATTCATGACATAAAAATCGCGATTCGATCACCGCGCGTAATCCCAAACATCTGAAAATAGTCCTGTCCAATAAAATTCCGCGAAAGCCAACAGACAGATTATTTTAGAATCAAAACATGCGGCGATGATGCAATATCCTCAGAATTTCTCTAAAAATGGGGCACCTAGATCTGGACTCAATGGATTATTTCTTTACCCAACGGAGGAAGTCTTACCTAGATCCATATCCGAGTTGGAATTTCGATCGGATAATAATCAGGGGCGTAGCTACCGCTGTATCAATGATACGGGGGCCCCGGGCTACAGAGACCCCTAAAGAGTGTAAACAAAAAACCGGCCAAGTGTGAGTCAAACTCGCGCAATGAGGGTTCCGTACAATATGCTTCGTGAACACACACACAATGTGCAAAAATGTTTTATTCAATTGACTAGCGCTATCTAGTGGTGTTTTAGTGAACTATTTCCTAAATGAACTCATTATAGTGAGTTTACCACTTTATTTTCAAGTGATAGAATTCTAATTATTTTTCCTGTAATCTTCAAGGAATGAACTATATTTTGTGATTTTTTCAAAATTTTCGGCCCAGTAGTTTCGGAGATCAGGGGGGGGGGGGGGGGGGAATGGTCAATTTTTGCCTTCTTTCGTGAATAAAATCAGAAGTATTGATTTTACCCGAACAAAAAAAAAATATTTGAGATCCTCATAATGAGCCCTTTCATTTGTTATATGACACAGTAAAGTTTGCAAAACTTTTTTTTAAATTTTGTAATTGGGCCCCTGAAAATGACCCTTTTTTTCAAAAAAAATCTTTATTTACTTTGCACATCCGTGTTTGGGTCATAGTCGGTTCAGTAGATTCGGAGAAAATCGGCTGTGACAGACGGACGGACGGACAGACAGACGTACGAGTGAAAGTCACGGGAAAAATTATATAAAAAGCTGTCTACGTGACCATAGAGTTCCAGTTTAAAAATGACAAAAGCGCTAAAAGGTTGGCAAAATCCTACATCGGTTATACGGGATTCCTCCATTTAAGTCATTCACTTTTTGGGGGAAATCCCGTAATAACCGATGTACAGTGGCAAACCACGGAGATAATAAAATACTGTTTTGTTTATAAAATTTACAGAATATACTTTTTAAAGTTTTTACAAGTTTAAAAAATAATAGAGAGGTGAAACTAAAACTTCTATTAAAATAAAATGGTGCCTACCTAAATTTTAGTTTTTTACGCCTCTAATAGAACTATCACTAGAAAGTACTCACAATCTATTGCCTTAAGGCGCTCTTACAGTAACACTAGCGCCACCCACCAATAAAACTCCTTAAATTATAAATTGTTTCGAATTTTAGAAATTTAACAAGTACAAAACTTCTAAATTACTTATAGTATTTTTTGTATATTAGTGCCATATTTAAAGAGAAAAACAGGTTAACGCCAAAAGTGGCCGCTTTTGGCGTTAACCTGATTTTCTCTTATTTTATCAAACGAATATTAGTGAAAATTAATACAAAAATACTACAAGTAATTTACTAGTTATGTACTTGTTAGATTTTTAAAATTCGATATAATTTAGGGTTAAAAGAATTAATTGCTGGGTGGCGCTAGTGTTACTATAGGAGCGCCTTAAGGTCTATTTTGGGCAAACGGTAATAACTAAGTACTCTACTTTGTTCTATAAAACAGGTTACCTAAAACCATATTGCCTAACCGAACTCATCATTTCAGCCGCAAGAAGTCCACTGCTGGACATAGGTCTCCCCCAAGGATTTCCAATATGACCGGTTGGAAGCGGCCTGCATCCAGCGTCTTCCTGCGACCTTTATTAGGTCGTCCAACCACCTGGTCGGTGGGTGTCCAACGCTGCGTTTGCCGGTACGTGGTCGCCATTCAAGAACCTTCCTGCCCCATCGGCCATCGGTTCTTCGCGCTATGTGCCCCGCCCACTGCCACTTCAAAGAGCTAATCCGCTGGGTTATGTCGGTGACCTTGGTTCTTCTAACCGAACTAATGTAAACTAATTCCTACGATCTTTCCTCTAGAGACTAAAAAGCAGAGTTTTATGAATGAAAGTAATGTTTTTATATGTTTAAACATTCTGCACTCGATCAAATAATGTGTTTTTGAATGGTTTTTAATAGTGTTTGTGGACGAAAGGAAGCCATTAGGTGTTCCGCCAATTCTCTGATTTACACTGTACACTATATCACAGAGTAGATACATTTATAGAGAATGAGTTTAAAATAATCAGTAGGTTAATTCTATAATGCACGTTTAAAATCATCAAAGTCTGAGCGATTTTTCGGTAACATTCTCAGCTGTGACGCGTTGTAACCCAGAGTTCGTATTATGACCGCATTCATGCATTCGGCACAGTTTTAGTAAAACTAAACAGAAAGGTTATAAAATAGTTTGAAGGGTTATGTGGGGTCTCACAGAACAAAATCGCGAATTTATAAATTGGCCGTGTGGTACCCGGCCGAGTAGAATAGGACCGGATAGGATGTCGTAGAAGGTGATTTAGGAAACACAAGCTAAACAAAGCTTATAAACATCAAAGAGACCTCTTCAACCCGTCTGGCTAGCGTGGAGAGTGTAGGCTATATTTCTTACTGCTCTGGCTAATATGTGGCTCTGGTAGTACAGAAAGGGTGGTGCTCCTGCAGTGGAGACTAAAAAAGAGCTAATGAAGATGATGAGTGTATATTAGACACTTAATAACAATCATGAAGTCATGAAACTGCCTCCGTGGTCCAGTGGTTAAGGCGTTCGCTTTGTTTGACCCGAGGGTCGTGGGTTCGATTCCCACGGGAAGCATACTTTGTTAAGTTGTTTCTAGTTTGGTTAGGACAATGCAGGCATGAATCACCTGATTGTCTGATAAGAAAGATGATTCCGTGCATCGGAAGGCACGTTAAGCCGGTGGTCCCGGCTGCCATCTGGTAGTCGTTAAAGGAACCACGTCAGAGGCCGAGAGGCGGTTCCGCAGAATTCTGACACCAGGGTATGCATGGTCTACTGACCGTGTCACCTACACGAAATGATGATGAGTCTGTTAATATTTTTGAAATATTTATTAGTTTTGATAAAGTCTCTGCATGACTCTACTCTACACTTGTCATGCAGTTACGCGTGCGATGTCCTATAATTTTTATGCACTTTTTGCCGCGCAAATTGCGCATGGACGTGAAATGGCGGTTTGTTTATTGTTTTTATGTTCGGTGTCTGGATTCCCATTGCTGACCTGAATACTATTATACATTACATTTTAACCGACTTTTAAAAAGGAGGTTATCAATTCGACGCGTATGTATGTAATGTTGTCAGCAGTGGCGGCCGCTCCTTCAGTGCACTCGTGCACTGCACTACCAGATTTTTATGTATTTCCCAATTTTTTTTCGACAGTATTATTATTTATCCAAAAGTATGTAACTTTAATTAAACACTGAAGAAGAAAATATTTTCAAACAAGCTTGATCTTTATAACCTAAAATTTAAGACTCATTTTAGCTAAACCAAAAATTAGGCGAGCGCTTTCAAAGTGCGCACGAAGCGTCTCCATAGAAACTATATGGAATGAGACAGAAATGCTCCGGCAGGTGAAACGGAAGATGACCCGTACTCAATGTGTGAGAAAAATTGAAAAATCGGGTCGGCGCACGAGCCCCGAATACTCCCGAACGGGCTCGCTCGGGCGGCATCGGCCGGGGTGTCTCGCTCGCTCGTTGAAGATTTTTGTTGCGAAGGCGTGTCCTTGACCTACTCAAATCAGTTTGTTTGTTTTATTTCGCACCTGTGACACGGTGTGATAGATAACGCGCGCGAAATTACCCAATAATTAATTATAGTTATGGTTTTCTACTTTGTGTGTGCTTCAAAGTGTAGTGGTTGAAAGTGGCTTCAAAGTGTGTTGTTAATGGGATTATTTGAACAAGAACTAAAAAAGAAAATAGGCTATGGCTTATTTAGGCGGTATGCCGCCTAATCTGTTTTTTGAAACCATCTTCTCGTGCTTTTCAAACTGAATTAGTTAAGTACCTATTAGAATATTCATTAGCGCGCAGCTCCTCTCACTAAACCAATGGTAAGTCAAGATGATGAGATATTTCACTGCATATACATAAGTACCTGATACTTTTTATACAGAAATGGTTTTACATATTAACAAGAATTGTACCTAGAGTAACTGATTATGTATGTACAAATATTATTAAGTAGGTGCATAGGGGCAGTCGACTACAAATAATTGACGAACGTACGGCATTTCAATAGGTCGTTTTGCTTTTAAGAGACAGTAGGTAAGCAGGTGAACCACCACTCCTTGAAGTCACGAGCCGCCACTGGTTGTCAGAATTGCCCAGATTTTGCATAGGTTAGTCTACTCCAACTATTGAACTTAGTGTTTCTATGTATATTTGTGTGTTTGTCCGCGCATATCTCAAAATATTGAAGTCGGATAGCAAAAATTCTTTACTACATTGATAGACAAACTAAGAGGTCAAGATAAATAAAAGCTTGTAACAAATATCGTGAAAATAACACCTAGTGAAAGCACACCAACTGTTTCTCTTCTCGCGCGAATGGGCGAATATCTGAGGAGTCATGTCAATAGCCGATGCGGCTAGCAACCCATCACTATTTTGATTCTGTTTTCCACCTACAAGCTCACTAACATGCTGAACGCGGCCTTTAGGTTTTATAGGCTTTCTGTACCCCGCAACGGAAAAAGACGTGAAATAGGCTATTTTCCTAAAAAAATATAATTAGTCCGTTAGTTAGATTATAAAAAAACATTTGACACGAGTTTTTTCTTTTGTCAATCAAACAAAAAATGACAAAGGTATAGTCCGTTAAAATTGTGTGTGACGTCACTAGCCAGTACACTTTTTAGTGGCCTGTGATGTCACAAGCCCTCACTCATGAACTTTGACACGCTTTATCTTTGACATTTATTGTTAAATTAATGAAAGAAAAAATACATGTCCTTGTCCAATATTTTTTGATTGTCCAATTGACGGTCTAATTTTATTATTAATATTTTGACTCAGGAAAATAGCCTATCATTAAAACTTTACCCTCAAATAATTTTGTTAGCATAGTGTATGTAGTATGAGTAACGTTGGCATGTCGCCAACTTAGATACAATGAACAAGGCTTCCTTATAACCTGTCCTGGAAATGCTGGACATTTAATTAGGCGCGATAGCAATGGCTTAAGTCTAGGAAATGGTTCTTGTAATTGCTCTGGTTATGATTTACTTTGAAGATGTGTTCCATACAAAGTAAGTCAGGGATGTTTTATTTAGAGGTTAAGTGAGTACAGCGTACTTTTCATCAATTCACATTTACACAACCTATAATTTGCTAACAGTCGTAATTTATTTCATTTTATCTCTGAAAAAACACGTTATTTTGTGTGCTAGTGGTCAACTTAGAGCCTTGAGACATCGAAAGATATAATTGTATGACTAACTTACTAATAACTATTAATTTTCCATATCGTCTGCGTAAATTCTTGCATTTTTCAATTTGCATATAAACTAGCTTTATAATGGTATTTTTTTTAAATCGGTCTTGTAATTTTGGAACCTAATCAATGCAAATATACAAGAGAACAAAAGAATGGACAGAAAAACATAAGCACACTTGCGAAGTCACTGGCAAAATAAGTAATAAATCGAAAAGTGTTAAGTTAGACTGAACCCAGTACCTTTCTCTTAGGTTACGCACTACGACCGCTTGACCACAACCCCACTTGTAATTTCTCAACCACCGATAAATTAGAATCGTAAAATCCGGTCAAAGTGACCTCTCGATTAGCAGAACAAAATTACAATCGTTAAATTGCACTTAGAGAGATAATAATTATTATTATGACTTCGATAAACATAAACAAACGATAATCTTGTCTTTAATGTGCCGATTTTGCGATTCGATGAGAGTAGACACAATACAGAGCATACATCTTCAAAAGACATATATGGCAAAAGCATAGAAATAAAGTAGGCAATATTCACAAGTGTAACTGGACTTCGAAACACAAACAGGCGCCGCATTGTAGTGCAAGATATGGCAGCTACAATAAACTGTTGGTAATATGCGTATATATTTTATTTATTTTTTTAAGTTGTCTGTTTTAGTGTCGCTATCTGCACGGCTTGACCGATTTTAAAGAGTAAGTTTCCATTTGTTTCGTATTCTTCCCTAGAATGTCAAAAGCTGTGATGTCATAAAAAATCAATATGGCAATCTTCATTCGTAAAAGAGACTAACGGGAGATAAAGACATTATTAAAATACGTAACAAGGGGTCCTCAGGTTCACTTCGCCCTGAGGAAGACCTCCGGATGAGGTTGAAACATGTCGGCCAGTAGCTGACTATTTACGTGAGTAACCCGTTGTTACGTATTTTAATAACAGACTAACGGGTTTTTATTTGCATAATGCTTCTTGTTTTATTTATAAAAGGACATTAAGCTTAGCAAAAAAGGATCTTGAACTCTACATAGTATCTACTCCCGTGACCCGCAAGCAAGTCATCGCTCTAAAAATACATTAATTGTGTCAGATGCACTAACTATACGACCGTACGTATGTATGTTTGAATGTGTTTGCTTAAGAAAGTCGATAAGGGCCGGAAGTATCGAAATGCAATAGTTGATAACTTGCGATAAACTATTTACAGATAGCCATGTAGTTCCCGGCAGAGTAGAATAGGACCACTGCAAGTCTTCCCGTGGATTTCGGAAAAGGCGAATTAAGAAACACAAGCTAAACAAAGGTTATAAAAATAAAAGAGACCTCTCCATCCCGTCCAGGCCAGGCCAAATCCTATGACTGCTCTGTCTAATATAAGGTTCTGGTAGTACAGAGAGGGTCGTGCTCTTACCGTGGAGACTAAAAAAGACCTGATGATGATGATGCGATAAACTGACCGAAAAGAGGAGCTCGAGCCCCAGTGGGAGAACGCATTTTTAACCGACTTCAAAAAAGGAGGAGGTTCTCAATTCGTCATAATCTTTATTTTTTTTTTAAGTATGTTCCCCGATTCCTCGAAGATGCCTGGACCGATTTAAGAAATTTTTTTTTGTTCGATAAGTTATACTTTACAGAAGGTCTCATATTTTTTTTATCGAAATGTTTCGACCGCTTTTTGAAAAAATACACAAAAACGGGGGTAAACCAATAGTAAGGGGATCATGAAATCAAACATTTCGTTGCAAATCAAACGACGCTGTTGGTCAGATGCAGTCCGAATCTTCCCCTCCCAACTCTGCGCTATATGTATAATTCAACTCACGAACGTGTCCAGTCTGGACGCGTTTCGTGCTATCGCTTCCAACCACGTTATTTACCTATTACCAATAGGCAGATACAACGAATTTACCTGTAGGGCCTAAAAACATAATGCATTATCTTTTTATTATTACTAGATTTTTAAAAATGTATAAAAAATTTAAGAACCGAAAGAACCGAAAAAACCGGGTTGTGATATTTTAGAACCGGGAATTCCCGGTTTTTTTGGAACCGGGAAAAACCGGTTCCGATGCCATATGATACGGGAAAATTCGTGTGCGGGTCCGACTCGCACTTGGCCGATTATTTTAATTCACACAGGTGACTGCCTACTTGATTAATAGCACGTATCAAAAAATTCTTCCGATAAGAACCATTCAGTACTGTGGTTCTACATAAGTAGATAAAAGACTTACGTAATTGCGTTACTTCATCAACAGATAACTATGAATGAACAATCCGTACGGGAAAGATAAGAAATAATGATAAGAGACAAAACAAATATACGAAATATACGTACAAAATAAATGTGTAAATGTCGTTGTCGTAGAGCTACGCTATCGCCAAAATTCACTTTTGCTTAGCATGAATGGACCGGCTCGTCCGGGGAAGTACCACACTCTCACAAAAAATCGACCTTTGAGTAATAGGTTTAGTGCTTCTATGCTTCGTTCGGTGAGTGAGAGAACAGGAGGCCCATCCCCCTTTCCCCTCTGGAGAGGGAAAAATAAAGGCCGGCAACGCTCTTGTAACGCTCCTGGTGTTGCAGTTGTCCATGGGCAACGGTGATCACTTACCATCAGGTGACCTGCATGCTCGTTTGCCGTCTCACGTCATAAAAAAAAACTTTGTGAATGTCAAAATAATATAATTTAGTATGAAAATATACTTTATTTTCAAATGGTACTTACGATTTGTCTGGAAAATACAGGTTTATGTTTGGCAGTCACTTAGGACTCAAAATTAAAAAGGAAACGTATACGCTGTGTCATCTCGCATAAAGATGTGAAGATTACCTGAAAAAGAAGAAAAATACATTTTGTTTCTTTAAAACTAACATCAAATAACTAAACCTTCGAGCAACACGGCTTTTCCGACTAAACACAATTTCTTTTTTGAAATTTGAAGTTTGAAGTGACAATTGTATTCACAAAGTTTGTAAGTTGTTGTAATTCACGGGAAAGCTTCGAGCAACACGGCTTCTGTTTCCGGTACGGAAGGCGTGTTGCTCGAAGCGGGAAAGTATCCCTAACCCGAAAATTTTAATTGACACTAGTTTAAAGCTTAAACCAGAAAAAAAAATGAATTAAAAGTAAAGGTAGTTTACACTTTAAACTATCTTTACTTAAAACCGATTTTATGGTTCCATGCTCAAAAGATAAAAACCATTCACAAGAATTTATGGCGGAGCTTTCAACAGTACAAAATGACTTGGCCTCAGAGAATAGGTTAGGTTCAATTTCTCGTCACTCGCAGTTAGTCATTCACTTTGTATTTTTCGTTACCCAAATTCATTATTTTGGGACTTGAAATTTGAATTTAGTCACTCGTTTAAATGCTACCCGTATCAAAAGCTTATGCCATTTAAATTTAAGGCTACAAAATCGGCGTCTCGAAAGCAACATGTGGTGTTTTATAGCTACATATGTTGCCAATTATACTGGAATAATATATATTCTATGAATTTTTTGTGGCAAAAATTTAGTGAACTGTGTGACCTCGTCATGAGGTCAAATTTGTCATAGACAGGGGTTACAGCGCAAAGTTAATTAGAGATGTCGCACTATCTGTCGGTCACGTGAGCTATCGCGAGTAAACATTTTTGCACAGCGCCGCTAAAGAAGTACCTATTCACTTCAAAAAGTATTGATTAAAAAATATTCTGACGGCGTTCCGGTGCACTGGGCGGCTATGACCTCTTTATGGGGTCAAATTTGCCGCCAATTTGGGAATTATTGGTAACAGCGAGGGAGCGCCCTAATGGCGGTTTGTTCGGTCGACATTAGTTAATGAGGTGCCCTTTACTATTCGAACATGACGTATTATTAAAAAAAAAACCGGCCAAGTGTGAGTCAAACTCGCGCAATGAGGGTTCCGTACAATATGCTTCGTGAACACACACACAATGTGCAAAAATGTTTTATTCAATTGACTAGCGCCATCTAGTGGTGTTTTAGTGAACTATTTCCCTAGATGAACTTATTATTGTGAGTTTACCACTTAATTTTCAAGTGATAGAATTCTTATTATTTTTCCTGTAATCTTCAAAGAATGAACTAAATTTGGTAATTTTTTCAAAATTTTCGGCCCAGTAGTTTCGGAGATCAGGGGGGGGAATGGTCAATTTTTGGCTTGTTTCGTGAATAAAATCAAAAGTATTGATTTTACCCGAACAATAAAAAATATTGTTGAGATCCTCATAATGAGCTTTCATTTGATATATGACACAGTAAGGTTTGCAAAACTTTCTTTTAAAATTTTGTAATTGGGCCCCTCATAATGACCCTTATTTCAAAAAAATCTTTATTTACTTTGCGCATCCGTGTTTGGGTCATAGGATTACACTATCTTACCAAATTTCATCTAATTTGGTTCAGTAGATTCGGAGAAAAGCGGCTGTGACAGACGGACGGACGGACAGACAGACGCTCGAGTGATCCTATAAGGGTTCCGTTTTTCAACTTTTGTACGGAACCCTAAAAAACAGCTTACGTCTGCCGTGTAAGTTTTTTGCCGACGTTAACGTTGCCCATTGGATTAGCTCTTTGAAGTGGCAGTGGGTGAGGTATATAGCACGAAGAACCGATGGTCGATGGGGCAGAAAGGTTCTTGACCACGTACCGGCTAGCGCAGCGTTGAACACCTACCGACCAGGTGGTCGGACGACCTGATAAAGGTCGCAGGAAGATGCTGGATGCAGGCCGCTTCTAACCGGTCGGTTGGTGGAGACCAAGGATTTCCAATACGGCTACAATAATGCTGGACATAGGCCTCCGCCTATGTCCTGCATGCAGTAGACTTCTGGTGGCTGCGATGATGATGATGATAACGTTGCCTATTACACTCCGGGGAACAATACGGATGTAATGACACCTCACACTTCAAAATCGGTTTAGCCGTTTAGGCTACTGGAGGTAACGGAGGAACAGATATACTTATATACGGCGCGGAAAGAAATGATAATGCGACTTAGCAAAAATTGTGACAAGTTGTTGTCACACTTTTTTGATGCGATTTAGTAAAAATTGTGACAAGTTGTTGTCACACTTTTTTGATGCGATTTAGCAAAAATTGTGACAAGTTGTTGTCACACTTTTTCGATGCGATTTAGCAAAAATTGTGACAAGTTGTTGTCACACTTTTTTGTGGCTATATCTTTTGATTGACTTGACAAGTTTCACTAAGAAGACGTGATTTTATGTGTTCTCACTCTTTCTACTTGAGTATCGTTTATATCATTCTGTGCTTAATCAGTTTAAATAAATTATCAATTAAATTGAGATCAAACATCAAACCTTACATTGTTACCAATAAAAAGAAACGAATTTAATCAAACAGACTTAAATCTAAATTAGCAATGCGAACCAAAATATTTAGTTTAGATAAAGTGTTTACTATTTTTCGGACTAATCTGTTTTATGTTATCTATTGTTATTGCACACTCAATTGCTAGCAAAACATGGTTAACAAAATTATATACTTTGAAATTGTGTTACTTTTAATACAAAAGTCTGAATGTTTGTGTTTTTATGTTTGTTTCCCAAGTCACCCAAAACTACAGAACCAATTTGTATAATTTTAAAGATTTAGTCAAAGTCACAGATTTTTATTCAAAATTGGATAGGTAATTGTATCTTTTTTTAACGTCATATTTTTTTTTCTTATTACTTTTAATTTTTAATATGCAAAATCGAAAAACTACTGGCGTTTTGTAATGACCACTGGTGAGAAGAATACGCTGAAAACTCAATCCATCCATTTAAACTATTCTAACATTTTTTTTTATTTTTTTTAAATTTGAAATAAACTTTACACTGGTAGTCAATATTTCTACTTACAAATCAGGATTGTTCTGCTTTTCTAAAGGTATTTATAAAATGTGCTATGTAACATCCGGAAATTGAAATTCACGTTCTCACCATCAATGTTCTGTAATTGGTTACGGAACAAAAGTTCGTAAAATCAAGAAAAATCTTCTCTATAGTAAATTGAAAACCTACTGATTAATAAAACGCCTAGAGTAGCCAAGGAGAAACAAACGTGATTTAAATTATGGTTAGTTCAATATACAGTATTTCGCATCGCGTGATTGTCCTACATATTTAAATTCAAGCAAGACACTGATTTAGAGACACACTATGGAATTACGATAATGAAGTTGTAAATCTCATTATTTCAGTCCATAACTTGTACCTATGTCTCGTTTACACGAACTTAGACGCTTTTGATTAGTAGCTTTAGGTATTTCAAAAAAATAAATAACTCGTCTCCTTTTTTTGACAATATACGACCGCCTAATTGATATTTTGCTGACGTTACATAGCGTATGACATTTCGGGGAATAATACACTATTGACATCTCACAGTTCAAAATCCTTCCAGCGGTTTAGGCTACAGGAAGCAACAATGAAACAGACATACATATATGTATGTATACATTTGTGCTAAAATTATTACTATCCTTCTGGATAGGTTTGCAAGATAAAATTAGCTGTGACTTCATAAAATTACTCTAACTATCAAAAACATATCGTACTTACAAAATGTTTTGCAAGACTTTAACTTAGTCTACCTGTATACAGGAACACTGTAAAGTGTTAGAACGCAAGTGGCAAAAATAATGAATTAAACGTGTTAATATCATATTAAAAATAATTTTACGTAAATACTTATTAATGGTACAAGAGAAGCCCGATGGTCCAGTGGGTGTGAGCTCTATGAGCGCTTACGTATGTTAAGCAACCCCTGGTGCAGTCTCTACTTGGATGGGTGACCGCAAGTGGCATAAAAATATCTCGAGCTCCTCCGTGCTTCGGAAGGCACGTTAAGCCGTTAGTCCCGGCTGTCATCATTGATGTCAGTCGTTAAGCTATGTCAGATGCCGGCAGCTTGAAAAATCTGACACCAGTGTTGGCCACTTACACATACGAAAAACAAACAATGGTACAAAATCTATATAATTCATGATGAATGTGTTAAGTACGCACGGTGCATAAATATTTATATCTGCAATGCGCAATTGATACCAACTAAACGTGCAAAATAACCTCGTTCAAACGAGGCACCGCAAACAAATGAATCTACTTTATAGCCTAGGTAGACCTAATTTCAATGTGTTGAGTTAATTCCCTAAGTGCTTCGATTGCCACAAAAATGTACTGTTTTATTTCAAACTATTTCTAGTCTGTGCTAGGTGTAGGTGGAGAGGAATGGGAGGAAGCGATGGCCTAATTTACTAAAGGGGGTTTATTTGTGAATCTGCTTTCGCGATTGTTACTTAAGGCGCTCCTATAGTAACACTAGCGCCACTCAGCAATTAATTCTTTTAATCCTAAATTATATCGAATTTTAAAAATCTAACTAATACATAACTGGTAAATTACTTGTAGTATTTTTGTATTCATTTTCACTAATATTCGTTTGATAAAGTAAGGGAAAAACAGGTTAACGCCAAAAGTGGCCACTTTTGGCGTTAATCGATTTTTCTCTTTAAATATGGCACTGGTAAATTACTTCTAATATACAATAATTACTTCTATATTTAGTAGATTTGTAGTTTTTAAATTTTTAAAATTCGATCCATTTTATGATTTAAGGAATTTAATTGCTGGGTGGCGCTAGTGTTACTATAAGAGCGCCTTAAATAAAATTACTTTTAATACGTAGTAAGGTGTATAAATAATAGTAAACGCGATAAAACCGTACTAAAAGTTATTTTTCAATACATTTGCTAATAATACGGTTCTTGTGACATCGAAATCTGTATCGAAATGATGTATTTTACAGCACTTGTGCTTTTTACTTTACACCAATCACAACCGCTCAATAGCCCAATGCCACAGATGCAAAATTTAAACTTCTTCATAGAATCTCAGCACAGAGTTTTAAGTTCAGCATGATAACTTTTCTCTGATTCGTGAGATGTGATTTTTTCACCGACTTCGAAAATGAGAAGGTTATCAATGTACTTTTTTGGAGAAAATTAACCTGAATAAATGTACCTGATTATTATAAATGTATTTTTAGAAACTGCTTGAGTTCCTAACTTTTATAAATTCCGTATTTGCTGAATTGCAATCTTGTTTTAGTTTATGGTAATCGCAAATGTATTGAAAAACGTCGTATGATACTCGTACGGTAAGCTGTCTATTATAGTCGTCGGTTTATTATAAGCACTCGGCTTCGCCTCGTGCCTATAAACACCTCGACTGTAATATCCAGCTTACCGTACTTGTATCATACATAATGTACTATTATGTGTATTAGTTTTGTTAAATGCTTTCGCTAATAAGAAAACTCGTCTTACAGTATATGCAAAATTATTCTTTGTAACTGTGAATTTATTCTATTACAAAATTATTATTTTTTAGCATAGTTGAATTATTATCCTACGACACAAGTGCACAACTTACTGTGGGGCTAGTTTTATTTTAGTGTGTTTATATATTTATTTATTTGAGTAGGTTTGATAATTACTTATGTAGATTTTATTCATCGATTCAATTTTTTAGAAATTTTACAAAATGACGAAGTAGCTGTGATAAAGACTCTTGAAGTCTAACCAGTCACAGAGCCAAGTACGTAACTCTTGGTTTGCAAAACATAAACTTATCAAACAATAGCAATCTTCCCGCGACTTTTTCCTCGTAAATAGTCTATGTCACCCACAGATTAATTAGCTTTTCATTGGTAAAAGAATTTTGTAAATCAGTTTAGCAGTTTCAGAGCCTATTCAATTCTGTTTGCATTAACAATCAAATCTTTCTTTTTATAATTATTATAAAAAGGACCACTTGAAATGGACTTTATATCTATGCTAATATTTTATTAGCATAGATATAAAATGCATTCTTCTTCTTTTCGAGTCGATATGGTTATATTTGTTTCAAAATCATATTGATTTAAACCAGTAGTTGGCCACGGCGATACCTTTGTCATTTGCTTCATTTAGGTCTTTAATACTGCAGGTGGAGGGACAATTAGGACACGTCGTTTTAAAGTGCTTTTAAAGTGGTTTAATATGTGCTGCTATTGCCTTTGATTCCTAAACCTCAAATGTGTACACTTTATTCTGAATGAAACCTATTAAAATCACATAAACTAATTCCTGTACATTGACTTCGACAAAACATCCATTAAAAATCACTCACCATCTATTACTCAATTAGAAATAAAGGAATTAAAAACATATGAAATAGATTTGGAGTGCGTTCGGACAAAGGGACTATTTAAAACGCTTTTCAAAACCATAGGTTCTCAAACTTTACAGAATCGTAAAATACTATTCATATTTTTGAATCCCAATGCCAACTTTCCAATGCCAACTAATATTACAAATGCGAAAGTGTGTTTGTTTTTTGTTATGTTTCACGCCGTATCTACTTAACTGATCGTCATGAAATTTTACATACTCATAGGTTAAGATATCTCATTGGTATAGCGAGAAGGACACAGACTATATATTACACTATATATAACAGCTAGTAAAATATATACCTAATATAGTGAGTCAATGCACACATCCCTACAAACTCGAAAATGTCTCGCATGTTTTGTACATTATTAAAAACCTCACTCGCCTATCTCGTTTCCACTAGAGTGCTGAACGCAGCTAGATGAATGAAGCAATTTAGTTCTTGAAAAATACATAACTTGCTACACTAGCACGTCTCTGGTGGAAAAAAACTCTTATGCCCAATAAATTACAACATAAACGATGTTTCAATTATATTAATTTCCTTCCTTTTCATATCTCTCTCTCGTTCTCTCTGTGCGTGCTTCTGATTGCCTGCCAGAATGCTATCGGAAGCACGTCCCTATCCTCTATTATAAAGTGGATAGATTTGATAATTTATCTGTTTGAATCGAATAGGCTCCAAAGCTAATGGACCGATTTAAAAAAATATTTTACCATCATCATCATCAAAGTCTTTTTTTATTCTCCACTGCAGGAGCACGACCCTCTCGGTTCTACCAAAGGAAAATGTTAGCCGGAGCAGTCAGAGGATTTGGACTATTCTCTCCTCGCTGTCCAGACGGCTTGGAGAGGTTTGTTTGATGTTGAAAGCTTTGTTTAGCTTGTATTTCCTAAGTTGCCTTCTACGACATCCACGTGAAGACTTAGAGTGGTTATATTCTACTCTGGCGGGAACTACACGGTGAACATATGTAGGCTATAATTCAAGCCGACATAGTCGCGGAAACAATGCTAGTATTACTATAAGTCCCTGGTGTTCGAAGAACCACTTTGAGAAACAGTTTTAAATTACTTTAAAAACTATTTTCGCTCTACTACCTCCATGTTGTCAATGTGTAATTGCCCAGCAAATGTGGACACATTGCTACGTGTACGGTGACCATATGGCGGTAAAGTCAAGGACTTTAGAACTATTAATTTCTTACATTACTTCCAAGCATATGGTGGAGTCTATCTAGAATTTGTTTCAATCTAATCACACTTTATTTTATTTTTCCGATCTGAATAGTTGTTTGGTAGTTTTTAATTCCTTCACGCAAAAACTACGGTGAATTTTATGATAAACTATCTTATATACGTTTGTCATCAAAATAGCAGTATTTGTTTCAGCTTGTGTGGTCTAAATCGAGGACAATAGCTAACAGGCTACTTTTTTATCTATACTTATATTATAGAGGAAAAATTGATTGTTTGTTTGCATTAAATAGTCTTAGAAACCATTGAACAGTGTTTCAAAATTATTTCACACTAGCTGTTACCCGCGGCTTTGCCCGCGTAATATATAACCAATGTCCTTCTCAGAACCCTAACCTATGTGTATGCAAAATTTCATGATGATCGGTTCAGTAGATACGGCGTGAAAGCGTAACAAACAAATAAACAAACTCACTTTCGCATTTATAATATGAGTTAGGATTAGGATTAGAATATTTTACGCGGATGAAATTGAAAACTATAGCTAGTAAGGTAAAATATTTCACATATTTTACGCGGATGAAATTGCGAGCTATAACTAGTAAGGTAAAATATAGGTCATATAGACCTGTATGTATTTTGGTGATAACTTTAAAAACGACTATTAATTAATACAAATTCGAAAACTAAAACCTATAAGACAAATTGCATTACCGTCAAAAAAAGAATATTTTACCAAAACGGGTCATATGCCTCCAATTATGGTAAATGACTTTAACGAAATAACTTAATATCTCACTTGAAACACACCGTGCGTGTCGAATCTAATCAAATTGAATTTTATAACTTTGAAGGCAAGAACACGTGTTGTTGCAAGATATTTATTACATAATTTTAATAAAATTACTACATACGATTTTATTGGGTATATACATTATTTTTAAGACCATCATAAGACCTGCCTTACTGTATGGAGCAGAGTGCTGGGCGACAAAGATAAAAGAGGAACATCGGATTCATGTGGCAGAAATGCGTATGCTTAGGTGGATGTGTGGCATAACGAGGATGGATAAGATTCGGAACGAATACATAAGAGGGAGCCTTAAAGTCGCACCTATAGTGGATAAACTGAAAAGCCATCGCTTACGTGGTATGGTCATGTGCAGAGGAGAGATGCCGAACATCTGGCAAAAAGAATGTCTCATTTGGAGGTAGAGGGAAGTAGAGGACGCGGAAGGCCAAGAAAGACGTGGAATGAATGTGTCGGATCGGATATGAGGGAATGTGGGGTGAATATAAATATGGTAAACGACAGAAAATTATGGAGAGAGTCGACATACAGAGCCGACCCCAAATAGGGATAAGGCGAGGAAGAAGAAGAAGATACATTATTTTTAAAACCGCATTTTAAATACTTTACATTATTACATTTCGCAGGTAAACATTTATCTATGATGTAATAAGAACTATGCAAAACTTTTTAACATAATGAACTGTGGTTCCGAGACCCCAACATTAATAGGTTTTGTTAGTTATATCTGTGAGGTTGGTTATTTTTTCGACTTTTTCTTCATGTCTTCAAACGTCTTGAAGCTTATTTAACGTGCGTGGTGAACTTTTATTCAGTTTATACATCCAAAGACAGACTCTTAAAGTCTAGAGCTCACAGAACCACTAGTTATAATTATGAATTCCCCAACGATTTCGCTAAGTACTATAAAGTAGCAAAATACTACGTCCAAGATATGATTAAGAAACGGGAAAATGTAGAAAATGTTTTCGAAATTTTCAAATTTAAAGTTCAAATTGTCACCCTACCCTGCAATAGCATAGGTGCTACGTGCTTAATGTAGTATGCACACGCTTCCTGCACTCCGATGCAGGCCCCCATTTCGGGCGGCTTACCACAAAAATGCTGTTATTAGAGAGCGACATATTTTTATTACATACACACATTAAAGTTGTGTTTTACAATGTTGGACTATTTTCATTTATATTAGGTTTATCACAGAGTTATAACTTGTACCTTTCCAACCCGTCTGGAGAGTAAACCAGATCCTCTGACTGCTCTGGCTAATATATGGCTCTGGTAGTACAGAGAGGGTCGTGCTCCTGCAGTGGTGGCTAACAAAGAGTCTGCATACTGTAATAAACGCGATAAACTCGTATTAAACTAATTTAAATTTGTTACGATCACGAAAATATATGACAACATATGGATGGAGGACATAATATGGAACAATCGTACCCAAGAAATCATTACTAAGATTTAAATAAAATTATTTTAATACGGTTTTTATCGCGTTTATTACATTATTTATACACCTAACGTTTCGAGCACTTTAGTGTTCGTGGTCGCAGGTAGACTAAGTTGACATTTGTCTAGTATTTTATAAGAACTGCAAAATCTACCGCCTAAAATGTTTATTGATAACGTTATTTAACGTTGCCAGCTCTATCTTTTCACTTCTAAGTTCCAACCTCACATATTCCTAAGGTTACAAGATGTCAACGAAGATAATTCAAAATGGCCGTTTAATTTATTGTTGTTTAGGGAGATTGTGAAAGAAGTGACATAATTACACTGAGAATAATGATAATGAGTACATGTGGTACAAACCATAAGCTTACAGCTTAGTCAACTCGGAAATGAACAAAAACGGGAACCAATTACTGCGACTTCGATGTCGGGCTGTCCGCCACCAGGCAGTAGGTATTTCTGTTGCCGCTACAACAACGAATACTAAAAACAGAATAAAATAAATATTTAACAGTTCTTATGTACGGCAAACATAATGTTTTGCCGTTTTTCGCACTATATTAATCACGGCAACAGGTATAGGTACTCTAGAAGTATTCACAGCTCGGGGACATGCTCAAACAACAAATTGAAATAGACATTTTTAAGGATGCAACTAATAAGTTTATAAATAATGTTATGATTTATCTGAATTCTATTGATTTTATTGTTTAATAAATTTTATTACTAATATTTTTTCTTTATTCGTACTAATACTTCACTCTTTTTTATTTAAGTTAACTTTGACATGATTTTAGTTAAATTTGACCTGAAATTGTATCACTTGTAATGTTCTTTAATGATTTAAAATATGTAAATTGATAATCGAATGTATTGTTTGGTAAATTGTTTCTTGTAACATGCGGATGACTTGGTGTTATTGCTGTAAGTCTGTGTGTGATTGTGATAATAATAATAAATAAATAAAAAATAAATGATGAGTCTTTTAATCTAATCTATTAAAATTTTTGAGCTACAGTCCAATTTGAGATATACTACGGTGCCTTTCGTGCGCGAGTCCGACACGCAATTTTTCTTTTATGATATTTGCATATCGCTCATATCTTGCGTCCAGCGGAAACAGTCACCCATGTGCCGTGACCTGTGGCCAAAACACCAAGTAATTATGCGCGGGCGCCGCTCGTAATACCTAGTTAAGGTAATGACCCACGGCGCGCCATTATGATTAAATGCGTGAAAAATTGACTATTTATTTTGTGAATTTGCATAATGAACGTTAGTTTAGATCTTTTTTTTTTTTTTTATTCATTACAGAATCAACAGCACTTTGTTAATATATACAAGCTTTATGTTTTCATCTTACTGCCAATAACAGATTCTCATTTCTCAAATACATCTTATGCTTAGAACTAAGTAAAGTTTAAAGAATAAATGCTTACTAAAATAAAATATAACCAAACATCTCCCGGAACTCAAGATTCAGTTCGACTAATATCTCAAAAAAAAACCTTATCAAAATTCAAAATTCAAAATCATTTATTTGCTTTAAATAGGGTACAATAATAAACATGGTATGGTTTTGCTAAGTTCAGGCCTATTTAGCTATATTAATAGCATGCAAATTTCTTTTTTTTTTCTATTACAAAACTATTATTAATAACAATTTTTAAAGCTAGTGAATAAAATTATGTCCAGTTTAATAAATGTCAAAATGTATTAATATTATTGTTTAGTAGTATAAGAATACAAATTAAAGAAATGTATATACTATTGTATAAAAATGTATACTTAAGTTTAAATTATTTTTAGTTATATTTATGGTAAGTTTAAATTATAATTAGTTTTGGTGATAATTTGTTAGATTAAATCCTAACTAATATTGATATTATTGCCTGTACAGGGTTACTTGTAAGACACCAGTCACATACATCGTAGGTGTTATAGTCACTTTCGATAATATGTTAGATTTTACTTTCTTAGACCTTGTCCTAATCCTAACTAATCGTAATTCTTACTAATATCATAAAGGCGAAAGCTAGTTTGTTTGTTTGTTTCGCCATCACGCCTTATTTACTGAAACGATCATCATGAAATTTTGCATTCTCATTGTCTAGAGTACAGACAATTAAGCAAAATTAAGAATTTTGAAAAAAAAAACCCACGACACAACATTGTTTTGCACTATGTGGCGCCCCATAGTGAGTAACAGCCATGACACCTGTCTAAGAACATGAACTCATCAAACACAAATCCGTTATTGAAAACCGCATCAAAATCGGATCATTAGTTTAGAAGATAGGTGGGAACATTACTTTGCACAAAATCACACACAAACAAACATCTCTCACCCTAAACGCATATACCTGCTCCGTTCCGTCGTGGGTAAAAAAAACATAGGTTACCTTTCATCCCGGAAAAAATCCTGTTCCCAAAGGATAAGACTACTTTCGCACTCCACGGACAAAGAAATGTCAATGAGTCAATGTCGATCGAGGTAGTTCCTCTAGCCAGCTTCCTTGCTCTGTGAAAGTCCCGAATGGCAACTATGGTTTCAAAGTGCTCAAGGGATCCTACGAGTCCTACGACGAACACGTTCACAACTTACTGTGAAACTAGCTCAATTTGTGTAATTTGTAGATACCAATATGAAAAAAAATATTTTTTACTGTCCTGGGTCATGGATGTTTATCTATTTTAAAATATAGTATCGTTGAATAAAATTATTTTAATACGGTTTTTATCGCGTTTATTACATTATTTATACACCTAACGTTTCGAGCACTTTACAGTGTTCGTGGTCGCAGGTAGACTACCTGCTTTTATTTAAATGTGTAACAATCGCGAAAACATAAGAAAACATTAGTATCGTTGAGTTAGTATCCCATGACAGAAGTTCACGAATTAATGTCCTAGCTTAATCTGTATGTTCCGTCTAAAAGTCCCTTAATATGGGAGAGGTTTCACATTCCTCTGATTGTTTTTTTGCATTGAGTAGGCTCCGAAACTATAAACCTATTTTCAAAATTATTTAACCTTTAGAAAGCTTATTTATCTGCACGAGACATAGGCTATAATTTATGCGGACGAAGTCACGGGAAAATTGCTAGTTATAAATATTTTTGTAGTCTGTTAGCTTCCACGCTTATCTGAGAGAAATAAAAACGTAGAAGGTACCAGATGCTTCTCTTCTCGTGCAGATCGTAAAATCCGATCAAGGGAATGGGCGTGAGGAATCATGTCAATAGGCAATGCGGCCATCAACCCATCACTATTTCTATTCCGTTCTCCACCTACAAGCCCACCATCATTCTAAACGTGGCCTTTGGTTCTATAGACTTGGGCTCTGTCTACCCCGCAAGGGAAAAGACGTGATAGTATGTATGTATATTTTAACTGCCCTACCACGGTCATGATGAATCAATACTTAACATTCTCTATCTAAAAATAGTTGCTTGGTACTAGACAAACATCTATTCTCCGAATATCTTAAGTGACCGATTGGAAGATATACCATCAATCAATTTCGTTTCCGGGTAGAGTCGGCAAAAAGGGGGTTACATCTGTTACTTAAAAAATAAAACAACGGGTTGCACTCCGGGATTGCCGGCTTTTTCGATCAGGTCACGTGTCTGTCTTAAGAATTTCCAATCTGACGGTCACGTGACCTGTCGCGAGTTTAACATTTTTTTCCCCATCACAAAAAGTTCACAGCGCCGATAAAGAAGTTTTTACTTCAAAAATTGAAGTGTCACTCGTTATTCAATATTAATTTAAATTAGATGTAAATAGGATCTATGTTCTATTAAATTTCTCTGTTCTTTAGCAAAAACTGTACCCATTGTAATATCGTCTACCCACTTCGGTTCTATTTAGGTTTTGTTTAGCTTTTTCCGTCGATTGAAACCTAACCTTGCAGTTTTTCTTGTCTAAAACCATCATGGAAATACTGCATGCGCTGCGAAGTAGGTCAGGCTGACTGTACCCCATTAATCCTGGTCACAACAAGCCCATTACGCAACAGCCAGAAATATAATGTTAGAAAGATCCATGGAATACCAAGTCTGACCGACTTGTTTGTTGTGTGTTTGTTGTGTGTTTGACAATTTTGATTGGCAAATAATATGCATTAATTGTGTGTTTTCATGCGATGGCCAAGTCATTATATTTATTTAAAACATTAACCGACTTAGTATTACATGGATCTCACAACTTTTTACGGTAGAAGAACTGGGTTGGACTTGGTTTTTTTTCAAGACTTGTTTTTTGATGGCGTCGAATTTACAAATCCTTCATAAATTTCGGAGTTATGAGATTAAACTCGGTAAAAAAAAACCAGCTAGTTTCTTACAGATTTTCTTGTCTAAAACCATTATGGAAATTTTGTATGCACTGTGAAGTAGGCCAGCCTGACTGTACTCCATTAATCCTGGTCATAACAAGCGCATTACGCAACAGCCAGGAATATAATGTCAGAAATAAACGCACTGGTGCACATACGTTGTGTGGTGTACACGTAATTCGAGCTCCGTGGCGCAGCGGTCAACTCAACACGCCTGCCTGCGACACGGAGGTCCCGGGTTCGATCCCCGGTCAGGTCAAGATGGAAAATGATCTTTTTCAGATTGACCTGAGTCTTGGATGTTTATCTATATATGTATCTATTATAAAATATAGTATCGTTGAGTTAGTATCCCATAACACAAGTCTCGAACTTACTTTGGGGCTAGCTCAATCTGTGTGATTTGTCCGTATATATTTATTTATTATTTATTTATTTAATTAAATAAAATGGACTCGTACATACCTGAAGGATAATGATATCCATGCGTATGTTAGTAAAATTAAACTGTGCTGTGATACAGTATCAAAATTACGATTAAGAGGTCAATAAACAAAATTTTGATGTATATCACAAATAAGGTTCACAATGATTTGTTGCGCCGTGTGGTTCCCGGCAGAGTAGAATAGAACCACTCAGTCTTCCCGTGGATGTCGTCGAAGGTGACTTAGGAAACACAAGCTAATCAAAGCTTATATAAACATCAAAAAAACCTCTCCAAACCGTCTGGCCAGCGTGGAGAGTGTAGGCCAAAACCTCTGATTACTCTGGTTAATGTATGGAGCCCGGTGGTCCAGTGGGTGTGAGCTCTGTGAGCGCTTACGTATGTTAAGCAACCCCTGGTGCAGTCCCTACTTGGATGGGTGACCGCAAGTGGCATAAAAATATCTCGAGCTCCTCCGTGCTTCGGAAGGCACGTTAAGCCGTTGGTCCCGGCTGTCATCGTTGATGGCAGTCGTTAAGCTATGTCAGATGCATTAAGGCAGCTTGAAAAATCTGCCACCAGTGTTGGCCACTTACACATACGAAAAACAAACAAACAATGTATGGCGTAGTACAGAGAGGGTCGTGCTCCTGCAGTGAAGACTAAAAAGACCTGATGATGACGATGATGAAAGATTTTTACATTTATACAATTGTTATTTTATAATTAATTAAAACCCTTTACCTCAATAAATTGTCATAATTGTTTCGTATGGCGTCTCCAGTAGCGCACGAAGTAACAGTCACAACGGTTTCCAATCTAAGCCCTTGACGCGTGTATTTCCAGAAAAAGAT
Source organism: Rhodophaea formosa (assembly GCA_963082605.1). NCBI lineage: Eukaryota > Metazoa > Arthropoda > Insecta > Lepidoptera > Pyralidae > Rhodophaea > Rhodophaea formosa. The sequence goes on along the minus strand of OY720230.1, from coordinate 1,513,582 downwards.
AGCATCTTGTCGGTGTCGGCAACCCTTTGATCCTTATCTTCCATCCCTGTCTCGCCTCTGAGGAAATGCGCTACATCACTACGTGCTTGAACTTATTTGTAATACACTACCCTAAGCTACTTGTACATACATGTATCCTCATTGTTTAATAGGGTGTATGCACGTAATTTTTTTATTTGCTTAGTATAATCCTTAATAACCACAGTAAAAAAATATGAAAGAACTTTTAAAATATCTTAATTAACGACGAAGATGTGAAACTTTAAAGTTTGAATAAGAAAGAGAAGTCCGATATGGACTAGTGACGTCATAGTCTATGTCATGCATACATTTGCCATACAAAATAGTGTTTTCGCGAGTGAGATAGAAATATTTTCGTAAAATAATTTTATCTCGTTCGTTTTTCAACCAAATTTTATTCTGTTTTCACTTTCAGTACTTTACTATTGAATATTTTTGGATAAACTGGTAAGATAACAGATTTTTTTTTTTCATACATATTCCCTATTCTATCCGTGTACCCAAAACCACGGAGTCAGAAAGTCCATAAAACAAGGTTTCTGCAAAAAGATGTTACTAATTTCTGATGAGCTATTTCATCAAGTAACTAGTTAGTGTCAAGTAATTTCCCATCGTCAACGCTGCCGCCGGATTAAACCATTTATCCTAAGCATCTTAAGCTCGGGGACCCATCATAATAACGTATGTATTTACTGATATCAGCTCTAACAACGGGCACTCCATCAACACTACCCACGTACAGAATCCAGGACTGGTGAAACAAATAAAATCTCTATCGTGTGTCAGTGCCGTCAGTGACGGCATCTTTCAAGTCATCAATTTGTCCAATCATTAGGCCTCATCGCTTTATAATAACGTCAGTTACCGGTTCTGCTCCAATCTGGGGAAGGCGGGTCTGTGAGATGCAATCCAGTGCCTCCCAAACTGTTAGTAGAAGCCACGTGTATCATTACAGATCGTAACAGGATAAACATAAATAAAACTAAGTTAACTCAATCTAATACGTCCACTTACGGAAAATAGTTAACTCAAAAACCGCTAGATAGCGCAGTTGCTAACTCACATCTTACTGTGAGGATCTCAAATTATTTCAAACATACTACAACTAAAATAAACATTTACTTTGACATTCTGCTGAACTCTTTTCCACGCGAGTTCTACTTGCACTTGGCCGGTACATTGAATATAACCTCTTTATAATACACTAGCTGTTGCCCGCGGCTCCGCCCGTGTGATATATATCCTATGTCCTTCTCAGTACCCCAACCCATGTCTATGCAAAATTTCATGATGATCGGTTCAGTAGATACGGCGTGAAAGCGTAACAAACAAACAAACGAACTCACTTTCGCATTTAAAATATTAGTTAGGATAAGGATTAGTTGCCAGTTATGCTCCAATCTGGTGCAACCGTGAAAGGTGTAAGTAAAGACGTGATTTCAATGATATGACAATTTTGTTCCTCAAAAATGTTTGGGAACCTCTGAAGTAAGCTAATCTTGTTCTTTGTCGGTCTACGTCTTTGCATTTTCATCAAAAACTAATTTTCCAGAGCAGGCAAAGTTGTGAAACTACCACTAGCCAGCCTAGTAAGATGTCTGGGTAAAATTAAATTGCTGACATCTCCTAAGCTCGATACTCCACAGTACAGAAGTATGCTTACATATCTCTGACTGCTCCGGCTAATATATGGTTCCGGTAGTACAGAGAGGGTCGTGCTCCTGCAGTGGAGACTAAAAACACCGATTGATGATGACATACAAATTGCCCGAGCGGCTGAAGGGCCCCTAGTCGCCCCTTTAAGGATCAGACAGGGTTTTATAAATATTGTATTTATAAACAACGCCATGTCGATGTCACTGCGTGAGTTGCGTGACAAAACAAAGCAAGTAATAACATGACGAGCTCCTTGGCGCAGCGGTCAACACGCCAGGCTGCGACACGGATGGTCCCGGGTTCGATCCCCGGTCAGGTCAAGATGAAAAACGATCTTTTTCAGATTGAGCTGCGTCTTGGATGTTTATCTATATATGTCTTTGTTATAAAATATAGTATCGTTGAGTTAGTATCCCATAACACAAGTCTCGAACTTACTTTGGGGCTAGCTCAATCTGTGTGATTTATCCGTATATATTTATTTATTATTTACTAGCTGTTACCCGCAGCTTCGCCCGCGTGATTTATAGCCTATGTCCTTCTCAGTAGCCTAACCTATGTGTATGCAAAATTTCATGATGATCTGTTCAGTAGACACGGCGTGAAAGGGTAAAAAAGAAACAAACTCACTTTCGCATTTATAATATTAGTTGAGATTGGGATTAATTGGTGGTTGTGATAGGAAGTCAAGAGGTACAGTTGAGTTTGTCTTAGACGATTTTGCAAATTGATTTTAGTGGACTTTATAATATGAAATTGGTGTAGTTTGGTGTTAGAAATGCTCGTGCTCATGAACAATTTGTGAAATAGTTAAAGTGGACTGATAAATGGACTCGTATAGATTTGCCGCCAGAAGCCCCCACGAGGCGTCAAAGAACATACGCCATCTTTGATGCTATGTACTTGGAAAAACTTTACCGTACAACACCAATAGTTAGTATCTCATTATACTGGACATTGGCAGAATCACTGAAATTTCGGTGGAAGCCATATTTAAAACATAAGAAGAAGAACTAATTTAGTCAAGAAATAAAAGAGTAGTTTGTTTGTCTATGCCATTTCACGTACTTGTGAAAAAATTACGTTTTCCTTCAATGAAAGCAGGCTTGGGAAGGCATGGGTCCAGCTATTCTGCTCTGCAGATCGCATTTCTAAACCGATTCTCGATAAATCTTGTGATTACTAGTGTTCTTTTTTCAATTCAGTTTTTTGATTCCTTTTAAATGAAAATGTATTTGAAAGGAACACATTTATTGAATTGAAAACTTCATTAGGTGCGTCTGGCATTTTTGAAATGGGAAAAAAAACATTGAACTCGCGACAAAGTTACCAGAAATCCGTCGTCGTCTCTATACATTTATAACTATCATCATCATCAGGTCTTTCTTAGTCTCCACTGTAGGAGCACGACCCTCTCTGTACTACCAGAGCCATATCAGGCAGAGCAAACAGAGAATCGTTCAAGTTTTCATCTTATCGGCACTTCCGTACATCAAAAAATACAGTGGCACTCCACTGTATTTTTAGGGTTCCGTAGTAAACAAGGAACCCTTATAGTTTCGCCATGTCTGTCTGTCTGTCTGTCCGTCCGCGGTTTTACGCAGAGACTATAAGTACTAGAAAGCTGTAATTTGGGATGGGTATGTATATTAATCATGGCAAAAAAGTGGTAGAATAAAAACTTGAAAAAATAATTTTTTTAGGGTAGCTCCCATGCAAGTAAAGTGGGGGAGTATTTTTTTTCTCTATTTACCAATCGTGTGGGGTATCGTTAAATAGGTCTTTCAAAAATATTGTGAGGTTGAGAACACCATTTTTCAATTTAGGGATCCGTTGCCGAAATATTTGGTTTTAAAGTGCGAATTTTTGTTAGAGGTAAGTGTCCCACCCCTCTATCTGCTAAACGGTTATATATAGATACGTGAAAAAAATTACAGCAGTAGTATATATACTGAAGTTTAAAGGAAAACTATCAGGACTGAGTACTAAGTACAAACTAAAAAGTTATAGGCAACCAACTTATAAACTGTAAAATTTCAAATTATAAACTGTAAACTATAAGGTGCAAGTGTGAATAGTGTGAACTCAAAGTTGTCATTCGCAACTACGGAACCCTACACTGCGCGTGGCCCGACACGCACTTGGCCGGTTTTATTTTATGTACGGAAGGGTGTAATCAATCCAACAACAGTTGTTCAAAAGAAATGAATTGTGAACTTATTCGGGTCACAGCTTCCAATCAACGCCCCATGATGTATGGGCTGCATGGAATTTTTAATTTGTGCTTTGTTACTCTTTGCCTGATTGGGTTGCATCTTGCTTTGGCCTGTTTGTTAGTAACGCCACTGGAATACCTTCATCATTGTCTATTGGTATGGCGCGTCATACATCATTACTCATTTTTGAGTCTTCTGTTTTTTACTGTATACATAATATATTATATCATTTATTACTTTCATTTAGTGTTTGGTTGTTAAGTAGTAGTATTATTTTGCATGCCTTACAAAAAATTTAAATATAAAAATTAGGCTTAATGAGTGACATTTAAGTATTTGTTAAACCTCCGTATGTCCTTTAAAGAAGGGAAAACGGTATATGCAAAAAGTGTTTCTTAGGTTCAGTTTGTATTGTACACATACTTATAGAGTTGTAGTATGAAACGTTTTCTTAGCTAAAAATAATTTTATGGTAGTTAAAATATTAAAATCAATAATTCCAATAAAATATATCTATTTTAAGGCTCATTTTATAAATATATCCACATTCAAAATTGTAAGGCAGTGGTCAGTGTCATGCAAAATGACAAGACAAGCCCACGACATTTCAAAACGGGTAATTGAAATAAAATGCATCATTCTGTAACTTTGAATGCACAATAAGAATAATGTAGAGTCACGCCTGTTTCCACGCCCTTAGACGATCTCAGTAAGTGTTGTATTGTACCCTCCATGATTGATCCTGATTGAAGTCATGAAAATCCAGGATATTGAAAAAGACATTTTTATAAAACATAAATATTTTTGGAAGACAAAATAATTTAAAAAATTGTCACATTTATAGTAGGTATATAGGAATAGCAATTTCCCGCGACTTCGTCCGCGTAAATTAAAGCCTGTCACCCACAGACAAAAATTCTATAGGTTAAAAAAAATTTAAATTGGTCCAGTTTAAGAGCCTATTCAATTCAAACAAAAATAAACAAACAAATATTTCCTGTTTATTATATTAGTATACATAATAATAATAAAAGATTGATAGTACCTACCTAGGTATAAGCTACATAATATGATGGATATTAATAATTTAAAATATTTTTAACAAAAAACAAAAACCGACTTCAACCTGGAAATGGAAATAAGTGTGATCCAAACGGCAAACCTGTAAACATTTTTTTGGCTTTTGTGTATTTTTTCAAAAAGCGCTCGACACATTTCGATAAAAATTTAATGGGACCATCTGTAAAGTATTACCTATCGAACAAAAAAAGAATTACTTAAATCGGTCCAGGAGTCTTCGAGAAAAAAATTAAGATTACGACGATTTGTAAACCTCCTCCTTTTTTTGAAGTCGGTTAAAAATCAGAACCAGCCAGATAGGTACTGATTAACCAAAGATATTAAATAAAAATTATAAATAACAAAACATGAAAAACATTTTCCCCGACCTAATATTGTATGATTTGTCCGTATATATTTTGTTTTGAAATGTTATGTCTGTTATATCTTCACATTGAAAATTATATGGTTTTATGCCGGCAAATGGTTCTTTTGAATTGAATTTGCGAATTTGAATAAACATACTCATGAGCGCAAAATTATAAATTGAACATAAAGAACACATTTAATTTATTTTAATTACAAAACTAATTAAAAAAAACCGGCCAAGTGCGTGTCGGGCCACGCGCAGTATAGGGTTCCGTAGTTGCGTATGCCAACTTTGAGTTCACACTGTTTTCACTCGCACCTCAAAGTTTAACTACCAAAAACATCTAACAATAAAGATTGTATGAAATTTTACATTTTCCAGTACATTTTATAAGTTGGTTGCCTATAACTTTTTAGTTTGTACTTAGTACCCAGCTCTGATAGTTTTCCTTTCAACTTCAGTATATATTCTACTGCTGTAATTTTTTTCACGTATCTATATATAACCGTTTAGCAGATAGAGGGGGGGGACACGTACCTCTAACAAAAATTTGCACTTTAAAACCAAATATTTCGGAAACGGATCCCTAAATCGAAAAATGGTGCTGTCAACCTCACAATATTTTTCAAAGACCTTTTTAACGATACCCCACACGATGGGTAAGTAGAGAAAAAAAAATTACTCCCCCACTTTACTTGTATGGGAGCTACCAAAAAAAAAATTTTTTTTCAAGATTTTATTCTACGACTTTTTTGCCATGATTAATATACATACTCATACCAAATTACAGCTTTCTAGTACTTATAGTCTCTGAGTAAAACCGCGGACGGACAGACAGACAGACAGACAGACAGACAGACAGACAGACAGACAGACAGACAGACAGACATGGCGAAACTATAAGGGTTCCTAGTTTACTACGGAACCCTAAAAACGCTAGCAATGTCATTAAACATTATCCCATAAAGTCGGTAGCTCGTTGAAACAGTTTAAAAGACATTAACACCAGCCACATTTACTTTACGTTGTAGAGTCAACATTTGTGTACGCGGGCTGAGACGCCTACGCGGGGAGACCGGTCCTAAACCTAGTAAATATACGCCATAGTTAATGGTCCAGAAGGCAATGTTCTTAACAAGCACATCTGAGATATGTGAGGTAGAGCTCAACTTAAATGGTAGCAATATTATTTTAAGGGATGTTTCTTTAATCTTTTATCAAGTGGGGTTCGTTTTCCTTCGCATATCATAATAAGTGCTTTTTTAATTTATTTATTTTCAATAATGTGCTAGTTGTTTTTTCCATCAACAACCTCAATTATACTAGTTCATGAGGAATTATAACAAAATGAATTATTGTACTTACTTTGGACTGTTTTAATAAGCTAAGTTAGAAAAAAGTATGATAGTGGCATTAGGCAATAGGCCATCTATAAAACGAATTGCCAAATACTAATTGAATTATTATTATACTGACATTATAGTAGAATCCACGCTACGGCGCGGCGCAGCATTGAATGCAGTGAAGAAATTACTCAGATATGGGAAGTGTTACTAAGAGAAAACGTCAATACAAATAATTATACCCTACTTCAGAATAGTTCAGAAACAGATTTTTTAATCACTTTTTTTCTTACTTATGTAAATAGCATTACAACGTTTGGTAAATATTATAAAATATGTAAAAGTTTGCTATGGCGTATTTTTTTCATCACATTTTTTCCATACTTTATACTTACGTTTATAAAAGTTATCTACTAAGATTACCTTGATATCTACCAAAACGTGAGTAAAGCCGTGTTTTCATAATGAATTTATCTTGCGTAAGTTTTAATATTAGTATTATTAAGATTACCTTCTTACATCTTTCTTCTATATAAGTTGTGTACTTCTGACTCAACCCTTTCTATGCCTTGCGGTCGAAGTGTATTTCTATCCATGTTCCAATCAAGCCTAGTCCAGACCCATCCATGCACCTTATTCCATTAAAATAGAATCTATTTTACAACGAAATTGTAGCTTTAAACTTGTGGTCAGCAGTACAAGGTGAGATGGAAATCTAAGTTTATTACGGTGTGATGTGGAGAAATGGGTTATTGTTATATTTTACTGATTTTATGGCGATAGGATAGAAAGTTTTGATCGTTGATATTACAGGACTATATTTTATGATGTAGATTTTAATAAGCTTTTGACAGATAGGTGTGATGATTTATTTTAACCCCTATTTGAAATATGATAAATAAATAAAATAAATATATACGGACAAATCACACAGATTGAGCTAGGCCCAAAGTAAGTTCTTAAGTAAGACTTGTGTTATGGGATACTAACTCAACATACTATATTTTATAACAAATACATATATAGATAAACATCCAAGACCCAGGACAATCTGAAAAAGATCATTTTTCGTCTTGACCTGACCGGGGATCGAACCAGGGACCTTCCGTGTCACAGGCCGGCGTGTTGACCGCTGCGCCACGGAGCTCGTCAGATATAAATAGAAGAATTATTATGATTGTTTATCAAAAATTTCATTTTTGTAACAACCTTTTATCGTCTATTTTAACCTGGCCGAGAATCGATTCGGGACCTTGCGATTCAAAGGCACTTGCAGTACCACTAAACCACAGAGGTGATCTATAAACAATAGCTTTATAGCAAGATCAGGACCATAAAATCTAAAAATCCTATTGAATCGACTTCGATTTAATGTTCTTCGAGGTTTCAAAGGTTCAGCACACCCACATAGCATTTTATATCCCACGAACAATACCAGACCGAACGTACCTTCCACCACAAAACTATTTCTAAAATGTCCGGGGACTCGAACCTACGTCCCGGACTGTCGAACATGTTTAGAATGAATTCTTGACAGGACAATGCAGTATGATTGACGTGTCGAGACAGTTGTTCAATGAATTAGTTAGCCAAGTATGCAAAGGTCCATGATCTATGCAGGGAAAAAAATTTTGAAGTGAAAACTTCTTTAGCGGAGCTGTGCACTTTGTGATGGGGAAAAATGTTAAACTCGCGACAGGTCACGTCGCAGGGCGCTTGCGCGTGTGTGTTTGTGTTATAGCGTGCTACGCACATCCATGGAAGGTGACTGCTGTTAGGAAAGATATCAAATTATGAGTGATTCTATTTATCTGCCGGCACTCCCGGAGTGTAACACTTTGTTTTTTTTTTTTTGTTTCGATTGCTGTGAGAAAGAGTCAAATTCACTACGGGACTTACATAAAATGAAATGAAAATGTTTTATTTCTTTGAAATTTTGTTCTAACAATATTTGTGGCAGGAGCCTCCTTTTAGACTTAACTGTGTTAGACACCGCTCTTCTTTAACTATAGTACATACAATGTTTTTAAAGTTCACAAGTCACAAATTCTCAAAAATTATATAAAGTGCTAGGGAAATTATAGTAATAATTACAGGATAAATACATTTTTGTATAAATAAATATATCATGATAAAAAATAACGATTTACATACCGCGATTAGTTTTGAGTTTCGTCTGATTATTTTGACAACATTGCAGCTGCCATTTTCACAAACTGAGGGACTGGCATGTTGAGCTGTCAAGGGAAACTATCGGTCTGCATCATTCTTTGTCTTATTTAGGGTTCCGTACCCAGAGGGTAAAACAAGATCCTATTACTGAGTCTTGGATGTCCGTCTGTATGTCTCGCCGTCGAAGACGGACTAGCGAGGTCTGCCGCTCAGAGCCATTTATTTATTGTAGCCACAGCCTCAAAATCCGTTAGATTAGTAAATTGGCCGTGTGGTTCCCGGCAGAGTAGAATTGGACCACTCCAAGTCTTCCCGTGGATGTTGTGGAAGGCGACTTAGGGAACACAAGCTAAACAAAGCTTATAAACATCAAAGAGCCAGCGTGGAAAGGGTAGGCCAAATCCACTGGCTAAAATATGGCTCTGGTATCAGAGATAGGGTCGTGCTCCTGCAGTGGAGACCAAAAAAGACCTGATGATGATGATATGCAACGTAAAAAGTTGCCGTCATTTGTGATGTCTTCAGCCGTCCATATTATTGCTAAGTCCATGACATTAACCATAAAATAGAAGCTCGTACAATGATAGACCGCCAAGCAAACTGGAAATCTGTGGAAAACGCATTTTGCATAATGCCCACTGTCACTTTCAGTGTTTCTCAACAATAATCACTTTCTCAAGCTCTCGACCGGTTGTATGAGTAGTGACTTATGACATTAGACAGGTGTTTATATGCACAATATGTGTGTGGGTGCGACGAGATGAGAAAAGTCTCGGTTAAGCCAGATTGGGATGACAAATTTGATAAAAATACATTTAAAAAAATTTTTTTTCGTCATGTTGATCATCATCATATATTTAAGAACTTTGTTCTTGTCGGTGGAATATTTTCCATTTTTTCCCATCCTCCGCTATCTCTTTGACCTCTCTGTACGACACGACTTTTGCCTTTTCTTTTATTTCGTCTGTGAAGGCGAGGAAAGATGTTTGGCCATCTTATACGACACGACGAATTTATTAAAACCATCTTAGAAGGAAAAATTGAAGTTAAGAGAGGAAAAGGAAGGCCAAGGAGAGCATTCACAGACGTCATGTTGATAAATAACTGAAATTAATATAAAATTTGATTCATCTCTATTATGGACTTGTTAGTTTATTTTGATTTGTGACTTTCTTTCGCGGTCACAAAGTGACTAATATACTTGTAGATACTACGGGACTTACCGAGATTTTATAAAGATTTTTTTCGTGATGTCGTCTTTTAAGTTTTATCCTTACCTGCAAAAGAAAATAACATAATTAATATAAAGATAAGTAACGATTACTAAATATATCTCTATTATGTTCACTAAGGGACTTGCCGCGATCAAAGACAATAGAATACTAACGTATTGCGATTATTTTTGAGTTCTGTCTGATATTTCAATAACATAGCAGCTGCCATTTTCACAGACTAACTGAAGAAACTGCGGTGGTGTATGTTGAGCTGTCAAGGGAAACCAAAGGGAAACAAAAGTGATTGTGACCGCGAAAGCATAAAATCATATCCCAATCCCAACTAATATTATAAATGCGAAAGTGAGTTTGTTTGTTTGTTTGTTACGCTTTCACGCCCAATCTACTAAACCTTTCATCATGATATTTAGCATACAAGTAGGATGGGGTACTGAGAAGGACATAAGCTATATATCACGCGGGCGAAGCCGCGGGTAACAGCTAGTACTAAATATATCTTACGAAATAATTAAGAATCACCTTAAATTTCCATTATTTCTAATTAAAATTAATTAGAAATAATGGAAAATTACACACTGAAAATATAGAAATATATTTTCAGTGTGTAAGAATTGAAAACTTCAGTATGTCGGTAACAATTATTTTTACATCGTGTATTTCCATATAGTAGCATCAATAGGTAAGAGACCCAACATGAAAATGTGTTTGTAACCTACTTTAATATCATCATCATAATATCAGCCGGAGGAAGACCACTGCAGGACTAAGACCTCCAAGGATTCTCAGAATTACTGGTTGGAAGCGGCCTGCATCCAGCGTTTCCCGTCGTCCGACCACCTGATTGGTGGTTGTCCGACGCTGCGCTTGCGGCACGTGGTCCTATTCGAGAACCTTTCTGTTCCATCGACCATAGGTTCTACTTTCTTATTAGCATTAGGTCATTTTTAGTTTCTATTGCAGGAGCACGACCCTCTCTGCGCTACCAGAGCCATATATTAGCCAGAGCAGTCAGAGTATATGGCCGACACTATTTACGCTATCCAGACGGTTTGGAGAGCTCTCTTTGATATGTATAAGATTTGTTTAGCTTGTGTTTCGTAAGTCACCTTCCACGACATCCACGGGAAGACTTGGAGTGGTCCTATTCTACTCTACCGTCGGCGAACTACTTTCATATGTGTCACTTTTTTCTAGTGATGTTTCAGAGAAGTGGTCGCCAGACTCCAAAGTATCACTACTCAGGATGCATCCAGGAACACTCTCTAAGGATAAAGACTGAAGCACCAGTTTGTGATGAGTGCGACTTACTTTATTTATTAGAATCTTGAAACATAATAGATGCGTTCCTTGTCGAATGATAATAAATTAAAGACGCTCTGTGATGTTCTGAGAAGCGTTTGATATACCGTCAAGGGTCCTTTAATAAAATTATCACTATAAAATAAAAATTAAACATAAGAAGTATTTCGAAACCACCTCTTCGCTTTAGAAGTAGTAAGGTGAGAAGATGACTTTCAAAAAATAGCAAAGCTATGAGAAATAACTGCCGAAGATAAAAATAACTGGTGGTGAAAAGAAGAAGAAAGCTCTAGAATATCCAAGACTTCTTCCATAAAAATAAAAGCTAAATACAAATTCTCCAGATTTTGACGACTCAAGTCCATCCACGGCATTCTCAAGAACGCCTCCAAGCGTTACTTCGAGAATGCCGCGCGACATCCCAACCCCCTAGTTGTGCAAGCCGCCAACTACTCCCCCACTCTCCATGACACTGCGACCGCACGTCGCAGACGTCCTAGGGACGTCCTTACCGATCCCGATGATCCTATTGACATCGTTCTTGCCCAGTCCAGCTCCTCTCCGGCTCCGAACAGCCAGAGGAATCCCACCCTCCGCCCCCGTCGCACTCGCCACCGGGTAAGAGTGCGTAGAGTAGGACTAGCTCCGATTACTGGTGACCGCCCGGCGGTCCCGGGTGATTTGCACCCAGGATAGGTCCTTCGGACACCGTAGCTTTCGGCCCATACGGCAAAACATGAGAGTTGCTGCTCTCTAAAGGCTTTGCCATTGTTTCTCAGCTCGGCCCTTCAGGTCATGCATGCAAATCGCGGCCCATCAGGCATATGAGAGTTTGCTGTCTCTCCAAGCCTTGCGCACCCAGGCAACGCCCAAAGCCGAGGTTCGTCCCTCCTGGGAACCCTTTGGTGATGTTTGCCTTACAGGTTGAGGGCATTCTGCCCTCACCTCAAAAGTCCGGTGAAGTAGCGAAAGCTCACTTGGAGCTAGCTACGTAGTCCATTCAAAAAAAAAAAAAAAAAAAAAAAAAAAAAAAAAAAAACTCCAGATTTTGAATATGACATTTCTTTTTGCCGTGCTGTTGTGATGACAAAAAATTCAACAGGTATATCCAATCAATAGTGTTCTATCACGATCTTAATGTCTATGTCATATTTCTATTTTTTATATATATTCTATTTATTTATATTCTGGAAGAGAGTCTCAGTCATTCGAGATACACCGTGTATTTGCTGAATAACGTAAAATTCTATGCACAAAATAAAAGTTAATAATGAATGTTGCCGTGCCAATTTCACATAATAATCGGTGCATAGCAGCTCTTTGTCCTGGACATTATATACCGTGATACATCTTTAGCATATTTAATTTGTATCCAAGGATCCTTTATCACCATTATCTCCGTAATGGCTGCTTCACACCTCATAAAGCATTTTATCTGCTTAATGAAGTATGTAGAACGGCGTTTGTTTAAAAAACTGGTTTGGGTAGTTAAGGTTTGGGGGAAGTTTTTGACTATTTTTGATTACCTACAAGTCTCCTTAGAAACAAAATTTGATAAAGTTACTTAAACTAAGACAGACTAGTCACCAAAGGGGTTGGTTCATTCCATCGATTAGCACCATCCTCTCAAATTGATGGAAATCCTTGGGATAGGCCAATGGTGTAATCGGCTAACACTGCTGACAGATTTTTAAGCTACCTAGAGGCACCTGATATAGCTAATCGACTGCCATTAATGATGACAGCCGGGATCAACGGCTTATCGTGCTTTTTAGGGTTCCGTAGTAAACAAGGAACCCTTATAGTTTCGCCATGTCTGTCTGTCTGTCTGTCTGTCTGTCTGTCTGTCTGTCCGTCCGCGGTTTTACGCAGAGACTATAAGTACTAGAAAGCTGTAATTTGGTATGGGTATGTATATTAATCATGGCAAAAAAGTGGTAGAATAAAATTTTGAAAAATATTTTTTTTAAGGGTAGCTCCCATACAAGTAAAGTGGGGGAGTAATTTTTTTTTCTCTATTTACCCATCGTGTGGGGTATCGTTAAATAGGTCTTTTAAAAATATTGTGAGGTTGAGAACACCATTTGTCGATTTAGGGATCCGTTTCCGAAATATTTGGTTTTAAAGAGCGAATTTTTGTTAGAGGTAAGTGTCCCCCCCCTCTATCTGCTAAACGGTTATATATAGATACGTGAAAAAAATTACAGCAGTAGTATATATGCTGAAGTTTAAAGGAAAACTATCAGAGCTGAGTACTAAGTACAAACTAAAAAGTTATAGGCAACCAACTTATAAACTGTAAAATTTCATACTATTTTCATTGTTAGATGTTTTTGCGAGTGTGAATAGTGTGAACTCAAAGTTGTCATTCGCAACTACGGAACCCTACACTGCGCGTGGCCCGACACGCACTTGGCCGGTTTTTATGCTACTTGTGGTCGCTCACCCAGGTAGGGACTGCGCATTGGGTTGCGATTGTGATATCGCAATTGTTGGTTGATAAGATGATAAAATATTTAACATTGTATTCGATATCCAAAAACAACGATATTCTTGTAGTTCCATCGCTTGAAATTTTCACTAAAACGGGTTTCGTACTGAGTGAACTCGTAGGTGATATACCAAAAAAATCAGTGAATAAATCTAAATCTGATAGAAGACTGCACTCTTCGAATAATAAAACTAACCAGACTATTCAACGCACGTTTGTCCTAATGTCCGACAAATTCTACCTTTATGTTGCGGCAGTACAAAAAATCCGCCAATCCACCTTCTACCTGGCCGTCGGGCATTCCTGGAAGTGCCCACCTGAGGCCGTATGCAAAGCTCTTCTCTGAAGCCTATGCTAATGCCAACCGGTATCGCTACTTGACTAGTAGTGTCTATTAGGGATTTATTTAAACGACTATCGTTTGCAAAAAGTATTAATGTCAAGTTCCTATTTCCTGTACAATATTTATTTGTGTTTGTTTTTAACCGACTTCAAAAAAAAGGAGTAGGTTCGCAATTCGTAGTCATCTTTTTCTTTTATGTATGTTCCCCGATTTCTCGAAGACGCCTGGACCGATTTAAGAAATTCTCTTTTTATTCGATAGGTAATACTTTACAGATGGTCCCATAAAATTTTTATCAAAATGTATCAAGCGCTTTTTGAATACACAAAAACCAAAAAAATTTGACACGCCGTTCGGTTTACACTTATTTCATTTTACTCTTACGCTTATTCAAGCAAATTGATAGGGTTCACTATCCGAACGCATTACTTTTTTGGTATAAAAGTTGTTTCGCATAAAAATATTTCGCATAAAGGTATGTAACGCATAAATTTTCCATACAAATTTTATGCGTAACATACTTTTATGCGAAACAACTTTTATACCAAAAAAAGTTATGCGTTCGGATAGTGAACCAATTTATAGGGTTAAAGTCGGTTTTCGTTTTTTTGTTAAAAATATGTGAAATTATAATATTATCAAGAGTAAATATTTGATTGTTTGTTTGCATTGAATAGGCTTCAAAACTACTTGACCGATTTTAAAACTTCTTTCACCAAATAGAAAGATAATTTATCTGCGGGTATTTATACGAAGACGCGGGATAATTTCTACTATTTTATAAATAAACTGCAAACTTATTAACGCCACTAAATTTGCTTCACAAAGTGTCGATATGATTCGAACTATTCTTTCCTAATATAGCAAAATATCCTACGAGTTAGACCAAAAATATTTCAAAATTACCTCGTAGACGTAATTATAATCAAAGAAGCTCACAACCACACCTTTGAGCTGTGTATGACCCAAACATAAAAAAATCCTTCTTTGTTTTGAAGATACATGAACACAAAAATTACACCGCCTAAAAGCGAAAAATTAATCATCGTCTGTTTTTCTACACCAGGGTTGTCCAACTTCGGGGTATAGCCTTTCCAAAAAAAAAAACATCAAAATCGCTGTAGCAAAATGCGTGTCGACTTGATAATCTCCTCCGTTTTTTCGTCGGTTGATTACCCATTCTCCTTCCAGTAACATATCTTAGTAGTCACTCCATCAATCATCATCATCATCATCAAGTCTTTTTTAATCTCTCTGCAGGAGCACGACCCTCTCTGAATATCAGAGCCTTAGATTAGCCCGAGCAGTCAGAGGATTTGGCCTACACTCTCCACGCTGGCCAGACGGGTTGGAGAGGACTCTTTGATGTTTAAAAGCTTTGTTTAGCTTGTGTTCCCTGAGTCGCCTTTTACGACATCCACGGAAAGACTTGGAGTGGTCCTATTCTACTCTGCCGGGAACCACACGGCACTCCATCAATACTGCCTATAAATTAATTAAAATCGAAAGTCTTAAAAGAGCTAACGTAAAGATTTAACACTTTAAAACTGTGAGAACCTATTGTTTTAAGTGGCGTTTTAAGTTAACGCGTCATTATTTCATGTTGTCAAAACGGATATAAGTGCCCATTAAGCTGGGTCACGCTTTAGATGTGACGTCATCAAATATTGTACAAAACAACGCCACATATGAAGATATCTCACGCAATTGTACAGTCGAGCACAAAAGTATCAAGAAATGTATTAAAAAAAACAACGGGTTGCACTCCGGGCCAGTGCCGGAAGGCGTGAAACCTTGAATATTAACGTGGTGCACTCCACTCCTTCATCGCGCCCCGGAGGTCTACTGGCTTCATTGTAATAGTTTTTCGATCAGGTCACGTGTCCGTCTTCCGAATTTTCAATCTGACGAATCTGTCGGTCACGTGACCTGTCGCGAGTTTAACATTTTTGCCCCATCACAAAAAGTGCACAGCGCCGCAAAAGAAGTTTTCACTTCAAAAATGTTAGTAAGAGGGTACATACCAGGACCAACGGCTTAACGTGCCTTCCAAAGCACGGAGGAGCTCGAGATATTTTTATGCCACTTGCGGTCACCCATCCAAGTAGGGACTGCACCAGGGGTTGCTTAACATACATAAGCGCTCATAGAGCTCACACCCACTGGACCATCGGGCTCCTCACTAATAACAAAGTATATAAAAAATACATCTATAAATTTATTTATGCGTTGATTAGTTTAAAAAGGAAATTCTTTTAAAGTGTAATATCCTTATCACAAACCCTCCCAGGCAAAAACATGATATTTTACTACCTAGATGTCGAATCCATTAAAACAGAGGTGTTGTAAAATGTAAATAATTGTCAATTAACTTGACCTTATGTATGATAATTTTACAACGACCATTATAATTTTATTTTAAAACACCGCTAAGATATTTCATATTGCTGATTAAGCACAACAGTGTAAGTATTACAAAACGAAAACGCAATATTTATTCCAAAGAACACTGATTAAACTCTGTTTCACAAACTACGTAATGACTAAGAATATCATATTATAATAACATTTACAATAATTTGTCAGTATTAAGTCATACTCCAGTAATAGCGTATTACAAAAGCCTAAACAGTAAATATACTATTTTACAATACTCAATAAAGTACATAATCCTGTTTGCCTCCCGGCTAGTGAGGTATAAAATAACATCATGAATGTAAAGATTAAAGATATTTGCATGATAATGTCCTCTTAACGCCGGTAATGCTGGAGATGAGGCGTGGAACATAGTTGAGAGGCGATATAGGTAAATGTATCTACATGCTCGTATGGTGTTTGATATGGTAAAATTGGTAATTGAATATATTTAACGATAGTTTACTTAATCTAGTCGCGGTTTAGCATCTATAAGATACTTAATCCTACTATCCTATTTTACTATCTTACTTATTCATGCAAAACTAACTAAACTTGTGATTACTAACATTATAAATGCGAAAGTTTGAATGTATGTTGCGCAATCATGCCAAAACGGCTCAAGGGGCTTAGATGAAATTTTGTATACAGATAGTTTATTACCCAAATTAATACATAAGCCACTGTTCTCGAGGAATCTAAATTAACGCAAGCCGGAACCGCGGGCGAAGGTTAGTATCAAATACGAGACATTCGATTTCGAAATGATCTTTACAAAGTTCTTGGTCATAACTCTGAAAGGGGTGATATTTTTTAAGAATTGGTAACAGTACGGTGATTGTAAGTACCGAAAATACTGAAAGGTTGGAAATACACCTTTATTATAAAAATGTATAAGTAGAAACTATTAACAAATTGCAATATAAAATAAAACAACGGGTTGCACTCCGGGAGTGCCGGCATTAGTGAAAACTTAAAAAAAAAAACTTGAGAGGTGTCAAGGGACACTCGGAGTTCCTTTCGATTAATTACAGCATCTAAACTCACACCGCCCTTTAAAAAATAAGAGCACTAGTTACACTGGACGGATAAAAAATTTGTACCAACTTCTCGATTCCAACCAGATTATCCTGAACCCGGCTCAAGTTATAATTGACGGAAAGGTGAGAAGTGTGAATTCCTCGATCGCCACCATTTTAAACAGACCTATAGCAAAAAGTGTCGTTACAACTTTTGGTCTTAATTTTTTACGTCTAGCCCCCTTTCGCAACGCGCGATAAGGAACTTCGTTCCAATACTATCGCTTATTATAATACCTTTCCTAAAAGCAGTCACCATCCGTGCGTAGCACGCTGTAACACAAACGACACGCACATTCAGTCACGTGATCTGTTGCTAGTTTAACACTTTTTCCCCAACAGTTTTGGTGGTTTACATCCGCCGTATTGCTTCTTGCTGACTTAACAGAGCCTGTGACACTCCGGGGATGAAAACAAATCAATGTTTAGGCTACAGCCTCAAGAATTATGTCGCGCTGCGAGCGGTTAGTTCGGGATCCACCGCCGCGCGTCAGGACGCGCGGCGGTGGATCCCAAACTCGTCAGGAGCCCATTTTCAAGGCAAGTGCAGGCACTTGCCTTGAAAATGGGCTCCTGACGAGTCCGAAACTCTAGTCGGCAATCCCGACAAATAGCACGTGAGTGACCAGTTGTTATATCACTATCACTACATATTATAAAACAAAGTCCCCCGCCGCGTCTGTTTGTCTGTTCGCGATAAACTCAAAAACTACTCCACAGATTTTCATACGGTTTTCACCAATAGATAGAGTGATTCACGAGGAAGGTTTTAAGGTATAATACATGCCCGGGCGCAGCCGGGTAGGGCTGCTAGTATAATATAAAGCCTCAAGAATAATTAAAATTTAAATTGTATACCCTAACTTCAGTGGGGTTTCTATTCATTAGGTGACATTGTACCTTAATAAAAACCCTTACGTTCATGTTTAATCTCATTGAGTATTAATTATTTGTGCTGACGAACAACTAAACATTAAAACATATAAATCTGCATGTATTGTATTACACGCAACATCTGTTTTAATTACCAGATGCCAATGCAGCTGATAATTCTGATAAACACTCAGTCAAATATCTATAAATGTTTTCATACTTTAAATTATTTATTTTCCGATGTTTTGAACTATTTACGTCGGAATAGGTCACTGGTTTGATCTCCTATGATTTCATCGCAAAAACTTTTGTGGTTTGGTAAAAGGACAAGTATTTTTTTTCATTCATTCATCAGGCCTTTGTAAATCTTCACTGCAGCCCCTGTAGCATGACTTCCGCGACGCCGTTTATATCGCGCGATAAACTATCTACTTCTCGCTCTTCAATATAGCGAAAAACAAAGATGGCAATAGTCGATAAACGTTGTCGCGCGTGCCATGCTACGGGAGCAGGAGCACGACCCTCTCTGTACTACCAAAGCAAAGCCATAATATATATATTAGACAGAGTAGTCAGAGGATTTGGCCTACACTCTCCACGCTGGAGAGACGGGTTGGAGAGTTATATTTGATGTTTATAAGCTTTGATTAGCTTGTTTTCCTTAGTCGCCTTTTACGACATCAAGGGAAGACTTGTAGTGGTCCTATTCTCTGCCGGGAACCACAAGACACAAGTTAAATAAAAGGCATATAATAAAACGAAACCACTTTTATACCTACCTGTACCAACACCTCGGTGGTCCTTGTAACCCTTTATGCCCTGTAATTTGGCGTCATTAAGCGTTTGGAGACGCATCGGCTGACACAAAGGTACAAACGACGCATTGATTACACATTACTTGTGACAAAAACGTATAGTATAGGTACCTTGACATTGCTAGATGAAGGATCAGTGATATACTTAATTAATCTGTCAGCCAGCATTTGGTACTAGAAGCAGCAGTTTAGCTGAACTTATTATTAACTTTTTTAAAGTAAGTTTTACAAAATTAACATTATAACGAGAAAATAACTATTTGTAAGTATGTATATTGGTTATTATGATTAGTAATGATTTATTATAGACTAGAAAACTACGGTATGAATGATTTTATCTCAGCAAACGAAATTGCAGGATGAAGCTAGTAAGGAATGAAATATTTTAAAATCATGATTTTTAGGGTTCCGTAGTAAACAAGGAACCCTTATAGTTTCGCCATGTCTGTCTGTCTGTCTGTCTGTCTGTCTGTCTGTCCGTCCGCGGTTTTACGCAGAGACTATAAGTACTAGAAAGCTGTAATTTGGTATAGGTATGTATATTAATCATGGCAAAAAAGTGGTAGAATAAAAACTTGAAAAAAAATTTTTTTTAGGGTAGCTCCCATACAAGTAAAGTGGGGGAGTAATTTTTTTTTCTCTATTTACCCATCGTGTGGGGTATCGTTAAATAGGTCTTTCAAAAATATTGTGAGGTTGAGAACACTATTTTTCGATTTAGGGATCCGTTTCCGAAATATTTGGTTTTAAAGTGCGAATTTTTGTTAGAGGTAAGTGTCCCCCCCCTCTATCTGCTAAACGGTTATATATAGATACGTGAAAAAAATTACAGCTGTAGTATATATACTGAAGTTTAAATGAAAACTATCAGAGCTGAGTACTAAGTGCAAACTAAAAAGTTATAGGCAACCAACTTATAAACTGTAAAATTTCATACTATTTTCATTGTTAGATGTTTTTGGTCGTTAAACTGTAAGGTGCGAGTGTGAATAGTGTGAACTCAAAGTTGTCATTCGCAACTACGGAACCCTACACTGCGCGTGGCACGACACGCACTTGGCCGGTTTTTGAATGTAAGCTTGACATAATAATATACGTGCGGCATAAAAATTGCTCAAAAATGTGTGGAGAAAATAAACGCTATTTTCTTGTTCACATTGCAATGTTTTCATCAAGTAGCACTCCGAGGCGCAGCGGTCAACACGCCTGCCTGCGACACGGACAAGATAGAAAATGATCTTTTTCAGATTGACCTACCATAAGTATCTATTATAAAATATAGTATCGTTGAGTTAGTATCCCATAACACAAGTTTCGAACTTACTTTGGGGCTAGCTCGATCTGTGTGATTTGTCCGTATATATTTATTTATTCAAAAAAAATACAAAGGCCTATAATAATATATACAAAATCTTCAAAAATCTAATAGCAATAGCAACATTGGCGACTAATACTCAAAAGCATCTTAGATCCATCTTAACTAAAATCGTTTTAAAGTCTCTTTCTGTCACTGTCTAGATAACCTAGCAAGACATAGAGTCTAAGGAGTTTTGTGGTGGGAAGTCAAGGGGTACAGTTGAAAGTTTGCCGTACGACAATTTTGCAAATTGATTTTAGTGGACTTTATAATATAAATTGGTGTAGTTTGGTGTTATAAATGCTCGTGGTAATGAACAATTTGTGAAATAGTTAAAGTGGACTGATAAATGGACTCGTATGGATTTGCCGCCAGAAACTCCCACGAGGCATCCAAGATCATACGCCATCTTTGATGCTACTTGGAAAAACTTTACCGTACAACACCGATACTTAGTATTTCATTATACTGGACATTGGCAGAATCACTGAAATTTCGGTGGAAGCCATAATATAAAACAGAAGAAGAAGAAAGAGTCTGAGATTTAAGATTGTCTTTAAGCTTATTTTGAATACTCGGGGGAAGACACAAAAATAAGAAGTGTTCCTTTTTCAAACAAATCCCGGTAGTTCCGAATGCGGCTGGCCACACGTTCGAGTTTTGTAATAAAAGAGGTATTACTTTTTTCTTTTTTTCGTGAGGAATTATTACCTTTCCGCCTGCAGCCGGTCCGGAGTTTGGACACAAAGAGGCGCGTGCGTTACGCAGCACCTGCCTTCGCAGGAACGCACATAAATCTCTTTTGACGCACTGGTGTTGTTGTGATGGTGACCATAGATTTTGTTATTAAAGTACTAACTAAAACTAAATTAACCCTAAAAGATACAAATTATCATATCTAAAATAAAACTTAAGTTAAACCCAGAATACTGGCAGATTACCGTAGAAGACTATTTTATCTGTATCATACATAACACTAGAGCTCTCAGCCCTAGCCCTATGTCTAATTTTGTACATAAATATTGGGAACATGAATCTGTCAATAACTGAAATTCTTCTTCATTGTAGAGAATATACGGCATAAACTAGCATTGAATAATAAAAGATTTTCCTATCTAGATTTTTTTAAATGTATTTCTATAATATACTACTGAGTAGGCGAACAAATATACGGTTATGTGCATGAAAAATAGTTTTTGACTCGTGGTTATGGAAAAGGGAAAAAATCAATTCACCAAATACCGTGGTCATCATAGTCACCCTACACTCGAAATAACCTAAATTATACCGCGTTTCAATTCTTCGTAAAGTCACGTCAAGACTTGAGATTTTATGTGTCTTTTTGTTGGCCCCCCACGCAAAAAGAGAGTGTGTGGCTGTCTGTCTGTGTGACTGTCTGATGCGCTAATAAGCGCTTTAACTAAGGGGACTTTTTTGTCTAACATATATAAGTCCTTACGAACAGATTGTACTAATTGTTCCCGTAAAAGACAAAGAATTAATTACAAGATATTCAAGTAAAACAACTAGTAAAAGTACTTATTCAATTTTATGCCAAGGCACGATATTGTTCTACTAAATTCAAACTTTTCAATTCGAGTTTCTCAATAGTCGTGCTCCGGATATTTTTGCGAGAAACAAATTTTACGTATCTGTGTCTATTCAGGTACCTAACTTCATTGTTTGAAATGAATTGTCCGTCTTAAAATAAATTCGATTCATTGTAACCATAGATATCAGAATATTTACATTGTAACTTAAAGAATTGTTCATTGTTGTTCATTGGAAACATGAATAGAAAAATAGGACTTATTTGTAATTTACTGAACAACGGCAGAAGCTTTAGTTGTTCAACTTCATCAATGAATTTGAAGAATTATTTTGTTGAATTATCCTTCGTTCAATGAGTAAAATAATAAAGAAACGACGGGTGGCACTCTGGGAGTGCCAGCAGAAGTGAAAACTTGAATATTAAAATTCCGCATTTGATATTTTGGAATGGTTAGGGAATAATTTTGTACGAATTACTTTAATTATCAGTATGAAAGTACTGACATTTATGTGGTAAAATACAATATTCAATTAATGCGCTATTTGTACACAAACATGATATCAAACAGGTCACGTCGGTATTACGAATTTTCAATCTGTCGAATTGGTCGGTCACGTGACCTGTCGCGAGTTTAACATTTTTACCCATCATAAAAATGAGCACAGTGCCGCTTAAGAAGCTTTCACTTCAATAATACCCTTAAATTCTTTTATATTTATTCTTCGTATATATACTATTCGTATAGAGACGGAAACTAGACGGAAGGCGACTTTTGAAGATTTCTGTAATCTGCGTAAGACACACAACTTTAGCCCTATGGAATTGAAATAAACTATTTTATATTTTTTTATCCGATTGCCTCTAAAAATTCCAATAATCGAAAACCAAAACCCCTTTTACCGAACTACAAAAATTTAGTGGTATTTAAATATGGCGCCTGTTCTGACAGCGAAAAATGCGGCGCGGAACAAAAAACAATCGATTTTCAACCTTAAATTACTAACACAAGGTTGAATTTTAATCAATATGAGAATCACAGGTATCGCGCCAAAGAATTTGTTAGAAAAAACAGAATCACAAGGGGGCAAAAACTGCGGTTTCTTTTGTATTTAAAGTCAAGAAAAGATTACAGACAATGGGCAAACTTTACTGTTTGGCTCCAATTTTATCAGTATTTCGAGATTTTGACTTTTAAAACCGAAATTTATACAATTTCAACCCTTAACACATAAATAATAAAGTTTATAATGCGTTTTTGAGACACAATTATGCACTTTTCGCCCTTAAAACTAACGAAATAAGATGGAAAATGCATTTTAGGTACGAATCAGCGTTTTGTCACATCCATTGTTCTTATCTGCGAAGTAGTTAGTGAATAACTCCTCTAAATGTCGATAAAAGGTTTTGATGGCTTTGTTATGTTCGACGTAAAACATTGGCTAATAGTTTTTTGCCACTTGTAAATTTATCTTTCTTTTGTGTTAGCACTTACAAGCGTGTCTAAGCAATATTATCAGTACTTGGTTTCTCTTTCCATTTTTTAAGGGCTTTTTAGGGTTCCGTAGTAAACTAGGAACCCTTATAGTTTCGCCATGTCTGTCTGTCTGTCTGTCCGTCCGCGGTTTTACTCAGAGACTATAAGTACTAGAAACCTGTAATTTGGTATGAGAATGTATATTAATCATGGCAAAAAAGTCGTAGAAAAAAAATCTTGAAAAGAATTTTTTTTTAGGGTAGCTCCCATACAAGTAAAGTGGGGGAGTAATTTTTTTTTCTCTACTTAGCCATCGTGTGCGGTATCGTTAAAAAGGTCTTTGAAAAATATTGTGAGGTTGAGAACACCATTTTTCGATTTAGGGATCCGTTTCCGAAATATTTGGTTTTAAAGTGCAAATTTTTGTTAGAGGTACGTGTCCCCCCCCTCTATCTGCTAAACGGTTATATATGGATACGTGAAAAAAAATACAGCAGTAGTATATATACTGAAGTTGAAAGGAAAACTATCAGAGCTGGGTACTAAGTGCAAACTAAAAAGTTATAGGCAACCAACTTATAAAATGTACTGGAAAATGTAAAATTTCTACAATCTTTGATGTGAGGTGCGAGTGTAAACAGTGTGAACTCAAAGTTGTCATTCGCAACTACGGAACCCTATACTGCGCGTGGCCCGACACGCACTTGGCCGGTTTTTGTTATTAAGTATAGCTAATAAAGGTTTACTATCTTTTTCCGATTTATCAACGATTATATTGTATTTCATTTTAAATTCAGAAAATAATAAAGTAGCATTTTCTGCTGGTACTATAATTATAGTTTAAATTTGTGCACTGTGATTACCATTGTTGTTGCATTTGCAAATGACAGAATAAATATCTTTCTATTCTATTCTATTTACTTTAAGAAATTCGTTATTTTTTCGTTCAATTTAGTTTTATGCGTTTTAATAATGATAATTTTCTTTTGTTATTTTTGGTCATTATTACGATTTTGAAGTACCTATTGCCAATAGTCTCTTTTCAAAGGACCGTATACGTATACAGGGGGTATACGTTTCGGCTTTAGATCATGTATATCCTTAACTGCTCTGGTAGTACAGAGAGGGTCGTGCTCCTGCAGTGGAGACTAGAAAGACCTGATGATGATGATAAAAGCCTTGAAGGGGCGACTCAGACCGTCAATATGATCAAATTTTCCCACGAGACTTGAGTAATAAACTCGCAAAAATTTTGACATCCCAAAATTAACTGAATGTCGATTTTCATTTTTTTTTTATTTATAGGTAAGTTTTATTTATAGGTAGGTTTTATTTATAAGTAGTTTTATTTTATAGGTAGGTTGTAATTCTTAGTTTATATAAGTTAGTTTTAATATTGTTACCTAATTATATCTCCTATAGTATATTTGTCAAATCTAAAATGACCTTCGATCTTCTTTTCGTGTCGGATGGTAAGATTAACTTCAAAATTGATATCAAAGGAATTCGACAGTATAAAAATCTTATTTTGTTGCGGTATAACAACAAAAGTTACACATTTTTTGTGGCCACTGTTTTAAAATTCAAACCAGCGAGTATATTAAATCATATATCCATTAAATCATATCGGACAAGGGGTTGACACCCAACATAACTTATATCCAAAAACACAAAAAGGTTCACAAACATGATAACCTGAGACAAAAAATGCAAAGTGAGAGTTGGACTCGCGTACTGTGGGTTCCGTACAGTTCTTATTTTGTTTATGTGGAGCACAGTGTAAGAAAATAAGAAGGACATAAATAGAGTACATTTTATCCTGGACAGAGAACTATTCCTGGAATCGTCGGTGTGTGGCCTTTACGCCCACTAACACACATAAAGTGGCTTAAATTTGGGTTTTATAAACTTGGTTATATATATTTTTGTAAACTAATTGTAATTATGAAAAAAAAATTGACGTCCACTAAATGATATTGAAATATCTTATGATGAATAAAATGATTGACTTTGACTTTGGTTTCAGGCTACCCTGCAAGAAAGACATGAGAATATTATGTGCGTGGACGTAATTGACCCAAGCGGAGCCGCGAGCGATATCAAGTATTCTGGCATTCTGGCCAATGCAAAATTTCATGATTATTGATTTAGTAAAAACACCCTTACCTCAAAAGACCGGTGAAGTAGCAAAAGCTCACTTTACACAGTCCCTTCAAAAAAGGCTGTAAAGCGTTACAAACTAACAAACTAACTTTAGAATAAATATTATACTTACCATTAGGATTCATGTCTACTTAATATATCCTAAAGACATTCCTAAAGAAATGGTGTTGACTGCAGATGGACAATAAAGAAATCCTATAAAGGTTCCTTTCTCAAGTTACGGAACCCTAAAACGAACTCGTCCTAGGCCCCTCAGCGGGTGGTATTCTAAAAGCGACACCTCTTATAGCGATGATAAAACAATAATATTTACATCAAGCCGTAACCGATAAAGAACGATGAAATATTATGTAAACTATAACTGTTTTCATAGTTTCAATAAAAGTTATTTTTATACCCGTTCTCTCGTAATTTTGGCATTAATATTGAAAGGCTTTGGTCTTTTACCTACTTTGTTTTTACCTGACTGACCCACCCAGAAGAACGGTGATTTTTGTCGCGCGTATGTATGTTTTTCAGAATGTCTGTTCAATTGTTGCTTCCTGTGGCCCAAACGGCTTGACCAATTTTGAAGTGTGAATCAGTCTATTTTAGTTATTACACACATTGTTCATAAATATGAGCATTTATAACACCAAATTACACCAATTTCACATTATAAAGTCCACTAGAATCAATTTGCTAAACAATCTTAAAATAAACACCGTGTAATCCGCAAAAATTTCCGCCAAGAACCTCGCCATGTTTTCTATTCTCTTTTTAATATTAGTATAGATAAGTGAGATGATCGTGGTCTTATTGGGCCCTCAGCTTTGTCGACCCCGTAAGATAAAAAGACGTGATAATATGTGTATATGTATGTACGTATAAATAATGAAATCAAATCTTTGCGGCAACGGCCTTGTCGGAAATTGTAACATTAAACATGATACATTGTTTTCGAAAACATTATTGTAACACTTCCCCAATTCTAAAACATGTGATACATCTGTGATCGATAATTCGTATTATCTGATATCGGGTATCAGTCATCCGATATCATGCTATCTCATTGATTTGCGAACAGCTGCCTGCTGTAAGGGTAATTCAAACCGCTGAAGCGCTCTTGTGTATTTTCATACAATATACACACTAGCGGTTTAGCGGACTGAAGCGGTGCGGAGTTTTGGGATGCGACCCGTCATAATGTGTGCTACCGTGTGCTTAATAGTACCGGTAATTCAATTTACTTTACCTGGGATATTGGTATGGGAATCTATTAACTTCTGCAGTTTGCACTTTATTTTTTTTTAAGTGCCCTTTGATCCAAAACGCGTGAATACATCACCCTTCTGCTCGGTAATTTTTGAAGTGAAAACTTCTTTAGCGGCGCTGTGCACTTTTTGTGATGGGGAAAAAATGATAAACTCGCGACAGGTCACGTGACCGACAGATTCGTCAGATTGAAAATTCGTAAGACGGACACGTGACCTGATCGAAAAACAACGTTAATATTCAAGTTTTCACTTCCGCCGGCACTCCCGGAGTGCAACCCGTTGTTTTTTTTTTACCCAACTGACCTAGTAGAGTAAAATAGTACATTATGATACAAGTACGGTAAGCTGGATATTATAGTCGAGGTGTTTATAGGCACGAGGCGAAGCCGAGTGCTTTTATAATAAACCGACGACTATAATAGACAGCTTGCCGTACGAGTACCATACGACGTTTTTCAATACATTTGCGATTACCATTAACTAAAACAAGATTGCAGTTTAGCAAATAAGGAATTTATAAAAGTTAGGAACTAAAGCAGTTTGTAAAAATACATTTATAATAATCAGGTACTTTTACTCAGATTTATTTTCTTCAAAAAAGTACATCGATAACCTTATCCTTTTCGAAGTCGGTTAAAAAATCTCATCTCACAAATCAAAAAAAGTTTTCATGCTGAACTTGAAACTCTTTGCTCGGATTCTATGAAAAAGTTTAAATTTTGCATCTGTGGCATTGGGCTATTGAGCGATTGTGATTGGTAAAGTAAAAAGCACAAGTGCCGTAAAATACATCATTACGATACAGATTTCGATGTCATAAAAACCGTATTATTAGCAAATGTATTGAAAAAATACTTACAATATATTTCCTCCAAGAAAGTCAACTGAACTTGCCCTTCAAATAAATCGTTTCAGTTCCTGCATTAGAGTGGTCCGACCAAACCGGTTCGAACTCGGGACCTCGTGGTGCGTGGGCGATCCCCTCGCGATTTAATGAAGACATACAATAATAATAGTACATTTGAACGGCCAACCGGCAGATGTGGCGCCACGCGGTGTCTGGTGACGTCATGTCATGTTAAAGTTTGGGGGTCTGACCATCAAACAGAACTTATTAATTAAATTACGAGAAATAATATAATGTTATGTCATTCCCATTGCCACGTGGTTCCACTCTCTAATTTGTCGAGCTCCGTGGCGCAGTGGTTACCACGCCAGCCTGCGACACGGGGGTCCCGGGTTCGATCCCCGGTCAGGTCATGATGGAAAACGATCTTTTTCAGATTGACCTGGGTCTTGGATGTTTATCTATATAAGTATATATTATAAAATATTGTATCGTTGAGTTAGTAACCTGCGACACAAGTTCACAACTTACTGTGGGGCTAGCTCAATTTGTGTGATATGTCCGTATATATTTATTTATTTATTATTTTATTTATTTACCACCCTCTCATTTTCTACAAAGCCTGTCAGATCGTTCATGATACCTATTGATGTAGATTTAGAATTTAGAAGTATGAGGAGCCCGATGGACGGATGGTCGTGAGGATTATTAGCGCTTACGCATGTAAAGCAACCTCGCGTGCGTGTCCCCACTTGGATGGGTGACCGAAAGTGGCATAATAAAATATCTCGGGCTCCTCCGTGCTTTGGAAGGCACGTTAAGCCCAACGGCTTATGACAGCAGGGCCAACAACGCCATGCTGTCATCATTGATGGCACTCGTTAAGCTATGCCTTTAGGCAGCTTGAAAATCTGACACCACTGTTGGCCACTTACAAACACGAAAAACAAAAAAATTTAGCCTATGTAGTTTATTATATCAATATGTATTATTCTGGTTTGTATGTTCATGTTTATTTTATTTTTTATTCTTATTTCATTTATTCTTATATAATTTTGTTTATTAATTCTGTATTGTATATGAAGTTTAATAAACAAATTAATATCAATAATATTATAAACAATCAAAAATCATCCCAGACCTAACATTTGATTGTTTGCAAGGTAAATTGACACCCTGATTCGGGAGCCACATTGCCCTACATTCATCAAGAGGGTGAGTTGACGGCGGCGCCGCGACGACTCGCGCCGTTGTCATGGCAACGACGCATCTTCAGTGTTTTGACGTCACGCATACATTGACTGTCCAACCCATCTGGCCGGCGTGGAGAGTGTAGGCCAAATCCTCTGACTGCTCTGGCTAATATATGGCGCTGGTAGTTCAGAGAGGGTCGTGCTCCTGCAGTGGTGACTAAAAAAGACCTGATGATGATTATACATTGACTTCCTCTTCTTATTATCCGAGATGAAGGATAAAGTTTATGCTTTTGTTCAACTTCTAAAAGTTAGAAACCCTATAATATAAAGGTATTACATAAGTCTAACGTTGTGTGCAAAAACCTGTGTAATAAAAGACAAAGAAAGAGGGTAGACCGATACGGTTTCCCTTGACAACTCAACATACACCACCGCAGTCTCTTCAGTTAGTCTGTGAAAATGGCAGCTGCAATGTTGTCGAAATATCAGACTGAACTCAAAAAGTCCCGTAGTGAACGTAATAGTCTAACGTACTCACCTATATGTTCGTACTAGAAAAAGAGAGTGAACTTGGGAATCCTTTTCTGTTGATTTTTTGTACAATTTCACTGTTACAAAAACCGTTGCTTACCTGAAAATAAAAAAAGATGCATTAATTAATGTATAAATTATGATAATGTCGATTTGAGAGCTTATGAATTGGCAGACCATGGCCACTGATGGTTTGTAGTGGAGGGAGTGGAGGCTTTGCAATAGGTTGATAAAATGAATAAAATTAAAAATTTACACCTCGGTTACCAAAATCCCTCCATCTTGCTTCGGCTGAATGGATTTTAACAAAACATTTCTACGAACCATAACAAAGTAACCAGACATCAAATTTAAAAAAAAACCGCATTCTAATCGGTTCTTCCATTTAAGAGCTACGGTGCCTCAGACAGACACGCACACGCACAGAGCGGCCAAACTTATAACACTCCTCTTTTTGTTTCAGGGGTTAAAATTCAACGAACTGGGCTGATGGAGAAATTGCTGTTACAAAAAAAACAATGTTTATTTGCTTCGTTTTTATGCAATAAAAATAAAATGCAATTGCTACTATGCCTGGTATAAACTGTATGTATATACTTACCTATGTATCTGACAAAATTCATAAACATAGGTTTTCAGTTATTTTACTGGCGGTGAAAACCTAAACCACATATTGTCACAAATTTTATTCATACCGATGAGTTAGTGATAGGTTTCCATTTCTCTGCCACAAGTTATACCTACAGAACAATTTATGTCAGACTGGAAGTACTTCGCGACCTTATGCGGTGGTTATAGAAGGGAAATTGCAATGAAATTGGACTTAGTATTGTTGTCTGTTAAGTTATCGTGACCCAAAGCCAGAGCCAAAGTAACAACGTTACCGGGGAAAGTGGCACAAGATGAACTGACAGAGAGATGTAAGGTACTCGAGTCTACTTAAGTAGATATGATTACAGTCCAAATCAAAAAGGCGGCTCTGAACTTCGCGCTAGTCGATAGTACACAGTATTAGGTTCAGCGGGGAGGGCGCGGGGAGGCGGGGCGCGTACTGCGCAGCTCTTAACTAATATCCGAGTCGCCATCATGGACCTAGGAATAATATGGACCCGGCATTAGACAGATCAAAAGTGAAGCATAACTTACGTCACATCAAGTCACATGTGTGCAGCATGTATTTGACATTTGGGAAATTTGACATTTCGTTCGACCGGGGAAAAGTGTAGGGATTTTTGTGCCGATGTGTGCGTGCGCTAGTGTCGCGACACGAGTGTAGGGATTTTTATGTGCGTCACTGTTACATTTTCCAAGGGCATATCCTGATTATTCTTAGATCCATGCTCGCCATAAAGTTTGATTCAGTCGTAGTACCACAGTCATCATCATCATCATCAGCCTATACTTGTCCACTGCTGGACATAGGCCTCCCCATCGAGATCTATCTTCGGCTGCCACAGTAGTGAGGTGCTTTATCTCCCTTATAGTTTCTCTCATAAATGATGAACGTTTTCGGTTTCGGTAGTATCTGTAGCAGGTGCGAGGGTATGACTCGACCGCCACAAAAAATTCGGTCAAGTGTCATTTATTTATCATCATTCATTAAACACTTAGTCATCATCAGGTCTTTTCTAGTCTCCACTGCAGGAGCACGACCCTCTCTGTACTACCAGAGCCATATATTAGCCAGAGCAGTCAGAGGATTTGGCCTACTCATGCTGGCCAGACGGGTTTGAGAAGTCTTTTATATCTTTTTACGCTTTGGTTAGGTTGAGTTTCCTAAATCGCCTTCTACGATATCCACAGGAAGACTTGAAGTGGCCCTACTCTACTCTGCCGGGAACCATACGGCTCGATTCATTCATAAAACTCATTCAGTTTTATGAATGAAAAAATAAAGCAATAAAAATATTTCCAATAAATTATCCTCCTACCATTCTATAGAAGTCGTAACCACGAACTTCTAAGTATTCATTAAGAGTTTCCTGTGAGATCCACGTGGCGATACCATGGAAATTCCAGTCAATGTAACTGTGACAAACCGCCAAAATTTAATGGCAGGCCGTTCTAAATGTTTGCACGTACATAGGCTATTCAATTCATTCATCTATGCATAAAATAAAAAGAACATAGAACTTTCACACTTCGACACTTTTTCGAAGAATAATTCGTTGTATGTACCCTACGTTAAGACGAACCAAAATTTAGTTTTTCGTCAGTGGTATGCCTGCGATATCCACAACCATAAATTATACCTAAAGCAGAATTAAGTATACAAAACGTTTTTATCGCGTTTATTACATTATTTATACACCTAACGTTTCGAGCACTTTACAGTGTTCGTGGTCACAGGTAGACTAAGTTGACATTTGTCTAGTATTTTATAAGATGTATAAATAATGTAACAATCGCGAAAACATTATACCAAACGTGTTAGTTTATAATCAACCTAAAAAATATGTTTTATACTACTGAGTAGGCCAATATGCATAGGGCCCACCTGATGGGAAGCGGTTGCAGTAACCTATAGAGGCCTGCAACACCAGGAACCCGCCCACGTTGCCGACCCTGAGAAATCTTTTTACGCCCGTTTAAAAGGTCCATGTTAAATTCTCTCGGGAAAACTATGGCAGGCTCGATCCACAACTTTAGCGTACGTGGAAGAAAGTTAATTTTTTAATACTAAAAATAAATCTTCTATTGTGCCTTTGTCAATCACGTTCACTAAAATTTGTCAGGACAG
This sequence comes from Rhodophaea formosa, assembly GCA_963082605.1. Lineage (NCBI taxonomy): Eukaryota > Metazoa > Arthropoda > Insecta > Lepidoptera > Pyralidae > Rhodophaea > Rhodophaea formosa. Next base: position 1,481,079 of record OY720230.1, on the reverse strand, counting down.
AAGCAACTAGGCAGGTCTAGTAATCTTTACACATTCAGGCGTTGTGAACATTACAAGACTAGACTAGAGCTGTGCAGGCTAAATGGAATGTCTAAAATCTGATTTAAACTAAACTCTATATTGCCACAAGTATAACGCAATATTACCACTAAATAAAATATGTTACTTAAAAGATATAGCTAACTTTATACTGTTTATCGCAAGTGTAAATTAAATGTACTTAATTATTATTTCCATACATCGGTTACCTACCTGAACTCTCTATATTGTATATCACACTATGTAGGTTAGGACATGCGTCCAATGGCAGCTAAGCGGTGCCATATTTGAGCTAGTGATTCAGTCGCCCACCCAGCTCGAAACCAATAAGTCTAGGCTAGACCAGACTTTCACATATAAATATTCATGTCCAACAAAATTTACGACCCTACAAATAAAATTCAATGGTTATAGGCATGTCACAATGATTTTATAGCCTTTAAACTGTTTTCTAGACTCGTGAGCATTTTATATTAGTAGGGAGTGACGATATACGTCTGGTATGAAAACCTTTAGAATTGCAATGCTATCCAGTTTGAATACTAATTTCACGTGCTAATTTAACGTGTGCAAACTATAATAAGATCGGCGGTTTATAAATATAGGTAAGTGTTGGTCGAAAGGAATGTTTAAAATACTTTCGATTACTATTGACTCTGCTACGCTTGATTTGACCTAAAAATATATAATTTTGACGAATGTCACTGCCCTGACTCTCCAACCAGTCAGGCCACCGTGGAGAGTGTAGGCTAAATCCTCTGACTACTCTGGCTAGCTATATGGTTCTGGTAGTACAATAGTCAAAGGTACAGAGAGGGTCGTGCTCTTGCAGTGGACACTACAAAAGACCTGATGATGATAATAATTACTTCAACTCAATCTATCTCATTTGACCGTTTTTTTCTGTAGCATGGTCAGCCAAGCTTCATTACTATACTATAACAGACGCCAAATTGTGGTTTACCTACCTATTTAAAAAACAAAACTGGCTACAGAGAACGGCATTCAACTTTTATGACACAAGTTGCTCAGTATCGGGCGCAAAAGGGAATTTGACAATCGAATCGATAATAAAAAATTTTTTATGGAAATACGGAACAGCTACAGATCAAGAAAACTCAAAACCGTATAGAATCTCGCTCTTATCACACCTTGGTTTTGCAATTGTCCATGGGCGGTGATCTCTTACCATCAGGTGACCCGCTTGCTTGCAAACGCCTATGCCATCAAAATAACATAGCTATATAATATTTTCTATCTATAGCAGCAGCTGTGTCACAAGCGTTACCCTTCAATGTTGACTCATTACTTTTGGATATTGAAATTCTCCGTAAAGGCCCATTTGTTAAAGTTTGCGTGATCGCGTTGGTTATGTGATAATCTGAGTGGATAACGTTATGGGAATATTTGATTGTAGATAAATGTTTCCCAACCTTTCTTTGACCAGGAATATGTGGTTCTAACTCCTTTCGCGTACGATTTTTTTTCACACTGTCTGTATTTATCACGCGCCATAGGTTTATTCCTAAGTATGAGCCATCATGTTTTGTGAAAATAAAAGTAGTATTTACGAAATGTAGGATAAAAGCTTTCGCTTATATTTGTACATGCATAAAGCAGGCCTTAATTTTTTATCTTTACGTTTGTATTACGGCCTCCATGGTAAAAATTTACAGTTTTCAGATTGTAGCACTTTGGTTCATGCCAAATTTCATGATTCTAGGTCACAGGGAAGCGTATAAATTTTGATTCCCTTGTTATTTTAGGCAAACACAATTATTGCGATTTTTCTTGCGCCATTATCGGATACGTTATATATTATTAAGTCCACAGACTACTAGTTGGGAACCACTGTTTGATAATAACGTTTTGGGAATATTTGATTTAGGTGCTAACGCCACCCATTTGTATTCGGGATGGATGTACCGAAATGGTCTGATGGGTCGTGTCGATGGGTTAAGAATTTTATTACACTTATGAATAAGTTTTCAAGAACTTCTGTAACGTCAATTTTCGTAATGCGCCTTAATTGTTTTCACTTGGGAAACAACTAAATAAATCTGTCAAAAAAAATTCAACCAAACTACTTAACCGATTTAGATGAAATTTAAATGGGACCAATTGGAAAGCAAACCTTTTTTTCATAATATAGGACGGCAAACGAGCAAGCGGGACACCTGATGGTAAGTGATCACCGCCGCCCATGGACAACTGCAACGCCGCGAGCCAAGAGCGTTGCCGGCCGTTTAAACAAAAAAAAAGTTCCATAATTATCATAATAATAAAAACTAATTTAGAACCACCTCCTTTTTAAAGGCGGTCAAAAACGGTCAAGTTCGAATCGGTCTCGCGCACCAAAGGTTCAAATTTTGATCGTTCGGATGATAAATAAAAAGACACTTTTATGACATTTTCAATTCATAAAAACCCCATTGATATTTTTCATCCTTAAATAAATCATAATTCAATAACATTGTCAAGTCATGCAGAATCCATCGGCTCTTCAAAGTTTGTTTTATGTTTATTTTTATTGGGGTTCCCCATTAGTATACTTTGAACCACAAAAACACACTAAGAAATTTTTCATTGAGTATTATCATTGGTACTGAGTATTATTATAGGTATTATATTATACTCACCAATCGTAAAAAATAAGAGTAAATATAAAAAATTGGTTAATGAGGAAAAAATAGTATTTTCCTTGCTAAAACAGTTTGGGAACTGATATTGAAATTGCTGAAAAAAATACCTGAAATGTACGATTACATTGTTTCCACCGTAACTACTGCTTTGTGTAAATTTTTAGATTATATTCGTATTGATGTTCAAGATATTCACATTTATTAAAAAAATAACTTAATATTAAAAATCATAAAAAAGCAAAATTAACAATCTAAAAATTCGTTGGCAAGAATACTGGCTGCATTCCGACGCTGAATTGCGATGCTTATCCTTTGCGCGAAAAAGCTAGCCTCCTCCTGTTCAAAGTTGGTCATTTTGATGTCTTTGGCGTATTCTTCTCAGCAGTGGTCTTTTCGAAACGCTAGTAGTTTGTCGAATTTGCAAATATGAAAAATATGACGTTCAAAAAGCGATACATAATATCCAAATCTCAATAAAATTTCATTTCATTTCATTTCTACATTCTTGTAGGCAGTAAGAAGAGTGCCGCCACAGAACCCATTGTGAAAAGGACCAACTTACTCCTATCATTCTTTCTCGATATCAAGGATAATTATGATAATACGATCATCGATGTTAGCATATGAATCGAGTCGGCGGACCGAGACCGATCATCGATTGTGGCTGTAATCGATACAAATTAGCGTAATTTGGATATCGATGGAATTGGGCCACTTAACATATGTTTAGGTTTTATAGCTTTGCCCGTATGAGAGGGCTATCGCCCTCTTTATTGACTGGTTGCTGGCCATGTATCGTACTATCATCAGACCTATAGTAATTTACTCTTACGCTTACGAGACCTAGACTACGACCGAAAAACAGATATTTTTGAAGTGAAAACTTCTGCTGTGCACATTTTGTGATTGGTAAAAAATGTTAAACTCGCGACAGGTCATGTGACCGTCAGATTCGTCCGATCAAAAAATCGTGCGCGAATGTGCGTGTGTGTTTGTATTACAGCGTGCTACGCACATCCATGGAACTTCTGTTAGGAAAAGAACTTATTAAATTATAAGTGATGGTATTTAAGTTTTCACTTCTGTCAATACACCCAGAGTGCTGAAGTTGAAAGGAAAACTATCAGAGCTGAGTACTAAGTTGCAAACTAAAAAGTTATAGGCAACTAACTTATAACATGTACTCGAAAATGTAAAATTTCATACAATTTTCATTGTTAGATGTGTTTGGTCGTTAAGGCGAGTGTGAACAGTGTGAACTCAAAGTTGATATTCGCAACTACGGAACCCTACACTGCGCGTGGCCCGACACGCACTTGGCCGGTTTTTTTTAAACTTTGCCAGAGGTTGTGCCTCCTTATGAGACTTCTTTTCCTGTAGAATTATAACATCTATGCCTGTTTGTTTAGGCATATCTCTTGATTTTACGTCTCTGTCCCTTGATCAACTTCGGCAATTAAAAGTAGCAGTGTCTTCTTCTTTTCGAGTCAAAAAGGCTATATCTTTTAATTTTATATTATATTAAACCAGAATTTGGCCACCTGCAGGCCGATTTGCTAACTCGGTATACAATACAACGATTTGATTGTCACTTTAGCATTCATTACGGTTTTCATATCTTAAATAAAAATAGTCATTCAAACCGAAGCCGTAATGAATGTTGAAGTTACCATGAAAATGATATACACCGTAGCTGTCAAAAGTTAGCAAATAGGCCTGCTGGACGGCGTCATCGTTAGCCTGCATCAAGTCCGGTGCAAGAAGTAGGACAGTTGGGGCAATTCGGTATTTGCCTAATGTTAAGATTATATAAAATTTGTATCCAATGATACTAATTTCTATCTAAAAACACTATAAAAAACACTTTTAATTTGATATCGATTTATTAAGTGTTCTTAAAGCTTCTTTAAAGTTGAGTGAATAGGACCATTTTTAAAAGTATGAAAATCTTAAATTACAATTATACTGTATTGTAGTCCGCTAAATTTATAGCAAGTTTTATTATGAAACCATTACCACAAACGTAATATTTCGTATAGCTGCCAAACAAAGTTCTCACGTCGCCCATACAAAATACAAAGTTGTGACGTCACAAATACGTAGGCAAATCTGCAGTACGTTTTCACGTCTAAAAATTTACGTCTAAAAACATGTGTCTTTGAAACTTTTATATCTGAAAGAGTTTTTTGTTTAGAAATGTATTTCGGTCACCATTGTGTTTATTTTTGGCATGTCTTTACATAGCGACACGAAAATTTTTTTAGTCAAGTAGCCAATTCATGAGATGGGTCATCGTCTGAACAGCGCCGCAGTTGCACAGATTGTTGCTCGAGAATTATATTTTAGTCTTTAACCTCACGAAGAAGCGATTATGTATGATGAATTGTCAATTTCTGGTGTTTAAGGTACACAAAGGGCCATAAGTTTCATTGTCATTCATTTTCATAAACATTGTCATTTAAATGAAAATAACGGTATTGTACAGTGTCGTCTACCGCAACCAAAATGTTGATAACAAAAACAATGTACAAACAAACTGTTTAAATATTTAAACCATTGAAAAGTCGGAAGTGAATCATAAATCTTGCAACAAAAAAGTCCTGGGTTCGATTCCCGCGACAAAAACTTTGATAGTTACGGAGTAGAAAGGCATGCGGAGACTGAACTCCGAATACTTAAAAGAATCTAAGATAATATCATTCTTATGTCTCGTGGTGTCTTTGTCTTGTTATAATCATCATCATTTTAGCCGCAAGATTTTCACTGTTGGACATAGGCCTCCCCCAAAGATTTCCAATATGACCGGTTGGAAGCGGCCTGCATTCAGCGCCTTCCTGCAACCTTTATCAAGGTGATATATTTTTAGTTTAACTAATATGCGATTAAGTATTTAGGCGTTAAATTAAGATGCTAGCTTATCCTATTAAGATTATACCTTGATCTAACACCTGAATATCTGAAAGTAGCGCCACCCAGAATTTATTATTTAACCCCTAAATAAGAAAAACCGGCCAAGTGCGTGTCGGGCCACGCGCAGTATAGGGTTCCGTAGTTGCGAATGACAACTTTGAGTACACACTGTTTACACTCGCACCTCACAGTTTAACGACCAAAAACATCTAACAATAAAGATTGTATGAAATTTTACATTTTCCAGTACATTTTATAAGTTGGTTGCCTATAACTTTTTAGTTTGTACTTAGTACTTAGCTCTGATAGTTTTCCTTTCAACTTCAGTATATATACTGCTGCTGTAATTTTTTTCACGTATCTATATATAACCGTTTAGGAGATAGAGGGGGGGGACACGTACCTCTAACAAAAATTTGCACTTTAAAACCAAATATTTCGGAAACGGATCCCTAAATCGAAAAATGGTGTTGTCAACCTCACAATATTTTTCAAAGACCCTTTTAACGATACCCGACAAGATGGGTAAGTAGAGAAAAAAAAATGACTCCCCCACTTTACTTGTATGGGAGCTACCCAAAAAAAAAAATTTTTTTTCAAGATTTTTTTCTTCGACTTTTTTGCCATGATTAATATACATACTCATACCAAATTACAGCTTTCTAGTACTTATGGTCTCTGAGTAAAACCGCGGACGGACAGACAGACAGACAGACAGACAGACAGACATGGCGAAACTATAAGGGTTCCTAGTTTACTACGGAACCCTAAAAACCGGCTATGGCTGAGAATGCAACCGAAAAAATGCGAGAGGGAGACAGAGAGTCTGATGCCCTTAAATAATAGCCGTTGCTACTTTTTGTATTGAATTTTATTTCATTTACGGGATGCTTAAAAATTTTAGAGAGGTTATTTTTAATTTTAACATATTTTCTTTAATGAACTTCTAAAATATGAGCAAAATCACTTGGCAGTCTGAATTTGTCTTTGAAATCTACTTACAGACAACGATCATGAATCCCTATCCACATTTCACCGTAGTTAGTACTATAAATAATTCTGTGCCGTGATATGGAACTTATGGTTGTACAAACCTTAGCCTCTACATTATTTTTACTCTATGAAATTCTAACGGGCATTGTCAAACGCACTTCAAATATATTGACTGCTTCCTGCGAGCATGACGTCACTTTATTTAGCCGACTGCGAAGAATTAATTTGTTTAATGATGAGCATGTTTTAGTACACCCACAGCGTTTAGCGAGTCATGCAATGAATCAAGATTTTAGGTTAATGGTTATATCTTTTTATACACATTTAAATAAAATTATTTTAATACGGTTTTTATCGCGTTTATTACATTTTTTATACACCTAACGTTTCGAGCACTTTACAGTGTTCGTGGTCGCAGGAAGACTAAGTTGTCATATCATTTGTCTAGTATTTTATAAGAACTGCAAAATCTACCGCCTAAAATATTTCTTGATAAAGTTCCGGATGTACGCAGTATTGGCTCACGGTGTCTGAAGGTCTTGCAGTCTTCTGCTTAGCTTTAGATTTGATTAAATTGATGACTGGATCCCAAGCTGGTGGTAACTGCCAACCATCCTCTCTATTGAAATTAGGATTTTTTTAATTTCAATAGCCTCACGAAGCATTCTTGGAATGTATCTGTTTTCTTTTGCAAGGACTTGAGGATTATCAAAACGCATATGATGGTTGGGTTTGTCTAGGGCATGTTCACAGACTGCAGACTTCGTTGAGCGCCTATGCTTCATGTCAGCAATATGTTCTTTTATACGGGTACCGATGCTTCTCTTTGTTTGCCCAATGTATGATAACCCACACTCACAGTCAAGTTATACAGTATTAGCAATCTGCCTCGGCTTCGCCCGTGGTACATACATAGCCTATGGCATTCAGGGGCAACGTTAGTACTTACTTAAAAGATTTAGTTGTTAAAGTGGAAAGGCTTATGTTGTGCTGATTGTACTTTTTTTATTGTTTGCTAACTATTGATATTTTTTATATTAATCAGAAAAATAATCTTTGGTACCTATATTGCTAACTCTCTACTTTCGTTAAGTCAATATTATTTTGAAATCGACAGTTCTTTCAGAACACATGAGTAAGTATTCGAAGTAGAGCAACATTTCTCTCCATTGAATCTCTAGCAAGTGGAAAATATCAATACGGAAACAATGCCAAGAAACTCTACAACATTTATACACATGATTTTCTAAAACCCCTACACCTCTTGTGGATCATTTGTAAATTTCACTGTTATTTGTAAGGATTCTTTTAGTGCAATAAAGCTACTACCACAGGCTACTACGCTAATATGTCTACGTACTCGTTCAATGAATGAATTCTAAACTTACTCATGCTGGTTACGGGTGATAATTCGATTAATGTTATCCGCTAATCGATGTTTTGGCAACACTCGCTTTCATCCGCTATCTTGTTAGCTGTGATCTTCGAAATCACTCTCTCTTGTGTTAACACTTTGTTATCCGGTATTGGGAATACTTTTCTTGTACTTTAGTGAATGTGTATATGGGTATATTCTTTTACTTTACTATTCCCATGTTCCTAACATCGGCAGAGTAGCCACAAACGTGCGTGCGTGGTGAGTGGACGCCGAGGCAAGGGAAGGGATTAATAGTATCTTGCTCACGTTTTTGGCCCTCTACTAAGTATTTAAATTTCTAGTACTTTATCAACATTAATTTTTATATATAGTTATATCTACCGTCTATCTTCACGACCGAATCTTCAATTGATGCGTATGTACTTCATTGCCGAAGCATTTTTTATGATTACTGGGTTGCCCGTCTGTATTTCTGTCTGAAGAACTTCGGACACGCATGGACGTATCAAGTTGAAATTAATATTACATATTGAGATATTTCTAGTCCTAGAAGTCGTGAAAAAAGCAAAACTTTCAATCAACGCTATCTATAATGTCGCATAATTGTTGTAACTCTCAAATGCGTAAACTCGCAAGGGAATCAAAACCTATAGGCTACTTTCCGTTGTCCGAGAATCATGATATTCGGCAAAAATCAATGTCTGGATCTTTACAGCATAAATATTGAAAAAATCAAAAAGTCATTAATTTGTAGCTAGAACAAATAAAATAACATTTTTGTGCGAACTTGGAACCCTTGCTCGGCGAATTCAACTCGTACTTAGCCGGTTTCTTTTTTTTATAATCAAGCCTATTCATTCTAGAATGGATTATTAACTACGAAAAGATTATAATTTACTCAGAAATTACAAGTAAGGACCATGTAAGAGCAGTCATTCAGTCACCAAAGACAATATAAATGCTGTAAAGTACTTCGCCACACAAGAGTGCGTGTTCATTAAAATAAGTGTGGCTATTTAAAAGAGCTTTGTACAAATAAACGGAGATTGCTGTCGCTGCAGGCCAACTGTAATGAGAAGGTAATATGCCTACTATCTGTGCCTTCTATTAACTTTTTTGAAGAGGAAAAATAAAGCATAGACTGATCATCTTCTTTAACTTTTTCCCTTTCTCGTATACCGTTGGCAGGCGAGAATGTGGTTCTTTTCTTTAGTTTATATGGGATTTATTTTGCATTCACAATGCTATTTTACCTTATTTATTAAAAATCTTTTTGCTTGAAAGGACTGTGTGGGTAGCTCCAAATCAGCTCTTGCTACTTCACCGGACTTTGAGGTGAGGGCAGAGTGCACTCAACCTGTGAGGTGATCATCACTAAAGGGCCCCAGAGAGAGACGGACCTCGGCTTTGGGCGATGCCTGTGTGTGCAAGGCTTGGAGAGACAGTTAACTATTATATGCCTAATGGGCCGCGATTTGCATGCATAGTTTAAATGGCCGAATTCGAAACAATGGCAAAGCCTTTGGAGAGCAGTAACTGTAATTTTTTGCCGTATGGGACGGAGAAATTAGCCGGTAAAAACGCTTAGATTATATTCTATCCGGGTCCTCGGGCCGACTACCGGATCCCGGATCCAAATCATCCCAGGCTTAGTAACAGAAACATCAATAAGTTGGGCATAATTCGCTTAGTAAATAAATATATACGAACAAATAACACCGATTGAGCTAGCCCCAAAGTAAGTTCGATACTTGTGTTATGTAATGGGAAACTAACTCAACGATACTATATTTTATTAAAAATTACAAATAGGTACATAAATAGATAAAAAAATCTAAGACCCAAGTCTGAAACAGATCATTTTTCATCTTGACCTGACCGGTAGAACCCGAGACCAGCCGTGCCACAGACTGGCATGTGGACCGCTGCGCCGTGTAGCTCGTCATAATCTAATCATCATCATCATCATCAGGTCTTTCTAGTCTCCACTGCAGGAGCACGACCCTCTCTATACTACCAGAGCCATATACTAGCCTGAGTAGTCAGAGGATAATAATATAATGAAGTTTATTAATTGATTACATAAATTAAAAATAAAACTTTTATCCCGTCTTTACTTTTTACGTGATGTGGGCCAAAAAAAGTGAAAAGGAAAACAGTTTTCTAGTCGCCCCGAGCCAAATGTAAAGCAACGCAAATTGACTATTACGAGTAAATTACACATGAGTAAATACTTTGAATGACTATTTTTAGTTTTCGCTGCTGGCTTTGGGTCAATGATCTCAAAGTTTCAAATAGAAATATTGCATTGTTATGCGTTATTTTATATTATAAGTAAATTTACAATTTGTCCGCGACGCCATTCGAGTTATAGTCGCAGATAAATTTGTTTTGCTTCTTATAGGTAAAGGAATTTTGAAAATTAGTACTTTAGGGCCCTATTCAATGCAAACATACGAGTACAATCAAATCTTTCTTCTGTATAATGTTATTTATTATAGATTAAATTCTTACCAAATAAGTAAATAAGTGCGTCTGTTTGTGGAGTCAACATAGGTCAGAAACGCGTACGGATGTTTAAAAAATTATAAATTTAATTTATCTTAAAAATCGTTTTTATTGCAAATATAGATACTTTTGCTAAGAAATTATTTCGAAACCTATCTACTCTTATCGTTTACTATTGCTTATACGAACCTACAATGCATAAATTGTAAATTTTGTCAACTATTAATTACTTGCTATTTTTCTTGCTGTTAGCTATAGGTCAACGCTTGTCTATGATCATGATCACGCCATGACTCATAGACCAAGGTCGATACACTGATTAAGATGACGTTTTTATCAGATACGCTTGATTGATTTATTGCTTTAATAGTTTTTTTAAGCCATTGATTATTTAATAAGCATGTGGATTAACCAATCTACGTTTTTGTACCTACTGCAGCTTGGTTTAGCATAATTACAATAGCAATAAAATGGCCTTCCCTAATTGCCATTTATTTTTGACGTTGAATTAACCAATCTACGACAATCAGCCATTATTTTTCTTTGAGTTAGTTAGTTTTACGTCATAGTGACATTACGGCTATAATTTTTCTTGTATGCATTGGTATTTGGGTCCCTGTTACCTATGTTTCTTGTGCCCGAATACTCAAAGAGGCATCTTAACTAAAATCGTTCTCATCTCGATTTCTTACCCATTAGGTACCCAGATAGGTAGTCATTAGTTACGATTATATAGAACAGTTGGGGGTTAGGGGCTATCCTGATGATTTTTAGATCTATGCTTGTGTTTATATATTATTACTAGCTGTTACCCGTAGCTTCACCCACGTGATAAATAGCCTATGTCCTTCTCAGTACCCTAACCTATGTGTTTGCAAAATTTCATGATGATCGGTTCAGTAGATAGGGCGTGAAAGCGTAACAAACAAACAAACAAACAAACTCACTTTCGCATTATAGTTAGGAAGTTAGGATAAGGATACAATAAAGTATACTGTTAATGTGACAAACACGGACAAAAAGTATTGTGTGTGTGGCCATGCTTAGAGTAACAAAATCATCATCATCAGGTCTTTTTAGTCTCCACTGCAGGAGCATGACCATCTCTATACTACAAGAGCCATATATTATCCAAAACAGTCAGAAGATTTGGCCTTCTCTCTCCACGCTGTCCAGAGGGGTTGGAAAGGTCTCTTTGATGGTTATAGACTTTGTTTAGCTGGTTTTCCAAAGTCGCCTTCTACGAAATCCTTGGGAAGACTAAGACTGATCCAATTTCTACTTTGCCGGGAACCACAATGCATATTGCACACAAAAAATACTAAGAATCAAAACTGAAAAGACTAAAAGAAACTTCAAACTGTCTCTATGATCATCATGACTCACAGGCCAAGGTCAATACATTGATTTAGACGACGTTCAATATGATACGGTTGATTGATTTATCTGCTTAATGGTCTAAGAGGCATCGATTACTGGGGACTGTGAAATCAATGATTTATTTGTCGTCTAAGTTGTTGTGAAGCTGAACATACATCCCCTTGTTGTCAGTGCATGAACCTAGGAAAAATAGGGACCAGATAGGTCACAAGTGATGTCAACTTTTTTTACGTTATATGTGTGCAGCATAAGTAGGTACTAATTTACCGTGAGCTTGTGTCTTGAATCTTGACACGGTGTATGCGTCACTGTTACGTTTCTTAAGGCCCTATCCTTATTTATTTTAGGTCCTTGGTAGTACCCGAAATCGGTGAGCATGTATGAATGAATGTGGATGAAGCGAAAGAGGTTTGTAAGGATCGTAGCAAGTGGAGATCCATAGTCTCTGCCTACCTCTATGGAAAAGATGCGTGATACTATTTATGTGTATGTATATTGGTTGTATATCGGTACAGATCTGATATCTATGGTAAAGATCAAGCCGGGCAGGGATTCTGGTGTCTGTAATCAATAGCTTTTAGCTAGGTACTGTTTTTAAGTAGTTACTTACAAATTTTTCCATACTTAATTAATTAGTTAATCAAGTAGGTATTAAAAATATCCCCTTACGTTCCAAATATCAGTACCGGCTTATTATAATTCTGGAAAATTCTAGAACGAAGATCAAAATTTCTTGTCTTTTTTACTTTTTCAACAAGTGAAAATATCCCGCAATAACTACTTAATTTTATTGCAGAAAGATTTTTAGCAAAAAATCTTGAAAGTTTCTGAGATATAAATGAAAATACGAATGTTCGATACTACAGATGATCGCAGAATAAATCGCTGGCAATTCAAGTAAATTTTATTGGTTAAAATTATTTTCTGTTTTATGGGTATTTTTAGTACAATGATTTTATATCCGAAAATGCACTATGGCTAACACATCGACCCCAATCCAACCATGACAATGACCCTCCATGCAACGGGGAATCAAACTGTGGACCATTCTGTGTCAATGAGTAATGTTGCTTCATTGTCGACTGCATTGGACGCATTAATAAAGAAGTTAAGGATCTTACACACGCTTCAAGAAAACAAAACCGTACTAGCGTAATACGGAACTAGGACTCTTACCAAACTTTAACCAATATCGACGAATATGTAAAAAGCTTAACAAAGAAGAATGAGAGGTTTCAAAGTGACATTAAAAAAACCCAAAAAGTTTATGTTCGCTAGATGGCGTTGATGAAAAGTCAAGTGTCAATGTCACGGATGACTTAGTTTTTTAGTGACTTTATTTTTTTTAACTAGGGCCGACTAGGGCCTTTTTGAAACTTGTTTTGCATCAACCCCATCTAGTTGAAAAAATAGTAAGTAGTTTATTTTTATATGTTACTGCGAGGAAAGAGCCTCCCCGAGTGACGCATCTTGTAATTTATGCGTCCGGCGCACCCTGGGCAACGGTCTGCGAAAACAGCAAGTCGATAACGCAGACGTGCTGATTTTTCCACCACGACTCAATGGCGAGACTTTGAAAACCCCTCATTAAGAATCTACTCCTTTATAAGTCCATTCATAAGAAATGGTTCTTGAAATCTTCACTTTTACCTAAAAAAATATGCCATTTTCACCATTCGAGAACCTTTCTGCCCCATTGGCTATCAGTTCCACGTGCTATATGCCCAGCCCACTGCCACTTTGGGGAGCTAATCCGTTGAACTATCCGGCATAAATGTCTCTATATCCTCACCGGAGCATTTTCCTGGTTGTATCCTTAGCTGTGATGCGTTAGAGCTCGCTTATCATACTTTTAAACATGTAGGGCCGTGTGGTTTCTGGCAGAGTAGAATAGGACCACAACAAGTCTTCCCGTGGATGTCGTAGAAGGCGACTTATGGAACCTACCTAGCGAAGCTAATGAAAGCTTGTAAATATCACAGAGACCTCTCCAACCCGTCTGGCCAGCGTGGAGAGTGTGGGCCAATTCTGCTCAAGCTCTGACTAATATATGGCTCTGGTAGTACAGAGTGCTCCTGTAGTGAAGATCAAGAGAAAGATCATCATCATCAGAGGATGATCTTTCTTAGAAGCTTTCGAACCATGTTTAGTAAGTGTGCAGTGGTCTTAATAAGAGTAGGAACGCGGAACCGATCTGTTCAATAAGCTCTATTAAGTCTTGATGTATGTCTGTGTAGTTACGTGTAATGTATCTACGATTGTGCATTTGTATTCCAATCACAATGCATTCCTGACAAATGGAAAATTGTTGGGTCGATGCTGGGGATATTTTCTTTAGTTTCCGGAAATATTTATATAGAAATTTGTACTTATTTAATGACCTTCTTGTTGACTGAGCTAAATCTATGTTTTTATTTCATCATCATCATCAGGTTATTTTAGTCTCCACTTCAGGAGCACGAGCCTATCTGTACTAATCGAGCCATATATTAGCCAGAGCATTCAGAGGATTTGGCCTTGTTTTATCCTAGCTCAGGGATAAGCAAAGTTTTTACAGCCAGCTTGACGCTTATTTTTTTTTTTATTAGAACTTTATTGTACCAAAGCAAAACTTGTTACAATTGGCGGATTTAATGCTATGAGCATTTTCTCCCAGTCAACCATAGGGATAAACAGAAAAAGTTGTTCAGCGCAAAGGGTGAATAATTTAAATATGATCAAATATAAAGTTATTGATATTTACTAACACATACATAAACTTTCTATATATAAGCACTATACATATAAATAAATATAGATATCAATAAAAATTCATATAAATAAATATACATACATATAAACACATACTGAAGATGAATACAGTACAGAGAGAATGACTAATTAAGGTTTAAGAAGGAAGTGAATTAAGCAATAGACAGTGAACTCTTCTTTTGAAGGCAAATTTAGTAGAGATTTCTTTTATGTCAACGGGCAAAGCATTCCAAAGTCGTGTAGTTTGGAGTCTGAAGGAATTAGGCTTACCTTCCTTAGATCAATTTACCAGATTACGACAAAGGGTTATATTGTCCAAAAGATGGAGAAAGGCCACACCGAGCGACAAAACTCGAAGACTTGAAGTACTGAGGCGCATATATACGAGTAAAATAAAGCATATGATTCAAATTGGTAAGATAAAGTAAAAATTACATTTGTATTTCCATTACGTATGTCAACACGCTGGGTTATTAGAGAACTTGTGGCATTGAGGACATTGCTTGGTAGCAGAATAATGAGGTATTCCTAAGCAATTACGTCATTCTGGCCAACAAACTAATTTCTCAAAAATTTGACTAAAATTCAGTAAAATAAAAAATACATGTGAATAAAAAAATACGTCTTGTGAGACAAAAAGGGCGATACTAAAAACGGGGTCGATACTGTTTTATTTTTTCATTAGAACAAAGTAAACATAGGTTGGGAATTAAGCCTCTCAATCAACAACTTTCGACCACAAACTGCTATTGAGAAATAAGTAATAAGTCACCCTACCTCAATTGATCACCCTAGCCCTCTTAAACGTCATCTATCGATAGCACGGTCAATATTCATTTCTATAGAAAAGCTAATTGACCCGCCCATATTGACGTTAGTCACGTGTCAGGTCAACTGTGTCAAAAAAAGTTCAAATTGACCTCTGCTGCTAAGAAAATAAAGACTGTAATTTTACAAAGATAAATATTGGCAAATCAGTATAAAGCCCAAGCAATTAACGGTCTTATCACAAATGTGTAGATGCGAAAATGGTTTGCAGCGAAATTTGTAAGTGAAGGCCATTTCAATTGATACTTAATCGTAAATAGCACTTTGTCATTACTTTTGTTATTTTCAGGAAATATTGCTATTCAGTGCATTTTGTACGGTCATATTAGTTTTTGGAAAATAACAATGGTGATGCACAACCATAATACAAATAAGTGTATCGTAAAATATCTGACAAAGCGATATAAATGAGAAAAGGACTGTCCTCATAAATATATCTATACTCACAGTCAAATCTTTGGAGATTTTGAAAGTTTTCGTTTTATTTACCTGTAACAAATAAAAGAAAATTAGTTGTCAGTTTCTTACAAACATTAAAACAGTAAACCGATGTAGTAGTTTACAACTAGTAAAAACTATTCAATAATGTAGACATTGCAGAAAATCAGCGACTTAAAACCATGGTACGGAAAATAATCTTATTTTAAAAATCTTGTAACAATGTTAAGGGAATAATGTCAATTTTTGCTACCTAAAAAAATAATATCAAATAATATAATATAGCTGCTATTCCGAACTAAATACAGCTGAATGTAAATTATTTATTTGCATCATATATTTCATATAAAATGAAATATAGCAATCCTATTCACACGACAGCCCTGTCATCACAATTGAAGCCGTGACATAGGCTTCAATTGTGATGGCAGGGCTGAATTCAAACGATTCATCAAAAACCATTAAGCTATTTAGATGTGATGGTCGAATCTTTATTTGACCTCATCTTTGGATAATGGCAAACGGTCTGTGAGTTCCTTTGAACTCAAATACAAAATGCATGATATCCAAAATATTCTCCCTTTTGGGCAGTCGGGTAAGCATTGAGTTAATAAGCCTTCAAGATTAGATATTGCAGCATACATGCACCTATTACATAATCAAATGTAAGTATCGCATGTAGGTTTGTATGTAAATGAAATAAATGGCGGCGACCATGACAGTAAATCTTGTCTAGACATCAATTCAGCCTACTCGCAATTCATTTTTGCCATTCGCCAATTAGTAAGGGAGCAATGCTAAGAAGCAAAATGTCCGATTCGCAAAACGTCATGAACATATCGAACCAATAGCGGCATTTGTTTTGAGGAAGTTGTTGTATTTGTAAAATCGGGGTTAATTATGAACATGGGTAAGTTATTGTTTACTATAATAAATGAGAAAAAAAATCTATTTAGAAGTTTATATTAGATAATTTATAAACATTACACGTATTGTACATTATATCTCAGTTGGGGGCTTGGCTAAAAATCGCTCTGACAATACTAATATCATAACATTCATAACGTTTAGCATTGTCACACACGGAGTCTTCACAAAATTATTATTTATCATAGTTTTTCCCAGTAGCCTTCTCACTTGTGATGCATCGGAGCCTCGGGTTCAGACAAATCATGAAACCAAATTAATCTTTTAAAAAAATTATAGTGTCGATTACAACGTCGAGTACACATTTTAGATAAACAGATGAGTAAACCGGAAAAACGGGAATAAACGCTTCAAAATGAACGAAAATTTTGCTAAAAATCAAGAAACGGAACTAAAACTGTTGTTAAATAAGAATGAATTGGTGCTAATGAGACATTTCGCGAATCGGACGTATCACGAATTTCGCCATCTGCCAATAAGTTACCCACTAACCGATTGACCAAATAGTTCGGCCTCGTCAGACATAACATGTACGATGGTCCACACACCAACCGTCACACTTATTGTAAAATGAACTGTTCTCCATTACAATAAGGTGTAGCTGTTATGCCTGTTTTGCGGCTGTGTGTACAGCCAATTGTAGCAATTAAATATCTTCCGCGTTGTGGGAACGCATTCGTTTTGGGTGTAAAACATTTAATGGGTATGAGTCAGACAGGAATTCATTGCATTTTTGGAAAGACCAACTTTTTCTTGCAACTTTACTCTCTTTGTCTGCGTAAAATGAAGTAAAAGAGAATCTAAACTTACATTTAACAGAAAGTATATATTGTCTGTCAATTGAGCTCCAGACCTCCATGGTCTTTTTCGACCGCACGGATGGTCCCGGGTTCGATCCCCGGTCAGGTCAAGATGAAAATTAATCTTTTTCAGATTGACCTAGGTCTTGGATGTGTATTTATATACGGATTTGTTATAAAATATAGTATCGTTAAGTTAATATCCCATAACACAAGTCTTACTTAAGAACTTATTTTGGGGCTAGCTCAATTTGAGTGATTTGTCCTGTCCGTATATTTTAATTTAATTATTAAATTTAAGAGATGCGCACTAAGTGCGGACTGAGACGACTTCGTGCGCGCGTCTCGGTTCACATTTGCCCTGAGGAAGACCTTCGGAAGAGGTCTAAACATGTCGGCCTGTAGCTGACTTCTTACGTAGCCGTATCCCAATCCAAATTCCAACTTTGTTTGTTTGTGACCACTTCACGATTTATCTATAGAACCAATCTGCTTAAAATTTGACATTCACATAGGTTAGGGTTCAAGATTCAAAGATTCAAAACGTTTATTCAAAAAATAGGCCCTTGCAGGCACTTTTTCACGTCAAATCACATTTAAAATTATCTTATTAAGTATTATGCATTTACTAATTATTGTTCAAAAGCTACAGACTACTAGCATTGACTGGGTACTGGGTACTGAGAAGGACATTTGGTGTCATGTGGTACCTTTCATCCCGAAAGAGATTTTCCCGTTGGGATTCCCGTGGGATTTGCGATAAACGGTAAAATTATATGCGAGTGATGCCGCGGTTAAAAGCTAGTTTTACATATTAAGGCTCGTACATACGCTAAAGACCTTCAGGATATGGGCCGAGTTTTGAACCTTAGTTCCCGGTCAGAAAGTCTGCGGTCGACTGCCACCCGGCGCCCGCGCGCATTCAAAATATTAAATAACTTAAATTTAATATTAAAAAGAAGAATAATCTGTGAAACTAAAAATTCCTCAAGAGAGTTTGTAGTAGTTTGTAGTAGAGAGTTTGTTGTTGTGTTGATTGGTATTGTATTGAACATAAAAATTGCGTGACTCTAAGACAAAGAGTTACGGAGTTAATGAATATATGTAATAAAAATCGAAGAACGCGGTCCTTTTTTTTTAAAACTATGAACTTTAGAAAAAAGTCCTCCTCAGCAAGTAAAGATTAAAAACCATTCTACAATATATGTTTTTTTTTTGGGTATTGTGCTTTAAGTTTGACCATTTTTATAGAGGTCAAACATAGTCAAAATGACCAAGGAGCACCCTTAATAAAATCTAAATATCTCACAACATTGCGACTCAGATTTCAAAGAGTCGGCGCAACATCCGGTGTAAGTTTGTTTGTCAGTGCGAGCGATTCTCGGAAACAGTTGAGATTGAGATTATCTTATTTGTGCAGCGAAACTTCGAGGTCAAAATGTTTGCTCGGTTAAGTGTGTGATACTTTGGAAAGTTGTGTCTCAGAAACGTTACACTGGATTAAGGCGGGAAGTGAAAGGGGATATCGGCAGAAAAGTCAAAACACATTGATATTTGGTCATTCATAAGACTCTCAAAGAATATTTGAATTTTGAAAACCCATCCAGTATTTTTGGAGCCTATTATACTGCTACTGCTTCCATACTGGTTTGAAAGGAAAGAAAAAACATAGAATATACCAGCTGCTTTTCTTCCCGCGCAGACCGTAAAAGCCGTTCAAGGGATTGGGCGAAAATATAAGGAATCACGTTAATAGGCGATGCGGCTAGCAACCAATCACTATGTTGATTCCACTTTCCACCTCAACGCCAACTAACACGCTAAACGCGGCCTTTGAATTTTATGACCTTAGGCTCTGTATACCCCGCATGGGATAAAAACGTGATAATATGTATGTACGTATTTATGTGAAAGAGGATATCAGCAGAAAATTATTCAAAACACATTGATATTTGGTCATTCATAAGACTCTCAAACTAATATTTGGTTTTTGAAAACCCATCCAGTAGTTTTGGAGACTATTTAATGCAAACAGAGAAACAATGAAATCTTTCCTCCTTATTAACATTTGTATAAATAATTGTTTGAAGTCATACTATGTGTGTTGGGCTATTTTCCTAAAAAGTATAATTAGTCCGTTAGTTAGATTATCAAAAAACATTTGACACGTGTTTTTTCTTTTATCAATCAAACAAAAAATGACAAAGGTATAGCCCGTTAAAATTGTGTGTGACGTCACTAGCCACTTTTTAGTGGCCTGTGATGTCACAAGCCCCCACTTATGAACTTTGACACGCTATATCTTTGACATTTATTGTTTAATTAACGAAAGAAAACAAAAGTGGGTACAATATTTTGATTGTCTAACTGACGGTCTAATTTTATTATTAATATCTTGACCCAGGAAAATAGCCTTAATTAACATTCATAAAAAAAACTTTTTCTCTGTAATCAATCACTACATATTATAAAACAAAGTCCTCCGCCGCGTCTGTCTGTCTGTCTGTTCGCGATAAACTCAAAAACTACTCCACGGATTTTCATACGGTTTTCACCAATAGGTAGATAGAGTGATTCACGAGGAAGGTTTTAAGGTATAAGACATGCCCAGGCGCAGCCGGGTAGGGCTACTAGTCAACACTAAATTCGAAAAAAACATTTTTTTTAAACGCTTATCATAATCCCATCCCAACTAATACTATAAATGTGAAAGTGAGTTTGTTACCTCTTCAGGCTTTATCTTCTTGAAATTTGGCATACACGTAAATAATGCTACGGCTATATATCACGCGGGTGAAGTCGCGGGCAACAGCTAGTATACTAATAAATCAACACAATTTGCGCAAATAGACCCCAGCTTTATATTTATTTAGTTATAGCAAAGCAACCCGCAGTGTGGCCCCCTGAATTGCAATGCTAATCCCAATAAATTGGCATGGGGGTCACGATTGGCTACGTTGACGTCTTATTTGGGAAGTGATCCCTCTCAATTGCACTCATACATTTTAATAAAGCGAAAATGTCTTTATTTACTCAATACCTCTAATGTATTGCATACCTACCCAAAAAGTATAAATTATGACTTATTTCTGGCATTTAAAATAAGTTTGTAAAAAAGCTTGATTGAATCTTAGATAATGTGTGAATTTCCTCAGGGTTTCCATAAAAAAAAAACTTGGTTTACTAACATACTTTCAGGCTGAATTTAAAAAACAATCAGGTTTTTGAATACTTTGTGTTTTTTTTTTTATTCATGGCACAGAGATGGAAGACGGGACAAGATTGCACTGTATAAGTACTCTTTTCCAATAGACAAAAAGGCAGTTATGTTTAAGAAACCATGTCCGATCCACTCAACCCGTCAATATGAACAACTTTTGCTGGAAATTTGGAAAAATAAAATAAAATTTTCATACAAATTGCCAGCTAAACACTGTAGCATGCAATTTTTTTTTTCCAAATTTTCTATATTAGTCCCAAAGGAATGGTTATTCATATTCAAGGGATGAGTTGCCCCTTTAAGGATAGGACAGGGTTATATTAACATATTGTACTCGTATATTCAATAGCCGTGTGGTTCCCGGCAGAGTAGAATAGGACCACTCTAAGTCTCCCCGTGGATGTCGTAGAAGTCGACTAAGGAAACAGAAGCTAAAAAAAGCTATAAACATGAAAGAGACCTTTCCAACCCGTCTGGCCAGCGTGGAGAGTGTAGGCCAAGTGCTCTAACTGCCCTGGCTAATATAAATGGCTCTGGAAGTACAGAGTAGGGTCGTGCTCCTGCAGTGGAGACTAACAAGGACCTGTTGATGATGATGATGATATTCAATAGCTATTCTCCAAAAAGAAGATATTGCCGGGTTTGAAGCAGGCATGTTTGAGGTTGGTCTTTGAAGTTAAAATGCGTGTTAGCCCAATTTTTAACTAACAACGTACTTAAGTCTAGTTTAACTCAACTACATAACCAACGATGTATAAGTTCCTATAAATTTAAATATGAGATACGAGCCATAAAACCTTCAAACTGTTTATTCGTATCTTTCGGTCTCCAAAACTAATTAGAAATATTCAAACGACCCGCATGGTAAAACGAGTTAAACATCCTAAATTAGTACGAATGACTGTGCATGCTACTGCACTTATTAATATTGCTGTCTCTTTCTTGCTGGGGGAGAGTGAGGAAGAGGGGTGATGGGTGGAGGTGCGTGGGAAAGTATGTGTTGTTTATGTAAGATGTTATTGTTTAGGTGACGGCGTTTTGTTTAAATTAGGTGTGAGCTGTGATCTCTATGAACATTTGAATCTTAGTGTCAAGATTACCGAGGAGCTTTTTACTACGACGGAACTTCAACGAAGCAAAAAGGAGGTTAATGTGTTGGCTAGACAAGTGAATTAAAAAACAACAACGAGTTGCACTCCGGGTGTGTCTATAGAAGTGAAAACTTGAATATTAAAGTTGTGCATTTTTGATATTTTGGAATGGTTAGGGAATAATTTTGCACGAATTGCTCTTTTTTTTCGTATGTCATAGGACGACAAACGAGCAAGCGGGTCACCTGATGGGAAGTGATCACCGCTGCCCATTGACAACTGCAACACCAGGGGTGTCATAGGAGCGTTGCCGGCCTTTTATTTTTCCCTCCCCAGAGGGGAGAGGAAGATGGGCCTCCGGCTCTCTCACTCACCGAACGAAGCATAGCAGCGGTAAAGCTACTACTCAAACGTCGATTTTCTGTGAGAGTGTGATACTTCCCCGGACGAGCCGGCCTATTCATGCTACTAGCAAAAGTGATTTTCGCCGGTAGCGAGGCTCTTCCACAACTGAACTGCTTTAATTATCAGTATAAAAGAACTGTCATTTTTACGTGATGTCCGTCTTACGAATTTTCAACCTGACGAATTCGTCAGTCACGTGATCTGTCGCGAGTTTAACATTTTTTTCCCCATCGCAAAAAGTGCACAGCGCCGCTAAAGAAGTTTTCACTTCAAAAAATCACAGACTTTATTGAAAGAATTTCACTATCTTCAAAGAATTTATCCTTCCTTCCCATAAACGAACCCTATTGTCGCTAGATATTGTATCTAGAATGTGATGTGTTAGCGATGTAGCAATAAAAATAAAGATAGCAGCCCTCACTCGATTGGTTATTGTGCCACCCTTAGTGAGGGTGTGGTGTACTATTGGGGTTTGTATGTCTTCGTTAACATTGTGAAAGTTATTTAAAGATATTTTCTTTGTACATATTTTAGGACTCTTGAAGTCGTATCTAGAAGAATATTATAAAGAGGAAGATTTGATTTTTGGTTTGTATTGAATAGGCCCCGAAACTACTGGAGCGATTTCCAAAATTTTTTTTACCTATAGAAAGCAAGTTAGACATATTACTCTACCAGCTTTTAGTCGTTAATCACAAATTCCACGGGAACAGTACATTTTTCCGGGAGGCAAGGTACCCTATGTCCTCCTCTGTACCATAACCTATGTGTAAGCCAAATTTTATGAAGATTGGTTCAGTAGATAAAGCATGTAAAGGTTACAAACAAACAAACTCACTACCAACTCAACAAACTCAACTGCAAACAAATACTAGCTATTACCCGCGGCTTCTCCCGCGTGATATATAGCCTATGTCCATCTCAGTATCCTAACCTATGTGTATGTAAAATTTCATGACAATCGGTTCAGTAGATATGGCGTGAAAGCACTAACAAAACTTACTTTCGCATTTATAATGAAGAAATTTATATGAAAGAAAAGAAAGAAAGAAAGAAAGAAAATCTTTATTCGACAAAATACATATCTAACAACAAATGAATCATTAGTAATTCTAAGCAAATTAAAAATAAAAATTGTCGAAAAGGTGGCCAGCTCAGCTTTATGCTGCTAGCGGGGTGCTTCAGCGCTGATTTTCAGCTGGTGCCATGAAGACGTGGGTTAGGTGACCTAATTATTATCATATTAATTAAATTACTTTTTATACAATTTGCAATACATATAAAATTATTATTTTTCTAACATATTTTTTATTATATATTAGTTGTAATTGTCTCTATAGGTCGAAGAATGCAATAACATAGATATAGATAAAGGTGCGTGAGATCGACTAACTAAATAACATTCCCAAGAAACCAACCAAGTCGACATTTTAAGTAGCCTTTAGCTTCCAAGTTGCGAAGTGCTGATGTGAATGAGTGGTGCTTGACAGGCTAAGTGATATGACTACCTACCGCTTACATTATAAATAACTTAGGTTAATACCCGCAACTTTGTCCGCCGCTGAGAGACGATCAAAACACTCATATATTTAACAACTACGCAACCTATTTGTGAAACTTTTTTAAATAGTCAAATGCGAGTTGGTCTGACTGTAAGTACTTTTTCCCTAACCACTAGCCTACATCCCCAGGGTTTCCTCATTTTTGAAAGCCTATCTCTATATGCCGTACGGTTCCCGGCAGAGTAGAATTGGCATTCCAAGAAGGCTGTCGCAGAAAGTGACTTAGGGAACACAAGCTAAACAAAGCTTATTAACATCAAAAAGAGCCTCTCCAACCCGTTTCGCCAGCGTGGAGTGTAGGCCAAATCCTCTGACTGTTCTGGCTCAGGTAGTAAATTTGACTAAGTCTCATCAAAAACCTGACGATCTGATGTCATTTTAAAGACAGTTAGTTTAAGACTTTTATCCTTTTGACGTCCATGTGCTCTACACCCAACATTTCTAAGTGGGCCGTTGAGTATAGCTATTTCCCTGCTAAACATTGCAGAGTCCAGCAGTGCTAACGGTATCGCTGCTCTGTTCCATATTCCCGCCACGACCGTCGGCCGCTGTACAATGCTAATCAAATGTATTGTCGTGGAATTGTTGTTGTGTTTACTTAGATTATATAAAGCCTAGATAAATTGGCCTAAAAGCGTAAAAAAAACAGGTTGCACTCTGGGAGTGCTGGCAGAAGTGAAAACTTAAATAATATCACTTATAATTTTATACCTTTCCTAACAGCAGTCATCATTCACGGATGTGCGTAGCACGCTGTAACACAAACACACACGCACATTCGCACAAGCGCCCTGCGCCTTCGTGCGAAATTTCAATCTGGCGGTCACGTGATCTGTCGCGAGTTTAACATTTTTTTCCCCCATCACAAAAAGTGCACAGCGCCGCTAAAGAAGTTTTCAGTTAAAAAATTGTATCCAACCCATAGTCTATCATACAAACACATAGCTACCAATTTGAGAGATTTTGATAGCATTTGACAGGACGAGTGTGCTAACACAAAGCTGTTGATAAATTGGCCTATGTTTTAATCATTGAAATTAAGGCTTGACGGCGTCTAAAGAGTATGTAGTCAAAGCGTGTTTGTAATAACAAACACGCTTTGACTACATAGATGAGATATCAGATGAGATGCCACAGTACAATAGTACTGTGGCATCTCATCTGAGCATGTACCGGGCTCAGGAGTCTACCTCTCTAACCCGTCTGGCCAGCGTGGAGAGTGTAAGCCAAATCCTCCGACTGCTGTGGCTAATATGGCTCTGGTAGAACAGACAGGGTCTGTCAATACTAGACAAATGTCAACTTAGTCTACCTGCGACCACGAACACTGTAAAGTGCTCGAAACGTTAGGTGTATAAATAATGTAATAAACGCGATAAAAACCGTATTAAAATAATTTTATTTAAAAGACAGGGTCGTGTTTCTGCAGTGGAAACTAAAAACGATCTCATGGTGTATCGGGCTGCACCCTGAAATATGATGCTTCAGAGCCCGGGAAAAGGTAATGTAACGTTTAATACCTTTTTATTTCAGCCGTAGGAAACCTGGACATGGGCCTTCCCCAAGGATTTCCATAATATGGTGCCTTTTGCCATACCCACCTCTGTAGAGGGACTCCACATGCATGGCACTTATTTTGTATTGTGTTTCATGTATGAAATGACAAGACAGTGTGGGCCCCGAGAATTTCAGCCAGAAAAGACATTGTAACGTAGGCCGTTGAATGAATGAAAGTTGTATATCTGAAGCGGTAAGGAGACCTAGGTACTTCTAGTACTTGAAAATAGCTGTTATTGCACTTAACGTTACATAACTGGCGCTAACGGGAGTTACCTAAACAACACAACCTATCCCATAAATTCTGCACACGACTATCGGCCGCTATACAATGCTAATCCAACGTATTGTCGTAGAATAGCTACTGCTGAGAGAATCAATCATTTGCAAGGAAAGCTAAAATCAGGCAATTTGTATCTTGAGACACTCTTTGATGGATTTTGCGGCGAAGTGATCAGCATAAATTATTCTGTGCATGCTTTTGTCATGGGAGACGAGTTGAAGGGAGATGTTTCTATAATCGACAGGGAAAACGGTTCTTTTTACGAATCAATTGAGTATTGGATTCCCTAATCTTGCCTGAAGGGAAGCAACGATGAGGTCTGGGGTGGTACACTCAAATAATACCTATTTACCCTTGCTTTTACAATTCCTACGAGTCGGGAAACAGTGACGCGGGGAAGGAATTCCATTCCTTAGCAGTTCGCATAATAAAGGAGTAGGCGAATCTAGACGTGCAATGAGTGTAGATGGTTTTTCACGCCGCGTCGCCTGATGGTGAAATGGTGCAGGGAGAGTCAAATTTAGCGATTCCTATGCATGCTCCCCGAAATGCAGCTTTGAACTTTTTTCTATGCTGTGTAAAATTGTACACACATAGGAACAAACGTAGTCCGGTAAATAGAATGACCTTCTCGTATTATATCGTAGTAAATTGAGAAGTAAGATATGGTAAAAATCCACACGGGCAAGATTCGAACAGTTGACTTGGTCTTTGTATGATCAGTAATTTACCAATTAAGCTACCGTCACTGATGGCAGTCGTTAAGCTATGCCAGATGCCTTTAGGCAGCTTGAAAAATCTGACACCAGTGCTGGCCACTTACACACACGAAAAACAAACAAACAAAGCTACCGTGTTTTGATCCTACTTGTCAAATTTCTCCCCATATCGAATTCCTCTTATACGTATTAGAGCTTGGGTCACCTAGCTAACACAACCCAACTATTACAAGCGTGGTATTTGATTTAATTCATGTTGCAAGGAAATCAATTACTACCTAAATTAGGGGTATATCAGAAAAGCATTATGAATTCTTAAAACCCTTAAAATTAAATTAGTATTAAGAAATCGTCTTACAATTTTTCCTCCTCCTCGTTCCTTATCCCTGCAATAGGACCCCGGAACGAAGCTGGAAAGCGCTATCAAAGCTTGCATTACCATGGCCCAGCGTTTGCATAACAACATAAATCGCAGTGGAATGGGCGCATTCTTCATGCATTCCATCATGACTCAGCTGCTACTCATAGGGCTATCAAAAAATTGGTTAAAATATAAAGAAGATTGTGAAAATATAAATTTAGTTTAGAAAAACTTGCATTGCCATGGACGAGCGTTTGCATAAACCTGATAAAAATTTGATGAAGATTGTGACAATAAAACCAAGATGACAAACTGCTGTAACTCCATTTTTGTATAGAAAAACTTGCATTGCCATGACCAAGTGTTTGCATAACAACATAAATCTCAGCGAAATGGGCGCATTCTCCATGCATTCCGTTATGTATGACTCAGCTGCTAATCGTAGGGCTACCAAAAATCTGGTGAAGATTTGATGAAGATTTTGAGAACCGAGTCGGTTACAAAAATTGGTGTTACAAAAGCTTGACATGTCGGTTCAACCGACATGTCAAGCTTTTGTAACACCAATTTTGGAAAAAAAAACATGCATTGCCATGGCCGAGCGTTTGCATAACTACATATCGCAGCCGAATGAATACATTCTCCATGCTGCTCATCATAGAGCTACCAAAAATTTGGTGATGATTTGATGAAGATTATGACAATAGAACCGAGATGTCGAGCTCTTGTAACACCAATTTTGTATAGAAAATATTGTATTGCCATGGCCCAGCGTTTGCATAACAACATAAAACGCAGCGGAATGGGCACATTCTCCATGCATTCCTTTAATAAAATACGATGAAGATTTGGTATGATGACAGAACTAAGTTCACAAAATTTTTTCACTAATTTCGAGAGATCTAACTTATTTAAAAATTTTGAATTGAATATGTTAAGTTGAATTAAATCTTAAGTTATTATTCCACTACAACAACGTACAAGATTTGTAACTTTTTGCATTATTTAAAGAAATCCGACTGCTGTTTTTGAAAGTTTACGTCTGCCATATTGACTTTTTACTGACGTTACAAAGCCTATACAACACTCCGGGGAAGAATACGAATCTAATTGCACCCCACACTTCAAAATCAGTCAAGCCGTTTAGGCTACAGGAAGCAACAATGGTACAGACACACATAGATACAAACATACATACGTGCGAAAAACGTACGTAACCCTCCTTCTGGATGGATCAATCGGGAAAAATTTCGATGTACCTATATCTTAGTCGTAGACATACAACATATAGCGAAATTCATATTGACAAACCCCTCATCTTTATGTTAGTTGGAAATTGTCTTCAAAACTTACTTCTAACACGTAAGAAACCCTACCAGCACCCACAAATCTATTTCTACCCCGACTTGCTTTATGGGGTGGCAAATATCACCGATTTGTATTGGTTCATGATATATTCCTTACTTGGGGATCGCTCATTCTAATTAGCTACGGTTTTGATTTTGGGGTAATTTTTCCATAGATGTTTTAAATAGCATTAGTCAATAGTTAATAATTATATTCATCGTAAGATATTTCAATATCATTTAGTGAACGTCAATGTTCATTACAATTTGTTTACAAATTTGTAGTATTGTTGACGTCAATAATTCACTTACGGCTAAGTTTAGACCGCTTCCAAGGCGGAGTGCAGAAGAAGCGGCAACAAACTGCACAGCGCATTTTCTCCAAATGACTCCATAATAATAGATCCATTGTTGTACTTGTTCGTCTATACTATAATCTATACTAAACGGGTAGGAAAGCCGGTCAAAATTCTTTCACATATAGCAAGCTAATTTATCTGCGGGAGATCAAATCAAATAATTAATTATTTTTATTATCCAAATTTTTACATTAAGATACATGGACAGCTGGGCGCACCTTGTAAGTATGAAATACCTGTGTCAGGTGTTCCCGCTTCTCCTCCCGGACATCAATTAGTTCGATAGTTCTTAATATTATAATAAATACCAACAACACAGCAATACACGTAATTTCAAGATCATAATAATACTAACAAGTGATTTTTATAATTATACATTAGATAATAATACAAAATTCAATTCAGAAATCTGGGGGAGATATAGGCAATAATTTACGCGGATGAAGTCGCTAAATAATTGCTAGCCCAAACTAATATCCTAACAAATGTTATAGAGTGAGTTTATTTGTTGGTTTGTTACGCTTTCACGCCTTATTATACCATCTACTAAACCAATCATCATGAAATTTTGCAAAACATAGGTTAGCGTACTGAGAAGAACATAGGTTATATATCACGGGGGCAAAGCCGCGGGTAAAAGCTAGTATTCTATGTTTTTCCTTATCTCCGAAACCAGCAAGGAAGAGAATTGGTCCATCAACGCTCCAAAAAAGTTCAACCAGGTGTGGTATGGCTATTTTAGTTTTAACCCTTTATTAAATCACGGACATAAATTTTAATATGACGTGTGTTGACGGCTGGATCGTTATTGTCAGGATATGATGGAGAACGGAGCCGTCAATGAATAGATAAGGGAAGTGTGGTCCAAGTGATGTACGGAGGCGATAGCGGAAGTGGATTGTAACCAATGGTGGCAATCGTATTAAGCTAAATTTTCTAGAATAGTCAAAAGACTTATACCACACCGGAATACTCAGATTGTAATCCATACTCCATACTAATATTTTAGATACTTACGAAAGTAACTCTGTCTGTCTGTCTGCCTCACTTTCACGGCAAAACTACTGAACAGGTCTTTTTTTTTATGTCATAGGACGGC
The DNA here is from genome assembly GCA_963082605.1 of Rhodophaea formosa. NCBI lineage: Eukaryota > Metazoa > Arthropoda > Insecta > Lepidoptera > Pyralidae > Rhodophaea > Rhodophaea formosa. Next base: position 1,451,483 of record OY720230.1, on the reverse strand, counting down.
AAACGAGCAAGCGGGTCACCTGATGGTAAGTGATCACCGCTGCTCATGGACAACTGCAACACCAGGGGTGTCACGAGCGTTGCCAGCCTTTTATTTTTCTCTCCCCAGAGGGGAGAGGAAGATGGGCCTCCGGCTCTCTCACTCACCGAACGAAGCATAAATAATAATAATAATAAAGCCATTTATTCCCAATTCATAACATACATAATTAAAAACATTTAAAATTTCATTTACATAATGTCCACGTCATGTTCACTTTCATTAAAATAAATCAGTCCGTTTAAGTTAAATTATATAATCATAAATAAGAATCTATTAAAATGTTATTAATGTTTTATAATCCATTAAAAATTAAAATTATAGTCAAAATAAATCTAAATCAAAAGAAATGTATAATTACAAAATGTCATAGATACTATATAAGATTATGTCAAGTTGTAGAGTCTCAGACTTATCTGTCATCGTTACTTGAATTAGGTACCCAATACCGGGTAAAGGCCTCCTCCATCAGTCTCCAGTGGGATCTGTCGCGTGTGAGTCTCGTCCAGGTATGGCCGGCGGCCGAACGAAGCATAGCAACGGTAAAGCCACTACTCATACGTCGATTTTCTGTGAGAGTGCGGTACTTCCTCGGACGAGCCGGCCTATTCATGCTACTAGCAAAAGTGATTTTCGCCGGTAGCGAGGCTCTACCACTGCTGCTGCTGCTTTTGAATAACTCACTACTCGACGTGGACCTATAACGTATAGCGTTCAAGTGTCATATTCTAAATAATTCTAGATAAACAGACGGCTCGCTCATAAAGGTAGATTCGGCCCATACGGCAAAGCATGAGAGTTGCTGCTCTCTAAAGGCTTTGCCATTGTTTCTCAGTTCGGCCCTTCAGGTCACGCATGCAAATCGCGGCCCTTCAGTCATATGAGAGTTTGCTGTCTCTCCAAGATTTGCGCACCCAGGCAACGCCCAAAGCCGAGGTTCGTCCCTCCTGGGGCCCTTTGGTGATGTTTGCTTTACAGGTTGAGGGCACTCTGCTCTCAACTCAAAAAGTCCAGTGAAGTATCGAAAGCTCATTTGGAGCTAGCTACGTAGTCCTTTAAAAAAAAAATAGTTTGAATAGTGGCCGTAAGACTTACCTACGGAATATAATGCATTTTAATTGTTTTCTTCTGTTTAGCATCTAAGTAAACAGAAGAAAACAAGTAAAATGCTCATACGATTAAGCCGCTTTGACGAGGTTAGCGAGAAATTTACCTGGAACAAATAAAATACATTGATTAGAATTGAATTTAGAATTCTAGGGATTAAAAAATATTAGACTTGTTTTTGATGGTAAGGTTATTTTGCCTATGATCAGGAAGGAACATTAGTGTCACCAATGTCCAATGAAGTGACTTGACATTTTATAAATAAATCAATACTACCTGTATTGATTTATTTATGAAATGTCAAATTTTTCAATGCTTGTTCTAGCCCTTTCAAGTAACCAAAAATATGCAGAGAACATTTTTTGAGACAAGTGAAAATAAACATAACCCATTAAAAAAGTGCGTAAATGTGGCGTTGTCTCGAGAACTCGGGAGCACATTTCTTATGTTCATTATGTATGGACTCTATAGTATTGGTTTTATTGTCAAGTATCTTTAGAATATGCTCTCCGCTGTTGCACTCTGTCGGCGCGGCGCTGCTGCATAGACGAAAAAAAATCTTTTTAAAAGCAAAGACTGTAAAACTCCTATCTTCTATCACTTGCACCACAGGCCACATAGCTCGTGCCACTCACACGAACTTTTTTACCGACCGCCGTCTCAATGAGTGCCTTATTAGGCGCGGAGTGACAACCTCATTTTACGCCACGCTTACTGTTTTTACTGCTTTTACCGCCCGTTTTGCCGGGAAGAACCTATTATCTCAACAACCCTCTTACAAAAGACATTACTCATTTTTAAATGATGTCGTAAAATTAAATACAAGATATAAAGTTAGAAATGGAATATTATTTTCTGTAAATTTGCCAGTGAAATATTTTCTTTTGAACCATGGGTGACCCAGCGCTAAATTTAAATCGACCTTTTAGTTGAAGTGCCAAAACAAACATCATTAAGGAGGTTGTGCTTTTATGTCAATGTTAGACATAAACAACTAGCAATATTTAAAAAAAATAGCATCTGCTGCTTTTGACAGTTTAATATAATTTTTGCTGACGTTACATAGCCTCTGACACTCCGGTGAAGAATACAAATCTAATGACCCCTCACACTTTAAATTGGTGAAACTCATAGATATCAGAATATCTGTGAAGCTGTTTGAACTACAGGAGGCAACAATGGAACAGACATACTTACATACATTCATACATACGCGCGAAAAACATTACCTTCCTTCTGGGTGGGTCGGTCGAATAAAAATGGTTTGCATTCAATAGGGTGTATGCACGTAATTTTTTTATTTGCCTAGCATAATCCTTAATAACCACAGTAAAAAAATATGAAAGAACTTTTAAAATATCTTAATTAACGACGAAGATGTGAAACTTTAAAGTTTAAATAAGAAAGAGAAGTCCGATATGGACTTGTGACGTCATAGTCTATGTCATGCATACATTTGCCATATAAAATAGTGTTTTCGCGAGTGAGATAGACATATTTTCGTAAAATCATTTTATCTCGTTCGTGTTTCAACCAAATTTTATTCTGTTTTCACCTTCAATACTTTACTATTGAATATTTTTGGATAAACTGGTAAGAAAACAGATATTTTTTTCATGCATATTCCCTATTCTCTTAAAAAAATAAAAAGGAAGAAACTGCAACCCGATACTGTGCCCTTAATTAACCTAACCAATCACTGTTTAAAAGCGCATCCCTTTTTATTAGGTCAACTGTATCGGGTTCCAAACTGAAACGCAATGCTTTTTTTCACATAAACAATTTCATTAGCGATCGCGATATTTAACGATAGCGACTCGAATGAATGTCATCTCAATTTGCCGAATCGTAAATTATATAAAACATTGATATTACAGATGTAACTCTTGTAGCCGTTTTACAATCACAAATAACACAACTTCAATTTAACCGAATTAAAAAAAAAGAGGAGGTTCTCTATTCGACTCTATTTATACGATTATACGACACGATGAGCCAATTTTGAACTTTACTTTCCATCACTCAACTTTGTACAGCTGAAGAAAACGAGCAACGAAACTCCTGTAAAATCGCCCATTAACATCTACAACGTAACAATTTGCATCTTTTGAAGGAACCCAGGTCATAGTTGGGGAAACGCAATGTGAGGAAGCTTCCTTCCATTGCGGAACAAGCTCGTTCTGCAACCAAAATGTGTGTGTTGCCACAATGTTCATTATACGAAGTGACACATCTGTATTATAATTGATTTGTATGAATGATCAATAAACGGAGGTCGATGCAATTGGCAATGAACTTGCGATATAAGTATGATCACGGCCACTCCCGCGCTTTATGCTTTTTAATTCTTATGTCACTTGCATTGTGTTAAATACGGCCGATTGTAATTGAGGTCAATCGATTTATTTTTTGTTCATTATAGATGATGATGATTGATTGATGGGCTGGGAAAAATTGTAATTATGGAACTGTGCATATAACCTATTTTTTTTTTAAATACAGTGAATAGGATTCTTCTTCGTAAACTCGCTATCTTTAGCCATATCTATGCCTCCTGGCTATATGATGGTCAAGAGAAAGCCATTTCATTAAAAAAAAATGGCAGCTGTTTCTTCTTAAGTACGGCTTGAAAATTTCTTGGATTCGTCGTATTTCCTCCCTCGACATCTGCTTAAAGGTGACTAAGGTCATTATTATGATCAATTTTTTCTATAGGACAAATATAGAGATCTGAAAAAAAAATTAATGGCTCCTGTGAGATTAAATAAGATCGGCACAGTCATTCATAAGTCAACATGTATATAACACAATAACAAACATGAAGTGAACCACAAGTTGAGGTGTAGTCCAATCAACTTAAAACTAACGTATGCTTCACGGTATAAGTCGTGTCCTAATCAATCCTGCACGGTACCCGTGGTAACATAGTTGACACGTGAACCAATTAAGCTTGAACCGTGTTCTTTAAAGCTCATCAATCATGAAACTTGTGAAAGAAAATATAATACTACACAAATATTAGCCTGACTTAAAGCCTGTTGCCGTCTTCCCGTGGATGTCGTGGAAGGCGACTTAGGAAATAAAAGCTAAACAAAGGTTATATACATCAAAGAAACTCCTCCAACCCGTCTGACCAGCGTGGAGAGTGTAGACCAAATCCTCTGACTACTTTGTCTAATATATGGCTCTGGTAGTACAGAGAGGGTCATGCTCATGAGAAGCTAAGAAAGACCCGACGATGATGGATGAAGTTTTTTCATAAACATATAATCGCCGAGGGCGTAGGCTAGTAAACTGTACATACGCTTACAGGGTCGCCATGTAGGCTGGAAAACGATTTAACCAAACTTTCGCCAAAACAATTGGTTGCTTATGCTCAATGATTATTTTTTTGGTAAAACATCAACATGTACCTTTGTTAATTCGTACGTGCGTAAAACAAGGAGTTGTGCGTTAAAAGGCATAATTTTCATTAACAATCGTAATTAGCCGTTACTCACCGAACAATAAGAAATAAGGCCAAAACAGAGCAAAGTTCAGAGAGTTCATGTAGAATGGTGTTTGTACAACGCAGTATAATTCATTATAGCCGGGCATTTTTCAATATGACGCGTTTTTGTTTGGTCTGCGACAAACAGCTGCGTCCACTTTGATACTTTTTGCCTTACCAGTTGTGTTTTAATGTCTTATATTTTTATTATGAAACCATACATACATACTGTCACGTTTTTCCCTTGCGCGGTAGACAGAGCCCAGGTCTAAGAAACCTAAAAACCAAGTTTGGCATTTTATATGGCTTGCAGGTGGAGAACGGAATTAAAATGGTGATGGGTTGCTAGCCGCATCGCCTATTGACATGATTCGTCACGCCCATTCCCTCGAACGGTTTCTACGGCCTGCGCGGGAAGAGAAGCAGCTGGTACATTCTAGGCTGGTACTTTTGCTGACCCACAAAAGAAGAAGGCTAGTGTCATGTCGTATCAAAAACTAAAGCTAGAGGAGTTTGGCGCATACTCCATGGACAAGAACTACAAAGTTCTTAAATAAGAAGAAGAAGATCAAGTTACTACGTTTGCACTTCTAACTACCCCGCATATTTTTTTATTATTCAAGCCCCAATGCCCTAAATATGCATAATACAAGTAAAAATAATAAAGGGGCATACATTTTTAGCCGTGCGTCAGTCTCATACCCCAGCCGACGGTGTGGTTTTATTTTATGAAACCCGACGCTCAAGTGATTTGTGGTGAGGATTATATATGGGGGATTCTTGGGCTTGTATTTTTAGCCTGTGAGTTTGGGTGGTGAAATAATGAAAGCATTGTTTAAAGATTAAGAAGGTACCTAAATACTGCATGAACTATAATGAGATTATATAATTCGACGTGTAGGATCGAAGTTCGGTGGCCTTTGTAAAGCATTAATTGTACAAAAAATTTCTGTGTTAGTTTTCATTCAATTTACACACACACACACATTTCGGATAACCTCATTTATAACAGTACGGTGTGATAGTCGAGAACACTGTTATTGATATTGAACACTATATTTGCGCAGCCCCCACTTGGATGGGTGACCGCAAGTGGCATAAAAATATCTCGAGCTCCTCCGTGCTTCGGAAAGCACGTTAAGCCGCTGGTCCCGGCTGTCATCATTGATGGCAGTCGTTAAGCTAAGTCAGATGCCTTAAGGCAGCTTTAAAAATCTGACACCAGTGCTTGGCCACTTACACACACGAAAAACAAAAACATTCATTTCATTCATCATCAGGTCTTTCTAGTCTCCACTGCAGGAGCACTACCCTCTCTGTACTACTATACTAGCCTGAGTAGTCAGAGGATTTGGCCTACACTCTCCACGCTGGCCAGACGGGTTGGAGTGGTCTCTTTGATGTTAATAAGCTTTGTTTAGCTTGTTTCCTTAGTCGCCTTTTACGACATCCATGGGATGACTTGGAGTGGTCCTATTCTACTCTGCCGGGAACCACACGGCGGAACAAAAACAACAAACAACTATATAACACCTTTTTCTCATTGGATAGATTATTTTAGGCCATAACTACTCTCTTTAATGTGTGGGATAGTCAAAAGTTCAATTGTGGCTCTACCACGCACGAATATTAGCATGAATGGGCTGACTCGTCCGGGGAATCACCACTCACAGAACATCGACGTTTGAGTAATAGCTTTACCGCTTTTATGCTTCGTTCGGTGCGTGAGAGAGCTGGAGGCCTGACTCCTCTCCCCTCTGGGAAGGGAAAAATAAAAGGTCCTAGGTGTCCTATGTCAAAAAAAAAAAACAAAAAAGAAAAAGTCTCACAACAATAAAAATAAAGAATTTTAAATCCGTGTTCACAGATAATTATCACCAACATTTAACAGTATAGCGAACCATACAAATAAATAAACTATTCGCTGTGACTGTGCCTAGTGCGTGCCGGCCTCAATAATTCATAGTAAAACTACAATTACATGTATTACCCCTAGTTGTGGAGCCAATTAATTAAAACACGTTTACTAAAGCGCTCATTTGGACTCCAACCGCGCCCCACAACTACAAATTAAATTGAGGAACAGAATTATCTCTTCAATAATTATTCACTTTTTAAAACAATATCTACTGGCGCAATACTGAAATTGCTAAGGGTTTCAGGTTTGATCCTCGGGCAAGACTAAAACTATTTTTAAAGATTTTATCAATGAATGCAAGGCCGGATCCAAGATTTTTTCTGGGAGTTTTTTCTTCAAATGGGGCGTACGGATTTTTAAATTCGCAATTCCAGCCAGAAATAGATTAAGAGTTTATTTCTAGCTAAATATCGTTTATTTTGCGACACACCTTCACAATTTATTGTTGGGTCACCTCAATCTGTGAGATTTGTCCTTTACATTTGTATAGGAAAACAAAATAATTGAAGCAGATAATAGAAGAGTACTGCCACGGCTGGCTATGAACTGCAGCCAGTCACGGTGAACGTACTATGAATAGATTGCATTATAGCTAAAATTCAAAATGGATAATCAAAACCGAAAGGCATGGATGAAAAGATAATCAAAGTACAAAGTATGAGTAAAAGAAGCCAAAAAAGGTTGTAAGGATTGTAGCTTTTGGAAATCTAAAATTACGACCTGCCTACAATAGGAGAGATTTCCTCATGGTTGACAAAGCGCGAGTGGCACCTTTGGTGTTGCAGGCGTTCCTAGGCTACGGTAACCGCTTCCATCAGGTGGGCCGTATGCCTGTGTGCCTACTTAGTAGTAAAAAAAAGTTAAGGTTTTTGTCCCAATGAGTGACTTTTTGAGTTTCAGTAGAGTTGATAAAAAAGCGCATTAGCTATACTTCTGTGACGACTTTACTTTGTCCCATTACTACAATTTATTATGATATCTGCTACAACGGCTAAATTATGTTTTAATTACTTTGATGTTTTCGTAATTATTAATAAAAAAAACTAGTTTGTGTGGGTTTTAGATTACAAATTGATATGAAGACTGCATTTGAATTATGAAATTTTGCATACACGTAGGTTAGGGTACCGAGAAGGACATAAGCTATATATTACGCGGGCGAAGCCGCGGGTAACAGCTAGTGTTAAATAATTTCTTCACTTACATCTGCCTTAAAATAAACTTATTTCAGTAGTCGTGTATTTAACTAATAAAAAAGTTTATTTTCACATTCTAATGAATGAAGAGCCGCACTTAATCTTATATCTTTTTATTTATAAACTAGCAATTTTCCCGCTACTTCGTTCGTGTAAATTATAGCCTATGTCACCCGCAGATAAATTAGCACTCTTTATGTGAAAGTATTTTGAAAATCGGTCCAGAGCCTATTCAATGCAAACATATAAACAATGAAATGTTCCCCTGATAATTTTATTTATTTAAACTTTATTGCACAGAAATATGTACAAATAGGTGGACTTAATGCCATAAGGCATTCTCTGCCAGTCATACCTTGAGACCAATCCGAGATACATAAATAGGGTGGTGCGATGAATTTTAAGAGATAAATTAAATTATATAAAAAGATAATTACATGTATATATACACAAATAAAATATATAAAAAAGATAAACTAACAAACATATATTATACATATTTATATAGTTAAAATACACAAAAATACATATAAATAAGATTAGAATACAAGCTAAAGGGATGATTTCCAAGAATTTAAAGGTTTAAGAAGAATTATCAAGGAAATATTTGTGGATTCCCTCCTTAAACGCGAATCTGTTGGGAGCCCTTCTAATGGATTCTGGAAGAGCGTTCCACAGCCGTACAGCCTGCACCTTATTAGTATAGATAAAGTCATTATTAAATAGCAGAATACATCTACCTCCTATCAAGTTTAAATATTGCCATTCAGCTATAAAACCTTACAGCATAGCCTAGCATTATGTAATACCAAACTTTATTATAAAAAGTTTTTTTTAACCTTTGACGTATTTTTATCGTATCTGCATTTTAAATCTTTGACGTCTTGTCTCATCTCATTATAAAACTAAGTAATAATATTTGCGTATTTAATATTGTTCACCTTGGTCTGAAACTGGAGGAAGTGATTATGCCAGATTATGATCAGAATATGAATTAATAATTATATGTTTGAACTCTAAACTTATTAAATATTGTCAGAGCATAGGACTTATGGCCATTCTAAATAAGGAAATAATGAATTATTGATCGAGTACTTAAATCATATTTAAGTTTAGACCTTTAAATTCCATAGAGTTGACGCTGTGTCAATAAAAAAAAACCTGCCAAGTGCGAGTTAGAATCACTATAACATATTTAACTAAAAAAAAACTTTCAAAACGTTTTCTTTATATTCCATTATCTAAGGTCAGCTTTGAATTTTTTTTATTCGTCTTTGGTTCGCTTTGGGCAAAATGTCTTTGGTATGTCTGCTGTCCAACTGTTCTCATCTACAGGTCGCATTTCTCAACCTATTCTCGTAACAATACAATCTCAAATAAAATCTAGCAAATTGCTTATAAACCTTATGGTTCTGCGTTACAAACTAAAACAAGATGTCGTGTTGTCAGTCACCCAATAAAAGTTCACGTTACGTCACACGTGGAGACGAAAGTTCAAACATTGCAGCATCTGATAAAAGTTCTGTTTGCTGGGAACGTGTGATAAGGTAGGCAAACAGTGGCGCAACGTGAGCTTTTTCTTAGACGTAGATGTTTTTGAAAATTTAGTTTTTGAGGCAAGCTAAGTTTTTGAGTATGATAGGAGAATCATTATTGCAAAAAATAAAAAAAAACACGAATGCTTTGGAAGGGGTGTAAACTAGCTGTAAGTTAATTATTGACGTCAACAATAATATAAAATTGTAAACAAATTGTAATGAAAATTTACGTTCACCAAATGATAATGAAATATCTTACGATTAATAAAATATTTACCTATTAGAAAAAAAAGTAGCCTATGACACTCGGAAGGATTCTAAAAAAAGGTATATGCCTATAAAAAGGTATAGGTATATTGATTGAGGCATTTAGAAGTTGTCATGAAATAATGGAATTAATATACAAAGGTACTTAAATACCATTGATCATAATAATCTGGATTGTTAAATACATATATATAGGTACATACATGAGTTCGAAAAACGATACAAGCCTTTATATAGTTGTGTTAAAAAAAAATGCTAAAATTTGAAAAGTTTGGTATTGTTTGGTATTGTATCTTGTTTTTACCGCATGAACACATCAGTATTTTAAATAGCTGACGTATAAACGAAAAATTTAAAGCTTAGAATATTAGTAGGTCATCAGATACGTCTTATCGACCTGATAAGGATTACCGAACTGATAAAAAGTCTTCCGCATCGTGACGCAAGTCAAAAGTACTTAGGATAAGTGCTATCCCTAGTAATTTATGACTAGTTTTAGCAATATGTAATAATATGACTCTTTTTAAACGACTTCACTTATATCCCATGGAGAAAGTTATCAATGTACTTTTTTGGAGAAAATAAACCTGAGTAAATGTACTTGATTATTATAAATGTATTTTTACAAACTGCTTTAGTTTATAACTTTTATAAATTCCTTATTTGCTGAACTTTAATCTTGTTTTAGTTTGAGGTAATCGCAAATGTATTGAAAAACGTCGTATGATACTCGTACGGTAAGCTGTCTATTATAGTCGTCGGTTTATTTTAAGCACTCGGTTTCTCCTTGTGCCTATAAACACCTCGACTATAATATCCAGCTTACCGTACTTGTATCATAATGTACTATTACAGAGTAGTAAACGAAAACGACTTCACGTATAGGTATTTCTTAAACGTGCTTAGTTGTGACACAGAGTCTTTGTGACTCTTGTATGTTTTATGAATCTGCGCGTCGTTTTATTTCGGTCTGAACAGTGTGACAAGCTATAAAATTAAACTGTGACAGAAATTGTTTACTTGTTGGTTACAAGGTCTTCTTAGCTAACGAAGCATGAGCTCAAATATTTTATGCCGATTTTAGGCACACCCATCCTGCGTGGCTGGTTGGTTGCTTAACATACATAAGCACTCTTCTGTGTTCTGTGCATAAGCACTATATGATTTTGCCAGCGCAAAGCCCAAGCGAATCGTCTCTAAATCCTGTTTGTTTGTTTTTCGTATGTGTAAGTGGCCAACACTGGTGTCAGATTTTTCAAGCTACCCAAAGGCATCTGACATAGCTTAACGACTGCCATCAATGATGAGTGCCGGGATCAACGGCTTAACGTGCCTTCCCAAGCATGGAGGAGCTCGAGATAATGTAGGCCACTTGCGGTCACCCATCCAAGTGGGGGCTACACCCGGGGTTACTTAACATGCGTAAGCGCTAATAAAGCTCACGCTCACTGGGCCATTGGGCTCCTCAAAATGAATCCTAAGATGAAAACATCTTACGTAACATGTAGAAAGTTATCATCGCCTTATCAGTCACGCGGTATCTCTGCTATCAGGTACTTCGGGAGATAGTACTCAGGTAAGAATCTCGAAGTTCTATTGAAAAATAAATATATGGCTGGCCCTAAAGATGCATAAGGCATAAAATATTGCTATCGCGAGCGCAACTAAAAAATGCGCTCCGAGGAGCGCTTCATAAGGTGCGCCTAAATATGGTTGCGCTTTAGGGAATACCTCGAAATTTCTAATTCGTAAGTAATTAATATATATTTCATCCGAAAACTATAGTTTTCTTTCACGACCTAGCTGGAGAGCGATCCTGGGTCCACCCATGTCGCAGATTTGCGGGTGGAGTTACAGGCGAAAGATATGTACTTAAAACAAGTTTTGAGCGAATTTCAGAAGCAACCTATCTTGAACTAAAATTTCCCTTGAATAAGATAAAGCTTGATGAACAAGTATGTATGTATTACGAATATTGTTTTGCCTCCGTATCATATTGACTCATATTTCTACACAGTTTATGGCATAGATAGTGCGATTTCTATAGCTTCGCCCACGTGTCTCGGAGCCTAGCCAAAACCACTCCTTTTGCAGACTTACTGCACAAAGGAGGATGCATTATGTATCACATTATTTCACGGTCTAGGTGCAGTAAGTGATACCTAGAAACCCCTTAGCAAACCGTCATATGATTGAACGCCATGAGAAAACATTCGGATTCAAAACAAAGAATGCATTACAGTTTTACGGTTCTGTTAAGTAAGTGCTCTATGCAGATATTAAAAAGCAAATAAGTAAAAGTAAGTAGTAACAAGTAAATATTAATGAAACTATTACGTGCCAAAAAACGTTCATAGAAAACAGTTCGTGTTGAGCAAAATGTAGTGATGTAAAGAGAAATCATAGCTCATCTGGAGGTTGGATCTTACTATCACTACCACTAACTAGAGACCCAATATAATGACGATTTGTCCCCTAGATATGTAAATTCATTTATTACTTATAAAATATTTAAGCGAAAACGTTCCATGTAATATTTATCGTAGTATACAGTGAAATAACAAAGAAATCCTTGCTATTGTGCTGAGGTTAACTGAATGTATCGTTACAATAAGTACAATATTATCTTTGGCCATAATTTGTTCTTTCTTCTTTTTAAACCGTTGTTACTAAGCGTTTTAAAGTAACTCCGCTTTACAATACTCGCCAAGGCTGGTATTTATTTTTTGCTGTAAAACCTCGGCTGAATCGCATTTTGCTTTCGGTTGAGGTTAGACAATTTCCGAGAACGGATTTTATTGCAATGACGCTTGTAATAGGAAATTTTATTGTTTTTTTCACTTACAGAAATTGTACAATAATTTCTAATTTCTAACCAGGGTTGACAAGCTTATCAATATTCAAATCACTATCACTACATATTATAAAACAAAGTCCTCTGCCGCGTCTGTCTGTCTGTCTGTTCGCGATAAACTCAAAAACTACTCCACGGATTTTCATACGATTTTCACCAATAGATAGAGTGATTCACGAGGAAGGTTTTAAGGTATAATACATGCCCGGGCGCAGCCGGGTAGGGCTGCTAGTTCAATATACGTTGTAAAATACTTGGGCTCTGCATAAAATTATTAATCTAAATTATGATTAAAGTTAATTACAATATTTACAAATTACACAGTCCCTGCAAACCACCACGACGCGGCAACGTGCCCAAAAGGCTGGCAGCATTACGTTTGATGGAAACGCTTATCCTTAGCGCCAAGTAATTGCCAGCCCTTTGGTCACGTGATACCTCGATTAGTATTTATTTTATTTATTTAAACTTTATTGCACAAATTAAAACAAAAGTGTACAAATGGTGGACTTATTGCCATATGGCATTCTCTGCCAGTCGACCATAGGACCACCTTGTAAATATTCTGATATCTATGATAGGACCAAACAGAAAAATTGAGTATGGGCGATAGAGCGAAATTGATTAAAAATAACTAAAACAGTAAAAATGATATAAATATAATTGAATATATAAATATACACATGCATAAATACTTACATACATACACATCATCATCATCATCATCATCAGGTCTTTCTAGTCTCCACTGCAGGAGCACGATCCTCTCTGTACTACCCTGCCTGAGTAGTCAGAGGATTTGGCCTACACTCTCCACGCTGGCCAGACGGGTGGAGAGGTCTCTTTGATGTTAAAAAGCTTTGTTTAGCTTGTGTTTCCTTAGTCGCCTTTTACGACATCCACGGGATGACTTGGAGTGGTCCTATTCTACTCTGCCGGGAACCACACGGCGTAAACACACACATAAGGATGACTTTTCTCTTATTTTAAATAGAAATTCAGTGAGAAGTATCTTTGACAGAAAGTCGAAGAGACGATGGGTTGATGGACGTGGCTCTGCATAAGATTGTAAGACACTCTCTAGTGTTCCACTACCAAGATATAAACTTTTTTCATCAAGTTAGAAGGTGGAATTCCAGGGAGTTGTCGGTGTCCATACTTAGGTATACCATGTACTTACTTTTGTTGTTGTTGTTACTAATTAATGTAATATGTATTTTAGTAAGATATTGGCAACCGCCGTTGCAATACGACCCGGGTTCGAACCCCGCCAGGTTATGATGGAAAATATATTTTTCAGATACACATAATTACAAATATAGTTAAACAAATAAAAATATAAATACTTATGATTAAAAAGAAAGAATAATAAAAAACATAAATCTAAACTAAATAAAAAACGGAGCCCAGATCGCTGTCATCACAGGGTAATGTACCCAAGAGACTGGCCGCATTTCCACGTTGAATCGCTAGGCTCAGCCGTTGTCCAAAATGAGCGCCAGCCCTTGGGTCCCTGGAGACGTCGATCAGACGTGCCGAGATCTCTCTGTAAAATTTTTCAGATTGGGTCTGGGATATTTATAACATTAATAAATAAATATATACGGACAAATCTCACACACACACATGGTGTGTACACAAGTATCTATCATAAAATATAGTATAAAAACAAGAGTTGACATTATGTATGAAACTACGTCATTTTTGAAGTAAGCTTTATTATTAGGCGAGCGTGGCGAAAACTGCTGTATCATCGACTGTATTCCCGGTTGCATCCACATCTGAGATGATCCGGACCCCGGGAGCCCGAATAGACTGCGTTATAAGGCCGAAACCCACGCGGTCTAAGTCGCGGGTAACAGCCAGAGCCTATAAAATATCGGATTTCAAACGCCACAATAAAATACCAATTTAAAACACAATAGGGCATAAAAGCGCGAAATTGAGTGTTTATAAACTGTGGACCAGTGGTTCTCAAAGTGGTATATCGAGTCATTGAAGGCCTATGTCCACTGCTGGACATTTTAACCGACTTCAAAAAAGGAGGAGGTTCTCAATTCGTCTATTTTTTTTTTGTATGTATGTTATGCCATTACTCAGTCATTTATGGATCGATTTTAGTGATTCTTTTTTGTTCGATAGGTATATGGCTGGAAATTTTATGGGACCACCTCTGGAGCTAATGCTCCAGAGGTGGTCCCATAAAATTTTTGTGTAATGTATCGAGTACTATTTGAAAAAAAACCGGCCAAGTGTGAGTCAAACTCGCGCAATGAGGGTTCCGTACAATATGCTTCGTGAACACACACACAATGTGCAAAAAATGTTTTATTCAATTGACTAGCGCCATCTAGTGGTGTTTTAGTGAACTATTTCCCTAGATGAATTTATTATTGTGAGTTTACCACTTAATTTTCAAGTGATAGAATTCTTATTATTTTTCCTGTAATCTTCAAGGAATGAACTATATTTTGTAATTTTTTCAAAATTTTCGGCAAAGTAGTTTCGGAGATCAGGGGGGGGGGGAATGGTCAATTTTTGCCTTCTTTCGTGAATAAAATCAAAAGTATTGATTTTACCCGAACAAAAAAATATATTTTTGAGATCCTCATAATGAGCCCTTTCATTTGATATATGACACAGTAAGGTTTGCAAAACTTTTTTTTTTTAATTTTGTAATTGGGCCCGTCAAAATGACCCTTATTTCAAAAAAATCTTTATTTACTTTGCACATCCGTGTTTGGGTCATAGGATTACACTATCTTACCAAATTTCATCTAATTTGGTTCAGTAGATTCGGAGAAAATCGGCTGTGACAGACGGACGGACGGACAGACAGACGCTCGAGTGATCCTATAAGGGTTCCGTTTTTCAACTTTTGTACGGAACCCTAAAAATAAACAAAAATCCAAATAAATGTAAGAGTATTTCGTTCGGTTTAAACTTTTTTGTATTTTATTCTTATGCGAATCAAGACGATTATGATGAGAACGTTACTCCTCTGTTTTGACTGAACTTCAAAGGTTCTGTTTTGAAAGATTTTTTTTATCGAAATGTATCCATAGCTCTTAGAAAAAATCAACAAAAACCAAAACATATCAAGTTGATGACGACGTTGTTTCTCTATTTTGATTAACTACCACACCCACTAAAATCTAATTTTTAGTTTCAGTGTGTACATTTACGTATAAGGTTGAAGTCGGTATTACTTTTTGTTAAAAATAATTATTTTGCATTTATTTAATAAACTAATAATAAATATGTGTAAGCTCCGCGAGGTTGTCGAGATGTGGGACTGTGTGGACTCAGCGATCATTGTGCCGATAGTAGTAACAGCCCATGGCTTAATTGCCAAGAGCCTCGATCAACACCTAAAGAGGCTCTCGTTAGGCAGCTGGATCAATGGCTTTATTCAGAAAGTGGACACGGCCCGTATTGTTAGGAGGTTCCTTTTCCTGGAGCCCTGACCGTCGGTAACTTGGACCCCGTTCCAGTTTATTTTTATTAATTTTATTTTAGTGTAATTGTTATTTTTATAATTTCTTTTGAAATGTGATAACTGTTTAAACTAAATGAATTTTTTAAATGTAATTAATATGCATATTCAAACAAATAACGGAAATAAAATGTTTAATAACTGAAAACTCAAAAACCTACAGTTTGGGGACCTCAGCTACGGCCTAAAGTCAGCGACCTCTGCACGCGAACTTTGGCAACACTCGCCCGACTGCATTCCGCAAACCGGTCCCACTATTGGTAACATGTAAACATATTTAGATGCCGATTTATTTACTTTTGTGCACGTGATCACCCCAATTAACCTACTAAAAAGAGAAGGTTGTCAAAGATGTTTTCTGTCGACTGTGTATTGACTTTTTAGGGTTCCTTAGAAAACAAGGAACCCTTATAGTTTCACCATGTCTATCTGTCTGTCCATCCGCGGTTTTACGCAGGGACTATAAGTACTAGAAAGCTGTAATTTGGCATGGGTATGTATATTAATCAAGGCAAAAAGTGGTAGAAAATTCTAGAAAAAAATTTTTTTGGGGTTGCTCCCATGCAAGTGAAGTGGCGGAGTAATTTTTTTTTCTCTACTTACCCATCATGTGGGGTATCGTTAAATAGGTCTTAAAAAATTTTTGTGAACACCATTTTTCGATTTAGAGATCCGTTTTCGAAGAATTTGGTTTTTAAGTGCACATTTTTGTTAAAGGTAAGTGTCCCCCCCCCCCCCCTTCTATCTGCTAAACGGTTATATATGGATACGTGAAAAAAATTACAGCAGTAGTATAAATACTGAAGTTGAAAGGAAAACTATCAGAGCTGAGTACTCAGTGCAAACTAAAAACTTATAGGAAACCAACTTATAAAATGTACTGGAAAATGTAAAATTTCATACTGTTAGATGTTTTTGGTCGCTAAACTGTGAGATGCGAGTGTGAACAGTGTAAACTCAAAGTTGTCATTCGGAACTACGGAACCCTACACTGCGCGTGGCCCGACACGCACTTGGCCGGTTTTTGATTAAAACGATACTACGATTATCAATCATTCATATATACTTATGTAGTACACGAATATACAAAACCAATCATCATAAAATTTTGCATACATATAGGTTAGGGTACTAAGAAGGACATAGGCTATATATCACGGGGGCGAGGCCGCAGCTAACAGCTACCTACTTATTTCATAAAATAAATAACCTGATTGCCGTTTTTGACAGTTTATTTCCGTTATATTAATGTTTTTCTAATGTTTCATCGCCTATGACCCTTCGGTGAAGAATATAAATCTAATGACACCTCACACTTAAAAATCTATCAGGCCGTTTAGGCCACAGGAGGTAACAATCGAACAGACATGCATACATACAGAGAGACGAATTTTTTTTTTTAAATCTATTCATACATAGATACTGAAATATACGTACGTGCGAAAAACATTTCTCACTATGTGGGCCAGTCGTGTAAACAAAATTGTAGTATTTAATTTTAGTTTTCTTTTTATATGTTTTTTTTTTAATAGTATCTGAACGTTTATTAGAAAATAATAATGGTATATACATGTGAGAAATAAAAAAATCTTATACTATCAATAAATAAAACTAATACACTAAACTACTTTTAACATAAAAAAATAAACTTATAAATCTACATATTCATGCCCATGTGGCATGTTGGCACGGACGCTGGCTGCATTTCCACGCTGGATATTAAATATTTTAGTTCGAAAAAATTCGTAAAATGTACAAAAACACCGTATTACTACAGCTTTAAAATCGTAAAAATGTGCTGTTTGTTAACGATGTGTTAATTTAACTTTATGAACACGAAAATTATAATTTCTGTTTCGTGGCTTAAGAGCGTATACTAGCAGTATTTTTTCAATATGGTTTCCATACAAATGTATTTCTCTATTTTCTCGCTGAAAACTGATTCGAGAGCCACAATTCTTTTTTCATAAAATCTAGTAATCTACTACTAAAATAGAAATGCCTCTATTTTTTATTTTTTCCAAAAAAACTGTTTTTGTCCAATTTTTTTTCTTTTAAACAGGTTTTACAAGGTAAAATAAAACATAGGGACGTACCAATTTTAGTAATAGATTGTATGTAAAAAGAATTGTGCCTTTAGAAGCAGTTTTCAGCGAGCAAATAAAGAAATACATTTGTATGGAAAACGCACTGCTAGAATACCCTCTTAACTCAGTGAGTAACTCATACAGCTATGCTTTAACACGTCAAGCAGATAAATTAATGTAATCGTTATTTCCATGGCACACACATTTAATTTTAGATTTAAGAGTAACATTCTACTTATATCTTAGTTATCAAGCCAAAAATTGATCGATTTTCCAAATACTGTCAAATGTGTTTTTTTCTTTATCCCTCAGCCCAGCTGACGTTTTATTTTTATCCTCATCAAAATGCAAAACTATTCACTTATCATTGTTATTCAATGGTTTTTGCGATAAGGTTTAACATACAGATATGCTAAAATTATACAATCTTAAGTACAGTAATCAATGATTGCTCAATACATCAGGATGATTGATGAGTACTCGAAATGGAGCATTGGCTTGTAATGACAATCATTCATACATACATGGATACTATTATATCGCGTCTTTTACCTTGCGGGGTAGGCCGAGCCCAGGTCTCTAAAACCTGACGGCCACGTTTAGCATGTTGGCGTTCTTGTAGGTGGTAAACGGAACAACAATAGAACAAAATAGTGAAGGGTTGCTAGCCGCATCGCCTGATATTGACATAATTCCTCACGCCCGTTCCCTCGATCGTCTTTTACTTTATGATGAGGATGACAGATAGAAAATGCTAAAATTATACAATGTTAAATACCGTAATCAATGATTTCTCAATAAGCTAGGATGATCGATGTGGGCTCGGAATGATGCATTGTTTTCTAATGGTATGCATGGCCCGCTCCCGAACTTACGCAATACCCAATTGGCTTTGCATGTTGAGAGTTGAGAGATAATCAGGAAAATAATCTGTTGATTTGATACATTACTGTAAGGTAGAATCAAGAAGCAACTTTTCCTACGGGATCAACGCTGGAAAATAAAAAATCTACATCTTCATATAAAAGTGTTCAGCGGACAATTAATACGGTAATATAAAAAAAATCGAGTTTCCAGCATTGATCCCGTAGGAATAGTTGTGCATATTGACGGGCTGAGTCGCCCTTTTAAGATATTGTTGAAGCTCAAGTTACATGCCGTATATATGTTAGTGTCTGTAACATTGTTACATACTGTAGCAAGCCTGTAGCGTAAACGGCTTGACGGGTTCGATCCCCGGTCAGGTCAAGATGAAAATGATCTTTTTCAGATTGTCCTGGGTCTTGGATGTTTATCTATATATGTATTTGTTATAAAATATAGTATCGTTGAGTTAGTATCCCATAACACAAGTCTTACTTAAGAACTTACTTTGGGGCTAGCTCAATCTGTGTGATTTGTCCGTATATATTTATATATAACAAATAATGTGTATCATGCATTGTAATGTAAAGATCAATCTATGTGAGTGACTGGTATCTGTACAGGAAAACCTGTATGACAGATTACCAGCCTCTCCAACACTGAACCAGGTGTATACTACCCGTCATAGAGGTAAACATGGTTATATTGGTATATTATACAGTGAGAGAAATTCACAAAACATAACAGAAAAATAACATACATACGAGTCGAATTGATAACCACCTTTTTTGAAAATACATACATTGCCTTAAAAATTACATTTAAAATTTCTGCAAGTTAATGAAGATAAGCAATTAAAAAAACTAATGAACGTCTAAATCAAAACCACGCAAATAAATCTAGTCCCATAATAATAAGTAATCTCGCTGAAATGTTTCACGAGCGTGCGTGTCCGGCGGCCATTTAGCAAACCCCACCTGTGGAATGAAACCAATTTGCTAGAGTACGAAATTTTCAGGATTCTTTTTTCGGATGTGACATGTCACTATTTCAGTTGCATTATTTAACGCTTTTCTCTTCCATGCTTGTTTGGGAGATAAAGAAAAACGTAAAACATACCAGCTGCTGGATACCTTTATCACGTCTTTCCCTTGCGCGGTAGACAGAACCCAAGGTTATAAAACCCAAAGGCCACGTTTAGCGTATTAGTGGGGGTTGAGATGGAAAGCGGAATCAAAATAGGGTTGCTAGCCGCATCGCCTATAGCGTGATTCCTTAGATTTTTGCCCAATCCCTTGACTGAAGTTTACGGTCTGCGCGGAAAGATAAACAGCTGGTATACCTATTCTATGTTTTTCCTTTTTTGTCAAACCAACGTTGAAGTTAGTTTATAGGTACCTACTTATCCTACGAATTAAACAAAATTCATTATTTTTCTCTATAATATACCAGAGACGAAATATATTTGTACCAAATATGCCACATCCGCTTTTGTCACTCTAATACCTACCATACAATCGAAAGAAATGATAAGGCTCACTAATTAATGGTAGGTACTGGTAGGTATGGGTTTGTTGAACCACAGTTTCGATAGGGCGATCGATTAAACGCCTACACAGTCGCGAAATTATACCTATCTCCATCCATATGAGGTGGTGAGTTTGATATTCCTGCTCACACCTCTAAATTCGCCTCTTCCTTAATTATGCCAACCACAGAAATAGAAGATGCGAACCACTAAGGAATGGAATTCCCTCCCCGCGGATTTACGTACGTACAATTTACGGATTAGATTGAATACGCATTATTTGAGTTTGCGTGTACCATCCTGGACTTCATCGTTGCTTTCCATCATCATCATCATCATCAGCCTTGATATATGTTATATATTTCTTCCCATAAGGCACACAATTAATTTATAAAAAATCCCTAAACCCAAGCTGAAATTCTGATGCTTCTCAATTCCTCGGTCAATAAATCTTAAAGTTATTTTATACCTACACATGATAGGTTTTATTTATAGGTAAGTTTGATTTATAGATTTGATTAATTGTAAGATTTAGTATAGTTTTGATTTATTATATTGATTGATTGTTCTCAGTAAACTTTATTAAAGCGTTTAAACTACACTATATATTTTTATAACGCTTTATTGCTTTAATAAATTGATCATCATGTTTTTTTAAAACCCTTGATAAGTAAACTGTTCCTTACGTGAGCAAAGCAGAGGGGAAAAGCTAGTAATGGTAGAAAATGCAACATTACTTTACTCAAATGTTAACTTCTATTAAATAAGTCTACGTTTGTTAACTACCATAGACAATCTATGAGGAAATGTGATAAGACACCAGCTGTTGCGATAAGAACAGTTAATGAAAACTATTATAGAAGGCAAAATAGAAGGAAGAAGGGGGAAAAGAAAGCCCAGGCACAGTTACTTACTTCAAAAAAAATACAAAGAAATAAAATAAAAACTGGGAAGTGTTTCATACCAGGGTTAAAAGATTGGCAGAGGATAATGACAGATAAAGGGAGCTGCACCACAGCATCGCAGCATCCAAGATATCCGACAAGCGCATAAGACCTTCGCTCTTTAATTTTGATGATGACGTTTGTTAAGCATAAAAAATATTATAGGTAATTGTAAGATATTTAGTTGAGAACCTTCCACTTTCCAAGTCGGGTAAAAAAGCTCCATTCCTAACTGTAAAGTCAACACGAGCCCAATTTGATAGACGTCACTTTGACAGCTGCTTAGCGTTAACTTTTTTCTTTTGAGGCTTAGACAAGCATTGTCAGAACCGTTATAGAGCCAATTATAACACGAGACGAGACGTGTGTGAAAAGCATTTAGTATGTGAAAAGGGTACAATTATGTATACTTAGTAGTTTATTTTTATTAGAAAATGGTAAAAATATGGTTTATTGGTTAACTTGTCAGAGCTTCTTAGACTTTATGCATTTTTTTTTATTTTTCCTTTAATTTTTAGGGTTAGTAGGCGTACAAAAATTGAAAAACGGAACCCATATAAGATCACTCGTGCGTCTGTCTGTCCGTCCGTCCGTCTGTCACAGCCGATTTTCTCCGAATCTACTGAACCAAATTAGGTGAAATTTGGTAAGATGGTGTAATCCTATGACCCAAACACGGATGTGTAAAGTAAATAAAGGGTTTTTTTTTTAAATAAGGGTCATTTTCAGGGGCCCAATTACAAAATTTTAAAAGAAAGTTTTGCAACCCTTTCTGTGTCATATATCAAATGAAAGGGCTCATTATGAGGAGCTCAAAAATATAGTTCGGGTTAAATCAATACTTTTGATTTTATTCACGAAAGAAGGCAAAAATTGACCATCCCCCCCCCCCCCCCCCCTCCCCTGATCACTGAAACTACTACTGAAAAATAATAAGAATTCTATCACTTGAAAATAAAGTGGTGAACTCACTATAATAAGTTCATCTAGGGAAATAGTTCACTAAAACACCTCTAGATAGCGCTAGTCAATTGAATAAAACAATTTTGCACATTCACGAAGCATATTGTACGTAACCCTCATTGCGCGAGTTTGACTCACACTTGGCCGGTTTTCAATATCATGGACTGAACTTTATAAGTGTCGATCATTATCTTTTTTTAAAAAAACTTTATACTCTTATTGAAATAAATAAGACATGGGAAAAAATCCACGCGGTCACGATTTGAAGCAGCAGTCTTTACTCTTTGTACGAGTAACGCCTTACCAATTAGGCCACCGCGCTTCATACCCTACACGTCGAATTTCTACCATATTTTTTATTAGCATTTTGAATGCATAAAAACCACTTATAAAATATAAGAGAATAAAAATTTCAGAAAGTGACGCCCTTTGTATTAATACATTTTATTTAAATTTAAATTGTTAATTCTTTTGTGACCTTTATATATCAAAAGCGGTAGTCATTAACTATCACAGCATTTCCGCATCAAGAAAAGGTTGTATAAAGTTAAGTATGCAATTACCGATTATTCAGGTAAGCATTTCATTTACTAAATGGTCAATATGACATATAAGTCATCATCATTTAAGCCGCAAGAAGTCCACTGCTGGACATAGGC
This sequence comes from Rhodophaea formosa, assembly GCA_963082605.1. Lineage (NCBI taxonomy): Eukaryota > Metazoa > Arthropoda > Insecta > Lepidoptera > Pyralidae > Rhodophaea > Rhodophaea formosa. The sequence goes on along the minus strand of OY720230.1, from coordinate 1,428,533 downwards.
CTCCCCAAGGATTTCCAATATGACCGGTTGGAAGCGGCCTGCATCCAGCGTCTTCCTGCGACCTTTATCAGGTCGTCCGACCACCTGGTCGGTGGGTGTCCAACGCTGCGCTAGCCGGTACGTGGTCGCCATTCAAGAACCTTTCTGCCCCATCGGCCATCGGCTCTTCGCGCTATGTACATATAAGTACAATTTAATTTATAATAATATGAACAAGATCTTTTACTAATGGAATGCTATGCTGAATAGTGAATGCTTATGTGATCAATGGTACAATACTGGCAACAGTTGCAACTTAGATAATGATGACAGTGAATAGAAAATATGACCTAAATATAAACGCATGAATAATTTTTTGACATTTTCAATTTTTTAGTGTTATTAATTTTATTCTGTTTAACTAAGTTTTTTTTTTTGACATTGTACGAAAATTTTCAAAATTGTATTTATGTGTGATAAATGTAATAGGCTAAGGTCGTTTTTGTCACAATAAACAATGGAGTGTTCTATTGTTTATAAATTCTACATATATTATGCTAAATAAAAGATACACGATATTCTTTTTATATATTTCTGGATTCTAGAGTTCACTTTGTTACTAACATGGGCTCGGGTTAACGCCATCTAGGGACGAGTAGAAAACAACTGTACAGCGCCTTCGTCTAACTGCGGGCCATATCATCATCAGGTCTTTATTAGTCTCCACTGCAGGAGCACGACCCTCTCTGTACTACCAGAGCCATATACTAGCCAGAGCAGTCAGATGATTTGGCCTACACTCTCCACGCTGGCCAGGCGGGTTGGAGAGGTCTCATGATGATTATAAGCTTTGTTTAGCTTGTATTTCCTAAGTCGCCTTCTATGACATCCACGGGATGACTTGGAGTGGTCCTATTCTACTCTGCCGGAACCCACACGGCAGGCCATAATTTGGTCCCATATTTTTGTATGAGGTTGGCTGTCTAGTATACGTTAGTTTTATATTGTCAAGTACAAATCAGTTATAAACTCAGCATGCACAAGACCACTATTTGTGATGATATCTACGGGAGGAGCATGTCCAGCAGTGGACGTCCCTTGATGACAGATAGAATCAGTTTTAAAACAATGCGTAATCTAGGTAAGATGACGTTTTTAAAATGCTGCAACTGGCTCGAAATAGTCGAAAGCTCAAAACACCGATGAGTAACGCCTGCCAGTAATTTTAGAATAGTTCTAGGTCGCCTGCCTGTCTGACGGTAAGCAACCTAAATATTTCAGAACAAAAACGTAAGATCGTTTGTAGGTGTTTCCGGTTGTTGAATGTGTACGTTTTTTGCGAGTTTGTTTTGGATGATAGATATAGAATAAAGGTTAAGAATGTCATGTGGTTCCCGGCAGAGTAGAATAGGACCACTCCAAGTCAGCCCGTGGATGTCGTAAAAGGCGACTAAGGAAACACAAGCTAAACAAAGCTTATTAACATCAAAGAGACCTCTCCAACCGGTTTGGCCAGCGTGGAGAGTGTAGGCCAAATCCTCTGGCTACTCAGGCTAGTATATGGCTCTGGTAGTACAGAGAGGGTTGTGCTCCTGCAGTGGAGACTAGAAAGACCTGATGATGAAAGGTTAAGAATTATTTTGGTTTGTCCAAGAAAATCGTTATATAATTGACACAGATATAAAAGCGTATTGAGAATCTTCAAAAGTGGGTTGTTTTCTGCGTATTGAAGGGACAGAATGTTTTTAAGTTTTAAGTACGAACTTTGGCAATGAGCAATGTTTTATTCTATCCATCTATCAGCCAGGGACGTCCATTGCTGGGCACAGGCCTCTCCCAGTTTTATACACAAACAAAAATTCTACTACATCTCTTTTCTATTTTATGAGTTTGTTAGCTACATAGTTGAGAAATAATATATATTATTAACGACCCATTTGCTTAATCAATCATTTAAAATAATTATTACACTATCAATATGATACACTCTCATTAAACTATTACGGGTGGCATTGACATTATAATTTATTATTGCAGAATATGTCGCATATTTTACGCCCACGTTTGAAATGTTATGCATAATGATAATCAGTAAACACTAAGTAGAATTGCGACATTATACTCGTATCTTAGCATACGATTAGACCAAGTCCCAAGTTTCTACAAAAAAATAAAAATAATTAAGACAAAACTTAGACTCATATCATAACGTTTGGCTGCCTCCGTGGTCCAGTGGTTAAGGCGTTCGCTTTACTGACCCGGGGGTCGTGGGTTCGATTCCCACGGGAATCATACTTTGTTAAGTTGTTTCCAGTTTGGTTAGGACATTGCAGGCATGAATCACCTGATTGTCTGATAAGAAATTCCGTGCTTCGGAAGGCACGTTAAGCCGGTGGTCCCGGCTGCCATCTGGTAGCCGTTAAAGGAACCACGTCAGAGGCCGAGAGGCGGTTCCGAAGAACTCTGACACCAGGGTGTGCAAGGTCGGTTGACCGTGTCACCTACACGAAATGATGATGATGATGATAACGTTTGGCTACGATCTTTTGAATCGTAAGAAGTGTAGTAGTTTTTTTATTGAATTTTATAAATATTTATTTTATTTATTTACTCATAACTAAATACAATGGCATTATGCGAACCGCTAAGGAATGGATTTTTCTCCCCGCGACACTGTGTCCCGATTCGTGCAATTTAGGAATTATCAAGGCAAGAGTGAATAGGTTATTTGAGTTTCCGTGTACCACCCTAAACCTCATCGTTGCTTACCATCAGATTGTCTTTGCCATCAGGCAAGATTAGGGGTCAAACGTACTCAATTAATACATAAAGAATAGTATTGCATTATTTAAGCCGCCTAATTGCATGCACTCCCACACTCGATCTCAGGGAGAGGGGTGCCTGAAAAACAGCGTTATGCTCGGACCTTGCTCCGAGCTAACACAAGCTGAGGCATTCCTTTGCCATAATGTATTTAAAAGTTACATTGATTTAATTGTGGTAATAAATGTTTTTTTTTTTTTTTTTTTTTTTTATTTTTTTTTATTATTGAAGTACTGGAATAAGTATACATTTTATATACTTTAAAAGGAGAAAAGATCTGATTGTTTCTTGTTTATTTTCAAAATTATTTCACCGATGAACAGTTCACTTATGTGCGGATGACATAGGCTATAATTTACATAAACGCAATTGCAGAAAAATTGCTAGTCCTGAAATAAACAGGAAACCAATTTCCGCAGTATAAAAAAATAATAATAAATGAAGCTTCCTTAATATTCATAGAAGTAGTTGAAATCTCTTACCTGAGCAATGCGAGACGAGAGCCAAGACGGCGAAGAGTCCACACAGCGACCATATCCTCAGCTCCATAGTGAAGGTTCAGTTTTCTCGTCTGGCAACACTGGTAAATAACACTGACGTTACTGTTACACTACGTTACACGGTAACACTAACACTCAAGGCACATCCCTAGCTTAGGCACTTGGTTACCTGTAAAAGGAAAAAAATATAATTAGGATGTTACACTTGATGTAAATAATAAATTGTTACCACTCAAGTCCCAGTAGCCCAATTGCTTTTTTCCTCGAATCATTAAAAAATCGAATATTATGCTTAAATTGGCAATTTTTTTATAACCCTTCGGCCCTTGAGTGGTCTCAAAAGCGATGTATTACATAATTACAATAAACGTTAACTTATTATTGGATGATTGGAGACTGGGAAAGTGCCTTCGAAAATTTACTTATAAAAATAAGTGGGGCTATTTTTAATAATTATAATAATGTATGTTTGTGTCTGATATTATATTATGTTTCCTAAAAGCAACAGCAAAATACGTATAATAAGTACTCAATTAGTATCAGATAAGTATCGCCAAAAAACATTTCGTTTCTCTTCAATAAATCATCGACGAGCCTAACCTCTTTGTCAAAAATTACACTTAACTAATAACTACCTACACAGTAAAAAAAAGACTGGAGAAATAAAGCAGAAAAAGTGGTTTCTTGTTACGAAAATACTACAGATAAAAATCACGACAAGGTCTTTAGTCTTTATTATCTAACCATTATGAATAATGATCATAAAAGTCTAGAAATCTAGATCGTAACATAATACTTAAGTGTTGACATTTACGTACAAAAGTATTTTATTTGTGTCTAATTCCGTAAATGTCAGAATTGTGACATTTGAGAAATGGCCCGATGTAAAGCTAAACAGCGACGACAAGCATCTAAATGAATTTACACCATTCCTGGAAACGGGGAAGTATTAAGCAAGAGAGGTTACCCAGGGCGGCAGTGCATTTTGGCTGGCTCAACAGCAGTCGCCGTCAACGTCAAGGTTTAACATTAGCAAGAATTTATTTAACACTAGCAAAATAATTTGCGCCCTATTGGGTATTGGAAAATGCAAAAGATGAATTTTCAAAAATTTAAACTATAAAAATCACTCAATCCGTTAATTGATGCGATTTAGGCAATTTAAAAAAAAAACGAGATTTTAAAACATTGTAGACTTGCCTTTTAGGTCTACTTTTAACTTCGACAATAAATAAACTGACAAGGTACACACACGAGAAAGACAAATGAGCAGGCTGAATGAGCTTTGTTTGTATCCAAGAGTGACTTAACCTAAAATTGAATGTTTAGTTGGAGACTACAACAAACCTTTTTCTAATGTGATTTCTAAAGAACTCTACCGTAAGGATTTTGCTCCTTTCAAAATTATTGGCTCTGAGTACTCAAAATAAGTAATGGAAAAATATACAACGCGGGCAGGATTTGAACAGCAGTTTTTAGTATCTGTACGACTACCGCCATACCAATTAAGCCACCGTCCTACACGTCGAATTTATCTACCATATTCTATTCCTTATAAGAGTATACAGAATAGCATTGTCAATGCATATCAAAAATCACCTATAAAATTATTGATCGTTTTCTAACCTACTTTTAATATGGGGTGGCAAATAAATTAGCCCTGGAGCGCAAAATGTCAAAATACACCAACTAGAAAAGAGACATATCTGCCACCAAAGACGCGTACAAAAATATCTAGATGCGCTGAATATAATATTTTAACTCGTACGATGACCTTTCAATGACACAAATATCAATAAAAAATATTGTTTTACATCATCACCTTTTTATTTATTTATTTGTTTATTAGGAATAACAAACAGCTCTTCATTATATGAACATGTTAGAAGATTATGTACTTATAACAAAAAATTACTTATATACCGTAGCCCATGCATGACGTTATTCACATACTATATAACAATAATAGTGGCTGCTAGTTTAATAAGAACAAAAACAATAAATAATATATAATAATGCCGTAGGATGCTAACTGAATGTATATTTCATAACTATATGTCTACTTTTGCTGTATTTTTAATGGTGCAATAAAGAATTAGTATTGTATAATTTTTTTAATATTGTATAATAAATTTGTATACACATTATTTTTACAGAAAAAATAAAAGTTAAACTAAAACTACTATTTACAAATAAAATAGGCCTGGCAGCTCGTTGCCCCGTGGTAGCGTGCCCAGAAGGCTGGCAGCATTGCCACGTTGTATGGCAATGCTAATCTTTTGGCCGAAATATAAGCCAGCCCTCTGGTCATGAGATACCTCTATTAATTTTTTGGCGATGGCATTGAATAATTTATGTACCGAGGGTCCCCACGGCCCTAGAGTTTCAACCCCAAACGGTTCAAATATATAATTGTTGCCAATACATTCATATTTGCGCTGCTGTGCCGGCTTTTGATCCTGTGACCGGGCGGTGAGACGTCGCCAGAGTATCGACGCAAGTAGCGTCCCATACCAGGGGCCGCCCCAACCTCCAAGGCACAAGAGTCATCCCATCCGGTCTCTTGCCATCATCCCTAGCCAATCCGTTTGGTTCTAAAACGGATGGCATGTTAATGGTAGCAAGAGCCCGATGGATTAAATTGTTTAGGGCGGCGTTGCGTCCTAAACGACCGGCACTTTTGCGGCAAGACAGACCATGGTGACCACTGGTGACCCAAGACATCAACGCCATCGCCGCAAGGGCAACGATTGTAAAACAAAATTATTATAAAAAAATTATTTGCTTAAATGTCAATACTAAAAACCGCAATTAATTGTATTGTATTGTAAAACAAAAGATAATCATCCAAAACCCAGGTCAACCTGAAAAAAACCTTTTGCCTTCTAAATTGTCTAACGACTCTTAAAAACATGTTGTTTTTGACTGTTCTCGGTAACACCGCCTATTCTAACTCGTACAATGACCTCTCAATGCCACGAAAAAACCTCGCTCGGAGTATTGCAGTTCGATCACAATACACGATTTACTTCAATGAAAATAAAGGATTGCGAAATCGAATTCAATGCTCGTAAAATACAGATACCTACATTTTCTACAAAATTATTTTTTTCTATGCCTTTTTGCTCTTTACTTTTGCTGACAACATTAAAACAATATTTAATAATATTTTTGGTCTAAAGAACACCAAAAAGTTGAAGTATGTACTAGTAAATCGTATTTTTGAGTGTTTTTTGCACACTATTGTAATTATGTAGGCGAATAACTTGCTTTGTAAAAAAAAGTTGTAACCACATTGTTCTACTATTTTCATAATATATTCATAATAAAGTCGTCTGTAAAAGAGTTGTACGCATTTGCCAAAAACACTAAAAATATTGCTAACGGAAATTATTTGCTTAAATGTCAATCAATACTAAAAACCGCAATAAATGTTTTAACGTTTCGACAAAATAAACTTCTACCCTTATTTCCCTGTCCATAATCCTTTATAGCCATCTTAATAACAGCAAGAGTTAACATTTTATTGTGCTGTAAAATCATGTTGACTCAGATGTTGCGATTCGCGAAGCTAAGATAAAAATGGAAATGAGAATTAACGTCACTGAAGTCATCATTTGCATCCCACAAGGCCACAGTTATTGTCTTTCTAGAAAAATTGCCATTGAAAATCTATTCGAACTCTGTGACTCAGTAGCACTTCGTCAACATTAGGTTTATTTTAGTCTCCACTGCAGGAGCATGAACCTCCCTGTACTACCATAACCATATATTAGCCAGAGCAGTCAGAGGATTTAGCCTACACTCTCCGCGCTGGCCAGGGGTTGGAGAGGTCTATTTGATGTTTACTTGTGTTTTCTAAGAAGCCTTCTCCAACATTCACCGGAAGAGCGTGGTCCTATTCTACTCTGTCACGGCGGGTAACACACGTATTATAAAGTATCGTTTAGTTAGTATTCCACAATACAAGGTCACAACTTACTGTGGGGCTAGCTCAATCTGTGATATGATAAATAATTATATTTAATTGATTTTTACATTCAATCAAACATCATATGTTGTTATCATTCGAAACACAGCAACTAGAATTTTAATCTCATTGCCGTTCCATTATTTCCTACATAACTTTTCACAATCTAATCTTCAATGATCTGATTTCTGTAAACAGATAAAAATATTTCCGATTCTTATCTGCTGAAACTTTCTTATTTATCCCCCTTTCTCCACAGCCCAGTGAATTTCAGAACGATTGGGCAACAAGCCAGGAATGCTGTCAGAGTTATTTCTGGTCATCATCTAAATATTTAGACAATATTAAGGATTGTTGATGTCGCTACTAGCTTCCTGGATGCCGCAATGATTTCAGAAATGGATGTAAAATTGAAATGAAATTAATTTAATACGGTTTTATCGCACATAAAACATTATATACACCTAATGTTATTTAAATTACATCTATTAATATGTGTCATGACAATCGCGAGAACATTAAAAAACATGGATGTATGGATGTAAACGTGTATGTTATACAATGAAACTGTTGCTTTAGAACTTGCAATAAGTTTCTTACATTAAAAGCTTTTATTGAACTTGCCCTGTCAGTCGGTCTGTCTGTGGGGACAAATCATCTATACATATAAAAGGCAAACCTGATACTTTATTTCTTAATAATAAGCACACAAAACAGATTACAATTTTATAAGTACTTAACATTTATACATAATTTCACAGTGTTGATCTAAATTGCAATCCAACATCATGCATGCCTAACAAGATTAAGGTAAATATAAGCTCAAGATATAATTTATATATTATATTGTGACTTATATACTGACTTATATATCAACGCACAGCGAAACTGTTATACCTTGAAATTTGGTAGAGGGGTTCCTTTTATGATACATGTGAAGATGTATAAGTGAGCATTAAGAAAGGATTTTTACAAATTCAACCCCTTAGTGGGGTGAAATAAGGGGTGAAGTTTTACGCGGGAAAATTGCTAGTCATGGAATATATGTAAATAAGAACTATTTTCTGTCGTTCGATTAAGCTGAAATTATTCTAATTCTAAATCACAATATAATATTTTGGAGTCGGGACTCCAATACAACAGACGTAATTATTTGGCCATTTTATATTCGATAGTCTAATGTTGTATATCAAGCAATCAATAGTCTAAGGTTGTATATCAATCAATCAAATATTTATTGTTTTCCATAATATTACAGATCATAAATCTATAATGGTATGGAACTTGGCCGGTGTTTTTCACCTACAAACTGTGAACCTTAAACTGAACATACTTTGTAGATAGTAAAGTAGGTAATCTATATCGTATATGGTCGCATATTTAGAAACCACATCGGCTTATGTGCAGCAAGACGTGTCGTATCTCCCGCACGTGGTGTGGACAGAAACTCTTTGACCCACTACCCACATCGGCATGGCATCCGAAACATATCTTCAAAGAATTTCATAAGGTAAGACGCAACTATGTGAAGTTAAATTACAACTATTGCATACTTGGTGAAGGAAAAATTATAATTATTACAAATTTAAGAGACATTCAACTTCAAAAAATAGGTGGTTGTAAATTTAATTTAATTTTTGTCACGTCATACTTAACTCCGTCGTTCATTAAAAGATCTTTTAAAATGGAAACTTCTTTAGCATTTTTATAGCACTTTTTGGGTGAACAAAATCATAGAACTCGCGTCTTCGTCACCGAACGCTTTGTACTTTTTGTGCGAACAAAAAGTTACTTAGTTTTTTACTTCTATTGGCAGCCCCCAAAGACTGTTTCGCATTTTTCTTTTTTGGAACTCAACAAGCTTTCGAATAAGTGTTTTCATCAAAATTGGTTCTATAGTTTGGTTGAAGTCGGTTTTTTTTTATTGTTTTTTTTGTTTTTCGTTTGTGTAAGTGGTGGTTTTTTTTTATTTAAAAGATTATATTCCGGCTATTCCATCCGCGTGTGGTTCCCGGCAGAGTAGAATAGGACCACTCCAAGTCTTCCCGTGGATGTCGTAGAAGGCGACTTAGGAAACCCAAGCTATACAAAGCTTATAAATATCAAAGAGACCTCTCCAACCCGTCTGGCCAGCGTGGAGAGTGTAGGCCAAATCCTCTGACTGCTCAGGCTAATACTTATATATGGCTCTGATAGTACAGAGAGGGTCGTGCTCCTGCAGTGGAGACTATAAAAGACCTGATGAAGAAGAAGAACTGTGTTATAATACATGCGTACTCGTTGACAAGAAAGCTTTCAAGCTTTCTTGTCAACGAGTAGAAGAAAAATATATTTTTTTAATTTAATAAACAACTTGCTTATAAGTTTATTCCTAACAAATATGCAAAAATCTAATTTTTAACATTATTTTGAATGCAACTGTATTCATAGACGCTAAGTTATTAATATTGAACATTACCAAAATAACTCAGTTACATAAAAAAAGCGTTTAGTAAAACATCGTATCTACAAACAAATTTATTGATGCATCCACATATTTTCTCTCTAATCCGGCGTTACAGATGTAATCGTATTAGTAAACATGGAACACGTTTGGTCAATTTGTCCGTTGTAAACGAAATACTTTAAAGATATACATAACTATATGTACTTGTGGGAAAAGATTTTTCGAAACTGGTTTGGGAGCTTTGGGATGCAGGAAATGCAACAGCTGTTTTACATACTGCTAATAATTTGAATGGGAAAATATTCGGTTTTGTAATGGTATAAATAAATTTAATGATGATGTAGCATAGCATAGCAATAGCGTTAGAAATTATTATATGGTTACAAAAATATAAAATTTTCAACGTGCTAAATAATAGGAACCAATTGGTGATCCTGTGACCTGTAGAACTCTCTTCTACACAGACTTATGACATATTCAGCCATCATAAAAAAAAAAACAAAAACTTAATCGACTTAATATTCTATGGATATTTCACATGTGTTCACAAACTTTCATGGTAGTCGGTTGAGAAATACGATCTGTAGTGGAGAACAGCTGGACAGACATACCTAAAAATGTTGATCATCAGGCTGAAGTATCGGATTTGAAAATTACTTTCCTTCTGATTCTTCAAGCCGTTCAACCCATCCCATGTTTCCGAGCATTCGACATTACTCAATCGGTCGCAACACTCTGAACATCAAAGGCGGTCGCTTCAATAAATCCTTAGGTTATTTTTACTCGTTAAGCACCATCTTCCCGTCAGTTTGTTACAACATACGCTCTTGTTCCCACTGATTGCTCGTTATGGATGCAATTCACAAGTTCCGGTCTGTTTTCAAGGAATTTTTTAACACTTCTCACAATTTAATATACCTTATCATGAAAGTCTGTATGTAAACATCCTTTAAAGAATTCTTCAAGATCCTCTGAAGAAGTAACCACATCTTCAATGGATTTTGATAACATTATGCGATGTTATATCTTGTACACCGAACTTTGCATGTTTGCCTCGACATCACCACTTCCGTGAAGCAGCATTTAATACGCCAGCTTGCGACAAGGGGGTTGGTCGCGTGTTAAACCCTCGGCAGGCCACGATAGAAAATCATCGTTTTCAAATTGGTTTGGGTCTTGGCTGTAAATCTATATATGTACTTGTAATAAAATATAGTATCGTTGAGTTAGTATCCCATAACACAAGTCTGGAACTTACTTTGGGGCTAGCTCAATCTGTATGAATTGTCCCTATATATTTATTTATCTACTACTAGACGCGTCACTTAACCTAAACTACTGTTGTCAACAATGTTTAGTTGTGAAAATAAATATGACAGTTAATCAGTGTACAAAGAAACCTATCCTATCCTACTATATACATATATTCAAATAAGACTATCCAAAAACGAAATTTATGTACTATATAAATTTAATTAATTATATAAATTATGAAATATTATCAATACGAAAGTTTGTATGTATAATTGTTTGTTACTCAATCACGCCCAAACGGCTCAAGGATTAAGACTAGATGAAATTTTGCACAAAGATAAATACGCTGGTCTTCCGCGGATGCCGAGTTAAATTTTCATATTACTTTAATACTACTTAAGTGATCTATAGCGTCTATTTCCAGTAATTTCTTTCTTTCAATTACAGCCCAAGCCAGATCGTCGGGTCTTTGATCAGCTGTCCGTTCTGTGTGAACTATAATTACGCCAGTTTCCTCATCCGATGGATTGATTGCAGTTATTAGCCGTAACTGAATTAGTTCCATCCCATTCTTTGATATCATTTTATCTGGACAGTCTTTTGACTTCTGACCTACTTTTACTTAAAATTTAAAGATTTAATTTGACTCATGGAATTTGGAGTTTGAAATATGGAATATGGAATTCGTGGGAATTTGCAGATAACGTTCCTCAAAAATTAATTTTCATTTTTTTTTTCATTATCAAAGGAGTCTTTTATGGTCCCCAACTTTACTATTTCAACGGAACCTTTTCACTACAACCTATTACGGCCTGTATCTTTACGTCTTTGTCACAGATCAACGATCATTGTATCTATCTTGATGACGAGCTCCGTGGCGCAGCGTTCATCACGCCTGCCTGCGACACGGATGGTCCCGGGTTCGATCCCCGGTCAGGTCAAAATGGAAAACGATCTTTTTCAGATTGACCTGGGTCTTGGATGTTTATCTATATATGTATTTGTTATAAAATATAGTATCGTTGAGTTAGTATCCCATAACACAAGTCTTTCATTAGAACTTACTTTGGGGCTAGCTCAATCTGTGTGATTTGTCCGTATATATTTATATCTTAACCTTTTCTACTGAAATATATACAATTATATATATTTCATATATGTTTCAACTGGAAAGCATGAGACTTTACCTTTTTTAAAAAATACTAATACATCTTTTGATCCCGAAAAAGAGATACCTCACCAGGGGTCTTCGCTATCGTTAACGAAGTCGAGGACAAAATCCAGTATTTAAACGTTCAAGTACCTTTGAATAGAAAACGCGCCAGCCATCGCGTATTTTAATCTCGTTCGATCAAATATTCACGCTATTTGCCTGCTTATCTTTGCCCACATTGCTTATCGCTATCTTGTCACTCGTCACTCCAAAACCAATATTTTTATTCGAATCCGACTTGCAAAGGTTTGGGAAAACAACATCTTGTAGAAATAAACTTTTACATTTCAGTGATATTTTTTGAAAACAAATTGAGGAAAAGTATTTTTTTTGTAGTGAGAATTTTGGTACTTCTTTAGCGGTGCAGTGTACTTTTGTTGAAAAATGTTAAACTCGCGAAAGGTCACGTGACCGTCAGATTGAAAATTCGCAAGACTGCGCAGGGCGCTTGCGCGAATGTTCGTGTGTATTTGTGTTACAGCGGGCTACGCACTTCCATGAATGGTGACTGCTGTTAGGAAAGGTATTCAATTATATAAGTGACAGTTTTAAAGTTTTCAATTCTGCCGACCCTTCCGGAGTGCAACCCGTTGTTTTTTTTTGCGACACTCCCTACACGTGAGAGTTCAAGCACCAGTGACCTTGAGCCGGGCCGTGTAAGTGCTAGGGTTGTGCTAGGGTAACGCGTTGGTACAGACAGACTTCGACCAAGCCGTTCCCCGCCCTGCACGCCTTTTCAGCCCCCGCACACGTCCTGACACCCACACATAGCCGCAAGCGATTTTAAGTGCACACGTGCATAAGTGTCGTTTCTTTAGATCAAAGGCAAGTTGTCTATGGTCCTTGAGGATGTCGTCAATAGTTTACCGTTAAGCATTGTCACAGAGTCATAGACAATGATCACTGGTGCGTATGATGGCCTAACTAATGGTCTCCGGTGCATTGTTTTGCATAATGATAATGCCTTGAGACCTTGATCTAAATCGCCTGAATTTGATGATCCAACTTGTTCTTAATATATCATATATCAGAAGAAATAAATATTAAAAGGTTAATGTATTTAGAAACAATCATTTATTGAGAAAGATAAACATTCTGACAAAATAAGTAAGTACCTATATAAAATTCGTAAAATAAAATATATTATTAATGAAAATGTTGAAATTTCGAATCGATCGAACATAAGGAAGTAAGTCAGATCCCATCATCAACTAAAAAAGAAGTGATCTTCAACCAGCTGAACAGATTTTCATGAAATATGACTTAAAGCACTCGGGATGAAATTATCAATGACACGAAAAAAGCGATCATCCGTATGAGAGATACTATATACACTTACATATACACGGACAGATACACAGACAGACACGTTAAACTTATAACACCCCTCTCTTTTCGCGTCCGAGGTTAAAAATAGTTTGAAAATGTCACGAGAAATAAATATAGTGGGAGTTAACCCTTCTTGTGCGGTTCCAACTCGCACTTGGCCGGTTTTATTTTATTCCATCTTCGTCAATAATATTTTTACAAGTAATGCTCTCGCAACCAATAAAGTATTTCAAGAAAGCGTGACAAAGAAATGAAAAAGATAACTCTCGTGAAAACCTGAAGTTATTTCTTCACTCGTGAAATTTATTACATTCTTTCATGATTTATTATGAAGACTTTATGAGTATAGTAATCTATTAACAAATGGATTATTTAAAAAAATGATAAACCCGACTGCCTTTTTGTCAATTTACGCCCGCCATATTACTTTTTCCAGACGTCATTATAGCCTATGACACTCCGGGGAACAATACGAATCTTATAACACCTCATGCTTCAGAATCAGTCGAGCCGTAAAAGACTGCAGGATGCAGCAATGGAACAGACATACAATACATACTATAATATACTATACAATACATATACATACGTTAAAAACATTACCCTCCTTCAGGGTGGTTCAGTCGGGTAAAAATGATAACGATACAATAATTATAACAAATTCTTTTTTTATCGCAAATGTATTGAAAAACGTCGTATGATGTATTACTACTTGTACTATTATGTATTCTGTGGTACTACTTAGTAAGTTGTCTATTAAAGTCATCGGTTTATTTTAAGCATTCGACTTTGCTTCGTGCCTATAAACACATCGCCGTTGGTCCCGGCTGTCATCATTGATGGCAGTCGTCAAGCTAAGTCAGATGCCTTAAGGCAGCTTGAAAAATCTGTCGTTTTGTGGTGGGAAGTCAAGGGGTTCAGTTGGCGTCTACCTTGTACGATTTTGCAAATTGATTTTGGTGGACTTTATAATATGAAATTGGTGTAGTTTGGTGTTATAAATGCTCGTGCTCATGGAACAATTTGTGAAATAGTTAAAGTGGACTGTTATATGGACTCGTATAGACTTGTCACCATAACCTCCCGACCACGAGGCATCAAAGATTATACGCCATCTTTGATGCTTCTTGTTAAAACTTTATCGTACAACACCCATACTTAGTATCTCAATTTACTGGACATTGGCAGAATCACTGAAATCTCGGTGGAAGCCATATTATAAAATAGAAGAAGAAGAAAAATCTGACACCAGTGTTGGCCACTTACACATACGAAAAACAAACAAACACATCAACTATAATATTCAGCGTCCTTCTATTCTATAGGCATAAAACAACATTACTACACTTACCCAACAAAAATATTATCCAACAAAAGATTCCTTTCTTGTAGACACAAAATCATCAACATCAATTCTATATCTTATACCTCCAAACATTTAAAGCATTTCTCTACACAAACTACTTTATTTCACTTATAGAAATAAAATCCATGTCTTATTTTCACTAACATTTAACGCATTCGTTAATAAATCACATATAATTTCTACGTTGTTAATAAAAATAAAATTATCCAACTGCATCCAATAATCGCGTGTTGTCCGAAGAAGACGGATAAACACTGAGCAAATTACAAATTACACAATCATAATTATCGTCTATGTAAATACATAATGATAGTGTATCGTGGTTTATTGACAAGTGCCGCGTAAACATTGTTATTTGCCTACTTATGTTTCTTTTTAGCTGACTACGACGAGGCTGAAATGAGGGTATTGATTTTGGTCGCTATTTAAGGGGGTACACTAGGCACAGTAGCGACGCCAATCATTTTATTCCTAATACTTTACAAATAGAAAAAAATTCAAGAATGTAAATCATATAAGCACTAATAAATAACCTGAAGTATTTTTGGAATCATGTTTAATATTATCAGAATCATTATCATAATATACTGCAGTACGTCACCTTCTGGGTCGTATTGGAGCAGCATTTTCGCGTGTTTTCATTAAAAGAGCTTCGAAATGCTGGTTCAGTTCGTCTCAGGTGTTGGGGACGTACTGAATGAGCTTTTCTATATACGCAACCCGGGACCCTGCAATACAACGGCAACGACACGGTTTTGCCACCCAGTATTTTTTCGTTCAATTTTGATATTTTTCAATAATATTTTTATATTCTAATGAAAACTATCTCTTCTAAATTATTTGACATTTCAATAATCAAATCATAAACTTTTTTTATACACTTACCTAACTAAGTAGGCAAGCAGGCATAAGGCCCACCTACCGGAAATCGGTTACCGTACCCTACTAACGCCTGCAACACTAAGGGTGCCACTCGGTTGCCGAATCTGAAGAAATCCCAACTAATATTATAAATGCGAAAGTGAGTTTGTTTGTTTGTTTATTGGTTTGTTTGTTACGCTTTCACGCCGTATCTACTAAACCGATCATCATAAAATTTTGCATACACATAGGTTAAGGTACCGAGAAGGACATAGACTATATATTATGCGGGCGAAGCCGCGGGTAACAGGTATAAGAAATATCGGTTTCAAAGAACACTTATTAATAAAAATACACAAATTAAAACACAAGAGGTCCTCTTTTTTGCTGGTTTGGGAAAAAAGAAAAAAAAACATAAAATAAACCAGCTGCTTTTCTTCTCACTCAGACCATAAAAGCCGGTCAAAGGATTAAGCGACAATCTAAGGAATCAATAGGCGATGCGGCTAGCAACCCATTAAATAAATAATAAATAAATATATAGGGACATATCACACAAATTGAGCTAGCCCCACAGTAAGTTGTGAACTTGTGTCGTGGGATACTAACTCAACGATACTATATTTTTTTTTTTTTTTTTTTTTTTTTTTTAATATAATAAATATATACGGACAAATCACACAGATTGAGCTAGCCCCAAAGTAAGTTCTTAAGTAAGACTTGTGTTATGGGATACTAACTCAACGATACTATATTTTATAACAAATACATATACATGTAGATAAACATCCAAGACCCAGGTCAATCTGAAAAAGATCATTTTTCATCTTGACCTGACCGGGGATCGAACCCGGGACCATCCGTGCCACAGGCCGGCGTATTGACCGCTGCGCCACGGAGCTCGTCAACGTCGTTTATAACATATACTTATATAGATAAACATCCAAGACCCAGGCCAATTTGGAAAAGATCGTTTTCCATCTTCACCTGGCCGGGGATCGAACCCGGGACCTCCGTGTCGCAGGCTGGCGTTGACCACTGCGCCACGGAGCTCGATTATGATTCCACTTTCCACCTTCACGCACACTAAACGTAACTTTTGGGTTTTATAACTTAGACGCAATTATATGAAAAAAGATATATATTTAATGTAACATACATTATATAATTATATTATATATACATTAGAAGATGTCCCGAAACAAACTCAGCCCAGTTCCAAGCCACCTTGTTGGCCACTGATAAGAGCCCCATAAATCGTGGAGAGAGTTATCGTGTCCCAGTGCCCTCGCCCCCACATTTCATCATTACGGCTGAGATCTTATAATGTACCTACACTAATTGAAATGGCTTCTTCCAGACTAGTAAATAACAAGTTCTTTTCAAAACTGTGGAAGAATACGTAGTCATATAATAAAAAAAGAAGAGATTGCTTTGCAATAAGTCCGCCTTTGTGGCATAATTTAATTTTTATTTTATTTTTCTAATTTATGGTTCTTTAGAAATATTGTTCATCAAAAAAATATATTTGTTGTACGGACATTAAATATTCATTTTATTTTATTTTTAGTATTTGTTGTAAATGTGGCAAAAGAAATACATCATCTGTATCACGGTTTATGTGTAATGTGTATCTCATAAACCGTGTCAAACAGACAAACAGACAGACATCGAAGTCTCAGTATTCGGGCCCCGTTTTTACTGTGGGTACGGAACCCTAAGAAAGAAACAAAACGACCGTAAAATTAAGATTCAAAGAAACTGGCAGTACCACAAAGCATCAGGGGTCATCTTCAAATTTAAAATCTCCTCTTATTTCACCTTGGCGAGGTCACGATATTTGTGTTTCGCACCGTCCTGCGATTTTCCATCTCGTTTCAACTCTATGGCCAGGGCGCGTGACAGTATGTTTGTCTGTTTGCTCGACACCTGGTACATTAATCCACTGACCTATATTTACTTTAGTTATTCACAAGTTTCATATTAGTTACATATATTTGTCATGTATGCAGAGAACTTTTAAGATTTTCACCTTCAATACGAGATTGGTGAAAAACGACTTCTCTTCTAGGTTTATTACTGCTACTTTCTTCTTTATTACTATGGGAACTGCCTCCGTGGTCCAGTGGTTAAGGCGTTTGCCTTGTTGACCCGGGGGTCGTGGGTTCGATTCCCACGGGAAGCATACTTTGTTAAGTTGTTTCCAGTTTGGTTAGGACATTGCAGGCATGAATCACCTGATTGTCTGATAAGAAAGATGATTCCGTGCTTCGGAAGGCACGTTAAGCCGGTGGTCCCGGCTGCCATCTGGTAGTTGTTAAAGGAACCACGTCAGAGGCCGAGAGGCGGTTCCGAAGAACTCTGACACCAGGGTGTGCATGGTCGACTGATCGTGTCACCTACACGAACAGAGAGAGACTATGGGAATGAAACTAATTATATTCCGAAACAATTTTGCTGGAACAATAACAAGTTCTTTCAATACGAGATTGTAAAAAAAATACTTCCTACCTACTTTATCATCATCATCAGGTCTTTATTAGTCTCCACTGCAGGAGCAAGACCCTCTCTGTACTGCCAGAGCAGTAAGAGGATTTGGCCTACACTCTCCACGCTGGCCAGACGGGTTGGGGAGGTCTCTTTGATGTTTATAAGCTTTGTTTAGCTTTAGTTTCCTAAGTCGCCTTTTACGACATCCACGGGAAGATTTGGAGTGGTCCTATTCTTCTCTGCTACACGGCTTACTACCTACTTAGTATTTAGTATTGCTAAATTCTTTCTTTAGTTCTATGGGAATAAAATGAAATTTTATTCCGAAATAATTTTGCTAAAACAGTAACAAGTTATTATACAAAAATATTAAATCTTCTTCAATTTTTCCTCACGGGCCCACACATTTCACAGTTCTCAGTAAATAACTCTGTCTCAAAAGCTAGGTACTGGAGCAACATGATGAAACTCGCCCTGTTTACTTCGTTGAAGTTGTACTAAATAAGAATTGTTGCATTCTCCCTTTATTTAAAGTAAGTTATTTGAATATCCAGTGGACTACCGAACCGATTTTGATGACTTTCTAAATTCTGTAAATTTTGATGCCTATTGGACTTGAAGTGGCGGGAGGCCTTAGAGGCTCGAAATAAATAAGTAAATAATAATAATTGGACTACAAAATTGTAGTAGGTAGTACCTACCTATATATGTTTTGAATTTCATCGTATTTGGAGCAGCGGCTCGAGAGTTATCGCGCAAGAAACATATCTTCATACAAAAAATATGTTTCGTCCCAACTTGACTTGAAGGCAAACAAATTCAAAACAATCATATGATGCTTTTTATTTATTAAGTGAAAACACTTTTTATGATGGGGAAAATCTTAAACTCGCGACAGGTCCCGTGACCGTCAGATTCGTCAATCATAAATTCTGTATGTATGTGTTTGTGTTACAGCGTGCTACGCACAATAGGCACATCAATGGATGATGAACGGCTGTTATTAAAAGTATTATTTAGTGACAAGATGTGGTGAAAATACGGTGACACGAAAAGGTGACTAAACAAATATTTACCATATGTATGAGCTATGATTAAATTGTTGACTATGTGTCAGATATCTAGTTACACAGTGATTTCATCAAAAACAAGTGACAAGTAGTTACTTTTGACGGTACGGCAAACGTTTTTTATTATTAATTAATTTCTGCTTCGTCATAGCTTATATGCATAGTGATTCGATAAATGACACATAAGTTTTATGTCACATGATCATCATTCCTAATAGGTAGGTACTTTTATAGTGAAAAATATTGTATTATGTATTTATGATGAATTTCGCAGCCATATTTTAATTTTAAGATATCTGAGCTAAAGAAAACCTTAAAAAAACATTTTTAATAATTTAAAATCCCCTAGAAATCATGTGGAGACCTCAGTAATGGTTTTACAGCCAGAAATACTAGTAGTACGTATACAGATGACAGCGACAATAAAGACCACGAGAAAGACTCAGGAGAAAGACCACAATGGAAAGATGTAGACTAGACGAGCTCCGTGGCGCAGCGGTCAACACGCCTGCCTGCGACACGGATGGTCCCGGGTTCGATCCCCGGTCAGGTCAAGATGAAAAATAATCTTTTTCAGATTGGCCTGGGTCTTGGATGTTTATCTATATAAGTATCTATTATAAAATATAGTATCGTTGAGTTAGTATCCCATAATACAAGTCTCGAACTTACTTTGGGGCTAGCTCAATCTGTGTGATTTGTCCGTATATATTTATTTATTTATGTCCTCTGACAAAGCTTCTTACTTCTCGATCTAGATTAAATTTGCGAAACTAAAGAAGACAGGCATAGGGTGGAAATATGAAAGTAAATAGGGAAATAACTCTACTCTGCCGTGTGGCTCCCGGCAAAGTAGAATAGGGTCACTCCAAGTCGTGGATGTCATAGAAGGCGACTTAGGAAACACACACAAAACACAAGCTAAACAAACGTGAAGTGACGTAAAACGTGAGTAAAGCCGTGTTTTCATAATGAATTTATCTCGCGTAAGTTTTAATATTATTAAAGCTAAACAAAGCTTCTAAACATCAAAGTGAACTGTTTAGGTAACCCGTCTTGCCAGCGTGGAGAGTGTAGGCCAAATCCTCCTGGTAGTACAGAGAGGGTCGATCTCTTGCAGTGAAGACTTAAAAAAACCCGATGATGATGAAGATGATGAGGCAAATAACAGCCCTCACACATCGTCGGATCACCGATCCACAATAGTACTAGTAAGCCCTATCGCGGATTTGCGTAGTTCACCCACGGGAGTGATAACGAATAGATTGTTCCTTGACATGTGTCCAGTCGCATGCCACCCAGCGTGATCAGAGATAAAACGTTTTAGGGTTCCGTACCAAAAAGATCAAAACGGAATGTTATTCTACTAGGCCTCCGATGTTCGTCCGGCTGTCACAGAGTTGTATCTACTGAACCGTAATAGGTAAAGACTTGAGTTTCACATAATCTGTATAATGTATTGCAGCTATAACAAAAAATAAAAAATTAACGTTAAGGAGTGTACCATACAAGAAACGTGTTTTTGAGCGTATTTTGTAGTTACATAAATATTGATGGTGTTACGGAACCCTTTGTGAGCGATTCTGAGTTGCACTGTGCCGTTTGTTTTGTTATTATTGTCTAATGAATAATGAACGATACACAGTTCATGATTCTAGCGATATCATTAAACATACACAAAAATAACTTAAGAGGGTATACTAGCAGTGCGTTTTCCATACAAATGTATTTCTCTATTTTCTCGCTGAAAACTGCTTCTAGAGGCACAATTCTTTTTCCATACAATCTATTACTAAAATAGGTATGCTCCTATGTTTTATTTTTTTTCTAAAAACCTGATTAAAAGAAAAAAAAATTGTACAAAAACAATTTTTTTGGAAAAAATAAAAAATGGAGGCATTCCTATTTTAGTACTAGATTTTATGAAAAAAGAATTGTGGCTCTAGAATCAGTTTTCAGCGAGAAAATAGAGAAATACATTTGTATGGAAACCATATTGAAAAAATACTGCTAGTATACGCTCTTAAACCATCGACCTATTCTGTATTTCGATCAATTTCAAATAAGAGTATAATATTTCTCTACATATTCACGGAAAAGCTGTTGAAAATCGTAGCCAAATGTCTGTAAAATGAAGTTTAATTATCATTTCCCGCGCTTTGAACCCTAAGCTTCTCATGTAATCAAATAGCCTAGACTAAGCGCTTAGAGCCTAGACTAAGCGCTTAGAGCCAAAAGGTCGCAAGAGCTGGTCTAAGCGACCTTTAAGCGGTCCCAGTAAAAACTGTCGTAATTATAAGGCGTGTAACACTCGGTTCTGGTTACGCTTTTGCTTCCATTCTCCACCTACAAGCCTACCAAAATGTTAGTCGTGGCCTTTAGGTTTTATAGACCTGCCCCCCTATTTACTAACTCGGATGACAGGTGTCGATGCCTATCAATCGAGAATTTACAGTTACAATGCGGGTTTTGCTTGCTCGAACTTTTTATTTGGAATACAAAAACCGCATTGTAACAGTAAATTCTTGATTGATAGGCATCGACACCGGTCATCCGAGTTAGTAAATAGGCCGGCTGGTCCCTGTCTGCCCCGCAAGAGCAAAAAGACGTGATAATATGCTAGCTTAGAGTCAAAAGGTCGCAAGAGCTGGTCTTTGCGACCTTTAAGCGGTCCCCGTAAATGCTGTCGTAATTGTAAGGCGTGTAACACATGGTGCCGGTTATGCTAATGCGTGAGGCTGCGCTGCGGTCCTCGGCTTAGGTTTATTCGGCTTCATTCACACCATGGTGACGAGTCAAGTATAAAAACTAGAGTTGCACTTCAGCTATACATATAGTGCCATACGCTACGGGCCATTTTAATCATCATCTTCAGCAGGTCTGTTTAGTCTCCACTGCAAGAGCACGCACGACCCTTTCTATACTACCAGAGCCATATATATGCCAGAACAGTCAGAGGATTTGGCCTACTACTTCACGCTGGCCAGACGAGTTGGACGGTTGGACAGGTCTCTCTGATGTTTATAAGCTTTGTTTAGCTTGTGTTTCCTAAGTCACCTTCTACGACATCCACGGGAAGACTTGGTGTGATCCTATTCAAGTCTGCCGGGAACCACAAGCATTTGGAGTATTATAGACCGGATTTATTATACATGGCGAAATTTTGATCGTTCCGGACCATTAAAGGGGTGATTCAGCCTGTCAATATAAACAACTTTTCCTGTGGGACAAATGCTGTAAACTCGAAAACAATTTCGACATTCCTATACAAATTCCCCGGGCGGCTGAACACTTTTGTATGAAAATGTCGAAATAAAATTTGAGTTTCCAGCATTGGTCCCATAGGAAAAATGGTTCATATCGACGGGCTGAATTACCCCTTTAAGGGTCCAGAACGATCAAAATTTCGCCATGTATAAGGCAAGTTAAATAAAAGCCTGTAATGATAAAAAGAAGTAGGTAATCAATATTCCTGTTATGAAACTCGTACTGTTATCGTCCGATAGGCGTTGACACAATATTGATTGACTGGCAGGCGGCAGGCACAGGCACCTTCATTATGTCTGATCGAGGTCCCGTTATGTCATTAAAATAAATTCAGGTTAGTCGAGCTGCGGCTAGGAGCCCTTGCCTCGTGGTCTGTGGTTTAAGAGTATTTTTTGACTTTTCAGTTGTATTATTAAACATATCGGCTCATAAACTTATTTGTCGAGCTCCGTGGCGCAGCGGTCATCACGCCTGCCTGCGACACGGATGGTCCCGGGTTCGATCCCCGGTCAGGTCAAGATGGAAAACGATCTTTTTCAGATTGACCTGGGTCTTGGATGTTTATCTATATATGTATATTTGTTATAAAATATTCTATCGTTGAGTTAGTATCCCATAACACAAGTCTTTCATAAGAACTTACTTTGGGGCTAGCTCAATCTGTGTGATTCGTCCGTATATATTTATTTATATTTATTATTTATTTTATAAACTTTTCAAGCTCATAAGCAAAAGGCTGGTCGAGGTGTCCAATGACCAGAGGGCTGGTAGCTATTTCGCACAAAGAATGAGCATTGCTATTCAGCGTGGCAATGCTGCCAGTCTTCTGGGCACATTACCGCAGGGCAATGACCTGCGGGACATTTTTTATTTATAAGTAGGTTTTTTGTTTTTATAGGTAAGTTTTGTTTTAGATAGGAATATTTTATTTTAGGTTAATTTAGTTTTGATCAATTATTTTTAATATAGTTGTTAATATTTGTAATGTTTGTTTAAATAAATAAATATTATTAAACATATGCCATTATCGGAATCGTCCAAATTTCTACGCCTAGTTTTAGTTTCAATTACATAGACGACCTAGCCGTGTGGTTCCCGGCAGAGTAGAATAGGACCACTCCAAGTCTTTCCGTGGATGTAGTAGAAGGCGACTTAGGAAACACAAGCTAAACAAAGCTTATAAACATCAAAGAGACCACTCCAACCCGTCTGGCCAGCGTGGAGAGTGTAGGCCAAATCCTGTGACTGCTCTGCCTAATATATGGAAAGGTCATGATGGAAAACGATCTTTTTCAGATTAGCCTGGGTCTTGTATTTTCAAGTCCTTATCATAGGCAGATTCAATCGTTATTGTTCTTTTTCTACTCCTGTGCTTTTATCTGTCATATATGTGATCAAGAACACAAACATAAGAACATCCATAATAAGTCTATACTCTATTCTTCACGCAATTATCTCAAATAGCGATATTCGCTCGCTTCGCTCGCTCATATCGCTACCCACGCCACTCACCTCTTAAGATCCCTATTATAAAACCGTTGCATAAAATACTATTGCGTGACGACGTAAAATAATAACACATCTTCATATTCATACATCCTCAATGAGTTTTATATTTATAAGTAAAAAAGTACATAAAATAAATTTATCATTTCATTATTTGCGATTTTTATTTTTTAAATACTACCTACTAGCTGACAAGACCTTAGTAGAGTCTACGAGGTCCCATAAAGTTGTTTGAAATATTTTTATGATGTCTTTTTATGGTTGTGATACGTGTGTGCTTTATAATAATTTCTTCGTGTAGCTATGTATTTCCTTCGGTTAATAGCTTTTTATAGATAACTGAGATAGTAATTGTGGTGTAAAATTATCACAGCTGAGAAAAAAAATATGTTCATGTAATATAGTTAAGATTATCCTGGTTCCTTAGTCTTTTTACTTATTAACTGTATAAAAACAGGGACGTATTTTTTAAAATTTATTAAACAGGAAATATAATGCATGAACTTTTTGCAATGCAATGCAATGAAAGCAATTGTTTATGCAATTAAATAATTTAAGGAAAAATAATTTTTGCATTATATTTTTTAACACAAAAAGAAAGTTATCAATTTATGTATGTTAGTAAATAGTAATATTGTCAGAAAATATTTGTTTGTTTGTCCCTCGCATATCTCAAAAACTATAAGTTAGATGACGGTAAGTCCTATTTAGTTGAGCTTGGTACAGTTCAACTTAGGAAACAGTGCAAGTTTCATCAAAATGGGTAAAAAAAGAAGTTTTTGATATAGAGATTTAAGTGTGTTTCAGTCGTTAGGAAAAAATTTAAGTCGGTTTAAATTTTCAAATTACTACTTGTTCATAATAATCCGAATGTTTAATTTACGGCAATCCTGCTGTGTCTTATGAACGTTCAAGAGAACAAAAATACGTAGACTCGTAAGACGAAGAAGACTGTTTTATGACTTCTCAGAATATTTAGTCTGAAATGCACATGAGAGCACTTGGAGTGCAACTAATTGGTATTGATTGGAACAATGGTCTCGCGTCGTGGGGAGTGAAGTGAGGCAGCCAACTTGTTAAGAAGTAGTCTTTGTATTTAGAATGAAGTTGGTGAAGGTATTACTGAAATTTCGGTACTTTTACCGAAATTACCGAGATCCGTAATTTTATTTTAGGTTTTTTGTAGATTTTATAAATATGATCTAGAGGTACTTCCTACTCTTAATAATAAAAAACATAATTTAAAAGAAAACTCGGCTACACGGCAAGGCGTAGTCTTTTGTATTTTTACCTACTTATATAGTATTCGACAAAAATCAACTAATTTTTTTTCCTGTATAAAAGGTAAAGCAAAGTAATTGACTTGAAAAATAAAGAAGAATTACCTTAGAACCTACTCATATAATTCAATAATTAATTTACATTAAACATTGAGTAAGTAAGGAAAAATAATTATAATCATTACATTAATTACATTAATTACATTTGTTAGATGCAAGCTGGGATTGAGGTTTATAGTTTCCGAGAATAGAAGAGGTGAATAGAAAACTAATATTTCAATACATTATTACAAAGTTTATTTCACAATCAACGCGCGCTAACGCAAATGTATAAAATAAATTATCGCCTCATAAATCATCAAATGCTGGTTTTAAATAAGCATCACATCTTATGCATGCGACTTTGTCTGCAATAATATGTAAGTTAGTCCAACATTATCAATTATTATCATTAATATTAAAAGGCTTCGATACCGAGTTCGTAGGCACCGGGGTTCGACGGCGCTGGTGGTCACTACGGGGGCCCGGGGAGCCTGTATGATATAACCGAAATCCATGCGGAGGAAGTCGCAGAATACCGCTAGTTAATGATGAAAATGAGTCAAACATAAAATGTTATATATTATATAGTAGCACATAATTACCTAGTATCTAGTAACTTATCTTAGTTTACAGTTTTCATTATCCTTAAATTGAATAGGTACCTACCAACCTACTCACAGACAGATCCGATGACTCATTCATTAACCAATGGGCCAAAAGAGTAGAGCGCGGGTTCGTCGGCAAAGACCTAATTAAAAGGCTTAATTTGTAATGATTAATATTATTTTTAATTCATTACAAAGAATGCATTATACGTTATACTTATATGTAGGTACATATTCTCTGAAAATTGATAACCTTTTAAGATCAGGGAAATAATCACCTCTGCTACACAAGCCTCTAGCCCACGCTGCTAAGAGTTGAGTGTTTGCGTATTTTGTACGATTTGACACTAGAGTCTACTTAACCGCGATCTTTAAGCGAAAGGTCCCTCGCCCAGCGCTACCTAACATCTGACTTTGCAGACCATTCTGAATCGAGTACGGTATTTTTTATCGGCCAATTCTTGGTTTAGGTTTAGAGACCCCGGGTCCTGAACCATCTCCGGTGAAGATGCAACCAGAATCACGCTCAGATGACAACCTAAAATTTACCTGTATGTAAATAAAATAGGTGAGCGCTTCGAAAACGATTGATGATATTTAATATCTCTCTCAACTAGCTGATAATGCAGCTTTCAATCTATAAAAGCATTTTTAAAATCAGTTCTTTCGTTTATGAGTTTATCCATTACAAACTAACGTACAAACAAAATTATTTCTTCTTATTAGTTGGGAAGTCTAGATTTATGTACATATTCGCAAGTTGTAGTATCACAGAGATTGATTTTGGAGGAGTTAAAAATAGTTTCGCGCTCACAATCGAACTCTACATTCAATTTATCCTCCCATATTATTGATCCGGTATCTGTGAGCTGAGTGACAGCGGGCATCTGTCGCCAGATATGGCCGCAACACGATACGACACCAGTCTGTCTCGATGCCCTACATTCGCTGCACTATTGTCGCTATTTCCGTATATTTGATCTCTGTACTAATAGCAGATATGGCTTTAAATCGACCAACTGCGGTGAAAAATAACATCATCATCAACATCATTATTATTAAGTCTTTTTAGTCTCTACTGCAGGAGCACGACCCACTCTGTAGTGCCATAGCCATACATATATTTGCTAGAGCAGTCAGAGCATTCGGTCGGTCGAGAGATTTCTTTGATGTTTATATGGCTTCGTTTAGCTTATGTTCCCTAAATCACCGTCTACGACATACACAGGAAGACTCGGAGTGGTCCTATTCTACTCTACCGAGAACCACACGGCACGGTAATATCATAGTGCGTGTTTATAACTGCTTCACGAACCACTAAAAGATGAAACTTTACAACGTTATCTAGGTACTTAAAATAGTGTTACAAAGAGAGAATATTTTATAGCGTTCGTTTTCTTTATTTGTTACGGATAAACTTAAAAACTACTAAAGCAAAAACTAACAAGGTCGAATTCTCATTGAAAGAGCTAGTCGTTAATAAATCTATTAACTGATTTTCAATTAATTATTCGTTCCTATTTCCAGGAAAACGTTAAAATGTGTGTCCCTGAGAGAATTATGCTAGGTACATTATTATTGCTAAGAGAAACGACCGCACTTGATGATGTCATCTCTGAAAATGTATGTTTCGTGAAATTTCATAACGTTTGATACCTACTCAAGTTTACATTTCATTGTCTCGATAGATCGTACCAACAGTAATATATAAATAATTTATTTTTAGTTTTGCTTATAGACAAGTCTTGAAATGTAGTGTCATGCTGCTGCTATCATATTTCTTGCTAAAGAAATTTTATAAAGATGCTCTTTTGCTCCCCATAGAAAAAGCTGCCGAAAAGTAATCATCAATTTTTTATCCCATCGCAAAACGGTGGCTAATAATTATTAGGGGTTTGAATTCATAGATCATGTTTATACTTCCCATATCTCCCTTCTGCCAACTGACTTACCGTGGGATTTAGTAACCTTGAAATTGAATACAAAGGCATTTAGCAAACATTAAGGGATATTCAGAGGTGTGAATTTATTATCCTTTGAATACCGCACTTGTATGATTTGAATGATAATGTTTAAAAGGGTATGAGATAGGATACTTTTAATACTCTAATGGGATTTTTGGATTATCAAATGACTTGGGTGTTATACTATGCATCTTCCCCTCAAATCATCGCGCGAAGGGTTAAACGGGTCGAGTGGTCCTGTTCTCCCCATGGAACAGGAAGTTTTTGTGGTTATGCAAATTATATTAATTTTACAGTAATTTATTGCGTTGATAAATACGGTGATGACAAATGATGTGTTTAGAGGTGACGTATTATATATATATTTGAAAATGTTAAGTATATAATAAATATCTCAAATATTTATTAGAATATTAAGGATTTTCAAAAGTTTAAACCAATATACATATTACTTTCTCTACTTATTAATTTATAGTAAGCAATGTATTGCAAATAAATAGTGTTGCATATATCGCTTTCAAAAGTTACCGAAAAATCGATAAAATATGCACTCAATTTATTACTTCTGTGGTAAAGTCAATAAGTAGTTTTAACGTATTTCTGCTCATACCAAAGTTTGTAGAAACTGTAACCCTAATTTATATGGGATTTTATTTTGCATTCACAATGCTATTTAACCTAATTTATTAAATGAAGAAATTCTTTATTTAATAAACTGTAACCCTATTAAAATAAACGTATGAATAATTCTTAAACTTTTTTTATACGTTCACTTTCACCATGCAGATACAGCTTTACGTCTTTCATCCCTGCTGGGTAGACAGGGGCGACGCTTGAAAGATCATATCGAATGCGTGGAATAATAATTCAAAAGGGGAATTTAAAATAGTGAAGGCTGGTTTAGCCCAATGCCAATATACTTAAGTATAGTATTTAAAAATTTATGTTGCATGCCAAAGATCTCGTGTATCATAATCAAAGATGCCGAAAACGTGAATGAACGAAGTGACGAAGAAAAAGCCGGAAAGCAAAATCTGGACGCCGAACTCCGGAGCATTCCAACTGAGGATGCAACCGGAATCACGATCAGATGAGGGAGAGAGTATTTAACATTTAGTCCTTTTAAAATTATGATCTCAATGAGAGAAACCGGTTAGCCCATTCTATGTTTTTATTCCTCCCAAGCCAGCGTTGAAGTAGAATTCATTCAGTACTCACGTTCCAATTTGTGAACCGGTCTAATTGGTCCGAGTCATAAAATTTCCTAACATTTGAAAAGATTACATACAAAAGAATATCAATTAGTCGGCTCGTACGAATTTTCCAGCCTATGTGCGACATTGATTAGCCATTGGTTAAGTGTGAAATTATGCAACCAGCTCGAGGAACTGACTAGTAATGCCAAGGTGAGCTAAAGACAGATTTCTAGTTTTAAAAAAAATGTTTCGCTGGATAAATAAGTCACGTATTTTTTTTTAAACAGATATCCTGTTTTTACGGAATCTTAATGGAGTCTAACCTATTTCATTTTTGTCATTTCATTTTACCGATATAACAATCACAGCGGAAACAAAATCACTGACTAGTATTGGTCACTGGTCACTGCTTAGTATTGTTTTCTGTTCTATATTTTTTTGATAATGTATCGATGATTTTCTTTTGCAATTTACTTTGTCTTCAAGTCTCGAGTTTTTACAAATATCAGCTGCTTTACCATAAAATTACAAAATCAGGAAAAATCTGCTACACAAATTTGGATTGCCGACGGGCATTTATCTTTTATAAAATATAGTATTGTTAAGTAATTATTCCGTGTCAGAAGTTAACGAGTTATTTACTTAGAGACCTACGTCTATGAGATTTGTCCGTAATATTATCGTTTTACAAATTCATGCATTTTAAACTTACCGTGGGGCTAGACCAATTTCTGTGATTTGTTCTTATATAACTATTTATAATTAAAATATAAAAAAAAGAAAGTTACGCAACAAGCGAGTGTAATAACGCGAATGTCAAGGTGATAAGCGGATTTCTAGTCGACGCGACTTATCGCAGTTTTATTGTTATTTTGCTCTAGCAAAGCAACCGTTATCGTATTTAAGGAATTCGGTTCTATGAAGTAGCGAGTTGTTACAATACAATGTGTTTGGAACTAGCGATCATTTAAATTCACGTTTTGAACCTGAAAAGGAAGAACTTCTGTTCTGTGATCATGATCAAGTCTAAAATCGAGAAAAATTAACAAAACCTATCCATAGTACGTAAGTTGAATACCTACTGACTAATGACCGATCCAAAATGTATGGAGCAGAATACCTAGGTACTAGGTACTTTTTCTCAATTTCAGGCTTGTTCACGGAACAAAAGATTTCTTTGTCTTATGTTGAGAACGTGAATTTAAATTACCGCTGTTACGTCTATTACTATTACGTCTTCAATCCCTACGGGTTGGGCAGAGCCCAGGGCATAAGACCCAAATACCACTTTTAGCGTATTTATAAGCATATAGGTGGAAATGGAATTTAAAAAAAAAATTGATAGGTTTCAAGCTGTACGGAGGCCGTGTTGCTCGAAGGTTTCAAGCCACATCGCCTAGACATATAATCTGTACTAATATTAAAAGGAGGAAACATTGGATTGTTTGATTGCTAGATCGATTTTCAAAAATAATTAGAAATTTTTAAAAATACAAATAGAAAAATAATTTTTCCGCTGGTGACAGGCTATAATTTACGCGGAGGAAATAGTAGGAATATTGCTAGTTCCTAATATTTTCGCATATTCACTAGGCCTAAAATCTGCGCGGGAGGAGAATCAGCTGGTACATTCTACGTTTCTTCTCATATCTCAGACCAGCTAGGAAAGACGAAAACAAGATGGTACCTCCTTAACTAAGTAGGTACCACTGCCGAAAAACTGCCTTTACGGATTTTAGGGCATAGAACACACGTCAATTAAGTTTGAATTTGTGGCCCCCAATAGAAACTCAAACGTAATTGTATGGCATTTTTTTTATTTTCACCCTCACTCCCTTATTTGTCTATGATCTTTATTGCCTAGAGAAAACTAAGGTAGTGGGTCGTCTGATACTGTAATAGTATCTTCTTCGTAGTTTGTGGTAGGTACTATTTTAATTTTGTTGACTTTGAATCAAGTTTATTTATCACAAAAATTTCGAACTCTCCTTCTTATTTCGTCGTTCGTCGTCGTTATTATTATTACAAATTATAAAGTAACGTAGACCTAGAGTCTCTAAAAATTATTATTCCCCATTTGATCAGAATCTAGGTGTTTCTGTCTACGCCGTGAGAGATAAAGGCATGCTTTGACTTCCTATTACAGTGTGTATAGTTCGAAGAACAAAATGAATTATTCATATAGCTACAATAATCAAAACTTTTAAAAAGTCCACTAAAAATATTCTCCCATATAACACAAAGAAGGTCACCGGCTGAATAAACGAAATAAATTATACTTACTTACCTGCCTACATTTGTTAATTACAGAAATTGTATCGGTACTTTAAAAATAAGTTAACGCGCTTAATTCAAACGTTTCCAAATTAGTTACCAACTCTGTAGAAACGTTACCGTCAAACGGGAAACGGTAATTTTATGCAGTAAATTATTTTCGGCGCTGACTGCAGCCGGCCCTAAAATATTCGTTACGAACGGCTTATATTAGCTATTGCTATAAAATAACTCAGACACAAAACATATAAAACAATTTGCCCACAGAAAATCCTATAAATAGCCCTCCAACTTCACGTCGAAACACAAAATACACACACTTTCCCGAATCTCCAATCACATAGCACTATTTAAAAACAGAAGCGAAACTTTTTCATAAATCACTGGCCAAAAAAAAAGTAAAAAGACGGAATATCGGTATTTAAAAAGTTTCGGAACGTACCGGCGTGACGCGACTCCCTTGCCGCGATCGCAAACTCTACTGAGTTGGTTTATTTTCCGAACGCTGCTCGGAGTCGGACGCTTTTCGAAAGATGCACGGGCTCGCCGCACACCGACAGCATCTGCAGGCGCGTGTGTGCGTAGCGTGCGTAGGGATGGGAAATACGGTGGTACGAATATCGATAATTTAGAAAAAAAAAACAATTTTTTTCACTATTCTATTCTGATATTACCTTTTTTTTATACAACTAAGTTGACAAACAGGCATCCTTATTTACAATGATAATCTGATAAAACATGCTAAACGTGGCCATTCGGTCTTATGGCTTTAGGCTCTGTCTACCCCGTAAGGGATAAATACGTGATACTATGTATGCTATGTATGTATGTTCTATGTATTCTGATATTATCTGCTAGCTGTTACCTGCGGCTTTGCCCGTGTAATATATAGCCTATGTCCTTCTCGGTACCCTAACCTAGGTGTTTGCAAAATTTCATGATGGTCGGTTCAGTAGATACGGCGTGAAAGCGTAACAAACAAACAAACCCCTTTGCATTTATAATATAAGTTAGGATTAGATCAGGGGAAAAGTGATTTCGTATTTATTATGAAGATTTTATCCGTCCATACAAAAGAGGAGTAATTTTGACTTCTAATTCTAAGGCAGCCTAAACCTTCGATCATAAAGCAGTAATCACGTGAACCAACTTTACTGCCAGCGTATTTTACATTACTTTATTTTATCTTTCAACTTTAAAAAAAAATCATTTTTTTAATTTGCAACGTATATAACTATAATACAGTTGAAAAACATGGTGATATTTTGTACATTTTATTTAATTCCTAATAATGGTACTTTCAAATGATATCCTATCCAGCCAGATTCATAAACATAATATTTAAAAAACAAATATCGATAATCTGAGCAATAAGCACAACAAAATATACCTAAGTACTTTTCACATGCAGTTAATAAGTATCAAACTGGCATAGCTCTTTGTAAATCCGAGGCAGAATTGATTTAGTGCTAAGTTAACATAGAATCTAAAGACAAATATGTTTATAAATATCCGACCTTCATTAATTAATTTAAAAAAATATATACAGTATTAGAATATAAATGGAAAAATACCAATATCGACACTCGATACAACAAATCACATCCCATCACTACATTCAAACGCGTTCGCGTAAACCTTTCACGCACACTACTGCCCGGAGCTTTAAGCTCTTGCTGTTACTCTATGGGAAAATAGATCTTAAATATTTAAATATAGAGTTCAAAATGGTCTAGCTTTCTATAAAACCTAGATAGAATTGATTTAGTGCTAAGCTAAACAAGCGATGTAAGTGCGTGGCTTAAGAGTATTCAGTAGCTGCATTCCTGGCTCTGGTAGGAATTTTATTAATCGCGATTTCAATGAGCTTGACATGAATTGCTGGACTAAGATAACTAGATTCAAAACGTTCCATCTTTTCCCCTTAACTTTGTCCGCGTCATCATCATCAGGTCTTTTTTAGTCTCCACTGCAGGAGCTGGCTAATATATGGCTCTGGTACAACAAAAGGGTCGTGCCCTTCTTTAGCCAGAGCAGTCTGAGGATTTGGCCTATACTCTTCACACTTGCCAGATGGGTTGAAGAGGTCTCTTTGCTGTTTATAAGCTTTGTTTAGCTTGTTTTCCCTAAGTCGCCTTCTACGACATCCACGGGTAGATGGGTAGATAAAATACCAATGGTTTAAGAATTACAAGCCTTTTTAAATTTGTATGGAAATCTTAAGAAGCGTATAATTCTCAAACTAAGTATTAATAATTTAACCAAACTGTATTGGAACGTACGTAGATTATAATGAGATTAATTGATTAAATGCTTAATTTTACTCCAAAATTATCAAATATTGCCACAATGCCCTTTTTCCGTTTGTATGGAGACATGCGCTTCCAGGCGACTCTTAAGTTTTAAGTCACCAACATGGCTTAATCTGGCTCTGCTCGCCATATAAATTTTTAACTAGTAGTCCACCCGGCTTCGCCCGTGGTACATACAATAGCCTGTGTCACTCAGGGATAACGTACCTATCCAACTGTGAAAGAGATTTTGAAATCGGTCTAGTAGTTCATGAGATTAGCGCGTTCGTTTCAGTTGCTGATGCCTTGCTGCTTCAAGTCAATGCACTTCCAATAAAGTCAGATATTCTCAATTTGTTGCGTATGTACGTTGGTTCAATACTTTTTTCTAATAAAATATTTGTCTTAAGATACTCAACATCAAAGACGTATATTTTCAGACGTAAAAGACGTTATAGACATAAAGTACCGATTTTAGTTACATAAGGGTAGTAAATAATATTTTCCTAAATCGGTACTTTTGGGACTGACCCCAGATAAACTCCGGTAATTGCGAAATCTGGGATCACAGATGCAACCTTTATTTAAGGTTTGATTGCGAACGAAACGACATACCTACTCACTTTTGCATAAATTACATCTCAGTTCGGCCGGGCCCTTCAGGCGGCCCTTCAGGCGGCCCATCAGGCATATGAGAGTTTGCGGTCTCTCCAAGCCTTGCGCACCCAGGCAACTCTTAAAGCCGAGGTCCATCCCACCTAGGGGTCCTTTCGGGATGTTCGGTTGAGGGCACTGTGCCCTCACCTCTAAAGTCCGGTGGAGTAACAAATGCTTACTAGGAGCTAGCTACATAGTCCATTAATAACAATAAATCGCATTTATAACATTGAGTAAGGCAAGATAAACTAATTGTAGGTAGGAATCAAATTTACAATAACTGCATCTCTTCCACGAATGCATCTTGAAACACAGTTTTAAAACCTACTTATGAGTAAGCGGTGCACTCATTTTACTATTATTAATTGCTTATTTCATATACCTAGGTTAAAAGCAACTAAATAGTGGGTAAATGTGCAGTCATTTTACTATATTCATCGCTTATTTCATATATTATTGTGAATGAATGAAATCGCCACATAGGTCATTTCTATTTTTCTTGGTTAGGCTGCAGATTCACGCATGCAGTAGGCAAAGATAGAGACATTGCGGTTAAACGTAAAGTTACAGTCACAACACGTCTTTATCCCTATACTCAAGCACGAGTTTTTACATGAGTAAAAACTCGTTCAACTAATTTCTGCAAAATGTTTACTGTTTCATGAGAAACAGTAAACATTTTGCAGAAATTAGTTAACTACAATATAGGGTATACCTCCGCGAACACAATAGTGACTATGGAATCGATGGAATAACTTTGAAGTTCTGCGCCCGGTAATACGGTTGACTACTGACTGACTTCTTTTTCGGCATTACCGACTATAGTTTCGGACTCAACAGGACTCCATTTTCAAGATGTTACATCCGTAACGAGATGAGCCCCAGTGCAATCCTGTTTTTTTTTTCGCGTGTTCCTGGCCTACACTGGTGTTGGACTGATTGTACACGACATTATAATATACTAGCATTTTTCCTGCGACTTGGTCCGCATAAATTATAGCCTATGTCACCCGCAGATAAACTGATTTTCAATTAGGGAAGAAATTCGAAACTCGGTCCAGTATTTTCGTATCCTATTAAATGCAATCAAACAAACAATCAAATATTTCCTCTTTTTAGGGTTCCGTAGTAAACTAGGAACCCTTATAGTTTCGCCATGTCTGTCTGTCTGTCTGTCCGTCCGCGGTTTTACTCAGAGACTATAAGTACTAGAAAGCTGTAATTTAGTATGAGTATGTATATTAATCATGGCAAAAAAGTGGTAGAAACAAATCATGAAAAAAAAAATTTTTTTTAAGGTAGCTCC
This sequence comes from Rhodophaea formosa, assembly GCA_963082605.1. Taxonomy (NCBI): domain Eukaryota; kingdom Metazoa; phylum Arthropoda; class Insecta; order Lepidoptera; family Pyralidae; genus Rhodophaea; species Rhodophaea formosa. Next base: position 1,392,844 of record OY720230.1, on the reverse strand, counting down.
CATACAAGTAAAGTGGGGAAGTAATTTTTTTTCTCTACTTACTCATTGTGTGGGGTATCTTTAATAGTACATTACTGCAGAGGCCGGGAAGTAAGGGATTGCCGGACGAGTATAGTTTTCAAGGCCGAGCGTCAGCGAGGCCTTGACAATAGTTACGAGTCCGGCAATCCCTTTCCCGCCGAGGAAAGTATAGAGATTTTCTCAATAAATGTGAGGAAATTTAACTTAAAGTTACACATAAACTTACATGCCTTAAATATTTCCCCTTACTAGGTATTTGCCGGTAGTAATTTTTCCACTTTCAAGTTTCAAATTAGGCGAAGTAGGTACTTAAAATCCATTGCAGTGTTGCTTTCATCACTAAAACTCATTCTGAACCGTTTCATTTCGAATAAATAACCAACTTTGCACATATTTACCGAAAACAATCAATGTCAATCAATTACTGCAAAGCGTTAATCACAAACTACGAAGAAGATACTATTACTAGTATCAGACGACCGACTGCCATATGTTTTCTCTAGGCAATAAGGATCATAGACAAATAATGGAGTGAGGGTAAAAAAGAAAAAAGTGCCATACAATTCCTTTTGAGTTTCTATGGGGGGCCATAAATTCAAAGTCAATTGACGTGTGTTCTATGCCCTAAAATCCGTAAAGGCAGTTTTTCGGCAGTGGCGTTAATCACTACGGGTATAGTGAAAATAACAGATCTCCCGAGTTTTTAATTTTTTTATTTTCAGTTGTCAATTCCAGCAAAGGAAACAATGCCCATAGAGCCCAGTCATATTTTTCACAAAAAATTTAATAGATCATAGATTATTGTTTTCTTCTCTCGCAACGAAAATTAAGCATATTTTCGTATGATCACATATCGATATTTTAATGAAATTGTAGTTATATTCACGTATTATATGCATTTTTTAAAAATGCAGTGGTAGTAAACTGGCTGTATGACAAGTGACATAATTTACGTTACATAGAATAATTAAAAAGTTTTGAGCAGCGGCCGGGAAGTAATTTTCATACTTATTTCCTGGCCTAGGCCGGCAATGCGATGAATGAGCCAAGAATTACAAACTTCCGGTCTTCTTTTTACTACAGTAATGCCTACATTTCCGAGCATGTTTGAGAAAAAGGTCTTTAAAAAATATTGTGAGGTTCGGAACACTATTTTTCGATTTAGGGATCCGTTTCCGAAATATTTGGTTTTAAAGTAAAAAATTTTGTTAGAGGTAAGTGTCCCCCCCCCCCCCCCCTCTATCTGCTAAACGGTTTTATATGGATACGTGAAAAAAATTACAGCAGTAAATTAATAAGTAAATTATTAATAATTTTCTTACATTATTAATAATAACCTAGTGTTTTGTGAAATGTGAATAATTCATTGAAATTTATTACTTTTTGTAGTTAGTATTAATAATTAACTACAAACATTTGTAAATAATAAATATACGGACAAATCACAAAGATTGAGCTAGCCCCAAAGTAAGTTCTTAAGTAAGACTTGTGTTATGGGATACTAACTCAACGATACTATACTTTATAACAAATACATATATAGATAAACATCCAAGACCCAGATCAATCTGAAAAAGATCATTTTCCATCTTGACCTGACCGGGGATCGAACCCGGGACCATCCGTGTCGCAGGCTGGCGTGTTGACCGCTGCGCCACGGCGCTCGTAAGTAATTAAATTAAATAAGACCCCAAGTTTTGTTGTCCAGCAGGGATTTTCTTATAATATCACACACAGTATTATAATTGTACTTGTCTCAGATCACACAAATTAACACTTGTTTGTATTCAGTTAATGTTAAAACTTATTTAAAAACAAGGACCCACTTGTACTTGTTTAAAATAATAGAGATATTATATCATTCGCGTTTTTATTCAACAAGTCGTAATTTTAAATAATTAAACCGACTGCAATTTTTTCTTATAGCTGAAACATACATCTCTGTTTTTATAAAATTACTGAACCGATTCTGAAGAAACTTGCACTGTTCCCTAAAAAAGAATAACCGTCATCCAGCGTTTTGCGTAGTATCGATCCGCCACTCGTTATTAAGCTTACGCGTGGTGACGTGACTTCCAGGTAGAACCCTACCTGCCCTATGGATTTCATCAATCAATGGGTCATCAGCCAAAGGGTTCCGGCAGTACCCGAGGGTCACAATGGGTCCAAACGGTACCATTTACCCCAGGGTCCTATCGGTCCCTAAGGGTCCCATTAGCTTCCAAAGATCCCATTGGTTGCCATGGGTCCCATTGGATTCCATGGGTCCCATTGGGTCTTATGAGTCCCATTGGGTTCCATGGGTCTCTTGGGTCCCGTGGAATGTCATGGGTTCCATGGGTCGCATTGGGAACCATAGAATCACATTGGAACCCACTGGGTTCCATTATGGCACCATCCACAGAGCCAAGAACAAGTGAATACGTAATGATTGCTGACGTCACTAAGAGTGGCGGATCGATTCTACCGGTTTAAAAATTGAGCTCCAGGTCTTTTTAAGTCTCCACTGCTGGAGTACTACTCTGTACTACCAGAGCCATATATTACCCAGAGTGCTTACGTTTGTTTTTAAAAATTATTACATTTATCGGTATTCAGGTTACATTATGTTTTTATTATGTTTTCGCGATTGTTACACATTTAAATAAAATTATTTTAATACGGTTTTTATCGCGTTTATTACATTATTTATACACCTAACGTTTCGAGCACTTTACAGTGTTCGTGGTCGCAGGTAGACTCAGGTTACATTATTAATAATCACCGACAAGTGTGATAAATTTCTCACTTTTACCTCGACTTTCGGTAATTATTAATAATGAT